>CM056780.1:15000000-16250000 GCA_029852875.1 Mythimna loreyi | reverse complement strand
AGCCGGTTGAAAATGTTTTTCTACTAGTGTGAACAATTTTACTTCTGCTTATTTGAAGAAACTATATAAATTATGTTTCTTTGCAGGATCTCTTCTTCCAGAATGTTTCACTATTTAAGTTTTGAGAATTAGTACATAAAAGCAAATAAAGGATTTTATTATTTGCTTGATGTTAATTCCTAGTCCAATGTCCAGAATTTGAATTCCAAAATTCAAAACACAAACCATGACTTTAAATTCAGCAGCCGATAAAAAGAAGATTAACTTATATTTACTACCGAAAATTGGCTTTTACGCCAAACAATATTTGAACTGTGGATTTTAATACCTTTCTTCGTTGGAGGCGCTGCCAAACGAGCTTGTCGATTAATTTAGGTGCCAGATCCCCCCTGATTTTATGACGAAATTCTAAGGTGATAAAATTTTCGTCTCGCAAAATTGTAGCCGTTTTAAACCTTCAATTACTTGTGGATTTTCATGGACGATTACGTTGATTTCGCCTTGATATTGGTTTATAGCTTTGATTGTGATGGAAATTGATATTTCATAATACCTTCGAGCTATTTTAAATTCATGATTCTATTTCTCGATCTCGATTTTTATACAATCCGTAATTTTATTATAGTTCCACAGAAATTTCTAGTAGAAATTGCAAACCTGCAGAAGTAGCTTATCCAAATGAAAATGTAACTTTGCTAATTGTAAACTATTATCAATTTCTAATAGTACTCTTAGCTATAAACAAAGATAACCATTTATGTAAAGTAAAAATTGCAACCCAACATTTTAATTCTCCTTGTTAATGACGTCATAGTTCGGTATTGGCTAGTAAAACAAACACAAATACTGTATTCCGTGTTCAGTGTACCAGCTACTTTTGAATCGACCTCCTTTCCCAGTAAAAATTCTTGCAATAAAAGTTTTGCCTTAATATCTCACGGTTCGTATTTTAAAATTGTATATTCATGACGTTGAAAATAATCAAACCGCTTTTGTTCAAGCTGTATTATTGTCTGTGGAACTGGCTGTTACTGTTTTGTTTACTTTCGGAATGTATTTGAATTAAATGGGGATGGTTTTCTGATAATTTGTTTTACATATGAGTACTTTTGTTTTTAGTGACTCGTTTAAATTACCAATAATTACACTATCTTTGTTATTGCTTTCATTTGCTTTATCTGCTTACTCGTTTGCCAATTCTGTAGCTATATCAGTATCTATATCTATTACTTTACTTTCCAAAATACTTTCATTATAATATTCAACATCTTTATCAGGATTTGCCTCTTAAATCATTTTTTCATTTACTTTTCCGAAATAAAACTACATCACAGATTATAAAGGTGGTGGTCTGTGGTGAAATTTTGGCGCAGTACACAGCTGCCACGGTTGTTATACAGTAATGAGCCACCTACAAGAAGCGTGGTTGAAATTTAATTTCGTACAGTTTAAGTTATTGTGCGTTGTTTGTTGCAGATTTTATTTTTTTAATCTTTTGCAGTATTTTTTTTATAAAAATTGCTTGTATGGCTTGATTTTATCATAATTGCCTCGGCAGGGAATCGTAACTATGGCTTTTTGATTGCACGACCTTGGCGTCATGATTTTTTGTTGGTTTACACGTGAGTAATTTTACTTCCATACCCAAAAGTGCCCTATTGCTATCACTTCGCTGTCCGTCCGGATGTATCTTATGAACCGTGATAGCTAGACAGTTGATATTTTCACAGATGATGTTTTTCGGTTGCTACTACAACAAAAAATATTATAAACAGATTAAAATAAATATTTGAGCAGGACTCCCATGTGTCAAACGTCACTTTTTTTCCGGGTTTTTTCTACGAATGTTTTGGAACCCTTCGTGTGTGACTCCGACTTGCACTTGAATTCTCAAACAAAAAATCCAATAAAAAATAGAAAAATAGAAAACAAAAGAACAAATGGAGCTTTGTTCTTAAATGCAACTAATGAAATAAAGTGTGCAACTCGTATTCGGGGACGGGAATGCCAACTACTTATTACTCGAAATACTTCCCACTGTACGGTTAGAGTTAATCAACTATTCCGAACGAAGTAAATCGTGAAACTCGGGGAGAATTTAATCCAAAGAAATATAGCTAACACGACCGCGGAACTAGCTAATTAGGTAATCGGGTCACATGTATTTTTAGTAATGTTTTTAAAGTTTTATTCTCATCTTTTTGGCTCACATTCTCCCGCTTACATAAAACCACTCACTCAGGACTAAAGCAGCTTTCTATTGTTGCAATTTCCTTTCCAATCTGACCAGTAGTGCCAGAGATTACCTCCTACAAAGAAAAAAACAAACTTTTCCTCTTTATTATATTAAGTGAAGATATGCAACAGTATCGTTTAGATTTGATTAAATTTATGTCTGGTATGTGAGTGAGTTATTTCAATCAAAAATTTATAACCTCCTTAATGGGTTTTGAAGACTCCTAAGTCTTCAAAACCGAAAAGGGAGGTTATAAATTTTTGATACCCAACACCAACACTAGGGTGTTGGGTATCAATTTTACTAACGTAAACCTACCTGTATATCTTCAGATATCCATTTCATTCCAGGATCATAGAAATGTGATCCCTTTACCAGTCTTGATTTCGTACTAACCATCATTTACTGTTTTGATAGTACAACAACCCATTTATTTTAATGCAACTCCCAACTCCACAACCAATTAATTCTTGTACCACAAAAAGGTAATTTAATTATAGTTGGACTTAATTCAATTATAGTTTTGTTTTCTAAATAGTGTTTTGTATCAGTTTTTGTTTAACCCATCGTAGTAATTACTTTTGAGCCTCTGTATAAAAGTTTTATAGTTAATTAGCAACCTTCATTGGTTTCGGAGTGTATTTGAAAGCGGTTCACGTGGTCCAAATGGCTGTTCGAAAAGGGACTATGGTGAGGTTTGATACTCATGTTTGTAAACTATATTTGGTTAGTTAAAAATAGTAATAGTTTGCCGGCTGCAGTCTTTCCGCCCGATTATAATTTAGGTGTCTTCAAGGCTAGAGTGAATAGGCTCTTAATAAATTAGTGCCCCTTACCATCAACGATTGCATCACTGCTTACCATCAGGTGGTATCGCAGTCAAGCCCTAGTTTATTGCAATTAAAAAAAAAATGGCTAAAACTGCTTTGCTTTTTAGGGCATATTCATGAATCATTCAATCACGGCCCTGAAGGTGGGTTTTTATGGTGGGCAAAAATCATCCAATGACGAATCCCGCTCTAAGGCGGAGCGGGAAACAGTGTTGGACTCTTACTGACTGAACACCCCACCCTGTTTTTTGCCCTTCGCCATGGGGCCAAGCCTGCCTTTCAGAAAGATATCCTGGGCTCCAGTAGGCTTCGACCCTTAGAAACAAGTGGGTTTTAGTCAGTAAAATACTTTATCTCACCCCATCCATTGCAGGAGTAGTTATGTTTTAAACCTTTAAAAAAAAAGGTGCGCAGGCTCGTTCGAGTTGTTTTGCGGAAGTGTCATTTTACGCTTACTAATTGATATTTTGCGAAAAAAGTATTTCTGCAAAACGGTTATTCTACTAAAGAATCATTCAGCGAAATATTCGTTCTGCTAAAGAGTTATTCTGCGAAAGTGACATTTTGCGAAATCAAAAATTTATACCCAGTAGACATTTTCCGAAAGAGACGTCAGCCGACAGGCTTCGTGCAATCTATCGATGGGTCAATCACTGGGTTAAAAACCTGAAACTGTATTAGATCCCAGAAATCAGCGAAACAGTAGGGACTCTGCAAAAGGGTCGAAGCCTACTGGGGCCCAGAGTCTCTTTTTGAAAGGAAGGCTTGGCCCCAGTGCGAAAGGCAAAGAAGTTACGGGGTGGGGTGTTTAGTCAGTAAGAGTTTGACACTGTTTCCCGTTTCGCCCAAGACCGGGATTCGTCATTGAATGATTTTTCCCCACCATCAGTATTATATAGATTTTGACATTTTTTCTTATTAAACTCTTGAACCTCAAGCGGACCGGCGTTAGCATACCTATTGTTATTCTATTATGTCTCTAATTACGGTACTCGAAAGTTTAAATCCCATATCTTTAGATACTGCCGTGCAGATACTAAAACGCAGTAAAATATTGTAAAATACGCTTTTTTACTGCGTTTTAGTGTCTGCATGGCAGGATAATTTAGTAAGACTTAGTTAACTTTACACCATGTCTAGACTACATTTCAGCGACTGTTTGCCGACACCGACAGCTTATCTCAAAGCACGGAAAGCAGTACATACATAATTTATTTCAGCTCTTTTGTCGAGAGCGTTTAGCATAAGAACATAATGACTAGACGGATGTCGGTGCATTTGCTCTGTTTATACCGTACTTAAGACGCAATTAGTTTCTTTGTACAGCTAGTGGAGTGACTAGAAATATGTCTGTTTAGAATAATGTGGAGGCGTCTTATGCTAAATAGGGAACACATGTTTAATGCCAAAAGGCTCCGAAGATTTAAAACTAGCTTTTGCCCGCAGCTTCGCCCGCGTGGTGTTGGGGTTGGGGTTTCCGGGATAAAAAGTAGCCTATGTCCTATTCCGGAGTATATCCTATGCCTGTGCCAAATTTCTTCCAGATCCGACAAGCCGTTTTGGCGTGATTGAGTAACAAACATCCAAACATCGTAACTTTCGCATTTATAATATTAGTAAGATAGAAGCAAAAGTAGGGACCCAGCAGGGTCGAAGCCTAGCCAAACCCGATGGATGCGAGATGCATAGGACCATTCATTATGACGAAAATTGGGGGAGGCCTATGTCCAGCAGTGAACGTCTTTTGTCTGGAAGAAGATGATGATGATATCATTACTTATATAAGGTTTGCTGCAAGAAAAAAATGTCCACAAAAGAGTTAAACTCGCCTGTGTACGTACGTAAAATTTCCTACTTTTTATTGTTTCATAAAAGTCGTGTCCACAATAAGAAAGATTCATTATTTATCTAAAGGAAAAGGATCGCAAAGATACAGGATTCGGAAATATAATCCACTAAATATGTTTCTTTAGTATTCCGTAGCCGATGGCAAAAATACTGCTTTAATGTTTAAACAACGATATTTATTTGGAACGGTATTTATCATATGTATCAAAATCTATGCTACTATTCGTTGTAATTTTATAACTCAAGAACGAGCTCACCTATCCAAACGAAATGTTTAGACTTTTTTCGGACTATTTAGTAGATAGTTTACGTGAAGTTTGCACAAAATCGGTCGAGCGGTTTTTCATTTGTCATATTTTCTGCTGCCGGGAGCGAAGCCGTGGGCAAAAGCTAGCAGATTATACATATTATGTAGTTTCGTACAATTACCGTCTTATCTCCCACAAAACCTAGTCAATACGAACACAATACAAGATTTACATCGAATACAATTCACAAGTTCTTACAACGCGGTAATTTGGACAAAGTTAACATACGCCAGATACGCTCCAACTGGGTTCCGTACGAACCAACTTTGACAATTAATGGGCGTAACTACCACGAGTTTTGACTGAGAATTTGTCGTAACGATTCCTGTTCTAAGAACGAAACGTATGTGAACCTAGAGTGTTGAAGAAAAAGGACAAGTTTTACTAATCTTAATGATGACAGTATTTTAATTAGTTAGAGAAATTTTTAAGGAAAAGATAGCTCTAGTTGTAAAACATTGTAATGGGGAAAAGATTACAAGGTATTGTTTATAAGCTAAATTGTTCCCTTTTATTTTTTTAACTGGGAAATCTTCCAAATTACTCTCCCACTCTAAGATGAAAATGTTTTCATAATTGTCTCGTTCACATATAATTATGTCAAATTTTGTATCCGTTGCATTATCAGATAGGTATGAGTTTAACATGACAAAGCAGTGGGAGAGTTTGTTATTATGAAACAAAGTCCTCAACCGTATCGGTTTGTTTGTTCGCGATAAACTCAAAAACTACTGAACAGATTTTAATGCGATTTTTACCAATAGACTCAGTGATTTATGCGCTGCGTTTTATAGAAGGCAAAAATCCGAGAATTTCAAAGATTTCTTTTACCCGTGATAAGCTTACAAAAGGTTACAATTAAATCCTCTTTAACTAAAATAACCCAAAGAAAGAACATTTGCATAAATAAAACCAGAATTGATACGGTCATATAAAACTACAATTTAAATAATTCCTTCAATAATACTTACACAATAAACTCTGCGTATCAAACGGATAATATTGAAGAGTCGCAATTTCATTTTCCGTGATACTGTAATAATCTCGGCACGAGAGATATAAATTATATGTCGTGACGTCAGCGGTATTTCAAGCGAAATACCTCATGTACGATTATGTAAAGAGTATTTTGTTTAATACGTAGTAGGTACTATTCAAATATAAACAAAATATAATAATATTCGACTCGATTTCTATCGCACAACGTCGTCTAGTTCCAAGCTAAGCAGAGCTTGTGTTATGAGCACTAGATAACCGATAAACATATTTATATATTTTTAATACATACATATTATAGCCAGTTGACACCCAGACACAGAACAAATGATCGTGCTCATCACACAAACATTTATCCTGGGTGGGAATCGAACCCACGATCTCTGGCATAGTAGTCAAACCCACTAACCACTATACTAAGGCCAGTCTAATCTTCAAAAAAACTGTAAATCTTATATATAAAAATGAATCGCAAAATGTGCGCAAATAGCATAACTTAACAACGCCTGGAGCAATATTTTTTTTTAAATGTCAATCAGCTACATATATTATTTCTCCTACAATCAAAAAGTTATAGGAGTTTAGAAAATTAACTGTTAATAAAACCTACCGGATTATCAGTAATCTGTAGTTTGCAGTCATGTATTAACTAACAATAGATAATTTCTCAGTAAATTAATTAAGCTGATTAATTGAAGTTTCCATAGTATGGTTAACTTTCCGCGAAAGCCTTTGAGTGAATTTAAACATTACGCAAAAATTACTATCTGATTTGTACAAGGCATCCAGCATTCGGTTCAGATCTGAAGTTTTCTGAGAAATTCCTACCAGACTTGGGCATTAAAACTCCATTTTAAAATTAAAACAATTGAGAGCAGCATCCGAACTCAAATATTGCATATGACATTACCTACTTAAGAGGGCCCTTCGGATCTCGTTTATCGTCAACGCGAGCATGGTTTAGAGCTAACTCAACAGTGCATATAGCATTACTTAAGAGGGCCCGTCCAATCTCGTCTATCGTCAGCCAGAGCATGGTTAAAACCTAACTTAAACAGTGCATATAGCATTACTTAATAGGGCCTTTCCCCACTTATCTATCTTCAACGCAAGCATGGTTTTAGCTTGTTGTTTCATCCAATAATCGATAATTCCGTCATTTTATCGAATATTTCCCAAAACATGTTCCAGGAAATACGTGTTTTTTTTTTTAATCATAAGATTTTGGCAAGAAATTTCGTAAATCAGAATCTTGATTAAATGTGCAAGGTTATATTTTCTTTTTAAATTATGTGTGTGAAATTCCAATGATTATGCAAAAATTTTTTAGAGGACATTAGTTTTACACAAAAGGATTTTTTGTTTTCAAAATATTAAGAGAAAAAAGTGTATTATGCGTTCCAAATAAGAACAGGAAAGTCAATAACCTCGATCTGTCAAATTTTGAGTGAAAAGTACGGTTTGCAAAAAAATCTTATTTGCGTATCAATAAAAAGTTTTTTTTTTAATTTTTATTACAAAATTTTAGTTAATTCTAGTTGAAGTAAAAACGTTAGGGTTTAATATAAATTTGCCAAATATATTGTTTTAAGTCATAAATACGTTACAAGAAAAAGTATTTTCTTTCTTATTTTCATTGTTAGAAACAATTTGCCTTTTTCTTCTATCTACCACTACTCAGACACATCACACACTGAAACAGAAATAAACAATATTGAAAAACTGTATTCTGATAAAACTTTTTTCATTCACGATTCGTACGTAAATTATTTTTTTTAAACATCTTTTTTTGTTTACTCTACCTAATTGCCATCGATCCTATTCTCATTTGGAACGGATTGTAATATCGTTATAAAAATGTAACAGCTTTTTTGCAAAAAAAAAAAAAGTAATCAGCATGTAGTAGTGTGGGTTGAATGTTGAACTCCATTTTCAAATTAAAACAAATGACAGCAGAATCCAAACTCGAATAGTGCATGTAGCATTACTTAAGGGGTATTAATCAAAAACTGTGCGGATCTACGTGCGCGCTCTCCTCTGATTTACTCACATACGTGTTTCCCCTTAATTTAGTATTAGTTTGTTTGCTGATAACTGTATACGATCTAAGTTTTGGCATAACGAGGTATGTTCGGTGTAACAAGAAATAGATAGAGATTTTGTGGAGGTAACAAATGTTGTTTTGGAGTCATTTGTTATTAATTTTAGGCGACAGTACGGCTGTCGGATCTTAGCGAGTCTGATGTTAGGCTCTGCAAATTTTATTTATTTATGTATACTTTATGTACGGTAGGGGTACATAGGCGGACTTAATGGTACAAGGCATTTTCTACCAGTCAACCTTTGGGTTAAAAAGACAACATTGTGGTAAGCGGGCACAATAAATAAATAACAGTAAATATTGTAATATAAATTATTATTATTTATTACTATTATTGCTAACCTGTGCTGTCCCACTGCTGGGCAAAGGCCTCCCTCCATTCCTTCCATTTATCTCGGTCGCTCGCCATATCGTTCCAATTCCCAAGGAAGACATCCAGGTCGTCCCGCCATCTCCTTCGTGGTTTGCCGCGGCCCCGCGTCGCTGTGTCCGGGCACCAATCCTGTGTTTTACGGGCCCACAGCTCGCTAGACATGCGGCAGACATGTCCTGCCCAGTCTCATTTAAGTTGGGCAGCCTTTTGAGCCACGCCATAAATTAAGTGAAGTATATATCCTGATATTATAAACTAATAAATACTAAATTTATGTATCAAATAATTATAATTACCAGATCTAGAAAGTCGAGAAAAAATGGTTTAAACAAATAAATGCAATTTGCAGTTGTAATTGCTATTAAAAACTGTAGATTACACCACGCGGGCCCAATGCGGGTTGGTAGAGATTACATGTCTTTGTAATTTTGGTTCTAGGACATGCCAGTTTCCTCACGATGTTTTCCTACACCGTTTTGTGAACAATGGTGATGAATAAATTTCACAAAGTAATGCCCCTGGCTGCGTTTGAACTAGTGACATACAACTTGCAAGTCGTGGCCTACGATTCAGCCACCACTGCTCTCCAATTTAGTAATAGCAAACTTTGTATGAGTATATCGCTTAATTTCTTGAATTCCTTGCCGGAGTCTGTGTTTCCTGATGGCTACAATCCGGATATCTTTAAATCAAGACTGAGTAGGTTACTTCTAGGTAAGCGTGCTCCATCGTCGACCGCATCGTCGCTTTCCATCAGATGAGATAGCAGTCAAGCGCGAGCTTATAAAAAAAAAATCTAGTTACCCACATCACACAAAGTAACACAACAAAATGGCCTCCCTTTCTACAAGTCATTTGTATCTTTCAATTTTCAAAGAGCCAATAAGCTGCTAATGTTACTCGCAAGTACTGCCTTTTAAACTAGAGACTGTAAGTGGACACAAGCATTACGCTAAATGGGGGCAAAAGTTTCCGTACTATATGAAAATAGATACTGTAAACGCTAAGGGAATATTACATGGAACGAGTACTTTTGTTAGCAGCTCCGTATCGTTATGGTTGCCTAGTACTTCAGTTTGTAATGTTTCGTTTTAATGGTGAAATATTGCCGATGGAAGTCGTATTGAAATACTCTCTTGTTCTCTTAATTGTAGCTAGCATTTTTTTCTTAGTGTTATAAACTAGCGCTTGGCTGCGATCCGGTTTGATGGTAAGCAGTGATGCAATCGCTGATGGTGAAGATACTGATTTCTACGAAAAGGCATTTAGATTGTTTTGGTTTTCTCTTTATAATTAGTGAAGGTATTTTCTTCGTGTACATTACACTAAATGGGGGCAAAAGTTTCCGTACTATATGAAAATAGATACTGTAAACGCTAAGGGAATATTACATGGAACGAGTACTTTTGTTAGCAGCTCCGTATCGTTATGGTTTCCTAGTACTTCAGTTTGTAGTGTTTCGTTTTAATGGTGAAATATTGCCGATGGAAGTCGTATTGAAATACACTCTTGTTCTCTTAATTGTAGCTAGAACTTTTTTTTCTTAGTGGTATAAACTAGCGCTTGGCTGCGATCCTGTTTGATGGTAAGCAGTGATGCAATCTTTGATGGCGAAGATACTGATTTCTTCGAAAAGGCATTTAGATTGTTTTGGTTTTTTCTTTATAATTAGTGAAGGTATTTTCTTTGTGTACATTACACTAAATGAGGGCAAAAGTTTCCGTAATATATGAAAACAGATACTGTAAACGCTAAGGGAATATTACATGGAACGAGTACTTTTGTTAGCAGCTCCGTATCGTTATGGTTTCCTAGTACTTCAGTTTGTAGTGTTTCGTTTTAATGGTGAAATATTGCCGATGGGAGTCGTTTTGAAATACACTCTTGTTCGCTTAATTGTAGCTAGAACTTTTTTCTTTCTTAATGGTATAAACTATCGCTTGGCTGCGATCCTGCTTGATGGTAAGCCATGATGTAATCGTTGATGGTGAAGATACTGAGATGTTCTTCGAGAAGGTAATTTAGATTGGTTTTGTTTTCTTTTTTATTGATGAAGGGTTTTGTTTTATTGTACTTATACACACAAAAAAACCGTTGACTCGAGTAGCCACTTTTGTCACGGCCCTTTGTTGTGTGACCGACAAAAGGCCGAGATAAAAGTTACCTATAGGTACCTAGAACGTTTTGAAACAAGAGTATTTGTCTCGTGAACTGGGCAGAATTTGCCCGAGCCTTAGGCGAGGGTATTATGGAGCAAAGTGTTGCAGTGACAAACCAAGTGTATCAAACAACGTTTTTCAATATACTTAGAAAGAAATACGTAAACGGGGGTTAACCTACGGCTCATGGGGTAGCTTTACTTCCAGTTTGACGCACTTTTCCTCACTAGGACAGAAAACGGTAAATTGCGATTTTAAAACTGGTAGGCATAAAAGCGTGTTTTCGAATGAAAAGTTACCACTTCAAAACGGTTGCCATAAAATAGTCGTCATATTTAAATGACTAAT
This sequence comes from Mythimna loreyi, assembly GCA_029852875.1. Classification (NCBI taxonomy): domain Eukaryota; kingdom Metazoa; phylum Arthropoda; class Insecta; order Lepidoptera; family Noctuidae; genus Mythimna; species Mythimna loreyi. The sequence continues at coordinate 16,238,801 of CM056780.1, read as the reverse complement.
GTAGTAACATATGTTTTAGAGCCGTTATTACGAAGGGAATACATAGCGTCTGTATGTGTGTGTGTGTGCAAATACACGCGACTGTTGGCAAACATTACGGCTGCGTTAATGTTTCTATTTCGTACAATCGTCGGCAAATATGAGTTTGTGTGTGGGTGTATGTGAGTATAATGTGTGTTTACGTGCTCGTTGAATTTCATTATGGTTTCTTTGGTAGTGCAGAGATTTTAAGTTTTTGTTTTTTTTTTGTGGATAAAATTTCAATAGTAAAAAGGGTTGTTAAACCCTAATATCGTAACTAGAAATGTATTACCGAATATCTATTTTCTATTTTTTGGACTATTTTAGTAGTTTTATATTTTTACTAGCTTTTGTCAGCGGCTTCGCCCGCGTACATAAAATAAAGCCTATGTTACTCTGGATTAAAGAAGCTTTCTATTTTTGCTTAAATTTTTCCAATCGGACCAGGAGTTCCAGAGATTACCTCCTACAAACAAAAAACAAACTTTACCTCTTTATTATATTAGTGTAGATTATCTAAAAATATATTTTAGCAGGAACATTTGAAAGAGTGACCGCAGTCCTAGACCGCAATGAGCAACCATAAGACATAGGTTTTTCTTAATCAAAAAAATCATTTATAACAAATCCTGCTCTTTGGACAGAGCAGAAAACAGTGTCAGACTTTTACTGAACTCAACGACCCACCCTGTTCCTTCCTTGCCTAGATCTCAGGGCCCTGGTGTTACGCTTACGCATAAACCCATAGCCCCAGGAGGATTGGGTTTTAGTCAATAAAAGTTGGACACACTCTCAAAAGGTTGAGTTAAAAATTTAGTAGCTGTCTGCCGTGAAACACATTTTTGTAGTTGTCTTTTTTATGTTTAAGTTTTCACTACTTAGTTTTTGTTTTATTGTGATCCAAATAAACACATTTTTTTATCTTTCTCCCTTGCTCCAAAGTAGGGCAGGAGAAAACTAAGATTATTTATTTACCACTTCAAAAAAATAAATAAAACCACTTATGTAATACTATATAATTACTTTCATTCACACTCTTTCACTAGGTCATAAATTAGCAAGCCCTAGTCTAAAAATAAATTAATTTCCTGACATAAAACATCAACAAAATCCCAAGTACACATTCGCTCAAGCGCGAATTCTTTACCTTTCTAACAAGTGTATGCAAATAACAACTCTATGTAAATAGCAGTAAGGCTAAAAACCATTTGAAATGGCACACGCGTGCTCTCTAGCATGCATGCACGACTCCACGCAAACTGAGTTAAGTTAAATTGGTTTACATTTAAAAGTCGATAAACACTGCTTAAGGAAACTAGATAACAGTGAGTAAATAATGGAGGAAAAACTAAACGTAATTAGTTGAACATTTAACTATCTATCAAGATACGATGTTTTTAATTAAAAGCAATTAAACGTGCGTGGGTCAGGCTTTGATAAAGCGGATTTGAATGGTAACTGGGCAATATTTTACGTAGTTTTAAGAGTTATTAACCAAAACTAGTTTGATGACTTGATTAATGAATAGTTCAACGAGGTTCAGAGACCTGAACCCGGGGTTGTGATGACGTCAAACCTTTTTAAATATAACTCCTCAAATGACCTCAAACATAGGTGTATTGTTTCTTCTCTCAGTTTGAGACGGCAATCTGACACGATCGGAGAGAGATCAAGGTGTAGAATGAATGGTAATAGCCTTAGATGAAGCGAGAAGAAACGTCACATTTACCGATTAAAACTCACTTATGTTCCTTAAATTGACTTTGCAGAGACAGGGCAGGGACAGTAATACTTTCGAAAAATCTGCTGCAACTTTATTTTGATATTAGAGCATTATTATCTAATTCATAATAATATTCTAATATCAAAACATAAACAACAACTGCAATATCACACCACACGAAAACGACACGAAAAAAACGAGAAAATGACATCATAACACAACAAGTCACGTCAAAATAATGTTGTCGTAGATATCAGAAATAACAAAGGTAGCAGAAACTTACAGTAGGAACACGAACGCTAAATCACAACACGAAACATATGTCAAGCTCACACAAACCTCACTCAGTCAAGAAAATCACTCTCATTTAACATTACAAGACGTTTGCGTATGAATGGGATACCAGGATGCCAGCATGCCGAAATAACCATGATACGACTCATCATAATGACAAAGATACCATGATACGACTCATCATAATGACAAAGATGTCGTCTGCGCCAGACTTAATTAATCAACGTGTTTACTGATTAACATGCGCTATTCACAACTTGCTTAGTTAGAGAATTTACATCCAGATGGAATAGTTAAATTATTCTGGATCCGGTTGGACAAGAGACTTTGATCGCTTTAAAGGGGTTTTTGTTTAAGTAAATTTATTTTTTATTTATGTTAATTAGTTCCTTGAAGTTCTGGTAAAAATATACTTTAACCTTCCGAACTCAGCTGATGACGACTGCGCGATAATTTTAGCTGGATTTTTGCACAGTACGACCGACGTAACTTGGTGAGTCTAAACATAGGCTCTGCGAACTTTAGCGCTTGTGTACTCGAAAAAAATAAATCGTTGATCAGAAAAAAAATATACACACCTTCGCCGCGGTCGACCTGGACGGCGTCGACCTCCCTCAGGTGTCCAGTGAGTGACAATCTTCGCCACTCACTCCCACTTCAACCTGGCTGTTTTTTCCCCGACATCTGCTATTTGATATAAACAAAAAATATTTTAAAAAATATATGCAGTTTTAGTCATCATGAATGTAACATTTAATCCTAAACATTATCCCAGCAGTGGGAACCTTATAAAGCTGATGCTATGCTACTATAATTTATAGAAACTATACACCCAGTCACCGTAACACAGTCCGTACATTTCAGTAAACATAACAGTGAAAGCAATGTCTCCCTAGAGCTCAGTTATCGGCGAGCAGATGCGCTACAAAACTATAGTAGTAGTAGTATACTTTCTTTATAACAATGTAGAATAAACTGCCCATAATACTGTATCATAGAACTTTGAGTGTACAAAAATATTACAAAAATAAACATGAACGTTGCTTTTTAAGGTGCTGATAGACTTGAGCTTTCACTTGTAACAGGACATCGAGCGTTCGCCGTTTTTATATTTGTCAAACTGAACAACGAGCCGAGCCAAGCAAAGAGCCAAACAGTGCTATGAACGTTTTCATGAGCATTCTAGTCGATGCGCGATTTTGAATATTTGCTAAATATGATTGGGCTAAAAATAGTCAAAGGTCGAAGCAATGCTCGCTAGAATGCTCGCCAGAACGCTCGATAGAATGCTCGCTAATATGTTTTTGTATTTTTCTATGATGCAACATTCGCAAGAATGCTCATTACAAGTTAATGCTCAAGTTTATCATCAAAAATACTTCAGGATACTAGCTATCCAACCCACTCTGCCCACTTAACGTCATACAATGTGACGTCAGGCGTCACCCTGCTTACGAACTACTTAGCACTATTGTAAAAACAAAATAAAGACTTAGTAACTAGAGTTCGTTCTCCACGACTGTACTCTTTGCCATTTCTTCTATAACGTTTAACTTTAGTTACATTTATTTTTTATAGTGGAATTTTGCGTTCTTAATGGTTTTGTTTTTTCAATTTTCACACTGACCTTCACACATGTATTCAGACTCATCACTATGCGGTCCGCGAGCGTGATGCCGTATATATATTTTATTCCTAGATTTTTTTTCATGAATCCTTTCTTTTTCATTACCAATTTGTTACAAATTTATTTATTGCTCTTCGTCGGTATCGTTTCTTATAGCTTCTTCGTTGTTATTAATTAATTCTTCGTTGTTATTAATTAGTTCTTTGTTGTTATTTCGAAATTACTTATTAGGATTGTCTTTTGCTGCTACTGTGTAGTTCATATACAGGGTGTCATTGGCATCGTACCATAAACGAATACCTACCATAGATCCAGTACGGAATTCTGGACACCCAAGTGGTGAAATTTTTTGACGGGTATTTTAAAATTTTTGAAAAAATAATTGTGTTTTATTTAATTTTTACGTGTATTTAATTGTTATTCTAACCAAACACAATGATATTTTTAGAAAAAAAAAATCCAAAAAAAAAAATTCAATAAAAAATCATCAAGGCAAATAAAGTCGTTATTCTAATCCAATCCGATGACATTTTTAATTTGGAATGGTATTCATTCATTTTTTTTTGTTTAATTTAAAAAACGTAAAAAATTCATTTAAAAAAATTAAGAAAAAACCGACAAAAAATTCCACCACTGGAGGTCTAGAATCATGTACTGGATCTATGGTATTCATTTGTGTTACGACGTCAGTGCCACACTGTATTTATTCAATTTGAAGACTGTTATAACGTTTATATTATGGACAGCAGTACTCAAAACAAACGCGATTCATAAAATAAATCCCCAATCCATTGTTGTATTCGCTGCATTGCTCCGTTCCCTTGGAACGGATATTGAATTTTCATACCGTTCGTTTGTTGCTACAAGTCAGTTTTTATTTATCGCACATTTATACCAAGCACGTTTGTTGACAGGAAATTAATGCATCGGCCGAATCAATTTGTGTAAACTCGCTCCCGGTTATGTATTTGTTAATGTATAACTAGAATAAAGGAAGTTTTATATGTCAAGGCAATGATTTGTTAGTTTGAAGATTTGCCTTCGAAAAAGTAAACGCGAAGTTTTAGATTGTTTTGAATTTTTTAACTTAATTTTGAAATATAAAAAGAAATCGATGTCTTCGATGTATCAATTTATTTTGATCAACAACTTATTATCGTTAGTAAAAATTATTGAGAGCAGTGGTGGCCGAGTGGTAACGGCCCCGACTTACGAGTTGTAGGTCGCGGGTTCAAACCTAGCCAGGCGCATTACTTTGTGTAATTTATTTCATCACCACTGCTCTCAAAACGGTGAAGGAAAACATCGTGAGGAAACCGGCATGTCCTAGAACCAAAAATTCGAAGACATGTGACATCCACCAATTCGCACTGGGCCCGCGTGGTGGATTATGGTCCATTCCCTCTCCTAGAGGGGAGGCCTGTGTCCCAGCAGTGGGAACATTAAAAAGGCTGATGATGATGATGAAAAATAAATTGATTTTTAATTTTCAATTATCGATTTTATTGTCAGACAATAAGTGGGTAAATCAAATTACCGACTTATTGACTGGGACATCAATATGCACTTTTAGGTTGAGTGGACTACTTTATTTAATTTTTCTTTCATTATCATCATCATCGTTTCAGCCGAAAGATGTCCATTGTTGAGTAAGCCTTCTCAAATGTCGCTATAATAAGCGATCTTGAACTAATTTTCCGTTCGTGACTGGCCCGTCAGTCTAGTAGTTAGTGACCCTGACTGCTATGCGGGAGGTCGTGGGTTCGATTCCCACCCAGGACAAATGTTTGTGTGATGAGCACGATCATTTGTTCTGTGTCTGGGTGTAATTTATCTATAATATGTATGTATTTAGAAATATGTAAGTATGTTTATCAGTTGTTTAGTACACATAACACAAGCTCTGCTTAGCTTGGGACTAGATGGCGTTGTGTGATAGTTGTGGACATATATTATTATTATACACTTCTCATCAAAAAAATCGAAACACCTTGCAAGTTTACGTTTTGTCAGGATTATCAGAAAAATGTGTACATTTAGGAATAAATGTTAAATGTCGTTTAATAGTGAGTAATATGAGCTTATCAAATCTTAATGTTAATGTTCTAAATTTAAATGAATTTTTCATAGGTTTCGTATTTTGTTAAATGAGTCATTTTTATTCCGTATGGAGTATAAAGGAAATGGATAAAACAACACACGTAAATGAAAAAAAAAGCTAAAAAACGTTTATTTAATAACTTGTATTCCCTCCCCGAGCTCTAATTACTGCTTCCATACGGTTCTTCATCGATCGGATGAGAGTCACGATCACATGCTGTGGTATATTGTCCCATTCCTCTTGGATTGCATCTTGCAGCTGGCTAAGTGTTTCTGGGGCAGGATCTCTTGCTCGAATTCGTCTCTTTAATTCATCCCATAGATGTTCAATGGGATTCATGTCCGGGCTTCTTGCTGGCCATTCCATAATAGAGATATCGACTTCGTTAAGATAATCTCGTACGACGCCCGCGGTGTGAGCCCTAGCATTGTCGTGCATGAATATGAAGCCGTTGCCAATAAAATGTGCATAGGGCATCACATGAGGCTCGAGACACTCTTCGACGTACCGATGACAGTTTAGTGCAGGCAGACGTGGCCCAGACACGAAAGCAAGCTCTGTCTTACCGTCGGCGCTGATTCCTCCCCAAACCGTCCACGAACCGCCACCATAGCTGACCTTTTCTTCAATGCAGCATTGTGCATAGCGTTCTCCGTGTCTTCTGTAGACCTTGTTCCTTCCGTCGTTACCATACAGCATAATTTTACACTCATCAGAAAAGAGAACTTTGCTCCACTGTAGGTATGACCAATTTAGGTGCTCACGTGCAAAGTTAAGGCGCGCTCTTCGATGGTCTGCAGTTAATTTCGGCCCATTTGCTGGCTTATGCGGTACCAGTCCACGATCCTTCAACCTTCTTCTAATTGTAGAGTCACTTACAGCCACCCTTCGTACAACACGAAGCCGCTGCTGCAGTTGAAAAGCGTTAAGGCGTCGATTTCTTAAAGAAGTTGTTACAATAAATCGATCATCTCGCTCAGAAGTGACCCGATTCCTGCCAGATCCTGAACGGCGCGTGAACAAACCAGTCTCCCGATAACGTTTATAGACTCTATGAACAGATGACAGGCTTAGATGCAGTCTTGCAGCCACAACACGCTGACTAAGGCCAGAATCCAGCAATGCCACAACTTGGGCGGCTTCTGTGGGCGAAGTATCCATACGTTTTAGAAAAAAAACCTTTTTTCAGACGTCCCAAAGTCACAGTATTGAAATAAAAAACGAAAAGTTTAAGGATAGGCGCCAATTTTTAGTTTTTAAACGCTAAATGTACTCCAACCCTAAACACACATTTGTCTCAAAACAGTGATTCATTTCGTTTATAAGATAAACAAATGAAATTCTAATTTTGAATTTAGAATTTTCGCTTATTACTGTAATGGCCAAACTGCCAGCTATAATATATGTATTTTTTTTCATCGTATGAATTCTTTTTTGTGTTAAATTCGGACAGAAACAATGAAAACGGAAGTGTTTCGATTTTTTTGATGAGAAGTTTATATATATCGCAAATGAAGTAAACAAAACAACTATGATGCTACTCTCTCTTATTCACAACCGCTTTACAAATTTAACCGGTAATACAGCCTATTCAAATGTCGGATTCCATTGCTTATCGAGAAACACTAAAGTTTTATATTCCATTGTAAAATTTTATTACTTACATCTACTTTTAATATGAACTGAAATGCTTTGTTTATGTTATTGTCTTCAGTTGGGTTTTTAAAGTTGAATGTATGTGCTTTGATTACATGTGTGCTAGGAAGTGGGTTTTGATTCTTATTTTCTTTTTACCTGTTCTTCTGGTTGCGTTGTTTGTAGTTGGTTGAAGAATTTTCGTTTGAATTATACCTAAAAGAAGTTAATTCGTAACTGTTATATATTCGTTGCTGGGTGTAAATGTTTGATTTTGTATTTTTAATCTGCAATTTTAACTTATCAACGTCACGGAAATATGACATTGCAAATATAAAAAATAAGCAAAATTGATTAAAATTCGCTGACATGTATTTATTTTCGATAACTACAAGTGAATTGAATTTTTAATACCTGTACTCAATCGACTTTCACAAGTTTTATTAACACAGTCCTTTGCAATCATGTCATTTGTGAATTTCGAAAACAAAATTTTCAGATTCAACATTCCATTACGTTTTGCATACGTCCATTACTTTATCATGTGATGATCAACGCTTTTTGAATTCCGCATCGTCGTAAATAACAAACATTGCTCGATATGTTGAAAATTGAAATAACAAAAACAATCGAACTGTTACAAAGTTATCTTTGCAGTTCAATATCCATACTATAACCATCTCAAAGGTTTGGAATGAACTGAATAAATAACTGTGTTTATTTTTGTAAAATCGACTGTTTTCACAAGTTGAATAATTCCAACCAATTTGAATTATTTGGCTAATGAATATTTAGTGATGGTTTATAATGGCGAGACCTGGGAATTCTATTTGCCAGTAAATCGAGTATATTAGAAACACAACGCCTACGATCGTTGCCATGCATAATTTATAATAATTGGTTTTCAATAAAAGGAATGAAGGTGGAAGCGAATTGAATACTAAGGACTGAATTCAGGACTTCTATTGAAAGGACTTGGATGCTATAAGATTTGTGAAGCGTTAAGTTAATGACGTTTTTATGTAACGAAATCTTTTCTAGGTCACTGCTCAATTTTATTTACTAAAGTGGGATGTAAACATCTAAAAATGTGAAACAAAATCTACCTTTTTTAAACTCGACATTTATATACTTAGTTTGCAAATGGAAAACAAAATGGTGAGGATGTGACACGTAGCGTTTCGCTCATGGCTACTTTGTTTCCAACTACAAAACACAGTGCACACTGTTTTACAAAACAGTTGATGTAGAAAAAAACTTTTGGGAATGAATAAAAAAATATTGCTTAAACTTTTGTATCGTGCAGCTTTAGCGATGTCGCTGGATATTCCTTTTTTAATTTTGTCGTGTAATTATTTCGCTGGCTATTTCTCTTTTTACGTTTGTAAATCTAAATAAATGGAACTCGGGTTTTGTTCATTCATTTTCGGCTTTGGACGAGAGTTTTCCGACAATTATTCGGTGACTAGATAAATGCTATTACAGAATTTAGGAGTTGAAATTATTGCGGATATAGAATTCTTTTGTTTACAAAATGTTGAATAGCATTTTGTTATTTAAGGTATATGAAGAGAGTTTTAATGTTTAAGTGGCGAAAATTTATTAGGATTTAAGCGAACCCTAACTTATTGACCGAGATAATTAAATTGAACATTAACTTCGAGTGGAACGGTAATGTTCTGGTAAATTACCTCCTCTCCGTTCTTTGTTTTTCTTCAACCAGCTTCGGAAACATTAAACATTCGGAGCATCATTATAGCTGGCTGAAGTCTCTGAAATAATTCATTATGGCGCAGGTTTATACAAATACGAGTAATTTATATGAAGGACGAGAACATGTTTAATAGCCTTCTTCATTTTGCAAGCCAGATAATTTATAATATGACGCTAAATATTTACGTTTATATTTTCAATTATAGCTACGATTATGACATTTTTTTTTTAATGTTGAAGATTATTGTTCTACACAAGCTAGACACTGCACCTCAGTGCACTCGCTCGAACACACAGCCTAAATGGCAATACTCGTAAATCAATTGCTTATTCAGCAGCGGGCTCACGCTGCGTCATCGAATCATCGTACTCTGTCGGATTCGCGGTCGAAGCGATAACTGGCGGGTGCTCGTAAAATTAAACACGTTTAACACTTTGGAAATAAAGCCGAATTAATGTTATATTTTAGGTAAATATGATGACGTTAACGACTGAACGTGAAATAGGGATTTCACGTTCGGGATTTTGATGGCGGCGAAATTTTGGTTGGCAGCGGTTTTATGATATTTAAATGAGATAATTGAAATTAACCTGATATGTAAAGATTCACAAAGGGGGATTCCTAAGCTTTTACAAACGAGGACCGCCTTAACTATTTATATAATTGGATTTAGTCATTTTTAGTTGAATAAAAGTTATTGTGGCACTACGTTCCACATCTTAGTCCACCCAGTGGACCCAGAAATGGCATCCTCCTTTAAATTCAATTGTATAATGTCATTGTATAAATAATAGACCTACTGTGTGCCGAGTGAGAGTTGTTTTGGGAATAAAGATATTTAAACCGAACCGAAACCGATAGTAAATCCAACACAAACAAATTCCGGGAAGTAGATAAAAAAAATCCGTAATATATAAGATCAAGATTAGTAGGGAAAACAATCGTAAAAAAAACGTATTTAATGTTTAATTGGAGATTTCGCGATAAAACTATCACAAAATTACTTTATATTTTCGGCTTTGGATTATTTACTCTTTGTCCAACTAAACGTCCTATCTGCAAAGGCTATGTGCTCATTAGTTGTGCTACATAGCGCTATGTAATAGCCGCGTTCCGGTTTTCCAAACAACTGATTTCGTTGTCAGCTTAGAGCTTCACGAAACAAAAACTAAATATATATCTGCTTGTTAGTTGAGTTTGAACGAACAATACTTGAAACTGAGATTTAAATTGTTAAATTTTAACTCGCTGTACTAAGTTTTTAGAAGGATTGTAGCTATAGAAGTTAAAAAAAAGAGAATTGAGATAAAAAATGTGGTTTTAACATTAAATTACAACACATAACGTTATGTTACAAATAAATTAAATCTGAGAGAGCTAGTGTCTGTATTTCAGGAGTCATCATCATCATCTTTTTAGCCGTAATTTGGGTGTCTTCAAGGCTAGAGTGAATAGGCTATTAATAAACTAATGCGCCTCACCATCAACGATTGCATCACTGCTTACCATCAGGTGGGATCGCAGTCACGCTTCAGTTTAAAGCATATAAAAAGACATCCACTGTTGGACATATTCCTTCCCACCACTACCAAGTCATCAGACTACCAGGAGCCAATGACTTTTATTAATTTATATTAAGACAACAAAAATCAAATTAAACAGACAGTAAAAAGTTTTGTTGATGTGTCGTATATTATTGTGAATGGAGTATTAGTTACAAAATAATAAAACAATGTCTCGGTTACATACTGTTATGTACGAGGTTTTAGAACTAAAGAACATTGACCATCTTAAGACGTTAAAGTCTTAACACATTAATTCTTTGATTACAAACGAGTTGCTCGAATGCTATGAACTAGTTTTTTTTTTTTTTTTTTTTTTTTTTTTTTTTTTTTTTTTCGCGGGTAGGTGTTAAAAAGTATAGACGTTCGAATTTTTCGAAAAATTTTATTTAAATATTAATATTGGAAACTATTAATTAAGTTATAAGTTTATCACAGTAATCCATTTGCAACTGTACGAATATCGAGTACTTACGTTTGTGGGTCATTATATGTGATATTTACACCTCACAAGCATCACCTGCCAGCTGATCACTAACTGTCACAACATTGAGTCAGCATTACACACAACACTGCAATGTCTCAGTACGCTGATGTCTTAGCTGCACAAAAGGCCCTGGAGGAGAGCTTCATGAAGAAGATGAGTGAACTGGAGGGACAAATTCAGTGTGCCGGGCCTGCCAAGTCTAACACGGTGGCAAAGATTGCTGACGAGTTTCGTGCATTTCGGGAACTCATATTCTCCATGCTAGGCCTGCTCCGGAGCCAGATAAATGAGTGTGCCAAGCAAATTGATACTATGGAGATGAGGCACCGGCGGAAAGCACTGGTTTTCCAGGGTCTTGCTGAGAAGGAGAACGAGGACTGCACAGCACTGGTCTTGGAGACACTGAACACCAAACTTGCCCTCAAGAATCTTCAAGTCTCTTCAATTAAAACCTGTCACAGACTTGGAGCCCCCAGCAACGAGCATCACAGACCAATTCTTGTTAGGTTCACCAGCGTGGATATCAAGGCTATGGTTTGGAAGGCGAAGACAGGATTGAAGGGCTCCAAGGTTTCAATAAAGGAGTTCCTGACCAGGCCCAGGCAGTTCGTCTTCGGTAAGGCGCGGGAGCATTTCGGGATGCGGGCGTGTTGGACACAAGATGGTGTCATTTGTATAAAGGCCCCCGACGGCGTCCGGCACAAGATCACGTCCACTGAGGAGCTCAAGCCCCTGATCTCCAAATACCCTAAGACGGCGGCTCCAACTCCGGCTGGGAGCGGAAGAAGTATGGATGCTGCAGGGAACCTGAAAGCAAAAAGTAAATAGAAATATAACTTTGTCCTTTTTGTTTTGTGATTCTTTTCTTCGATTTCACTGGTTTACAATCTGTACTAACCGTTCTTAGTTTTCCCATTTACTTAATTACTTCTTCTTTTTCTAAGTGCCCCACCATTATCAGCTCTGGGTTCTGGTTACGTAATTGTTGTAATATAATCATTCTGTAAATTCACTTAACACCCTCAATGCATTTTTGTTATTGTTTTATTCTTTCTTTTCGATTGCCTTCTCCTTGTCAAAGTCAAATTGACAATTGACTGTATACGTTCGTTCAGAAACTTTGACAAGGATTCTAAGGAATTAATACACTTATCTTTTTAAATGCTATGTTTCTTGTACATAGTGTTTATTTCGTGGTTGGGTGTGCCACTTTATTGTTATACAGTAAATGTTCGTTTTGTCCTTCACTTTAGTTTTCTATTTGGGAATTTCGGTTTTATATTTTATTACATGTTTGCTTTTGTGTTGTTTAGTTCTCTATTGTGTTTGTTGATTATGTTTGCTTAACCGTGGCTGGCGGGTGGTGCAGTAAGATCCTTTTATTCTAAGAGGTAGCATACTTTATATATATATGTAATAATTATTTATTTATGTCAGATAATGAAACCTACTTTTCAGCAAATGAAACTACTGCTTCTTCAAGCGACTCAAGTTTTTGTTCAATTGGTGACACTCTTGGTGACTTTTTGCAGCGTAACTTCAATGGCGAATCTAGTCGGTTGTTGAATGTCTGCCATATCAACGCTCAAAGCATTGCCAGTCATTACAGTGAGCTGTATGACGCATTTAACAATAGAAACGTTCACGCCATCCTAATCTCTGAAACTTGGCTCAAACCGCATCTTCTGTCCACCACTTATCCTCTCACTGGTTTCGTACTTATACGAAATGATCGAATTGGTAAGGGAGGGGGTGGTGTGGCCATATACCTCCGCAGCGATTTTCCGTATAAAATCCTTGCTTCTTCCTCTTCGAACTATTCTGCCTCTGCTGAGTTTATTTTCCTAGAAGTATGCGTTAAAGGAGCCAAAGCCATCATTGGTGTTGTTTACTGTCCCCCCACTGTTGATTACTTCACTGAATTCGAATCAGTTCTTGAATCTTTGGGTTCAGAGTATGCACACCACATCATAATGGGTGATTTCAACACAAACCTCCTTGCCCAAAATTCCTCTCGATCCCGAAAATTGCTCCACCTAATTGAATCAGCTAGTCTGCATGTGTTGCCACTTCAACCAACGCACCATAACAGTGCAGGCGATGACACCTGGCTGGACCTTATCCTCACCTCAAATCCTTCCCTAGTATCCTCCCATGGTCAACACGACGCTCCTGGTTTCTCTCATCACGATTTGATTTTCCTTTCCTATATCCTCAAACCTCCGAAACCTAAACCCAGGGTTTTGTACAGGCGTTGTTTTGCGCGGATGGATATCGAAAACCTCAAGAGGGATGCAATTTTAGTTGATTGGGAAGTTATGAGGGAGGCTACTACAATTGACGATAAGGTTGTGATCTTTAATGACATCGTGACCAACCTGTATAACATACATGCTCCAGTTAAGAAAGTGAAATTGAAACGTCCTCCTGCACCCTGGATGACGGAGGCAACACAGATGGCCATGCGACGCAGGGACTGTGCGTTCCGTCGATACAGGAGGGATCGTACTGATGAGAACTGGGCACTTTTTAAGGCATCAAGGAATAAATGTAACCAGATGATACGCAATGCTAAACGCCGCCACATTCTAGAAAATATTTCTTCTTCTTCATCTGCCGATATCTGGAAGTTCCTTGGAACACTGGGTATCGGCAAACCGCGACATTTGGACCTTCCAAACTCTATCGACTTAGAGGATCTCAACCGACATTTCTCCACTGTACCCACTATGGATCCGCTAACCAAACAAAAAACTCTGTCTCTTATCTCTGGTCTAACGCGTCCTCATATTAGTCATTTTCTTTTCGTTCCAGTTGAACCGGGAGAGATTAGAAAGATCATCCTCTCCATCAAATCAAAAGCAGTGGGATGTGATAATATCACTCGTGGTATGATCGTAACCATTCTTGATGAACTTCTACCCGCAATTACTCACATTGTAAACTTCTCCTTATTTTCTGGTGTTTTCCCCTCTTTGTGGCGAAAAGCCTACGTACGTCCACTACCCAAAGTTCCAAATCCTACTCTTCCAACCCACTTCCGCCCAATATCAATCCTTCCTTTCCTATCCAAAGTGCTTGAGGCCTGTGCCCACAAACAACTGACTAATTTTATACACTGTAATTCACTGATTAGTCCTCTACAGTCTGGGTTCAGGCCGGGGCACAGTACTGTTTCCGCCCTCCTTAAAGTGACTGGCGATATAAGGGCAGGACTGGAGGACACCAAAGTCACTGTATTAGTGTTGGTCGATTTTTCGAATGCCTTCAATACCGTCAGTCACGACATCCTGTTAGCCATCCTGTCCTATGTGATGGTCTCTCCCGAAGCACTGGAATGGTTCACTTCCTACCTTCAGGAGCGTCAGCAGTCGGTTCGGGTTGGTGACACTTCTTCTCGCTGGTGTGATCTGAAGACTGGCGTTCCTCAAGGCGGCATTCTTTCTCCTCTTCTATTCTCTATTTTTATTAATCTCATTACTTCCGTGCTTCAGTGTGCGTATCATCTGTATGCAGATGACCTGCAATTGTACTGTCAGGTGGGGGTCGATGAAGTGGCTGACGCTATTGAAAGGATAAATAGAGATTTGATGGCTATTAAGTCCTGGTCTGATAGATTTGGTGTTGCAGTAAACCCCAATAAATGTCAGGCGATTATCATTGGGAGTTCTCGAAGCGTCGCCAAAGTAGATGCTGCAACCTTGCCACCTGTAATGTTCGACGGTACGATCGTTCCTTTCAGTAGTGACGTGAAGGACCTGGGGTTGTGTATTGATAATACCCTGAGCTGGCGAACTCAAGTTGCTAGTGTTAGCCAGAGGGTTACGGGAGCGCTGCGGGCTCTATATCGTTTTAAGCACTTTTTGCCGTCGAACACGAAAGCAATGCTTGTACAGACCCTAATTTTCCCTATCATCGATTATGGCGATGTGTGTTACTATGACCTGAATGCAGATCTCCTCAATAAACTTGACCGTCTTCTAAACTACTGCATTCGATTTGTTTTCAATCTGCGTAAATACGATCATGTCTCCTCACATCGATTGCTTCTAAAGTGGCTGCCCATACGTCAACGCAGAGAGCAAAGGGCGCTCACTACTTTGTTTTCATTTCTCGAGTCACCTAATACCCCTCTTTATTTAGCCTCTCATTTTAAATACATTTGCGCCAACCACAACAAAAATCTACGCTCATCTCATAACCGTCTTCTTCTATGTCCCACTCATCACACTGACTTCCTTCACTGTTCCTTCTTTGTTCAGGCTATTTCTCTGTGGAATGCGCTCCCCCAGGAGATTAGGATGGCTAAAAACCGATTAAGATTCAAGATTGAGGTTCGCGAACATATTCGTAAGAAGTTGGCAGTGGTATCATAACAACGGTAATGTTTCTCTGTTGGTCGATCTAAATTAATTCTTTGAGTATTTTTGTCTATAAGATTGTGTTTATATTCTATATTTCCAATGTACCTAAATATGATTCATTTATCTGTTACATTCACATGTTTTTTTTTTTTTTTCTTCTTTTTATTGCACCTGCCATCATGATTCTCTGCATCACCCAAAGGTTGACTGGTAGAAAATGCCTTAGGCATTAAGTCCGCCTTTGTACTCTTATGTGCATGAAGTGTTAAATAAATAAATAAATAAACTAGTTGCTACGATGCTACGAACTTGGTGGCTACGGTGCTACGAACTGGTGGCTACGGCGTAGCGTATGTTGTAAGAATTCGCTACGAACTTTGTTAAGCTAATTTTACACCGAATGGGTAGTTGTAATAGTAGTTTTAAAGTGAAATTGAGCTCATTTGACAGAGTTTGAAATGTTGTGTAACATTTACTTCAATTCTCTGACAAGAAAAACCAGAGGTTAGAGGTATATGTTATCGGGAGCTGACTTTCTATTTAACTATATTTTTAAATATTCCATACGGAGACTACAAGTTTGTTTACTCTGTGTATGTGTTAGGACATTAGATTGCCGTGACCCTCTTAAGGTCATCGGTTCTTCTTGTGGGAGGTCTACCAACGTGGTTGTCACTAAAGTACCTTCATCTTCAAGGCTTCATCGATCATTTGTTCTGCGAGCAATCTACCCTGGACACTGTCTGTTAAGCTTGGTGATTCATTTTTATTTCGTTAACTAAAAAAACTGCACTAGAATGAACATGCAAATGTAAATATTGCCTTTTAAATATAAAAATACTAAATATACTTTCGAATTATATTCTCTAAACACTCCCAGTTCACATAAAATGTTCGCCTCTTGAACACAGAGGGTCATCAAAACGAGGCCTGACTAATATTATTATCGGTATTACGTTCATCAACGTTTCCCGTACATAAGTACGTTAATTAGTGACCGATACTAAAACACGTGATTGTAGTCATGATAGTAAATAATTTTTACTATAGGACCAAACCTTAAATCGCTGGTCATTGCATTTATGTTCGCCTAACTCGTCGAAATGTACTGAGCTTGTTGAATTTTTCATCGTTCATTGAGAGCGACAGTAAGTTTATGTTAAGTTTGCTTAAAATCGGTCGAGCGATTCTTCATTTATCACATTTTTCTGTTGCCGGGAGCGAAGCTGCGGGCACAAGCTAGTTATATGTATATGTAACGATCGCATCACTGCTTACCATCAAGTGTAGTCGCAGTCAAGCACTATTTTATACAGTAGTCAGTTTAGTATAAGTTTATAACGATTAAAACTTACACGTTCATTACTAATTATTTTCTTTTTCTAAATGAAGCTATATAATAATAACACCTACTTTTTATTATTAATATTATTTTTCTTAATGAACCTTCATAATAACCCATCAATTTGTTCCCCATTCCTGCAGCTGACACAGAACAGGGAACATCAAAGCCTTCATATTTGCTTGCGTGGGTTACTCTTGACACAGTCGGATTAGCTTCGTCGCTGACAGCGCGCTATTTATTGTACAACCTACTTCTGTTTGCTTGTAATTAAAGCCTTTTGTTGCTCGTCTTGGCGTTTATTGAGTTTCTGGGTTTTTAGGAATTTGATAGATACATTTGTGTGTAATGTGTATAAGTGCAACTAGGGTGAAAAGTGCAGTAGCACTCAACTAATGCTAGTGTATTGTTTTTTTGGTTGTAGAAATTGAATGGTCGATAATGAAGTTAATAAATCGAAGATAAGTAAATCGAAGTTTATTTAATTCATTAGATTCTACAACTATTCTACATTTTTTTTTTAAAACTATCACACAACGCTGTCTAATCTCAAACTAAGCAGAGCTTGTATTTTGAGTACTAGACAACTGACAAACGTACTTATGTATTTGTAAATACATACCTATGTGGAATAAATAATTTTGGGATTACGTCTTGTTTTAGATGGAGCTGGAAAATGTCATGACTTTTATAGGCTAAAACTGACCCTTATCTGTTCCTTAATGTTCCCTATGAGTTTTTTTTTATGTTGGCAAAAATCATCCTATGATGAATCCCGTTCTTGGGCGGAACTTTAAACAGACACTTACTGACTAAACACTCCATTCCGTTCCTACTTTACTTACGTTCTTCTTTTCAGTATGAGTTTTATGGCCAAGGTGTGTCTTTCAAACAATCCCTCGACTCTAAACAAGTGTCACCTAAAACGTCACTCATAATCACACCGAACTTTGTATCGTCACTAACATAAGTGATCTAACTATTAAACACCAACAAATTAACTCAGAATCCTATTAAATGTTAGAAGTAAACTCGGTTCGTCATCAGTTCTTGCAAATAAGCTTATAACGGCTCGTTCTCACTTAATGAGTATTGGGTGGGGAGAAATGTTCAGCGTCTTTGACGTAGAACGTCGCAGTACTAATACTATAGAGGTTGAAAATTTGTGAATATGTGTGTGCGTGTGAGTGTGTGGTGTACAATTGTCACTACTTCACGCTAGAAGGGCTGAGTGAATGTGGATGAAATTTGGCACAAAGCTACGCTTTATTTTAGAGGAGATTCTACCAGTGGTTTCGTTCGTTTGAAAGTGGAAAAGGTTTTAAAAGAGAGCTCATTCACGGGTTAAAAAGTATCCCATTTCCTGTTCCAGGACGTAGTCTATGTGTGTACCATAATTTACACAAATATGATTAAAAACAATCGAAAGAATTACCACAGCCCTGGTACCCAAAAGGCAACTTAGGAACACAAGTGCCTTCAGTAAACGTTTGACACTACCTTTAGCACGAATTATGATAATTTTCCATTGAAAAAAGTGTCCATCTGATTTTCAGCATACTTCACCTGCTCAGTACCTTTTCAGCATGCCTAATACAAAAAGCTTCGTACATTTTTATCACCGAATATTTCGTCAGGCCCAACACCCGACAAGTCGAAACGGGCTTTTAGCTTGCTAATTAAGATTGAGACTTGATTAAACGTTTCCGTATTCTGACATGATAGATGATTATTGCAGGAGAGACCGACTTTCGTTCAGCATATACATGTACCTATGAATGTGGTGACACGCCTCTTTAATTAAGATACCAGATATGATAACGAAGATTGAGATCAGAAGTGCTTGCAGTTGACAGATTAAATGTCATGTTCATTCGAAGTTTGCGATGGGATACGGATTTGAGGATGTTAGAGCTTTTCTACTGTAATGGAGCTGAGCGGAGTGGAGCGAAGCGGACTGAAAATTGGCCAATCACAGTGCTTGAAATCTCCACTCTACATAAGTGGAAACATTGTAAATGGAACGGAGCAGGTTTTCAAATAAAACAAAATACGAACACGCGGTCGCGAGCCGGTCAGAACGGAGTCGTCTGCCGAGCAGAAAACACGCTACATTTCAATAAAAATAAGTGCCAATGTTCACTGCCCCACTCCGCTTAGCTCCGCGTAGGCAGTTTGTTTTTTTATAGGTAGATAAATAATTTAATTGCTACAACACAAGATATACACCAAAACATAATTCGATCACAACAACTAAACAAAAACAACAACAAAAATAACGTAAAATCACGAAAAAGAATCACATGAGGGTACTTTGAGAAAAGAAATATAATTGATGTAAACCGTAGTGCATCTCAATGTTGCAGCAAATTAAAGTTTAATTCAGCAAGTGTCAAGAAAATATAATTAACGCTGATGTTGTACTGGATCTTTGAATTTTGTCAAATAAGTTTGTCATTTCTGACTTTTTATTAAAGATCTCTGTGTTCTTTTCCATATTAAACCACGCTAAAATATTTACAATTCAATTGATTCATTTACTATTTAATTTTAGCTTCAGCATTTTCTATACTGTGCTGTCGCTAAAAATGCCTTAAAACAGCCATAAGATAAGAGCTCTTGTTAGAATCGACCCTTATTGCCAAACGATCAACGAAAATACTTCTCCCCTCTCCGCAGATAACAAGCTTGCCATCATAACTTCAGAACGCGGTTGAACGTCCAAACGGCCATCATAATGCGTTCCTCTAACGTCCTAATCAATTTGACGTTCGCTCTGGCCACTTGGGTCAAAGAGTAGATAGATACAGAAGGCCAACTCTGTATAAATAGCACAAATAGGCGCAAGTTGATATAGATACTCGCGTGCAAAGCGGCTGTGTCATCACTGTTTGTTGTAACTGGCATGTATTTGTGATGGTTTGAGATATGTATTAACGATCCGTATCTGTATCCGATAACTTTATGAAAAAGTCTACGTTTTTGTCTTCACACATATCAGTAGGTATTTGATGGAGTTATGATGGGGTTATGACCAGTAAGGTCATAACCTTACTGGTCATAACCCCATCGTAACTCATAACTCAACTAATAGTAAGCAAGGATGTGATGCTAAACAGAGCAGCTTACCTAGAAATAACTCTAGATAGAGTGATTCAAGAGTAAGGTTTGTATGGATAGTGCATGCATAATATATTTAATGTCACTCAGGAGAAAAGCAGCTTTCTATTGTTGCTAAATTTTTTCCAATCGGATCAGTAGTTCCAGAGATTACCTCCTACAAACAAAAAAATAAAAAAACAAAAAAACAAACTTTACCTCTTTATTATATTATATAGTGTAGATGTAGATATCACCATTGCAACCGTGCGAAGCTGGGGCGGGTCGCTAGTTATAAATAAAGATATGTAGGTACCTTTTTTTGTTCCATATGCATATATGACAAGATTTTTAGTCTGGTTAAGGTTTTCATAAGATTGCCGTTCAGGCATTTATGTGTGCATTTTCTCTACTTGAACGCAGTGGACTTTCTGAATATTTTTCTTCAAATTGACGTCACTAGTCGTCTAACTTCGGCGTAGTTAAATTTTAACAGTTCCTCGCCTGTTGTCCCAGATTTGCAAGTTCGTTGAGTTCAATTTATCTGTTCGTTGAAACTGTTGATCTGTTGTTAGTTGGTGTTTTGATTAAAAAACGGAATATTTGCAGTTGTTATGTAGTGAAGCACAATTTGTTTGAAACGTATCGCATTTACCGCTTTTATGACTTAGTGACCTTCGACTTAATAAAATGCATTGATCGCTAACCAAAATATCCTACCCATACGTACGAATAAAATTGAGAACATATATTTATTGTGTGTACAGCTGAAATGGAATTTCTTGCTGGAATCTGTGATTCCTACTAGCTGCAACCCAGTGGTCTTTCAGACAAGAGTGAAAGCACGCGCAGTTTCCGCTAGAGCCTCCACAATGTCCTTTTTATACCTGTATTTATTGTAATGCATGCAATACACATGCGGGACGTGATATCGGGTAGCAGCCCCGCATGCGGAGCAATTCCGCATGCGTGCTGAAAACCGCACGATATTAAAAACATCCTTGATGTATATCAACGTATCGCTCGCGGCTCCCAAGTAGAGCTAGGCTGTATTTGTATCTACGCAATACTAATTTGATGGATGAGTACTCAAATGGAACACTGAATTAATCGTTTTCTAGCGCTACATAAACCGACTTCTAAATTACTTCACTGGAAGTACAAACTCGCCAATTGGAAATTTATTTCTGTTCGAAACAAGACCTAGTTTCGTTCGAATATACTAAAGAAACTTATGTAGCTCTTACAACCGGCGAAGCTTTGTAGTAAATTATTTGTAATATATAAGTGTTATTTAAAACCACAGGCCGTTGCAACGGTTTTCACTGTTCCAAAGCCGCTAACATAGAATTTAGTTTAGATTGAATTTCCGCCTCAATGGCGGACTAACTTATAATAACTGCTAGTTACATCACCAAACCAATTTCACTCGACTTATGCAAATAGCTCTATTCGTGGCATCAGACGTCGCACCTGGTCCAGTCTTATTGGAACTTATAAGTTGTGCAAACTGTTCCACGTAGCGTCCCACTCTATATCATAGAATATTTAGTTCTAAGACATCTATCTCTCTCTTACCAACCCCTTCATATATATCTCTCCCTCTCACCGGAGCCGAGAATTTGTCTCGGTTATTGGAATTCGTGAGTTATGTCCAACTTATATGTATATTCGTCTTTGAAATACGTACGGAGTCAATCTTTTGGTTGTGAGAATTTTAGTCCTGATTTGGGGATGCAGGAATTTTCATATTGAATTTGGAAAGAATTTTGTTTTAAAGAATTTGTACAAAGTTATGTAGGATCATATTTTGTTAGAAATAATTCGAAATACATTTGTATTTTTCAAGTAACAGAGCTATAAAACTCTAATACTTATTAAAACTGTATGATGTATACAGTATTAATAAGTCTTATATTTCGGTTTTAGCCTTCTAAGAAATTACTTATTAGCAAATAAATCTACATTAACGGAAGTTACTGCTCTTCAAAATTATTTTAATCTTTCCTCGTTGTTTAGACTCACATAATTTATATTACTCAGAATAGTCATACAAAGCAAAACTTGATAAAAAGAAAAAGTCTGTAAATATTTATTATCCGTCAACTATTTTCAGTATACAAAGAAAATTATTTGAATGAAGATCATTTATTTTGTATTCAACACTTTATGATCCTTTAATTAATTGTGTCTGACTTAGGCCGTTCTGCTATAGTCTAACCGTCAAATTATGGCCGAAAATCCAAACTATAGGATTTAATACACGTGACTACAAATGAATTCAGAGTGAGAGAAGATATGATTTTAAATTAAAAAAAAAAGCTAAATAGATACTGACAGTTACGTTGTTAGCAGGAGATAGGTGTCATAAGCCAAAACTTTGGCCTGGTCCAAGATTTTTGTAATAAAAACGGTACTTCGTTTACATTTAAAAATTCCTTCAGTTTCACATTACAGTACAATATCGTCGAAGTATTTGATTTTACGTTCTAAGCGTCATTTAGTTTTATTGTTATCACCATTCGATTTTCTGTCTATTTCTACAAACAGAACAAGACGTGAAAGTTCAGATTTCAGGAGAGTGAACCGAGTAGAATTTGTTTAGCTAATTCGGAAGGGTGCGCATTCCAATTCGACTAGAATGTGGTTTGTCAGCATGAGAATAGATTCCAGTCATGCTGACGGCTAACATTAGGTATCTGTTTACAGGTGGAATGTTAGGAGCGAGCGGCGGCATATGATTCCAGAACAAAACAGTAAAAAATGTGTTTGATTGTGAATAAATCTAGTGTCAATTGTGAAAGGCGGACGCGCCAGTGCTGTGTTCCCTCCGAATCCAGTTGAGAAGACCGAAACAGTGAATAACAATGGAATATGGTTGAACCTCTGAACCCTCTCGGTTCTAAACTGTGCTTCCTATGATGTTCTCGCGCAGTGAAGCCAACTAAACCAAAACTAACGTCTAATCCTGACATTATAGCAAAACTAAAATAGCATTGTACATATAGTTTATTAAAAAAAATCCTCGTCGTTGTCTACGTGTTTTTAAATCTTAAAAAACTCTAGTCCTAATAAAAAAAAATTTTGAAAATTTTTCATCGAAGCGGTTGTCGTATTTTTGTGATAAAGTATCAATTATTGTAGGTTATGTTAATGTTAAGTGGCAAAACTGGTTGTGATGTGTATATGTAAGCAGTAAGTAAGGCTTTGGATCAACCCACGTGAGGGTTGGGCATTTTTGGGGGTGGTATTGCGCGGGCGCCGCGCGTTTTTGGGGCTGGTGTTGCGCGGGCGCCGCGCGGTTATGTTGGGGGCAGGGCGCAGTAGTGACGTGTCTTTTGGCGCAGGCGCGGCCCGGCGCCGGTAAGATGCGAGAGCGGCGTTGTGCGCTCCACCGCACCGTCGCTCTGCTGTTTGCCTACCTCCTCTTCCTCAACTATCAAGTCGATGCTGCTGGTGAGTTACATTCTTTTTTTGAAATCTTCTAGACGCTCATTTGTTTCATTTTGACATTTCTAGTGATGTGACTGATCTTATGGCGGTTATCGAGTAAATTCTATTTTCAAAACAGTTGAATATATACAGCAAGTCTTCAATTTCTGAACTAAAAGTCTTACTAATATGTAGTCTTAGCAATCATACCAAATACAGGTTTTTCCTGTTACAACTATTGAAACTTTAGTAGGTGTCATTAGCGTTAATCGAAGAAGTTTAACATCCCTGTAGTTACATGCTACGACGCTACCCCCTACTGAAAATCATATCGGATGTCGAGGCAATCAGATACGTAATTAACAGTCAAAGTTCAGCAAACGTCATTACCATATAAAACAGATAGTTTGACGATAGGAAATAATCGCCTCAGATCAGAAGTATATCGATAAAAAACATCACACTTATCGATAAAATTGTTCTTTTAACGAGTCACCATCGAAACAAATGAGGGTCTAGATTCTTGCATGGTAATTTTAAGGTATTTAAGTATGAAAATGTAAAAATGAACTGACGAAATAACGGCATAAAAATCTATTATAACATTTACAGAGGTCATAATACGGTAATTACGGTTCAACTGAATATTTCGTGGAAAAACCGACGATTGTCGCGTGCCTATTACATTTTTGTTCAGATTTTTTTACCTATTACTGGTATAATTAAAAAATGACGACGACAAATTATGTTAGACTACGATTAGCTTTTTAATAGAAACTTAATTATCGGTTTGATTGCTGATGAAGATGTTAGTAATGATGCTTGTTAATTTTTTTAATTGTGATTTTATCGATATAGCACACATTGGTGTGTTCCCATCACTATTTTTGGGTGCGTAATAAAAGCTTCTTTAGGTCTATTGTTCACGGACGCCTAGCTTCAGAGACGCATATCCATCATTATACGCCTGGTATGCCTCTGTTCATAGCTCAAATACAAAACTATGAATCTCTGTGGACGAATCGGCAACGGTACGACATTTACACCAAGCGTATAGTTACGAATACGCGACTATGAAGCTACGCATCCTTGGACCGTAGGTTACAGTCATCATCTAATATATATATTTCATTTTCCCTTGAATAGTAATATTTTATAACAGTTTAAGCAATCCACTACTCCAAGATACAGTTTTCCGAAATATCATTCCTAACTTAAATGAAAATTAAACAGCAGGTACTAAAAGTAAGTAGGTACAATCAAATTTTAATCAACCCAAGAACAGCGGAACACCAAAGTTGGCTTATTAAAACAGCATTAATTCAATCACGATTTTGTTTGAATTCAGAAAAGGGGAAAATTATACAGCCGAAATTCTGCTTATATTCGCCCGCAGAAGCACCAAGGGTTAAATAGTATATAACTATGATGAGTTATATGAATATGACTCATATTCACTTATTAGCATAAGGATGAATTTGCATTAACATTAAAATTCAGTCTAAAAATCGCATTGGGTCCACCGCATAATTGTGTCGCAGTGCTTTGTGAAAATGAGACGTAAAACGGTTTTTATGGTAGAAAATAAAACGGGTGTAGTAAACTGTTGTTCGCCACACGTTTCGTCGGGTACCGTACTTAGTATGCGTGTTGTGTCCAGACCCATGACGCGTCGCAAAGTCGCGGAAATATTGCCGATGTGTGCATACCATAAGGAGTGAAAAACTCTCCGTGTGTATAAAATATGTAAGGCTATTCGATTTTATCGGAATAGATGCTGGGGACGCGACGGATATGTTGTTTTTTTTTTGTTTAGATTTTATAGGTAGGCCTAGCTTTTTTTGGGATGGTAATCCTCAAGACGCGGAGAAATAAAAGAAAAAATAAAGAAAGAAAAATATTTTATATGGCACAGTGTACATGTTTAATATTAAAAACCTAGCGGCGTGTACCTGTAACCTTATTACATATAGTTCTTATTGTACCATGGCCAAATTTTTATTGGTATGCGAAACTGTGTGTACTGCAAACCCCCGTTGAAAGAGGGGGATCCTGTAACAAAGCGGGGTGATGTCTGTGTGTGTCTGGTCCAAGCAACTGCGAATATTCTGCGATATTATTTATTTTCGGATAGTTGAGTATTCTAATCGCGCAGAAAAACTATCATGCAGAATAGTAGTAGGAAATATCTTCGTAATTATTTAACTTTGTCGAATAGTTTGTTAAAAAAAAGTTAAATATTTAAAACACCAAAAATAAAGAATTACAAAATAATAATTCAGCAGTAGAACTTCACATTCCTTCAAGTAACAGACTGTTTTTAATTATCTATCCAAAAAACCAACAAGATTTTCCACAATAAAGCTCAGAATAAAAACCGACCCACGTTGCTTATTTAGGTACAAACCCAGAATACGGGTCAAGCAGACCTAATTTCCCAAACCACCGTAAATATAAAGATATTAGACGCACTTATTGTTGTTTTACGTCTTAAATTGTTATAATGTTGGCATTACTGACACTCGGTGGGCATCGTTTGCATAACCGGCGTCGGCTGGGCGCACGATAAAATGGCTACCGTCGAACTTATAATGTAATTAATGTACCTAAATGATACAACATGGATGGGTAAATTAAGCACATTTTTTGCCGAACCCTTTCGTAATGTAGTATTGTCATTGTGGGTATGTGGTCAAGCTTTAGGTAAATCAGAAAATTTTTGTTGAATACCCACAAAAAAAAATTGTGGGCGATCAACAAATATTTTTTTCCGTTCTGGGTGTTGCTAGAGTTAGTGTCAAAATTTTATTAAGTAAAATCCACGTATGTTCTTTCACTAGCAGTAAATCTTTTTAAATAATAAATTTAAAGTAGGTAATAATAAATAAATAATTTTTTAGGTGTCTTTTTTATGGTGGGAAAAATCATCGAATGACTAATCCCGCCCTTGGGTGGAGCGGAAGACAGTGTCAGACTTCTACTGACTAAACGACCCACCGTTCCTTCCTGCCTTATTTCCAGGGCCCTAGTGTTCCGCTTTCGCATTAACCCTATTTGAAGACACTTAAATTATTATTGGCTTAAGTGTATAGGAGCTTAATAAACTAGTGCGTCTTACCATCAACAATTGCACTGCTTACCACGCCATTTGAGATTAAAGACATGCCTTACATATATTGGTGATAAGATGTGCCTGTAAGTAAGATAGACCTCATAAAGTATCCTCATTATAAAAAAGCTCTTTTTAACATGTCATCCATCATCATTAATTGATCGTTTTCCACTATAGAAAAAAAAAATCAAATTACAGCATGATTTTCCCTTCCATCCGCATAATGTCCTCATCTAACATTAGTTTCATAGTTAGTAGTATGATGATGAGAATTTCAATTATTCGCCAGCGAATGACATTGCGTTATGCGGCAATTATGACATTATTTGAAATCAAATTGATGACACATTCATTACAGCTTGCGTGACGCTTCTCATGGAATGTTGAATTCTATTTTGATTTTAGAATAAATATGTATTAACTATTTATTACATTCTGGTTTAAAATTTAGGTCACAATTTTTATTGTATTAGATAGCTCGAACTTTAATACTGAATAATTTTCAACTAAATTTTAGTTATTTTTAAAGAATAGAAAAGTCTTAATTGCAGCTGTAGTACAGTGAAATGTACTCGAAAAAATAATTCCTATTACACTATTCTGAGAACGCTTTTGAAAAAGTGTAGCAAATGACGTCACAAAATAGCGTCGGTCGTTACCGCGCGCTACAGATCTTTAAGGTGCTCTAAAATTGACAAAAGGTGAGGGCTTTGTTATGACGTCAGAAGGCACCCCGTCGTTATAACCCGCCTCACTGCCACGCCTCTCTCACTCCAAAGAGGATGGCGCTAAACAAAAAGAAAACAACACTTCCTTCGCCGCACCTTCCACCAACATTAATTCTCGATTAAGAGTTTTATTACAATCGTAAAGGAAAATGCTTTACTTTTGCACATATTGGAATAAGTAAAAAAGATTTCGTATTAGATGTCTTTACGACACCCCCAAAAATATATTACAGACGTGACTATTCGCGTCTATCTCGATTACGAATGTCGAATCGATTCGTGGAGGAAAAAATCGAGAATATGCGACGACGCCAGCTACCGGCTTTGATTTGCATTTTAATATGCACAAGGGAACGGCGAACGAAGCTGTCATATTGTGCAAAAGTGATCATGTAAAATGGATGTGTTCGAGATCGATTGGGAAACAATCAATACGGATGAGACGTATCGAGGTCACGTCATCACGGAGAAAAACGACACCTCTTTTCACTACCTTTATTCGAGTTTTTATGTCAGCCCAAAGGAAGGCAAGATAACATTCTACAATACAAAGAGCGATATGGAATTTCTTCGCAAATTCATTTTAGATTCGTGGATTCTTTATCTAAGTTATGTAGCGGCAGTGTATGGAAATTTTCTTTAGTGAATCCAGGAAATATGTAGAAAAATATTTTAGCTTAATTTGTGACTCAACATCAAGAACAGTGAACTCTTTCCTCATCTTAATTCTAAACAAAAAACACGATTGAATCAATAATAAACAATGTGTAACATCCCTCCAAATATTAAACCGGGCACGCGGAGCGTCGATTACCATTAACTTCTTACATTTATAGCAGCTTTGCACCGGAATTTCTATTTTCATTAAACGCAAGGTTCGTCGGTTGAGGAGTGCCGAGGACAAATCAGAGGTAGGCACGAACGAAAGCACGTGTCCTCCATTGCCGGAGGACATAATCTAAATGCTAATATATCTGCGTCACGGGTTCGACGATATGGCGGTTTTTGACGCGCTTCTATGCACCGGTTTGAGCCGGTGTAGACCGGATTTCGGCGGTGCAGTTTTGAAGAGAAGGCTTTTGAAAGCCTTTGTGCTGGAGTGGGTGCAGATGTGTGGAGGTAGAGTTTTTTGGCGATGTTTTGTGGGGGTACTTTTTGTGAATAGCCCTGTGTTTTAGGTTAGCTAGCTGTTATGATTAAATACCACCTACTTCACTTATTTTGCGCATGTAATGTAAAGTGGTAAACAAAATTCTGGTCGAATAAATATTCGGTGTTGAATTATTTTTTAAACGTGTCTGCTATTACAACGAAAATGGTTAATAAGAACATTCCCACTAACACCCTATTAATTTTAAACTCTTCCTGTGATTATTTAAGGTTTGACCCTGATTTCCGAATACCGAATGAACGTAAAACAAGATAGCTCGTGACTCCGACCAGCCGGAAACCGTCTGGACGAGCTTGTGTCGTCGACGGCTCGTAGTGTTCCAAGCGTGCCTGAAAGAGCGGACCAAGCCCAAGTCATCGACGGCGCGCTCTGTTCCCACACGCCTCAAGGAGTTTTCAGCAAAGCCGTATGGGGCAAAAGGGTCGAAGCCTAAAGGGGCCAAAAAAAATATCAGTAATATCGTAACCGCCCAGCAGGGTCGAAGTATATGGGACCCTAGAACGTAAGGCAAAGAAGGAAGAAAGTCGGTAAAATTCTAACACCGCTTTGCACTAGAGCAGGAAAAGTCATTAGGACATTTCATAACAACCAAAAAAATAAAATAAAAATCTAACTATCTTACTACAAAGATCTATAATTCCAGTTTGCAGCAATAAGCCTAGAAATTCGTATCTAGTTAGATAACATCATATAAGACAGGAGATATTTACCCCTTTGATTTAGAATGCCATTAATTAAGGTCTCATGTTCTCTCTAACAATAAATTTTGGCTATCTAACATAGAATATAAGTGGTTGTTGAACCCGCGGCATAGTTACATAGCCCCACGATCCAGGGGTACCAATTGAACAAGGGTAGATTCTCGACATTTAGTTCCGAAGTTGGTAGCATATTTTAAGCTTTGTTAGAGCTAACATTATTTTTTAAGTAATGAAAATCTGTTGAGGCAGAAGGCAGGGTGGGGAATGTTTCAATACTCAAAAAATAAAAAGGGTTTGATTTTTGTTGATAGGGGAAAAAAATTTATTAAACTCAGTAAAACTTTTGGAAGTAAGAGAAATTTATTAAAATGTGTAAACGTTTTAACTTCATTATTTACATTTTGAATGTATCTACTAATATTTAATTTAAGGCGCAAGTATTTAGTACTCACCAAAATGGCCGTCGTTTCTATAGTTATGTGTAACCTGCTTTAATTGCGAATCGAAAATCTGTTACTAAGCATTGAAGGCCGATCGCCATTTTGGTTTAACTGATCGCCATTTTGGTTTAACTGATCGCCATTTTGGTTATACTTATATTCTGCGTATAGTAATGGTTTATTGTAATAGACAATTAATTTCCAAACCAACAACCATCTATATATTTCCTTCATTAATTTTCCAACAGTCTCAATGAATATTGAACTTAACAAAAGCCCGGCTTCTCACGTCAGATAGGCTTACGTGCGACCGACCAATAATATTGTGAAGATTGTTTACATTTAGTTAAGTAGCTAAACAGATGGAGTATAGGTATATTAAGCGGAAAAAAAAATGATTCAAAATGGCCGTAATTTCTATAGTTACGCTACCTGCTTCAATTGCAAATCAAAAATCTGTTACTAAGAATTGAAGGCCGATCGCCATTTTGGTTTAACTGATCGCCATTTTGGTTTAACTTATTGCCATTTTGGTTTAACTTAAGCCCATTTTGGTTTAACATTTTGGTTGTAATGGTTTATTGTAATAGACAATTAATTTCCAAACCAACAACCATCTATATATTTCCTTCATTAATTTTCCAACAGTCTCAATGAATATTGAACTTGACAAAAGCCCGGCTTCTCACGTCAGATAGGCTTTCGTGCGACCGACCAATAATATTGTTTTCGCCGCGTGCAACGCTCAATGGTTTGAATTGAATTTCCATTGGAATGGCATTCTTTCTCGACTATTGATTTTAGATTCAGTTGAAATGAAGTTTCATATATACCGAATGTTTAAAGATGATTTCACGTAGATGGTGTAAATGTTCGGTTGCGTCTCTTTTTTGTTTACTTGAAGTTTCGAAGAAGTTATATATATTGTTATGATAACGATTATCAAATGAACTAAGCTGAAAATCCGCTTTTTCCTACCGCTTTTAGGCATGCAATTTAATGTTTTTTCGCACTGTTGTCTGATACATATATTATTGTATCAGACTGGGCGTTTCTTAGCCCTCAATCTACACTTCTACACTAATATAATAAAGAGGTAAAGTTTGTTTTTTTGTTTTTATGTTTTTTTGTTTGTAGGGGGTAATCTCTGGAACTACTGGTCCGATTGGAAAAAATTTAGCAACAATAGAAAGCTGCTTTACTCCTGAGTGACATAGGCTATATTTTATGTACGCGGGCGAAGCCGCTGACAAAAGCTAGTTATTTATATATTCGTAAGTGTAATAAAAAACGTAGTTTGTTACGTATGGAAAGTCACTGCAACACTTGGCTCCATTACACCGTTATGTATTACAGCCCATTCCCTCTTCTAAAGACCCTCTTTCTCCTGAGTCTAAACTTTGATGATGTTTATGCTTTTTACACGACATTTTAATAACGCATGCGCAAAACATCTTTACTAAAGATGGAAATCGTCGCTTTTTCTAGACCCTTGTGCCATATTATCATTACAACAATATTGTACGCCCAAATCGCGACATTGACAAAGTGCCGCTCGGAAACTTTACCAAGCAGATATCAGATTTCGTCTTACAAATTAAGTAATGTTACACCAAATTGATTTATAACGATCTATCAAGAGGCGGCATAATGGACTTGAAACCGTATACTTCTAAATTTAAATATTTCTCACCCACCAAAAACGTGTAATAATAATAATTTTATTCCATAGACATTATCCCAAATACTAGCCACTAATAAAAAAAAAGAATAGGGGTCCGGTACCGCAGAGGTTTTATCGCCCGATCGAAATTCCCATCTCCACTCCTGTCGGCACACAGTTAGATATTAATCCCGGCCCAATAATCGCTTCTGATAAGAGATTTTCTTTCGATCCCAAGTAATAGGAAGTTTCTGCATCGATGGTCCCTTCTATTTAAGTTTAATAACGTTTTGCAGCGGATCGTACCGCCATTGTAAGGCCCGCGTGACCACAGTTTGCAGCACCAACTATTGTTTAGAATTTCATAGTGGTTTCGGTAACAGACTGCCAGTGATAAATATAATGGGATTGCTATAAAGTTACATGGTTCGTTTTGTTATTGCTAGTCATAATTTTCGGTTTGTTTAAGTAGTTTGGTGCTGTTGTTATCATTGATTTGGACTGTGGCTTCAATCGTGTTCAATTTGGATGTTTGTTAATTTAAATGTTCATGTGCTTTGTTGATTACATACTAAATTTGTTCACTAATGTCATTTGCAAATGCTGTTGCCTATACAAGTATGTCTAATTCACTAGGGTTCATTTCACGTAAAGTGGAAACACAGTAAATTCTTCAGTATGTCACCACTGTCCATTTCATTGTTCCTCTGTCCCATTTTCCCTATTCATGTTTTTTGATTATTTTGTCCGTTTTACATATTCGCGGGATCGTCGAGTTTTTGTTTCTACTTTTCGGCTATTGTTGGCTTAGTCTCCAACAGTTTATACGAATTTGGGATTCCGTTCGCGGATTCTTTAACAAACAAACGTAAAATTTTAACATCTACCGAGCCATTGTCAACGATAGTAATGGTACTGAATGTCTTTAGTTGAGCTCTAAAACGATCGTCTAAGTCTATTGTCTTCGGTTTATCCGAAGAATTTCACTTCCGTGCCATTAATTTTCCATTTCGCCCCTAAATCGACTATTGAGAGGCTCAGCCAACGAATTTTGAGCGACAAAATTCTCGGTAACTTACCATTATGTTGGCTTCAATAAACGATTACCTACACATATTTCGTACTCAGTTGATTTCTGCTACATAACTATCGCTTCACGCTTCATTACTCACTTTCATGTTTTTTGATATTGCATTCTAAGATTTGAAATCATTCGCATTACTGAAATTACATTCCTTCAAAGAACCATTCCAATCTTTGAAGTTTCGTTCTTTTGATGAAAGTGCAATATAGAATCTTACCTACTTATAGTGATTCTGTTTCAAATTACAGATTTATATGCACCTTGTGTTGCTTTTTAAAGGGAATGCAAAAACAATCTCCATGAAACAAGAGATAACTTTATCAAAGCACACAAAGAGTATCTCGGCTTGCGTTCATAATTTCCAACTAACGCTACAAAAATTGGCGAGTGACGTAGTACGGTGGGTCTTTTACGGAGGGTGTAAGCAAACAAGCCCGGAGATAAGCTGCATTCAAGGCGAAATTGTGAAAGCGTCGAGTGGCGACAACAAAGAACCTTATTAACCTGCCACTTACTAATGGACGACGATAGGGTTACAGAATGACCCGCCTCGAAAGGTTCCTTTGTAATGTTAATAAGGCATGTACCTATATTGTCATTTTAGGTCCATTCTCACAAAGTTTGTTGTCACTGCACCAGTGTTCCAATTAAAAATATTCGTATTTCGTATTCAATTTTTGTATTGGAACTTTGTAGGGCAGTATGAAAAGGTTGGAAGTAAAGGCGAACATTAAAGAGATCGAATTCGCGCCCCTTCTAAAGATGGAATCTTGAGTGCTGTTGGTAAACCTGTTCTCTTTGACTCGACTTTTTTCATTCCCTTATAGTCGGGGCGGCGGAATGTTAACTAGTGTGAACGGTGGGCAGTGAGCGATGAAAGGAGATGTACACACGATACATGCATAGTTTAGTCGCTGCCTTTGCTTGCCAAAGTTAATGGAACTTGGAAAGAAGTGTGTATGAAAGCGGCTGTCTTATCTTGGACGTTAAAGGGTTGAGTCCTGATGTTTATCGTGGGAACACGACGGCATGCAGCCGGCTCCTGTTTTCAAAGATAAGTGGGTTAGCTTTGCTTAGTTATTAGATGGTGTTAATTAACTGAGCACACGCAACGAGCGCTAACTTTTGTGTGTTCTTTGATTCGCAATTTGGAATACTGAACTGTTTGAAACTGTAAACAGATACTTGCTGGCGGATCTGTGTGTGCTATATCTGTGTATACAATTTTTTTAATCAGGTTTTCACTGGAGCACCTGTTTTTTTGGTGGATAGTCATTAAATGTAGAGTATCAGACTTGTATTGACGTAAGAGTTTTAGTCAGTAAAAGTCGGACAGCATTCTCTTCTAACTGAGGGAACGTAGATGAGTACCTATGTTTCTCCAGGGCCGCGATGATGCTTTCGAACAATCCTTTTTTTGGTAAATAAATACCAAATAAGTACCGCTCTCAGCGGAGTGAGAGTGAGTATAAAACTTTTACGAAATTAAGCCCACCTATGTTTCTCAGTTGCTATTTGAATTCAAGGACCAAGGTGACTCTTTTAAACAATATAGCAGCCTTTAGCATAGCAGCAAACTGCAGCACCCTTTCAATTAGGCAAACACTATCAAGCCAATCATGTACAATATAAAATATTCCATTAACTATGATCAGCCATTTAATATCACTGTAAAAAACTTCAATCGAGTGTCCACATGCAACTCCAGCCTTTTTATATAGACCACTAAAGCGCCTCAGTGGCCACTGCTAGAGGCGATATCGTCAAAACTTCACATAGATATATCTCGTCGATGAAACTTGATATTTAGATATTTAAAGAGAATAATTATGCAAAAGGTTTGTTTGTTTTAGATATTAACAGATTACTAAATGAAAAATTTATTTACGATTTTGGATAAATACCTAATATTTTATAATACATGCGAACGCGCTTGGGGATCGACGAGGGCGTCGTGCTTTGTATAAGCCCCGCATTCCTGTCGTCTCGTGATTTTTACACAATACTGTTTTTTAAATATGTAAGTACTCTGCAGTAATCGTTTTTACTATAATACTGTAACCTTATTGGTAATAACAGTATAGAACCGTTTGGGGCCAAACCACTTGGGTCATAGTATTCCCAGTGCACGTTATATTTTCAAAAATATTTCTTGCCTACTGATCGACAATTTGCGTGACCAAGGGTTGTCTCGTTCTTTGTCCAAAGTATTAGCATTGCAATTCAACGTGGCGGTGCTATCAGTCTTTTGAGCATGGCTCCAACGTACCCAGGTGACAGCGATGTGGAGGAGTACTTCAACGCCAAAGTGTATTTTAATCACAATCAAAACATTTTTACTTTACATAGGTCTTATGAAACGTCAGAAGCTAGTGCACGGGTTCAACTTCCACTGATTTTACTTTGATCAGTAAAAATATGACTTCCCTGCTTTCTCCGCCTAGAATAGAAGTCATTTGTTGGTTTTTCAACCAAAAAAGAAATTAGTTACATTAACTGCAATGACGTCTGTAAGAGCCGCCGCTGCGTTGATTCCAAAGTCTGTGTTTTTTTGCTGTAAACACCATGACGCGAGTACTGGCATTACTGCTGAACGAATACCTTCGGCTTTATTATTTTCATTTTAAATTAAGTACAGTGTATGTCATGTTGCATTAAACTTAAGTGGGCTGTTTTATTTGATGACGGGGATCTGTGAGCTTGTAATTGTTTTTAATTTTGTTTTTTTTTTCGTCGCTCATGTGTAAAGTGGTTTTGAGTCTCTGATCAGTAATAATGGTTAACGTTGTTTCGAGTTTTTGGGACTTTTGAGGACAAAGAGACTTTTTCATCTAAATGATATTCAGCATTTTAACCAGCTATAGGAAGCTTTAGAAGTGTTACCGTGGCCCTGGAATGCAACGATAACGGAAGGCCACAGGTGGGGTTTAGTCAATAAAAGTCTAACACAGTGATTCCCAAAGTGGTCCAGGTGGACCCCTAGGGGTCCACGAGAGACTTGCTGGGGGTCTACGTAGGCGTGAATAAAAAATGGGGGTCCATAAGATAACAACTCAGAAGCGACACAATTTTTATTTTTTGGCGACTTTAAGAATGTGGTAGAAATGTAGCAGCAGGGGGTCCACCGAAACCAGTAAAATTTTAAAGTGGTCCACGAGAAAAATAAGTTTGGGAACTACCTAACACGACCTCAGGTTCTATCCTGAAGTAGGTAAACTCTATGATAATCTCCACTTTTTTTTTTAAATGCCCGGTGTTCTAAAATCACTTATACCATGATGAGGTCATGAACCTACATAGATTCTAATTTCAAATGCGTAGACTGATTAATGGTAAGACCCCCATCAGATTGCTGTCCCTGATATGTCATAAGAACCCCATTAAACTATCGGAAAGGTGATGGGTGTAATTATGACATGTCATGTGTCATCACTCGTTACTCAATATTACAGCTATTGGACAGCATTTTTCTTATCATGATTGAATGTCAAGATTCCTTTGTATAAAATTATCAAGCTATTACAGATTCTTCGTTAACTTCAAGGCTTTTGGCATGAAGGGTGCATGTCAATTTTTTTTTTATTTATAGTGACGTTTTCATTTGTCGCTGACAGATTGCTAATAGTTATTAAAATTTATTTCATGAATATAAATGTTGTTGTTTGTTCACCGTATTGTTTTTGTTTTTAACACAACTTACTTCTTCCATTCTTTTCTCTTTAGTCTATGCTCTTATTGTTTCGTTAGGAAACATTTTACAAAGACATATCGACGATGAAGTGACAAGAACTCCTAACTGACATTCTTTCAATTTCGCTTTTTTTACTTAAATAGACTTTAAATAATCGTTTACGTTTGCTGGCAAAAGTATGTAACAGAAAAAAAAAGATATTTAGTCTATTTAAGTAAAAAAAGCAAAATTGCAAAAATGTCAGTTAGGAGTTCTTGTCACTTCATCGTCGATATACAGTTCAGAAACGAGACATGACTTTTTTTTAAATAAATATAAATTAGTGCTTCATTGCGAAACCACTTGATGGCAAGCAGTGACACAATTATTGATGGTGAGGCGCACTAGTTTATTAAGAGCGTGTTCACTATTGCCTTGAAGAAACCTGAAGCTACAGTAGATAGGATGACCGCAGCAAGCAAACTCACGTTCCAGTCCTTCGATGGACATCGTCAGGAACGCACAACACAATCAACTGTGTAGCAAATAGCATGCGTAAATAAGTTAAAGGTAGGTCAAGAAAATGTTGACCTTACTTAACTTGAACAATCTAATCAAGATTGAAACCGATCACAACATTAAATTCCTCGAAAAATTCTGACGTCATAGCCTGAATACGTACCTGTTTTGTCGTCAGTACTTGCTTAGGTTACTGTGACCCTGGAACGAAAAGGGCTACTGAAAAACACATATAGGTTTAACTCAGTGAAAGACTGACATGTCCTCTCGCTGCAATCTAGAGTGGGACAATACGATTAACGGTTTCATCATCATTATCATCGTTTCTGCTGAAAGACACTCCTGTTTGACCCAAATATTTTCGTAATGTCGAGGTCTGTGTGTCTCACATCCATTTGATTCCCGTCACCCTCACCGGGTCATCGTTCCATCTTGTGGGAAGCCTTTCACGTAGTCGCCACTCTAGAACATTCGTTATAAGGACAAATGTCTACGAGCATCTGTTCTACAAGCCACTTAAGCGATTCTTCTTGCTATGTCGGTAACCTTGGTTTTCCTGCGGATATCTTTAATCCTGAAACTCCGAGCAAGTCCTCTTTCTTTGCCTTTTGGGTGACTTAATCAATAAAAGAGTACCCTCAACCAATTTATCACCTTCGGCAAAAGCCAGAGAAAATAAAGCCAATACAAACTGGTCAAAGTTGACAACGACCGCAACATAGTTGCGGTTTGACGGTAGGCCTATAACTTGTTCCCTTTGTCCCCCGTTGTTCCTGTATGTCCCCCGCTGTCCCAATGTGTCCCCGTGTGCAGAGCCCGTGTAATTTATGTCGCGACGCCTATGCTTAACTGTTGGCAGACGGTGTTTTACGTCCCCCTAATGCCCTGAAGTGTGGATGTCAGTGTAGGTATCCTAACTAGGTACCTACCTAGTTACAGTACCTACTGCAGACTCAATTTTTTGGTTTATTACTCTATTTAACCTAAGGGTTACAACTCTTCTTGGGTTTTATCACGTTCAGCAAAAATCTCAGACTTAAAATTACAGAATACGTAGTAGGTACCTACATATTTGCTTGATGCTGGCTTTCAAATGAAAGTTACTGAATCAGAACATCAGTCAAAATATAACAGGCTTCACTTCGGCTTTTTGTAATTGAACGAGGGGATATACCTATCTTATCCTCGAGATACATTTGTTATTCGGTTGATAATTTATATTTAACGATAATTTTCCTACCATATTTACATTCTACATCCCAAAATAAACAAAACATAACCACAAACAGTTAATATTTTTATTCCCGTCACATCAACAATTTGGCGTGTCTAAAATCACAGTAAGTTCATACTTTTACGATTATTTACAATCGGCCGGCGACCTTCCAGAGTAGCCACACGAAACCATAAACCACCGTATACACTCATAACATACGGACCTTTTTTAAACCGACAAATGAAAGCCAGACATAAACTGAGTTATCAGCAGAGCCCAGAAGATAACGTGTTACTAATGACTAGGTTAACGCAATTTAGCCTAAATTAGTCCATCATGAGTTTTACGTTATGTGGGCAGATATTAGCCATTTGGTGAAGGCGTCTATGCTTCAAATAAAACCCGAATACAAGGTTATAGTGGAAGGCCGTTGACCAATCGGCGTTGTTTTAGGGTTACGTGGGAAAAGGTATGCTTTGTCAATTGTCAGTCAAAACAAAATTATAAAACTATTAAAAGACAAGGAAACATGAATAGAGCTCAAGACAAAACATTTATTTATATATACTTTATTGTATACAACAAGATAATTTTACAAATTTGAGCCTTAAAAATAGATAGTTTAGAACATGTACTTTTTTATTATTTTCGTTACATTGTTCTCGCATCATAGCAGCGACAAAAATATGTAACCTATATATTTGTAAAACACAACATGATTAAAAAGAGTGTCCATGGAGTTTCTTGCACATTCTTCTCCATTGAGACCTACTTTTTGGAATGTGCAATTAGCGTCATTTTTTTCCTGACAGACCGACTTTATGACATTTCAAAAGTGCCTGTAAAGGTTTATTTGAAATAAATGCTTTGAATTTGAATTTGAAAATTTGATACATGCAATTGGCGGACTTATGGGCGGCATTCTGCGATCTCTTCTAGGTAATCTGGGATGGAAAGCGATGGCCTGGACAAAAAACGGGGTAATTGTTAGATTTTAAAATTTTATATTACACAATTTACTTACTTACGTATTTCAATAAAATTGATAGCTACATACATAAGTATCAATGTAAATTTTAAGTACTTACATTTTTATTTACCCTCATGCCTACACCCACTGTCGGGTTCCAGCTGAAAACCAGCACTATGTATCTGATACCAGTATCTGATACCCAGCAAATGCAGAAATAATGTCACGATGACTTGAGGGCAAAGTCAGTGCAATTTTCTTTTTGTACTATTTGCCTTTTTTCTTAGTATTCACTGCCGTTGTATTGTATCAGTGTCGCATAACTATTTTTTATTATATCCTTCTGTATTTAAACGGAACAAAACATAAAAGTTAACCATTTCAAGAAAAGCGTGTCAACAATTCGTGTCAACAATTGACAACTTTAAAATTCTAAATATGCGGAACCACTACTAAACTATCAAAATGTAGATTCGTCCGTTTTTTTTAATTAACATCGCGTGTGCCAGGCCCCCTGTCGTGACAAGGGGTAACTTTTACTGCCTACCGGATTCTCTCTTACAATTCATTATAGTTTGACAGTAGACGGTTTAGGTACAGTTCAAAATGCACCGGCGATGTAAAAGCTAGATTATGACTGTACTTAGTTTTGCTCGTAAACTAAAATTTCCAAGCCGATTTTTTGGCTAAGTAAATATATTTTAGTTTTAAAGAAATTATTTATCTGAAAAGAAAAAGAGTTCAATTAAAATGAGTTTACATTATCAGTATCATAATCAGTTTTAATGATTAAAATAGTTTTCTTTATTATAATAATAATTGATTCAAACACCACCTTTGGGCCTTATTATAAGTTAGTATTTCTGTGAAAGTTCAGAAATCAATATTATGATCACAATATGCTATTCTTCCTTTAAAACAAATAATGTATTTATATTCAATTATAATTGTCACTAACTGTCATGAAATAACTTGTTTTAAATTTAATTATCACTGTTAGAAATTAAAAAAACTAAATTAATTAAATGTCATGGTACGAAAAGTTTATGAATACAAATAAATGGCAAAAAGTACGGTAATTATGTAGTTTTAAAGACAGCGTTACGTAAGTACTGGAGGTATATTTCTGACAACACACTAGAAAGCTTTTCCAAAACCAAGAAAAAATTCATAAAATAAATTATTTGGAGAAAGAACCCAAAACACTAACACGGCCATTTAAACACAAACGAACAAAACTAAAATTCAAAGGTTGTACAATCGAAGCATCAAAAGGCGAAACTTTACCAAAACTTGTCGGTAATCCGCAGAAAGGGATACCCACATAAAATATACGGGGGAGAAAAGTTCGATTTGACCCACAAATTGACCAGCGCAAGTGACCTACGGAACCCCGTGGTAATAACGGCCGACCTATATCTGTGCGACTTAATAAAAACGCACTGCTGGGGATTGAACGGTATGTAACCTCGGAACGGCGTTTTTTTTGTCGATGAATATATGGCATGTGAAATGTGGACCAGGGTGGCATGTGTTTTGGACAGGGTTTTCAGTTTGTTTTATACTTTTGTGATATGCAATGGTATTTTACCTAAATAACTGTTAATGGTTTTGTGGATATTTGATTTGTTTTATTTGATACTAGCGACCCGTCCCAGCTTTGCACGGGTACTGATAATGAATATATTATGTTTTTGTTATATACATAAAACCTCCTCTTGAATCACTCTATCTATTAAAAAAAAATTACACCAAAATACGTTGCGTACTTTTAAAGATACATACATAGGGACAGCGGTAGCAAGCAAGCAAGTATGTTTTATACTATGAAACGATACCTACCAAAACTAATGCTTGACTGCGATCCCACCTAATAGTAAACAGTGATGCAATATTTGATGGTTTTTAATGGTGGGAAAAATCATGTAATGACGAATCCCGCCCTTGGGTGGAGCGAGAAACAGTGTCAAACTCTTACTGACTAAACGACCAATTCAGGTTCTTCTTAGCTTGGAGCGAGCAGGAGTGGCAAGCGGTTACCTCCTTCTGCGAAGTAGTAATGCTAGCAAAGGAGGAGACCGCACGCGAAAGGCATCGGCCCTCACGCCCCAGCTGCCATCGGGATTCCTATATAATCGTTGATAGTGCAAGGCGCACTAATTTATTAAAAACCTATTGAGACAATTTAATGATATATTAATGTAATAAACTCATCCAATAATAAATTTATTTAATAATAACATGATTATGATAATATTAATTGATAATGTAGTAATATATTTTGAAATAACATTATAAAATGATGCATGAAATTGTAATTAAATAGTAAATATTAGGGTAATAAATATATGTGACATGTGTTGCGGTGTTCTGGTAGCGTTCCTATTCGAAACTTGATATGTACCTAAATAACATGAATGCAATAACTAAATTATAAAAAATAATAAACTAAATTTCCGGGTTTAATTAAACCCAGCCAGGCGTATTACTTTGTGTAGTTTATTTTATCAACACTGCCGTGCAGATACTAAAACGCAGTAAAAGTATTGTAAAATACGCTATTTTACTGCGTTTTAGTGTCTGCACGGCAGACCACTGCTTTCAAAGCGATGAAGGAAACCATCGCGAGGAAATCCGCATATCCTAGAATCAAAAATTCGAAGACATGTTGCATCCCCTCGGCTTACGGCCCATCCTCTCGCTAGAGAGAGGAGGCCTGATGCCCAGCAGTGGGAACATAATAAGACTCATAAAATAACTAAATAGTTGTATAGTTGAAGTAAATTATTGATCTGCGATTTTGCAAAACAAGTATGCGTTTAAACTTTAACACTGCAGATGCAGAAAATCTCAAGCGCCCCAAATATAACAAACTTATCGGGAGTTATGTGTTTGAGCCGTTTGCGGTTGAAACACGCGCACACACACTTATTGAGTTGTTCAATATACCTTCTAGCAAATAGCTAGTTGATTTTTCATGTATCCACAGAGGTGAGCTCTTTTGGCCAACAGACCAGTATTGCCATTCAACATGGCATTGGTTTGTTCGGAAGAGTCAATACGGGATGGGTTTTAGTCAGTCTGACACTCTTTCTTGTTCTATTCATGGCGTGACAAGTTATTAGTATCTAATATATTTCGGATGGGACCGAAACTTGCTGTAGAATTGGTGAAGGCGACTGGTTGACTCTGGACTGGTTTTCAGACATGTTGTAACGAAAACTTCAATATAAAGTTGAAAACTGATTTATTGTATCGAAATCACAATCAAATAATTAACTGGTTAAATTAACAATCCACTTCATTAAACAGATCACTTCATATACAAATAAATTAGTTTTAATAATAAATTACAATTATGACTCAGGTGTGATCAGTATTACAATTCAGAGGTGTTGACGCTGCGATTGCTTCGCACAAAGTGA
This sequence comes from Mythimna loreyi, assembly GCA_029852875.1. NCBI lineage: Eukaryota > Metazoa > Arthropoda > Insecta > Lepidoptera > Noctuidae > Mythimna > Mythimna loreyi. Next base: position 16,196,701 of record CM056780.1, on the reverse strand, counting down.
CTCGAGCCGGTTAGCGCGCCGCCTTATATTAGCTCGTCCCCACCTTGCCTGACTCATAGAGTGATATTATGATGTTACGTTGCGCACACGCGCCTTTCTAGAAGTTTTTGATACCCAACGCCGACATATACCGGCTGTTCCATGAGTTTTGAGTGTTAGACAATTTTTTTTTTACCGCAAATTCTTAACGGTTATTATTATTGTATCTAGCCTATATTGTCCCATTGCTGGGCAAAAGCAACCCTTCCATCGGTTTCAGTATAGGATATAAGTATTAATCTAGTCGTCCTACCATCTCAGTCTTCGCGATCCTGTCATGCGATTTCAAGGCACCAACTTTGTGTTTTACAGATCCACTGCTCGATCAGCATACGGTTGACATGTCCAGCCTAATCCGATTTAAGCTCGAACCTTCGGAGCCACGTCAAAGATCTGCATTTTAGAGCGCAGTACAATAGTGTTTCGAACGCGATCCGTTATTTTACCACCACGTATACTGCGCTCTTTAGCACTTTGGCAAATCTTAAGTTTGGACTTTTGGATGTTAGTCAAAGACCAAAGAAAAATTTTTTGAATTTCTCCAGCCCCTTTCCTTATAAATAAGGGTATTTCGTCATCCACGAAACACTCCGTCTCATCTATAAACGATCACATATTTGATAGGCTACACATTATTACATCGCCAGTCACGTCGACAACCCTAATCTTCACGTTCTTCATAAAAATAATAAAGCACAGTAATAAAGGCGTGTGATAAAAATTGTTCTCTACGTATACTTATTGTATTTATACTTATTGTATTTACATGTTTATGTCACAATTCACAATGTCATCTGCTATGGTTTAATAAGTACGCCACTGGAGAATTTGCTGAGGTAGTAACTGAGTTTTATCTTTAGGGTGGTTTTTGGGTGAAGATTCTTTAGATGTTTTTTTGCCTCTTTGAGGTGTAAGTGTTTTTAAAAAGTTTCTAGATGTATTCAGGCTACCCGTTTTCTGTCTGAAGACACTCTTAAGAAAGTAGGTTTATGTTTCAGTTTGTGAGTTCAGAAAAACAAAATGTTTTTGGCTATCTTTAAGAATAATATATTCCACAATATTATTCAATAACATATTATTTTTTGGTCGACTATAAAACGTGTTACAGCTGGTCACAATTTTTTTGACCTGACAGAGTATTATTTGTGCCGATCATATATAGCATAGCATAACCATAGTCAAAATAACTCTTTAATGTTCCATCGCTGGGACTCAGGCCTCTTTTCTAAGAGAGGGGATGGGTCGTAATCCACCTCGCGGGGCCTAAACATGTTGATAGATGCCATCCATACTAATATTATAAATTCGAAAGTAACTCTGTCTGTCTGTCTGTTACGCTTTCCCGCGTAAACCTCTCAAACGATTTTGATGAAATTTGGCACAGACAATCTTTAGACCCTGAGAAAGGACGTAGGCTACCTTTTATTGCGAAAAAAAGACGCAGACGAAGCGCGGGTACCAGCTAGTATAATATATTTTTGAAGTTTTAGTTTTAAGATATACCGGTATCCTCTTGGTTCTTTCACAACTTTAAGAGAAGTGGCGATGAATTAAATGACACATGGCAAAGCTGGGCGCCAGTGCTAGTAGCCCACTACTGCTCTATGTCACCTGTATAAAAGACAAATATTTAATTTTTGTTTTGTAAAAATAAATCTTCTGTCATGTCTCCTCTACACGTATGATATGAATGTTGTGTATGTCAGTGACAGTCGGGACCAGGTGTAAGCCCTGCCTTAATTATGAAATAATTTGATGTGGGACACCGTTTTTTGTGCCTCTGTTGAAGACATTATTTATTCATTCAACCTGTACAAAGAAAATTGTATGATGAAATCGCTGTAAATAACCAATCTACGTATTCGTAGCGACCTAGTTTATTATATACAAACTTTTTGTAATTTTTCTGCAAAACCGTTTTTGAAACCGTTTTTCTCAAAACCGTAATTGAAACCGTTTTTCTCCAAAACCGTTTTGAAACCGTTTTATTTTTCAAAACCTTTTTTTTAATAATGTCTTTGAACAATTTATAATTAAAACCACTAGGAATGTTTGAAAAATATCAGCTGATATTCTAGGTCTAGGTCAAAGTGTTTAGGCAAGGCGTTGTTAAGCCAGTATATGAGGCTTTCTCTTTTATAGACATACCAGCTCTCGGCAAACATTTTTCTACCACATAAATTATTTATGAAATAGTAGGAGTATCGGTAGTAGTCGGGCATTCAAAAATAGCCTATGATTAATTCTCAGACTAACCAAATATTCGATCAAGCCGTTTCGAGGAAGATCGATAACAAACTCTGACGCGAGAGACTATCTATTCTGGCTGAAACAATGAAACAAAATATTCACAATATATAATATTTTTGCATTCAGTCTATTTTCAATAAAAAAACCGTGACAGGCAAACATCCAACAAGCATTTCCCGACCAATTAAAGAACATTAAACAACTGACGACTACGTTTAGAGTCGATGCAAACACGATTGCATATTTTGAAAATACGCTATGTTTGTTCGAATCGTCGTATAAACTTTTCGAATAGCATGTACTGTGACAGACACGAATCAGTGGCGTAGTTTGGAGACCAACGGCCCTGGGTCAAAAAAATATTTGGAGGGAGAAAGCTTCAAATAACTTGTTGTCAGGGTGTCAAACTAAAACGAATTACCATGATTGAAGTAGTTTCGTAATTTTATTTTATTTAGATTTCGAAAGGGGAGAAATTTTCGCTAGTTCAAAAATAAGTTTGACTTTGGGGGCCCCAAATGTTGGAGCCTCCCAGACATTTGGGGCCTCCCAGACATTGGGGCCCCCTGCCACTTCCCCGCCTAGCTACGCCAGTGTCACGAATCAATAAAGCTGTGTTTATAGTTGTTGACAGTACTGAAGTTATTTTCAAACATTTTGTTTGCTTTATATCTGTTGTGTAATAAAATGTCGATGGGTTTCTGAAGTTTAATCATAGCGGGCTTGTTTGATGTTTGGTTTTAATTTTGAACTGAATATTTTTCTTTCTGTGGTGAAACAATGTAAAAAGTGATCTTTTTGAAATAAAATAAAACTTTGTTATTTGATGCTATAGTTTTATGAAACGACTTTTATGTCACAACTTTAAATAAAAACTAATTTAAATAATGTGAGAATCCAATACAACATCCATGGGTAGCTCGCCGTCCGGACGACCGAGCGCGAGTCGTCGTCGGCACGTAATGTTTCCGCGCCGCGAAGAGATGTCAGAAAGACCATAGAGGCTCAGCAGAGGCGAAGCCTACTGGGACCATAGGTCGTCGCAAAGCTATGAAGGAATATAGAAGTGAGTTTGGTTCAGTAAAAGTCTGACACACTCTCTTGCTAAAAAAATTTACAAAACACCACACCTAAGCGTAAAATAACAGTTGTAATAACATAATTACACCTTACTTATAATAAAAAAGCGGGTACTTCATAAATCTAAACCATAATTCTTTAGCAGAAACAGAAAAATACCTTTGTAACGATTTCATAAAATGTCAAATGAGGTTTGTTGAGAAATGTAGGAAGAATTGCAGTGTACTTGAATTGTGGGCGGTAGGCAATTACGGTGGAGTGTGGCAAATAAAATATACTGTGACACTGTGCTAGTTCCGTCGCTATAATAGGAATATCGACAGAATGTCCACTACTTGTAACCAGGGAATAGGAACAGAAGGCGAATTTCTTTTAAAACAGGTATTAAGCAGTGTTGAAGCCTCCTGGGGCCATATGTTGATGCGAAAGCGAACACCAGAGCCCTGGGATCAAAGCAAGGAAAAAACAGGGTGGATCGTTTAGTCAGTAAGAGTCTGACACTGTTTACCATTCCGCCCAAGGGTGGTATTCGTCATCAGATGATTTTCCCAACTCAAAAAAAAAATTAAGTTCAGCGGTGACTGACCGGTCGATCTTTGAAAGCAGTAGCGTAATTACCCACAAGGCTAAGAGGGCTATGGCCCGGGGCGACAATAGTGAACAACTACCTACTCTTCTTTCTTAACACCCACACTATTATATTCTTATAGCTAGTCCATCACTTCTTGTCTATCAAAAGAAAATTGAACCTACTCGAGGTCGTCTGGCTCGCTAAAAGAGCGTTCTTAATTATCTAATTTTTTAGCATGATTTGACAAAGCAACTTTTATGTCTACATGAATAGTAAAATGGAAAATCGAACGTGTGCGGGGAGGGTTGCTCACTCTTTTGACATCATTTCGTTCGATCATTCATCGTAAATTATCTGGCTTTTCAGTATAATTCGCCAATATGACCTTCATGTCTGCATAAATAGTAAAATAATATTATTTGTTATGTTGTTTTTGGAATTAGTAGTGATATGTTATAAAGGAAGGTATGTTACGCGCTACAATCGCAATCAGAAAATCTGGAATCAAAATTTTCACATCTGTGATCATTGTCATTATAGTCGCTAAACTCTAGTCACTGATAGACAAGGACAGAGATAAGAGCCGTTGCTGTCGTACGATCGAAATAGCGTTAGCCGATGTGTCAACGCGCTGGAAGAGAGTCATCTACCTTCCGCTAAGTTTTAAGCCTTCAGAGTCTAATCAGGGAACGTTAGATTTTGTTTCGAATTAAGTTGATCGTCCCCTTTTTTAGCAGCGAGAAATCATCAAATTACTTCCCTTGCTCTCCACAAACCTTTGTTTCTTCAGAGATGCTTAGTGTTCTAGGGCCACCTCTACTGTATACCTTCTGACTTTACCTTCATAGCGTGTATCATTAGGCGATAGTGTAACCTTATGAACAGCACTCAATATTAATGATACCTTTACGCGTTGTGTACTTGGAGTTTTTCTAATATTTGTATTTATTTACTGTAGTTCTGTTTAGTTCATTATTATCTACATACATTTTTTTTTTAAATTTCGAAACACTCATTTCATGTCATGTCCTCGATTTTTTTTCGTAAGACTCATTGCATGTGTCTTCGAATATATTTTTCTAGGACATGCTGGTTTGCTCATGATGGTTACCTTCACCGTTTTAAAAAGCTTTTTCTTCTTAATTGTAAACTCTTGATAGAGTTGTCGTGGTCATGTCTCAGTCGAGTCTTGCACCATCACCTCTTTTGCTCTATGTTAGGCGGCTTGGGATTCGTCATTTATGCTGAAGTTTGTCATAGATTTTATAAGGTCTGTCCACCGTGTTGAAAAGCGTCCACGCGATCGTTTGTCCTCGACTTTCCCTTGCACAACCGATCGTTTTATTGAGTCTTCGTTACGGATGATATGTCCGAAGAATTTGTAGATTCGCATTTGCACAGACGATGATAATCTCTCTTTTATAATGAGTTTTTTTCAAAAATCGAAAGATTGGTTCGATACGCGGTTCATAGAAGCCCAAACAAACATCTTCAGCACCACATTTCCCGTCCATCAATATTGGGACGATTGCTTATTTGCTGAAATAAATGGTATTAAATAAAACGCCTTTGCTAAGTTAATAATGATTTCCCCACCAAACACGTATTCTTTTTTAAAAGTTAGATTAATGTAACTTAAGACTTTTTTTTTAATTCTTACTCGTGTTAAACGGTTGAGCCCCTATATCTATTGTCTTTCTACTTGTGTTGTATGTCTGTAATTTCGGTACTCGAAAGGTTAAATTAAAACTTTAAAGAGTTTTAGTTTCGACATACAGTTCACATACAAAAAAAAGTACTAAACAATCAAAAAGCGGAATCATCCGTATTTTCTGGGAAAACCTGCCCCAACTCTGCCGTAGTACTAGTTATATACTCGTATACAGTTCAGTGACGCGGCCGCCATGAGTGTTCCCATTGTCAGTTACGCAGAAAACAGGAAACAATACTACAGTACGGTGCATTGTAAATACATATGTGTTATGTACTCGGTATAGCATAGATACCTACATACGTGTGTCTTTTGTTCAATAATTGGATTTCTATATTTTCATTGAAAACTTGTCTATTTTTAAAGTTGCTCTTACTAGGAGTTATTGCTAGGCCACGGGTTTTTTTATGATAGGTATAAATCATCCAATGACGAATCCCGCCCTTGGGCGGAGCGGGAAACAGTGTCAGACTCTTTCTGACTAAACACCCTACCCCATTCCTACGTTACCATACATACCAGGCCTAGAGCCTTCCTTTCGAACGCGAACCCTTGGCCCCAGTTGGCAGGGTCCCTACGGTTTGCTGACAACTCCTTGAGTGCTAAGTCACGGGTGCGTTCAAAAACAGATAAACTCACGCATACAAGCGTGTCTAAGAAAAAAGTTTTCAATATGACAGCTCTGTTTGATTGATAACTAGTAATTTTTAGTAAATTTCGGTTTTTTGAATTTAAATTTATATCACACTAATTTCTTAAAGTAAAAAAAAAACGTTCTCTTTTTTAAGATAATTTAAGGATCACGATAAATTTGAGGTATGTCGAGTCTTCATTTACGCTCTGCAACGAATTCCACATAAACTACAAGCTATTAAACTGAGATGTGTCAATGAACTGTTGGTCGTGTACTAAAACGAAAATAGTATAGTATAAAATGAAGTATGCGACACTGAGCCAGAGATCACCAACATTTCCCCAGCTCCGAAAACCTTCAAACGATTATTTCTAAAGACTACCCTCCGTAATACCTTCACATACTTTACAGGGAGACCATAAACCGTCTCCGTAACACTAATACTTCACAACAGGTGTGAACGGTGGCTGGCAAATTGGCAAACACTGGCAACCCAGAATTTGTAAATACGTTGCCGCGTTGCCAGGAAAAATGGCGGCGGCACTTGATACTTTCGAATTTAGAACGTTACGGTTGGGTGTTTATTGTGAAAGTGTTCGAAATTTAAATGGGCTCAGACATTTCAGTTGTTTTAAACTGGAAAGTACTTATTTCAATTAAACCGTTTTCACTTTTGAATTGGTAAGGCACTTAGTCAAATAACAAAATGAATGAAAGTAAATAAAATATTGATATAATTTTATTTATATACCTGGAACTTGGTGATGGACAGTTGTGAATATTAATTCATTAAGCTGTCTTTTGTGTCTGTAATTATTATTCGAAAAGTTAAGGTTAAATAACTCTTCTAACCTGGGTGAAGTTAGAAAGTGTTGGACTTTTACGGGCTAAAACCCACTTGGGTTCAAGTTGGTTGGGCCCATGGAGTTTCTTGCACATTCTTCTCCATAGAGATCTATTCTTTGAAATGTGTAATTAGCGTCATTTTTTTTCTGACAGACCGACTTCTTAACTTTTCAAAAATGCCTGTTATGGTTTTTTTAATCTTGAATTTTCAGAGCTTTTTCCCCCTTTTATAACAACTCTTTTTTTTCTATTTGAGTAAATACATTTACATTTATTTTATAATAACCGCATTTGACACGCAATTTAAAAGTCTAAATATTTTCACAAGCTTAATTTCAATAATTGCCCCAACAAATCCCCAGTGCACCTTTTTCGGTGCGCGACGGTCAAAACAAAAAGTAATTACGTCATATCCGTACCTATCTTTAACCATGAACCATACGGAAGGGATGATAAGCCAAAACAACCACCTGCGTAAAAGTTTTGTACTAGGCCAGTGATTCCCAAAGTAGTCCAGGTAGACCCCCAGGGGTCCACGGGAGAATTGCGGGGGGTCTACGTAGGCATGAATAAAAAATGGGGGTCCATAAGATGTTAATGGGGGTCCACGAAAATTTATCTGCTTGTGATAGTACCTAAAGCACAAAAATGTAAGCATAGTTTTTATTAGGGCCTACCTACATTGTTATAAGTACCTAAATAAGCAGATAATATTTTAATAAGGCAAGTGACTGTTACTTGTCCAAACTTGCGTATTCGATATTACGTACTTGAAATTTTTTTAGGCGAATTTCGAAAAGCCTTAACAAATGTCGTTCAAAATAGTTGGTAGAACACGAGGTTGAAGGGATGTAAATTTTCACAGATACACCCTGTAAAGGGACAGAACTCAGAAGCGACACAATTTTTATTTTTTGGCGACTTTAAGAATGTGGTAGAAATATAGCAGCAGGGGGTCCACCGAAACCAGTAAAATTTTGAAAGTGGTCCACGAGAAAAATAAGTTTGGGAACTGCTGTATTAGGCTAACATAAACTAGCAACAACCTTTCACATACTTCAGAATGTAAAGGTTTAATGTGAGTGTGTATTTACGTACAGCCACGAAATTAAATGGGTAACCACTTTTGGGTTATTTTATTTGCTTTTGTAGTGCCTTAGGCTTACGTATAATTTCTAACCTGACCTAACCAAAACAAACTTTGTAAGTTAAATAGCTTTTAGGTAGTACGACAAGATTATTTTTTGTAGTTTATTCTGTCCTACTTCTGGGCTAATGCCTCCCTCCCAATTCCATTTTTACTACGTTTGCGGACGATTATTTCCTTTTATTTTTTCTTTTCCTTTTTTTAACCCAACTGCATTAGAAGAAGGGTTTGGTTTTTCACGCCTTAGCTGCTAGACTGTTCTGTCACTTTCTGGGCAAATGGCTCCGTTTAAATCCAAATTCAATCTTTTTTCTAGCTATAAATATTCTTGTATTTATCTCATCATCATCATCGCCTTTTTAATGTGCCCACTCCTGAGACAGACCTCCTCTCTAAGAGAGGAAATACTGTATGTAGTTGTTTAGTTAAAATATGTTAGAGAGAGTTTAGAGTTACGTTTGTGGAACAGATGGTAAAGCTGTACATATTTCCAAAAGGGAGGATTTTCCGACCTGGCGGGTATTGTGTCTGATCTTAGCAACTGCCGATTTCGAAGAGATATACATATTCTAATGATGAAGAGAATTATAATATACAGCATTTTTAATATTAGTTCCCATGTTACGCCATAGAGGTCGCTACATATGCTTAACCTTTTACTACCGCGAGTGAACGTGTTCAAGTTTTCTTTTTGCTTTTATGTTTGTGTGCGTATCTTGTAATGGCCGCTTTTTCGCGCCTTTTTCACGAAACCGGACCTTTGCCCCGAATAAAAGTTCAAGTACGAACCTTCTTAGAAATCTTGAACAATAGTGTTGGTTTACACGTAGATATAGATAGATACGTAATATTTGTAGTGTTCTAAATGGCGTGAAAGGTTTTGCCAAGTAGGGAACTATGCTGTGAAGAGCCTTTATTTGTTAGATAAATATTAAAATCGGATAATGTTGTAAATAGTACATACCTGCTTTTGCAGAAATAAACTTAACTGAAAGCGCAGAAGCTTTTTATGTATCCGTACATCTCAGAACCCTGAGGACGGGTCTTGGACCTTTGAAAGGCGTACAAGGAGCCGAAACAACTTGCAGAGGATATTTAAATTCTTTCATTGGAACGTTATACCTACCGATGATTATTCCTGAATGCGCAATGCTAGTGCATCCAAGGACTGTTGTTACTAGCATTTCCGTTACCGGTTTGGTGAAAACTATTGTGACATATGGAAAACAAAAAAATCTAAAAGTTAATCTGCTGGTCAGTACATTTATATTTTCCTAACTGGTCAAAACGTACTGAACTTGCTGATTTTTTTTAGCTATTTAATTTTTGGTCCCATAGTAAAAATTGTTTGTTATCATCACTACAATCACGTGTTTAAGTACCTATCGGTCACTAATTGCCAGTTAGTCTATATAATAAGTACTTAATCAATTACGCTGATATGCAGACTTCCGCCTTTATGTCATTAGTTGGAGTCATCATCATCATTATTTCAGCCGAAAGACGTCCACTGCTGGATATAGGCCTCCTCCAATTGTCGCCATAATGAACGGTCTTGTGCATGTTAGTTTAAGCAATTCTCAGAAAGCATTTTCTCTTAAGGTGGGCCTTCCCGACTCGCCTATCGTCTACGTCGAGCATGGTTTAAAGGCATGTTGCTTGATTTAAAGCAATCCGATGTGATGTTTGATGCGAAAGTAATGCCAAAAAAGAGAGCTAACACCTGAAAACTCTGTTGGCATTCAGTAATTCTAAGATTTACTCGAATATTTCACAAAACTTTTCCAGGAAATACGTGTTTTTATTAAACCCTTAAGGATTTTTGAAAAAATGTTATTACATTTAGAAACTCAATTAAATGCACTAAGCTTCTATAGAAGTACTTTTTTTATATTTTTGATATAGGAGTACATTATGGAGAGTCGAAGTTCACGTAAAATAGCAGATTTTCATAGATCTTTACTGGATTACTCTTACACAAATTTACGTTTTGGTTTCTATAGAAGCCTAGATAAAATCTTCAAGATATCTATGTATCCAAAATATCTGAAGAAAGTTGTGTAATAACATCATAATCATGTAAGAGCGGTTGTATGAAAATGTACGTCGGGTTGGCCGCTCTTAAGCAAAAAGCATTCCCACTTATGAGCGCATCAAGAAAAATATAGAATAGAAAAAAAGTAAAATAAGAAGAAGAAAATAAAATAGAATAATCATCATTATCATCATCCTACCCTTATCCCATATTACTTGGGGTCGGCGCAACATGTTTTTTTTCTTCCACTCTGTCCTGTCACCCGTCACACTATCACTAACTCCCTTTTCTTTCATATCACTCCTCACACAATCCATCCATCTCTTCTTCGGCCTCCCTCTTCCTCTCCATCCATCTACGTGTAAATTCAAAACTCTTTTCGTAACATGCCTTTCATCTCTCCTCTTCACATGACCATACCAAGACAAACGATTTCCTTTCAACTTTTCAGTCACTGGCGCCACTTTCTGACTTCCTCTAATATATTCACTAATTACCAATCATTCTATATAATCAGGACTTTCGCCTTTATATAATATAATATGTCCACAACTATGACAACGCCATCTAGTCCCAAGCTAAGCAGAGCTTGTGTTATGGGTACTAGACAACTGATAAACATACTTATATTTTTCTAAATACATACATCATCATCATCATCAGCCTTTTTAATGTTCCCACTGCAGGGACACAGGCCTCCTCTACATACATATTATAGATAAATTACACCCAGACACAGAACAAATGATCGTGCTCATCACACAAACATTTGTTCTGGGTGGGAATCGAACCCACGACCTCCCGCATAGCAGTCAGGGTCACTAACTACTAGACTGACAGGCCAGTCAAATTTTATAATTAAGTAAAAGTTATATAATTAGTTTGAGTAATTCTCAGAAAGCATTCCCACTTATGAGGACATCAAGAAAATATAATAATCAACATTTATCAAGATGTTCAAGTTCCAGCCAGCAAGACCGATGGTCACTACTCATTCCTTAATTAATTAACTAATTACTTTTAAAGTCTGTAGGAGTAATTAATTAGTCAGTCGACGTGACTTGCCACTAAGGACTTTACTCACTTTTGTATTACTTACGCGCAATATTTTTTTTTTAAGAAATTTTTTGCTCTTGTGTTGTGACCACGTACTGAAATACCGACTCTTTTACTAATTAAAAACCATCCGTGTTCTTTCAGTTGCTATTTGAGTTTCAGAGCTGCGGTGACTCTTTCCGTCAATCTGACATCTCAGAAATTTACTTAATTTCGCTGTTATGTAATCACTATGATTTTCCATTTTTTTTTATGGTGGATAAATATCATCCAATAACAAATCCCGCCGGAGAGGGATATAGTGTCAGACTCTTACTAACTAAACAACCCACCTCATTGAATTTCCTCCTCCCTTACCAGGTCCTCGATCAGACTTATGGGACCTCTTAGACCTCTTCTAACAACACTATAGGTGTTAATCAGTAAAAGTATGAAACTCATATCCAGGGCGAGAGATTTTCTTGATGATTCCCGCCATGAAAAAGAGTTCCTTTCGCATTTATAATAAAGTAAGGATATTTTATTTCTCACGCACAATATGTGCCCATATAAGCCCATCGTAACTCTCACTGAAACCCAGATTTTAGTAATATATTCGTATCAAGATTAGTACAGCCGATGACACGTACGCGTAATAAAGTTGGGAACATACAGCGGGCCTCTGATTTCGTCTAACACCAAAAAACACCCGGTTCCCTTCAAATACTCTGTATGTACGGACAGCAGCTGAAGTTGAGAATATTTTGGGGTATAAACGTAAATTTTTGGTATATTTTTTATTAATTCTGCTAGTCAACCTTTGGGTGATGTAGAAGCATTTTTTTCGTTTTCAAAATTAACTTAGATTTTTGGTTTCGAGGAACCTAAGAAATAATCTTTCGGGATCTCGAAATTATGGTGAAATTAGTTGGTGCAGCAGGGAACTATGCAATCGTGAGAAAAATACAAATACCCACAAATCTCAAATCAAACAAAGTTGGCTGGCCTGTTGGTCTATGGATGTGGATTAGTGGTCCGGACTGCTATGCCAGATGTCGTGGTTTCGATTCCAGACCGGAGACCCAGAAAAAATGTTTGTATGATGAGCACGATCATTTATTTTGTATCTGAGTGTAATTAATTTACAATATGTATGTATTTAGAGATATATAAGTACTTTTATCATTTGTTTTAGTACTCGTAACACAAGCTTTGTTTATCTTGGGACTAGATGCCGTTGTGTGATATTTGTAAAGCAAAAAAAATCTTAATATACCCTAATTTAAAGATCAGGGTTAAATTATACACTAGAAACAAAGATCACGCAAATATTTCTTTTGGATGGAAATCGAACCCATGACAAGTCATGGCCACCAACCACTAGACCAACAGACCATTCAAACTTAAATTCACACTCTAAGAAGTATTTACTAGGCAACCTGACATTTATTCTGACTGTACAAAAGCCAACAGCACGGTATACAAAACACAAATACCCTCAAATTATGACACAGAGCGCTAAACGGAAGTACTTAAGGCGAAGGCAATATTTCTTCACGGGCAATAAGGCCAAGACACACTGATAACGGTATTTTTCCTAATCTTGCTCATGATTTATACCGAGTGGAACAATAACGAGTAATTTTGATAACAATATGCAGTTTGGAACGGTTTATTGGAGAAATGATGACTTGGTTTGCGTGAGTTTTCGTTTTTGTTTTACACACCTTTTCTCAATGGAGGGTTAGTGAGGAGAGTAAGAAGCTTAGATGGTACAATGCTGTTTTGTCCAATTTTTTTACTGTTGTAATTTTAGGAGCTCTCATTTTAAAAAGGTGGGAAATACTAATTTCACGCGACTGGCTACAATTAAAAGTACAGGAATACCTAAATTAAGCATAACCAGCCTTAAAATAATCCGCCCTGCCTTATAACTTTCCCACTACTGGGACCCAGACCTTATAGTGAGAGGAAATGGGCCGTAATCCACCATGTTGGCCCAGTGCAGATTGGAAACACGTCTTTTATTTTTATTTTTTTGTTATTGAATATACCAATTTACACACGATGTTTTGTTTCACAGTTTTAAAACCAGCACTGAAAATAAATTACACTAAGTATATAAGTACTGCCTAAGTTGCCACTGAGTCGTAACTACAAGTAAGTAATGTAATTAATGTTGAACGATTCCAGTAAGTAATTTTACTTCATTACTTATTTAACAACCATACAAAATATTCTACAGACAAGTAATAATGTACCTTTACTACTAAATAACCATTACTTACTTTCGAGTATTTACCTCTACAAAAAAATACTCCTAAAAATATGATGTGTAAAAAAAAACTACAAAGGGACTACTCCAAACCGAATGTACTAGCAAAAAATACCTTTTAAAAAAAATACTACTCATATTTTCACCGCAAAAAAATTATTCCCACACCTTACCTGTACCAAACAGATTCAGGCCAGCTGTTATAAAACCTAGGTTACACTTAACGTTATTAGATTACCGGAGACGTTGACGTCGTCCAATAATTTGTGTTAGCTACGAAAGTAAATAGATTAGCCGCATGAAGTCTCTGGTCACTTAGTACTAATGTTGTTAGTGAATAAGTTTTTTTTTGACACGAGTTATGTTAAGCGTATGAAGAAGAGTTTCGCACGTGTACGCTATGCTTTAGATTATTGTAGTTTTGTTAACTTGTAAGTTTGTTAGTATAATTGTTGTAAGTCAGATTATAATTTGGGTGCCTTCAAGGCTAGAGTGAATTGGTTCGTAATAAACTAGTGTGCCTCAAAATTAGCGATTGCATCGCTGCTTAGCATCAGGTGGGTTTGCAGTCAAGCACTAGTTTATTTCAGTCAGAAAAAGGTTCGTCGATTGTGTGTTGAGAAAAGCCATCTATTAAAGTATAAGGTATCAGCAGATTTCTCTTAGCAGGAGAATTTATTTTTAGTTTGGTAATTATCCAATGAGTTTTCCCGCTTTAGTTTGGAGCGAAGACGTGTCAGACTGACCCCCTGAGTTTCTATTCACCCCATTTTACCGGGTACTTTTTTATGACACGCATCAGGTCGACTTAGCCCATATCGAGGGTACAGTGTTAAAACCCAATAAGTGTTGTATTAGTACATCTTAATGCATTTTTAAGATGATTTTTTTATGATGTTACTGACACATCTTAGTGCACAACAATATTTATCACCACTAAAACTTCAATTAACTAATAATACAGTTAATTAGAATCAATATTACATTTTTTTTTCTAAATAGCCTATTGTATGTCCCACTGCTGGGCAAAGGCCTCCCCATTTTCCTTCCAAACCTCTCTGTATGCGGCGACCTCCGGCCATGTTTGCCCCGCGAACTTGATGAGATCGTCATTTCACCTTCGCTGCGGTCGACCTGGACGGCGTCGACCTCCCTCAGGTGTCCAGAGAGTGACAATCTTCGCCCATCTGGCGGGTGCATTCGTGCGACGTGGCCAGCCCACTCCCACTTCAACCTGGCTGTTTTTTCTCCAACATCTGCTATTTGAGTTCAATATTACATAGTAAATTAAATTGATCTGCGGTAGTTTTATGAATCCATTATTGCATTTTGCCATTGTGTGTTTATGAGGTCTATTATTGTCACGATACAGTAAATAATAGAGTATTTAGTAATGTAGGACAGAGATTTGCTTGTGATAGTGAAACTTTGTTCAGTGTCTGACTGCACAGTATAGTATTTTAATTAGTAAAATAATTTTCCGGTTCAGTGTGCAACACGGCATTTTATTTTCAGAGATTACAAATACTAATCGAATTAGTTACAGCTGTTCTAATACACAATTTTTTTTATGAAAACCATTATTGGACATTGCTTTTTATTAAAAAAAAACTGATATTTTAAGTTGTTTGAATGTAATATTTCGTATTCCCAATGTCATGTTATGTTTAGTTTTTGAAATAGAATTTTTTGAAAATCGTCTTTTTTCAACCGCATATTTACAAACTTAAAATCTCGTTAACATCGCGCTATGACCCACGAGAACGGAACAGTAATCAAATACTCTAGGGACAGCTAGTTAAATTATAAATTTCTGATTTAATTATTATATTATAAACTAATGGTTTTTTAAAGAATATTTTACCAAAAAAATATTTATAATTGTGGATGGAAAAACACGTTCCTGCAAAAAACACTACAACATTCTTCCTAAAGGGGTCTAAATAAAAAATATGCAACTGCTCCAATCTGTTCTATGGTTATAAAGACCCATTACTCCACTAAGGAACACGATAAGCCCAAGCTGCCATTCTCTGGCATTTATTTACCTCCTGTTATACATAAGGTTATGTAAAGACATATATCGTGAAAGTAATTCGGGGATAATTTAACTTTATGTTGACTCTGGTCGGATTAAGTTTGGGCAGGCATACCATATTGTTTCGTTCCTTATGAGATGATGTTACGCGTCCGTGGGGCACAAAAGTGACGGTAGTTTACATTTTACTGTCTTCGCTTGCGGTTCAATTTTCTTCGTCTAGCTGCAGAAGGACGTAAATGCTGAAATTTCATTAAGAACGGAGCAAATCTCTGTCCTGGGACAAACAGATGGGTTTTTCTGCTAAATTGAAATATATACTTGTTTATTTATTTGTTTAAACTTCATGTGCAAGAGTGGTACATATGCGGATTTAATTCAACATGGCATTCTCTACCAGTCAACTTTTGGATTAAATGAGAATACTGTGGTTATATATTATAATATAATAAACTAGTGCTTGGCAATCTTACCTGATGGTAAGCAGTAACGCAATCATTGAACACGACGCGCGCTAGTTTATGAATTGCTCATTTGAAAAATGACGTCATACTTAATGTTTTATTTTTAAAACTTGTAGGGCATTTTAAAGGGACTTATTTTGTTAATACAATATGTGTAATGAAGAAGTAGGTATATTGGTACAGAATATTGCTAAATGTTTTTTTTTATTACCCGTACTGTCCCATTGCTAGGCTAAGGCCTCTACCGAGTCTTTCCAGAGATTCTTCTACCACGTCGTCTCAAACCAGTCCCCATAATACACGTCTATATCAAGTTGCCACTTCTTTCTGTTGGAACATGATTCCCCCGCCGATAAAACAAATGGTTTGGATAATCGAGAGCTTGTAGCACAAGTTGTAAGTAGAATCTGTGGAACTATGACGATGAACTCATTAGCTGGAGAGCCAGCCCAACGAAGAATCTTGCGCTCAAACTCCGACTTTTAAACTAAAATAATGTTTGGCTTGAAGCAAAATCTGAATATCGGTGAGATATGCTTAAGTGTTTTTTTGATGTGGTTTTCTCTTTTTCTTCTTATATAAACTCTGTTAGCTATCTTATGCTAAGTATGTAGATATTTATTGTATATTAGTCTTATGAGTCTGCAATAGGTGTTGAGGTTGTTTTTTATGGTGAGTAAAAATCATCCAATATCTATGTATTGTCTTGTCACTTCGGGTCAGATCAGATTAGTACTTTAAAAATGTAAGGTACGTCGTGACAAATATCTCTCATATATTTTTTTTTAATTTACCTGTCGATTATTGATCAAGATGACTCTGTACCTTTACGTTCATAATCCGATGGGACGGAAATCCGATACGTCTGAAGAGAGATCAGGCGCAGGACCCGTTGGTCCTGCGCCTCAGATAGCACGTAAAGCCGTTGCTTTACATGCTATCTGAGGCACATATACCTTTATTTGCTTGACTAACTTTCGAACTTTGGGCTGCTACAGAGTAATTTGTAGTGGAAAATCTCAAAAAGCACGACGTAGAAAAAAAATATTTTAGAAAAAATATTATTGTAGAAAAAAGCCATGTAAACATCGTCTAAACATTTGTAGTTGAAATCAAAATTTTACTGCTTCCCATCAGGTGGAATTGCTAATAATGTAAACTAGTTTATATTATTGAAAAAAAATATATATAAAACCAAGATACACACCTACCACATGAGAGTGTTGTCTCTTTTAACCCAAAAGTTGACTGGTAAAAATTCCATGTTTAAAAAAAAGTGTTCTACTATTGAAATGTGAGTTTCAATGTTAAGGTTAGAATCTTGCAACCTAATTTTCTTGTACTTTCTCTTGACTTATCAAACTGAAACTTTGTATACTCGTTCCATTCCGGTGACAATACATTTATGATACCAAGGGCACACTGTATTCCCAACCATAATGTTCTAAAACCTATGTCTATCTTCTTTTGTCTCCAGCCAAACTTGCACAAGTAACATTAATATTAATACAATATTGTAGAACTTGGATACCATTTCATACAGATGTTTGTCCACAATATATGTCTTAGGATAAGTTTATGTTGCGACAACAATTACATAACGCTTGAAAATTATGTGACCCGGTCGGTATCTTGTTGGCAGTGAGCCAGGGAGCTTCACTTATTAAGTCAAATGAGGGAGTCACGGTAATCTTGTATTATTTACTTGGTATATTTATTATTATATGGTTTTACTAAGATTTATTTCATCATCATCATGATTATTTCGATCGAAAGACGTCTATTGTTGGACATAGGCTTGACCAATCTGTCTCGCATCCAACGGATTACAGCAACCCTGACCAAGCCGGCGGTTCACCGTGTAGGAGACCTTCCAACGCTGCGTCTCCTGGTACGCGATCGCAAAAAAAAAGTTGCAATGTGCCCTGCCCATTGCCACTTAAGTTTGGCGATTCTTTGTGCTATGTCGGAGATTACGTTGGTGGAAAGACAAACGGTGGCTGCAATAAATAGTTTTTGTAACGATTTTTTGCTGTCCTAATGCTTACGAAATAGATTTTAAATATGTTGAACAGACAGTAAAAAAGGTTTGTTTAAATGTCTAATTCTAACGCGAATAGAGTCATCATCATCGTCAACCTAGCGTAAGTCCCGGTTGCTACCTTGGCTTTCACCTCGGTGCCTGGGGTCCGCTTTCCTGCCTAGTCGCCTCCACTTCGCTCGGTCTTCTGCGTCCTCTGCCTTAAGCTCATTAGCACGCATATCGTCCCTTACGACGTCGATCTAACGCCTCTTAGGCCTACCTCGTTTTCCGGGTCACGGCGGAGGTGGCATGGCGAGGCATCTGTTACCCACGTAGTCTGCCGGTTTTCGTAAAACGTGGCCATACCAGCGTAAGCGACCCTCCTGCAGTTTATCTGCTATGTCACGGACCTGAAGGCTGCCTCGGATGCGGGAGTTCTTAATGCGGTCTTTCCGCGAAACTCCAGACATCCAGCGCAGCATATTCATTTCCGTGACACGCAGGCTTTGCTTATGTCGCTCAAGTACAGGCCACGCTTCACTGCCATACAAAAGGACAGGCGTAATGATGGTCTTATAGACCTGTCCTTTGAGCCTAACCTAATAACTAATAGAGTATAGAGTGGTAATGAAAAATGGCAGGTACATAAAAAAGTAAACAAGGGTACAAAAGTATTTGGGTTAAGTTTAAAATCTTTTCAAGATCAATACCTGACCAGTAACAGGGCTGTAAACGTTGCTAAATACTGGTCAGATAAAAAAGAAGAAGCAAAATTATTTTCAATATTCTTCAACATAAAATTGTCATCAGCTCTCTTTCGAACACTTATCTCTCACATATCGCTATCTCACTCAAATCATTTCATCAACAGAACGCTTTTAGGCACCATCACCTAGTTATTGACCTGTATGAGCCTGTATGTATCAAGTCTAGCTAAAACAGGGTCATTTGCTTCTGTGCACTGCGCTCGGCTAGATCTAGTTTGACTGGGAGCTGTACAAAGAGAATCGACGACATGGCTGACAAACACATGCCCCTGACGTACCTACATACCTACATATATATTTCACGAGTTGGGATGACGAAATTAATACAACCTGGACTGCTAGGCACGAGAAGTAGTGTGTAGGTTTTCATATACGAGACCCCTTGAGCGCCGATTGTACATACGTCTGCACAACTTAAATGACTTTAAAAAATTCTTAATTGTCGTTTTTTCACACTTTTTTTACGAAATTTATTTAGGCCATAAATTTTGGTTTTTATATTTTGTTTTTTCCTTAGTAAACTTAGTGAAAGATTTTTTCTTTTTTTTTTGGTAATTTATTTTTTTGATTGCACCCTGGCGTGCGAGGGGTGTGAATTTGCTATTTATAGAGACAGAAAGTAGACTTAAGACCTTATGGAATTCTAGTTTGCTGCTAAGGAGCATGTCATTGATATACAAAATTTATAATATTACAATAAAAGTATGGCTTTGTAAAATAAATGTAAATTTTATCATACTTTTATGGAATTTTTTTACAATTTTTTGCTCATTTTGTCCCACTACCAGATAAAATCCACCTGTTTTTAATTAAAGAAGAGTAAAAATTAACTCTAAAAATCTTTTCCTTCATTTTTTTTTGTCTGCACTACATAATGTGCTTCGCTTGAACAATTTATATATACCAAAGTATAATTATCCCCTCGCAAAGTATAATAACTTATAAGTTATTAAGTTTTTTTGCATACCCTCCAAATCTTGGAGAGCTCATATTAATCACTTCCTGTATTTCTCTCTCGAGAGGATTTTCCATTTTTTTGACCGCAGGATAATAATAAATTTGTATAATTTGCATTTCATTTTAGCGTAATTTCTCGGTTGGCCTATATCTACAGCTTCGTGTAATTCTCGACTCGTTTCGCTTTAAAATATAAATTAGGTCGAGACATTCCGATTTTGCTCTATAACACGGATTAGGTTTCCAATTTGTCGCAGAATTATTAGAAGATTTATTATTCTTTTCGATTTTTGGCCTGGCCGCGGGTATTATGACGTCAATCTTCCTTTTTAGGGGCTTTGTTACATCACTTCTAATATATTCCGTCTTCTTTAATCTTTGATTTAAACATCTGTATTTTTTTCTTTTTTTATAAAAGTTAATTACTATTTTAATAATGAGTCTGTGTCACAAGTACTGTAAAACTATTGAATCTTTTTTTTTATTATTATTAATAGTCTCGCGCTTGACCACTATCTCTCTTGATGGAAAGCAACTATGCGTTCGACTATAGAACACACTTGTTTAGAAGTAACCTATTCACTCTTGACTTTTAAAAGACACCTAGGTTGTAGCTATCAGGAAACTATAGATTCTGTCCGAGAATGCCACTCCTTTACAGCTGTATGTGTGTTAATGTGAATAATTCAGTCTTTGTTAGTTGAAACCATGTGATGATACCTCATAGCTGAAACCTAGGGGAGGTATTTTTTATGGTGGGAAAAATCATTTTATGGGGGGGGGGTAATAAGGTTTTAGCTCTTAGGAAACATCGGCTCCGATAGGGAATTCTACTTGTTAGTGCATTAAATTAAAAAATCAAAGAATTTTGTTTAACTCTGAAAAAAAGAACCATTAAGGCACTCTTTCTTTTCATTCTCTAAAACGACTATAAGCACCAAAGTTTTTCAGCAAGAAGGAAGCAGTTTGTCCTTTTACAAAACTAAATACGGCAGCCTTCAACAAGTGTTCTATGATAAATATTAGCTTGCAAACCTCCTTCCTGTAGCTTTGTCGCCTTTACACTGTTACTTTAGCTGAAAATAATGGCTTAATTTACAAAATAATGTTCTTGCATTCACTTAAAAATTCCTAACACTAAGTTTTCTGTGAAATATAAAGCAATGTCACTCAATATCGAATAAGGTGTCATTAAAATACCTAATGACTAAATGTCCAAGGCTCGGCCCTGGTATAAAGGAAACGTGTAGGAACGGAGTGAGTTGTTTAGTCTTTAAGAATCTGACTTTATCTCCCGCTTCGCTAAAGGGCGGGATTTGCCATTAGATGATTTTTAAAATCTAAATTTAATGAAAAATCAGAAAAGGTGATTGTTATGCTCCACTATTTTTTTTATTATATTATTTTATTTTTATTATACTACTCGTACATAGTCACTAAAATAAAAAATAGTGGATCTAGAATTGAAATATGAAATTAACTCGTAGTCAAACTATAAATCACGTGTAGACCTGGGCTTGCGGACGACGAGCAATGGGTAGTTGTCATTATACATTGCCAGGCCTTCCAGTAATTGTTCAAACCCAGTCCAATACAAGGCAGGCGCGTCACCACGCGCGCGGAACATCTTCCACGTGCGCCTCAATTGAGTGTCAGCAAAGCCATGTCAGTCGATCAGGGGCTGATTCCCATTCGGATTATAGGAGGACTTCTGAAAAGGAAACTTATGGTCCTAGCACAAAGAGACACTGAAGGAATATCCTACCTACGTGTAGTTTTAGACAGTAAAAGTCTGACACACCTGCCCATTCTTCCTCATTAAATGATTTCTCACGTCAAAAAAGTAGCACAAAGAGACACTGAAGGAATATCCTACCCACGTGTAGTTTTCGGCGGCGACCTCTCGCGCCGGGCCTTGGTTCAGGCCATGGTCCGCAGCGAGGAGGAGTGGCAGGCGGTCGCCTCCTTTTGCGAGGCAGTAATGCTCGAAAAGGAGGAGGCTGACCGCATAAGGCAAAGGCAACGGCGCACTCGCCGTAGCCGTCGCCGCCGCGATTCTGCCGATATCCGGCCACCGTAGACACTGGCTTGCGGACGGCGAGCAATGGGTAGCTCGCCGTCCGGTCGTCTGGTAGCAGTCCAGACCGAGCCCAAGTCGTCGACGGCGCGTTCCGTTCCCGCGCGCCTCAAGGAGTTGTCAGCAAACCCTGCAGGGTCGAAGTAGGGACCCTGCAGGGTCGAAGCCTACCGGAGCTGAGGGTTGATGCGAAAGCGTTACACCGGGGCTCTGGGAATAAGGCAAGGAAGGTACGGGGTAGGTTCTTTAGTCAGTAAGAGTCTGACACTGTTTCCCGCTCCGCCCAAGAGTGGGATTCGTCATTCGATGATTTTTACCTACCATAAAAAAAAACCTACGTGTAGTTTTAGACAGTAAAAGTCTGACACATCTCCCCATTCTTCCTCATGAAATGATTTCTCACGTCAAAAAAAGTCTACCGACTAATATTTTGCAGCAGAGTCGAAGGAATCGCATCCAAAAGAACAGCAAACCAAGCGTTTGAAATGGCTATATCAAGGTAATTTGCTCAAACAACCATGTCCTAATAAGCTAAAGGGTCAATCTCACCAAGATTCAGGGTCACGCATTCTGCCGCGTCATATACATCAGAGGAGTAATTTCCCCGAAAATGATCCACAATTTTCTCGCACCCAGCAAAAATCACAAATCAATGCCGAATATATACGGGGTTCGACGGACCCGTAAGCGGTCAGTGAATCTCATCAATCATTAGCCCTACGGATTGATAGATGTTCCTGGGGGTCGATTGTGCCCCACGCTTGACGTATCAATTTATAAGAAAGAATGTAGGTAGTGTCTGCGGCGCGACGGATTATGGGTTAACATCGGCGCGTCATGGGTTGAGTTGGAATGTTGGTGGCGTGTCGAGGGTTTGTGAAGTGTGGTAACACCACTAGAGTCTATTAACGTCTTCTACTGAATATAGCTATCAGTTTTTATTGAGTGTAGTGAACCTTTATTTTTATATAGAAAGTCATTAATTGCTTTGCTCTCTACGGGCCTTCTGCTCTAAGTAGAGTCAGTGCCAGAATTTTTCTGACTAAAACTCGTATACGTACTTTTAGTTGCCTTAAATGTTCCGTGCCCACAGTAGCCATTTTGAACAATCCCGCAGTTCATTCATTATTATATTAAAATAAGAAAATACCGCGTACATCGAGGGACTGGAACAGTTTGCCGGCTGCAGTCTTTCCATTCGATTATAATTTAGATGTCTTCAAGGCTAGAGTGAATAGGCTCTTAATAAACTAGTGCGCCTTACCATCAATGATTGCATCACTGCTTACCATCAGGTGGGATCGCAGTCAAGCACTAGTTTATAGCAATAAAAAAAAAACCAAAGAGAAATATGAAGTTTATTTTTGTTATTATTAAATTAAGCACCTAATTTCAATGTATACAGTGTATACTTCATTTAATTTTTATATATTTATTTATTGTGACCACACACCACACCCTACCACAGTGTTGTCTTTTTGAACCCAAAGGAAGACTAGTAAGAACGCCATGTTGCTTTAATTCCGCCTAAGTACCATTTTTTGTTTAAATAAATAATTAAAATAATTTTCTTCAAACCCAAATAAAACACTAAATATTCACTCTACGCTAAAAACACTCAGGACTATAATTACATAGTATAAAACAAAGTCACCTGTCCCTATATGTATATGTATGCTTAGATATTTAAAAGTACGCAACGGATTTTGATGCGGTTTTTTTAATAGATAGAGTGATTCAAGAGGAAGGTTTGTGTGTATAATACATGCATAATATATTCAATATCAGTACCCGTGCGAAGCTGGGGCGGGTCGCTAGTATACAATAAATGCTCAAAAAACATTTCAGCATCGCCAAATGTCATGCAGGCCACAGGATGGCAGCCATTTTCTTTTTTCGTCCAAACAAAGGACAAAACTCGGTAGCAGGGTTCAAAGTTCGAATGGCGGTTCATATGGCCGTTGGAAAATGACAGCCATACGAGATTTTTAGATACAAAGCTAATGGGAAAAAGGCTAGTATTTATTCGGCTGCTATTAAGCCATGTACACACGTACGAACACGAACATAGTGAACACAAATATTAAACATTAGGTTCGTTCATATGGACAATTCTTTCAATTGAATCAAGTTCGCGAATAACATTTGTCAACACTATTTTAATATATGCTAGTTTCATTGTAAAGTAGCAGAAAGTTTTGGTGTTCTCAGTGATTCACGAAGAACACCGTCCATGCAGAACGTTCGATGTTCGTTAGTGATATGCGTACCAAGTTGTTGGTTGTCATTTTTTTTTGTTGTTGTCAACATTCAAACAACAACATTTTTTTGTTGTTTTTTTGTGGTTGTCATGGAAGAGGATGCCGGAATTTGTATATCTGCAGTCCGCACCCTCCAACAGACTAGATACGTGTCAGACAGTACTATATTATGACAGTATTGTATTATTATTTAGGTTCTAAAATACTTGGTTTAGGTTAGGTTAAAATATAATGGCTTATGAAAACTAAACTTCATACTTTTGCTATTCAACTAAATGCTTCGAATGACAGTTTCAAGTTTATTTTTGGGAGCATTATTGACACATTCATGCTGTGTTCTTTGTTCGCACGTGTGTACGCGGCTTTAGGTATCTAAAAGTGTACGGATAGAACAAAATATTGGTGGAAAGCTCCGTTTTTTATGGGTCGAGTTATTATTAAATAACTTCTACTGTAGGTGGAGGGATTAACCAGACAGGAGTATTTAGACTGCGCTTTTAAAATAGCGCCATTGTAGGCTTACGGCCTACTCCTTTTTATTTTGAGAGTAGGCTGTCATTAAATAATTTTCCCATTTCTCTCTTCTTCTCACTATGTGTGAAGCGTAAGGGAGTATCAGTCTTTTACTAACTAAAAGTGATCTGTGTTTGCTAAGCTGGTCTTCGCGTTTTAGGGCTAGGATACTTCTTGAATGATATCCCGCAGACCTAGCAAGCTGTGGACTTTATCAATCTAGTTTCAGACTCTTACTGACTAAACAACCCACCACGTTCCTACGTTGCCAGGATAGGTTATTAACTAAATAGCTAGTCAAGTTAGTACTTTGGGATATACTTGTATACATTTAAGGCCTAACAGCTATCTCATTTATTTATTTGTTCAATAAAATATTTAATTAATCAATTATATTGCTGTTGAAAATAGAAGCAATAAATATTATCAACAAGCAGATTTATTAGACTCTGAGCTAACAAAATAAAGTTTACTATGATAATATTTATTTTGTCTGTATTTAAGTATTCCATAAATACTTTATTATTTTTTCGTTAAACTATTTTTCGAACAGATGGCCGCTGGGGCCGAAAGGTTCTGGAGTGGCGACCGCGTACCGGAAGACGCAGTGTTGGTAGGCTTCCCACAAGGTGGACCGACGACCTGGTCAAGGTTGCTGGAATTCGATGGATGCGAGACGCACGGGACCGGTCGTTGTGGCGACGTTTGGGGGAGGACTATGTCCAGCTGTGGACGTCTTTCGGCTGAATTGATGATGATGATTTTTCTAATGTGATAGCAACTACTTTTAACCTTTTGAATACCATGATTACAGACATAATAAAAAGACCTGGGTATCAAGAGTTTAATCAGTGAGTGGTATTTCGCTTTTACGAGTATATACATATACTAGCGACCCGCCCCAGCTTCACACGGGTACTGATATTGAATATATTATTCATGGATTATGCACGTAAACCTTCCTCTTGAATCACACTATCTATTAAAAAAACCGCATCAAAATCTGTTGCGTACTTTTAAAGATCTAAGCATACATACGGACAGCGGTAAGCAACTTTGTTTTATACGTAACTAGCGACCCGCCCTAGCTTCGCACGGGATCAATGGTAATATTAAATATATTATGCATACATATAAACCTTCCTCTTGAATCACTCTATCTATTAAAAAAACTCCATCAAAATCTGCTTAGTTTTAAAGATTTAAGCATACATAGCGGGAAGCGACTTTGTTTTATACTATGTAATGATGATAAATAGATGAATTGACAGATATTATACATAATACCTCCGCATAAATAAGTTATAATCACCGGAAAAATGTTCCCAAAAACGCGTTAACATCGGATATTTACCAAGTCTATTTGGATCCGGTATTTCCGGGTCATCAATCATTACGACAGATCATCCGGGAACAGAAATAATAGATTTTAACCCTCAGTGAGATCATGGAGACATTGACGGATCAATTTGCTGCCAAAGAAATCTTCGAACCTTTCTTGTTTTTCGAGCTTATTTGGAAATATTATGGCTTTATTTTGAAAGAAAGAAAAGAAAAACGTTTATTTGAACGATGTAAAAAAATAATGTTTGTACTGTATTCATCATCATCATTTCAGCCGAAAATCGTCCACTGTTGGACATATGTCGCCCCCAAGTGTTCCCACAATGTACGGTCTTGTGCATCTGGCATCCAACTGATTCCCGTAACCCTTGCCAGGTCCATTTTGTACAGTAATTATGTGCGTTAAATTTTTATTAATAAATAAATTTATTATTAAAAATTATTATTAGTGATCACGAGTTGTAGGTCGCGAGTTCAAACCCAGCCAGGCGCATTACTTTGTGAAGTTTATTTCATCACCACTGCTCTCAAAACGGTGAAGGAAAACGTCGTGAGAAAACCGGTATGTCCTGGAACCAAAAATCCGAAGACATGACACGTGACTTCCACCAATCTGCACAGGGCCCGCGTGGTGGTTTATGGCCTATTCTCTTTCTTAGAGATGAGGCCTGTGTCCCAGTAGTGGGAACTTTAAAAGGCTGATGCATTGCAATGCAGTAATAAACATACAAAAAATATATACTCCATTGACTGAACCTATTCTTCTTCTATTTTAGTAATACCGTTCTAGAATATATTAAAATAGAATAGAATAAAAATACATTTATCCGACACAGACACAGCACAAAAATTACAAAACACGTGGTAAAAAAAAACAGAACTAAAGTGTACGCTGAGCGTGCCCGAACCGAAAGGGTGACCACCTCAGCATTTGTTGGGCGTCAGACACCCAGCACTGGTTTTAGACTCATCCAACTCAATTAACATTAAACACATATACAAACTAAAATTTTAAACCAAAACACCATTTATAAGCACTATCCTTATCACACGGCCACAATTTGCCTATATTTCGATACTCGGTTATTTATTCAACAAATTTAAACGTTAGGGCGTAAGTTATGACGGTGAGCCGATTAAACAATATTACCATAGGTTGTGTATGCGTGGGTGAGCGCGGCTTCGGCTGAGTTAGCTGATAGGGCTGTGTTTTGATACTTGATCTATTGATTTTATAAGTTTTCTTTGGGTATTATGAAATCATACAAAATTGTTATTGTTGGGAAGGTGAGCTCAGACCAAGAGCTCTAATTCCGATCCATTTGACGACCTAAGACTTAGTGAGTCAATAACCTGTAAGTAATTCGTATGTCGTTGCGTATTAACTACCTACAGGTTATTGCACTCGCTCAGCTGATGTTTATATGAAGAATTAAGTTTATTTTAAGAATTAATTAAGAACGTGCGTGTATTAATTCGAGATTTAGAAAACTTAACTTTATTTTTAATGTTATCTTTATAAATCGATAGTGTTTAATGTACTGGATCCCTCCCTGGAACCTCCACGGGATTAAAACCATGTCTTTGTGAACGTTCTAGTGTTATCGTTGCACTTTATACATTTAGTTTAGACATACCATCTGCAATAAAAATTATTATCCACAACGCTTCACCACGCTGTTTTACGCACTTGTACGGAAAACAGTAAATTGTATGCCGGTTTTCGAGTACGTGTATTGAAAAAAAAAATTCTATGCGTCTTCATATCGATCATTTCTTTCTCCCGTGTACCAGATCGCCTTGCGCCAAAAAACATGATACGGGTGACAAAATAAACCGGTAAAGATCCAGAAAAGCAAAAAATGGGCTAGACTAGCGAAGATGAAGTTGTATAAAAAGAAAGATAAATATAGTACCTCCCCAAACCCATTTTTTACGTTATCTTCAATCTAAGTACTGGGTCTAGAATACCGTCCCTGTAGATATATTCAGACTTTCATCTGACTTTACTCATATGTCTATGGCAAAGTACCTTGTACGGTCAGGTACATTTTATTTTTTATTTTTATCGCATCGTTCTCCTCTACATACTAGGACCCATAGGAAGGAGACAAACGAAAAATTTGTCCCTACAGGAAAGAACTGATAATACCACGGAATAATTTAACTGCCAACGTAGGCTTTCTGACGGCGAGCAATGGGTTGCTCACAGTCCGAAGAGTGATTGAGATCAACAGCGCGTATTTGATGAAACCCGTTAAGGGCAATACCGGTCGAGGTTGAGGGATTGTTTTAAAGAGTTACCATGACTGGAGATTTTATGATAATTCAGTGAGTGGTATTTATACTGAGTGGTATGTATAGATAACTCTCAAAATTACAAATTAATGCTAGCACTAGCCCTGCATTATTTTGGAATCTGTAATAGTTCGATAGCTTTTTATTAATTTTCTGTGTCGTATGAGCGTATTATATTCGTACAATACCTACTGCTGTTCTAACTCGGCAAGCCTGACGGTAGGCTCTGCGAATTTTAGCGCTTGTGCACTCGTATAAAATTAAAGGTTTTAGAAAAATACTTGCCAATAGCAGTTGTTAACAGTAATTACAACTGCTAATGGTATTTATTCTTTAAAACTACTTATTTTTTTACGAGTGCACTTGTGCTTGAGGCTTTGCAAACACAGAACCTGGCTATTTTTATCGTGGAAAAAGTCATCTAACGACGAATCCCGCTTTTGTGCGAAGCGGAAAATAGTGTCAGACTCTTACTGACTAAACGACACACCCCATTCCTTCTTAGGCCTCATACCGGGGTCGGACCTTCCTTTCAGAAACCGGACCGGGGCCCCAGTAGGCTTCAGCCCAGCAGTTGGGCATTTGACGCAGAACTTGACTTCAGGCTCGTCAAATTAGACCGGCCGTACTGTATTGTCTTTTTAAAATAACTAAATTACATGTGTTATAGTGATGGAAAGTGTCCTATTACATCAAAAAAACTTGACGTATTGTTAGACATCTAAAAAAAGTATGTGTTTCCTTCCTTATCGGAAAGTGCTGATTCAGTGCTTATGTATTCTTCGAAATATTTTTTTTTTATCTAAGCTATCTTTGTATTTTTTTCTTAGCAGCCAGCCCTATCTCAGTTTCATATTATCAACATTTTCTGCGGTATTACACGCCGGTTCCAGATAGTTTACAACTATGTAATACATACTTTTACCAACTACTTCGTTTGAGCGTTATTGTGTTAATAAGTTCGGCTTCCCATCTACATTTGTGATTTTAAAGTCTTTTATTCAATACTTCTGTTAATGTTAAATATTCCTGAATAGTTTGTCGGATATTATACTGTGATAGCATTAAGTTTTAAGGAAAGTTCATGTACTTATTATTAAAACTTAGAACTATTTAAATAGATTGGTGGAATTCTTAATATCATAACCTTGAGGACGTAAAATGTCGAATAAAAATTTGCTAAATTCTAACTGAATTTTTTACAAACTTCGAAAATAAGTAAGAAAAATACAAAAGACGTAATCTTTTGTATTTTTTTTTTTAATTATATCAGAAAACACTGAACACTGGTCTTCGCGTGACCAGAGGGCTGGACTTTATTTCTGTCAGCGAATCAGCATTGCCATCCGACGGTGCAATGATGCCAGATTTCTGAGCATTTTTCCCATTGATATCGATGTGGATGAATTTTTTGATGCCCAATAAGTTTCTTCCTTTTTTTTAATCATTTTTCATTTAGTTTATTAAGCTTTGGTTATTATTAGAATGATAATTATTATTAAACTTTAAAAAAAAATTATTTCAGAACTTTTGAACTCTTAAAATAAGGATAATAATATTCCCCAACTTTTACACATCATCTAGTACCATACTAAGCAAAGCTTGTACTATGAATACTAGGCAACTAATAAAACATCTCGTATGTTTCTAAATACATACCTACCTACATGTTATAGATAGTAAGACTGTGTGATAGCTGTGATTGTTAAAATATAAGTACTATTTTTTGTACCTATAAGTCTATAGCTTCCAGACAATTGTTATTAAATATTACTCTACCTAATAGACCCACAAAAATTAAAACTGAAATCTACCACGTTTGATAGTCTCCAATATCCCAAAAAAACATCTAAGAAAGCGAATAAAAAAACAATAAACTCTTGAAGTAAAACTCAACTCACCCATAAAAATCAATTAACACGGACAGATTCTGAAATAAAATCTCGATTAAATTCTCGATGCTAAGAAAATCGATACCGTCTTGAACGCTCCATCTGTTTATGCAAATATACTCGATTGTAGTTCAGCGTCATCGTTTTAACCCTATTCCATTACCCCTGTATTAATTGATTCGTTGAAAAGCCGAGGCCGAGAGCCGAAAGCTTAGGCCGAAGCTCGCCGAATTAAAAATCGGCGGACTGTTGGCTCTTGTTTTGAATCGAATTGAATCGATTTGAATCGATTCCCTTCTATTGTGTTTATTGTAGAAGTGTTGTTTATAGGCTTTCATGTTTTTGATGATCAGAATTTAATTTATTTTATTGAACGAATTTATTACGGGTAGAGTATACAATATGAACATCGGTCCATTTGCTGATTGTGTGAATGAAGCGATACGATAATAAAGTGAAAATAAACATTTTTATAATTATTAAATTTTTGTTACTTAGTCGTTGTAAGGTAAGCAAGATAGACTGAAAGTTGGTCCTATAATTTTTTTATTATGTTGGGAAATTTAGTTACATCTTTTGCTTTAGGGTGATAGAGGATTACGACTAGTTTGCTACTACGACTAGCGACTTACAACCTGTTTCTGCCAACGGCGTCGCTCGCATAAAAGTAGTTTTTATTTTTCAGTGCTCGCCTACGTCACAAAAGGAAGTTTGTGCAAAATTTATCGATAGTAGATTATTTTGTACCAGCGGCTTTGTCCGTGTGAAAGTTAGTTTTTCTATATAAACTTCATGCCCATACGTTGTGACTTTTGAAAATTTCTCTCTTCCTGCTCTCTTATGCCATAAAATGAAGCCTTGTGCAAAATTTAACGCTCCTAGTCACAGTATTTTTAGCTATGCGTTGATAAGTCACTTCGTCAGTTTCTCCTAGATATTCCACTAAACTTTAAAATGCTAAAACTAGTCTAACACAGACCCTAGTCACACAAGTTTGTGGTTCCCGTCCATTTCACACAGTTTGTGGGAAGTACGGGTACAAAGCTGATAGCAACATTGCTTGAACGACCAAACCATGCTCCTGCTAGTTCCTAACTTAGTCTGATCTCAAATTAAACTAAGGAGGTAGACCAAAATTGGTCCTAGATTATTTTGAGTTGGAATATGTAGGAAAACTTTTCCTCTGCTATCGTTTTTAAAAATAAAAGAAAGATTATAAACTATTTTTTATGGGTGGAAAAATCATCTAATGACGAATCCCGCCCTTGGGCGGAGCAGGAAACAGTGTCAGACTCTTACTGACTAAACGACCCACCTGATTTCTTAACCCATATACCGGGGTCGGACCTTCCTTTCAGACCCTTTGGTCCTAGATTATTTTGAGTACGAGTATGTACGAAAACTTTTTGCTTTTCTGTCGTTTCTACACTAAAAATAAAAGAAAGATAAAAAAAAACTAGTTAGCTGTTATGAAAATATTAGCTTGATTAGTTTACTTAAGAGGGTCTTACCTCACTCATCTATCATCAACGGGGGCCTGGTCTATAAACTTATTGTTTCATCTAACGCAATGTACGATAAAAAAAAATAGCCTGGTATAGCATCAACAACCTCACCTGAATTATGGTAAGCGATGATGTGGTCGACGATGGAGCACGCTTACCTAAAAGTCACCTATTCACTCTTGGCTTAAAGACCCCTAGGTTGTAGCTATCAGGAAACATAGACTCCGACATGGAATTCCAGTCCTTAGCTGTACGTGTACTTACTGGGTTCCCAAAGCTTTTGTACTTTGTCGTAAGGGTGGGGTGTCCACCATGTACTGTTGGCTCAACGCTGTACGTCTGGTCGTCCTATGATGGAAGGGACTGGGAAGTATAGAAGGGACATAAAATTAATCAAGTACCTAGATATTAAATGAAGTAAATCTACATCTACACTTATCTACACTAATATAATAAAGAGGTAAGTTTGTTTTTTTATTTTTTTGTTTGTAGGAGGTAATCTCTGGAACTCATGGTTCGATTGGAAAAATTGAAGCTATAATAGAAAGCTGCTTTACTCCTAAGTGACATAGGCTATAAATTATTTATATAACATGGATATTAACCGAGCTATCAGAACTTTTGTCTCACAAATTTTCCTAGTAATAATATAATTTAATAATATTCCACAACTGTACAATAGGATAGATCCGTCTAGAAAATCTTTTTGTCTTAGTTTCAGAAATTAACAATCTTATTCAGCCTCATACACAGACTCTAAAGCTCTTGACAAAAGCCTAAATTCTAGCAGAATCTTTTCACAATCCTTAATACCGTCTACCTACCCACTACCCTTAATTACGTGTGTCTAGACAAAAGCAATATACTGTGTTAGCACGCAAAAAAGAGCTCTATTTTAATACTCGTAATTTCCAGCCATATAAATGTCACAAAACATATTAAAAAACCGGCCAAGTGCGAGTCGGACTCGCATATTGAGGGTCCCGTACGAACATACATATGAAAATAAATTAAACTCTTGAGCCCGAAGCGAACAGCGTTCGCACACCTATTGTCTTTGTATTATGTCTCTAACTAAGCTATTCAAATGGTTAATATTAATAATACTTATTGTATGCTGCTTATTATGTTAATAATGTTTATCCAATATTGTTTAGTTAAACAAATAAAATAGTTCGAATTCCGAATCGAGTTTCAAATATTTTTCAAAATCGAGAAAAAAATACTGGCGTATCAGTTTTAAATTTTGTTCCCATACTTGTGCTATGAAACCTTGCTTCATGCCATATTTCAGGATTCTAGGTCAACGGGAAATACCCTATGAAATTCAATTCCTTTGTTGTGATGAAATGAGATTTTTCTGCGACCGTATCTTTTTCCCGACATCTTAGAAGTTCGATTTTTTTTCTCTCAGAACTGCTGATTTGAGAATATGATATAAAATGTCAAAACGATACCTCCACGTGGCCCCAAGATAAAATGTCTTGACAGAAAAACAAACAAACAGAAAAAGGTATAAATAAATAATAAACAGAAAGACAGACGGACAACAAAGTGATCGTATAAGGCCTCCGTTTTTTTCTTTTGATTTACGGGACCCTAATAAAGTCTCCTTGCCACGCGTTCTCAATTATGTATCATTGTTTTTACTTTAGGCTACAAGATAATGTAACACGAGTAGGAGGCTCTAAGAATAATCCCAAAAAAATACGTGTGTACTTATTATAATTATACATACTAGTTTTAGCCCGCGACTACGATCGAGTGAAGGTTGGTAATTGTGGACTCGAATTCGAAGCCGATTGATAAAAACTAGTCTTCTTTGGGCTCCAAGCATACTGTTCCAACATACGTTTTTTTTATGGTGGGAAGAATCATCGAATGACGAATCCCGCTCTTGGGCGGAGCGGGATACAATATCAGACTTCTACTAACTAAACGACCCACCGTTGCTTCTTGCCATAGTTCCAGGATAAAGTAGTCCAGATAATAAATGGGATGGGGTTTGACCTTGTATTCCGATAACATCGAACAATCACGCAGGTGAATCAGCTGGCATAAACTGGTGTATTATATAAAAGAAAATGTGTACCGGAGACTAAAGTAAAATTTAATTTTAAAATTACATTTTAAAATACCGGGTCTATTAAAATTAAATGTGAGGTAGAAGCTTTAAAGACAAAATGTAGAGAAACAGAGATAGACAAATTGTTTTCGTAATTATTTTGGAATGGAAATTATTTCAGAAGGACTGCCTACTCCTTACTGTTTATGAGAAGTGTATAATTAGAATCATCAATGTTGCCTTCTAATGTTCGGTGTTTAACGAAAAGATTTGTTGGTTAAAATGTTTGGTTTGTTAATTTAAATTTGATTTACTGGCCCCGTAGCCAAGTCACAATCGTATCGTTTAGAGTTAACGCTTGTAGTTGTCCACCCCCCAATTCCCTTGTTCGGACGTCTTCTCAACAAATGAATTGGAGGCGTGGCTATCTACAAGCGCTACCTCTAAACGAAACGATTGTAACTAGACTAAGGGAGCTGTTCTTCCAGATAGTATTGATTTATAACGCAGTTTTGCTCAGGTAGGCGCGGCATCCTCAGAAATTGTACAGTTTTGGGATACTACTTGTCATTCTGCGTTTATGACACTTTCTATCAGTGTAAAAGAAGAAAGAAAGAAAGAAAAACTTTTTGTAATTTGTTTCATCACTACTGCTCTTAAATCGGAGAAGGAAAACATCGTGAGGAAACCGACATGTCCTAGAACCAAAAATTCGAATGTGACATCCACTAATCCGCACTGGACCTGCCTGGTGGTTTATGACCCATTCCCTCTCCTAGAGGGGAGGCCTGTTTTCTAGCTGTGTACATTAATATGGCTGATGATGATGTTGATATTCATAATGCGAACCTAAACCAATAATTAGACAATAATAATACCGCTGGTATTACTCAAACTTCAAATAAATTTAGCTTACTTTACAGAGATAAATTCTTGAAACGAATAATATTCATATTTCATGCCAGCACGTAAGTAAAATACATAAAGCTTATTGTCTTTTTTTTTATTACTGCTGTTATCATAAAGCCAGAAGTTTTCAGTTCAATAAATATTTTCCATAAAGTGCATGCAATTTTTGAAAATATATCGGAATTTTTCGATCCCATTTCTAGTCTAGTTTTAATACAGTTAAGTGCAGACTCCATTTTTATATGCTTCTGCATATTTATTTGAGTGGATAGTGTTCGGATTTATATTTCAACAAATATTTGAAGTTTATTTTGTCAGATTATTGTGTTTGTTCAAAATGATAGTTTAATTCTATCCGACTGAAAAATTTTTGGAAAAGTTATCGAGAATATTACCCAATTTAAGTTTTTATTTTATTTTACTATTTATGTACACATATAATTCATAGATAAAGAACATTATAATAAAAAGAATGTACAAAGGTTACTTGCTTATTAAGTTTTTTTTTTATCATTAAAATCTTGTTGTTTTACCAAGCAGAATAAAATGTATTTTAGGTATACTAAAATGTCATTCTATAACAATATTACTAATTTTAAAATTAGAGCAACATATTATGTAAATCTACATCTACATCTACACTAATATAATAAAGAGGTAAAGTTTGTTTTTTTGTTTTTTTGTTTTTTTGTTTGTAGGGGGTAATCTCTGGAACTACTGGTCCGATTGGAAAAATTTAAGCAACAATAGAAAGCTGCTTTACTCCTGAGTGACATAGGCTATATTTTATGTACGCGGGCGAAGCTGCGGGCAAAAGCTAGTATAAAATAAAATGGTTATTTAATAGTCATTGAAAGAATTTATAAATCTTCTTATAAATATATATTTAAGTATAAATCTTTTTATAAATCTGAAGAGTTCGCTTGGTGCTTAATAAAATGGCGCGAAATCACGAGAGGACACCGGTATCTCCTCGTAAATCTAAGAGACATAACTTTACGCTCACTTTCACTGCGTGAATGTGAGCCACTTGCCGTCAAAACTACACTAACGCCATCAATGTAAAGGCGTATGGCCTGCTGATCATTTAAGTCAAGTAAAGTAACTGTTGTGTGCCTTCCTTAGAAATCGGCAAGAAGTGGCTAGAAGGAATGGAGGGAGGCCTTTGCCCAGCAGTGGATGGGTACAAATAATAATAACTAGCTTTTGCCCGCGGCTTCGCCCGCGTGGTATTGGGGTTGGGGTTTCCGGGAGAAAAAGTAGCCTATGTCCTATTCCGGAGTGTATCCTATGCCTGTGCCAAATTTCACTCAGATTCGTCCAGCCGTTTTGGCGTGATTGAGTAACAAACATCCAAACATCGTAACTTTCGCACTTATAATATTAGTAAGATAATAAAGTGTATGTACGGTACGCCTAGTCTAGTGCGTAGTGCATATAATATTGGTAGCCATAAAGAATTTAATTATATTAATGGAAGATGCGGCCATCTTTCTCAAGATCATAAAGAGCACATTAATTTATTTGTATGACTATAGTTACTCAGAGCGCTTGCATGAAATATTACTCTAATAAACTTAGTGGCAGCACCATATTTTCAAGTTACTGGTCTCATCATGAGAAAAATATGATTACTCGTTAAATGTAAGTGGCAATATAAAGTTAAAACATTATAGTAGAGTGGTTTAGTATTCATAGTCTCTAGCAGGCAAGGTACCTAGTGGAGCACTCAGTAAAATTGTATGCAAGGAGATCCTTCATCTGAGGGGGGTAGACTTGCGATTTGTCGCACGACTTTGTCTTGGAAAGTTTATTTGTTTTTTTTTTTCTTTTTAATCTCGTTCTTTAATCAAGATTTTGTGTGATAGTCAGAGGTCGGAATTAAAAGCCTATTTTATAGTTTTTTTTGAGGTGACAAATCAGTGGTTGACTTCTGTCGGTCTAGAGTAGAGCGAGAGGGTGTGTCGAATTTTATTGACTAAAATCATAATTATGTTTCTTTAGTTGTTTGTGGCGTCCGAAGACTACGAATAACCTTTTTAGAACTCAACCCATAGCCCCAGTAGGCTTCGGCTCTACTGGACCCCTACAATTTTGCTGGTATTTATACGAAGCATGCGTGGAACGCTACAAACCGTCGACGACTTGAGCTTGGTTCGGTTTACAGACC
The DNA here is from genome assembly GCA_029852875.1 of Mythimna loreyi. NCBI lineage: Eukaryota > Metazoa > Arthropoda > Insecta > Lepidoptera > Noctuidae > Mythimna > Mythimna loreyi. Next base: position 16,159,795 of record CM056780.1, on the reverse strand, counting down.
GTCGGACGGCGAGCTACCCATTGCTCGTCGTCCGCAAGCCCATGCCTCAGAAGTTGAAATAAATAAAGTATATAGAGGCTGCACCTCTAGTTCGTGAAAGTTAGTAATATAGAGTTAATAATACTTCCACTAAAATGCTGGTATCATAAACATTACGATAAAATCTCAGGATTTATGAAATTTCAAATTACTTATTGCACTTTGAATATATTATTATAATAAAGAATCTTAAGAATCTTAGCAAGTTTTTAGAGTTCAGTACTAAAACCGTTAAATTAAAGAGTTTAATTTTGATCTATAATAGTTTTACTACGAAACTCTAAAGACATAATAATATTATTCAAGGTAATAATTAAGTTGAAATTTTTAGATTCCAGGATTTTAGAGGAGATATTAACAACTCTATGTTATTAATTTCCACGAAATTTAAGTAAATATACTCTACGAGTTCTGATCTATAATGATCAGGAAAATTATTCGATCCATTGCTCTGAATTGATCTTATTGCCGTGGTTGCGTTCACAAACGTGTGAAATCATATACACGACTCCCAGACCGGAACATCATCTGTTTGTATGTATGAAGGCTAAGAAGGAATGGGGTGGGTCGTTTAGTCAGTAAGAGTCTGACACTGCTCCCGGTCCGCCCTAGGGTGGGATTCGGCATCAGATAATTTTTCCCACCTTAAAAAAACACACGTTCGTATACCATACAAATAACAACTAAGCGACTCGGAATGCGGTAGGCAATCGCTCAACTACTGCGCCAACCGTGTCAATTTAAACGACTCCGCTCTAGGATGGAGTGAAGGAGCGTGTCAGATTTTTACTTACTAAAACTGTAGTACCTTTATGCTAGTAGTTAGTAATTTTATACTCCTAATGTTCCAAATTATATTTATGGTGTACCTACAATAAAGGGTATATCTATCTATTTATCTACCTGTGTCCTTCAGTTGCCATTTACGTTCTCCGACTACAAGTATTTCTTTTCAGCAATTCCCCGTCTTCTTAGCTGGACTAGACCCTGCAAAGCCCCTATGGTTTCTACAATACATTAAGGTGGCCCTTCCCTACTCTCCTATCGTCAAAGCCGAGCATGATTTAAAAGCTTGTTGCTTCATGTAAAGCAACGCAACACAATGTCTGAAGAGATAACACACAAAAAGAGAGATAACTCCTGGAAACTCTGTTGTCATTCGGTAATTCCGTGGTTTACTCGAATATTTCACAAAACTTCTTTCAGGAAATACGTGGTTTAATATGAAATTGATTGTTATTATGAAAACGAATCTCGAGTCAGCTGGCTTTAAACTCTTGAGCCACAAGCGAACGCCAGCATTCACACACCTATTGTTTTCCTATTATGTCTCTAATTACGGTACTCGAAAGGATAATATAATCAGTTACGAAGTTTACAGGCATACAAACTACGTAGAAATCATAACTCACGATCAATGTCCTATTTTGGTCGCCAAGCTATCTGATTACTCAGATGCCATACATTTTAGCTTCTAAGCTATCTGGCTACTCATTTAGTTGACCCTTACCCTACAGTGTACCTACGTCAGTAATTAACCATTTCACTTACCCACCTTTTGACCATTCATCAACAAAATGCGTACCCCAGCTATCGGTCACAAAGAGCTGATGCCTCACTAGATAAGTCCCCATGCGGTCTCATAACCCTTCCATACCCCACCACAAAGGTCCATGTCTATAGATGCCGGGACTAGACAATTAGGCCCCTAATTTGTAAGCGGTACACCCCTCCCCGATGTCACAGAGCGTGTGTTTATTTTGTAAACAAACGAGTACATTTGGGTAGCGAACTTGTGTGGAGAAGTGTACTCGGCTGGTATTTATGCGGGGATGTGTGTTGCGGTTCAATATTTGTTGATTTGTTGTGTAGAGGTTTTGAGTGGTTCTTCTTTTTTTGTTTTTAGGGTTAGTTTTAAATGTTGAATTAGTTTAATTTATTTAGAGCGGGTCTGTGACTTTTATCGACCCTATTAAGCTTTCTTCTCGACGATTCAAGATGAAATGACAGTGGTGCCTTAAAAAAATGACTTCCTGATTGAATTGAAATGAATTGACAAGTTTTAGGAACGCATTAATGGGGGGTACTGCTAATTAATGAATTTCTCCAGTAATATTTGTCTCCAAGTCGAAAGTATTATAGTACGCGGCAAAATAAGTTGAACCATCCGCCATGACTACACGTAGCCCCCACCCCGACTGAGGCCCAATAATCGGTTATAATCCTCAGGATACAAGTTGAACAATTATGGCGGTTGTTCTTGAAGGCGCAGTAACCGATTTTCGGATCCTAATCAAAGAAAGGGGCTGCAAGTGACCGTTGCATATAGTTCAACTTATTTGCCGCGTACAACAGGTTACTTCTAGGCAAGTATACTCTACCACATCATCGCCATCATACGAGTTATTTATCTGTCACGTCGCCTATCTAGTGAGTTTTTCGCAGGTTATGTCATTGTCATAAATTTTGTACTTAGCGTATGACAGAAACGCTTACAGAAAAATGATTTGGTTTACCTGCTGAATATCTCGATCTATAAAATACCACGTTGAAGATTCTTTTACGCGTCTTGACTTTTACTAAGTACTGTGACATCTCTAAAGAGATCACATGCGCCCCGAATTAGCATACTGGCTGGCAAGACGTTCGCAGACTATTCGTGGTTTAAAATATTAAGAAATAAATATATTAGATATATTAGATTGATTTAAAGTTACCAGTACTACGTCACTAGGATTGAGGCGCCCCTCGAGGGGACTCGAGGCGTCTCAGTACCTACAATAATTTATTATTTAGTTAATATTCTCCCACGTACACACCTAACTTTTTCATCTCTTCACTTTTTCTTTTTCTTTCAAAAGATCTAGGTTTCTAGTTTCTAGATCCAAATCAAATACCTCTGAACAAAAGCAGTATGGCGTGGAAAACATATTCATAAGTTGATACGTGATACGAAATTAATATCAAGTAACAGCTGTACTGGGTTTAATATTATGTAGTGAAGAAAATATACTATTTCTTTACGTCATTGGGCGAACTGAAACAAGGAAAAACTTAATAAAAAAAAACTGTAGAAGATGTATCGGTTTGTGTGATCAAAAACGGTTATATCGTTTGAGATGCGTACTGGCCAGTGAGAATTCAAAAGTAGAACCATTGATATAAAATTATTATGTATTTGAATTTAGAATTATAGATAATTAACTTATTTTTGTAAAATAAACTCTATGCTATACATTACTAAGTTCAAGTTCCAATGTCAGCCATTCGTTTTATTTATGGCTTTCCCATGATATATTAAAAGTCAAGCGTTTGAATGAGAAAGAGGGATGGAGACATAAAACCTGTATAGCTCCGTCCCTTTTGCAGTTAAGCAGTTCAGTTGGTGTTTATAACACGGATGATCATTTCAATAAATATAATAATAATATTTATTATAAGAGTTCAATATAATTATTATTAAAAGAGTTCAATATATTATTAATACCTTGATTTAAGAGCAGTGGTGGCCGAGTGGTAACGGCCCCGACTTGCGTGTAGTAGGTCGCGGGTTCAAACCCAGCCAGGCGCATTACTTTGTGTAATTTATTTCATCACCACTGCTCTCAAAACGGTGAAGGAAAACATCGTGAGGAAACCGGCATGTCCTAGAACCAAAAATTCGAAGACATGTGACATCCACCAACCCGCACTGGGCCCGCGTGGTGGATTACGGCCCATTCCCTCTCTTAGAGAGGAGGCCTGTGTCCCTGCAGTGGGAACATTAAAAAGGCTGATGATGATGATGATGACCTTGATTTAAATTGAACTGGATTGAAATTATCTTCATCTATCTTCAAACTCTGCCCGCCCGATTTTGTGAAAGTTATCGTAACGGGACCCCTTTTCTGGAATCGAAATTAACCTATATATCCCAGGACATGGTCTATCTGTGAACCAAGTTTCGTCCAAAACTGATCAGATGTTTGAGCGTCAAGGAATAACAAACGTGCACACTAACTTTCGTCTTTATTATATTAGCAAAATTATTCATTCATACATATACTTAGACTTTTACCATATCCAACAAAAGCGTAGGTATATTTAGCTAGAAACCACGGTATAACCAGGTAAACTTAACTGCTCCAAGCTTTGTACAACATGTTTGGCGAAAGACAACAATACGGCACAAATATTAACCGGTTCCTCAGTAGCATTGCTCGACGGTTTGTTAGTAAGCGAGTGCGGTTTTGCATCAATGTTCAGTCTAGCTTGACTTTTGTGGGTCGACTAGGCCATAATAGAGAACAGTTCCCTCACCGTAGGCTCGAGTTTGTGGACGGCGAACATTGGGTAGCTCACCGTCATAAGGACCATGCCAGGACAAGGACGTGTGTTTCTTTAGTAGAGTCGAATGCCAGCCCGGAGTCTGTGTTCCATGAGAACCACCTCCTGAAAGGTCTCTAAGTCAAGATTTGAAGTTGAATTGGTTACTTCTAGGCTGGCGTGCTCCATCTTTGACCATAATCGTTGCTTACTAGGCTTTTTTATGGTAGGTAAATATCTTCCAATGAGGATCCGGCCTTGAGCGGAGCAGGAAACAGTGTCAGACGTTTACTGACTAAACAACCTACCCCGTTCCGACGTTGCCATTTATACCAGGGCCAGAGCCCTCCTTTTAGATACGAATCCTTGTCCCCAGTTGGCTTACCAGATAGTTTTCTCTAATGTGATCCCAAATAAAAAAAAGAGTCAGTACTGTAATAAAAGAGAGAGAGAGAAGGTTTTTGATAGTTACTCGTACCAGTAATTAATTTGATCCTCTTAAATATTTTCACACTGTGTGTTTTCATTTATCTTTTCTTTTTATATTTATTCTGATGTCAAGAAGAGAACTTATTGTTGTATTTTGCTTCTATAGAATACAACACATCTTCGAAGTGTTCCCTCATTGAATGTACAGGAAGTGCTATGAATAAAGAGAGATGAAGAAGTCTCGCAAAGGCCTCAACCAACCCACCAAACGATCCATAACCACGACCACTCCGCCAGGACTGTACGACTGAGAATACTACAATTCACACATTTCTGACTTACACTGCTGATTACATTTCCTCATCTAGTTATTAGGTACAATATTCTAGAAAGGTTCATTTTATCCCAGCCTTCAGCCAGGTGTGTGTGAATATCAATATTTTACACGAAACAATTTCCTTCTACCCTCATTGTGCAACGTTATTCTGTTACTAAACCACATTTAGAAAATATGTGAAAGTTTCAACACTAGCTTTATAAAATGTTTGCGAATAAAACAACGTAGTAATAATTAATTACGAGTGAAAAATTTCTAATTAATGTGTAAAAATGTTAAGAGACTTTCTAACAAACTCTTTGACAACTTCCAATCATCTCTTCGCACGGTTTGACAACCGTTCTGCAGTTTATGACCTAAAATGACTTTTAGGTCATAAATTGCAGAACGGTTATGGAACGCAAAGGGCAAGTTAAAGATCACTAGGGGGTTTTAGTCTGGAAAAGCCTGATACGTGTTTTTCTCCACCGTAAAGCGAGATGTCATTTAATAATTCCTCCTTAAAATAAGTTTGAAGTTTTTGCTTATGTGTTTAAAAAGGCAAAACTATCAAAATTATATTTTCTCTCCTAATGTCTAAAGCCAAACTTATCTTTCTGTACATTCCGTAATCATAAATTAAAAATAAAAGTTTAAACTACCCACCAAAGAACAAAATCTTTTTAAATTCCGTTCTTTTTTTACAACTCTATAACTGTCAGTTATTTCGAATTTCGAAACCCATTCTGGCACCCTCTTTAATTGGTCGTATATAGCCGTTTCCCCTTTCGTCGTGAGCAATGCTTTCTGCGATTGCAAAGGTGTTGATAGCCCTTAAGCTGAGTAATGTTTCAGTGGTCCTTAAGTAGTTTCTAGCAGTTTAATCGTTGGGGAGTTTTACAGGCTTTAATTTATGAACGTTTAATACACGTCTGCTATAGGTACTATAATTTCTTTTTTTTGTGGTATTTTATGTCTTTTTTGTGTTTTTTTTTGCAATATCAGTAAGTGCTCTTAACGGCATCAGTCACGGTCATCCTGCTTGCTGTTTAGGTTATACTCGTCTTGTCGCCGAAAATTTGAAACTTTGGGTAACTTTTAAGACAACACGATCCATGGGTTGTCCAAAAGGAAACCCCAGGGTATTGGGATGCAAAGCGAAGAAAGAACATAGAAGTAAGTTTTAGTCAGTAAAACTCTGACATCTCTACCCGCCCAACATCGGGAGTAGTTAATTTATTCCATTTTAATACTCAAAAACTACTAAAATAAGTCTGGGACTAAGCGTTTTGCTTCGTCGTTTATACTGCGTACATCAAGGGAATGGAACTAGTGTGAATAGGCTCTTAATAAACTTGTGTGCCTCTCCATCAACGATTGCATCACTGCTTACCATCAGGTGGGATCGCAGTCAAGCACTAGTTTATAGCAATTAAAAAAAAACTAATACCACTATTATTTATATGAACTTATGATTATACCCATGTAAAGAAAAACATCACAATATTAACTTTGGTTATGAAATAAATATTACTTACTAACTGCTATTGTATAAAAATACCACCATACTAAATTAATAACGTACGCTGTTACTGGTCAAGTTATGTAATTAAAAATAATAACACAACTGAATAGTAATTTATGATACTGTCTCATAACAAACGTTATTAAAATATGAATGTGAATTTATAAGCAAGGGGATTTATAATATTATTACACGAATGTTTTAATACCTCATTACGTGCAATAGGTATATGCACAAAAATTTATGTACTCTTAAATAAACGGTACTCTAAAATAAACCAAAAACGTACTCTTAAAGTCGTCAGCTCCAAGTGAACGCCGGTGTTCGCACACTTATTGTCTTTGCATTGTGGTATGGATAAGTTAAATACCGAGGTAGAAAAAAAAGTACCACTCGATCTCCAGTCGATTCCCAAAACAAGTCTCGAAGATTTTTCTAAAACGCATCAAAATCCGTTGCGTTGTTTTAAAGATCTAAGCATTCATAGGGACAGCGGGAAGCGACTTTGTTTTATACTATGTAATGATAATGATACCTACGTATACTTATTATGGTAAAACTAAAAACGACGGAATCAAGCGAAAACATGGTTACATGTTTTCGCTAAAAGGTATTCGTCTCTTAGAAATACTCCGAAACTATAATAAAATACAATAAAATTCTGAAACTATTCAGCACTGTTTTTCTTTTCAAAGCTGCACTTGTACTGAGCATACACTATCCCTAATGCGCATTCCCACTCGTTTAATTGTAGCTATCCACGTCGGGTTTTCTAGAAGCTTTGTTACTTTCCACCGAACAGAATGGGCAATGGTTGTTTAATAATCTGTAACAATCGCAGATTAGTGGAACGTGACTCGATTGAATAATACCGGGGCCTTTGTTGAAACTGTACAGTTTTGTAGTTAAGGGTTTTGTTATCGTTATTTTACGTTATTTTTGTGTTTTACGTATGATTAGAGTCCTGGTTAGGTCACGCACACACTGGTAGCCGTTATTAACTTTGTGGTTTAGCCATGTAAACGGTAATGCTTTTTAGTTTTCATTTATCGAGCACAAATAGTTACTCTTAACCGTCTGAGCTTCAGATTACAATTATTTTTAGTTGACAACGCACGATTAGCTTAAAATCTTAGAACCAAAACATTCGAAGACTTGTTACATGACAAGGGAATTAGTGATAGTGTGACGGGTGACCGCACAGAGTTTAAGAAAAAACATGTTGCACCGACCCCTAGTAACATAGAATAAGGGTAGGATGATGATGTGACACCCACCAACCCAAACTGGGCCTGCGTGGTAGATTACGGCCCATTCCCTCTCCTAGAAAGAAGGCCTGAATCCCAGCAGTGGGAACATTAGAAGGCTGATGCTATGCTGTACTATACCCACAAAATATTCATCTGACAATTTAATCGCAAGTTCACCTTAATAAGCTCCAATCATTATTCGGTATATCCAGTGTTATTTAGCTCTACAGCTCTGTACAATTGGGCAGTATAGTTTTATGTAACATGCCGATTACTATCAGTTTTATAGTAACGGTCTGTATAAATAGACGATTCTGTTTATCTTTTATCTGTCCCTCTCAACGTTTTGTAAAGTTTCTGTGTAAATATTGTAATGGTAACTAGTGGAATATTAAACTTTTGGATTAAATTAAACTTGTTTGTGTACGTTTGTTTGGTACTCGTATTTTGTTTTATGTCACTGTTCGTCATATTATTATAACTAACAATCATCATTGTAGATTATTAGTTCATCATCATGTCAGTAATATTGTGTTAGTCAGCAATGATTTCAGTAATATTGTGTTAGTTATCAGTAATAATTTCAACAATATTTTGTTAGTCTTCAGTAATTATTTCAGCAATATGGAGTTAGTCATCAGTAATCATATCAGCAATGTTGTGTTAGTTATCAGTAATCATTTCAGCTATGTTATGTTAGTCATCAGGAATCATTTTAGCGATGTTGTGTTAGCGATCAGTAATAATTTCAGCAATATTGTGTTAGTTATCAGCAATCATTTCAACAACATTTTGATAGTCATCGGTAATCATTCCAGCTGTGTTGTGTCAGTCATCAGTAATAATTTCAGAAATATTCTGTTAGTCAGTAATCATTTCAGTAATATTGTGTTAGTTATCAGTAATCATTTCATTAATATTGTGTTAGTCATCAGTAATCATTTCAACAAATTTGTGTTAGTTATTTATTTTTTTATCGTCCCACACTAGAAATTACTTCTGTATCGTAGGTACGCTCTCATAAATGTACTAGACACCTGGGCGTCAGACCCAGAACACCTATCTGTATGCTATACATTATATATTTGTTCCATGCAAGGATCGAACCCGCCACTTACCGTGCAGGTACCAATCGCTCAACCACTGCGTTGAAAGGACCGTCTTATTTACCAACTCACTTGAGCATATCTTTTTCGTACCTGCCTAATCTCCATTAAGATTGGCAATCATGATTTAAATTCGATTGTTAGGATTAATATTTCCGAAGGTCACTTTCAAAATGTTTCAAACAATCAGCAGCTGGGAAAACAATACGCTCTAAGTTTCAGTTTAATTTCCAAATCAACATACAAATTGGTTTACTTAGTACAGAATTAAGTCTGAAACACTATCACTTAGGATTCAATCTGTTTTGAATGGGCTAACTGACTTGATTAAAATTCTATTCTTGGCTGTTACGTCGTTGCATATTGTAGCGATTTGATCGAAAGTAAATGTTGTTTTTTTGAAATTGTTGTTGTTGTATTTGTAAAATAAATTGCTGACGAAATCAAGAGAGATAAGTTTTAAAGATACAAGCAGGCCTAAATTTATTAATGGAACAGAATTAATTTCAAAATAAAACATGTTTATTGGTATTATTACATTTACATGTCACAATATTTTTAATTAAATGAATTGCTGAGTTGTGTATACTATTTCATTTCATTATTAGTAAATATATACAGGCCTTTAAATACATTAATCTTTTCAACCGAGTTTAATGCAACCGAGCTTTATTTTAATTTTGGCGCCACACATTTCAAAATGGCGGCAGCCCTAACGCCGTCCATTTCAATCGTCGGTACATTTAAATGGGACAATTACACTGGACGTACAAAATAATGGCACACTCTATAAGGAGAGAATAGAAAATCCAGGTGTTATTATTCATAAATATTGATAATACTTGGTTTATTACGATATTTCAAATAATTGTAAGTATTTTTTTACAAAAATTAAATACTTGCATTATATACTTACATTGGTTAACGTTTATTGTCAAAAGTAGACAAATTCAGATTATATCGTTCAAGACCTTTGCTTGCTAAAATTAGCGAATATTTTACTAGGCAACCACAGATGCACCAACCATTTTATTAAAATTATAAATATGTAAATACTGCATTTACCTGTAAATTATATTGAAGGTTATGTTTGAAATGTGTAACTTTGTATGCTTTGTGTGTAATCTTTGTTTAAACAATAATTATCTTGTTTAGAACGCAACGCCCGCCGTACAAATTATATACGAATACACCTAGTTGTCCCTCACGGTTTCATCTGCATATATTTTGTTAGTGCTATAGCCTATGGTATTATTCAATAAATTAGCTTTCAAAATCTAAAAGAATCTTAAAATTCGAACCAGTACTTTCTGAGATTCATGCTTAAACTCTTGAGCTTTATAATATATCTTTTTTTTCTCGGGTAACTTCGCACCTTTTCGGCAATGTTCGGCTTAATTTCTTATTACCATAACACCTGTCGATGGTCCCTGATAAACAGAAATGGCCTGACGATAGCAGATTTCCTTTTCGCCGAAATTGGTGGAAAAAAACGGAAGTTCGACAAACTAAAAATTGCGATTACAAAAATGGGTATGTCATGTTAATTTTTTACAGGATTTCTCTCCTGTGCTCAATTAAATTAACATATGTTTTACAGTCTCAGCGCTTTGGTCGTTTGATTTTTTTTTGGATGTCCTTTACGGTGGGTAATAAAATTGAACGGCGGTCAATACACCAACTAATGCGGTGCTGGGAAATCGCGGATATCGCCATGTTGCTTTGTTTCGTTTCGTCGATTTGTTGTTTAAACTGCTGTGTAGGGACGTTTGAGCGGCCATTTTGATGCTAGGTGTGTATTTTAATTTTACCTTAGTTTAGTTTAGACTAGCGATTTATCCTAGCTTCGTACGGATGTTAAATATTTTTTGAAATTTTCAGTTTTTCTCTAATATAATAAGTCGATAATAATTATCTTTTGACCATCGAGAGGTTCCTGTTTGACCATTATCTCACCTAATGGTAAGCAAAGGCGACTGCATAGTTAACGATGGAGCACGCTTGTCTAAAAGTAACCTATTTACTCTTAACTCCAAAAAAACCACCCAATACTTATACATCTGAATTCAACACAGACAAACATTTATTTTACACCACTAACACAAAGATAATCTCCACTAAATTAACATTAAAATTACACACAAAATCTCGCAAAAGCAAAAACCAGTGTTGTACCATTGAAAGTCCGCGGAGTAACTTCGACGGCCATTTGGACTGCCGTTCCGTTTATGGCCACTCGTAATGGCCATAGCTACTACGAGAAAAAAAGTACTATAGACTTGAAATGTATCGTAATGGTGGGATTGTTTCATTAAAAACGTTATTGGATTTCCGATTGGGATTTTTTCTCCTATGAACCCCTTTTGGTTGGTGATTATGTTTTTGAGTATTGCGAAGTTATTGAGATGTGTGGTTTTATGGCTTAATAATATTGGGTTTCATTACTGCCTATAGCTACGTTGAAGTACGTATTCGGAATGTGTTTGGGTTTACCGAAATTGAATTCAAGTGCTATTTCATTTTGGTTAACCGGTTCCATCATTGGACCCATTAGATGTTCAGAATCGTGTTATTGGTACACGGTGGACATCGCTTCTACACGTGTAAGAGGGCTTGCCGACAGCAAGCAATGGGTAGCTCGTTCGTTTGGTGACCGTCTGGACCGAGCACAAGTCGTCGACGGCGCGTACTGTTCCCACGCACCTCGGAAGTTGTCAGCAAACTGTGCAAGCCTGAAGTCTTAAGTCATGGGTAAAAATAAAAGTGAACACCAGAGCCCTGGAATTAAGGCAAAGAACAAATCTAACATTATTTCCCGTTCCGCCCAAGGGTGAGATTTGTCTTTGGATGATATTTCCCACCATAAAAAAGTAGGTACAAATGTTTTAGAAATACATTCTAATTATTAACTCTTTTTGTGTTGGTCTATACAGATAGAATAAATAGGTACAGACTTATTTGTTCATTTGGTTTTTAAGGAAAGCCCTGTAGTTATTGACTCTAGTAGGTTCTGTCAATTAAACTAATATCTGAGTGCCACCTAACTCGCCGCCATCAAAACCAAACACACGCCTCTGCGAAACCCGTCTTTGAAACTTTACGATTTTTTTGTGTTTCCTGGTGGCTACAATCAGGGAATCTTTAAGACAAGAGTGAATAGGTTACTTCTATGCGCGCTTCATCGTCGACCGCATCGTCGCATTCCATCAGGTGAGATAGTGGTCAAGCGCGAACCTACTCCTTTTTTACCCGACTACGACGAAGACTAAGAACAGGTGAATTTTATATACCTACTAGTACAGGAACTGCTCAAAACTTCAAAACGGAAAGTTATTAAAACACATACGGTATCGACAACTCAAGCATTTCACCGTTCAGACCAACAACTTGTACAATAAAAACTGTATGAAAATTACACGTAGCGTACAAAATGTATTCACGAACGATAATTTCCGATCGTTGCCGAGTTTCGGCGAACGTTTCCGAAACTCCCCAAGTTCCAGTGGCAATAATTCTTGATATTTCATACGCATTAATTCACTCCAGTCAACGACTGTTGAGCGGTGTTTTATTTCAATCAATTCATTTTAATTCGTACCCTTGCCATCAAGTTTTATGCCTTTTGCCTCGAATTGAAACTGTGTGGCTATGTTGGTAGCGGAGCGAGAAATGAGCGAGCTGTTTCGGAGTTTTATTGATGTGGTCTACTATCGATATATATTTTTTTATAGTGGGAAAAATCATCGAATAACGAATCCCGTCGTAGGGCACAGCGGAAGAAAGTGTCAGATTTCTACTGACTAAACAACCCACCGTTCCTTCCTGCCTTAGTTCCAGGACGCCGGTGTTCCGCTTTCGCATCAACCCTTCGCCCCAGATGGCTTAGACCCTGCTGGGGCTCTACGACTGCTGACAACTACGATCGAAATATAATATGTACTACGCACTAGATTAGGCGTACTTTATATTACTTAGTAGTAACTTAGGTGATCTGCATACATGCCATACATCTTTACAGCATTAATGACATTAGTGCAGTTTTGACGTTCACGCAATGTGAGAGCGGTGTTACATTTAAAAGTTTTATCAGACGACATAATGTCAATGAAGCGCTACAGCGGACTTTTGTATTAACTTTCCAGTATTTTGACAAATAGTTTCTATGAACGTGTTTGTGTATTGCTAGGATATAAATCGATGGTTCTACTTAATACTTAAACTAAGACTTTGCTGCTTAACAGAAAATTTTAAGATTACCTTAATTTTAGGTACCTTATGCGTTTATGCTATTATCATATCGTCTGTGGAAGGCATAGATAAAGAACACTCGTTATATTAGGCTATAATATAATTAGGCTATAATTTCATAGCCTTATCCCCCGAAGTCTTAAAACAGCTGAGGTCTAAGGTATATTTTAGTCTCAATCCATATTTTTCTGCGAGGACTGCAAAATTATTCAGAAAAGTCACAGAGAGGCCAAAGATGTGTTTTGGCAACTATATTGCTGACACTGACAGAGCACCTATTTGATGATATCTAAAAGTATATAAAGTATGATACCTACACAGCTTTTTTTTTAATTAAAAATTTTGTACTTGACTGCGATCCCACCTGATGGTAAGCAGTGATGCAATCGTTGATTGTGAGGCCAGTGACCTTAATGCGACCAAAAGAGGAGCTAGCGTCACTTGCCGCGCATCAAGATTATTCGAATAATAATTTTTCCAATAAATAAAAGTTGTATATCAATAGATTGGTAGTTATCTTTTAATTTGTGAAAGTTTAGTAGTGTTAGACATAACTTTGAAAATAAATCACACCAAGTTCTATGAAAAAAAGTTAAATATTCGTATACAATATCATTAGGCAAATAGTCTAGTTTAACATATAAATTTTTTAAACATAAAGAGTAGCCGTTTAGACGTGATGTTCGATTTAATTTTTTTAAGCTTCATTACATAGTATAATAAAATGAAGTTTCTGTTACCTATGTTTGCTTAGATTTTTAAAACTACGCAACGGATTTTGATGCTGTTTTTTGTAATAGATAGATTGATTCGAAAGGAAAGTTTATATGTATAATACATTAATAATATATTTAATATCACCATTGCACCCGTGCGAAGCTGGGGCGGGTCGCTAGTCGTATATAAGCCGCTTAAGAGCCTGTTTCACTAAACAAGCCACGCCACGCAAGTTCTTACAAAAAAAAAATCCTAGCATGCAATCCTACTTACCTACAATCCATGTTATACCAAATATCTCCGTGTAATAACACATGCATGTGTCTGGATTCCGGAACACGTGCCCCACCCGCATAACACACACTGTTTACACTACCCGCAAACTACGTGCAGCTGTATGATGTCAATGTACCTACTTATAGCTTGAGTATGTACTAGACTAGATGCTGTAAAGAAAATATACTCTCTGAGCCAGTGTCAAAACTGTATTTTTAAGTTTCTATCACATACTTTTATGGCATAGTGTAGCGTGGCGTATCATAGCATACCGTAGCGTACACTAGTATTGGATGATCAGCTTTGTATTATTTGTTCCCAATAGTGGGACTCAACTTTAATACACCAAACGGGACCTTGTGAGGGTTGGTGAAGTTCAAATGTCTTAGATTTTTTATTTTGAGATATGGTTATTTCCTTCATCGTTTTGAGAGCAATAGTGATGAAAATTACACAAAGTCAGGCATCTACCTGGCTTTGAACCCATCACTCGTATGTCGAGGCCGATGCCGCTCACGCCTGGCCACCATTACACACAAAAAACACATTTTTATCTTGTTTTGAAAGTTTTGAACTAAATTTTCACAGTTTGAATTATAACAGTTTTATAATGTAGGTACTAGCGATCCGCCCCAGCTTCGCAAGGGTACTGATATTGAACATAATATTATGCATGTATTATGCACAGAGAACAGTGGTGGCCGAGTGGTAACGGCCCTGACTTACGTGTTGTAGGTCGCGGGTTCAAACCCAGCCAAGCGCATTACTTTGTGTAATTTATTTCATCACCACTGCTCTCAAAACGGTGAAGGAAAACATCGTAAGGAAACCGGCATGTCCAAGAACCAAAAATTCGAAGATATAGGCCCGCGTGGTATATTACGGCCCATTCCCCTCTCTTAGAGAGGAGGCCTGTGTCCCTGCAGTGGGAAAATTAAAAAGGCTGATGATGAGATGATTATGCACATAAACCTTCCTCTTGAATCACTCTATCTATTAAAAAAAAACCATATTAAAATCCGTTGCGTAGTTTTAAAGGTCTAAGCATACATGGTGGTAACAGAAAGCAATTTTATTTTATACTATGTAACGATGGGCCACCTACGCCAATCTGGGCGCGTCAGTCTCCATACATTTTAAAGGGTAACTAGATTTGTGGAGCTACATTAAATCCATGCCACATGACGCGACTCTACGTACAAATCAGACGTAGTCCTCGTGTAAGTCGATCTACCGCAGTTGTTGCGTAGTGTACTATGTTTTAATGGCATGCATATTTCTGTAAATGGAGCGAAATATAACAGAATATTAAGCATAGAACACAGAATATTAGGCATTAAGTCCGCCTGTGTACCTTTGTGTTGCATGAAGTTCTAATAAATAAATATTGTCCAATAAACAAAAAGACCACACATAATTCCTTAGTCTTTAAAGCTAGTCCCTCAATTCCGAACCCACAGTAATAAAAATAGTTCCTATTCGTTTCCCCTTGCAAGTTAACGAGACATATAAAAGAAACTTAACCGATCTCAATAGCCTCTTTCATGTCGCCGACTGAGCTCGTTCTCACGATAACCGCTTCAGACGTTGACTGGTGCAAAATAGTTCTTGGTACACACGTATATTTAGAATTATTCCATTTTATATACCCTCGAACGATGGTGAGCATTAACCCCCTTTCTTAAAATAAACAAAAAGAAATGATTACAAAAAAACTTTCACTTGATTACAGTTGTTTTTTTCAGTTTCCATTTTATTTATTGTGTTGGTTTTTGAAATGTAAATGGGTGTATTTGGCCTGAAATTAAAGATTTTATTATTATTACATAAAAACCAAAATTTACGGCCAAATAAATTTCGTAAAAATGTGTGAAAATAAGATTTTTTCAAGGTCAGCAACTTGTACAGACGTACGTACAATCGGCGCTCAAGGGGATGTTCCCAATAATATGATAAGGTGTTACTAAGAACGCCAAATCATATAAGTGTACAGGGTGACAGATTACTGAACGATACTTAAATACGTGATTGTAGTCATGATAACAAACAATTTTTACTATGGCACCAAACCTGTAATCTCGAAAAAAAAAAAAACATCGAGTAATTTTGAATAAAGATTCATAATCCAAAGCATTTATTTCAAATAAACCCTTACAGGCACTTTTGTAAAGTCGAGAAGTCGGTCTGTCAGAAAAAAATGACGCTGATTGCACATTCCAAAAAGTCGATCTCTATCCAGAAGAATGTGCAGGAAACTCCATGAATACTCTTTTTAGTCTTGTTTTAATATCTTAGTTACATATTTTTGTCGCTGCTATGATGTGAGAACAATGTAACTAAAAAACAAATGTACTGATCAGCGAATCATCTCGTTTACCTCTTCATAGATGACAGAAGACATTAAATTCGGTGGTTCTTCATAGATTCATGATTTGAATATAAACTCTACAATAAGGTATCATGTACAAGAACATGCATTTGTGATTTTATATCTTTTGTATACGCTCCTTGAGGTGTTAAAATGAGTAAAAATGTTACTCATTTTCATATTGTTGGATCTTTTACAAGTCTACATTGTATTCATTTTTACGTCTAAAAATATTTCAAAATAGGAGCTCGTTCAACCTTTCGCGAATACAACCTTATTCATATAAACGTAATACGTAATTGATATAGCGTGATGTTGATTTTTACCCGAACGTTTCATAAATATTATAAATGTTACGGTAAAATTAGAGATTACCTCCAATTTACTTTGTCGGTTACTTTGTTAATTTAAAGGTTAATGTAAATTTAATCATCGGAGCGCGTTTTGGGAAATTAATTTTCGGAAAGGTGTGTATAATATTAATTTCTATGGAACAAAATTGATTTCTTGCCATAGTTATACCAGCAGGGTCGAAGCCTACTGGGGCCAGGGGAGAAAGCGAAACATTAGAGTCCTGGAACTAAGGCAAAGAAAAAACGGGGTGGATCGTTTAGTCAGTAAAATTCTGACACTCTTCCCACTCTACCCAAGGGCTTGGTTTGTCATAAGATGAATTTTCCCACTCTAAAAAATGGGCTATGAGTTCGCTTCTAAAAGCAAAATCTGCGGTCCTGAAACTCAATGCAAAGAAGAAATAAAGAAGTGGTTTTTAGTCAGTAAACGTCTGACTCACCCTCACGCTTTACCCTAGAGTGGGAAAAGTCATTAGATGATCTTCAAAAAAAAAATCCCATAAACAATCTCTTAAGGTCTCTGCACACAGCGGGCGCGGCGCGGCGGGACCGGGCGGCGACGCGACGACGCCATACAGATCCGAGGTTACCGTCGCGTCGAGCGGGACGGCTCTGTGTGGCGTCGTCCATACTATCTAGTGCATTACAACTGCTCAGCGTCGCGTCGCCGCCCGGTCCCGCCGCGCCGCGCCCGCGCCGTGCAGACACCTTTAACTTTAAATCTCCCAAAGTAAAGAGATTTGTTTGCAACGTGTTTGCTTGGAACAGTAAATCATTGATTGTGGATAAGGAATTCACATTCTGTCCAAACATTTACACCTTTCTCGTTTTTAGGTCAAACTTGATTTTGAACTATACTTCAGAGTGGCTAGAGTGAGTTTATTTTATGCAACGCGATCGACTCGTTTATCGCGTTCGGTGCTCCGATTGGTCCGCCTTAAGCTCTCAACCAATCAGAGCCAAATGCAGTAAACTTTTCAATTAACGCAAAAACAATTAGTTCTAATAGCAGATGGTTTTAATAACGCAAAAACAGTTTTTAAGAGCGCTTTATCTAGTGCGAGTTTGTTTTAAGTTAACGACAAATTTATGACATTCGTTGCTCCGATTGGCCTGCTCCAAACTCTCAACCAATCAGAGAGCAAAATGCTTACTGCATTTTGCACGTTCCAGTCGTGTTGATGTTAAAACAACTCGCACTATGATTGCAGTGAAATCACAGTAGGCCATCCGTCTGTAAATAGTAACAAAAGCAGTACCAACTTTACTATGTTAGGTCAGGAGAAAATCCAAGTATTACTGACGATAATTTATTAAAAGATCTTATTGTCATAATTCCTAAAGTTACTGTAATTACTGAAATAATAGTTTAACTAAATCTGGTATTTTATTACCGCTTTTTACAACACCAACAACCCGTGACCTCTTCAATAAATTAAATATACCTATAAATACTACATTACATGGTCGTTTCACAGAATACCCATTCGCGGTGCGGTGCTAGCTAAACAAAAATTTCCATGAACTCCGAGTGATTAAGTACAGTCAAGGCAAAAAGTCCTACATGTACACACGAGTAAAAAAGTGTAAAAGTGCTTTTTTCACTCGACATTCGTCCGGGTGAATTATGGCAGTGTAGTTGTATTCAAGGAGTTAGAACCACGTATAATGTGTATGAGTTTTATTTTTTTTCTGTCTACCCTCTAAATGGAAAAAAATATTTTTTGGCGTTTTGTGGGTTTTTAGGGTTGCATACCCGAATAGTAAAAAACGGACCTTATTACTAAGATTATACTGTCCATTTTTCTGTCTCCGAACTTGTATCTCATTGATACATGACATTTAAACAGTTGATTTATCACAGATGATGATTTCTGTTAACAATTTAACATAAAATACTCAAAACAGAAATTTAAGTAAAGCGGGAGCCTCATTATTTTGGTTGAAAAATCACCTTTGATGCAAACAAACAAATACCAGGGAAGGTAAAACTAAAAAAGATTTTAAAATAGTGTCTAATGTTGTAGGGATAATGGTACGGAACACTTCGTGCGCAAGTCCCACTCGCACCTGGTCGGTTTTTAATTAAAACGCTCTTTAATGCGTTATGATGGTAAAGGATAACACTTTTCTGTTTAAAATAATTCATTGTTTTAACAATAATGTAATATTTTATGTCTTGTATTTTCTGTGTAGCCATGGTTTAAAAATGGACTAAATTAAATGTTTTTTCATAGCAACACACGGAAAAATACACAACAAAAGATTTTCCAATAACTCAAAACTCCTTGAGAAGATCCCACAAAGATTGCATAACAATCCTTCTTATACCATAATATAATAAAGTTCTACCATTAAATATATTATATGTATAATCTAAAAAAAGAATCATGCTTTTTTTTTCAATAAACTTGATGCACAAAAGGACCGATCCACTAAGTCCTCAATCCCAAAAATATCAACAATAGTCGTTGGGTCACCGTCCAATCAATTTGCGTTAGATGTAAGACATACCCAGGGGCGTTTCTCCTTGGATCCATTAGATCGAGGTACCTATTGGGTATATCCATTTGACTTCCTTTTTTGTTTTTGAGAGATCATCCATTACTGACTTAAAAGGTTTTGGGATTCCCAGAGGCACTGAATTTTGTTTGTATGTTTAATGAGTGATAGAGTATCAAAGAGTATGTAAAGATCAAATATAAAAAAGACAGGAATATTTGAGAGGCTTAAGTAAATGTTGGAGATATTTTTTTATATAAGAAAGTCGGTAATACTTGTATACCTTAACTCAGTTCTGTCTGTTCAAATGTTTTATTAGAGTCATGAAAAATGATAGTAATAAAAAAGATTTAGTCCCGTTTATGTACACATTTAAGGACGGTCATATGGTTTCTAGGACTCTAGCAAATTAATATTATAACTAATTCAAAAACCACACCAACGATCTACTTAAATCCTGAAAAATTCCAAGAAATTGAAAAGTTCTGTTACCTACCCATTATGTATGGATGTTCTTTGTAATTTTTCGCCTTTATTGAATTAGATTTTCCTCCGTGCTTTTCCCAAAGGAAAAGATGTCTGTCAAAATTGTTAAGAATTTTTTTTAGAAAGTTTGAAAAGTCGACAACTTTTGCGAAGTTTAGAATGACTTGAGGCTACAGAACCCGTGTGCTTCAGCTTTTGATATCAGAAGAAACGTTTGTTTATTATTCCGCGAATTCAAAAGAATATTTTTGGCTCCCATTTATTAAAGTAATGGAAACATTTTTCGTTTTTTGAAACCCTGACGTGACTGACATTGAGGTTTGTTTACAGCTTCATGTTGCTGATCGGGAAATTCTACTAAACAAATATTATGAAACGTGAAATTTATTATTTCTGTGTTTCTTTAGTAATGTTTCTGTATTGATTAAATTACAAATACTGTTTTAGTAGAAAATCAACATCAGTAAGTAGGTATGTCTGGTATTAATGCAGAATTTGATCTTTTGCTGTTTGTTACAGCCGTGAGGCATCAAAATATATCTTTGGGTATTTGATTCTTGTTTAACTATGCTATTGTTAGTGTGCCTTTTTTTCTATTTCTCCTGAAAAGCTTGAGATTGTCCACAGGAGAACAAGTTTTTCAATTACATCAGGAAAGGCAGATTTTAACATAATCTAAATTAGAACCTTTATCTAACAAACACTGATGGACTAGCGTCGGTTTTCAAACCTCAATAGTATCGGAAATATGTGCTTTACTATCTCATATAATCTTCTTGTGTGTTAGGTAATGCATGCGTTTGACGGCCAATTATACTAATGAATAGTGGTCGCACATACTGTGGTTTACTTTGTTGCGCTCAAACATTGTATCTACCTACCCTCCATATTCACATTATCCACTTCGCAAACATTCTATACATATCTGTAGGCATATACAGTAATATCACTCCGACACTACAAATGGAGCTTTGTTTAATTTGCCATACATAAGTAAGTTTGATTGAGGTATTGTTATCAATGTTTGAACAAATATCATATTGGCGCCCAACGTGGGACTTTGTCTTTTGCTTTTAGAGTGTTGAGACAAGATTTTGTAAGAAATAGAAGAAGTTTTATGAACAACCTATATTTGATAAGGTTTTTTAATATGGTAAGGTTTGATAAGGCCAATTTAATAAATCGGTATTGCGGATTTTTTTCATTTTTGAAAAAATCGTGTATAAGCATTTATAAGGTTATTTGAAATGAATAAAAAATAGGTTTTGTTTAGTATACGAGGTGTCGTTTGTGATAGCAATATTTCATGTACTAAAAAGTAAAATATAGTAAACAATGGCGGCATCGATAGCAATCTAAACTTGCGAATACCTAAGCGAACTAATACACGTATCGAACACAATTTTAACGGTTTTACGAGCGATTGTAATATTTTATGTGAAATCATAAAAACCACTGTGAAATATGTCAAACGGGTGTTTTTGTCGCATTCGTAAGTTGACTTCATTTCATTTTTATGTTATCACATTTTTATTTTACGATCTAACAGCATTAGTATGAGTATGAAAAGCATTCGTTGCTTACTGCCTTTGTGTTCAATATTTCCTTTATTTTCGCATCTAATCCGTCACATCGTATCCCGTGCACAATAGAGAATTCTTTCTATCTTTCTTTTTATATCTTTCACGCGCAATAAGTTCGCACGCGGATTTCAGTCGAAATAATACGATATTCGATTATCAGATCTCCCATTCCCAATTTCTCGAAACAGTAAGTGCGCGTCAAACCGAGCGGCCTCCTCAAAAGACAATGGTAACCTCTCAGTCAAAGGTAAAGAAAGAAAGCGACGAATCTAATAAACGGGCCACGTATCAATTCCGTTTGTTGCTACACATCCAATAAATAAAGGTCTCCCGAACGTCTTACTTCCTACCGTCGTTAGCGTTCATCAATATGATTTGCGGGGGACCGCTAGAGATCACGTTGTATTGGCTTCGGTGTTCGTCCAATTCTACGAAATGGAAGGGTACACCCGTGGGACGGGCTTTCACAATAGACCTTTTCGAATGAGAGCCATTAATTCGCATCTTTGTTTTGTAAAGCCCAGAGTGACACGAATTGACGTTATGTGAGCTCATTTTAACAATAATTCAGTTCGAAAACGCTTTTGTATAAAAACGTTTAAGCTTTGACGCTATTGTCCCTTTTCGTAAATCTGGTCAACCTCAACGAAGGTTGGACTTCATAAATTGTTTTGACAACATTAACCTTAAATTCAGGATAAGTACACATAAGTCTGGAAGTAAAATCAAACAAAATGGGGTGCTCCTATTTGGTAACAACCAACAAAGGGAGAACAACGTATATTGAAAGCAACAATTAACTTAGAACAAATAAACCTGCCAGTTTCAAACACATAAAATACGTTTACATCATATAAGAGCACTTCATTGAAATAAATGACGTCCACCGCAAAGAGTGCTGTAGGTATTTCGTTTGTATTTTTTATTAAACAGTAGTGAGCGGATCAGAACAATGTTCGGGATTTACGACTGTTTGCGGAGCAACGAATCTGTTCATACCGGTTCGAACTGGCCCGCATGAGGCACATAAAATCTCTTCTACTATTGAGCCCATCATAAAATTTTTCCTTTTTATTTCTTCCCAGGATAGATGGGCACTCGCGGCCCTGGAAACACCGATTTATATGGCAGTTGTCAATTCTTGCCAACTTTATTCAGGAATGTTTATTCAAGAAAATGCTCCGTCGCAACCTTTTATAAATTCGAAGGGCCGACTTATTGTTTTTATGAACAGAAAGCATAATCTTTCTAAAGAATCTAAACTTTTCATTTGTGAACTCTTTCAATTGTAAATAGAAATTTAAATTTCGGGTCCCTTTTAATCCTTTTGTTTCGGGAACACTTTAAAAGATTATGATAAGCAGCCTAAATAAAGTAACTACTTAAACGTTTCGTATTATGCAGTAATTTAAAAGTCATTGCTGTAGCCGTCATGGCTGGGGTAATGGTCCAAGAAACGGTTCCACAAAATTTAACTAAGCTTAAAGCGTGGGCTGGCTTCCTGAATAGTCCTTTATACGATTTACATCGATAAGGGAGGATGGAGGATCAGAAAATTTAACATTTACGACTTGCCCGTCATATTTTTATAGGCAGTTCATAAAATAACTTTTCCGAATACATTAGAAGGAACGTTTAGCCTTCCAACGTTTGCTCTCGAGTAATATATTTAACGTTTATAGGTGTTTTGCATAAGCTCCGGGTGTATAAAATGTTTTCGGAATAAGTTTTTGATGTTTGTGTGAAAGTATCATTTAATGGTAATGTACCTTTTGGACGACAGTCTGGATTGCTTGTAACATTTCCAATGACTTTATTTGCGTTTGATATTTATCTATAAACTTTATATGACTCAAGAGACTAAGGGTATGAATCGAAGATATTATCTGTATCTGCTTTGAGGTATATTTATTGGCTACAAAAAGTCTATTAGAATTATATATTTTTTTATAATGGAAAAATCTAATGATAAATTTCGCCCTTGGGCGGAGCGGCAAACAGTGTCAGACTTTTACTGACTAAACGACCCACCCCGTTCCTTCTTAGCCTTCATACCGGGGTCGGACCTTCTTTTCAGAAACCGGACTGTGGCCCCAGTAGGTTTCGGCCCTGCAGTTGAGCCTCTATATTTGCTGACAACTCCTTGAGGCGCTCGGAAACAGAACGCGCCGTAGACGAATTAGAATTACGGTTGCAAGACTGCTATTGGCGAGATCCTATTTATTTTAAAGTATATTATAACTTGTTAAACTAACATTTTTTAGCAGAAGTACTAACTGCTTCTTTTATCACAAACACATTTTGAAATTCACAAAAATTCACAAAAAAATTTCCACATCGGCACCCCAAACTATTGTCAAGCTAAATTAATGAATCTCCTTCGTTATGCTTCTTCAAATAATTAACTTCAACCGGATAAAATCCCACAAATTTAGCATAAAACTCATAAGAGATTGAAGCGCGCAGGATCCCGCCATTTTTCACGGCTGTCTTGAATTCATAAGTCGTTGGAACCTCTCTCACCGCTTCGCATCATTCCCCATAGAGCCTTGCTTATGAGGATGTCGTGAGAGTTATATTCCATAACGTATACCTCATAAGTGCCATAGTTCTATTTTTAGTTTTTGGCAGCGTGTTTGCATTTTGTTTTTCTATGAATGCATCAAGTGTCTCTACATCTTAGTCTATTTTCTTAATAATATTGTTTTCCTTCTTGATAATTGAGGTGTTGTTGCGTTCACTGATTTTTATTATTTGTTTATTTTAATCTTAATTATACACAGCATTATTTGTCCTTAGTATTTCTTTAACATGATCAAAATTGACTGTTTTCTCTTTCGATGTGCTTCTTTAACAAATGCTGTATTAAATTCGTACCATACCAAATTCACATCATAGTATTTGCTTTACCAAAAATTAAGTTGTACAGACCTCACCTTTTCGACAAGTACTAGGTCTTGCTGAATAATTCTTATTCTAATTTGAATGCAAGCGTGTACCGGCAGTCCTTCACATCTTTTAATTAACTACAGTGGGAACAGTCTTCACTGATTCCCGTCGGGGATATTGTACAACCGCAAAAAATGGTTATAGCGAATTACAACACGGTTTAATTTTGTTTTATTGGACTTTTTATGGCGGGAACGTGTAAGTTGGATTATATGAATTTGTACTTTATTATTAACGCTTTCTGGGTTTACTTTCGTTTGTGGAACAAAGTATATTAGTCTAATGACCGCCATTGTGGTAAATATGTGTGGAATTGAATATTACGTCAAGCCTGGTAGTGCGTAGTTTATGTTTGGTTTTAATGAAATGTATTAAGTTGATGAAATAGGTCACGATATAGTACCGAATTCATGAATAAATATATTGAATTTTGCAGCGTCTACAGTCTCAAACTAAAACAATCCCCATAACTCTCACAAATATATTTATAGCTACTAATAAAGAGGTATATTTTCTTATATTCTATAAGATGAAGAGAAAACGGTGGCACGCTCAATATACGCCAAATAAAGCTTCATCATCGCTCCAATATTCCGCATTCGCGAACCGAATATGCCACTTGACACACTGCCAAGAATAAATCAAATTTCTTCGAGTCCCACCGAGGAAGTCCTGCTAACTTACTGTCCTATTCAATTTGCTTATCTATAGCACTTTATTACTAATGTATTAAGGAGGGAAATCCTATAGCTGCAGACACTCGTTAAAATTGTTGTAAATGAGAATTATTAATTGTAGAATGAAATGTAAGAAGGAAATTAAGTGCTAATTAATGTACAAGCAGATAGTGAATAGTTCATTGCATTGTTCAGTGCTTGAACAGTAATAATAAATTTAATGATAAGTGGTTTTTTATATGATTTATAAACACAAGGAAGAGCAATACAAATTATTGCGTAAACGTGTATTTTGTAAGTCAAATGATTTATACGTATCAGCAGACACTGTCAACTAATTAATGTACAAGCAGATAGTGAATAGTTCATTGCATTGTTCAGTGCTTGAACAGTAATAATAAATTTAATGATAAGTGGTTTTTTATATGATTTATAAACACAAGGAAGAGCAATACAAATTATTGCGTAAACGTGTATTTTGTAAGTCAAATGATTTATACGTATCAGCAGACACTGTCAGAATTTTCAAACGAAATAAAATAACAGCATTTCGTCACAGTTTTGCATAAAAATTTAACTGGACAAACATCAAACGAACCTCGTAATTGTTCCATTCGACTGACACGGTCTGGATATTCATTATTTTGCGAAAACCTCGCATTGTTGAACCAACCAAACTATATCTGCACCCACCGTATCGTGGATAACATTTGCATACCGTTCTCAGTTTGTTTTCAAATTCCCCTCCGTTGAGTTTGAATATCCGACAAAGTATTGTTCAACTGTTCCAAGCACAAGCAGTCATTACTCGATGCGATCGTGTTTAACGATGACAGCTACTCTGATGTCTGTTCTTTTGT
Source organism: Mythimna loreyi (assembly GCA_029852875.1). Lineage (NCBI taxonomy): Eukaryota > Metazoa > Arthropoda > Insecta > Lepidoptera > Noctuidae > Mythimna > Mythimna loreyi. Next base: position 16,133,806 of record CM056780.1, on the reverse strand, counting down.
AAAGTTCTTTAGCGATTGTTAAAGTCTTGTCTTCATTCCACTTGGATTGCTTGGCGGGTACTTGATAGTAGAATATTGAAATCTTACCAAGAATGTTTTCATTTTTGATTAAGCTTCCTATTGTTTCATTTGTGTTCATTCTGATTGCGTTTGGTTTGATGCCTTCTTGTTTGATAAATGCTTCGTGTTTAACTGTTTTTGTTTAAAATCAGGGTTGTTAACAACTTTAGCCACTTTTAAAACATAGTTTTCTCAATTATGCCGTCTTTCGAAAGTATTGAAGTTAATCGTCTGATCTAGACCTCGACTGTTTATCAGATTTGATTGCGTTTAGTTTGATACCGCCTTTTCTGATAAATGCTTTGATGTCAACTGTTTTTTGTTCAGAATAAGAGTTGTTAACAAGTTCAGCCTGTTGTAAAATACAGTCTGCACAACCATTACAAGCTCACAAGTTTTGTTCGCGGACGATACATTGCCGTCTTTCGAAAGTATTAGTGTTAATCGTCGGATCTCGACCTCGATTATTCACCGCGGCACGTCCTGCGGCTCTGTCTGCTAATCCCCCATCCCTTACCAGTGCACCCCTGGATTCTAGTTCAGTATTTTTTTTATTTTCAACATCAACAAGAGATGAAAACTTTACCGCAGGCCCCTGCGAAACTTTTCATCGACTAATCCCGTGGTGGCCGCGTTAAATTCTCGATTTACTTTGTCGCCGAGCTCAGGCTTATGCGGTAGCATATTTTTCAACCAATTCCAGCGGTTTTATAGTGGATTTGTGAGGGTGTTTGTTATCGTTAGTTGGCGAAGTTCCCGTTCTCGATCCATCTCGAGGGTTTTTCGTTTCACTGAGTCCACGTCTGAGGCGCTCTTAATCTAACAACAAACAAATTATGTCACATTTCAACGTTTTTTATTTCCAAATGTCAAAGCAATAAAAACTGTCCTCTAGCTTCAATATAAAAAAATACAAGACAGTCCCAAGGTAAAATTACTTTCAAACTTTTATTGACAAACTGTGCGAACCTCGTCCGTGACAAAGTTTCAACTGACCAACGTCCAACTTTTACATCGTTTGCTTCTGTTATTGATATTGAGAACCCCGCGGGGGTTGTGCCTATAAAGCTGCAGATGCCGCACAAAAGGTCCCTGTACACGGCATCATTCCAATAAATAACCCGGAAAATTGTCTCTGCATACACACAAATAATATATCATGTGTAGTTTATATTATACGCGGGAGTCATCTTTCATAGCTTTCACGTAACTTTTCACCCGAGCGGTGTTATGTCTAGGCGTAAAAAGTAAGTTTTTGGGTTGTTTTTCGTTTGCCCCCTCCACTGGTCCCCCGCCACCCGGTTGACGTCACTCTATGTTTGGCGCCCACGCCGAGTGCACGTGTCGATCTGATTTATGGCCACTGAATAAATAAGTTAGATACTATTTTCACAATATAGGTGTTTATATTCTGCCGTATTGTTTGTATGGGTAGGAAATCGAGGGTTCAGTAAATATTTGATCGGTATCCACTACCTCCATTAACGTAAATCGTTAAAATTATTTGCAGATATTGTTAATTGATATCGAGGGAGTCGCCTAATAATTACTGATGAGATATAAAATTGCACGCGTGGTCGTTAACGAAATCCGATTAATTAATTAATTTTCGAGCGATTCGGACTATTCATTGTCAGAATATTAATTAATTCCTAGCAATACCAGTTTTCTTTTATGCAAACAACACATAATATATTTGTGATATTGTGTAGTTGTGTTTAGTGACTGACACAGTTCGGTATACAAAAACAAATGACCTATTGAACTGGGGGCCTAAAATGGTTACATTTAGCCATTCCTCTAAACACAATTCATCTCCTGAATTCCTTTCATACAAATTATCTATTAGCAATTCTGCTAATTTCGTAAAATGGTTTCACAAATTAGCAGAATCATACTAAAGTCATTTCCTAGCAGAAAAATATTGTTTACGAATCATAATAAGAACTGCCAATTCGTGGTCATTTTGCGACTTTTGACATTTTTCATAATATGATCAGCTGAAGTGACCTTTTTAGGCCCAATTCTTTAAAATAAATCTGAAGTAACCATCATTGTTATAGAAATACACTTGTGGTGGAAACATAAAATCTGTTACTTTTATTAGTTAGAATGTTTAATTCTCTCCTGGACCACTTCCCGCCTCCCTTCCCACGTTCTTTCCTTCCTTTTTTCTTCACTGGTTTTTCTTTTAGACCACTAGTGGTCTGCCGACCACATGTTCCCAACACTACTGCTCTAGACTCAGTCCATATTACACGAATTTGAGCTCGATTCCTCTAGCGTAATGTCGCCTTTAAAATCCAGACAACATTTTGTCAAAATAAACACATCGTTCAGTAACCCCAAAATAGAGATGTGCCACATAGACATGGGCTAAATAATTCATAACGTACGTATATCGGATATAGAATCGCGAATACTATCTCAATGTTTATTTACCCTCTTGCTGAAGCTGTGTCACAGTACAAATACATTATGCAGAAGGTTTGTTCTGTACAACTATAGTTCGTTTTTTAATTCTAGACTACGATTTGAAAACTCAGAATGTCACACTCAAGAATTATTATTATAATATTCTGGAGTTTGACGTTTTAAGTTAACAAATCGTTGTCTAAGATTAAAAAATGAACTATAGTGAAAATGTACGGGTAGTTTTTTAAGTTTGAGAATCATCTGAAAACTTCTCTAGCTAAAAAACAAAGCTCTTTTTTTCTGCCCTCGTGGACTTGACCCACTTTTAGTGACTAAAAACATAATTAGTTTATCGGATATCATTTTCATTTATTTGGTTGGAAATCATCAAATAATTCTTCTAGCTTGGGGTTTTTTATGATTGGTAAAAATCATCCAATGTCGGATCCCGCCCTTGAGGGGAGTGGAAAACAGTGTTAGACTCTTATTGACTAAACAACCTACCCCGTTCCTTCCTTTCCTTAGTCCCAGAGCCCTGGTGTTACGCTTTCGCATCAACCCTTGTCCCAGGAGGCTTAGACCCTGTCAGAACCGTAGAGTTTGCTGACAACTCCTTGAGGCACGCGGGAACAGTGGCACCGTCGACGACTTGGGCTCAGTCTGGACTGGAGTGAGTGCTAGAGTCAGACTTTTATCAATTTTAGTCACACAGTCAACTATGTTTCTTCTTTTGACTTTTGCATTCCAAGGTACACTAACTTTTCTAGCAATCCCCCGTGTGGACAACCTACCATTTATTTTGTACTACGAACCGTGAGCTCCGCGAAAAATACATTTCTCAATAAAGTAGTTTACATTATTTATGTAGGTACGGAATGTAGATTTCAGTATGAGTAATGAAACCATTATTCATAATAAAATTTACATTTCACTTGACTCTTTCTGTTATTTGTATATCTTTGATGGTAATTACGGATAGTCCAACAAGCCTAAAGTTTCGAGAGTTAATCTGAGGAGTACCATGTCACTCAGAAACTAAACTGTGTAAGTAGTATCCAGGATATCTATTTACTAAGGCGCTAGGTAAAGTGGGTATATAGGTCTGACTGGACTGTCAGTCTAGTAGTTAGTGACCCTGACTGCTATGCGGGAGGTCGTGGGTTCGATTCCCACCCAGGACAAATGTTTGTGTGATGAGCACGATCATTTGTTCTGTATCTGGGTGTAATTTATGTATAATATGTATGTATTTAGAAATATATAAGTATGTTTATCAGTTGTCTAGTGCCCATAACACAAGCTCTGCTTAGCTTGGGACTAGATGGCGTTGTGTGATAGTTGTGGACATATAATAAAAAAGGTGTAGTTTTAGTCAGTATAATCTCCCGCTCTGCCCTAGAGTGGAACAAGTCACTAATTTTCTTCCTTAAGAGAAAAGGAAAGCATGTTGTGTTATCGACCACATTGGCAATTGGCGCTTTGGTACACATTTGTTTTTAAACTATTTTGTTATATTTTTGCATTGCACAGCACTGGTGGTTGAGTGGTAACGGCCGCAACTTACGAGTAGTAGGTCGCGAGTTCAAACCCAGCCAAGCACATTACTTCGTGTAATTTATTTCATCACCACTGCTCTCAAAACGGTGAAGGAAAACATCGTGAGGAAACCGGTATGTCCTAGTACCAAAAATTCGAAGACATGTGACATTTTGGTAGATGTCACATGTCTTCGAATTCGAAAGACACCTGGCGGGCCAGTGCAGGTACCAACCTGCACTGGGCCCGCGAGGTGGATTACGGCCTTTTCCCACATCTAGAGAGGAGGCCTAAGTCCCAGCAGTGGGAATATTAAAAAAAAGGCCGATGATAATGACTTTTTTTGCTGATGGTTTACTTATTAAGGAACTTTCCTTCTGTACTTCTCTGTTGCGTGGCTGTACGCTTCACCTGACTCCGACGACTTTGAATTATTAAGTCGACTACGTTATTGCATTAATGCGACTCAAATACGGCGTGTAATTACATTTATTTATAGAAGCCAAGATGGAGGGTAGTTTTTAAGACTTTTAGAAATGAAACATATTTTTTTTTTTATGTATTAAGTAAATGTTTTTAACTATTTGAGTATATCACTAGCTTCTGTTATTGGTGATCTAGATCAGAAATTACCAGGAACTAAATTGGTCCTTGAAAATATAATAATATTTGCTTTTTACTCCAATAGTGATGGGTGTCAAAGTTTCAAACAGAATAAATGTGTCACAATAGTTTCTTTTTAATCCTATTGCAGTGGCGACTGCTAGGCAATTATATTTTCCAAACCTATTCAGGTACTGAACTCAAGTCAGAAAGCATTTGAACATAACACGGTGTATACTAATAAGGTATCCAATGGGGTAAATGACCTTTCGACTTCTTGCTGGGATTCTCTTTGGGACCTCTATACACATCAGACTAAATTGCTTTATCATTGTCAGGAAGATACTAATCATCATCATCAATTCAGTCGGAAGACGTCCACTGTTGGATATATAGCCCTCCCCCAAACGTCGCCACAACAACCAGTCCCGTGTGTCTTGCATCCATCTAATTCCAGCAACCCTGACCAGGAAGGTCCACCTTATGGGAGGCCTTCCAACGCTACGTCTCCATCCAGTCGCCACTCCAAAACTTTGAACAGATACTAATAACAGCCTTAAAAAACAATAAAACGCCCCCATTTCTGAATCAATCACACCTTCTTCAACAAAAAAAAAAAAAACTCAAGGGAGAAAAAAGGGGAAACGAATCTCAACAATAAATCCTTCCATTAAAAACCTCTTTTACATGAGAGGCATTACAAGTGTCGACACAACAGACAAATGCTCCAAGTCCCTTGCATACCTTCACGTAATTTGTTTCAATTCACACCGTTCACTCGTTCTTTCATTCACTGGTTCACTCGTTCGGTCACGGTGGTTTCACGTTCATCAGTCTTCTCCAACACTTCGATTGAATGTAGATTAGGGTGTGAGGGAGAGAGGTATGGTTTTGAAGAGTAGGGTTCATTCTTTTTTTTGCTTGACTTGCGTGTAATTTGACCAGGTTACTTAATTCCACAAGGAACATATGATCGATGGGACAACCAGGTTTTAAAGAGGTTACTGTCATATCGAGAGCGGCTTCGTTGGAAGGTGAAGCGTTACCAAATTCTCTCTAGGTCTCAAGGAGTGGTTAGCAAACCGTAGGGACTCTGTAGAAGGGTCGAAGCTAACTGGGGCCGTGGGTTAGCGTCTGAAAGGAAGGTTCTGGCCCTGTTATGTATGGCAACGTAGGCATGGGGTAGGTTGTTTAGTCAGTAAGAGTCTGACACTGTTTCCCGCTCCGCCTAAGGGGGGGGATTCTGAAAATCTGGTAAACGACGATTATGGTCGACTATGGAATACGCTGGCATAGAAGTAACCTATTCACTCTTGACTTAGAGACACTATCTGGTTGTATTTTCATGAAATCCCGCGATTCGTCATTGGATGATTTTTACGTACCATAAAAAAACTAGGATTTAAAAAAAGTTCTTAAAGACCCCTATGTCATATTCGCTTTCGCTGTACATACAATGAAAGTGTGTGATTGCTTGTAAATTTTAGTTAGGTATTACATGATCTTGTAATAAGCTTACATAAACAAATTCTGAAGGTAATGTTAACGTACTCCAATACAAAGTTCAGTAGTTCATCGAAAAGCCCATATTTGTATACAGATATTCCAAGATACCTACGTTCAGATTTCTCGGAAATTTCCAGCCTAAAATAGCTCTCGTAACTTCGCGAAAATATAAAGGGTTGGTAATTTTGTAGTAACGAGATTGTTGATTTTGAAGACTCTGGTATATATGCGAATTTTGTTATACTATAAAGTTTTATAGTTTATCTTTTATCGTTACGCAGTTGGTAGTTGTGTGTGTGAGTTGATGACGATCATCGATTTATATCCTAACAATAGACAATTAATTATTTAACCTTTCGAGTACCGTGTTTAGAGGCATAATAGAAAAACAATAGGTGTGCGAACTCCGGCGTACGGTTGGGGCTCAAGAGTATTGAAGTTATTTGTCAAAATACTGAAAAGTTAATACAAAAGGTTGCTGCAGCGCTTCATTGGCATTGTCGTCTATCAAAACTTTTAAAACTTACTGCGCTGATACGCCAAAACTGCACTAATGTTATCAATGTAAAAGTGTATGGTATGCAGATCGCTACGTGTAGTTAAGTAGTCACCGAGTACCGTGCTGTCGTACGGTACGCGTTATCTAGTGCGTAGTCAATATCATCATCATCATCATCATCATCATCATCATCGTCAGCCTTTTTTTTTAATGTTCCCACTGCAGGGACACAGGCCTCCTCTCTAAGAGAGTGAATGGGCCCGTAATCCACCACGCGGGCCCAGTGCGGGTTGGTGGATGTCACATGTCTTGGAATTTTTGGTTCTAGGACATGCCGGTTTCCTCACGATGTTTTCCTTCACCGTTTCGAGAGCAGTGGTGATGAAATAAATTACACAAAGTATTGCGCCTGGCTGGGTTTGAACCCGCGACCTACAACACGTAAGTCAGGGCCGTTACCACTCGGCCACCACTGCTCTACCAGTCAATGTACAAAGTTGATATGACAGATGGGCTTTCATTCATTGTACACAACAATATGAACAACTTTTACAATAAAACAAACCCAAAAATCACCAAAATTTTTTTTTTTAAATTAGTTGCTCCGTACGTTTTGTCGAGTTATGCGAATATGGTGCAGCGGGTTTTAATAAAAAAAAATTCGTGATTTTTGGGTTTGTCTCACAGTAAAAGTTGTTCATATCGGTGTGTAGAATATGAAAAAATAAATATTTGATGATTTCCTACTTTGGAAAAAAGAATGTAATATTATTAGTATTTGTGACTACATATTTAGTTAGTTCTTTCTACTGCTATTTTACCGCATGCCACAGTATACGCGGTAAAAATTAAATACGTCTCTCTATAATGGAATATTCCTTAAAACACGGTAATTTTGTACAGAATTATCTTAAAATATAATTTCCTTGTAGCAAGCTTAAGAACAAAAAAATATAAGGGTAGAGGTAAAAACATTGACTTCAACTGTCTTAGCGGAAATATAAAGCGATTTATAATGTCTTCCTCAAGTTGAATCATAGCACGTGTAAGTAAATCTTCATTTCCGCATACTTACCTCCACTTTCAAGCACATTTTACTCCGAACACGAATCAAGAGCTACCTCTTAAATCGCTCCGTAGACACTGGCTCGCGGACGGTGAGCAATGGGTAGCTCGCCGTCCGGTCGTCTGGTAACTGTCCAGACCGACTCCAAGTCGTCAACGGCGCGCACCGTTCCCGCGCGCCTCAAGGAGTTGTCAGCAAACTGTAGGGGCCCTTCAGGGTCGAAGCCTTCTGGAGCTGCCGGTTTATGTGCAACTGTTACCGCGGCTCTGGGGAATAAGGCAAGAAAGGTACGGGGTAGGTTTTTTAGTCAGTGAGAGTCTGACACTGGTCTCCCGCTCCGCCCAAGAGCGGGTTTCGACATTCGTTGATTTTCACCTACCATAAAAAAAAGCTCTTAAATCGCTCCGAATCAAACCTCAATGGACCAAGAACTTACTGGAGACAGAATCCGAACTATACATGTAAGTGTCCTTCAACTATTTAAAAGACAACACTACAAGACATGCAACTTTCAACTTTGACTTAAGCTGGGAAGGTTGGTTTTTCAGTGTTTGTATTTGAGTTCTTTGTTACTTCGCATCGTGAATATTGAGGAGGAGCTCTCGGGAGTTTGGGAGTGACGTGAACTGGGATACAAAGTGTCATACCTAAGGAGCATACGAAAACAAGCTTTGGTGTGAAGTTGACTTATTAGAGAAAACATGTTGAACATTTTAACGAAATTATTCAGTGTATGTTAAGGCATTTTGTTAAAGTAGCTATGTTAGTATGATGCATGTTCGCAGGATTTTTAGTCGCTGAATTTGTAATGATTTTGCTGGATTAAAACTAAGGAGTACAGGTACAGGATAAGGAATACATGTTCCTTCAGTTGACCTTTGCGGTTCGGGGCTCTTTCGAACAAACCCGCGACCATTGATTGTTCAGACATTCGTGACACTTTATCTATAAAGTAACATAATGTAATACACATAACAAATACCTAATATATATAATAAAAATAAGGGTAACAACTATAAATAATTGATTGTATAAATACCACTACTTAAGTACGCTTAAGTAAAATTTCAGTGCTTAAATTAATTATGATTGTTACTTAATTTTTGAATCGATTATAATTTAGGTATCTTTAATTCAAGGGTGCGCCTCACCATCAACGTTTGTATTAGGTACCGCTTACATTTTTATATTACTTAAAAACATATTATTGAAGTATTTATGGGCGCGAATTATTCCAGTTACATTTTGTAACGTTCTGGAAGGGAAAACACTTACCCGAAGACGTAGCATTGGTAGGCTTCCTACAAGGAGGATCGATGACCTAGTAAGGGTTGCGGGAAACCGATCGAAGTGGAACGCACAAGACTCTTTATTGTGGCGAACTTCTGTGACTCTAGGGGACTTCTGTGTCCAACGGTTCATGCCTTTCATCTGAAATAATCATGATATTGATGACATGTTGAGAACAGTGGTGGCTGAGTGGTAAAGGCCCCAACTTACCGAGTTGTAGGTCGCGGGTTCAAACCCAGCCAAGCGCATTACTTTGTGTAATTTATTTCATCATCGCTGCTCTCAAAACGATGAAGGAAAACATCGCGAGGAAACCGGCAAGGCTTGGAACCAAAAATTCGAAGATTTTCACCAATTCGAATTGGTGGATTGGGCCATAATATACCGGTTATGGCCCAATCCCTCTCCTAGGGAGGAGGCCTGTGTCCCAGCAGTGGGAATATTAATAAGACTGAAGTTGATGATGATGATATGTTGTAAATAGTTCTTATATCACTCACGAGTGCATATTATTACTTACATATGTCTTGTAGAACACTATTCTGTTCAAAACAAACTAACAGTAACAAGTAACTATTCCCCAATAAATAAACAATGAGTACTGAAAGAAACAATCGGTTTAACCAACCCTTTCGCTGTATCACAGAACCCGTTCGGGCCATCGTTAAATTTATATTGGATTACTCCATTAATTCCGTGTAATCGCCGGCCAAACTAATTAATATACCCCACTTCGGATCAGGATTGAAATTTAATAGTTTATTGTTATCATTAACTCGTTTTTGCGTTTTTTGATTGGTTTTTTTTTATGTGGTGAGTGAATCTGGGTTTGAGTGAAAGGGTTTTTTTTCGAGATTAGAAATCGATCATCGTCATAGGCTGAAAAGCCTAAAGATGAGATGAGATGAGATGTTGGATATAGGCCTCCCCAAGTATCGCTATAACGATACAGTACAATTTTTATGGTGGGAAAAATATATTTAACCAATTTGTTTCATGTATTAAACCTTATTTTTCATCCACGCATATAGACAAAATTAATGATTTTTTTAAATAAAAACATTCTATTTTCAAATCCTCCAAACCTACGCAGCGGAGGTTTTGGGCGGGATTTTTTCAAATGAAATTCATTGGCTGTGAATAGATTAATTATTCGCAAATTGGTTTTTAATGGATATTGTGAAATTGATGTAGTTTTGTATCTCAAATATTTACGAAGCTGAACAATATTCAAAAGACAAAAAAAATCATTGAAACAGGAACGAATATCTAAAATCTCAATAAAATGGAACTGAAAATTATCGATTTTACCGAAAGAAGAAAAGCTGAGAGCGAAGTTTACCGAAAAAACTGGCCCGATACATTTGTTGCTAAATACTGGAAAAAGTCATTCAAAGTAACGTAAGCAACTAAAAACTGAATGCAATGCTTTCTACACAAACCGTTCGAACCCAAAGTGAAATTCCCTCAAATCAAATGCCGAAAAAAACTGACCACAAATAAATCAATTTAAAAAAAGAAGTTCTTGCACACGTCACAATACTGGTACATATTAAATGACGTCTCATCTCAGGTGGTTCACAATACCTCTATTAGGGCTATTAGCGTAATTACGGCCTCAAAATGCCCTCAGAGAGGCCTCGACACTCGTTAGGCCTGTACGGCCCACGGGCCCGACCCAGGCCTGCTCGGGGGAATTGCCAGAAATTTTCAATTGGCCCTCATGCGTAAATATTGTTGAGTATCGCGATTCTTGTGTAGTTACTCTAGCTACCGATGCTAGTGTGTTTAGTGGAAATTGTTATATTGCTTTGCGAATATTTCCAGTTGATTTTGCTGATTTACGTTTAAATGAAATGTTTTATTGATGTTTTGAGTTGTTTGTATTGCTATCTTTATTGGAACTATTTTCCTGTTCATTTCTATTTGATTACTGGGTATTTTGAATTACTTGTTTTGTTTATAGTTGTTCTCTTTATGCTCATGCCTAATTTCTACTGTTTTTAATATTCAATCAGATAAAGTATGTATATAAACTTTATATTTTATAAAAATATAACCTTTTCATACATACATTATCTGGTTTAATATTAGGTCCTTACATTAGAAATTGGCCTTTTGTAAGGGTGAAGTGATTATTATATATTTCTCAAGGCTTTGAGCCTAATAATAAGTAGTCTTCAAAAACTTAGCTTGATCTTCTTCATAATTACTATACTATAAATTATCTTAACCATAATGTTACATATTCACCATAGTATTATTAGTTTATTCTTTTGAAAAGACAGATATTTCGGCCTTTGTAAGTCTCGTATTTAGTTAAATACAGATTTTTTAGCCCGAAACTGTATCTACCTAGTCACTACTAGGGACCCAGAAATAAATGGAATGTAAGAGAAATTGTGGTAGATCGAAATACACCTAATGCTTGGTACGGTAGTGCAATAAAGTTTGAAATTCGAAACGAAATTTAGAAGGCTACTTAATTGTGTATGAAACTAGATTTAGAAATTCGAAATCGGAATTCGTGTCTGAGTACAGAAACGTGGAACGTTCTTGTACTCAGCCACGAATTCCGATTGTGTATGTGTGATTGTGTGTTTTTATGGAATAGGTTTTTGTGAATTATACCATCTTTTTTATTCACTTTCTCAATGGTCGATCAGTCGAAACGCTTAATAAGTGTGTTGTTCGAACTAATTTTCGCCATGACCGTTTATTTGGGGTGACATGGTTGGCGATGAGGTTGAGTCATTGGCTAACTATGCTGCATGTATTGGGTTCGATTCTGGCTCGGTATAAATATCTGTATGGCCTTCAGAAAGGTGTCTCTACCTGAATGTCTTGTTTATGTGGGTTTACAGGCTTGTGACGCACCCACGTAAAGTTAAAGATAAACTAAGCACACGTACGCTACGAGTACGACGTATTATTACATCTAGACTCTTGAATCTGCTTGAAAACAGGTGAATTAGAAACATACTTGGCATACTTCGTCATCTTCTTGGTACAAAAAGTACCGAGAAGATGAAGAATATTAAAAGTTTTGGGGCCCACTACTTTTATGGCGGCAATGGCGTTTTTTAGATTCTCCAAAGTGCAGATGTAGAGACACTTTGGGCACTCTAATATGCGGACTATCGTCTGGCCAGGACGCTAACACACGCATCCCACGTAAGCCATGTGTTGTCAAACAAATTTAAGAATCTAGACGTAATAATGTGTGTCACACGTGTCGTACGAGGCATACGTGGCGTACGTGGCAAACGTGGACTCAGTTTGTCCTTAGCTTTATAGTTCTTAGGAGGCTCTTAACCACCCGCAGAATTGTTACCAACAGCCAGAACAGCTTAAAACCTTAACAAAGATAAACAACCAACAAAAAAAACCCTAAATCATTGGCCTCGCTAACACGTAGGTAAAGGACGAGCCGTTTCCAAACCGTAACACATATTTATTATTCTCTCTACTTTGACGGGTACAGGTAAAAGCCTTTTAGATTAACCGTTGCAACTTAATGAAGATAAAGAACTTCGTTAGGATACTAAATAGACACCAGAAGTACCACTTTACTTAATGCATGACCATAGAAGAACGCACGCGTGCATATAACCTTAGAAGCTTTCTGCAGTTTCTAGTATAATAAACGAGATTATAAATATTGATATTTTAATAGATTCATTAGTGCTGTGGTATTTAGGAAGGTATTACTGCAACACTGTGTTTTAATTACTGGTGGGAAATCATCAAATTACTCCTATAGCTTTATTTTTTTAAGTGGAAAAATCATCTAATGATCTTCTTGAGGCGCGTTCGTAGAATAATATGCGCCGTTTGGGTTTCAAAAAATCCCATGGCTCTAGCCGGCATCATTACAGCCAAGACACACGATGTGTTACGGCACCGCAATGCAAATATTTCGACGAATCGGCGTGCACATAAGCGAGACTGCCCCGCTTGTACAGCCCCCGGATTCGTCAAAATATTTGCGGTGCGACATGCCGCATGCCGCAACTCATTGTGTGGTCTGGTCCTTATTGAAATAACAAGTCTGGTACTCCCATTTGGCAGTCAAAAAGAGTACCAGATGGTTCTAGGCGGAAATCTAGAGCAGGTTTTTTTTGATGGGCAAAAATCATCTAATGACACCTTGCCCCGCCAGCCCTTGTCCTTTGGCTGAGCAGGAGATAGTGTCAGACTTTTTCTGACTAAAAACCTACCTCGTTCCTTCTTTGCTCTTCATACCTGGGCCGAACCTTCCTTTCAGAAATTGGTCTATGGCCCCAGTGGGCACCGATGACCTGCTGAAGATCTGGAGAGTCACAGGATCTGTCATTATGCTGACACTTGTGAAGCCCTATGTCCAAAAGTAGACATTTTTTGGCTGAAATGATGATTATGATAAGAACAGGAGAAGTCATTAAATGAAATCTTTCACAAAAAAAGGTTTATTAAAATGAACTTTCTATATATCTTGTCTGTGTGTGTGGTGTCTAAAAGTTAAAAGAAAAAATGTAGAACGTAACGATGCGGTGCGCTAATTGTGCATGCGATTTTGTACTTAGGGAGATTTATTTCTTAATTATTCAGCGTAATTGTAAAGAGACTTGGAATAATGTTCACGATTTGTTTGTGGTAAATTTTTTTAAGTTCTTTTGTAGTTTGTATCTTGTTTGTAATTTGACTTGAAGAAGCAAGTATTTTAGTAAAAGAAGTCGGTTAAAAAGGGATTTTACTTATGCATGTTATCGTAGAAAAATAAATTTGTATAGATTCCTGAGTGTGAATCCAATAGTTTTTTGACGCTTTATTAGATTAGGTATTTTTAGTTAAGTTAATTAGGGTTATGTAGTTTTAGGGTTAGATATCTAATTAATTATGAAATAAAATGTAATAATAAAAAATAAAAAAAATCAATTAATAAATCGATATTAATATGATCCAAAAAAACATCCCATTGATATCTCTATGGATGATTTTTTTTGATACCCAATAAGTTTCTTCCTTCTTTTTTAATAATTTGTAAATAATAATGTATTTTTAGTTTATTAATCTTACATTATTATTATATTGAATTTTAAAATACCAAGAATAGATTATCCTTGATTTTCCTATAGTAATTGACAGGTTTCATCATTTCAACCGAAAGACCAGTTGGGGGAGGCCTATATCAGCCTACCAGAATGACAGATTTTATGCTACTCGCATTCATCGGAGTCCCGTGATCCTCACCTAGTCATCAGTCCATGTTGTGGGAGGCCTTCCAACGTCCTGCGTCTTCCGGAAAATCGAGGCTCCAAAGATTTCAAATAGAAGTTTTTCATTATTTTATTCCTGCAGTAGGTGCCACATTTATAGTCAGAACCCTGACTTTTATCGGTACGGTTAGTGCAGCCTCTGTAGCGCTGTGTGTCGTCGATTCCCGCATGGAACAAATATTTTTTTATGGCCTACAGATAGCTAGTTGTTCTTTTTATGTATTTTGTATACACGAGCTCACATGCTTACATGTTTGTGAAAGCATCCATGACATAGGAATAATTCCAAGAATATTTAAAAAAGATTCATGTTTATTAGCACAGAAAATTTTCCTGAATTGGAATTGGAAACTTGTCATCTCTTACAAACAAATTCTTCGTACCTACTCATCGCTTTCAAATCCATGATTCCGATGAACAGAAAATTCGTTAACCCTCCGTAACCCACGACTTTTGAAGTCGTTCGAATTTAATTTGTAACTCTTCAATATTTGATATTTAACTTGGAAGTTTGGGCGGAACCGACTCCACGATTTGCCTACTTTACGTAGAAATAATATTCTTATTGTTTATTTTCTGTGGTGTTTGGTTTGTTTGTTGGTTTGCTGGTTTGATTGATTACAGGGCTTTATCGTTTTGTATACTTACAGTTCGATAAACTGTGCGGTACGTTAGTATTTACATATTGAATACAAACTTTTTTGATATTGTTGCTCTGTGGTTGCGGTGGTCATATCACACTCTGATCTCTCCTTTACCTCTGTATTTTCATAATTTGTTGTATGCTCTAATTGCACCATTTGAATATATTAATTTCTGATATCTGACCAATTATTACTATCATTTTTTATTTGCACTACAATGTGGCAAGACAAAATGAACTGCGCAATCAAATGACATCCAGAAATGTACTGAAATCCAACCTCTCAACCAAGGTGACCTTACTTTAGTTTCAATCCTTGTAGACAGCACATATAAACCATGACCTTCAGCGCCCTTGGTTAGGAGGTGCGTTTACCCAACCACAGTGTTTGAATTTCGAACGTGTTGGCGCGTGGTACACATCTAGCCGCAACACAAACCAAGCTCCTACCAAGGTGACCTTGGGCACGCTAGATTGCAACCATGTGGCACCTTTAAAGCTTTAACGAACGGCCTAGTTCCTTTAAGCTACTAATTAATAGTCTCATTATATATCTCGGAAATTAAATCGCCTTCACAGTCATCAGTCACACTTACGAAGACGTTTTTATAAGTCCGCTAAGGTCAAGGAATTAGCGCTAAACTTGCCAAGACTTATAGGCTTAAGATTAGATTTATTTTACTAGAATTTTCTGTTTCTTTTGGTGCGTCATTTTGCTTTGAAATTAAAATATCAATTTACTAGTGTTTTAGAGTAGGAATATTCATACTCGAAAAGTTTGTATCGCCCTTTTTGAAGTTATGAATTCCAAAATACTGTTGCAACGATCTTTTGCGTTGATTCATAAGCATAGGGTGCCGCGACGTAGTTGAAAACTGCAAATGAAATAAACACTTCTGATTTTCGAATCGATAGTAAACTCGTCAATCTGTTTGGGCCCAGTAGGTGGCTACAATAATACAATACATCCTCCATTGTACAGGAGTGTGGCACTTGGAGAATGTAGCTCATGTTTTGACCAAAGCCACTGCACTCACATTAAGCATCCGGTACGTTTATAAAACCCTACTTCATTAGATTGTGTTTGCAACGGCCTGCCTGGGTGCGCAACCAGTTTAGTACTTTTCATAGACGTCCAGGCAGGAAATGTTCTTGTGGCTTCAAGAAGTCGGATGGTGGTAGGTGATGTTCTTCCTAAAGTTTTATTCTTTCTAAGTGGTGGGTCAATAGAAACAAATTAAAAAAAGTAGACATAAACAAAGTAACTTTCTTGATTCCTCATTCTTTCGCTTCCAAACTTTTTTTATTTAATTAAACGAAAAATTGTCTAATGTAACTCGAAGGCTTAGTAAATAAACTCTTATGTAATGGTTTATATACGGAACACTACAATAAAACTGTTTTACATTTTTCACGATTTTCTGACCCACTTTGTTCGACCCAATTACAACATTATTGACATTGATAGATTGGATTCAAGTAAATATTGGTGTTGATGTCAAAAACAACGAACTGTAGTGATAGCCAGGTTTTTTGTGGCCACGCTTTAAAAACGTGATTATTGCTGGAATTAAAGCATTTTTTTTATGGATTTTTTTTTTGTTAATGAAAATATACATAATTTAGAATAGGCCTGCTCGTATCGGCCCTGATTTACCAGGTCGTGGGTTTAAACCCAGTCAGAGGCATTACTTTGCATAATTTATTTCATCTTGCTCTCAAAATGATAAAAGAAACTTCCAAAAACAAAAAAAGACACGACAAAATCGCTTGAACGGACAGTAAAAAATAAAGCAAGAGTATTATAGTAGGGAATTACTTCACTTCTAGGAAAGCTATCTTAGATAATGAGATTGAAATAAATACAGCTTACCGAAAGGAATTCATATTTGCGAGAGATCCATAGTTTTCACGTTGGAATAAAATTCGGTTAACTGTTCTGTGAAATGACCACAAACGCTTTAACTGGGATATAAATTATACAGGTATTTATCTGAACATTATTTGAATTCCTGGAAACATAATATATCTGGAAAACATCATGAGGAAACCGACATGTTCTTGGACCAAAATTTCAAAGACATGTTTTTTTATAGTGAGAAAAATCATCGAATGACGAATCGCCCTTAGTCGGAGCGGGAGACAGCGTCAGATTTCTACTAACTAAACGACCCACCGTTCCTGCCTGCCTTAGTTCCACGGCCCCGGTGTTCCGCTTTCGGATCAACCTTTGGTCTTGGCCCTTGTGACATCAA
This sequence comes from Mythimna loreyi, assembly GCA_029852875.1. NCBI lineage: Eukaryota > Metazoa > Arthropoda > Insecta > Lepidoptera > Noctuidae > Mythimna > Mythimna loreyi. The sequence continues at coordinate 16,116,675 of CM056780.1, read as the reverse complement.
CTTTATAAAGCATGCATGTTGCAGCTATGTTATGTGTTTGTATTAGAAAGTACATATGGGTAAAACATCACAGAAAAGTTTTTTTTATTTTAATGAATGATTAAACGACTAACCTACCGCCCGCAGCTCCACCCGTTCCAAGTTAGTAACTCCCTCTTGATAAATTATAGTAAGTATGTTATTCTAAAATATACGCTGTACTGATGCGAAATTTGATACAAACTCGTTCAACCGTTTAAGCATGAAAGTAACAAGCAAGCATACGAAGAGGCAAGCGAAGCAAGAAAATACTTTTCCATCAAAAATAAAATGCTCTTTTTAAGGCTTTTTTTTTTAATTTGTCAAAACTCTCAGCGATTCGGACGTCCAAAATAGTAAAATTCTCAATCAATTTAAAAGGACATAGCCAATAAATTTGCCACAATATTCACGCACACACCCAATGCCCTCAGATCGCGTCCAATCGGCTTAAATAGAGAAAGAAAACGCGGATTACGTAAATGGGTACATCTCGGTGCGAGTACGCCATTTGAATGTACCCTGCTAAGTCGACTTGTTGTAATTGAAACGAAACTCCCGACTTGACTTGCCTTGTAGCGGTTAATGTGCGTTCGCCTTTACCATAGACGTGAAGGAATGGTTTGAGCGTAAGCTATCCGGCTAAGAAGTGAATAAGGTTAAGAAAGTGTGAGAGAGATAAAGCAAAAGCATTATCTCTCTATCACGTTAGAAGTTGTTGTTATTTTCTGAAATTGGGAATTTAACATATTTTTTAATTGTTTGTATAGAAAGAAACTATTGTTATAAATCAAAAATAAAATGATTTTTCAAATCTGTTTAGACCTAAATTGGTTAGGAAACTATTAAATCTCGTTATGCCTGCACATAAAAAAAGCCTGCACATATTGACACGCGACGAAAACGCCATTTTGTTACATGCATACCAAAGACATGATATTTTCCTTAAATGAATAACTCATTTTGATGCTGTTTTCGGAAAAATATTCCTTAAACTACAAAAAAAAAACTACAAAACCACTAAGGTTTTGTAATTTCGTATAAAATATTGTACAAAACTAAACACCGGAAAATATCCAATTCTGATTAATCCAATTCACAGTGTCTACGATCTACAGAAAAGAGGCAAGTGTTTGACCACTCTGTCACTTTATCTCTCTTTTTTTCATACTAGACAGTTTTCTGACGCTATCGCTCCGTCCATTCCTCTATGTCCTTACAATGTTTTTTTTTCGTCGCCATGATTCCAGCTCTTATTCGTCTTTTTATTTCACTTTCATAAAGCGGCGTGTTGAGGTTTTGTGTTCTCTTTTATTCCGTTTTTTAAGGAGCTCGTAGTTATGAGAGGTTAATATTTGTGGTATTAGCTTTTCCTTTGTTTATTAGGTTAGGCTCGCTTAAAGCATTTTTACTAGTGCCATTCAAATTTTAATTTGTTTTTGATGGCCGCTTGCTCGATAAATCGTGGGCAACAGTAGCATAAAATTCGGGCTCTGAGACAGTGGTGCTGGTCAATCAATCAATCAATCAATCATTTATTTATTTGAGCTGGGTCGCAGCCATGTCGCAGCAGATCATAAAGGGGATGGTGGGATGAACTGGATAAATTTTGCCAGAAATGGAAGGTGGTAGGGGGGAGGCTGCCAAAGATGGAAGGCGTGGAGGAATGCCTTTGCCCAGAAGTGAAACAGAACAGGCTCGAAAAAAATCTTAATGTACCAGATGAAATTAATACAAACTGGCTTTTGATCTAGTGGCTAGTAACCCTGACTGGTATATCAGACGTCGTGGGTTTCATTCCCTCCCAAGTCAAATGTTTGGGTGATGAGCACTAATTATTTGTTCTGTGTCTAGATATAATTTATCTTAAAACTAGCTGTTCCGGCAAACTTCGTATCGCCTAATAAGGTTAATTTTCTCACTATTTAATCCTTCTCTGAACTCTTTACGAATATTTCAAGACCAAAGTGAGCCAAATCGGTTCAGCAGTTCTCGAGTTTTAATGAGACTAACGAACAGCTGTTATTTTTTATATATAAAAATGTATGTACGTATTTATAAATATATAAGTATGTTTATCATTTTTCTAGTAGTCATTGCACAAACTCTGCTTAATTTGGGACTAGATGGTGTTGTGTAAGAGTAAAGAAATATATTATTTCTAGCGACCCGCCCCAGTTTCGCACGGGAACTGATATTTAATATATGTATGCATGTATCGATTAAAACTCGAACAATACACATAAACCTTCCTCTTGAATCACTCAATCTATTAAAAAAACGAATCAAACCCCGTTGCATACTATTAAAAATCTAAGCATAGATAGGGACAGCGGTAAGCAACTTTGTTTTATACTATATAATCATGTTACCTTACAGACCATGTAAAAAGTAACAAACAAAAAAAAAACACAGATTCAAACAAGTTCTTAACGAATTTTTAATCCATACGCTTCCTCCAATATATTACTGTAATCTCAAAAACGCCACAGTCTAACCATATAACGTGTTATCGTGTTAACCTACTGACAAATTGGCTTGCCATGAACTTCGGACTTTGGACTCATAGGTACACCCCGCACATATATCAAATAGATAAGACTATTACACGGTAAGCACAGATAGCTTTTATTGAGTTGAATAACTGCTGTAATATTTCGTTCGATCTGCTTCTGTGCAGGGATGGCCATTCTTCCCAAAGAATATCGATTTTTGAATCGATACTCGATTGTTTAAATCGAGTTCTAAAAGATCGATCTTATAGTTACCCTGACTGAGTGGTACCCACCAAATGACCACCAAACATGCGCTGGGCCCGAGTGGTGGATTAAGGTCCGTTGCCTCTATTAGAACGGGGGCCTGAACCCCAGTAGTAGGAACATTCTGAAGGCTGATGCTATCCCATGCTACTGCCTACTATGTGTTAAAAAACACAATACAGATGATTCTACAATGCATGAGTTTCAGGATTATTGTGTATAATTTTTTTTATGGTGGGCAAAAATCATCTAATGACGAAACGCGCTCTAAGGCGGAGCGGGAAATGATGTCAGACTCTTCCTGGCTAAACACCCCACCCCGTTCCTTCTTTACCTTTCGCACTGGGGCCAAGCCTTCACGAAAATGACCCTGGGCCCCAGTAGGTTTCGACTCTTTTAGAGTCTTTAGAGTCCCTACGAGTATACAACTTTTATATATAATTTAACTTAAGGAAAATTGATTTATTAATTAAAAAAAAAAAAAACAATATAAAAATCGAATCTCAATTGCAAGTTCCCAAAATCGATTCACGTCCAATCTTTGTTTAATATCGATTAACACTACAGATATTCTTGACTTATAAAATCGATTCTTTCATTAATCAATCTCAAATGCCCATCCCTAGTTCAATCTAAAAAGTGCTATGTTATAAAAGATAACAGTTTTTGCAGTGTGGACTAGTGGCTAATGGGCAGCCATTTTGTCTCTGTGACTGTCTTAAAAGACGGTGAAGTAATTATGTCGAGTAAAGTAAGCATTTTCTGTCTCATAATAGATAGAAAATGCTTGCTCTGCCTGTCTGTCACATAATTGAAGGTTGTCTGCAAGATATTGCTGAACGATAAGACTGCCATTGTGCCCATAGACTTAGATTCATATAAAGATTGTGTAAGTTTTTTTGTGTATGATAAAGTTTTGTTCTATTCTGTTCCATAGTTACATCAGCTATATTTTTGTGTATTTTGATTTTTTTTGTTTTATTTTACAGTTAAGTTCTAATAATTATTTGAACCCTTTTCCAACGTCTTAATCTGTTTTTCTTATCATCATCATCATTACTTTAGCCGAAAGACGTCCACTACTGGACGTAGGCCTACCCCAATTGTTGCAATTTTACTTATTGTTTAAAAAAATTCGTGTGTGGTTATTCATTTGATATACATTTTTATATCTAAATAACTAACTAACCACACTTTGTATCACGATCTTAAACGCCATTTTTAAAAAACGAACCCCAAACAGCCAATTGGCAATCACCCTAATAATTCCTTTACCGTCCTCTCCGAACCCTATACCGACATAAAATATTGTATAATCTCCATAAAGATTATAGATTTAATTTGCAAAAGCAACCATCGTTGTTTTTATTTGGGCGGCGGGCGCTTCGCGAACGAAAGGTAAACTAATTCGCAAAATGGAGGGTAGATCTTGATTCCTATAGACTTAAAGTTTGTACGGAACCCTTTGTTCGAAGCTGTCGCTACGCTTTTGTTTGTTCAGAATTTGGGATGCGTCTTATGTCTATTAAAACTGGAATTAAATGTAGAATACTTTATACTTATACAAACAGCTTTGCCCGCGTAATCGTTAGAAATTATCCAACGGTATTTTTTTACAACTGTTACGTACGTACAAGTACGTAACTGTTACGTACGTAGCAGTTCCACTGGACCAGATAACTACTTATCTGGTATTTTTTTCTGAACTGTAACCTAGTGGAGCCGTAAGATACACAATGTTAGTGTTCCGTTTTATAATCTTAAGTTTCTACCAGTCGTCGACGGCGAGCACTGTTCCCGCGCGCCTCAAGGAGTTGTCAGCAAACCGTAGGGACCCTGCAGAAGGGTCGAAACCAACTGGGGCCAAGGGTTCGCATTTGAAAGGAAGGCTCTGGCCTTGGTATGTATGGCAACGTAGAAATGGAGTAGGTTGTTTAGTCAGTAAGAGTTTGACACTGGTTCGCGCTCTGCCCAAGGGCGGAATACGTCATTGGATGATTTTTACCTACCAAAAAAAATTGTTCCGTTTTTTATAATCTTAAGTTTCTACCAGTCTTCGACGGTGCGCACTGTTCCCGCTCACCTCAAGGAGTTGTCGGCAAACCGTAAGGACCCTGCAGAAGGGTCGAAGCCAACTGGAGCCAAGGGTTCGCGTCTGAAAGGAAAGCTCTGGCCTTGTTATATATGGCAACGTAGGAACGGAGTAGGTTGTTTAGTCAGTAAAAGTCTGACACTGGTTCCTGTTCCCCCCAATGTCGTGATTCGTCATTGGATGATTTTTGCCAACCAGAACAAAAAAATCTTAAGTTTCTTCATATACGACATATTTTTAAATATAGTTCGAGTTGTTAACGGTACGTAGTGTTCCATACTCGAAGAGTTGTCAGCAAACCGTAGGGGCGTAGTAGGTCCGATGCTATTTTTAGACTATCCAGGGACTCTCTCAAATATACACAAAGTTTCGTCCATACGTATCGGTCAAGTCGTTTGGGATTTAATAGGTGAGCAACACACGAAGAGAATAATTTTATAACTCGTAATTAGTGACTGATACTTAAACAAATGATTGTAGTTATGAAAACGACTAGTCCGTTCCATCATCGGACCACCAGATGGTACATGGTGGACATCCCACAAATACGTACAAAATGTTTTAGAAACACATTCATAGTACGTACAGCCAAGGACTGGAATTCCTTGCCGGAGTCTGTGATACCTGACTACAATCAGGGAATCTTTAAGTCAAGACTTTTGGTTACTTCTAGGTATATGCGCTCCATCGTCGACCGCATCACCGCTCTCCATCAGGTGAGATAGCGGTCAAGAGCGAACTTATAAACAATAAAAAAAAAAAAATAGCTAGTTCAGTACATTTTTAACAGTTAAGCGAACATAATTATTGTTGAACAGCACATTTTTTCCATGATTTCAGGTTTGGTCCCATAATTAAAGTGGTTTGTTATCATGACTACAATCATGTGTTGAAGTATTGATCACTAATTACCCGTCACGCTATATATAGCTCGAGTCGTTGACGGCTTGTAATTTTCCATACTAGCAAACCATAGGGCCCAGTAGGGACGATGCCTTCTAGGAATCAATTTATTTTTAGATTCTTGAGCCCCAAGCGAACGCCGACGTTTGCACTTAATTGTCTTTCTATTATGTCTCTAGTTGCGGTATTCGAAAGGTTAAACTATGAGTGCCCACAGAAATATACACACAGTTTGATACCTATCGGTTAGCTCGCTGTCCATTCGTCTGGTGACAGTTCAGGCTGAGCCCAAATCGTCGACGGCGCGCACTTTTCCCGCGCGCCTCAAGGAGATAATTAGCAAATCGAAGGCGCCCACTAGGGTCGAAGCCTCCTGTGGCCAAGGGTTGATGCGAAAGCGTATAACCTGGGCCCCGCCATCAAGGCAAGGCAAGAACGGGGTAGGTTGTTTAGTCAGTAAGAGTCTGACACTGTTTTCCGCTCCGCCGAAGGGCGCAATTGTTGTTGGATGATCTTTATCTACCATAAAAAATATCTATCGGTTCAGTATATTTTATATACAGTACTAGCTTTTGTCAGCGGCTTCGCCCGCGTACATAAAATATACCCTATGTCACTCAGGAGTAAAGCAGCTTTCTATTTTTGTTTCCAGAGATTACCTCCTACAAACAAATAAACAAACTTTACCTCTTTATTATATTAGTGTAGATATATTTAAGTAGAGATGAATAATCACGGTAATGTTACAAATATTCCAGCAAATAAATGTAATTTTACTCGTAAAGTAGTCAATGTAGCAGGAACAAATGAATTACTTTTTACAAGGCCTCGCTTACTTTTAAGGCTTTCAGCCGTGTCTAATATGAAGAAAAATATATTACCTTGTACCGTCGTGATTCGGCTGCCTACGCCGAGATATTAGTTTTAATATTGCCTATATGTAGGCAAGTGAAGATAGAGAACAAAGTGGAATTTTACAGGTTCGGACTTCATTTGTTTTTTAGGGTTTTGTGTCATATTTTTTGGAGCATACTTGGCTAGAAGTAAGATATTTATACTTTGTCTTTTTGTAGCAATGTTGCCGCGCTTAACAAACGCGCGTTAGTCGCATTTGCAACGCGCTATAGAAAAGAAGCCAAAGCACTAAAATATCGCGAATGTATCGATGTGAAATCGCTACAGCATTGCTACAAAAAGTCGCTCTGGACGAGGGGCGAAGGGGGAGAATGAATACACTGCTAACTGTAGGGCCTCTACAGGATCGAAACCTCCTTAGGCCAAGGGTTGATGTGAAAGCATTACACCAGGGCTCTGGGACTAAGGCAAAGAAGGAACAGAGTAGGTTGATTAGTCAGTAAGAGGCGACGCCCAAGGGCGTGATTCGTCATTCGATGATTTTTACCTACCATAAAAAAACCTGTACGCAAAATGAAAGGTAGATAAATAACAATATTATTATTCTATATAGGTATAACTGACTCTACTATGGGGAAAAGAGCCAGTTAATGTAGCATAAAATAATAATTCCCATTTTCCTCGAAATTCTCAGTATCGTTTAATCCTACAGCAACAATTTCAGTTGACTTTCAAAGCAAACAGCAAAACAGTACATTTCTCCGTCTCCCAAAATTAACCAACGACAACAATTCCGTATTTGTCCACTAAAACAAATCTATAGCTAAGATTTACAATAACTTTATTGAGATAAATATACCAGGGGTCCGCACAGCGTGGTTGAAACACGACCAATTTTAAATGTACCCATAAATACGGGAGGAATTTCCCGTTATTCAGAGAATCTGTCGCGTTCCATTTTCGCCCGGTTTGCGATCCCTGCTGCTCGTAGAAATGTCTTAGCAGAGATTGTAAGATGCGGTGAATTAGTACTGGGTCCTGATTTTTGGATAGTTTGTAAGAGAGATAATCACGATTCGATTGGTTTAGTGGGTATTTGGATACGGTAGATCGGAGATTCAAACCAAGGAGGCATTAGTTTGTATAATCTCTCAAAAGGTCGAAGAAAAAGATCGTGAGGAAACCAAATATTCAAAGACATTTGACATCCACCAATCCGCACTGGGGCCAGGTGATGGATTACTAAAGTCCTCTCTGCTTACTGCTTCTTACTAACCAGAAAAAAATAATAAACTGATGCTATGTTGATGTTATGTTTATGCTAATAGGTACCTACGTTGGTGCGGGTTCAATGGAGTATCAGTCTTTAATTCATTTCCGCCTCATCGCTTCGCGTTTGCACTTCGAACCGCTTACATAGAACAGCACGTTATAATGATAAGAAGAAGAAAACACACCTCACACGCAGGCCACACACCATAACGTACAACCACACATAAAAGCAGGCAATTTCAAAATTCTCACCGCTCTAAAATCGGTTGAAAGTGGAGTAAACTTCAAAATCTGCGCGTTGTTCCCGTCTCGTAGTTTAATTAAATCGGATAGTTGTGCGGAACCCTTTGTCTAAGTCTCATTATGTGCAGGATTGTCGCCATGTCCCCCCTCCTGCCCCGCGCGTTTGTCCCGTGTGGGAAGTTAGAAACGTGCTGTTTTTTGAGATGCATCGTAAATTGTTTATTAGTTTGTGGAATTAATTAGCTGACTAATAAATGTTGCTGATCCAATAGACATATATTTTTTTTATGCAAACTTTATATTCTAGTAAACACTGTACAAAGGTGGAACTAATGCCTTAGGCATTTTGTACCAGTTGAACTTACGGCGGTACGGAAACATAACATGTCATGTTTAGTCTGAAGCGTACAAAAAATTTAGTAAAGAGTAACACCTTTTTTTGGGAATTTCTTCCTTTCTTGGTAGGAGCAAGCAAAGGACGTATCAGATATTTAAGCCTACAGTCCGCAGACTATAGATTCATAAACGCGTATTCAACATTATACGCTTGGTGTATGCCTGCGTGAAATTTACATTCAACAGTCGTCGGCATGTCAAAGATTGTTGGCAAATGGAGAGGCCCAACTGCAGGGCTGAAGTCTACTGGGGCCCCAGTTCAATTTCTGACAGAAAGGTCCGACTTTGGTATGAAGGCAACGAAAGAAGGGTCGTTTAGTCAGTAAGAGTTTGACAATGTTTCCCGCTCCGCTCAAGGGTGGGATTCATCATAAGATGATTTTTCACACCATAAAAAAAACTTACATACAAAATCATCAAAACCAAACACTTACATGACCTACAGGAAGCGTTCTGATTCTAGGTGTTGTTTATACGCGACTTTAAAGTTTGTGATACAGGACTATATCTAAACAACGCAACTCGATAAAAAATAAACACTAAAATTAGTCCATATCAAGTTCATTCAACTATATAATCTAATTCTAACCTTCAATTTAAGTAAAAGCAAAGAAAAAGACGGCCATCAATTAAAATAATTCTCCTACCTTTCAAGAATAAAAATCAACCAACTGCCAATACCGCCCCACTTTATAAACACTTTCAAATTAAAAGGTGTCTGAATAATCAGATTTCTTCGTAAAAACCGGAGCGTTAGCTTCATAATGAAAATCCATTATAAATACTCATTTGACCCTGTTACCGTCAATTACTCAAAGTTTCTTTCCAAATTTCTTTTAAGGCAGTACTTTCTTTATTAAAATAAATACATGGGGCACTTAATTCTGAAGTTTCAGGGGTAATTGTAGGCAAGTTCATGCATACCCAGTAATTATTATTCTACGCAGTAAGAACAGTAAAAGTTTTTGACTTCAATTACTCTTCGGAGTGACTCCTAAAGTGATGTTCGTTAGTAGAATTGTAAGCTGTCTCGGTTTTAATTTGTGGGAGTTCTAATGTAGGTATACTTCCTAAGTTATGTTTAATGAGGACAAGAAGGGCGGTGGTATTTTTCATCATCAAGATGTAGTCAGGAAGGCCTTGCCACACCTCAAAAATCTCATGCGACTAGACAGAGGCAGTCCGTGCTCAGCTCGTGCCGAGTACCCTGGTGGTAGGGACCTTCTCAGACAGTCCTCTGTGTGGGTCATAATTCGGGAAGGCGGACGCAATTGCTCATGTGCTTCTTGAGAGCACAGGACAGGTATACCTGATATACGTATACGAATTTCAGGATCCCCTCAGGAACTCCCTCAAAGACGCCCTGAAAAACCTGATAGTCCTAATTAGTTACTGGAGAGAGGTGGACTGGTTGGAAGCTCACCGAGGGTTCTGGGCCGCCACGACCCATGCGTATTCACACAATAGTCCGCATGAGACTAAGTGCAGAAACCATAAACCTCAATGAAGATGTAGCTTTCTGATACTTAGTGGAAGATTGTTTGAAATCAATCTAATTTGTTTTTAAGTTAAATCGTAACATACAAACAAAAAATCAAACTTGTAAGTCTAATAAGAACAAACTTGAGTAAAATTTCCTGCCAGAGTTTGTGTTTCTTAATCTTTCTCAACCTGGGGATATTTCAGTTAAAGAGTGAATAGGTTACTTCTAGGCAAGCGTGTCCCACTTTCTATCAGGTGAGATTGTGGCCAAGCGTGAGTCTATCAACATTAAAAACAAGAAAAACATGTAATAGAAGGCCAGCATGCAGCACTCTGTGTTTCTCGCCTAACATACCTTCCTTTCTTTATAATATTGAGTCTCCAGTTTCTTATCTTCAAATACCGTTTTTGTAATATAAAATATTCAACTGATAGCCTTTCAATCTGTTCTTTATCTTCGTATCATTTCCTCCTACTCGTACACAAATATTCACTTCAAAGTTAACGCAAAACACTTCATCCATTGCCGCTTTACTTCGATCTTAGTCGATCAATACAGTACAGAACGAGCAATGTACAGCAAAATTTTGTTAAACGAAATTCTCGATATTACATATTGGGGCCGTGTTATCGGTTAGTTCGTATGCCTACTTTATTCAAGTTTTTTTTCTTTATTCTCAGTATAAAAGAGCCTCCAAGGAGTTTTTCTGGGAAGTTTTAATGTACATAAAAGCTCGGTTCCTTCTCGTTCGATACTTTTTCGAATATGGTATCAGTGCGAGTGCTTTCGCGATTTAAAGATTTTTTTTATTGAATACGAATGGTTTTTCTTTTTTGGAATGGATAGAAGGAGTTTGGAACAATTTCTTTTTATAGAAAAATCATCTTATAGATAGTAGACTTATATAATTTAATAAAGCGGTAAAGTTATTTTTTACTTGTTAAAACGTTTGTCAGATTGTAGAAAATTTTGTGTGTGGTAACCTGATTCATAAAAAAATGTTTAATATGTTATTAAACATTACGTTATGTACAACGAAAGCGGAGCAGTAAACAAAGACGCAAGTGAAGTTGCATGGGACTACTAGTATATACTTCTATTATGAAGATAAAAGGTTTATATTTTTAGATTTCTTTAATTTTGAGTGTAATTAATAAGGTACAAAACTACTGAACGGATTTTAAAAACACTTTAATTAGTAGAATATTATTTTATCTCTGAGTGACATAGGCTTATATCTATACTAGCTTTTGCCCGCGGCTTCGCCCGCGTGGGTTTGGGGTTTCCGGGATAAAAAGTAGCCTATGTGCTATTCCGGAATGTATCCTATGCCTGTGCCAAATTTCATTCAAATCCATTCAGTAGTTTTTACGTGAAAGAGTAACAAACATCCATACATCCATACATCCATACTTACAAACTTTCGCCTTTATAATAGTAGTAGGATTTTCTTCAGGTAAAGCTGCTTGCCAGCTGCAGTTTTTCCGTCCGATTATAATTTAGGTGTCTTCAAGGCTAGAGCGAATAGGCTCTTAATATACTAGAGCGCCTCACCAACAACGATTGCATCACTGCTAACCATCAGGTGGGATCGCAGTCAAGCACTAGTTTATAGCAATTAAAAAAAATCCTTATTATTTTTACCCTGTATCTTTGCTGAAAAAAACTGGCTGTTGTTGCTAAGTTTATTTTTGTAAATATAATAAAAAAATAAAAATGATTCAACATTAGAATCCTGTATGATTTCTGAGTGTAGGAACATTGTCTCAAATAATACACATCTATTTTAGGCAATTGTTAATGTAATATCTAAAAGAACTCCCAGTTTAATTCTTGTTAAAAAAATATCTATGCTGAAGCAAACTAAAAAGAAACTCGTGTTTTTTTTTTCAATTCAGAACTCGTTTCGTATTACGATAAACAGTTTTCTTTTAAACAATCCTCAAGTTCTTTGGTTTAATTTCGTTAAAGGAAACATGAAACAGAAATGTACAGAAGGTTAACTAAGCGGAAAAAAGCGCCATCTTTGTCACCGAATAAACTTTGAGAGATATTGAGCAACTATTTGGAGTATGATGTAACTTTTAACTACATACTTACAAATAAAGATGTATAGGAAAACTGGGGGAAACTTGAATACACAATACGAGCTCCTGAACACCCCAATGTGAATAATAATTTTCTGATGGATATTGAACATCAAATTTAAAAAAGAAACAGGAATGAACGTTCTTAAAAAAAGACCGGAGGCGTTTGCTTAAAGCTTAATGAATTAAGGTCATAAATTGTCAAATAACTTCTTGCCCTCTTTGCTGGAGCGTGAGGGTTTGTCAGACTTTTACTGACTAATACCAACTGCGTCCTTTTAGTAGCTCGTTACGTTCCATGGCCATGGCAACTCATTGGATCATTCCTTATTCCAAAATATTCCATAAAACTCTGGAATGTGCTTCCCCTTGACATCAAAAAATCTGAAAGTAAATTTTCCTTCAAGTGTAAAATTCGGAACTACTACTTGAAGTCCTCTCAACCTAGTTCAAGTCTTCGTCATAATAATTGTCATATTTAAAGTTCGATTATTTATAATTATTTGATATTTATCATACTATTTACCTTTTTATAATATCAGCATTATATACGTATTTTATTATTATAAGTCCCTTAATTTATATTGCTATCTATTTAAAATATCTATTATTTATTTATTGTGCACACCTACCACAGTGTTGTCTTTTTTAACCCAAAGGTTGACTGGTAGAGTATGCCTAGTAGCATTAAGTCCACCTATGTACCACTACTGAACATGAAGTTTAAATAAATATATTCCTTGTTTATAGTGGACTTTTTGCATGTCCCTGTAAAGTGGTTACAGTGCGACTGGAATAGCAAATTCTCGATCAAACGTTTATTCATTATGGACTGTAGCTCATTAACATTTATTTAGGCGGAAGACACACAGCCGCTGAGAGTGGCGAATAAATTTGTGTACATAATCTGTAGTGTGGTTACTTTGTGTCAGTCAATTCTTAAAGGGACTTTATTACTAACTGCGTTACCTTTTTTTTAGGATTTTAAGTTATGTTTCTTTTAGACTCACGCAGTATTTAAGTGATAGGCCTGTTGTGTAGCGAGTCGTGGGTTCGATTGCCAATGAGACAAATATTTGTATGGCCTACAAATATAAGTTTCGAATCAGATTGTCTTGTGGATATGACTTTACGTATTTTTGGAACGCACTCATGATTTTTACACAACGCCGTCTAGTCCCAAACTAAGCATTAGGTGCTTTTACTGAGTACCAAACAACTGACAAAAATATTTATATATTTCTGAATACAAATATCAGAAAAAGGACCATGCACATCACCCAAACATATGCCTTGGGTATTAATCGAACACACGATCTCTGGTATAGTAATCAAGACCACTAACTAGACAAACAGGCAAATAACAAAAAAAAAATTGTTATTTTACAAGCTTTTATTTACTTTCCCGTTGTCTGTCGTTCTGTAATCAAATCTTGCAACTTAAATTTGATCCACTTCCCGATTTCCGATTGAGCTGAAATTTGGTATACACGTTTAGTTTGGATGACAATGCAATATTATGATGACATGGAGCTGATCTGATGATGGAATCGCGAGGTAGCCATAAGAACTCTGTAATTAAACGGCACAACCACGTCGAGTTTGGGCTCGTGTGAATCGTCTTGACGAGTTTTATTTATATAAGTATAGACCACCGCTATAAAAGCTTGTTATGAAAAAAAAATTTTTCATTGAAAACTTGTTTTTGTTTACTAAAAACCATTTGTATCGAAACAGACTATACTTCCCAATTCTATTTAAAACAACATCTAATCTTATCGGTTGTCACTTCTATCTTTCGTAAGTCACAATAAAAACAAATAAGTTGCGAATAAAATCAACTTTAACTTAAAGCGTTGACTTGGAAAGTTTTTCACTAAACTTGGAAGCTCCTAATTAATTCCGGGCTTCATCAATCGTTAAACTTTAATCAGTCAGTGAGAGCATCAGGGTTCGAGGATATTTTTATGATTTTTTTTTAAAGTTGGCTTTTAATCAAATGATCGCGATTTGTTAATTTAAATGTTATTATTTGGATAACATATTTTAGACGATTTTTTACACGTCTTTGGGGAAAGAAAAAAAAAAACCACACACACACAGACACACATGAGCGTCAATCTATTTGGATTGATGTGATATGTATAAATATATATAAATGCGTAAATATGTAGTTTCATTGTTGTCCATATTTTTACAGATATTACTTGCTACCTATTATTTTCTTCCTTTCTTTCTTCTTCTGTCGGCGGCTTCACTTGCGTGAAAGCCGAAAAAATAATATTAAAAGAACAATCTCTCGGGACAGACTAAGACTAGAGCTTATTCTGAGGCCAATAATAATAAGAAAGAAATCCTATCCATGTATCCAGCACAAAGGCTATATCTTATTAGTTTCGTCAAAGACATAATGCCTAAACCGGCTTCCATTGAAAGTCTAAACCAACGCTGTCGCATAATTTATATCTTCAAGTTAAATTACCCTTCCCACAATTATGAGACAGAAAAGAGAAAAAAATCGCGATTCCACCGATTCTTTTCATACCAAAATCCTACCCAACTTTCCTTTTATATTCCAAAATGCCGACTTAAAATGTCTTAAATGAATTGTCCCGGCCACTGTTCACTCCATTCTTCGTTGACAATCCCTTGACGTGTTTTATGTCCTAATTTAAATTGCTTTTATCGCGAACACGACCGTTACGTTTGCCCCAAAATGGCCGCGGTGGAATCCCGTTTTTCACTCTCGAAATACCAAGTGCTTCTTGGCTTCTCTAATTGTTTCTACGGTCTATAAAAAAGGTTTTAAATGAGTCGTTTTCCCCTCTTAACTGCGTTGAGATTTTAAAAATTAACCCTCGTCAGTCTTTGGTACTTTAACATAGATGCTACGTTTTCGTAGCAGGTCTACGGCGTAGCGCATAAATTTTCGTAGCAAGCGCTACGGTGCGATGTCTGACTTCAACAATATATTGTAATGTATGTGAATAATGTGTTTGGAAATGTATCCGGATTTTCTAAATTCTTTAAAATCGCTGAAGTTTTGATACTGCTTAGAATTTTGATAAGCGTGAAGAGAAAATCTTATTTTCTAAAAGAAAATTCACTATTTATTTGTTTTCTATCTAATTAATTGCTATTATACTGCACAGTTATCAAATTAGAACCCCATTGCGTATATATTCGATGTGATTTGATTGAGAAGCTAAATAAATAGCTATAAAACAAATAAACATTGATGATAAATTTTATTTACAATTCGTACCTATATCACGTTAATACAACGTACGCTACGCTATGTTACAATCGCGAAATAAAAATGTTGAGCACCTTCAAGAAAAAATAAGTACCTAAAACTGTCATACTTAGAAAAAAAAAAAAAACGGTAACCACTATTAACAACCATTTTTAAGAATAAACTAACCGCTGCCAACGACTTCGACTCCGCGAAAGTCGCCTAGTACTTACACTACCTTTAGTCCCTAAGGGGGTGATTCGACTTTTCGAGTAGGTATAAGGAATCTACGAGCCAAATATCAAGTTTGTAGGTTAAAATTTCCGAGATTTTGTGAATACTCAGTGAGTGGTGTTTCGCTTTTATATATATAACATCAATTAATGTAAAAGAGCAAAATAATTATTTATCATTATAAGAGAGCATAAATCAAAACTATTTTTGTAATGCAAACACAAAAAAAAAAAACGGCTAATATATTTCCTTCTGAATCCCGTGTGTACCTCGCCTAATAACATAATAAATATTTTTCCTCGCTGGCCGCTTGACGCGAAAGATTGATGTGCAGGAAATACTTCGTTTTACGTACGGTATGTACTCTTACATAATGTATATCTACACGCCAAGGAATATTAAAAAATTAGTACCTATGCTACAATTTGTATGAAGAGATGTGAAAAAATATGTGAGGAATATATGTACATACATTGCTATAATATGGAAGCAGAAAACAAAATGATTACATCGGTTTTGTGGTAGTTTTGTTCCTTAATAGCAGTTTGGTAATTACGAGTAAAACTATGAATTATATAAAATACAACCAACGAATCGTTATTAAATATGCGAAGGTTTATAAAAGCAATAAAGTGTTTGTCCTAAAAATGATAGCTTGCTAAAATTGTGAAATCGTTGCTTAGAAACCAAGGCATTAACAGACAAAGAGTAATTTAAATTATGTAAAAATAAGCTCGTCCACATCAGACAAGATCAATACTTAAAAACCCCATTTACATCGTCATAAATCAACAACTTACACCTGATCCATGTATTTCCCAAATAAATTTAATAATCACAACTCACACACGCTTCTGTCAAATAAACCAAAAAATCGCAACTGACATCTGCATCTCCCAAATAAACTTGCACATTTTAATTCACCCTTATATCATCAATCAATCAATACATATATAAAAATCAATGGCACATTTCGTTGTAATTTTATAACTCAAAAACGGGCTCACCTATCCAAACCAAATGTTTAGGCTTTGTTCGGACCATTTAATAGATAGTTTATGTTAAGTTTACACAAAATTAGGGTTGTTCATTTATCACATTTTTCTGTTCCTGGAAGCGAAACCGCTTGCAAAAGCTAGTCTGTCATATAAACTTGCAAATCACAACCCACGCACGCATTTTACAAATAAATATACATATCACAACTTACGCACGCACCTCACAAATAAAGCTGCAAGTCATTGCAGCGTAAAGGATATACCATATAACATACGAGTATTCTCCCCATAAGAAGGAACATACCCTTTAAACCGTTCCGCTCTTGAATATCGCGGACAGCTATAGAAAGCCGGTGAAGCGTGAATCGTATCATACCTCATTATCGACGAGGATGATATGTTTTTTGTGCCTATAATGTTAGATTTAAAATATGCATTCTTGAAAAAAATTCAACTGGTAAACGATTGGTAGAAAATGCCTAAGGCATTAAGTTCGCCTTTGTATTATGTGCATAAAGTTATTATAAATAATAATTTTGAAGTTATAGGTAGACGATTACATTTACTTAGAATAGTCTTGTGAAGGTTTTTAATTTTCGATTTCCGACTTTTTCTTTTGCGATACTTCCTCTTTTGTAAAATTTTTGAATACGAGTAAGTCAACGGGAAGCGCCATGAAGGTTGTGATTTCTTTGCACTTTTCAAAATATGCACCTAAACGGAGCATTAGCGACCTTATCTATATACAATGATGAATGAGAATGAGTGAATGTTTACCAGCTTAATATCTGTCTGATAACAAACGAAACATAAAAATAGTTCAGTAAATGTATCCTCAAGTTTGCTACAGATTTGTGCATACTATTTCCACGTAAAGAGGCCATTGACGGTCGTAAGGAGTCTGCAAGAGTCACAATCTGTGCTGTTCGTAAGCATTCTTAGCATCGATTGCTGCATGAGGCCGATACCGCCACGTTCGATACGTCCCGCTATAATATTCGACTATACTTTTGATATTTTTGCAGAGATTTTGTTGGGTACTTTATGGTAAAAGATTAAAATTTGGGAATTGTAATATAGATTGTTTAAGGCGTTCTGTAAAAAAAAAAGACAAGCTATAGTGAAAACCAAAAAGGCATTAAACTATTTTTGTTTTAGTAATATTTCCATAGATTTAAGTTTATGTGTGAGTTCTGTTACTTTTTGGTGTAAAATAAAGCGTATTCTATTCTAATGAAAATTTAAAGAAAAAAAAAACAAATGCGGTTTATGTAGACAAGGCGATGACCTGGTGTGTTTTCAGAGGCTTGACCTATTTAGATGAAATTTCCAGTGTATATTTGAGTGACCACTAGATGGAATAGATACAGAAAATATAATAGAATCCGGTGGATAGTACACTCGGGTTCTCTATTGATTTTACTCACAAAAGCAAACTTTTAGACCTGTCTGTAAGCTGTTGTATAGCTGTTATCCTAACAACGTCTGTTGGAACTAGTTTCCTTACATTTTTTCCTTCCTTTTTATTACAAATGACAGAATAAATTGAATACCACTCATCCTTAATTCAAATAATTAACAAACTATTGACCTACACCCCACAAACTTCCTTACAGCAATTTTAATTCCTAAAACCATTACTGCCTTAAACAGCAGTATCACGTGACATTAAGTCATTACCTCCCCGCATATTGTAGGTGAGAAAATACCCCCTAGTTTGTTTTATTCACAATAAATAACGCCAGTGTTGCTAGCATTAATAATCGGGTCAGGCTATGAAATTGTTGGTTACCCCTGCATAGAATTGGTTACGGTTAGTGCTGACGTTTTCGTGGAACACGAAATTTTAATCGAATTGAATCGATTTCGGATTTCACCCTTATTTTCTAATACTAATTTTAATAAAAAAAAAATTCGGATATAAACTACAATAGTAGCAAAAAAAAATGTTAAAAAGGCAGTATAGAAAGAAAAACACATAATTAGACATTAATATAAAAACATGCAATCAAAATAAAATTTCAAAATAAAATTATTATATTATTATTGCAATAAATAAAATTAAAATGATATAAAATTGCCAAAAAAGTAAAAACCCATTTTTGTGACAATTTAAATATTGTTAACCCATGTTTCCCAATACTGAAATTCTAAAGCCACGTGGAACAAAATTCAATCAACAGAAATCCTAAAAATAAGAGATAAACATCATGTTTAATGTTTTTCACAGAACTGTCCTGAAAACATCGTTTTTTGAACAACTCGATTATTTTGTATCTCTGAATTAATGGAACTGTTTATTTCAATTTGATATAATCCGGAAATCCTCAATTATTTCGGACCGGGAAAATGTAATCATGTTACGTCACTAGTACGTATCGAATGAAAATATCGATTCGAAATTCATGAGAATACAGTGTAAAGGACGATGAGTCAAAACATCCCCCTATCCAACATGTACCAACAGAAATGAAACATGTGTCATTCAGAGAGGCTAGTTGAATAGAGATTTTTTTTTTAATTTCATGTATATATGTACGCAAATACCATAATGTGAATACAGATGTTATGAAAGGCTTAAAGCTACACAGTACAATTATGGACCCCGTAAGGACACAGCAATATACTAGAACAATTATATAAACATATCGAATATTAAAATCAATTTAAAATAATCAAACAATTCATCAAAACCAAATTTAAGTAATCAAATAAAATACAAAAAAAAGAATTAAAATAATCAAATGAAGATCAACATTGGAGGAGAATAATCAAAAACAAACATTAACATTTTAATATAAATCAAAATAATCAAATTCTTGTATTTTATAATAATGTCAGTTTATAATCAAATTAAATTAATCCAATATGAACAACTTTTACTAACCCAAAAAACCCCGCTGCTCAATACCTTTTTTTGAGTTATGTGAATATAAATCTATGGAGCAGTGGGTTATTTTTTCCGAGATTTTTGGGTTGGTCTCATAGTAAAAGTTATTTTAAGTTAGATTAAATGTGTACAATGATCCTTTTTAAGGAAAGCCCATCTTTCGTATCAACGTTGTATTTAATATCACCATTGCTAGTCAATAATAAATAAAAGAAATAATCATATTTTCAATCATGTCTGACAAAAGCTGACATAATAACACATCACTGACAAATGACGTCACGCTATCAGCCTCGACACAAAAGGTAATGAGCTCAACTGCCGTTTTGTTGTCAAACGCTAAATTAACTGCGCATTTCGCTTCATTACTGACTTTTATACTGATTGATGTTTCAAATAACCTTGTTCTTGTTTTAACGGGTTAGATAATAATTGAGGAATTTTTGGGTACAAGAAAAGACTCTCAAATACTAGAAGATTCAAAACAACTAGGTTAAGCATTACCTAGTTTATTTATTTGTATATATATATATATATAAATATATATTATACTATTGGATTTTATATATGGTTAATCAGTATATCTATTCTTGTATTCACTTTTCCTTTCTCTTTTATTGCACCTACCACTGTTTGTCTTTCCATCACCCTAAGGTTGACTGGTAGTCCGCCTCTGTATATTTAGTGCATAAAGTGTTTTATAAAGAAATAAAATAAACATATACCTTATCTGATGAAATGGATCGTTTAACTAAACTAAAACTTCATTTTTTTAACGTTCCTATACTTGCGCCAATTTTTGTGACACCTGTACTCGTGCATGGTCTCACAGACTGATAGCTCATACCCCTAAGTCCCCTATACAATTTTTATTTCTATAAAGGTTTGTATAAAATTAGTTTATCCTACTAAAGCCTTATTTTAAATGATGCGTTGTCACCTAAAATAAAAGTCCGCCCATTGAATATGTGTAGTGGAGTCCAATAAAATATATATCTTCTTATAACTATATAAAAATGAATAGCTGTTCGTTAGTCTTTCTAAAACTCGGGAAGGGATGCACCGATTTGGCAAATTTGGGCCTAGAAATATTCGTAATATCTCAGGAAAGCGTTAAACGTATTTAAGCCTTAAAGTTTGTCAGCTCAGCTAGTAATAATCAAATAACAAAAAAAATCTTGAAATTGTCACCAAATAACATTGTGCTCTTTCACAAGTTTAACGAAAACAAAGTCGTAGGCACCAGCTATTCAATAAAATATAGTCTATCTTACTAAAGCCTAAATATGTGCTTGTTGTGTTGAGAATTATGGCCCATCCACAAATTGTTCCCAGTAGGAAGCTTAAGTCCCCTCTCTAGTCCCTCCTCCAGTCGTACCTCAAGATATTTCCTCTCTAAATTGCTTATTAAGTTAATAGGCTTATATAAAGGCAACTTCCCCCAATGTGAAGCGATCTCTGAAATCTATGTAAATATTTAATGCGTTGTCAATAAGACGGCTTGTAACTTTGCGTTCGTGTTCATTAATTATACATTTGTGGAGGTGTATACTGAGAAATTATTTGTGCTTGAATATTCTGACGATAGATATTAAAAAGGAATGGCGAAGAATCTATTCTGATACCGTTATTTTTAGAGGGCAACTAAGTCATTTCACTCATTCACAGTCCCTGTGTTTTTTTTATGGTAGGTAAAAATCATCGAATGACGAATCCCACTCTTGGGCGGAGCGGGAAACAGTGTCAGACTCTTACTGACTAAAGAACCTACCCCGTGCCTTCCTTGCCTTATTCCCAGAGCCCCGGTGTAACGCTTTCGCATCAACCCTCAGCTCCGGGAGGACTGAGGGTTGATGTTGGACTTCTAATAACCTAACCCTTACATGGCTACGTAGGCACGGTGTAGGTTGTTTAGTCAGTAAGAGTCTGACACTGTTTTTCTCTCCGCCCAAGACCCGCCTTTGTTATTGGATGATTTTTATCTACCATAAAAAACCCGTGCTTCTTCAGTTTCCTTTTGGAATTCTAGTGGATCAAAAGTAACTCTATATTTAGCAATAAAAATACTCATACGCAAAAACCATCATCCTCAAATAATGTCATGACACCCAAAAGATGTCCATTATTAATACGCCTCCTTCAGTTGTTGTCGCGTTTATCAGATTCACGCAATGCTCACTAGGTCACCGGTCCATCTTGCAAGAGACCTTTTAACGAGGATTCTGCGGTCGCCACTTCAGACTCAAACGATATCTTTATTCTTGATCCTCTATAACTTTGCTGATATCTTTATTCTTGATGCGATCAGCAAAGAAACTCCGTGCATGACTCTCTCCATAGCCCATTGGGTGACTTTCAACCTTCTGATCCACGAATTCTGAACTTCTTCTTCCATTGTGAGGAACCACGTCTTAGATTAGATAAGAATAGGAATAAAACCGACACTCATTTTATAAAATAAGAGTATTTATAGAACAGCCTTTACACAGTAATGTCGCATCCAAAACAAATTCAAACCCACTTCAATTTTATATCTCACAATAAAAATACTCTCCCGCTACAATTACTCTACTAAATATCACGAAAAAAGTAGAAAAAAAAATATACGTCCCTAAATCACAATAAAAAGGTCGACGATTTATATCGCCGAAGACAATTTAATATTGCGACGGACATTCGGCCTCTCACTATAATCGAATCAAACGACACCCCTTTAGGCTCAACGATAAATAAAAAAATCGCGCCATAAATAACTCTGAAGCTACAGACCGATTCTAATGAGTTAGAGGCGAGACTCGGGTTGAATCGAAAGTGCCCACCCCTAAACCATTTGTATTCAAACGAACCCAGGGGCCGGCCGCATTTTAATTTACTTACTCGAATTAAAACTGCGCGTGATTCGAATCCGATTCCATTTTTACAACGATACTTTATTTTTATCGTTGATTGAAGACGCTCTGTTATTATTAGTCGGCTTTTCTTGAGAACCGATCGGAATTCAATCGGTACAAATAATCGGTTACGTTTCCTGAATCGGTTTGGTTCGATAGCATATTTTATAAATTGACGGTAACTTCCTCTGGATGGAATCGGTTCTGCTATCGTTTGTCCTTCCAATTTGCGTATTCAATGTCTTTGTTGTAGGGAACAGCCCTTTCTGTACAATCACACAGAAAATGCTTTCGTATTTAATGTGTGTTTTATTTTAATTTAATTGGAATAAACTACCTGTTTTATATACTTCGTTCTCATTAATGTTGAGTGCTTTTTATAAATGGTTATGTGACTTATAAAAAATAATAATTGTTTAAATTAAAAAAGGTAAATACAATTATTCATCAATTTTAAAATAAACTTTCAATACAAAAATAACTGCAAATATTGATTTATAGTACAAATAAAACGTAAACAATTCTACACACCACACACTCCACAATCCCTTCCAAAAAGCGAGGCAGTTAATTTAAATCGCTGCCACCTACAGATTAGAACGTTTATTGTCTGTCGTGTAGTCGTTATCATCAAATTCGATGTTTATATTTGCACAACAATCCGTCCAGCGACGTTCGTCTCGCTTTGTTGTGGTAATTTCATTAGACGCGGTCACCAACCGTTGAATATTAATAAGAGTTCGTGCAGCACTTTTGTTCTTGATTGTACTGGAGAAAGAATGTAATGTTAGGTTATGAAGTTAATTGGAATGTTTTGAAGGACTATTTGGAAATTTTTGGGACTTGGGTGATCAGAAATAGATCTGTTGAACGCTTTGTTTTGATGATATGATGTAAGTGGAATATTATGACAGAAAGTTCTTAAAATTTTTGGGGTATTTAAAAAAAATATCCAGGTGTCGTCGTTCGGGTGTCGTGCACCCACCACACTTCACTAGCAAGAACTACCGTCAATATACGTGAACCTTGTAAATTCATATATCTATTTTCTTGGATATACATAAGCGTACGAACGTTTTACAGTCTACTGCTTTTTATTTGAGTCAAAGTCTAGACCCTTACAAAAATGGCGTCTTTGCTTTTGAGATGGCGGGACAGCCTGGATGCCTTCCTTGAGAATTAGAACGATAAAGCGAGTAACCGAGATAACTGGAAAGAATGGAGGGAGGCCTTTGCCCAGCAGTGGGACAGCACAGGCTAGTTATAATAATATAAATAACCCTTTATTATCAGGCAACTAAGGCCCATAGATAAATTATACATACAAAATAACTAAATAACTATTGCACACGAAGTGACGGCGTCGTGTTCCGCTGCGAGGTCGGTATCCTACCACGAAATCGTCGATACATGATACCCTTTACCGAAAGTTCTCCTTTGAGGAAGTTCTCCAAATGTTGAGTCGGTACACGCAACACAAAAGACTTGAAATTAGTGTTGCTAACTACACAACTCTCAAAATCCTGTTGGTCTTCACACAAACTGACTCCACGATATCTTCAATCATAATAAACCAAGTCTTCTTCTTTTCGAATCGATGATAAACTCTTTAAACTATTGGAGCTCAGTAGGTGGCTACGTTAACTGCAGCATCTGTGGCACTCATTAAATCCTCCATAGTGCAGGTGTATGGGCACTTAGGGCACTCCAGCAAGTGGCTCATATTTTGAACAAGGGCATCACAATGAGTATCCGACTGGTCTATAAAACCCCATTTCGCCAAGTTGTATTTACAGCGGCCTTCTTGGGTGCACAGCCGATATAGTGCATTCTATATAGGCCACTGCAATTCATGTCCAGGTGGAAGAATTTCTTGTGGTCTCAAGAAGTCGGATGGTAGTAGGTTATGTTCTTCCCAAAGCTTTATTCTTTCCCTATTGGGTAGTTTGAGTATGGTCCGTGTACTTATTAACCAAGTAAAGTAACTATTCAGTTCTATCATATATTTAAAACTGAGGTCAATCTCAATATTATAACCACTATTTTTAACAAAGTTTGATTACAAAAAATTGATCATTCTATGCCAGTATTGCTTGAAATAGTCACTTAATTATTGACTGAGGCGTGCCTATAATTAACTGACTATTATAAGTCCAATTACAGGTGCTTACAATTATATTACACGTAATTTGTAATTAAATAATTATGGTAACGTTATAAAGGACACAATCTTTTGTATTAGGTACGTTAAACTATGATTGGAGAAATTAGGAAATGAAATCAGTTTTTGATTTTAAAGCATCCATTATTTATTACTAGCTTTTGCCCGTGGCTTCGCCCGCGTGGTATTGGGGTTGGGGTTTCCGGGATAAAAAGCCTATGTCCTATTCCGGAGTATATCCTATGCTTGTGCCAAATTTCATCCAGATCCGTCCAGCCATTTTGGCGTGATTGAGTAACAAACATCCAAACACCGTAACTTTCGCATTTATAATATTAGTAAGATTACGTTGTTAGAATTACTAGTAAAATGGTATTTTACCATTAATTGACATAGGTATGTTTTCTCATTTCACGCAGTTAAAGCCGCCTGTAGAAGTTAGATTATTATAATTTATGTTTATTTTAAATTAAATTCTTTTTTAGTAAATAAGGTTTTATTATATTTTTTATATAAGTTAGGTACTCGTTAAAAAATAATTGACTTTTTAATTGATTGTTTACTTTATTCTGTTGTTTGTTCTGTGTGTCTGAAATAAATGTTTTTTTTTTTCTTATCATTTTTCTTTTATACATTTTTATTTTAAATTTAAACAGTATAATTAGTTTGACTGTGATTGCGTACTTAGGTTTTTTCTATCTTTCGTTTTCATGGTTAGTGTAATAAATAATTTTATTACTGAAAAAAAAAGATTTTTTTATCATACTTTTTTACCAATACATATTATGAAATTAAAGAGTTTATTGTTTGGAAGTATTCATATTTCAGTTACGAATGGTTTGGATGAAAAACAATATTTTGTAGGATAGTTTATATTAGTGTGCCCATTTGTGTACCACACCACTTCAAAAAGTCATTTACTTATTTATTTAAATAGAACGGTCGGAGCCAAGACACTATTTAACTTAAAACTAATATTTTGTAACTCAGTCATGCATCCTTCTCACAAAAATTCAAACATTCCGACATTATCACTTTCCATTCATCATCACGCTACGACTCAAGAGAGCGTATTAATTAAAGATGCGGGTGAAACCGCGGGGTAGAACTAGTATGTTTTATAAGACTTCCTTTTTGCACAAAGGTACTACCACTCGCAGCATATTTCCGTGTAACCGTAATTAATTTGCAATTATTTCATGCAATAAAACGGAAAATAAAACAAACTCCTTGCTTAAGTCGGTTCCTTATTTGCGTAATTTTTGCATAAAAACAATTAATTATTACGACGGATATAATTAGGATATAAAGTCAATAAAAAGGTTAATTACGTAAACATTAAAAATGGGTCGTAAAAAATATATGAGCACTCAATAGGTACTACTTCCTACTGGTATTATAAGGTGTAAATGTTTTACCTTTGTCTGTTTGTTCATCAATTAATAATATCTATAACTAGCTTTTGTCAGCGGCTTCGCCCGCGTACATAAAATATAGCCTATGTCACTCAGGAGTAAAGCAGCTTTCTATTGTTGCTAAAATTTTTCCAATCGGACCAGTAGTTCCAGAGATTACCCCCTACAAACAAAAAAACAAAATAACAAAAAAACAAACTTTACCTCTTTATTATATTAGTGTAGATAGTGTAGATAAACTAGAATAGTGGTGGCCGTGTGGTAAAGGCCTCGACTTACAAGTTATTGTATTTTTGAGTTCAAACTAAACCAGGAGCATTACTTTTGTTTGTTACTGTTTTACGCTTTTTTTATATGGTAGGTGAAAATCATCGAATGACGAAACCCGCTCTTGGGCGGAGCGGAAGACCAGTGTCAGACTTTTACTGACTAAAAACCCTACCCCGTACCTTCCTTGCCTTATTCCTAGAGTCGAGGTAACAGTTTGCACCACCCTAGGCTCCAGGAGGCGTCGGCCCTGAAGGGCCCCTGCAGTTTGCTGACAACTCCTTCAGGCGCGCGGGAACGGTGTGCGCCGTTGACGACTTGGACTCGGTCTGGACAGTTACCAGACGACCGTACGGCGAGCTACCCATTGCTCACCGTTACTGTTTTACGCTGGAAACCAAACAAATTGGATGACACTTGGCGCATGGGTAGATTTTGTCCTAAAATATGTACCTACATTCTTCGATCACCAATAGAATATTTTTTGTCTCAGTGATATTATGTTCCCGTGAACTACTTTTTTTACTATCACTACATTTTTTTACTTCATTCAGGTCGGCAGAAAACAGAATATGAGGCACAGGAGAAAAATGTGTAAATAAAGACATTACCACATATTTTTATTCTAGTAGTAAGTGATAGTGATTTCAAAGTCCTCAGTGTAATTCACGCGAGCAAAACCGATACCAAAAACTAGTTCTACCATAAAAATATCTAAGAAATCTTCATCTTGTAAATGATGAAAGATGATTTATGGTCCTCACATTTTTCCCGCGATATAATTAGATTCTTCCCTACAGGGTTGCCACTTTCGGAAGCGAAAACAATTGAATTGTGTCCTTGAGGTTGATCGATGGGTTTAACAGAGTGAAAAATAACTTGAGCACGTGTTTTTACCTGGCTGAGCTAAGATTAGAACACCTACGCTAGCCTCTTTCGTGTAGAATGGGATGATAAGTTTAACACTGATATTATAAAGGCAAAAAATTGTGAGTGTGTGTATTTTTGTGGTTAAGGCCAGGTTGTACCTATTCGTTTTGAAATTTTTTAAACCTCCAGGCAAAAATCAAACACTATATAAATTGCTAAAAAAAATGCATACTGGCTTGATAAAAAGTTGCGTATCTGACCCTAAAATAAAATTTTAAATGTGTGATTACGGTACGGAAATATTTTGAAAGTTACAAAAAATAATAAAGCTGGTTTATTAAAAGAGCCATGCAAAAACCTTGTACATTATTAAAAAAAAAAAAACTGCTCTTAAGGGGCCGTGAAGTTGGCATAAACCGACTCTTAACCCTCAAACGGCTGAATGTATTTCGACGAAACTTGGTACACGGATTGACCATTTTCTGGAATAGCATATATAATATTATTTCTTACTTCAAGAGTATGTTCCTTTAAGATACTTAACAGACTTTTAAAATTTATTAATATATATACTAAAACAATAATCTAATAAGTCATTTCGGCAGCCCTATTCCGTCACCACGGTAAACACCTCAAGGCATCAGGTGGGGGTGTAATGTTCCAACATAAATGTGCTACCAACATAACATAATTATGTAAATGTGCGTTACGTGAGAACACGATGCTTTATGAACGTGTGCATGTGTGCGTGTGCTTTGGAGTGAATTTTACGCCCAAATATATTACTTAGTTTAATGAAAAATATTTTTTGCTTGATGTTTTCTTGGGGTAGAACGCGTTTTGGCGTTTTAATTTTAGGGCAGTGCTATTTGTTGATTTTTTTGGTTAAAGATGTTTTATACATATTAAAATATATTAGGTGAATTTTACTTAAATGAGGACAGTATTAACTTAAGGTAAGCGAATCTTTGTACCTACATCGACAATCAAACCTACAATAGTGACAATGACATTCCATAGAAAACTTAATAGCAATGTTCTGATATAGGAATATTATTCCCAAATTAAGCAGAACTTCCTCTGGTGCTGGAAAATAATGCGCTCCTTTTGTAATCATGCAAATTATTAATCACGGTTCACTGATTGGTGGTAGCTGAACGATGTACTCGAAGTCATCCGGCTCGAAGGACCATGAATAATAATAATAACAAATGTCACTGAGACGATGACATTTAATCAAAAATTGGGTTGGGAGCTCACGATATGATTGGTAACGAAACCATAGTGCGATGTAGAAAAGTCATCTCACTTAACAACACCATCTAGTTAAAAAAATTGGTACAAAAATGTAATGATTTTAAATTTAAACTTTAAGTTAGTGTAAGGAGCCATAGTTGACTTTACAAATAAACACTAGATTTTTTTTATTATTTTTTACCAATACGTACTAAATTTTGCCTGATACAATATTTACAGAAAATCACAATGACGAAATAGCATTTAATTTGGAGCCCTTATTGTATTTTGTCTTCATCGAACTAGCAACACAACCTAATTTTTATCAAACAGTATAATTTATAAAAAAAAAAAAACTAACCCCCAATAACAATTTATGTATTGGCAATCCATTAATATTGATGGAAGAAAAGGCTTCAGTAACTACCCTTATTTTTCCACTAGCCCCAAACTTTGACACGTTATTTCCTCTCATGCAATATGCATAGCAATATTTGAAGACAGTAACTTCACCCCCTTACCTCCCTGTAATTGGCAAATATCTGCCGATCTTGACTACCTGAAAAAATTCTGAGAAAAAGGAGCTTATTTGCTTTGAGTCAAAAGATTTCTTAGATGAGGTAATGTCAAAGATATTATGCCTTTATTTAAGGAGAATTTCAATACGATAATATTATTAAGTAAGTAAATCACTTCTTCAGTTTATTATTTAATATTAAACATAGTAAGCTTGGTCTTTTTTATTTGTTATCATGATGCCCCACGCTAGAATTACTCCTGGCCCCCTAACCAAGTTAGCGTTCGATGTTCGCAAAACGTAACGTAAAACCAACGTCTTACGTTACGTTTTGCGAATCCCCTAGCCCCCCTATAGCCAAGTTACAACTACTAACTATAGGGGCTGTCATAACAGATACGTTTGCTAAAATGTAAACCAGCCTTGTCTAACTTAAAGTCACTAGTGTGCCAAAAGTATAAAAATCGTAATAATCAAAGCATAAGTGCATCCAGCTAAGGAAAGGAAGAAGAAGGAACCTAGAGGTCTTTAAATCAAGAGTGAATAAGGTACTACTTCTAGACAATCGTGCTCCATCGTCAACCATATCACCATCAGATGATATAGGGGTAAAACAGAAGAGCCAACTATAAAAAAACCCTCGAATTAAAACACTGAGCATGGTATAGCATTTGAAAGCAAAATCTAATTATAATAATCCCACTACTGGAACTTATAATAAAATATTTGACGCTATCTTATGGCTCTTCAAGAGAAAAACGCCTTGCTTTAGCTTCTACTGAACGTATTATATACTAGCTTTTGCCCGCAGCTTCGCCCGCGTACATAAAATATAGCCTATGTCACTCAGGAGTAAAGCAGCTTTCTATTGTTGCTTAAATTTTTCAAATCGGACCAGTAGTTCCAGAGATTACCCCCTACAAACAAAAAAACAAAAAAACAAACTTTACCTCTTTATTATATTAGTGTAGATAGATTATAAAACCCGCTCATCTCGAAGTAAGCTCATATTTAGCAATACTTTTGTAATCCTCTCTGCTATCAAGTCAAGATTTTACAAGCGAAACAATCTTCATTTTAAAGCTCATTATCATAAAATAAAATGTTAATTGCAGAGATAAAAGTATATTTACTTTGAAATTTTGTTTTACGATTAATTAGGATGCTTACTTCTTCATACAATCATTATCATCAGCCTTTTAATGTTCCCACTGCAGGTTCCCACATCCACCACGCGGGCCCAGTGCGGATTGGTGGATGTCACATGTCTTCGAATTTTTGGTTCTAGGACATGCCGGTTTCCTCACGATGTTTTCCTTCACCGTTTTGAGAGCAGTGGTGATGAAATAAATTACACAAAGTAATGCGCCTGGCTGGGTTTGAATCCGCGACCTACGACTCGTAAGTCGGGGCCGTTACCACTCGGCCACCACTGCTCTCAAAAAAAAATGTATGCTGGAAATGTTATGTTAAATGTAAATTAAATTAAACAATGAAAGAACTTCGGAAAACTAATAAAAAGTAATTTCATTTGGAACAGTCATAGTTGGGTAACGTACCTGGAACTACTGGGAATATATATAGTAATTTTAATGGTCTTTGTTTAATCTTATCAGACTAATGGCGGGCTTATCTAGGAATTCCCAACACGACTTTATAAACTTAATCGGTGAAACAAAATGAAAATGCCTGGTTACACACACCAAGAGTATAATAGAATAGAAATTACATAAAGAAAAGCTTTATGCCGCGGTTTCACTCGTATGTAAAGAAAATAGTGTTATTATTGATAGAATTGATTAAGTATTAATTAAATTCAGCATGTAGCAATTATATTAAAAACTTAAATTCAAGCTTACGATTTACCGCGATATTACATTTGCTGCAGATATATGTAATATCCTTTAATATTAATTTAAAGTATACCACAATACCACATATACCGCTGACCATTTAATATTTTTTTACCGACCACTAAAAGCGGCTTAATTCTCTTACCAAATTATATTTACTCAGGGATAATGTAGAAATAATTAAACAATAATAAATTAAACAACCGAGTGTTCGTATAAAGAGAAACATTATTTTGGAAATAAGTCTTTGTATGTTAAAGTCCCATATACCTCAGTTGAAAAGGAACAGAGGGTATAAAGTCCCGCATACCTCCGTTGAACAGAGAGGTATTAGTATTAATATGCCAACCAAACAGGTATTAGGTACTTCTGATGGGCTACTGCCCGATGAATGATTTCGGGCTGTTCTATATTTTCAAATCGCGCGGAGAACTTTAATAGTATGATGCAGAATTAGTTCTTATGTGACGCCATAGATGACGCTACAAAGTAATCACCTAATTGCTTTTTATGATCTAGAGTGGAGCGGGAAGATATGTCAGACTTTTACTGACTAAAGCTACACTTATGTCTTTCAGTAGCCCAGGACCAAACTAAAATACGAATATTCAAATCATAAATAGGCCATTGCATCAATCTAATCAGACCATAAATGCAGAAAATAAGCACCATTGTTGCGACCACTCAATTACCTAGCCTATTCTGAGTACAATATACTCCTACCCATATTCCACGTAACTGTATGAGTACATTTACACAATTTTCACGAGCCACGCTGGCGTCGAGTGAGCCATACAATAACAGTATATAGGTATCTACGTAGGGTATATAACATAGGCACTCTTTATGCAAACTTATCCGCACATATAATGGCCACTACGTACTGAGAGGCGACGCGATGCTGCGCTACACTGTGCGAATAGCTAAGTTTGTAGCAAAGACAGCTGTTATTTTTCTTTAATAACAGCTGTCTTTGCTTCGCTGCGTATAGTAATTGTAGAGCAATTTTAATCCGAAATGTATGGGAATGTCATGTTACATGATCGCCTACTAGGGAGGCTGATATTGTGGCCTTAGATGGAACACAGGGTTTTTTATGGTATGAAAAATCATCGAATGACGAATCCCGCCCGTGAGTGGAGTGGGAGACAGTGTCAAACTTTTAAACTGACTAAACGACCCATCTTTCCTTCCTGCCTTAGGTCCAGCGTCCTGATGATCCGCTTACGAAAGCGGAACATCAGGACAAGGGTTGAAACGAATCAACCCTTGTCCCAAGAAAGAAAAGGAACACAGGTGGATTTTAGTCAGTAAAAGTCAGGCTAAATTATTCTGAACTAACTAGATATTGTAGTCTGTTGGACAAGAAGATACAGCGCAGCTTTCCTAACCCTGCCCGGCCGAGTCGGAAGCAACGATCTCTCTTAGAGTTAGATCTACCTAAATAAATGTATTTACATTTCCTCTGTATTTATTTTTGCCATTTATGATCTTAATAAAAAATATTTTTCCTTAGTTTTACTCAAATCTATTATTAGCACACAATACCTTTCCGACGTGTTTGTGTCTAAACCGTCACACGCTGAAAACCAGCGCTGTGGATTCGACTCACTATACTTATGGCCATGGAATTATTCTGAGCGTTCGGCCGTTTTGCGCGGTTGTCGCGTCATTTTCCGCAAATTTTGCTTTTATTTTCACGCTATATTTCGTAGTAGCGACGCATCGCTCGCATCGCACTGTGAACTTGACTTTAGTTACACGAGTCCATAGTAATGTAGCTTATTGTAATGGACAGAGTATCTGATATTGTTGACGATATCTCGTTACCTACTTATACAATTATTACAATTCCTTTTGTGCTGTTGTCGGGTTCCGTGGATAACTTCCTCGGAAATGAGTAATAGATATTTATCCCAAATACAAAACAACTTGTAATTTTAATAGCTTTTTTTTTCGCGACTTGACTCGCTTTATTATACAATAAAAAATATTTTCATCCTTTCCTTCGTCTTAGGTGTGTCTGTAAAAATAAACGTGAGTATACCCTGTGGCCTCACCACAAGTTACATAAAATATTTACCGTAGCCTTGATACGCAAACGGCAACTGAAGGAACACGGGTGGAATTTAACCATAAAATTAGGACACACAAAAAAAATCTTTCGCATTTTAAAAAACACGCTATTGGGAATTCCTGAAATGGAAACCCTTGCCTTAGTTGCCTTTTGCGTTTAAATGGTATTTAAACGCAAAAGGC
This sequence comes from Mythimna loreyi, assembly GCA_029852875.1. NCBI lineage: Eukaryota > Metazoa > Arthropoda > Insecta > Lepidoptera > Noctuidae > Mythimna > Mythimna loreyi. The sequence continues at coordinate 16,083,741 of CM056780.1, read as the reverse complement.
AACTGAAAGGCACATGTGTGGTTATAGTATGCAAAAGAAAATGTCTAACACCCTCCCGTCCACACTCAACAAAAGGAACACGTTATAAGATTTTTCACTTAAAAAAAAAACCTCAACGAGACACTGGCATCTGTCATATTATTAAGGATTTATCTTTTCATCAAACCCCACAGCATCTTTAAAACAAAATCAAAACTCGCTTACTTTAATCCGTTTAATGTGTCACACAAAATTACATGTCATAACGCGAGAAAAAAAATAAAAAAGTATATGCCAAGGTAATTCCGCTAATGCATGCCACACACTGAAGCTGTGCTCACAATATTTTGAAGTAATATTGTTTATGGTAAGCAGAAAATCTTGTCACGGCTTTATTTTGCTCATATACGAGTATTCATGGACCGTAGGATACGGTTGAGGACACACAGATTGAAAGTTTGATGAACTAGGTATATTGGAGGATAGTTTGTTGAATTGAATTAGTAAAGGCTGAGTATTCAATACTTTAACATTCAAATGAGGACCCTCAGTAGGAATTATAAATGCGAAAGTTACAATGTTTGGATGTTTGTTAACCAATTACGCCAGAACGGCTAGACGGATCTGGATGAAATTTGGCGCAGGCATAGGATACACTCCGGAATAGGACATTTTATCCCGGAAACCCCAACCCCAACTCCCAACAAAGCTAGTTTATCAATAAATATAATCAAAGCGCAAAATTTTGCTTTCGCAAAATGTCTACTGCTCGTAAAATCTCTGTCTTGGTGCCTTTTTCGCAGAGTGTTTCTTTTACTTTACTATATTACAAAGCCTTTTTGCATATTATCTCTTCAGCAAAAGGTCACTTAATCACAATACCATTTTCGCAGAATGTCTCTTCAGGAAAGGTCACTTAATTGTAAAGCCTTTTTCGCAAATTGTCTCTTTCGCATAAAGTTGTTTTCTCACAAGCCTTATTAGCAGATGATCGCTTTGGCAAAAACTTACTTTCTCACTAAGCCTTTTTCACAGAGTTTCTCTTTCACATAACTTTTCGCAAAAGATTGCTAAGACTAATATTGTCTCTTTAGCAACAGGACACTTTACTACAATGCCTTTTTCGCAGAATGTCTCTTTCACAAAAGTTCGCTTTTTCACAAAACTTTTCGCAGATGGTCCCTTTGGCAAAAACTTATTTTCTCACTAAGCCTTTTTCGCAGAATGTCTATCACAAAAGGTCACTTTTTCACAAAACTTTTTGCAAAATGTCTCTTTTGCAAAAGGTGGCTAAGGTTATTAAGAATAGTTAAACATTGCAGTCGTTATGCCGAAAAATACAAACATATTCACCGTTAAATAGTAATACCTACTTACATAAATCTCTGTATGTCTCAGAATAAAGAGTCAAAATATCAACTGCGACTTTCGCCACAAGATTCGCAAGTGACTTTATGTTTTTATAGTAGCACTAAGTTCTTATAGTTGCCATGTCACCAGAATACCTGAATAACTCACTCCGCTCTTGGGTTTATTGCCAAAATACGCGCGTTTCATGGAGCTAAGAATTTTCGTATTACCCCTCCGTCGCGTATTGGTAATCGTCTGTTGTGCGCTGTTTATTTTTGCAACGGTGTTTACATTTATAGTAAGATGATATTGAATATAACTTATACGCATATATTAAGTATATAAACACACGCCTATTTTTTCTGGAGGTATATAGGGGAAGGGTTTAAAATTTATCGTGAATTATTGTTGAAACAATTAGGCTTTTTGAATTATTTTTTTACATTCGTCTACCCTAACTCATGTCAACACAAGCGCTTACTAAGCCCACCCGAGCATTGAGATTCGCCGGGCGATCCTGCGCCATCCATATAAGGCAAGGACTTGCGGATGACGAGATATGATGAACAATTAACGAGCAAGAGTTGTTGATGCCGCTTAATTATCACGCGAACCTCAAAAAGGTGTCAGCAAAACTATAGGGAGGTCCGCAGTTCCGATACTAGCTAAAACCGCGGGAATTACCGTTATAGGAGAGTTTCCGTGGTTCTGGAACGAAACTAACAACTGCAGGACAAAGATTCGTTTTAGAGCGAGAAAAGTCATTCAATAATTTCCCACCTAAAAATGTTTGGACCACAGAAAGTTTTTTCAGAAGAAACTCGTATCTTCTGATGATAAATTAACCATTCAGCGCTTACTGCGATTTAATCTTATAATTACGATTTTAAAGATGACTCTCCTGCGTATAATCAGAGTTCTAATACCTCATACCCTCCTCGCGATTAAACACTAAAGAAATTGTTTTAAATGTGTAATGTTTACGTACCTAATTATTCCCACGACATAATGTAGTTCTGAACTACCTAATAAAATGTAAAGTGTACATTTATTTCGCTGGTTCACATTCCCTGTACATTTCCAGCCACATAATATGACTGTATGTAGTCGTAAAAGTCGTTGCCTACAATGGAAGTCGTCTTGCCATGTAATATATTTTTCCAACTTCTGTTAAAGAATATACCTGGTTTTTACCTGTATTTAAATACTGCTGGAAAATGTGTCCTTTTTTTAAAGTATGCTTTTATTAAGGCTGGAATCAGCTAATGACTTCGGTCGACGTCTATGCTTCTTCAGTTGCCCTTTGAATTCTTGAACCACTGATATCATATTCTTACTTTTTCCCCATCAGGCATCGGCCCTGTTGAGCCCCTACGATTTGCTGACTTTTCTTTGACTACGTGCCGTCAACGACTCGGGTTCGGTCCTTACAGGTCGAGCGGACGACGAGCTACCCATTGTTCGTCGTCCACAATTCTAGTACAGAGATCTCTCTGCGGTGCCTGTATCCTGGAGTGTGTTCTGTGGCGCCTGCTGGGGCGTGGGGTAGCAAGTTTCCCCACTTTTGCGGCCCCCTTTTAGAAGTCATCTTCATCATCATATCAGCCGAAAAGCGTCCACTGTTAGACTTAGGCCGCCACAACGACTGGTTGTGTGCGTCTTGCATTAAACGGACCCAGTAACCTTTCTTTTGACAAGTATATTTTTTATGCCATTATTTTCGTCAGTTCATTGGTTTATACTTTGTACGAGTAAGTAGTGTTTAAGTTTATTATTAGAGTAATAATGTTTGTTATTTAGGTTAAGTGTGTTAAAATATTCAAGGCATATTCATTATCTTAAAGTGTAACTTCAATGTTATTGAGTATATATGTAACAGAGGCGTTGATCTTTAGAAAAGGCCGTGGGTACTCAACTTGTCCCTATTTAAGAAACCATGTATCTAAAATAATCGGCAAAGTGTTAAAAAAAACAAGCATAGCACCCGTCTGAGGAATAAATATCAGTATTTAAAGATTTAGTACTCTTGGCTACGTCCAGCAATATGTAGCTTTCGGCTGAAATAATGAACCTCGAAAGGGCAGAGATTGCCATGTGTGTTGTAAGTATTTTGACAGATATGACCCCAAAACCACAAGAGTTTGACTTCATAATTACTGAACAGCGTCAGAAATAACTCATCTGTACTCTCTGCTAACGTTACACATTTAAAACCACTTAAAACCTTATGCAACTCCCCCCACCACACACATCCATCCACACAGGACTACCCACACTAGATAAGTTGCTTCTCCGTTAAAACCGCGGTTCATTAGCGGAGGTGCGCTCGCCGAGTGCACTTCTACTTTTATGACGCATAAAACGTCATTGAGGTTTATGGAGTCGCAAGCGCAGCGTCCTACAGCTGCACTTTATGCACTGTAAACACGATGCTGTATCAAGAATTTTGATTACATTTTCTTGTGGTGTTTTTGTTGCGTCGTTTCAGAGTTTAGTAAAACTGGAACGCAGTGTAAGATGTTTTGGGAAAGGTATGTTCAATTTCTTGAAGATTCTTATAGTTCTGAAAACACGAAAGATGAAATGCGGAATTCTAAATGTTAACAGATATAAATAATAATAATATATGTACAAACTGGTAGAAATAGAAAGGACAATATTGGACATCAATATATTCGTCTACATCGATATCAATGGGACAAGTACTCAGAATGCTGGCAGAATCACCACGCTAGATGGCAATGCTGGTTCTCTGATTCATTGACCGAAGAAAGGCCCAGTTCTCTGGTCACGTGGAGAGTCGATCAGCTGTTTGCCGATATCACGGACAATACGATGAGTGTCCCCCAAGTGTCACTTTCGAGGTTAACTCAAAGAAATCGCGGAATACAATAAGGCTGTCGATTGTATATTTCATAATTATAACTTATAATATTTGTCCTGGATGGGAATCAAACCCACAACCTCGGGCATAGCAGTCAGGCCCACTAACCACTAGACCAACAGGCCAGTCATACAATACAACCTCTGAAACGCAACATTTCTCGCTTCAAACGAGCTGAACTAAAATACATAAAAAAAAACTTTGCTGCTTATATCTTCCCAAAAGGGAAAGTCGAATGGAAACCATAGTTGGTGTTTAATGGCCCTTAAGGAAGACTCTATTAGTTGTAACGATAGATCGGATTTATGGACCAATCTCTCATCTTATGTATGAAACATTGAGGGGTTCGAGATAGGAAGTGCTTCGGTACAATGTAAATAGCGTTTTTATCGACCAAAGTTTTCTCGGTAAAAGATAGCGGTAAAATGTTGTATGATACTATGTTATAGATGAAAGAAATTTATATTTATCTATACACTAGCTTTTGCCCGCGGCTTCGCTCCCGGCAACAGATTATTCTACTCTACCCTACTCTACCCTACTCTACCCTACTCTACCCTACTCTACCCTACTCTACCCTACTCTACCCTACTCTACCCTACTCTACCCTACTCTACCCTACTCTACCCTACTCTACCCTACTCTACCCTACTCTACCCTACTCTACCCTACTCTACCCTACTATTCGAATTTTTCTCACCTTTTAAACCTTCCCTAGACCTCCACGAATAATTCAAGACCAAGATAAGATAAATCCGTTCAGCCGTTCTCGAGTTTTAGCGAGACTAACGAACAGCAATTGATTTTTATATATATAGATATAAGAATATACAACATCTAACTGGGATCTTACTTAATATTATAAATGCGAAAGTTACTATGTTTGGATGTTTGTTATTCAATCACGCAAAAACGGCTGGACGGATCTGGATGAAATTTGGCACAGGCATAGGATAAACTTCGGAATAGAACATAGGCTACTTTTTATCCCGGAAACCCCAACCCCAATCCCAATACCACGCGGGCGAAGCCGCGGGCAAAAGCTAGTAGTGCATATTCTTCACATATACCATTATTCTTGCTTCGATCCAGGTGTGACATTGTCCAATGACTCCAGTATGCTTCAACCCAGCTGGGCCCCTACAGGTTGTTCACAACTCTTTAAGACGCCTGGAACGCTACACGCTACCTAGAACTCGGAAATTTTACTCAGAGTTGGCTTGTATGAAAGCGGGGATGGAAAGTGTTTATGAAGAAACTTGCTTTTACGCGGGCAAAGCCGCAGGTAGAAGCAAATATTGTACTATACTTAAGTCATCATCATCAACCTAACGTAAGTCCCGGTTGCTACCTTGGCTTTCACCTCGGTGCCCGGGATCCGCTTTCCTGCCTAGTCGCCTCTACTTCGCTCGGTCTTTTGCGTCCCTTGCCTCAAGCCCATTAGCACGCATATCGTCCCTTACGACGTCGATCCAACGCCTCTTAGGCCTTTCTCGTTATCCGGGTCCCGGCGGAGGCGGCATGGCGAGGCATCTGTTACCCACGTAGTCTGCCGGTTTTCGTAAAACGTGGCCATACCAGCGTAAGCGACCCTCCTGCAGTTTATCGGCTTTGTCACGGACCTGAAGGCTGCCACGGATGCGGTGTACTATACTTAAGTATGCCGTTGTATGTAATATTTTTCATAAACAACGTTGATACCACAGATGGGCTTTCCTTAAAAAGGATCATTTTACACACCAATATGAACAACTTTACTATGAGACCAACCCAAAAATCACGCAAACAAAACCCGCTGCTCCATTTATATTCACATAACTGTATGGAACAGCGTGTTTTTTTTTGTATATATTTCCTGAAATGAAACCCAACTGAGTTCTAAACAATCCGGCAATATTTGAAACAGCTCGGTTTGACGAAGAATTTAATATGTTTCCATTGCGTTGGGAGAGTGACGCGATGTCGTTGCAGTTTCGCGTATTTCATTGTACACTACCCACTGGCATTCTTTCTTTATAAATAAACGATTCCCGGAATAGTGGCCCTGTGGTAACGGACCCGAATTTTGAGTTACAGGAGAGCCAAGCATATTCCTTTGTAATTTTTTTTTTGTCATCATTATTCTTCATTCGTTAATTATTAGAAACTTAACTGCGAACGCTGTCACATTATTTAAAAAATATATGTATGTTGGTATAGTACGTAGCACATAAGTTGAACCCTTTGTTACATTTACTACGTGCATCCCCCACTTCGATTGAAACCCGAAAATAGGTTTAAATTCTCGTCACACAAGTTGAGCCATAATGACAGTTTTATTAAGTTCGTGTGTGTGTGTTTGTTACTTCTTTTTGTTTTAATTGTTGAACGGGTTTAGATAAAATTTAGTACAATTGTAAGCAATATCCTATTAGATTAGATTAGATTAATACATAATTTTTTTTTTTATCCCGGAAGTATCTCGTTTTGGGATAATTTTCTATTATGTAAGTGGGCGAACCCATTTGAAATAAAAGCTAGTAATTTAATAAAACAACAAAAAGAAAAACCCTTTCATAAAAGTGCAAAGTCCTACTCCACGCGCGACCCACTCGCGCACCCTACAAAAACTTTTAAACCCAATCGCACCCACTTACCCTACAGAACCAACCCTTCGTCCCAATTTTTCACAAATTCACAATACATTTTTAGAGTTCCGTGCCTCTAAAGAAAAAACGAATCCCTAGAATCCTTTTTTATCCGTCGTATCTGTCAGTTTGTCTGTCAAGACCTTCTATATTGAGAACGCGTGGAGGTATCGAGGCCAAATTAAAACTATATACTCAAGTCTGTGTCTCTTTGAAGTTAAGAAACAATCAAACTTCGAAACGAAAAAAAATTCGGCCGTCTACGTCGCAAAACAAAACGAATATTTTGACCACTGAATCAAAATTCAAAATGTATTTCCCGTTGACCTAGAATCCTGAAATTTAGCATAAAGCAAGGTCTCATAGCACAAGTATAGTAAAAAAATTGAAAACTGTTAATCTGTAAAGTTACAAAAAAAAACCTTTTTTGCCATTCGGAAAAATCATCGAAACTCGATTAAAAAATTGAACTGTTTCCATAGGTAAGTTTCTACTGAACCCGTACTGCTCGAGTCCGACTCACACTTGCCCGGTTTTTTTTTTAACAATCGCCAAAATTTCTAAAGCCTTGTCTACATAAACAAGCAACGGAGCGTAGCACATTAGCCTCGCGGGAGCGGGCGCGATTCATATTAATGCTAGCTATTAAAGGAATGCACGATAAATTCCCTGGGGCGATAGAATACCGATTTATTCGAGTATCGCCCGCGTTCCATGATATATCGCGCCCGCGTGTTTCTCTGACGATGTACCGGTGTTGTGATCATGGCTTTATATGCCCCGATTAGTTAGGGTTAAGTTTTGGTCGTGTTGGAAAATGGCGGTTTAGATAAATTGAGATGGTGTGAAAAACGGAAGGTTCGTCGATCAATTGTTTTATTTATATTTTATGTTATATCGGTAGTAATCTATATCATTATCGTTACATTTGGCCTTTAATATTGGGTTAAGAGATTCTTCTAAAGAGTTACTGCGGGTCTTGAATGCAGTGGGCTATTGGAGGAACAAGGTTTGGGATTTAGTCATTCTTCTGCCTCCACTTAGGCTGTACTGCTGTAGCCTTTTCTAATTTTCTAAGTCGTGTAAATCTATAGAGAGATTTTTTATTGAGATGGGAAATCATGTAACGATTTGTAGCGGCTTGGTATATACCCTAAACACGCACAACAGATTTCTTCCGCTCCAGGTCGGAGCAGGATTTTTTTACTGACTACAACCACAACCTATTTTCCTTCAGTTACTCATAGCATTCTAGGAGTGTTTCCTTTCAGAAGTCAATTTATAGCCCCAGTAAGCTTTGGCCCTGCTAGGCCCTACGGTTTTGCTGTCATCTCTTTGAAAGACGCGTAGAACACTACGAGTCGTTGCTGGATGGTTATCTACTCGCCGTTGGCTGTTAGTCGTCGGTAAGCTCACGCCTACGGTAGCTGAACATTGTACTTAAGATTGTCTTTAAAATAGTGAAGCATTTCTAGAAGAAAAGCCAAAGAAAGAGCTTAAGAAATTGCCAACAACAACAACAAAGAGTTTAAAAAAGAATCAAGGGTGTGGTGGCTTAAAGTCATTAGCGCTAATAAATGAGATCGGACCGGATTATCCGAGATTGAATTGCCTTCGATTGCATAAAGATGTTCAAGGAAATAGTGGTGCTAAGTGGAAAGTTTAGCCAACAATTCCAGATGTGAATTAGTGGCAGTTATTTACAGATTTAGTAAGAAAGGAAATTATCACTTTAAAACCTTATTTAAAGTGATAATTTGCGTTTGTGCAATAAAATAATAGAGAAGCAATGGCCGAGTGGTCTCGGCGACTTACGAGTTAAAGATACTTTTATTTGACAAAACATGGGTATACATACAATTTTAGCATGCAGGAGTTATACGTACGAGTTCAAACCCAGTCAGGCGCAGTACTTTGTGTAATTTATTTCATCACCACTGCTCTCAAAACGGTGAAGGAAAACATCGTGAGGAAACCGGCATGTCCTAGAACCAAAAATTCGAAGACATGTGACATCCACCAATCCGCACTGGGCCCGCGTGGTGGATTATGGCCCATTCCTTCTCCTAGAGAGGAGGTCTGTGCCCAGCAGTGGGAACATTAAAAAGACTGATGATGAGAATAATGCAGGGACTTTTAGCTGAATAATGTGCTGGCTAAAAAGCTGGATGTTTCTTAGGAATGAGCCAAATACGGTCTGCTCTTTCACAAACCCCTCTCCTAGAGAGGAGGCCTAGGTCCCAACAGTAGGAAATTTATAAGACTGATGTATGTATGGTTTAACAAAGACAGGTCTGAATACCAGCTGTGGAAATATAGTAGCTTTACTTTATTCTTACCCAGCGGTTGATTATTGAGATCTTTTATTTATTTGTTTTTATATACCTTTTTTACACCGCATAAAAAACCAGGACATATGTATATTTATAAAAACAATTGAAAGTGTATCTTTTAACATTTCCTTGTATTTTTTTTCACTCGCCTTTGAGGGGCAAGTCGCTTTGTTTTGCGCCCATTGTTCTTGCAGTGTTTATTTTTAACCTTTTTGCTCATTATTTTACGCATGTACGAAATTCTTTTAGTAGACATCAGCTGTGCGAGTCTAATGACCTGTAGGTAGTTGACCTATAGGTAATTGACTAGCTCAGCTTCCTATTTAATTAAGTCAGAGATTTTTTGGTTTGAATCTTTAAATACCTTCTCCGCTCTAGATCAAAAGTGAGGTAGTGTCAAATTTTTACAGACTAGCGTTTCAGGTCCGCAAAGACATTTTGAACACTGAGTCCCCTACGTTGCAGCAACAGCAATCATTTCAGAGCTTCTGAGTTGGTCTTTTAACATTTCCTTGTATTTTTTCTCAGTCGCCTTTGAGGGGCAAGTCGCTTTGTTTAGCGCCCATTGTTCTTGCAGTGTTTATTTTTAACCTTTTTGTACGAGTCGACTGCCATTCATTAGTGGCATTTGTTGGGAGGACGGAGTTCTGAGTGATGTGTAGTTGAGTTCGTTATTATGGGGACTGGTTACGAAGAGGAGACTAGTTAAGTTAGTAGCTTGTGGCTGATATAGTTTTTGCAAGCTTCCAATGTTTGTATGTTTAGGGAAAATCTTCCATTTTTTTTTTATTGCAATTAACTGGTACTTGACTGTGATTCCACCGAATGGTAAGCAGTGATGCAATCGTTAATGGTAAGGCGCATTAGTTTATTAAGAGCCTGTTCACTCTAGCCTTGAAGACGCCTAAATTATTATCGGACGGAAAGACTGGAGCCGGCAAACTGTTCCAGTCCCTCGATGTACGCGGTATAAACGACGAGGCAAAACGAATTTTGAAACACTTTCCTCTGATAGATTGAGGTGTTTGGCAGTTATGTTTCGTTTGAATGACAACGCATGATTAGCCTACGTCATTCAAAATCCAATATGGCGGACTCTTAAAGATGGCGTATTAGTTTCATTTGAGTGAAAGGTCATCATCATCATCAGCCTAATGTTTTCACTGCTGGGACTCAGGCCTCCTTCCTAGGAGAAGGAATGGACCGTAATCCACAATTTTTGGACATCATGGTTATTCTTTAATAAAATAAGTGCAGTAAAAACCAAGTCTATTATCAAATTTAAATAAAAAACCACTTCAAATTTGCACACGTCTTAAAACCAACCCCTCAAAGTAGCTTCCACAACAGCAGCTTCAAACAACAATAGCGTATTGACTGTTCAGTTTGTCGCACACTGAAGTACTATAGACTCCTACCTACTACCTAGAGTAGTTACTACCTAGTAGCTATCACAGTACCCTCTGACGGGTTAGCTATTGTCTAGAAGCACTGTAGTAATCAATTCGCTTGGCTTGGCCACCGCAAGTTGTGTTGTATGGGGGTAGCTTAACACAGGAACAAGGTTTCTTTTTGTCTGATTTTTTTCTTGATTGTCGTGTAGTGTTTGTGATGACGATCACAGTTATTAGACTACAGTGTGAATATTTTAAATGTAAGTTTAATTTCAACAAGTTTTCAATGAAAATATTTTTTTCATAACAAGCTGTTATAGCGGTGGTCTATACTTATATAATTAAAACTCGTCACGACGATTCACACGAGCCTAAACTCGACGTGGTTGTGCCGTTTAACGGAGTTCTTATGGCTACCTCGTGATTCCGTCATCAGATCAGCTCCATGTCATCATAATATTGCATTGTCATGCGATTTTCACTTGCATGCAAAATTGCAGCTCAATCGGTTGAAGATATCTGCTTCAAATTCAAAGCATTTATTCCTTCCAAATAAACCTTTACACACAGGCACTTTAGAAATGTCATAAAGTCGGTCTGTCAGGAAAAAATGACGCTAATTCGCTTCAAAATTGAGTTGCAAGATTTGGGCCGAACATACATAGTTACATTGCAAGCTAATAAAAGCTTGTAAAATAGATAAAACAGTGAAAAATAATTAAATTTAAAATCAGACGTAGACATTCGGGTTAGCGGATGATGAGTACGTCATCCGCAAAAATAGATAAAACAGTAAAAAAAAAATTGAAGCAGACGTTGCGGTTAAGCGATACGGACGGTGTTGTGGATACGTGGTTGCGGTTAGCGAATGACGCGCTCGTCATCCGCTAACACGATCGTCTCCGTATATGTGTAGCTTGCCGTCAGTCGAACAAGGTGTCGATGGTACGTAGTAATTCACAAGCACTGCCATGAGATTTCAGCTAGACGTCGGCCTTTGCCTTATGGGCTCGTAAGGCCGATAGATTGACGATAGGCATGTATTCCGACGACCTGGTCAGGGTTGCAGGAATTCGATGGATGCAAGACGCACGGGACTGGTCGTTGTGGCGACGTTTGGGGGAGGTATATGTTCAACAGTGGACGTCTTTCGGCTGAAATGATGATGATGATGAAGCGTTTATTACACCAGGGTTGCACCTCCATGACCAAAATATTCCATCTTATTAGATCTTCGGTTGCCTATGAGGATTCAAGAGATAAACGAGATGGAGTACCGGGTTGCAAGCTCACAGCTCTGGCGACTAGGACAAGAATCTATGAACTACGAACTTTTTGTTGTACAATAAATTTGTATTCTTTTCTATTCTAACACTCTGGCTGGAAACAATAAAGTTGTATTCTATTCTATTCTAACACACTGGCTGGAAACAAAAAAGTTGTATTCTATTTCTAACACTCTGGAGGGAAACAAAAAAGTTGTATTCTATTTGTAACACTCTGGCTAGGAACAACAAAGTTGTATTCTATTCTAACACTCTGGTTACGGGGTGGAAAATTTTCGCAGTCCAAAAATACCAGTTGGATCCAAAGATTAAACTGAACAGTCTCGTCATTAATATTTCTAGCCAGTATCCTGCCCCCGATACATTACTCCTTGCACTAGAAAATTCAAAAGAAACTCGTTCCTATTCGAGATCGAAACATAAAGGGGTACTCCCATTATCCATTTTTATCGTGTCTTCATACAATGAAACTCCGTATGAATAATGGCAGAACTATATACGTCAGTGAACTGAGATATAAATCTTTCAGTAATCGATGTTGTTCCGATGTTTATTTATTGCAGCGATGCCAGAGTATCGAGATCTCGAGAGTATTTTTTTCTCTCGGTTATAACAATGGCTGATTTATTGTTGCGTTGCCAGGTTTTAGGCTTTTGTTGTGGGTTTGATCTTTGGTAGAATGCAAGGGAGGTTGTGCTGAGAGACGAGCAATATTGTGGTAGAATATTGAAGTAATTGCTTAGTTTACAAAAAAAAAAGAAAATGTCTAAGGCATTGAGTCCGCCTTTGTATCGTCATGTGCAAAAAAAAATTAAACTTTATAACTAATTTTTTTACCAATTATGTTTTATTAGAAAATATTAAGACTATATACGAAATAAAAATATTTATATTTCAGTGGTCTAAGATGTTTTGGAAAAAGTATATTCAATTTCTTGAAAACTCGTATAGTTCTGAATACACAGATAACAATACGGAATTTGGTACAATTCTAAATGTTAATAATGGAAATATATATACAAATGAAAATTAATAACACAATGTACAAACGGGTAGAAATAGAACATATTGGACATCGATATCAATAGGGAAACTTCCCAGAACGCTGGCAGCATTGTCACGCTGGATAACAATGCTGATTCGTTAACCGAAATAAAGCTTGGAAAAAAATCCTCCACATATTTTTAAAAAAGGTGATAAAAAGAAAGTCATGTGCAAGTATTGTGTAGTTATCATTTTTTGTACAATTTGGCACAGTGGTGATTAGTGCAATAAATAATACAACTTCTATTTATTTTTTACTCTTATGGGTATATAATAACTTTTCTTTACTCTTTGTTCTCTCGCGAACTCAGCCGAGAATCTGTCAAAGTGCTGTAACATCAGCACCGCTTCATTGTTCTCAAGCGTCAAGTTGGTTTCCGTACTATTGACTTCGCCAAAATACATAAAATAAAATTGTGAACAATAGCAACAAAATTTCCGCACTCATTTCTACAATAAAATAACAAAAATATGAAACACACTCTTAACAAAACTACAATATTAATTTTTCACTCTAACAGCAACAGCTACCTAAGGCTTCGTCACACAGTATTGTCCTGCACGTTTTTTTTTTTTGCAGTATACGTCACAAAGTATAAATAGTAACCATACAACGTACATAGATTCATTCACACGTCGATTACACTGCAAAAAAACGTGTACCTCTTATAAACGGTACACGTTTTTTAAGCCGTTGAGTATGAGACTTATCAAGCAAATCGAATGAACTTTGACGTATTCGGTTCGCAGTGGCGTATGGTATAGCTTTGTCTCCTTCGTGATGGAGACAAAGCTATATCTATACATATATTTTTTCAAAAAAACAATGTTTTCCTTCACCGTTTTGAGATCAGTGGTGATAATATAAATTACACAACGTAATGCGCCTGGCTGTGTTTAAACCCGCAAGACAACTCGGTAAGTCGGGGCCATTACCACTTGGCCACCACTTCTCTCGGTTGACTATACGTTAAAAAAACGAATACAAAAAAAAAACGTGCAGGACAATGCTGTGTGAACGAAGTCTAAGTGTCGTGAACCAAATAGGGGTATTATTGTAGAGTATATTCGACCACGGTCGTGTATGCTTAGGTCAATTTTTATTGATCAACATTTACGGTTTTTTTTTTTTTTTTTTATGGTAGGTGAAAATCATCCAATGACGAAACCCGCTCTTGGGTGGAGCGGGAGACTAGTGTCAGACTCTTACTGACTAAAAAACCTACCCCGTACCTTCCTTGCCCTATTCCTGGAGTCGAGGTAACAGTTTCCCACCACCCTTAGTACTTCTTTACGAAGTGTTTATATTTGTGGTCTTATGGATGTTAACTGTGTGTTTATGTGTCCCCAGATTAGTTAAAAACGAGACTTGTAGCTGTTTGCCCGTTTCTTTGTGGTCGTTTTTTTTTGTAAAGAAAGAGCTCTTTGAGACTATTTTTTTTTTGCTTGAGAACTGTGTTTTTCTGATAGCTACAACCGAAAGGTCTTTAAGTAAAGAGTGAATAGGTTACTTCTAGGTTACAGCAAACGCGAGCCTATACATAAAATAAAAAGAACTATTGAAAATCTAGATTGTCAATGTTTTGTGATTGTGGTATGCCATTCTAGAAGTGTAGCTCTTCTAGCCAAGTTATAATGGTTTCGTTTTACGCATAGGTTTGGCTACGCCTCCAATTCATTTGTTGAGATAACGTCCGAACAGGGGAATTGGGGGCGTGGCCAACTACACGCGCTAACTCTAAACGAAACGATTGTAACTTGGCTAGGGAAGCTGGTTGTAAAGCAGATTTTCTATCTATAACCCGATTATAATTTTTCTTTTTCGAAGCTTGTTTATATTTATTACTCAAAAAAGCCGTTATAGCGTCAGTTCATTTTAAAACTTATTATAATAGAAATTAGCACTATACAGTTAATTTTACATTATCAACTTTTATATATTTTATTGCTATATCTTACTAAATAGACACTATTTCAATCTCTAAAACTGTTGCTAAACAAATATATATTCATCAGTAGGTATTGTACACGGTAAATAAGTTGGACTAAATTGCCTGTCGTCGCTATGGTTACGCACAACTCCTCGCTGTGACTTGGATTGACCCGAAAATCATAAAACACCGTAGGCGTGGTCTTACGGACAGCGAGCAATGGGTAGCTCGCCGTCCAGTTGTCTGGTAACAGTCCGGACCAAGCCCAAGTCATCGACTGCGCGCTCTGTTCCCGCGCGCCTCAAAGAGTTGTCAGCAAAGCCGTAGGGACTCTGCAAAATGGTCGAAGCTTACTGGGGCCCTGGGTGTCTTTCTGAAAGGAAGGCTTGGTCCCAGTGCAAAGAAGGAATGAGGTGGCCAGTCAGTAAGAGTCTGACACTATTTCCCGCACCGCCCAAGAGCAGCTTTCGTAATTGGATGATTTTTGACCACCATAAAAAAAACATTGAAGGCGGATCGCCATTTAAGTTCAATTTATATGCCGCATATTGTACATAACAAGCATTCATTAGTTTATGACAATTATTCGAACCCGTACCTGTACTCCACGAATAATATAAACGTTGATGATTACAATTCATTTTGTTTTGATTGTCATTTGATAATTAAATTACAGTAACCATTTGAAACTATCAAAATTATGGACAATCTGATAATGAATACGCCTAACAACTGATTAAAGCTAAAACTGTAATTATGAATTTACATTCATTGCAAATTATTTATGTATAGAGGCCCTACTACGAGCTCTTAATACGATTCACTTTAAGTCCTAAACCGAAATGTTAAAGGTATGGAGCTATACAGTGTGTATAGCTCCCATCTCTCTCGATCGCTAGACTTATTTAAGAGGTCATGGTAAGGCCCCTAACAATTTTTTAATCGTTTAAACTGTTATTTTATAATGATATATTTTTTCAATAGGTTATTGTAAGTTTTTGTATGACTGAAAATGTATACCTAACTTATTTATAAAGAAACTTCATAATTGTAATTCTAAACCCGATTCTTAAATTGAGAATTGAATTTTAAGTATTTGCTAACTGTAACTAAAAAATATCTCAACATTTTAATTTATAATTTTGAATCGTTCTTTATTTAAAATTCTCAATTCAAGAATCGGTCCTTAGTATAAAAGATTTAAATTCAAACAACCAAAAAAAACAAAACACGTCACAACTTCTAAATTCAAAATACAATCGCAAAAATACGACAACCGCCCCGCGCCCAAAAACAATTCTTCTTAACAGACGAAGAAGAAGAGACGGAGCCCCCAGAATTATTAGTGACAGAAGAGATAGAAGAAGCACCACTGCCCCCGATCCTGGCACCGCAAATGCCAACTGTCAACGATACTGGCAATATTTATATTCGATATTTGACACGTAAGTTTTGTGACAAAGAATTCTTCTGTTTCAGGGACTGTATACAGCGTGATGTATTTTTGGAGAGCGGCCATTTTTTTATTCCTAAGTTTTTTTAGTTAATTTTATGCTGTGTGGTAAATCAAGCTCAAATTCAAAACCTTTTCCAAAATGTCGGTCAGTCAAAAAACAAACAAAGCTTATTTTTACGTCCCAAAGCGTATGTCTCTTTACTTCTATTTTGTATATCTTTCTTGTTGTTTATATTATGTGAGCACGATGTAGTTGTATATACCGAAAAAAAAAATAGAATTTGAAATAAGCCAGGTATTGTTGTTTACTGACATATAAAACATCAAAGAACCATAAATAAAATAAAACTCCTCCCACCCTTCATTTTTTACGGCACACGGCAGCAGGTATTCACAATTTTCAGCGTTCAAATAGAATTATGCAAAAGAGAACTTTACCGTGCCGTTCAATATAATAAATTTCATACAGTTTAAGTTTCAATACACTTCTATTCGACCCGCAAAACCGGTTATATCCGGAAACGTTCCGATTATTGTCATAAATTGCCTATGCGGATATGTGCGATCGAGTGGCGTATGCACATTTCGATTAACTCTATTGGAGAACGTAATGAAATGCTCCTGTATAATAAAATTAAATCCGATGATGTCATAAATTGATTACACAGACATAATAACTCGAAATAAAAAATTTCGTTACACGCTTTGCTTTAAATGGCTTTTGTTATTGGATTTGTATTGTTGTGTTCGATGGCAATTTATTGGTATTAAAATATTGAGAGGTTTGATTAACTGATTTTGGTTATTGAAAAACAAATTGAGACTTGTTAAAGCCATATAAATCATAAGCAATTAGCAGATAATTCAATACTGGCAACTTTCAAACTCAACAACCTTTTTTAAAAATGGAACAACACTTCTTCCACTTAATTTTAAATTTACATTCTAAATAGTGCTGGGCTCACCTCGTCGATTTTTTATGTCATTGCAAACGAGCATTGAGTCGGCAACTCGGCATTATCGAATCGAAGTGCTATCATAAAGCAATCGAGATGGCAACGACACGATTTCGTTCAGCTGAATAATGAATACTCGATAATAATTGATCGCGATATTTCTCTTTGTTGTTCGAGTTTCACGTTGGCGCGAACTTTATGACGTCACACGGTAATTGGTATCAACCGTCGAACGTGCAATGATTGACGAGCGTGAGTGAGGTTTTTTAAGCATTAGACGCATTAATAATGATGAAGAAAGGAATTAGTAGCATGACTCTTGATGAGGTTTAAAATAGTTAAAAAACGGCAAAAAAAAACAGATATTATAATTTAGGTAGCTTCGAGGCTAGAGTGAATACTCTAAGAGCGTATTTACGCTCTTAGTAAACTAGACCGATGCATCATCAACTATTGCATCACTATTTACTATCAGGTGGGATCGCAGAAAAAAAATCATTGAGCCTGACTGAAGAATTTTTTTAATTGTTAACTTTTCCTTTAAAAAACATTATCTGTAGTTCACATCAACTCTAGTTCCTTGCTTCAAGAGCTTATCTTGATAGCCAATAAGTGAAAATTAGTAACATAACTGTAGTTTAAGGTAGAGGTCAAATAGTAGCTCGTTATGCACCAAGGAATTTGCTTTGGCCACCGCATAATGAGCATACGCGGCAAGATTGTTAGCAATATTAGTCTAATAAACGAGATATCTTTAGTCACATGAATTTAACAGTGAGTTTGCACCCGGGTTCAAACCCAACCGGCCGTAATACTTTTTGTATATTATTTCATCACCACTGCTCTCGAAACGGTGAAGGAAAACATCGTGAGGAAACCGTCATGTCCTAGAAACAAAGATTCGAAGACATGTGACTTTCACCAACCTGGTGGATGTCACATGCCTTCGAATTGTAATTCTAGGACATATTGAGTTCCTCACCATGTTTTTCTTCACCGTTTTGAGAGCAGTGGTGATGTACTAAACTACAGAAAAATAAAGCACTTGGTTCGATCTGTGAAAACACTTAATTTATTTACGAATCATCTTATCAAATCTCACCAACCGTGCTCCCAGCGTCATCAATTTAGCAATTCAACTCCGCTCAGTGGCGTCTAGACTCGCCGTAATTTAATCCAGTTAGGCAGGCGCGAATGGCGTCTAAAAAAAAAATGGCGGACTTTTTTCTGAATGTGTGCGTCGGCACGTACTGGGCTGGCCGTTTCAATCCGCTCACATACGGAACGTGATCATTCACCTCTACCGTCGCGGAATAAACATATCCGTCATAGTTTTCCCTGACGCTCCAGGCGACGTGATTCTAAAGCAAATATTTGAATGGGCTAGGTGCGGACGAAGCCTGGATTATATATAGTTGCTGTGAGACTCGCAAAGTAAGGTAGGCTTAGTCGCACTATGGAGTGTTATAGCGATTATTTGAGACAGTTTATGTCCTGCGCTAGGATGTAGCGAGAGGACGTGTTAGGTATCTTTGAGCTGCACTTAGAACACTACGCGCCGTTGAAGACTTGGCTTATTTCTTACCGTACAGTTGGACGGTGACCTACTCATTACTCGTCTACTCGTCTTCCGTTATTATTAACCGAGTTCTCTGCTTGATTGTTTGGACAACTACATAGTCCACTGATGGATTTCGTTATTCTCGCACTTTATGCGATGATGTTGATTAAGATCAACGTCACACATCTAACCACGTATTGTCATCTAAACTAAATCTGTGCACAAATTTTCAGCTCAATCGGTTGTGGGTATCTGCTTCAAAATTGAGTTGCGAAATTCCACCCGAACAACTTACATACATGCGTTAAGTCATCTTTTCTTTCTATTTGTAACAGATACTACTTATAACGATACAAACATGGCATTACACATTAACAGTAATACTAAGCTACAAAAAACACTGTTTGCCAAATTAATAGGAGTTCCCTATTAATGGCCAGAATAGTGATGAGCCATAAAAATCTTTTTCATTATCTTTTGTAATTGGACATCGAATGTGG
Organism: Mythimna loreyi; assembly: GCA_029852875.1. NCBI lineage: Eukaryota > Metazoa > Arthropoda > Insecta > Lepidoptera > Noctuidae > Mythimna > Mythimna loreyi. The sequence goes on along the minus strand of CM056780.1, from coordinate 16,064,440 downwards.
TGCCATTAAGCGTGCCAACGGGTCGTAAGTGTAAATTTAGATGGCGCTTTTATTTGCGCCACGAACGAAAAGGATTGTCCACTATTTAAAAAAAGAACAGGGGGTTCATTTAAGACTGGGTGGTACGAGGAATAAGTATTTATTAAAATAGTTATTTTTGAAGCAAACCAATAATAATATAATATATTCCACAACTATCACACCACGTCGTCGAGTCGCAAGCTAAGCAGAGCTTGTGTAATGGGTACTAGACAACTGATAGACATACTTATATATTCCATACATAAACTAATGAATCCTTTAAGAAGATTCAGGCCCCAATAATATCTTTTTTTTTGTTACCAAATCGTGATTGGTCTACTTCTTGGCAAACGCCTCCCACAAGTCCTGCCAAACATTATTTTCCTGCGCCGTCTCAAACCAGTACTCGTGGTACTCGTCTAGATCTCCACTTCGTTCTGGGCTGGCCTCGATGGCACTTTCCATTTAGCTTAAAAAAAATACAAGTCTAATAATCATTGAATATGATTTATTAACAAAGAAATTGCTGATAATAAAAACCAAGTAAACAGTATTTCCCCAACCACATTACCAAATCAAAGCTCTTCAAGCGTATATTAACGGATCATGTTTCAGCTTCTTATGTACTCTTTATGTATAAAGAGTACAGAAAATTTGTAACTGTACACCTACGTTATTTCACGTTACGTTAGTTGTTTATTGGCCGCAAATTCACCCCCACGTCGCCCTGGGAACCCACTCCGTTATTCACTATGAATTGTTTCATATCCCCCTCATATCCTCCGATATCGCGCTCAGATCCGATCTACCTTTTTTTATTCTCTAATCTGGATCCCTCCGCGGTGTCCGTTCCATGAATATATTAACTCCTGTATGACAGTTCACGAAAAAATACGTTACGATTAATGTCGCATCGATCGTATCGCCCCCGGGACGATACGTGGAATTAAATGGCATTTCATTTTCTAGTTCAGGAATCAAACGCTCCCGCGGCGTTTTGCCAATGTTCTTTTCAAGATGGGCCCTTCAGATAGGTATTTTTGTTCCGGATCGTTGAACGGGACAGCGAAGAAGTCGTTCTACGTGTACATAATTGTTTCGTAGCTGAACTCGCATTTTTCGACAAGATAATGCCATTAATCTCGTCGTGAATAATGAAAATGTACCGCGGGACTCTCAGTTCCTGTGTAATTTTGTGGAAAACAATTCTGTGGAATTGTCTCCGTGTGTCGCGAGAGCTGAAACTTTCCGACAACTTTCAGCGACTCTTCGCTCAAGAAATTAAATTTATTTGTCGTAACTGTTTTGAGTGGGTTACGTACAGGAAATCGTACTCACGAATTGGATTTAAATAGTTGGAGTGCAACTAAGCACGGTTTTAAGATGACAAGATTTTTTCTTACTCAAGCTTCTATCTTTATTTATTTTTTCTATCTTTCGTGGCTCTTATCTTTAAATATATAATTCTTCTGAGATATTTAGAAAGAATTAAGTATCATTTAAATACAAATATTTTATACCATATTAATAAACAAAAAAATCAGCTACCTTTGGTAAACTGTCGTAAGTGAAAAGGCTTAGTTGCAAAAGCAACCGAAGCGATTTGAAGTTTATTTTAGGAACAAAATCAAATCAAAATCGTTTTTAACAAAATTGTATGACATAAAGCGATGCGTAAGATTTTTTTTACGCCTTATTAGATTAGGTACTTTTAGCTAGTTCGTAAGGGTTTTCTTATTTTTAATTTTTGTGTAATTGTAGTTTTAAGGTTACTTCTTTAAATCATTACAATTAAAAGAATTCAAAATATATTATAATGAGAACTGAGTTAAGTTTTAGAGAGCTGTAGACGGTAGTTTCACTATTCAATTCGTATTATTTCTATACAAAGCGGACGTTGTCCAACCCTCAGGGAAATCAGACTTTTGCTGTGCAATGTCATGGTTCCTGTGAATAGGCAGAATGGTACTCTGATGCTCAGGTTTTTTTTTCTTCAAAATCTTTGGGTTTAGTTACAAAGCGACTTTGTTTCATACTATGTAATGATACAAAAGTATCATTTCATAGTATGAAACCAAGTCGCTTCTTGTCCTTATGTATGCTTAGATCTTTAAAACAACGAAACGGATTTTGATGCAATTTTATCTAATAGATTGAGTAATTCAAGAGGAAGGTTTATATGTATATAATACACGCATCATATATTTAATATCACCATTGCACCCGTGCGAAGCTGGGCGGGTTGCTAGTTATTTATTAAAATAAATAAAAAATAAAATCCATTTATTTCAGATAACTTTGATCTATAATTTCAGTACAAAAACATGTGAAATTAAAATCAGAATTAAAGTTAAAATCAGAATCATAATTAAAGTCAACATAATATTATTACAATCAAAATTATTATTGAAATCAAAATCATTTATGGTTCTTTGTTGATGATATACATTTTTAAGTACACGGCAAATTATTTAAACCATTTGCTACGGTTACACGTTGCCTCACGTTTTTATTGAGATCCCAAAACTAGTTATAATAGTTGTCACACAAGTTGAACTTTTATGACGGTTGATCTTGCATGTGCAGTTACTGATTTTCGGGACTCAATAGTTGTAGAGGGCTGAGAATGACTATAACTAATGGTTCAACTTATATGCCTAGTTATGATACTACCACACAGAAAAAAATCGTTTTTAATTTGTAAATTTTTATTTTAAGTTTATTTTTTCTGACATATTACTCTGTACATTGCATTGTTATATTTTGTTTTTTTTTTTAGTTGTTATGGATTACTTTTATTAAGTAATTGCATTTTCACAAATCATTCAATCAAGAACCAATCTTACATGCAACTACATAAAGACCTTTTCTCCTTCTCAGATCCGCCCGAGATCACAATCCGGCCCCGCAACCTGCAGGTCCGTGCTAACGGCATCGCAGCCTTCTACTGCGCCGCTCGAGGAGACCCCATACCGAACATTCAGTGGAGGAAGAACGGCAAACGAGTTTCTAGTAAGTATCCTATACTTATACAACGACGAATTCCGCTCTTAAGCGGAGTGGGAAACAGTATCTCTTACTGACTAAACAACCTACCCCGTTCCTTCCTTGTCTTAATCCAAGAGCCCCTGTGTAACGCTTTCGCATCAACCCTCGGCCCCGGAGGCTTCGACCCTGTAAGCTTCGCCTGCGTGGAAATGGGTTTTCGCACAAACTTTGGACATGCGTTTCATCTCTTTAGGTGGTGAATTTTAGAAAACCCTTTCTTAGTGTTCGCCTACGTCATAAAAAGCCTTGTGCAAAATTTCACTCTCCTAGTCCCAGTATTTTCGGCTGTGCGTTGATATGTCAGTCAGTCAGTTTCTCCTTTTATATATATAGAATAGATTATAATGCTTTGTAGTCGCCATTATTAGATTTTTTCCCCTACCCTAATTTACTTTCTAAAATAAAAATAACTTTAGTTACTCTTTATGATTACATGGGGTTTTTTTTCAGTGGGTAAAAGTCATCTAATGACAAATCCCGCCCTTATGGGGTGGGTTTTGGTTACTATATTGCTGGACAATAAAAAATATTATTTTATATTTTATTACATCTTCCATTCTATCAGTGGAGGTTCTGTTAAAATTTGTCCAACTGTTTCGCACAGAAACAGACAGGCCAATAACTAGACAGGTAAAATTTTATTTAGCCATTAGTATCTTTAAAAAAGATATTTTAATATTACGAATGGTCACTTAATTTTTTTCTTTTATGTAAAAATGAAGGCTAGGTATGTTTAAAATCACTTGATTATGAAAATCGTGGAAGCTTGATAAACGAAACAACATGCACAACACACATACTCAAATTCTCTCTCTCTTTCGTTCACACTCGGCACTTAATAACATTAGTAATTTATAGTTTTTAAATAAAATTGATTTCCACACTATTATTATTATTTAAAGTACCTATTTGTATTACTCCGGCATAACTATCTCTCACAGGATTCGGGCGTTGATAGCTGCGCCATTGTTTTGACATTTTCAGCTTACTTGTATAATAATACTTTTCTCTCTGCCTTTATTAGGTTTTTGTTACTAATAAACGGTTATTATTATTGTAAACACAATGTCTATTTTTAGTCTAGAAACGTTTACTGCTAAGCTAGGTATTCCAGGACTGATCATCTTCTTCCACTTTCAATGATCAGCGTTGTCACCAGCGGTCACCGTGACTGTCACCAGGTTATTGTCTCTACTTGTTCCCTCAAGCAGGAATAATAAGCTGGTGGTGGTTGCGGATACCAGTACTGCGTCTTCTGTGCAGCTGCTACTTTAGAACCTTCTATCTACACATTCCAGGAGAGATCGACTTCGACGAGCGTCATCCGTGACCTTCACCAGGTTATTGTCTCTACTTGTTCCCTCAAGCAGGAATAATAAGCTGGTGGTGGTTGCGTATGCTAGTACTGCGTCTTATGTGGAGCTGCTACTTTGGAACCATCCAACATCATTCACCATGCGTCTTGCTAGTTAGGGCTAACATTTACTAATTTATCTTCTTTTCAGTCAGGAAACCATTACGTCTTGCTAGGCTTGCCAGTAACGATTGCCTTCCTACAAGCGTCGTCACCAGCGGTTACCGTGACCGTCACCAGGTTATTGTCTCTACTTGTTCCCTCAAGCAGGAATAATAAGCTGGTGGTGGTTGCGTGTGCCAGTACTGCGTCTTGTGGAGCTGCTACTTTAGAACTCTCCAGCCTTATCGACCATATGTCTTGCAAGCGACATGCCCTAACACTTACTTATTACTTATCTTCTTTTTACTCAGGAAATATTTACTTTGAGTTAGGCATTTCAGGAATTTACACCTTCCTTCAGGCATCTTAACCAGCGGTTACCGTGACCGTCACCAGATTGTTGTCCCTACTTGTTCCCTCAAGCAGGAATAATAAGCTGGTGGTGGTTGCGTGTGCCAGTACTGCGTCTTCTGTGGAGTTGCTACTTTAGAACCTTCCATCTAGACATTCCAGGAATGATCAACTTCCTCGTGCGTCATCCGTGACCTTCACCAGGTTATTGTCTCTTCTTGTTCCCTCAAGCAGGAATAATAAGCTGGTGGTGGCTGTGGATGCGAGTACTACGTCTACTCTGCAGGTGCTACTTTAGAACCTTCCGGCCTCAAAGACCATGTCTCTTGTAAGTGACATGCCCTGTACTTAATAACTTATCTTGTTTTCCTGGCTGGAAACATTTATTTTAAGCTAGGCATTCCAGAAATGGTAACCTTCTTTCAAGAGTCTTCACCAGTAGGTCGGCGCAACACTTTTTTTTCTTCCATTCTGTCCTGTCACTCGTTACGCCATTACTAACTCCCTTTTCTTTAATATCACTTTGCTGCACTCAAACACATCACCATTGCTTTGCAAAATGCGCACCAAAGAGCTGTTGCACCACTCATCAGCTATAGCTTATTCCCACAACAATTTATTGAAGAACAAAGCTAACCACGGTTATCCATCCACTTGCAATAACTTCACACTTTAACTGGTATTTCATCTGGACCTATGACTATCATTCTTGAATCTTCATTCCACTTACTTCGGTTTAAATATCTTTATTCCCATTAAGACATAATTATTGTCACTTACATGAGAACATCAAAAAATAAATAATAAAAAGTAATATTGACAGGTTAGAAGAAGCGAATTCACTGCATTCCTGAGATAAGGCGGTTGTCCAAGTCTAACCGCTTGTACGGTTAGCGTTATTCGAAAATAAGTAGTAAAAAGATTAAATGACTTTAACACAGCGTATCGTTATTGTATATAGACCCTACTACCTAATTATTTTCTTCATTCATCAGTCTTCCAAAACATTTCTTCTATCTCCGTCACCAGATTATTATCCCTAACCTTTTTTCCTCATCTACCTACCATACGTCCTACAAGCCACTTGCCCAAAGTAATCTTCCCTTCAGCCAGGATATGTTTACTTCTAAATGGGCATTCCAGGGTTGGGTGCCTTCCTGCAAGCGTCTTCACCAGTGGTTACCGTGACTGTCACCAGGTTATTGTCTCTACTTGTTCCCTCAAGCAGGAATAATAAGCTGGTGGTGGTTGCGTGTGCCAGTACTGCGTCTTCTGTGGAGCTGTTACTTAAGGACCTACTATCTAGGCATTCTAGGAATGATTACCTTCCCTCAAGCGTCGTCACCAGCGGTCACCGTGACCGTCACCAGGTTATTGTCTCTACTTGTTCCCTCAAGCAGGAATAATAAGCTGGTGGTGGTTGCGTGTGCTAGAACTACGTCATCTCTGCAGCTGCAGCTTTAGAACCTTCTATTAAAAAATTCCAGAAGTGATCGAATTCCTCGAGCACCATTCGTGACCTTCACCAGGTTATTGTCTCTACTTGTTCCCTCAAGCAGGAATAATAAGCTGGTGGTGGTTGCGTATGCCAATACTGCCTTAACTCTGCAACTGCTACTTTAGAACTTTCCAGCCTCATCAGCCATACCTCCTGCAAGCGACATGCCCTAAAACTTAATAAATAATTTATCTTCTTTTCAGCCAGGAAACGTTTACTCATAACTATTTCAGGAAAAATTGCCTTCCTTCAAGCGTCTTCACCAGCTGATGTCGTGACCATCACCAGATTGTTGTCCCTACTTGTTCCCTCAAGCAGGAATAATAAGCTGGTGGTGGTTGCGCATGCGAGTACAGTGTCTTCTGTGGAGCTGCTACTTTGGAACCGTCCAACCTCATTGACCATGCGTGTTGCTAGCGACATGCCCTAACACTTACTAATATATCTTCTTTTTAGTCAGATAACGTTTACATTTTGCTAGGCATTCCAGGAATGATCGCTTTCCTTCAGACATCTTCACCAGCGGTTATCGTGACCATCACCAGGTTATTGTCTCTACTTGTTCCCTCAAGCAGGAATAATAAGCTGGTGGTGGTTGCGTATGCCCGTACTGCGTCTTCTGCGGAGTTGATACTTTAGAACCTTCCAGTCATATCGACCATACCTCATGCACTCGACATACCCTAACATTTACTAACTTATCTTCTTTCCAGTCACAAAACGGTTACTTAGAGTTAAGCATTCCAGGATTGATCGCCTTCATTCAGGCATCTTCACCAGCGGTTATCGTGACCATCACCAGGTTATTGTCTCTACTTGTTCCCTCAAGCAGGAATAATAAGCTGGTGGTGGCTGCGCATGCAAATACAGCGTCTTCTGTGGAGCTCCTACTTTGGAACCGTCCAACCTTATTGACCATGCGTCTTGCTAGCGATATGCCCTAACACTTACTAACTTATCTTCTTTAAACATTTACTTAGAGCTAGGCATAACAGGAATGATTGCCTTCCTTCTGACATCTTTACCAGTGCTTACCGTGACCATTACCAGGTTATTGTCTCTACTTGTTCCCTCAAGCAGGAATAATAAGCTGGTGGTGGTTGCGTGTGCCAGTACTGCGTCATCTCTGCAGCTACCCTAACACTTACTAACTTATCTTCTTTCCAGTCAGAAAACGTTCACTTAGGCAGACGCTAGCTAGGCATTCCAGGAATGTTCAGTTCCCTAAAGCGTCGTCAACAGCAATTACCGTGACTGTCACCAGGTTATTGTCTCTACTTGTTCCCTCAAGCAGGAATAATAAGCTGGTGGTGGTTGCGTGTGCCAGTACTGCGTCGTCTCTGCAGCTGCTGCTTTAGAACCTTCTATTTAAAAATTCCAGGAATGATCGACTGCCTCAAACGCCATTCGTGACCTTCACCAGGTTATTGTCTCTACTTGTTCCCTCAAGCAGGAATAATAAGCTGGTGGTGGTTGCGTGTGCCAGTACTGCACCGTCTCTGCAGCTTTAGAACCTTCTACCTAGGCATTCCAGGAATGATTGTCTTCCTCGAGCGCCATTCGTGACCGTCACCAGGTTATTGTCTCTACTTGTACCCTCAAGCAGGAATAATAAGCTGGTGGTGGTTGCGTGTGCAAATACTGCGTCTTCTGTGGAGCTGCTACTTTTGAACCTTCCAGTCTCATCGACCATACTTCTTGCAAGCGACATACCCTAACACTTACTAACCTATCTTCTTTTCAGTCAGGCAATGTTTATTTTTTGCTAGGCATTCCAGAAATTATCTGCCTGAAGAAATTCAGGCATCTTCACCAGCCGTTATCGTGACCATCACCAGGTTATTGTCCCTACTTGTTCCCTCAAGCAGTTATAATAAGCTGGTGGTGGTTGCGTATGCCAGTACTGCATCTTCTGCGGAGCTGTTACTTTAGAACCTTCCAGCCTTATCGACAATACCTCTTGCAAGCGACATGCCCTAACACTTACTAACTTATCTTCTTTTCAGTCAGGAAACGTCTGTTTTTTGCTAGGCATTCCAGAAATAATCGCCTTCCTTTAAGCGTCGTCACAAGCGATTACCGTGATCATCACCAGGTTATTGTCCCTACTTGTTCCCTCAAGCAGGAATAATAAGCTGGTGGTGGTTGCGTGTGCTAGTACTGCGTCTTTTGTGGAGCTGCTACCTTAGCTTCTCGTATGCCGTAATTAGAGACACAATTAAAAAGTTATTGTGTCTCGCGTAGATCTGTGTTACGAAATACGAAAGGTTAAAACCTTAGTCCCATCGACCGTACCTCTTGCAAGCTACATATCCTAACACTTTCTAACTTATCTTTTTTCCATTTAGGAAACATTTACTTAGAGCTAAGGATTCCAGGAATGATTACCGTTTTTCTAGCGTCGGCACCAGCGATTACCGTGACTGTCACCAGATTATTGTCTCTACTTGATCCCTCAAGCAGGAATAATAAGCTGGTGGTGGTTGCGTGTGCCAGTACTCCACCAACCACACCTCTTACAAGCGATATACCCTAACACTTACTAACTTATCTTCTTTAAACATTTACTTACAGCAAGGCATTCCAGGAATGATCGCCTTCCTTCAGGCATCTTCACCAGCGATTACCGTGACCGTCACCAGGTTATTGTCTCTACTTGTTCCCTCAAGCAGGAATAATAAGCTGGTGGCGGTTGCGGATGCCAGTACTTCGTCGTCTCTGCAGCTACTACTTTAGAACTTTCCAGTCTCATCGACCATACGCTTTGCAAGCGACATATCCTAACACTAACTAACTTATCTTCTTTTCACTCAGGAAACATTTACTTAGAGCTAGGCATTCTAGGAATGTTCGCCTTCCCTCAAGCGTCGCCACAAGCGGTTACCGTGACCATCACCAGATTGTTATCCCTACTTGTTCCCTCAAGCAGGAATAATAAGCTGGTGGTGGTTGCGTGTGCTAGTACTACGTCATCTCTGCAGCTGCAGCTTTAGAACCTTCTATTAAAAAAATCCATAAGTGATCGAATTCCTCGAGCACCATTCGTGACCTTCACCAGGTTATTGTCTCTACTTGTTCCCTCAAGCAGGAATAATAAGCTGGTGGTGGTTGCGCATGCGAATACTGCGTCTTCTGTGGAGCTGCACCTTTTAGACTCATTGACCAGACGTTTTGCAAGTGACATACTCTATGAACTGACCATCAGTTTTGGTATCTTTTGGATACATCTTTTACCCTGATTCTTTTGCAGATCTTTTGAATGCTCTCTGACTAAATTTTTAACTTTTTGCTTAGTTTGTTATCTTTAGGATACATCTGTAACCGTGATTCTTTTGCAGGTATTATGAATACTCTAGACTTAATTTTTAACTTATTCCTTTTCAGATTACTGTAAACCTTATTTGATGAATGTAATCTTGAATTTGTTAGCCTTGTAAACCATAGTTATTATTTCATTGCCTATTTATTAATTATTGTATGTGTACTAATTTTCCTTTTCTGTTAAACACAAAGTCTACTATTCTATTTTTTCTAATTCTCATTTGGCAGGTATGATGGAAGAAATTTCTTTAAAAATAAGCACCTTTGCAAATATTTTTCTGTATCCTTCTTCTTGTCTTGTTTTCCGTTGTGTGTACATAAATTGTTAAATAAATAAACTATTAACTTTTTCCTTTTCAGATTACTCTATACCCCATTTGATTTATTAGCCTTGTAAACCTTGGTTATTATTTCATTGCCTATTTATTAATTATGGTGTCTGTACAAATTTTCCTTTTCTATTACACACAAAGTCTATTATTCTATTTTTCTAATTCTCCTTTCGCAGGTATACTGAAAGAGGTTTCTTTAGAAATAAGCATCACCTTTGTACCTACCTATTTTTCTGTATTCTTCTTGTCTTGTTTTCCGTTGTGTGTACATAAATTGTTAAATAAATAAACTTTTAACTTATTCCTTTTCAGATTACTCTAAACCCTATTTGATGAATGTAATCTTGAAGTTATTAGCCTTGTAAACCATTGTTATGATTCCATTGCTTATTTATTAATTATTGTGTGTGTACTAATTTTCCTTTTCTGTTACACAAAGTCTACTATTCTATTTTTCTAATCCTCCTTTCGCAGTTATGCCAAAAGAGATTTCTTTAGAAATAAGCAACACCTCTGTATCTATTTTTCTGTATACTTCTTCTTGTCTGGTTTTCTGTTGTGTGTGCATAAATTGTTCAATAAATAAATAAATAGTTAAGTCATATCCACTGAAAATCTAAGTTTGTTATGTTTAGGATATATCTGTAACCCGTGATTCTCTTACAGATCTCTTCAATGCTTTGACTTAATTTTCAACTTATTTCTTATTTTGTTATCGTTAGGATATATCTGTCTGTCTGTTGTTAGGATGTGTCTGTCTGTCGTTGTGTGTCTGTGTGTGTGTCTTGCAGATCTCATGAATGCTCTGACTTAATTTTTAACCTTTTCCTTTGCAGATTGCTTGTAAATCATTTGATCATATTCACTGACAAACTGAGTTTGATAATTATGTTTAGGATTTATCTGTAACCCGTGATTCTCTTACAGATCTCTTCAATGTTTTGACTTAATTTTATAACTTGTGCCTTTTTAGACTATCGTTAACCGTATCTGATTAATGTAATCTTGATTTTTTTAGCTTTGTAAGCCATAGTTTGGTCAAGTAGTATTTAAGTTCTTTATTGTCATATTTTCGCAGTATCTACACTTTAACTCTACATCTTAACACGTATTTTAAGCATGTAAACGGTTTTGAAAAATAAGAATCGTTACCATTAGTCCACCACTACTCCCCACTGGTTAGCACTGCATCCTCAAACATTAGACCAGTAGAGATAGAAACTATGTAAAATTATTATAGGACCATGTCGTCATAAGTTGTTGATCCTTGAGAAACAGGAGAAAACAACACAAAATTATTCAGGATAAATGATGGGAAAAAATGGGATTGCCAACAAAGCCATTCTCACCAAACTTACTGAATAAAATAACACCACAAGCTAGCTCAAATAACAGCGCAAACAATACACAAACTCACTCGAATCCGAACAAAGCCAGAGAAAAATCAGATCACAAATCCAAAGTACAGAACATTACTTCCACTATTTTTATCCTTGATTGAAATGTAAAGCCACGTTTTTATCCCATAAATATCTTGCCCGGTAATGACGTCTATAAGCCGTGGGCAATGAGCTGAAAAAACGTATCGTTGGCTACGCACGCGAAACCTCTCCCTTCGCTTGCCTCACCCCCTCTGTGGCCAGACCCTCTGAACAGTTTCATCGGTTCCTATGAAAAATGTAATCGTACATCATTGGTTGAAGCCAGCGAGCATAAAAGAGTGATGGCCGCGTTTACACCCACCGGTCTCATTCCATATTCAACGTTATCAAAGTTACTTACGATTTGTCCAACTGTCGACGCATGCGATCCATCAAACCTCGTCCGGGTTTCTGCGGATTTCTTTGAGCACGGAATTGTTTTTTACTACCTTCTTTTGTTTTTTTTCCTAAGGCGAGTTTTGTTTTTTTTTTTCTTATGTGCTAATCTTTTGCATGAAATCATTTGATAGATATTTATGTACCTAATTGTTTTAATGATTTAATAGTAAGGCTGATAGTTGCTTTGATTAAAACTCTAACATATTTTAACAATCCAAACTGGGATTTTCCGGATGAATGTTAAAAACATATCATGTTGAGTTATTTAACTATACTTTTTATTTAGCCAATTTTGAAACGTTAGGTATTTATTTCTATCCAACACAATGTTTTGGATAGAAATGGTTTTGGAATCAACCAACGGTAAAACTATTTACTTATTCAACAAGCTTTTAGCTTTGAAACAACACGAAAAAAAAATTCGTTTGTTTGACAAAAATGGCTAAACCTTGCGTTAAAATAGCAGAAAAACGATACAAAACACAATAACAAAATTTAGTTTATCTGTTTCCTTGAGTTATTGTCTATTACATAGTTTGACACTTTCGCGCGTGAGCTTGTATACTCTGTGGCAGTTACCTTTATGCTACGTGTTTTGTCTCTGTATTCTTTTAATATGGTTTACTTTGATCAACTGCCGGAAACTAACCATAGACAAAAAAAAAGAAAATCTAAAAGTTTTTTTATAATTCGAAAAGGTTAACCTTCTTGAGTTTAGCTTTTAATAATACCTTTGAGATTACTTAATTAAATAATAATAAATACTCCAAGTTATTACAGCTTTATATACTTAATTAATTTGCAAACGTTACCAAAGGAAACCAATTTGATCGTGCAGAGCGCATTATTAAAACGTTTGACAGAGCATAACAAATTCTTATTTAATTATATCCCGAAGTTCTTAAGTCGACGTTAAACCGTAGTAAACTTTGACAGGTTCGAAACCATAAGCAACTTTGAAAGGGCGTTTAAAATATCAACATATATACGTACTTTATTTATTATATAAGTCACTTAATTTATATTACAATCTATTTGAAATATCTGTTATTTAGTTATTCTACACACCGACCACAGTGTTGTATTTTTTAACCCAAAAGTGGACTGGTAGAGAATGCCTTGTAGCATTAAGTCCGCCTATGTACCACTACTGTACATGAAGTTTAAATAAATAAATAAAATATTTTTGTTTAAAATCGAATCTGCATTCCGTAAAATTCTAATTTTACCAACAGCGATGTAGTAAATTTACTGATAGCTGTGCCAGGTCGAATAGCTGCCTCGAGCGAAATGCTTTTTTTGTGACTGTTAAAACGGTAAACTGTTACAAAAATAATCCAATTTTGGTTTACTACAGCGGTATCCGATATTTTTTTTGAAACTGTACTGTTTTTTTTAAATAAAACTAATCGTAAATAATAATAATAATCCTTTATTTATAAAAATGGGACATGAATACAGTAAAGTACAATATAATATTAAAAAGAACACACACAATATCAAATAGACGAATGAGAACTAAATGATCCAACTTTTTAAAACTACTAGCAGCGACATGCTTTCGTCTCATCCGATCAAGACTTCGACATCCCGTAATTGAAGGCCCAACTACAAGCTCGAAAACTTTGAGCTGCACCATTTTTTTTCATTTTCACCAATTTCGTCCAGCTACCGAAAACAATTTCAGAAGAAAACCACCTCTAAATGGTTTAGCCGCCATTTTTCGGGCAAACAATTTGAACGTTACGTTTCCGACAAACTGAGCAATAAAACCGACGACGGCGCAAAGTCACGGCGCGCGTCACACGCTAGATTGACAATCACGAGTCGCGTCGACGTGTCGTCGGCCATGATGGATCACGCCTGTCCTCCGCCGCAGATAGGGATGGCCTGTGATACTAAGCCGCCCTTTGTATCTTTGCGTCCTGGATTTATTTTTTATTTAATCAACGAACACAATGTAGCTACAACCCCTAGGTTGTAGCTCTTTTGGATTAACCTTTAGATCTTGTAATTACAGACACAACTAAATAACAATATAGTTCGTTTTTTAATTCTAGATTTCGATTTGACAACTCAGAATGTCACACTCTAGAAATATGTTCTTAATTTTCTGGAGTTTGACAGTTGTCAAATCGTATATTTTTTTTTTTTTATGGTAGGTGAAAATCATCGAATGACGAAACCCGCTCTTGGGCGGAGCGGGAGACCAGTGTCAGACTTTTACTGACTAAAAAACCTACCCCGTACCTTCCTTGCCTTATTCCTGGAGTCGAGGTAACAGTTTTCCACCACCCTCTAGGCTCCAGGAGGCTTCGACCCTGAAGGGCCCCTGCAGTTTGCTGACAACTCCTTGAGGCGCGCGGGAACGGTGCGCGCCGTTGACGACTTGGACTCGGTCTTACCAGACGACCGGACGGCGAGCTACCTATTGCTCACCGTCCGCGAAATCGTAGTCTAGGATTACAAAACGAACTATATGTGTGCGAACGCCGGCGTTCGTTTGGGGACTTAATGAATTAAGGCAAGGAAGGAATGGGGTGGGTCGTTTATACAGTAAGAGTGGACACTGTTTCCCGTTTAAGGGTGGGATTCGTCATTAAATGATTTTGATTTTTATTGCCTGCTGCGGTCTTCCCATCGGATTATAATTTGGGCTTTTTCAAAGCTAAAGTGAGTAGGCTAAACTTATGCGCCTCACCATCAACGATTACATCACTGCTCATATTCAGGTGGGATCGCAGTCAAGCATTAGTTTATAGCAAATAAATATGAGCCAGCCTTTGTATCTTTGCGTCGTGGATTTATTTTTTATTTAATAAACGAACACAATGTAGCTACAACCTAGCTAACCCTCTTTTTGATTAACTTTTCGATCTTGTAATTACAGACACAATTATAGAGCAATCGGTGTGCGAACGCCGGCGTTTGTTTGGGGACTTAATGAATTAAGGCAAGGAAGGAATGTGGTGGGTCGTTTAGACAGTAAGAGTGGACACTGTTTCCCGTTTAAGGGTGGGATTCGGCACTAAATGATTTTGATTTTTATTGCCTGCTGCGGTCTTCCCATCGGATTATAATTTAGGCTAAAGTGAGTGGGTTATAATAGGCTAGTGCGCCTCACCATCAACGATTGCATCACTGCTTACCATCAGGTGGAATCGCAGTCAAGCATTAGTTTATAGTTTCTAAAAATAATCCCACCATTAAAAAGGGCTTTTTAAGTCAAGAATAAGTGACTAAGTGGCAGGCATGCTCCATCGTTAAATGACTCCGATCCTCGGTGGAGCGAGAAGGATTATCAGATTCTGTTTATCGTGGTTTAAGTTGATTTTGTTTATTTCTTATTCATTTCATTTTTTTTTTTTTATTTAAACTTGTAAACTTGTTTTTAAAATTGCGTAATTTCCCGCAAATAACGAGTTTTTTTTCTTTCTTTATTCTTATTCATATACTAACACTCACCTGTGGTCTTTCTATGCTCTTTGCGCTGTAGAGCTATGGTAAATCCATCGAACAAATCAGCAATCAGAAAAGTGTGTGTTATTTAAATATCTGTTATTTATTTATTTTGCTCACATAATACAGTGTTGTCTTTTTTAACCTAAAGGTTGACTAGAAGAGAATGCTTTTTAGCATTAAGTCCGCCTATGTACCACTACTGTACATGAAGTTTAAATAAATAAATAAAAGTGTCCTAAAATATAAATTTGTTCCCTATGCACACTGAATCCCTACTCCAGAAAATGAGGTGGTCTTGATCTTAGCATTTTTAATACAAAATATATTTTGCACTCTAGCAGAAATCTAACGTGTAAAAGTTCAGCTCTACTGGAAAATTCACCCGATACTATGTTTATTTGAAGAGTTATCCTGTTCTCTCTACACGAGTCAAAGCTAAAAAAACAAACTAGAATTTTGTATGAAATATACACGAAACATTGGCGATGTAATCTACGTAGGGCATAGAACATTTTTTCCATCAAAAATGTGCCGTGAGGAAACGAAATTGGTTCTAGGATAAAGTGTGGCATCCAATAACCGTGTACTAGGTAAAATTGCGTAATCTGAGTTTTCTGGCCAATGGTCAGAAATGAATGACATTCAAACTAATCATGTCTGGCCACTCAACTGCCAAAATACTGGCGAATCATTTCCACTCGCCATAAACATAATATGACATTTGCAAGACTAAATTTTGGTTCTTGGGGAAAATCAACTACTTATTTATTTATTAAATCTTCATCTACAGTTAAGTAGTGGTACATAGGCAGACTTAATGCTACAAGGCATTGTAATGCACTCCGCCACACTGGCATTTTTGGCACTAGCATGGTTGCGACTGGGATGTAGGCAGAGCGGTAAAATTCGAATATTTTCGTGTCCAAGGCACGGATTGGCAACATCACGTTTACAAAGTAAGGGGGTGGCTCAATGTGTTGGTTCACTGTTCGACATCTCACCGTACGTAAAATTCAAGTCATATGTTTTTGTTGTCAAACTATCAAATAACAAATGCCAGTCTACATTCTCATTCAATTCAGTATTTGTTTCACGTAAATAAACATATTGTACTACGCTCTAGATTAAAACCCCTGTATTTTTTTTTTTACATTTACAGTTTTAATGTATCCTCTGCTATTTAACCGCTGTATGTTTTAATAGTAATGTTAGCCAACATAATGCCAATCAAGCGCTTCATCAAACTTATTTCCAAGTTTTTAGTATTTTGACAAATAGTTTTCGTTAACGTTACCACCACACCACTGCATACCATAAGGTGGGATTGCAGTCAAGCACTAGTTTATATCAATTAAAAAAAAATGTACCTGTCTATCACTCTGTACAACATAAGTCTTATTTATTTATTTAATCTTCATGTACAATAGTAGTACATGGCGGACTTAATGCAACAAGGCAATCTCTATCAGTGAACTTTAGGGTTTAAAAAGAGAACACTGTGGTAGGTGTGCACAATAAATCAATATATCTATTATCTGACTAGCTTTTGCCCGCGGCTTCGCTCCCGGCAACAGATTATTCTACTCTACTCCACTCTATCCAACTACACCCCTTTTTTTACATAAAAACCTTCTCCTGACAGTAACAAGTCCTTGTCTACAAGGAACTACCGTTTTTATATAACCATGCGATACAAAATACGTTTGAAGTATGTGGCATAGAAATTACCTGTCATAAGTTGATAATTATATGTATCTATAGGACACCTCAATCTGACCCCACCCAATTCTTGATCAAATTAAACAGTCTTTTGTATCAAATATCTCAAAAATATAACTCAAAAACAAACGTAGTTCTAACAGGTGACTTAAACATAAACACTCTTAAAAAGAGCAATATTACAAATCAGTTACAAGATCTAGCAAACAATTATAATCTTAAATTGCACATTAATGAACCAACTCGTAGGTCTTCATGCATCGACCATATTCTCAGCAACATTCCTGATGCTATTGGTACAATACTGCCACTCCATCTATCCGACCACGACACGGCACAAATGTTGAGCTTCCCCGTGGGACGCAATACACAAAATCAAGCGACGTACTATGCCTACAAAAGACTTTCTAGCTCAAATAACATTCAGAAGTTCAAAGAGTGCTTGCAGAATTTGTCTTGGTCCGAAACTTATGCAGAGAAGGATATAAATAAAGCATTTAATTCTTTTCATGACACATTGTGTCTACTTTTTAATTTGTGTTTCCCAAAAATAAGGGTAAAGGTGAACACTAAAAATAAAAAAAAACAGAACTGGATAAGTAAAGGACTCAAAAAAAGTTGTAAAACAAAACGCTTCTTACGCTATCAATATTACACAAATAAAAATACAAAAAATAAAAATAATTACATTCAATACTCAAAACTTTTACAGAAATGCATATATAACTCAAAAAGGAACGCAAATATTAAATTTATTAACAAAAGTGACAACAAATGTAAAGCGGTATGGAAAGTAATTAAGGATGAAATAATGGGCAATAACTTTAAAAATGACATAGATAATATACAAATTGACAACACAATACTTACAGATCCAGTAAAAATTGCAACTGCGTTTAATAACCACTATGTTAATAGAACGAACTCTGGCACAGGTATAAAACTGAACTGTGATAAAAGTTCACTAGTTCATTCGATGTTCTTAAAACCTGTGTCTGAGAAAGAAGTCAGAACCGTGATAACATTATTAA
This sequence comes from Mythimna loreyi, assembly GCA_029852875.1. NCBI lineage: Eukaryota > Metazoa > Arthropoda > Insecta > Lepidoptera > Noctuidae > Mythimna > Mythimna loreyi. The sequence continues at coordinate 16,046,381 of CM056780.1, read as the reverse complement.
AAAACACAAATGCAGCTGGTTATGACGAAATTAATACGAAGATTATAAAAGCATGCACTAATGAACTTGTTATAATTATGACATATTTAATCAATCTATCATTTTCACAAGGCACTTTTCCAGAATCATTAAAAGTATCAATTGTTAAGCCACTTTTTAAAAAAGGTGATAAAACTGACATTAATAATTATCGCCCAATAACATTGATACCGATTATATCGAAAATTTTTGAGAAGTGTATGTTTATGAGATTAATTGACTATTGTGATAAATTTGACATTATTAAAAAAGATCAATTTGGCTTCCAAAAAAATAAGTCTACAACACTAGCAATTTTCACTCTTGTAAAAACCATATTGACTAATATTAACCGAAATAATTTTACTACAGGGTTATTTTTTGACTTATCCAAAGCTTTTGACTTAGTATCTCATGACCTGTTACTACAAAAATTGGAGGCAATTGGCATTAGAGGCATTGCACTTCAATGGATATCGACATATCTAAGTAACAGACAACAGCGTGTTATAATTACAAAAGTGAATCGACATAACGATATGACACCACACTCTTCTGAACTCAAAAGCAACAAATTTGGCGTTCCACAAGGAAGTGTGTTAGGCCCAATTTTATTCATATTATATATTAATTCAATTACTAATATAACTAACCACAAATGCATATTATTTGCTGATGACATTTCGATTATTGTGACATCTGATAAAAAAAATAATACAATTGACGATCATGAAACTGACATTAATAACACAATTGACATACTAATAGAATGGCTTAATAAAAATAATTTATCATTAAACCTATCAAAATCTGTATATATACAATTTAACCGATCAAACAATTCTAAATATAATAATAAAATAAATATAGATAAAATTGGTGAAGTAACGAAAACTAAGTTTTTAGGCGTTACTTTGGATCAAGACATGAACTGGAAAACCCACGTCGATAATGTCGCAAAACAAATTAATAAGTTTGTATTTGCACTAAGGAAAATTAGGAACATAACAAATGTCCAAACGGGTACGTATTTGAATATCGAAGATTAAAATACCTACGCTTAAAATACCAATGTTCAAAACATCGAAAATTTAAATATCGATTATATCAAAATGTCGAAAATTGTTATACCTAAGCTTAAAACGTCGAAGATTGAAATGCCGAGTGATTAAAATTTCGATTGATTCAAAATATCGAATGACATTATTCCTAAGTTCAAAATATCAACATTTCACACATCTAAATTCATAATATCTACGTTAAAAATACCTACTAGTTGAAATACCGAAAAAAACTGATTACCATCTAGCAGCAAACAAGCATGCAGCAATCATGCAACATGCAAGCAAGCATGGTTTCTGTCACGGCTCCGGCGCTGCAGGGCTCCGGCAGTCCCACGCGAGCTTAACGTCGCAGATGGTCTAAACGCTCACCACCGCAGCTTCGGCTTGTTGGCCGGCTTCGCCGGCCAACCTCAGCTGCGGCGGCGGGTGTTAAAACCACCTGCTCCTCAGCTCGCGGGCTGCCTCGCCCCTCCGCGCCTACGCGATTCTAAATTACACTCTAGGGGTAGGGCAGACAAGACTACGTGGAGTCGGTTTTGCAGCGATACGTTTCTGTCACTAACTTTAGTAGCACAACATATTGACTTTCAAGAAAATATTTTAATTTAAAGACCAAGACACTGATTTTCATGGATAAAATAGGTCAAAATTGTTCCAAAACCGAATTGGGGCACCCCGAATTTACGTAGTCTTTTGGCTGTTACCCCTAGAGTGTATATAAAAATCCGGAGGCGCGAAGGGAGGGCAACCCCCGCCCGCTGTAACAAAGCATAGGCACCCGTGGGAGCCGTAGCGGCTGAGGTTGGTCGCCGGAGGCGACCAGCAAGCCGAAGCTGCGGAGGTGAACATGGGTGCCTATTCTTTGTTACGCAAGGGCGAAGGGGTTGCACTTCCCGTAGCGCCGGAGACGTTGCAGAAGCAACCTTTTTCCACTCATACTACTTATATCAAATTTTTTTCGATATTTTAACTTGTAGGTACGTATTTTTAGGGTGAATTAATGAATGTATTACATGTTGAAAATTAACCCATTTTTACACGTAGGTTTATTATATGTACCCATCGATATTTAGGACGTTCGATAGTTTGTACTTCGATATTTAGGACATTCGATAATCTGTATTTCGATATTTGGATCTTTCGATGTAACTTTTGTAGATATTTAGATTTTAGATATATTGGACGTAGAATATTTAACCATTCGATACTATAAACTGTCGATATTTTAATTTTCGGTTTTATGGTCGTTCGATATATCCATTTTCGATGTTATGAACATCGATATTTTAACAGTAGGTATTTTAATCTTCGATATTCAAATACGTACCCGTCCAAACGGCAATAATGTCATATCATGCATATGTTGAATCAGTGTTACGATATGGATTAATAATGTGGGGCAATAGCACTGATCAAAAAAGAGCATTTGTTGCACAAAAAAAATGCATTCGAGCAATCTATGGGCTTCAATCTGACGACTCTTGTCGACCGGTATTTCAGAAACTTGGTTTGTTACCGCTACCGTCTCTTTATATATATGAGATATGTATGTTTGTGTGGAAAAATAAGGAATTATTTACAAAAGCGGACGATGTACATCCTAGGACCCGGCGCGACCCTCACAGGCTCGTACTGGATGTCGTGCCAAGGCTAGCTAAATATAATAAAAGCTGTTTGTATATGTGTGTAGAAATATTTAATAGAATACCAAGTGACTTAAAAATTCTTAATACAAGATTGTTTAAAAGTAAATTGTACGATTGGCTGTCTACTAATAGTTTTTATAGTATTAAAGAGTTTTTTGACAAAAAACATTATTAACTGTACAAAAATTTGCACGCTTATAATGTTAAGCAAAAACATGTATGCTCTATATCTAATCTTTGTACCATCTTTTATACCGTGTTTTTATGCAAATAAACGTTATTCTATTCTATTCTATTCTAACAAACACAACAAAAAAAGAATTAGCGAAATCGGTTCAGCCATTCTCGAGTTTTGCGCTTACCAACACATTTTGCGATTCATTTTTATATTATAGATAAGTCGATGTTGTTTCACATCTCCTTAGTTCTCTGCTCCAAAATGAAGACGTCATCAATTCCGACGTTCCATATTTCATCAGAGGCTTGGTCTATTAAAACAGATTTTCATTTACCCACATCGCACGTAACATACCTCATTCTACCCACGTGTGTCTGATATTGTTTTACGACTGTTATATTTTTTATTGCCATCCCTAGATCCTGCACGGGAATGTGTCTAGTGTTGTACTCGTGTACTTGAGAATCAACAAACATCTTGACGCTCGACTAAGGAGTTTATTTTTGAACAGGTGTACTCTCGCTTTGCTTGAGTGTGAAGACGGGTTGAGTTTCAAAAGGCTAAAGGATTTGGTCCCGTTTTGACTAAATTTCTGAATGTAAAATGAAATTCAGTTAGACTTGTTGTTATTCTTGTATGTAAACTAACCTTCTGTCAACGGCTTCGCCCGCGTGAAAATAGGATTCTCCATACAAACTTTAGATTCCCATTATATCCCTTTAGGAGCTGAATTTGGAAAAACCCTTTCTTTAGTGCCTCGCCTACGTCATAAAAGGAAGCCTTGTGCAAAATTTCACGTCCTTAGGCCCAGAAGTTGGGGTGTTCGTTGATATGTCAGTCAGTCAGTTTCTCCTTTTATGACTAAAGTCAAAGGACGAAGTAAAAAATGCATTCATGCGAAGCCAAAAAGGCTCTTAAGTAAATGCTGCTCTAATAAAAAAAAGCGCAGTATATTAGCCTGTATTGTCTAAGTGCTGGGCAAAGGCCAAGTCTCGAAGCTCGGGAAAAGAATTCCTGGAAAAATTCTGTTTTCCGAGTCACCTCGTACTAGCTTTGCAATCGTCTCGTCATTTCTTTGTGAACCGAACTCGGCGGCACCGTCATAAAAAATAAATTGTAACTAAAAAATAAGAGAAATGGTTGAAAACTCTTTACCGTGGCCCTGGAGTAGAAGGACATAGACGGGTTTTAGTCTGTAAAAGTCTGACACAACGTGGCGCTCCTCCCAATAATTTCCCATTTGAAAAAATAACGCCATTTAAAAAATTTAACACTGTAGATGTGTATTATGTACTAGGTTGACTTCTGAAACAGTAAAAAAATAACTGTACGCTCTCTTCTCAGTTGTACACTCCTGGCGGATCAATCAGGGTTCGTCTAGTAAGTTTGTTGTTGCTTTTGCGAGACTTTTTCATCTCCCTCTATTCATGTCACTTCGTGTACATTCGATGAGGGAACACTTCGAAGATAATTTAAAGAGGTTTGTACATCAACCACGAGCACGTTGTGAAAGCAGAACAGGAAAAAGTAGAGGGTTACTTTTTCCTGTACTGCTTTCACTAAACGTTCCAAAGAGCTTTCATTGGGTAGGATTTGACCAGATTCGCTGTTGCACAATCGACAAATTTTTGACAGTATTTACTAAGATACAGAGGCCCTATGAACTCTTAATGCGATTCCTATGACATAAACTGTACTGTTATAGGAATGGGAGCTTTATAGGATGTATAGCTCCGCATTCTTACTCGATCTGTCATTTTAACACGTTTATCAGGCCCCAAATTTATGGTAATCTTGATGAACCAAAGATTTTTAGAATCGTGATTTTTTAAGATTATCATTAAATTGATGATTGACCAGTGGCCGAGTGGGAACGGCCCTGACTTACGAGTTCTAGGTCGCGGGTTTAAATCCTGCAAGGCGCATTACTTTGTGTAATTTATTTCATCAAAACTGCTCTCAAAACGGCGAAAGAAAACATCGTGCGGAAACTGGCATGTCCTAAAACCAAAAATTCGAAGACATATGACATACACTGTTCCGCACTGGGAACGCGTTTTTCATTAGCGAAGCTATCGTAATTTGGCTAGGGCTGGAGTGATGCCACTTGCACGTGGAGTTTCTCAGAAGCAAATAATGTAACTATCAAACTAGGGCATAGACGTCAAGTTTGTGTACTAAATGAAAGGCAGGACCGTGGCTTTAGTCCATGTCCATGAGGATTTCCCACTCCAGCCGAAAAACAAAAACCTAAATCTAGAAACAGGCCACCTCTGAGTCGACAACTACTACCAAAGCACATCTCTTTCACCTATACACAGTACATTGTATATGAAGCGGTCGCACAGATTTTACTGTGTATTTTTATGGCGTTTCATTTATATGTTGTCTCGGAAAACAGTGGGTGTCGTTCAGAATTCCAAGCGCTCCTGCCGTGTCGAGTATGTGCTTATGATTCGGGTGATTGGTTGAATAATACATCGATTTCTATTTTACTGCGGCGGTGTATCATAGCTATTACTATACAGCAGAACGCGTTGATCTTTCAGATTAAAGAAAGGTTAGAGTCGTGGATGGACAGCCTACCATTGTTTACTAAGACCCCGCTGGGCCTATTTTTTATGATAGGTAAAAATCATCGAATGACGAGTCCTGACCATGGGCGGAGCGGGACATAGTGTCAGACTCTTAACTGACTAAACAACCTACCAAGTTCATTCCTTGTCTTGATCCCAGGGCTCCAGGGCGCTTTCGCATCAACCCTTGGTCTCAGGAGGCTTCAACCCTGCTGGGTCTCTACTGTTTGCTGACAACTCCTTGAGACGCGCGGGAACAGTGCGCGCCGTCGATGACTTGGGCTCAGTCCGGATTGTTACCCCCTAAACTCGCCACTAAAACAGTCCAGTTTTACCATCCCTTAACCAATTCAGTATTAGAGAAAAAAGCTCAAGAAGCAGGAGTACGATACGTTGGTCAGACCAAACCCGTACTACCCTGGAGACCATTGTCTGCGACGCCATCTACATCGCCGAAGATAGGGCAATGGTTCGCGTTTATAGGAAGAATATTGAAGTCTGATAGACAGACGCTCTTTGTAAAATGATCAACGGAGTTCGGAAAAAGCTTGGCAGATTTGGTGTACCGATACATCGGTAGGGATGTAGCAAACGTCAAACATTTGTTGGCATAACTGACAGGTGACTTTGAACGAGATATCTGGGTGATTGATAGCTTAGTTCAGAATGTATGAGTATGCTTCTGGATTGATGTAGTGGCTTTTAAAGGAATACGGAATATGTAGAGGGAAAATGGTTGAATTTATTATAATTGTGACAGCTTTGTGTACCAGACGGATTTCTTTTTTTGTTCATGAAGATTTTTTATATTTTTGTCGACATACATTCTTCTTAGTTTTACACTCTTGACTGTTAGATCGTAGTTATGACTCGATCAAGTCTTGCGCCTCCGCTTTTTTGCGATACGACGCCAGCAATTTTGCTGTCATTTATGCTAAAGTGTGACACAAATTTTATGAGGTCTGACTACCTTGTTGGAGAGCGTCCATGTGATTTTTTGCCCCTAAAATTTCCCTTGCATCACTAACTGTTTCATCGAGTTTTCCTTACGGGTGATATGCCCGAAGAACTTGATGACTCTTGTCTAATAATTTTCACATTTATTGAATTTTCTAAATTTTAGTCTACATGTGTTAAAAATTATATTATTACTAGCGGTCCTGACAGACAGCGTCTGTTTTATCAGACCTTCAGAACCCAGTTACTAGAAAACACAATATTCCTTGGATAGACTCTCACAGCCAAAACTACTGGGACTAGAAGCGTAAAATTTTGCACAAAGCTTCTTTTATAGCGTAAGCGAGTACTAAGAAAGGATTTTCCAAAATTCAACCTCTAAGAGTCAAAAGTGTGTGTGGAGAAACCTAACTACACGCGGGTGAAGTCGTTGGAGGAAAGCTAGTTGGTAATACATCATGTACCCTGGTGCCTTCAACTTTTCATTGTACTACGAGACGCTCTATGAAGCCATTACCAAGACGAGATACCTACATGGTCGAAGAAGGTCAAAATTCGTTCGTCTAGTGCTTCATCATCATCAGCCTTTTAATGTTCCCACTGCAGGGACACAGGCCTCCTCTCTCTAGGAGAGGGAATGGGCCATAATCCACCACGCGGGCCCAGTGCGGATTGGTGGATGTCACATGTCTTCGAATTTTTGGTTCTAGAACATGCCGGTTTCCTCACGATGTTTTCGTTCACCGTTTTGAGAGCAGTGGTGATGAAATAAATTACACAAAGTAATGCGCCTGGCTGGGTTTGAACCCGCGACCTACGGCTCGTAAGTCGGGGCCGTTACTATTCGGCCACCACTGCTCTTCTAGTCTAGTGCTTATATCGATCTAAATATATTCAAGACCACATTCGATATTTTATTTCAAAACTGTTTTATTATAAGCTTCAATGAAGCTAATTCCAAAGGTTGTAATCTCGCTCATATAATAATTCGACATCTTTCTTTTTTCACTAGCTTAATATTAAAACAAGATTATTTGCTAGATTATAAGAATAAATTGCGTCTTATCTCTGATGTAAATTGCAGTTATTCATCGCTAGTTAAATCGAGTGAATGTAATTCTATAAAAATGGTAATGTTATCAGAGTGCCTAGTTCGAATTTGTTTTAAGAGCGGCCAACCCGGCCAGACTGAGGTACTTTTTCATACAACTGCTTTGCTGCAGCGAGTAGATTGAACCATTATTAAAATTGATTGTTGTTTCAATTCAAATAGTTGCTACTCCAAAAAACATCAATCTACTATACAGCATGAAACTATAAATCAATCCTTGCTTACCAGATGTAACGTACTAAAAACAATATGTCAACGCTTTTACAAATTAGTACTGCACCGTTGAAATCCCGGACTTTACCGGGATCCCACAAATATAACTATAAACGTCATGAATATTTCGGCCATAATAAATTATTACGTGATATATCTTTAAACGGGTATTCACGTACTCATAAATAATTCCGGGAACGAGGTACATTTCTGCTTAATGGTTTTATTGTTTGCTTGCGTTCCGATTTACGTGGTTTCCGATGCACTATTGTTTGCTTCGGGATTTCGTCGCTTATGTGTGTTGCCAGTTATTTACTTCATCAAAGGTAGCTGTAATTAAACCTTATTGTCACTGTGTTGTGAAGTATTTTTTTAAACTGATACGTTGCTCCAGATTTTTTTTTTTTTTGATGATAAATAAAACTTATCGTAGCGTTCGTAACATTTTGCATTTCCTATTAAGAGTTTTTGATTAATCAAGATTTTAATTCAGTTTGCGCTATCAAAATTTCATTTTCCAGATTTTTATAAAAGTACGTACAACTCAAAAAATTTATAATAGCATTCGTTCCGTTTTAACTCTTTTGAGAGATTTTAATCGACCGTTACTCATGTTAATTCGGTTCTCTCTCAAAATTACATTTAACTCCCGACATTCCTCACTACGCAAAACTTATTAAACCACCAACCCGAAGTTCAGTACACAAATTCTCATAACCTCACACTATTCCGGCAGCCCGGACTGTCGTACAAAAATGTGTTAAAAATCGCCTGTCCGCTAGACAACTATTATTCTCACTTGTTGTGAAATACATTTTCTTGGCGCTTACCACTGCTGGCGATTTAGCTCTGTCGTCCCACACCGCCCTATATACCGCTAGGGATGTGCGTCTTTAGTTGAAAATCTCGGGAACTTACTTTTTTTATTTATTTTATTACTAGGAGAATGTATGATGGCTATGCATTTATTTAATAACTAAATAATATGTATATTAGTAGTTACAATCGCGTATAAAAATAATTCATTGCCTATCAAAACTCATTCTCATCACTGTCTATATAGAATGAAAATCTCGGGAATTTGCTTTTTATATTTGTTTTATTACTATTAGAATGTATGATCTCTATAAGCTTATTAAATAACTAAATAATATATTAGTAGTTACAATCGCTTATACAAATAATTCAATACATTCAGCGCTGTCAATAGGAAAAGTGGCCAAAAAATTGACAGCGTTGCTTCAGTGAATAACTTACTGATTCATTGACCAAAGAAAAGCTCAACTCTTTAGTCACGTAAAAAGTCAAGTAACTTCACTCAGAATGCAATTTATCAAGAGTTTCGATACATAAATGGGCAATAGCGAGCCAGTGTTAATAGTAAAACTATGAAACTATAATAGCTATGCCAACACATGAAGTGAACAGTCACTAAACCGCCAAATAAATCCGGTTTATTACCCGAAATCTTAAACCAGGGCTCTGGGAATAAGGCAAGGAACGCACGGGTTAGGTTCTTTAGTCAGTAAGAGTCTGAAACTGTTTCCCGCTCCGCCCAAGAGTGGGATTCGTCATTCGATGATTTTTGCCTACCATAAAAAAAAAACCCGAAATGTTAAAATCCACGATGCCAAATCTATTCTCACTATAACTCCGTACGGAATATTTAGCCTAACTTCCACGAACACGGTCAAACCCAATGTCTGAAATTAGTCGAATAATAGCGAAAACGAAATCAGTCCGCGCTACATAGAACATCCCTACGTCCGGCTAACTTCCCCGCTAACTCTCGACATCTGCTGCAATACAATTTAAACTTTATTCCCTAAAGATTACGATTCAAAACGACTGCAAAGTATGTAAGCTGTTGTTGGTACAGCAATCTGGGAAAATGCAAAGTGCAAGGATTCGTAGAAGAAGTGGGACATTAATCCGAGACGTTTTCAAAGTTTTTCATTGAAAGTAAATGTGATTTTTTCTCAAGTTTGCTTTTCGTTGGGAATATTTTTCAACTCCCGCTGCTGAATAACAGTCATTAAAGTTTGTTTTGATACAGATTTTAAGTTGAAAGCACAATTAAAACAGTGCTGCAAAATTATACAAAACAACTTGCTTTTGCCTGTGAATTTGATCGTATAAAAATAGATTGTGTTAAGGGAATACCTGGAAAAAAATTTGGTGCAATTTGAAAACATGGCCTACCCGTGTACTAAGTTTCATCAAAATCTGTTCAGCCGTTTTTGTTTTAAAGAGTAACAAACATACACTCTCAAATACATAAACTAGCTACTGCCAGCGGCTTTGCTCGCATAAAAATAGAAAATGAAGCTGCCAGAATACTGCCATCCAGCACAAGGGCTACCGTAATACATAATTTCACCTAAATCTGTTCAGCAGTTTGGTCGTTCAGGACTAACAAACATACACACACACAAAGTTTCGTCTTTATAATATTATTAGTGTACGTGATTGCGCAGTTACAGGCTATTGTTTACTATTTACCAAGAATACATAATTATGTAACTACATACTGTTTAATATAGGTTTCCAGTTAAAGTTGTCACAAGGGAGAATACTGGTATTAACTAGAATCCACATGAGACTAACAATATAGCTTTGTATGCATTATACGTACATATATACCAATGTAAATTCATATTTATATAGAATCTGGGTGTACCATTCGCTACATAGCTAAATATTTACTACTAGCCTTCTGCCAGCGGTTTCGCTCGCGCGAAAGTAGAGTTGTCCATGCACACTTTAGACCCCCGTTACATCCCTTTAGGAGCTGAATTTTGAAAAACCCTTTCTTAATGTTTGTCATAAAAGGAAGCCTTATGTAAAATTTCACGCTCCTAGGCCCAGTAGTTTTGGCTGTGAGTTGATATATCAGTCACTAAGTTTCTCCTTTTATATATGTATACAGATTAAATCACACTCCACACTATACACCGTTAAGTTTTGATCTTTTTAATCCCTTGGAGGATCGATTCGGTATATCAAAGACTATCGATTGGTAAAGTTAGAATAAAAAAATAAAGTACTTTTTTTTAAGCTCAAATTAATTTACGCACGTTCGAAATTGATTTCTTTCAGTAAACGTCAGCTGGGCCTACGCAACGACCGACAACTATTTACCAGGTCATTGACTCGTTTTACTTAAATGATTTTTTATAAATGCGTATATCGCTGCATCTGAACTGCAATATACAGTTGGATTGCAGTTGAAATGCGGTCCGTCTGTCTAGAGACTTACATGTTCACGCCGAATGTTATAAGGTCAGTCGCCGAATTCAGAACTGAACAAAAACGAAATACATTCTAAATTTAACACTGGCCAAATGAACGAATCGTATTTATCTAAAAGAAAAAAATAATAAAAAAAAAATACTGGCCACTCTAACTCTTAATCCTAATCCAAACAAAATTACAAACAAATCAAAGATCCTCGAACACGTACCTAATACCTGAAGCCCTACTTATCCCACTTAATAAGCTTAGCAACATTTGTTCTCAGTACGAAACATTTCTAATAAAATACATGTTTATTTTGCTCTAGTTCGATTTATTCTTAAACGATACTATTGGGAGTATCGTCTCGGCAATTTTGGATTTGATAGTCTTTTTAGTGTTATTTATTCGCATATGCAACCGAGTTGAGTTTGTGGTTTCAATCTCTTTGCTTATGTACTCGTTTAATATTGGTTTTGTTTTAGAAAAGACTAGATTCTGCCATTGATCAAATGGTTCTTTCCAAGGCTGCGAAATTGTTTGAAAGTATTACTGTCACTCTTGATCGCACTTAGTAACTGAAAAAACACTGATGGCTGGTTTTTTTTATGGTAGGTAAAAATCATCGAATGACGAATCCCACTCTTGGGTGCAACGGGGAACAGTGTCAGACTCTTACTGACTAAAGAAACCTACCCCGTACCTTCCTTGCCTTATTCCCAGAGCCCCGGTGTAACGCTTTCGCATTAACCCTCAGCTCCGGGGCTGATTGCTGGTGGATTTTAATCTGAAGCCTTAAAGAATCTGACTTCAGCCAAACTAAGAAAAATATTTTAATGATTGCCTTCCAAAAAATAGGACCGGTGCTTTCAAAGCAAGAGTTCTTACTGATTGAAATACCCACAGTGGTGGAGCAAGAGACAATCACACTTGGCAAAATATTTATTTTTCCTAAATCAACTACCAAAATAGTAGTTTTTGCACATTTTTTTTTCACTGTGTGTATCTAAGTGCTAATTCAATGTCTGCTTTCTTTCAATCAGTTTAAGGATAAAACTTTTAACTTAACTTCGCACTTCTATCGAATCCCCAAACCCAACCATTATTCACTACTAAACGTCGATCTTTAAGGAGTGTTTTAGCAATGCGAAGGCTCTAACTTTAACCGTTTAAGTATCCAAGGACTCGGAGGAGTCCAAGGAGTCCTGGACGTCTACCGTTCACCACTAATTCCACCATCTTTCTTCCCCAGGCATGCAATCCCGTTACCAAGTGTCCCCGATGGACGCAGCGGCCGGCCCGGCAGCCAATGGCGCGGTGCTCCGCATAGAACCCGTGCGTGCCCAACGAGATGACGCCACTTACGAGTGCGTGGCGGAGAACGGAGTTGGAGACGCAGTTACTGCTGTGGCTACGTTGACAGTCTTTGAAGGTAAGTTTTAGATAGTAAATCTTACAGCAAGACGGTGTAGAAACATTTGACTTGCCCCAGTGTATCAGAGAATAGAGCCACGGTGTAACGCTTTTGCACTAAACTTCGGCTCCAGGAGAAGATCAGTAGGACAACATTTTTTTTTTTACGGTTGAACAAAAATACGAGGCTGCTAATTATTTATTGACTCCAGGTACGTTATATTAAACAGGTGGATTTTTGAGGTTTATCAGTAAGGGCAGCTACTTTAACGATCACTTACTTATTATTTTATGGTCATCCATAACTTTTTAATGTATCTTGTATTCTGTACTAAACTACATGCTCCATTGGTAAACCGCATTGAGAGATTTTAGAAACAAATGAAGCAGCAATAAAAAGCCAAAATATGATAGGGATTAAATTATAGGAGGGCTCTATCGGATCTTTAAAATATGAGCACCACAAATGGAATAAACTCCTAGAACTTTTTCGAATACAAACACCGATAACAAACGATTGCGGAAAACTGAAAAGGCGGTGTTCGCCCGGTAGGACATAGTTTGTGTAAAAATTGGTGAAAATTTAAAGATTACATCGTTAAATCTTCATCAAAAAAATTTCACCATCTTTAAACTTATACACGATTTTTTGGTGCCCAACCAATAATAAACTAAATTGATTTTATATATGAACAAGTATTGATCTTTTGTCTCCCACAAAAGCAGTTTTGACTCCATTCTTCCCAATAAATAGAGCACTAAAAGCAACGACTATATCTAGTCGTAACTACCCTCATTCAGCTGGTATAGACGAAAATCCAGTGGAATGTTTACGACCTAGGACGTTCTAGGACATTCAGCCTTATCCTCTCTGTCCTTCATATACTAGCCGCTATCCCCCACTGGCTTGGGGACAGGGTGGGAGAATAAAGTGTGCGATATAGTTTTATCGCTATATATAACTGGTGTAAAAGGATTTAGAAATACATAAATATAACTTTGTGAGTGTAAACCTACCTATGGGACTTTAAATCTGAAATTATGTTAGTGATATTTTGTGATGTGATATTATCGATATTTTTATTAATTCTCTTTAAATACTTGAGCCCCAAGCGAACGCCCGTGTTCGCAAACCTATAGTTTTTCTATTATGTCTCTAATTACGGTATTCTGAAGGTTAAAATGTTTTTTATTGTTTATAGACTAATTTGAAAGGTGCGTACAGTACGGCCTTTCTAACGTAGCGAGCCTGAAATTAGGCTTTGCGAACTTTAGCGCTTGTATACTTGTAAAAAAAAATGGATTAAAAAAATAAATCCCATTAGCAACTTTTAACAACAGTCATTGGAAGTTATTTTTTAGAAACCCACTACAACTATTTATCGCACTGGACTGGATGCCGTCAAAGTGCTTTTGTTCCAGTTTGGTTTTCGCCATATTAGCGCTGTTGGTCGTAGTGATGGTCTGCGGTACTAAAACTAGAAATCTCACGCTAAGCGGCGTTATACCAGTTATTAAACACATGACCTAATTTTTCATAGGTTTTATGCATATAAAACCTATGAAAGGAAGTATTTTCTAAAGCAGGACTAACACGGAATTCTAACAAAATTAAATCGAAATACATAAATACTTCAGAGTATTGTAAACTTCTTTGCAGCCATTTGCAGTATACGTCAAATTAGTTCCGTGGACCCTCGCCAGTGGCGCTTCAAATATGCACAAAAAATTGACAGTCAAACATAAACAGCCTGTCCAATGGTACGTAGTAGATTCAGCGGGTATAATAGTATTCAGATGCGAGCCTACCAATATAAAAAAGAAACCGTCACTTGTCTCTCTTTAACCACCATTATCTCCACTCAATACCCCAAAATCGACAAACACAACCCCCCATAAAGAACTCTGTCACATAACTCCATTATCATACAAACACTGGGCTCTAATAACCCACTCCATAAAGCGGTACCTTGCATTCTTCACCACCTCAGTGATTCCTTTTCTATTGTGGCTCACAGTAACTGCCGACTGGAACATAAAACACGGCCGGCGAGGACACAATGATCCTTCCGGCATATAACTCCGTCCCAAGTCTCTGGGCTTTCAATAAATAAGCATTAAAAAGCGAGGGCCAACGTTCAGGCGATAATGCCACAGACTGAGAAATACGGTAGGTCTAATGCTGCTAATTGGTTCGTATGGCGAGATTGGTGTACTGATTTGTTAATGGTATCTTTTTTTCGGCTGTGTCAATTTAAGCTTGATGTAATGGACTGATATACGCATGTCAATCCAAAAGGATTGACAAACAAAGTATTTTATACTTACTGCTTATGAATCTAAATGGTGTAAACTTTATTAGGTAAGATCTTCTTATATTTATTTCAATAGGTTTATAGGTAAAATTCCCAATATATTATGTTTCCTATGTTTGAAATTACATCTAATACTTTCTCAGCCTCTGGAAAAAAAGATTGAAGATTTAAATAAGAATAAAGATTTGGTGGAAAGTGTAAGGGAATATTTGGCTGTTCGAAAGATATGCCGCGACCTTGGAACTGAAGTAGTAGAAGTAGTGAAAATTTAACACGGCCTCTTACCCAGAGAGAGAAGAGTTATTTAAGAATCTCCACAAAAAAGGCAGTACCATTTTAATAAATTAATCACCTTAGATTGCAAACACAAATCGCTACTCTGTGTCCCAAATAAAACCGTCTTCCAACGAAATACAATGACAGTTCCCATTGTAAATGAGGCTTGCGGAATTATTATCGTGATAAGTTAAGTTGCCGATTTACTGCGGTTTCACATCGGGACGTAATTGACGAGTAAATCGCGATAATGACGTCATAAGTCAGATCTGTCGGAAGGCACGATTAGCCCCTTTGCATACATTTGCGAGGAATTAGCCGGAGTTGTTTTCCGTTTGCTCAGAAGTGACGTTGCGTGTTAAGATGTTAATTGATACTTTGATGTTGGGTAACGGGTGTACTGGTAATTGTGTTCGCTTTGTGTTAGGCTGTGGTGGTAAGAACTTGTTTTTACTGTTGCCGAGAACTTCCTGCTCATGAATAAAACAAATTTGTCTATTATCAAGATCTTCTCTTGTGGTGAATTAATAGATGATTGGACAAGCTCTTCCGTATCACCATCATCATTTTAGATGAAAAACGTCCAACATAGGCCCTTCATTCGCGTGTCGCAATAACAACCAATCCTGTGCCTCTCGTATCCACACGGTTGCCACTCTAGAACCTTTCGGCTTCATCGACCAATGATGTCAGCGAGCAATGGGTAGCTCACCATCTGGTCGTCTGGTAACGGTCCAGACCAAGCCAGATCGTAGACTGACGGCGCGCTCTGTTCCCGCACGCCTCAAGGAGTTGTCAGCACATGTAGAAGCTCAACTGCATGGTCGGAGCCTACTGGGGCCCCGGTCCGATTTCTGAAAAGAAGGTCCGACTCTAGTATGAGAGCTAAGAAGTAATGTGGTGGGTCGTTTAGTCAGTAAAAGTCTGACACTCTTTCCCACTCGGGCGAAGTGGGAAACATCATTAGATGATTTTTCCCACCTTAAAAAAACCATTATGATGTTTTAAACCCCATCCGTGTTTTATTTAACTAGCTATAATATTCCCAAAGGCTTTGGTCATTAGGGACATATTCCTAGCTAGTTCTCTATTAATAAATACAAACAAACCATTTCAGTACAAATCTTGTTACCATTATGTAAAACAACACAGCGATGACTTTTTCACAAGTTGGTGGTAACTTACACAACTAGACTACGGGACCTTTGTGGAAACTTCTGAGGAAGGAAAAGTAAATATTGCACAACAAGTTTATAGGACTAAAGAATAAAATTTTGCTTACAAATAAATTTCCCCCTTTTTACCCCCCTTAAAAGTTGAAATTTCAACAACCTATTGTTAGAGCTCGCTTACTTTATGAAAGGAAGCTATGTGATAATTTTTATTTATCTAGACTTCGTAATTTTGGCAGTACCATAGACAGAACACTGATATGTCAGTGAGTAAGCAGTTTTTCAGTTCTTTATCAGTTTTTATGTTCTTCTGCCAGTAGTTTTGCCTGCGTAAAAGTAGAAAATCACTCTCAGCATAAAAAGAATATACAAAAAAAAACAATACCTAGGAACAAACTAGCTAGGTAGATAAACTAAATAAAAAAAAACAACGACCATTTATTTAATCCATTTTATGTCTGCTCACAGTTCTTCTTCTTTTCGTATCGATGGATTCCGCTTCCCTCAGAGTTTTTGGGCCCAGTTTATGCCCAAAAACTTGCCCAGGTTGCCACATTTATAACAGCTTCAGTGGCATTTTTAAGGTCCTCCAGCTTACATGAGTAGGTACACACACACACAGTTCACAGTTCAAATAAATTCTCTGAAATATGGAAAAGAGGAATATAAAAGTTATTTCAAACATAAACCCTTTTATCGAATTTATTTTAAACTAGCATCTGCCAGGCTTTGCCCGCATAAATGTAGAAGATAGTCCCAATGGAACATGCACCAATGGAACAATTTTCATTTAATTTATCCAATAACGATTTATGTCTGATGTTTTACAAAAATAGTAAAGAAATAATTCGCTAAAAGATGTCCAAAAAGTCTTTATAGTAATCAATTAAATAAATAAAAATCACAATCATAAAACAATATAAACACATAAGAAATTTCGTCCAAGTTCATTCAGCTGTTCGATGTGTGATTAAATTTAAAAAAATATTTAAAAAAACGAGATCCAACTATTTAAATCGCTTAAGATTTAGGCTTCATTAATGAAAAAATAAATAAGATAAGATGGATTTACCCACTTATATCCAGTTAAATAGAACTACTTTAACTATGTGAGCGTTGACAGAGAAAAATGAAGCTGCAGGGAAATTCTAGTGACAGGAATCGATTCGTATTGCTTTGCTCAGTAAGACTGCAATATGTAAAGAGCACTACCTTGTAGAGTATAGTTTTGTAGGAGTAGTAGTATTTAATTTTCTTAAAGGTAGTAAAAAGCTGACACTTCTCACTTCAATTTCTTACTTCTCACTCGCATTTGTTCCACATTAATACCAAAAACAAATGCCACTGGTATGTGTTTAAATTAATTATTATGTTTTACTAGCTGCCCCGGCAAATTTCGTACCGCTTAATAAGGACAATTTTGAAACCTACCTTGAACTTTTACAAATATTTCAAGATCATACCTACCTACCTAATCTAAAACTAGCCATCCCCTTGAACGGTGTTTAGTGAACGGCCTAGGCGTTCAAATAGTTAGCTGTGACACATTATATTTACAAGCGGACCCCGGGCACCGAGGTGAAAGCCAAGGTGTGCAACCGGGACTGGCGCTGTGATGATGATGATGACATATTATATTTTGATAGATATATATGTGATTTCAGTTTATGTATAAGTTGCGTTACTTTCTTGCTGTATAATAAAGTATATTCTACTAGCTTTTGCCCGCGGCTTCGCCCGCGTGGTATTGGGGTTGGGGTTTCCGGGATAAAAAGTAGCCTATGTCCTATTCCGGAGTGTATCCTATGCCTGTGCCAAATTTCATCCAGATCCGTCCAGCCGTTTTGGCGTGATTGAGTAACAAACATCCAAACATCGTAACTTTCGCATTTATAATATTTGTAAGACTAGTAAGATTCTATGTGGTTTGTATCTTCTCGGTCACAAAACTGGAGAAATTCTTCATATACACCGTTGAAGTTATACAAGATCGTATATTTAAAGAAAGGCTATTTGTACTTCTCTTCAGCTGAAAAAAAGCGTTCGGTTGTGATTATTTTAGACTAGCCCGATGTGTAATCGATTTCTGATCTGACCTTTGAGAGTCACATCTGGGTATCTACATACGCTCCAGTAGGTACCTACACTCTAGGGATGTAACAGAAGTTGTTACTCGTATATCGGAACCGAATTCGGAACCGGAGTTTTTAAATTAGGTTTTTCGGAACCGGAGGCTACAGTAGAAGCAGAAGGTTCAAATAAAACAATTCGGATTTGTGTATATTGAGTAAATTTATTTTGAAATTTGTATATTATTATATTGAATAAATTTATTTTGAAATAATTCAGATTTGTGTATATTGAATAAATTGACAATATTTCAGATTAGAAACCACCTTTTTTTAATTATATGAAAAAAAGCAGCGCAACAGCCGCGCTGCACGTTGTGGCTAATTCAAAGGTGTTATGTACACATAGGGGAGAATTATGGATAATCCTCTCTTACTAGCCTACATCATAAAAGGAAACTTTGAGCCAAAATGCCTGGTCTTGCTCATCACACATACGTACTTCTGAGTAAGTTCCGATTAAAAATGATCTTAACCAAAATCAGAATCGAACGTGTAAAATTAATCGGAATTTCGAACATTCGGTATTTAAATCGAGCCTCTGCAACATCTCTGACACACATAAAGCAGAGCCTATATATTCGCGTATACGTGCCCTTACGTAGATCGCGCGATCGCAGGACTCCTCCCAAAGGACACTACGTAAAATTGCGTTGGGACATTAACCTGACCTGGTCCGGGAAATGCTAAATAAAATCACAGTTACTGTGGCCTTAAAATGTTATATATATGTTTACTAATAAATTGTAATTTTATTACTTGTTTTCCAATTTAATTGAGTGTCTGAAAGTTGAGTGTTGTTATGGTAATTTGTTATAGCAAAAGTTTTAGGGACATTACTGACCTATTGGTCATTGTCCTTTAAATATATTCGTAATTTTTATTTGTATGTGTGTGTGTTTAGGGTAAATCTTACATATGTAACGTTTTGAGAACACTTTCATTGTGCGTAGCCAAGAAGTGGAATTCCTTGCTGGAGTGTGTTTTTCCTGATGGCTCCAAACCGGGAATCTTTAAGTTAAGAGTGATTAGGTTACTTCTAGGTAAGCGCGCTCCATCGTCGACCGCATCGTCGCTTTCCATCAGGTGAGCGGTCAAGCGCGTACCTATAATCAATAAAAAAAAATGTATTTGATTCGATTGAAGCAGTTTGATATCTATTTAATCATGCGGGTTTCGTTGCTTACACATCATTTAGATAAAACATGGAATTAGTTTTCTTTCAAGTAATTTTTAAACCACTATATTTTTTGTTGCGGCCTTTCTGCCGTGATTTCTGTAGGGACCGGCCATTTTTCGAAGCAAAGATTAGTATATCATAAGTGTACAGCTAACATTGCCTTTTAATGGTGTCAAGTTATAAATGATTTAAATACAATTTTTTTTTATAAGGTACGAATATTTATGAGACTAATAATATATGTCTCAAACCATGCATAGGCATGTCTAAGAACCAAAAATTTAAAGACATGTGACATCCACCAACCTGCACGGGGCTTCATTCCCACTCCTAGAGAGGTGGCTGACTCCCAGCAGTGGGAACATTATAAGGTTGATACTATGTTAATATGTCTAATAGACCCCTAGAACCCTCCATTTAATTTGATAGCCAAACAAAACATTTATACACGTATCAGAAACTTCCATTAACAATTTAATTTATAATTCAGTTTGTTTCTCTTTCACTAATGACTTAACCCTCGAGTGCCCGAACAATAAAAAGCCCCTTAATTCATTTAATGAAAGACCGTTTAAAAATTACCGAAATAATATTAATAACATGCACTCCACAATGGATTGGCGGCTTTTGCATAATTTAAAGTAATCCGCCCGAGGAGTAATTCCGAATAATTTTAAATTTCGAACAATTTTAAATTCAGAACAATTTTAAATTTCGAACAATTTTAAAAACAATGAGAACTGATTAACTGAACCAAGATGGATTGCAAACAGAATTAAATTCGTTGTACTGGGTATTTATTTAGCTCTGGCAGTTCCACCGTAGACGCACTTTTGAGGATAGTGAACAATATGTAGCTCGCCGTCTGGTAAGTCGTCGGCGTATTGAGTACCATCCGTGCGGACGCTGGTGTCAGAAGTCAGTGTCAAAATATGATGAAATAAAACCAAAAACAAACTTCAAAGGTTTGCTTTACTTCTGCAGGATTAAAGCGAAAATTTTTTGGGCAGGATGAAATGACCACGATAGTACCTACACTAACCAATAATGACAAACATGCGTATAAGAAGCTATGCGTCCGTGGACGGTAGGCCTCAATGTTTGTTGTTTTCGAGGCCTGAAAGGACCTGTATCTTAGCTGGTCACCCATCTCTCCACCGACCTTGCCTAAGGTGGCTTACCCTTAAAGATCAATTAGTTGCATGGCTATTATTATTTCAGTCACGAATTCTTCTCCGATATTATATAAACTAAATTTCCTCCATAAATGTTATAATGATATATTACCTCTTAAAGTTTTCCTCCTACTTTCACTCCGGTCAAGTTGTAAAAGTCAACTAATCGTAATGTATTACCGTAGAGAACGTGTCTTAAGACATGGTACGATGAACAAAATAGAGAAATAAAGAAAGAAAGAAAAATGTTTATTTTTATTTCAAACAATAACTTGTTACAATACTTACAACATTAAAGTTAAAACATATTTTTTATTTTTTTTACTTCTGGGAATAAAAAGTATCATATATGCTATTCAAGGGCATGGCATACCCTTGTGCTGGATTTCATTCAAATCCTTGTAATAGTTTCTGCGTGAAAGAGTAACAAACAAACACACTCACAAATTATATAATTATACTAGCTTCTGCCAGCGGCTTCGCCCGCATGAAAATCGGTTAACGGATTTTGAAATTCCTTCTTAGCGGATATACCCTGAAACTATACCCTGAAAAGAAACTACCTACCAAATTTTAAGCTTGTAGGTGTTATAGTTTTGGATATTTTTCGATTAATCAGTAAGTGGTATATTGCTTTCTATTTCAAAAACTTATCATCCTAATGATATGGAAATACGATATATTGCATTGATCATAAAAAAAACAATGTCCAATAAATGGTCGATATAAAACACTGTGACATTTCAAAAACCATAATCCACACAAATCATCATCACAATTTCTGTCAAACATAATTCATCGTAACATCTTCCGTCTTCATGTAACCCTCAACATTTTTCATAAAGGTCATACAATCAAATCCGTTTGCTTCAAGTAGACGTTTGTACGTCTCCACGTCACGTGTATGACACGGGAATGATTGACGTCTCACAGAGTGGGGTATAACATACCCCCGGTAACTGCGAGCAATTCCCAGAATTGTCCAGCGGCAGCGGTAGGGTTGAATAGTTACAACATTTATGAGACATGACTCCTGTTTCGTATTAAATTATTTGGATGATTTTGAAATGAATATTTGAATACGGTAAATAGGGAAAATGTATGAAATTGTCATTTCCACTGGGCCGAAATTCGTAGTACTGCATTGACTTTCCATGCGTATATCAAATACGCACGAAAAGTCACTACGGTACTGCGAATTCACTTTTTGGAAAGTTACTTTTACCAACGTGCGGAGCAAACCTGCATGCGTAATGAAATCCACACGATATTAAAAACACTTTAGACACCTTTAGATAAGATATTTATAACCAATTCATTATCTTATACATAAAAATATCGTGCCACAGTGTTTCTTATCAAACTTAGCCAAAACGCCTTGACAATTTTTTTTTTAACATTTTCAGTTAATATTAGACAGGCTATTTATCGGGTACAGTCGAAGGCACGAGGGTAGAGTCGAAGGCACGAGACCGCGTGGTCGTTCACCGACACGATGGACAGATACCATCAAATCTGTCACCAAGATCCCTGTGATAGAATGCGCTCGCCAGGCAACCAACAGGGAGCGATGGAGAAGAATCGCCAAGGCAGCGATCGCACCTGATGCACCAGTGGGCGACCCTACATGAGCACGACCACTCTGACAAGAGTGTATGACTAAGAAGAATTTAGCGGGAGATATTTTTAGACTGTTACTGACTAAAAACCTACTCGTTCTTTCGTTACCTTCGATCCAGGGCCCTGGAGTTCACTCTCACATATACCCATGGACATTTTTATTTACGGAAAAATTTCGAACAATTTCTATATCAAGGTCAAATGAAATAATAGACTCATTCCGCTTGAAAAATATAAAATACCTTGACCCGCCGTATCAAAGGCACATCTATATTCGTTCTTTTAATAGCTCAACACAAACAACACATATTTTCTCTAACAAAACACTACTTATTGCCGTACAATTGTACTGTTTTCAAAGGAAATATCGTATTTTTCCCATTCATTTATTTTCATGTTCATTACCTATTAGTTCCGTTTTGTAGTCTTTTTTTTCTTTTGTCGATGTTCGCATTCGAAAGTATCTTTTAATAGGAATTATTATCTTTTTTGTGGCCTGTGTTGTGAATGTTTTTATTTTAAAATATATTTTTTTAATAAAAACATTCACAACACAGGCTTTCAATGGGGATTTGCATGCACGTAGGTTTTTTTTTTGAGGAAAATCATCTAATGCCATCTCCGCGCGCTTGGGCGGGGCGGTAGATAGTTTTCCAAAGTCCCCGGTTGGTTGTATTTTCACATTCCCCATGGCCGCAGTAGGCTTCGACCCAGCTGGGCCCTTATCGTTTTTCTGACAACTCTTGAAGGCGCGTGATGGAACGATACGCGCCCTCGACAAACACATGACCGTAGGTATAGGTGTTTCTAAGCGTCGATTTACATCGAAATAGCTGACACGATTCCATACGCACTTCACAGAGATGTCAGCAAAACTACAGGGACCTAGCAGGATCAAAGCTTACTGGATCTAGCGGTTGATTTCCGAAATGAAACGGCCCGGCGACGTGGAATGCAAAACAGAGCAGGAACATAAGCGTATTTTTAGTCTGTAAGTATCTGACACTTCCTCCCGCTCTTAATACCGGTCATTGGATGATTTTCTATCTAAAAAATATTTAAAGATAGAAAAAAATGATTGACAATTCGTTTCAACAAATGTTTATTGGCTTTTATAACCGAACATTATATCTAATTTTCCTAGCAATCGAAAGGAGACGACCCAAAATATTTTCGTATTCCAACAAATATTCCAATTTCAGAAAAAAAAACCGTCTCTTATCGTTAGGTTTCCCTGTTCCTTAGCACAGCTATCTCGGATTCCGTATAATAATAACCGGGTAATCGATTCCCGCCTTCTCCGATGAAGCCATTATAATCGAGTTCCTGGATACTTGCCACGTGTATTAGTCTATACTTCCATTTAGGTACACTTCTCGGTAAATTAATATTAGGAGCTTGAACGGCTTCAAGCGGTTAAAGGTACTGGTAAGCCACACTCTACACACACTGTCGGAAATATTCTTCTCGTGTACGTATGTAACTATGTTTGTTTGGGTGGAATCTTGGAACTCAATTTTGAAGCAGATATCTTCAACCGATTGAACTGAAATTTTGTAAACATGTGTAGTTTGGATGACAATGCATGATTAGCTGTATGAAGTAATTTTAAACCCAACATGGTGGAACACCCAATATGGCGAATTAGTTATTTTAATGCAATCCAACAATATAGGTATCAAAAGAATGGACTTGTTGGAAATAGGAATTTGAAATGTAGAAAAAAGAAATGTAAAAAGTTTTTACTTTTTAAACTTTTTAATATTTATTGAAAATCAAGCTTTTAATTATTGCTTTATAGTTTTTTTTGCTGATGTATGTATCAAATAAATTATGTTTTCTATATTATTTTAGTTACATAATATATCGAGAATTTTCAGGAACAACATCGTAAGTGACTATTTGCGTTTTTAGTAGGAATGTGATTGGATGTCTGGCGTTTTCTTTTTCATGGTGTATTTATTAAAATATATGAATTTACAAATCCTCTATAGTAGTATTCTACTACTTATATGAATAGAAAGAAAAGAATAACATGATTATTTTAATGGCGAAAGTTTGTGTATGTTTGTTATTTCTTCGGACCGAAGACCGAGTGAGGATCCTGGGAACCGCAATCTATACAAGACGCACATGTCCGATTGTGATCCGTTGTGGAGAAAGTAATTTTGAATTTCATAGAACCATACAACAATACAGTTAAATATAAAATAAAATAAATTAGGGCAGACCTATGTCCAATAGTGGACATCGGCTAAAATGAAGAAGCCATAAAGTGCAGCAAATCAAGACGTTTCCAATAAATTTTAACACGTAGGCGAGTGCAATATCCACAAGTTTTGATTACTCGATTTCTGCTCGTGATCCGATTATATTATCGAGGAAGTTATAATGACAATGCGGTTTCCCAACTAATGGTGGTCGACAGTTTGGTTTATGACCCCTTAATAACTTCGGTGCAGTTATGAGGGGAGTTGGGAGGAGGAGCAAAGAAATGTCCGCAAAAAAACAGTAGGGCAGCAGGACCGATGATCGCTGGGGAGAATTCTGGAAAGAAATCTCGTGGTCCAAGAAGACAAGGAGCAACTAAACGAGAGTCGTGATTTTAGTCACCATAGAAGTGATCTAACCTTGCAATAAGTTTCATCGAATCCGTTCAGCCTCCCTCCTTGCATCGTATTCATCAATACTGAGGATCGTAACCACTCTTCATAACCTTCGCTCTTATGATGTTTCTCTATTCCTGTCTTTGGTGTAGTTAAGGGCCTCATATACTGTTGAATCAAGAACGATGCGGATCTGCTGGGATCAACAAGTTGGGCTGCAATCAGAGGTCTTTTTCCATCTATTTTACCAGTCACAATGAGCCGTTTCGTTTAGCACTTCGAGCGTAAACAAGATAAAAACCTGCACACACAATCAAAGTTGGATTTGATACAAACAAAAGCCGAACGTTCGTTAAACATCATCCTTAACCAATCTTCAATAGTTATGATACTTTACCATCTTACCAACTAAACGATAGAGTTAAATGATAAGACTTGTAGCCCTGAAACGTCTATAATCTGACGTTTTATGACTGGGAACGTATCATTTGTGGTATGCACGAACTACGACGCTATGAGGCTCGGTAACACTATAAGCGGTGACGGAAATGAGAACAATGTTAATGTTTTTTTTTTCGGGAGATATTACTTTGTCTCCGTCTAGGATGGAAGGAACATAAAGAAAATCACTTTCATTTGGTACACAAGCACAGTGAAGCAACAAATATTATACAGAGATCTAATAAACCACAATTTTGTATATCTCACGGCTGCGCCAAATAGGTACAGTTGTGTCAGACTTTGACTGACTAAAACCCACCTGTACCTTTACCTTTGCGTTCAAAGGCCTTGGTAGTTACCAAGGCATACAAACGTTGTTTAGACGAAAAAATAATAAATATTTTTTTAAGCTTGATTATAAAAACGCTCCGCTTCCTCTCAGCACCCGCCTCGCCTACAATATGACGCATTCCTTACCCAAACTATGACAGTTTATCAGGAGGATATCGAACCGAAGCCCGATGTTAACGCCTATTATTGTAAATCACGACCGACATCGCTGTGAGTCAGACAGTACGCTGATTGCATCTGGTTTATGTCGGCAGAATTAGGTCTATAGGTTTTAAATTTATGACCTAAGACATTAGGGAGGTGTTGCTAAGATTTGTGACTTTGGCCAGTAATTTAGAAGTATCTTGAAGGTTGAGATTCGAATATAACTGTAAGAATTTCTTCCTCATATTTTTTTCCATCTCCATCTACAAGAAAATCTATCCTACCTCTATGAGTATTTTTTTATGGTAGGTATAAATCATCCAATGACGAATTCCGCCCTTAGGCTGAGCGGGAAACAGTGTCAGACTCTTACTGACTAAACAATCTACCCGTTTCGTTGCCATATATACCAGGGCCAGAGCCTTCCTTCCAGACGCGAACCCTTGGCCCCAGTTGACTTCGACCCTTCTGCAGGGTCCCTACTGTTTGCTGACAATTCTTTTCCTCATACTTTAAATTTTGGTCTAAGCCGTAATTATTTTTTTAGACTGAAAGATTCATGTATATATATAAATATTTCGTCGATGTGTCTTGATTAGCGTGACCAGCTTTATAATGTTTCCACCGCTGTGACCCAGGTCTGCTCTGAAAGAGAGAGTTTGTAGATGTCACATGTCTTCGCATCTATCTAATTATACGGAATGTGTCGCTTTTGATGAAAAATACCTAAGTCCTCTCCTTATAATAATTAGGTTCACTTGGAACTTAATTAAGTAATAATACTAAGATTTCCACCAGATCCTTCTAGAGAAAATATTTTCTTATCATTTCTCATTAAAACTGTCTCTCTTAGAAATGTACGGAAATACTTCAAGGAAACACAATAATTTATTTTTACCTTTTGGAAGGCGTAAGCTACCAGAGGAAAGAAAGAAAGAAAAAGAATCGCAAAATGAAGCAATGTTAAAACTAGCTTCTAATATTGATGTATTTATTATAAGAGAAGACTTTACGTTACGCTTTAACATCGTAATCAGAAAACTTGGACTAGAAACTCACACATCTACATTACCTGTAGTCACTGATAGACAAGGACAGAGATAAGGGCCGGCATTGTCATGCGAGCGAAATAGCGTTAGTCGCCGAATGTGTGTAATTATAGCGACCGATGTGAAGTCGCACAATTTCAGCGGTCCACGTGCAATAGTGTAGTGTTTATAACGCGAGTAAATCCAGGACGAGCCACTAGTTCATCCATAAAATACAACTCCAAGATTCTTCATCTCCACCCAACAAATAAATTGCCCCTCTTAATCACGAAACGCCAACACAATTCCCAATTTTATTTCATCTTCGTGAATAAAATTACGAAATTCGATATTCAACTATTAACATCACATATGGTACTCCATTCAGACCATAAGACCGCGACAGCACCTGCCGTCTACGTTAATCTGAATATAAATTTGCCGTAATTAAAGTGGACTCGGACATGGGGGGAATAAATGCGACCACTTGAAACAAAGCCTTGGGGTATGGTGCAAGTCAGGAAAGAATGGCGGCCGGGAAATGTATAATTAATTAGGTCGGTTTTCTAGTTGAGTTGATTAAATGGAGATAGGTAAACAATGATAAAGTAAAAGAATGTCAAATAGGGAATTTAAAGAGTTTTGAAGAAAACTACTCTTTGCTTTTGTTTTGCTGTACTCAATTGTAGAACTTGATAAGAAGGAATCATGTGGTAGAGTTCGCTCATTTGTAATATTCTCATTTTGAGCTCAGTAGTAGTTACTATATACTAAAAAAACTTCTTAATTCCATGCATTTTGATAAAATTTTGACATTAAATGCAGCCGATATGAGATTTCGACATGAATTTGATAGTTTTATTTTAAAATACATGCAAGACTCAAAATGTTGACATCATAATAATAGTTTTTATATTTTTGGTGCTAGTGGAATATGGATATAACTATTTATAGACTCTTCATTAATCTCACTAAGTATTATAAAGGCTACAATTTGTAAGTGTGTTTGTATTTGTTAATTCAGCAAACTCGAACACCTGAATGAATTTGTATGACATTTGGCATACCAGTATATCATATAGCATTATATAATACTTTTTATTCCGGGAGTATATTCCCTTAGGACAATTTCCTAGTTTCACAAGAGCAAAGCTCTGCTAACAGTAGCTAGTTCTTATATAATAATTACCACGGTTTCTTTGTTATCCACCCTGGAAACCAGCGCCGTGGACTCGTCGCAATATGTGTGTGTCCTCGGCTTTATGTCGAGTGGCGGGCCGTTTTGCGCGGACGTGCGCACTATTCTGTTTTATTAATGGCTTTTATTTTTATGTCAATTATTATTTACTTGTTTTGTGTACTTCCCGCAAATAAAAAGTTTTTCTTATGTAACCAGCGACCTCTTCCGCTTATGATTTGCACCAATCATATCTCGCTGAGCCCTTGTAATTCGAGCTCAAACGGCGCCATATTTTTTCCAGGAGCTTTTGTGGGTAATGGTACTAAATTCAGTGGTTATATGTCGCATTAGAACGACTTTTAGATAGTTTGCTTAAATGCGAAAGACAATGGCGGCAGTGCCTTTCACGCCTGCTAAGTACTACTATAACAGTAATTCAAAATATAACTAACTATCTTTCTGCCAGCCTTCACCCGCCAGAAAGCAAGTTTTTTCATACAAACTTTTGACCCCCGTTTGATCCCCCTAGGAGATAAATTTTGGGAAATGCTTTCTTAGTGCTCGCTTACGCCATAAAACTCGCTTTATAGTCTTCTGCAAAATTTCACGCTCCTAGTCCCAGTAGTTTCGGCTGTGCAGAGAAACTGACTGACTGACTGACACATCAGTCAGTCAGTTTCTCTTTTTATATGATAATGTAGTGTAATGTAGTTTTATTTTATTTTTTTCTATAGAGAATTCGCGTCAATAATCAAAAGTATCATTTGATGAAAAGGATCTACTAAAGTAGACCACAGATAGCCAACTGAATTATTCCCACACATATCTAAATTAAAATAGCAAAGCAATTACGACAATATAAATAAATAACCGAACCCATCATTTAAATATTTGTATCGTCATACGGAGTGTTTGCAAAATTATTAGATTTTTTTATGTTTGGGTAGTAAATTACAGTAGAGCTGACTTAGCTTTACTGAAGTATATATACGAGTACATTTTGAATTGCGTGATTGAGTTCCATAACTGAACCAATCGAGTATCTAAACATTACTAACTGAAGATCACTAGAGTTTGGCTAACCTGCACAGACTATATCAAAATAATTTAGGTGTCTTCAAGGCTAGAGTGAATAAGCCCTTAACAAACTAGTGCGCCTCACCATCAACGATTACGTCACTGCTTACCATCAGGTGGGATTGCAGTCAAGCACTAGTTTAGAGCAATAAAAAAAATAGACAACCACCAAAAACTACATTTATTTAATTTTCTAAATGTTGCTTAGTAAAAGCTTATTTGATTTCCATTACTAGCTATACTTAAATTACATGATTTTTAGTTTCTACGTAAACACGGTATAAATTCATGTATTGATGCATTTTACGACAAAGGCGGCTATAACTGGAAGTGAGCCACAAAAATACATCAAATATTACTTTTTATTAAGATTCACGAATCCGGTAAGCCTCAATAAAACAAATCTGCCATAAAAAATGATAAAGTATATACTTTTTATGGGAATAATTTGAACAATGTCCGATTCGAAACCGCGGGTCTGGAATCGATGAGCTTCATAACATAAGCAAACCAACCCACACAATTTAAAACAGAACAAAAAAAAACAGCTACAACAAACTCCCAACAAAATCTTTCAAAGAATGTTAAGAAAACATTTCCAACAATATCGGTATAAAGTTCTTAAAAAATTAACAATCTTGAAGAAGAGAAGAATGGAATAAGGATCAACTTCAGTGTAGAAGATACTGCAGCCCTTTGTCGAACGTCTACAATGCGAGCAAACTATGCATCGAACAGTTTGGACTGAGTAAACGTATCGATCCTTGCGAGCGCTCCGGAC
Source organism: Mythimna loreyi (assembly GCA_029852875.1). Lineage (NCBI taxonomy): Eukaryota > Metazoa > Arthropoda > Insecta > Lepidoptera > Noctuidae > Mythimna > Mythimna loreyi. The sequence continues at coordinate 16,016,496 of CM056780.1, read as the reverse complement.
TAACTTTGTTTAAAACTTGGACCTCTTAACATATTTTGTGACACGTAACCCTTTCAGAGTTCTTATTCGAACAGAATATTGATAGTAAAAATTTTAACGGCTCCATCGGGGTTTGGTTTTGACGCATGTCTTTTGTTAGTTTATGTGTCTCGGATATGTTTTATGTTTCGTCAGAGATTTTATTGACTTGATCTGTCGTAATTATAGTATTTGATATTTTAAGATAAAGGGTTAGTCTTTTGCCTTTAAAAGGGAACCAACTAACCTAGTGACTACCACTATTTTACTTTGCACACTCAAAGGTTAACTGTCTGAAAAAATCTATTATATTAAGTCCGGTTCTACAGTTTTGTGTGCCTATAGTATTTATTAATTACAATAATTATTTTAAATATGTACATTAGTAACAATTCCTTTTCGTTAGTCTCACTAAAATCAGCTTCAACGATTTTAATTGTTTTTTTGCTGCTACTGTTTTTCTCTATTTCATTAACAATACTTATTGTAAGAAGGGAAATAATTTCATAGGAAAGAAACCATGAGGGATTGGTAAGTAAAAAACTAAATATTTAGTATATTTAGTTTTTTTTTCTTAGTATTATATGTAAAATGTAAATAATGTGTACGTACACATTTATCGAAAATAAATGGAATAATAAAGTCCTAACAGAAGAGCCCAAAAATTTCAACGTTATTTATTCTATAAACAGCTCCTAGTGTTTCGCTCTATTTTACCGAATTTTACGTAAATTAGTAGTTTACTTTTATATGTAAATATAAGTGTACATTTTGTACACGTGTATGTACATGATATTCTTAGATCTATCTACAAAATTCGACACGTGCAAAAAGATGCCATACAGGCATACTTTTGACACAAATATACCTACTCGAATTTCACGCATGAAAGGTTTATCCCGAAAAGTTTATACGATACAGGGCTAATAGGCATGATTTGATAACTGTGAAAGTTATTCGAACTGTATAATATTGATATTATGCTCCATAAACTCGTGAATTTATTCGAAGAGCGATAACAGCAGAGTAAGTGATTTACAGTGACTCTATGGCTAAAAATAGGTTTAGGTTTTTCTGAGATCATTATATTACGTTTAGAAAAGTTCAATAAAAAAATACAGATAGAAATAATGCTTGAAGTTAAATTTGGAATAAAAAATAGAAAAAGCAGTTACCAAATTGAATTATGGAAGATAAATTGTATGACATATGCTTTCGTTTATAGTATATTGAAGTTATTAGAGCAAATTTAATATAAAAAACTAAAAAGGGTTTCTAATGGTCAACAAAACCATGTTACTAGGCCACGTTTCTAGGCAGTATTCCCGTTGGCATGACGACGATGAAAAATTGTTTTATTCCCATTGAATTCTTTTTAGACGCATTAATACATACTATTATTTCCATAAATGAAATTGAAAACCTTCGTATGCAAATTATTAAAAACTTAACTGATAAATTTTTGATTATCTTGCAGTCACGATTCTGAATAAGTAATCAAAGTTCTCATTAATACATAATCAGCCAAAGCATTGAAAATTTTACTGACGAATTACATGAGCGAACTTGAGCGCATCAACCACAATGAGACAATTAAAATGATAAACAATGTTCTGATGAAATATTAAAATATATGATTGAGTGCTCTATCCACCCTTTATTAAGGCCGTAACGGTATTATAACAGTAATAAATCAACAACGAACCATAATTTCTCATTACACGGTGAACAATAAATCATTTAACTAGAAAATAGGTTAAAACAAGCTTTGCTACGAATGGCTGCCAAACGGCCTTAGGCCAAATAATGTCCATTCCAGATATTGGTATTGTTGTTTTATATTAGAATTTGATATCGGGGATTATAAAGGAACTTATGGATTTTAAATACATTCATTTTAATTTGAGCTAATTTATGCAAACTAAGTTAATGAAAACAGACGATGGACTTTGGGCTTACAGCACAGACAAAGTTTACCACAGCTATACCTGTATAGGCCAAATAGATAGATAGATATACTGTTTATTGTAGGTACGCCATAAATACAACTTGGTACATTAGGCCACTTAAAATTACTACGGCCAGTTTGTATATGAAACACATCAAAGCATATATTAAGCATAAGTACCCTTCCTTGGGACACTAGGTCTACAAGAAGTAAAGGTAACCATAGAGTCAACATTATTCGACTAAAAATCAAATGATAAAACAAAAAAAACACACAAAAACAAACTAAATATATCATGAAGACTAAACTATTTGCCTATCAAACTTACCCGAACATTTTCCACCGCAACAGCAGGAAATACGGTGAAAACTGTCATCCCACATTCGAATATTTCTACTCAGAATCCAACAAAATATATTCATAATAAATAGAATGTACTACGTACTCTATTCGATGCAACAAATCGAATTTGCGTCACAACGAATATATAAACTTGAATGCAATGGCGTTTCGCTAGTACTCGCATATTACAAGAACATATTCAATAGAAGAATTTAGATTGAATGTAATGCCACTTGAAAGTCAATTTTCTGTGAACATTTTCTTTATTTTTCGTGTTCTTGAAGGTATAAATAATAGTGTATCTTATTTTAATATTATAAGAGTCGAAGCAGCAGAAGGTAATCTTGTCGGTTCTAGGAAAGATGGTAGTTTAAATATGAAAATGCTGGCAGATAAGTAATTTTTAAATCACATCAAGAGATAAAATTGTGGTACATATAGCTTTATAAATCATAATATGATAAGCACTAGATTGGAAAACTTTACATTAACATTTACTCGTCATTAGTGACATTAAGGGCTTTTCCCTAAATGTATTAGTAAATGAAGAGGCACCATATTTTTTCAAAGTAATGTGCGAGCTGTTAATAGACCATCAAACGCTGGAGAGTCTTTAGCTAGAATTAACAGTGACATAAATAAATATATATCATATATTTATTGATTTCAGTTCAAAAGAAAAGAATTTGTTTGCAGACGGATTAGAAAACTTAGTGAGTCCATATTGAATATGACGAAACAAATTTTCAAGTAATTGAAGTAAACTTAATTCTCAAATAAGACCTACACGTGGAACAAATTAAAATCACAACAGCGTACGCTAAACTGCACATTTTTACGAGTCAAAGTTCGCACCGTGTTTCGCCTGGCCTAATTAACAAAGTTCCTGATTAACCCTTATTACAATAAAATTTGGCGGGAACCGAGTGGCCCGGGGCGTACCATCAACGCGCTAAGTTTATTTCACGAGAAAATAACTACGTACTCACGTTTTGTAAAGTCGCAATCTGTATTTTCACTTTAAGAGATCTCTCTCCTTTTGCTTATAAGCCATTGAGTGGGGGAACGTTCAAGCGCCTGACTGTAGCGGTTCACTAAGTACATAACAACATTTTAGACTTTATAACTGCAAAAACATTTTTTGTTTTCTTTGCATCAATAGTTTCCTGCTCATCATAAAATAGTAATTAATGCCTACAATAATGGCAACAAGTCCACAAAATTTCAATTAAATTTTAGTTGTGAATGTTACCTTTTTTATGGTGGGACGTGAATGTTAGCTACAAAGAAGGATTTTAATTCTTCATCAAACATAATCCATATGATACAGTACTTAATTCCTTATAAGTAAATCTGATAGCGAGTATCTTAACATTAACAATAATCGCTCACACTTCTCCAAAAAAAAGGACTTTTAAGATTCTTCGAACATGTCACACCTAATACTGTGCTATTTCAAAATGTAAGTCCAAAAATCCGCTCACGCCTGATCCTTGCATCATCTCCCTTACAATATTGCGAATCGCAGCAATCTTCTTCGCTTTGAAATTGTTTGTGATTACAGCAGTTTGTGTTGAGACGAGGTGTAATTTCGCTTCCTATCAGTATCGTCGGCTTGTTACGTTTGTTTTATATTAAAAAAAGCCTCTGGTGTTGCTAACATCGGTTCACACAATTTCACCCGAACTTGGTACAATCATTCATGCTTGATTGCCTTTTCGAGTTTTCTGCCAATTGACTTTTGGTTTACTTATGTGAGTTCAGTGAAGTGTACTTCTGAAGGATTTTAAGTTTGTGGTAAAAGTTTTTTATACTTCCCTTCATGTGGACTTAGACATGGCTTTTTATCAGCTGCTTATTAACAGTATGAAAATCTTAAATATCAACACCCTTTACTTTTAGGTATTATTTCTCATAATATCTAAAAATTATATTTTTTTTATTAATTTACAATTATTCTGGTCTCGTTTAAAATAAAAAAATATGGGCAAAAACGAGACTACGAGGGTGGTTTTTAGTTTACATGGATGACATTTTTTCCTTTATCACCCGTAAACCAAAGCTACCACTGTTTTGCTCTAGCTAACTCTACAAATGACAGTACTCTTGTTTCAAAGCTGCTCCATATATCGTGTACAAAAAGTCCAGTTGCTACCACAGCTCGTAGGTTCCCAGTGGCGCCATCTGTCCGGTGCACCGACATGCATCGCCGCGGGAGATGTTTGTCAATCCACGTCTACTCTGACACGCGTCACGGTTATATATGGATTAATAATGAAGCTCTTATTGTGGTATGCTATGTAGGTTTGGAATGCTGCTAAATTATGGCTAGTTAGAAAGGTTGAGAATGTTGTGTAATTTGACGTTTGGTGCGTTATTAGTAGTTGATGATTGTGAATGATACGTACGGACTAGTAAACAATTATTATTGTTAGTTAAATTATTATCAAAATTAAGTTACTCTAATTCCGTTTGTTTTGTTATAGTGTTCTTGTTTGTTATTTTCTTATGGCCTATTGTCCACGGAATCCTATTTGTCATTTCGTTTGGTATATGTCGGCTCACAGTTTACATAGAAAGCTATCGAACTCTGTGAACGAAGTGGCATGTCGACAGATTATTTCTGAAAAAATCCTTAAACAAAATATTTTAACTGTCATTAAAATAGATCAAAATCCTTTGACTGCAATACAACGAACACAATTTGCGAACTTGACAAATTTTGACTCATAGAAATTGTTATTCTTCAAAATTTCGACGCAGAAACTGAAAGTTTACAGGGTTTACTTAATTGTATCATCCGACAGGCGTACAGCCTTGAAAAACGGAATGAAGTCCGTCCGAATTGGTCGAGACTTTGTGAATTATTAAATTTTGTCCTCGCTGCGGAACAAAAAATATTGTTTTGGAAGTTGAGAACAAGTTTCAAATCTGATAAAGGGCTTGACGTCCTTGTGACAACCGTACCGAATTCTATAAATAAAGATTCCAAAATATATTAATAAAATATCTCATCATTCGATGTTATTTTTTAGATGACTTAATATTATTCTTTACTAGTTACATTAACTGCAATATGAGTGCATTGGTTAGCCAATATATAGTATACGTACAATATATACTACTATAGTATATGTACAATCATGTATTTCTTCTTTTTAGTAATGTGTTGTTTTTTATTAAGATAATTGTGTTAAATTCTATGTCATGGAATGGAAAAGTTTTATTTTTATGTTTATGACATATTATAAGCACACTTGGAATATTTAGTTCACAAAGATTCAGTTGGTACACGTAATTTCTAAATAAATTTTCTCTGATAATTCCCCAAAGCAAATAACCAAGGTTTCAATTTACAAATGTTCGAAAACATCAAAGTCAAAGTCAAGTCAAATCATTTTTATTTCAAATAAACCATTTACAGGCACTTTTGAAACGTCAAGTCTGTCTGTCCTAAATAATGATGCTAATTGCACATTCCAAAGCGTAGATCTCTATGGAGAAGAATGTGCAAGAAACTCCATGGACACTCTTTTCAATTATGGTAAGTATTACAAATAATTCGGTTACATGTTTCTTGTCGATACTAGTATGTGAGAACAATGTAAATAATAACTAAAAAGAAACAATTCTAAATATAGATATTATATTAAAATAAACTACTGACAGCTAAGAGATGACCAATCTCAACTGACATCGCCCGTTCACGGACATGACGCATACATCAGCACTACTCAGCTCAACCATTTTATAGGGAACCGAATAATCCAATACACGCGCCACCGTCAGTGAGACATTTGAGTGAGCATGACAAACTCTCAGCTGCCGAGCTCATTTACGTCAAATCAAACAAGTCCTATAGTAACCTAAAACCATAAATTGTTCCATGGTACTCACATTTACAAACTTTGAAAAAAAAAATGAATTTACATTATACAATACTATTATAAAATAAATGACCAACTTTAAAACACAAGAAAAAAGTTATCTTCAAAAAATCAATAAAGATGGTGAGATGGCGAAAAAAGGAAATATATCATCAGTTCCTTCGAGAAGCCTACCTAACAAGACTCTTATGTCTCCAATCTCATTATTAATCTTCGGGGCACATGTAAAATTTCCCTTTTTATTGACTCAAAGGAACGGTGGAACGCGTCACTGAATAAATTCAATTTAAAAGAAGAATAAAGTGAATGTCTAGGGAGGTATTCATTAAAAAATCAAGCATATTTGATCCAAATTAAAGCGCTCTCCGCGACTCGGGTCGTGCTCGTTTGGTGTCGTAGAGTACTCTCGAGACAGCCGTCTGCAAGGAGACACTAGTCTGCAGTGTCATGACACTCCGGATTATGAGATGCGATGTTCTTATGTTTTAATTAGTAGCGCATTTTGGCGGTGTTGTCGTGAATATGTTTAAATCCATTCATGTTAATATTTAGCTAGTTAGTAATATTGTTTTGCTATTTTTAACAAAAATTTTAGAGCTTGATATTTTATTTACTTGTTTTGTTATTCATGTAAAATGACACCCAGTCTTATACTGGGTGTTATTTGCTGCATTCGATTAGACTGGAATTGACCGATTAAAAGTTAGTTGGATTAAGGCTTGGTCGATGATAATGATGGACTAAGGCAAAGAGCCACAGCTTCTAAATCCTACCAGGCTACCATACGCCGATAACTTACTTTTTTGTCATTTAAATATTATTATTTTAATTTAGCTATATACTCAACAATAATACAATTATATTTATATCATAAAAAATAAATCTAGCAAAAAACAAATTCATTTCCTACTAGACTATAACATAGGTGTTAAAACGATAATAAACTTTAATAACAAGCACGGGGAATAATAGAAAACAAGTTTTCAATAAAAATATATTTTTCATAACAAGCTTTAATGGCGCGGTATATACCTACTATAAAATTAATACTCATCCATTCCTTATCAGAGATTCTATGGTGATCTTCTAACTCTATCACTGTTTATCATCAAATTACTTGCCAAGACGAACCATACGAGCCCAAACTCAATGGGGTTATGCTGTTTAATTACTGAGTTCCCGTGGTCATCTTCCAGCTCCGTCATCAGACCCTGGTTATCATATAGGAGCTTGAGCACTTGAGCTGAAACTCGATGTGGTGAGTTGTTTTATTAAGAAGTTCCTATGGCCACCTTCCAACTCCAACATCAAACCTTTACTACCATATAAGATCACAGTACTCGTCAATACAAATCAAACTCAGAGTTTCAAGCGAAATACTTTTCTACAACTTGCCACTTTCTATATTACACATCAGTGCACAGAAAAATGAAATCATTTTGATGAGAAATATTTTATAATTTCTTGAAAGTATCTTCTTGTATTTCTTGGCTAATTAAAATAAATTGTTCAGTAGCTCCTGCCAGTGGCTTCGCTTGCGTAAAAGTAGACAATCATTCTAAGGAATATATTTTCAGGATAAAATGTTTTTTTTTATTGATTATAAGTTTGACTTTTCGCTTGACCGCTAACTCACCTGATAGAAAGCGACGATTCTTTTATAAAGTACTATTGAATTGTCAGGAAAAGGACGTATAGCATCCTTGCAACTTCCAATCACCACCTATCGGATCTAAATGTATTTTCAAACCGTCCAGTGATCTACGAAATACAGACACATAATTACTTTGAAATCCTAGCGGCTAGAGTGATAGGCTTTTAATAAACTAATACGCCACACCATCAACGATTGTATTACAAATTACCATAAGGTGGGATCACAGTTAAGCATTAGTTTATAGCAAATTAAAATCTTTAATACACAACATAAGGAAAGCAGTGGTGGCCGAGTGGTAACGGCCCCGACTAACGAGTTTGTAGGTCGCAGGTTCAAACCCAGCCAGGCGCATTACTTTGTGTAATTTATTTCATCACCACTGCTCTCAAAACGATGTGAGGAAGCCGGCATGTCCTACCAAACATTCGAAGACATGTGATATCCACCAATCCACACTGGGCCCGCGTGGTGTGTTATGGCCCATTCCCTCTCCTAAAGAAGAGGCCTGTGTCCCAGTCGTGGGAACGGTTAAAGGCTGATGATATTATATACACACAAGTGCTATCACGAGGACAAATCTGCTGGTAGAAGTTAGCATATAATGAAAATGAATTTTGTTACAACAGAAATTTATTTTAACCTTAAAAGTAGTTTCTAAAGTCATTATTATTTTTTGAGACTTTCAAACAAAGACACCATTTCGCTTAGCGAAATGAATTTTAACAGAGAATAGGTATTTACAAGCTTTTATTTAGTTTCACCTGTCCCGTTGTCTGTCGTTCTGTAATCAAATCTTGCAACTTAAATTTGATCCACTTCCCGGTTTCCGATTGAGCTGAAATTTGGTATACACGTTTAGTTCGGATGACAATGCAATATTATGATGACATGGAGCTGATCTGATGATGGAATCGCGAGGTAGCCATAGGAACTCTGTAATTAAACGGCACAACCACGTCGAGTTTGGGCTCGTGTGAATCGTTTTGACGAGTTTTAATTATATAAGTATAGACCACCGCTATAAAAGCTTGTTATGAAAAAAAAATTTTTCATTGAAAACTTGTTTCAATTAAAGTGATCCTTTAAGGAGTTTATGTCAACTTGGCAATATAAATTAAAGTAGTGGCTACGGCGGAGTGGAATATTTTAGTGTCTTTTACGCTTATCTTGTTCCAGTAACTTTTATTATTATTATTATTTATTTCTTGCCCATCTTGTCCTTCTGGTAGGCAAAGGCTTCCCTCCATTCTTTCCAAGAAGGAGATGGTGGGACGACTTGGATGCCTTACTTGAATTGGCAAGCAGTGGCTCAAAACTGAGAACTTTTATTAAGTAACATAAATCATATGTTTGCTATATAAATGGGTAGTGTAGACCATTTTTTTTTATCGTAGGTAAAATTCATCCAATGACGAATCCCTCCCTTGGGCGGAGCGGGAAACAGTGTCAGACTCATACCTGCCTCAATCCCAGAGCCCCGGTGTTACGCTTTCGCATCTACCCTGAGAGTGTAGACCATGGAACTATTCAAAGACATGTATTGTCTTTGAAAAAAGGTCAAAAGATAGTATTTTTAATTTTGTGGTTATGTTCCCTTGAGATAGTTTTTTATATATTTTTTAAAGCCTTTCTTTTTATACGAGTTTTCAAGCGCTAAAATTCGCAGAGCCTAAATTCAGACTACAGACCAGCAAGCGGCTCCAACATCGACCACGTCGTTGCTTACCATCAAGTGAAATAATAGTTAACCGCGGGCCTATCTACAATAACAAAAAAACATTGATAAAATTGAGATTCTTAAACCCAAAAAAAAATCAGAGGTCCTTTTTTCTGTCCCGATGTTTTCCGTTAGACCCGTACTTCAAGTAACTTGTACGAGATGTTGAAAACTTTGTTCCAAGTGTGTATGTATTTGGGTCAGGCAGTAACAAGATGAGGGGGTTTCTTTAATATAATGTTCTGTGTCAGTAACGAGTGCCTACATGTACCGGTATACCGGTGTATAGGAACATGTTAGCCCGAGGTAGTACTTGTTTTTGAGTTGAGAAGTTTGCGATGCTCTGTATTATCAATTGGTTAGTTAAGTACTTTTTGCTTGTTCAAGTTTTAATGGCAACTCTTCACCGTAGTATTAGGTCCTTACGTATGAAGTTGATGTTTTATAAGACGAGTCAGTTTGAGTTGGATTCGAATTGACTCGGAATTATAAGTAAAAGGTTTCTTTTTTCTTTTTTAAGGTTTAGAAAGAAAGATCAATCAATCAATCATCAGCCTTTTTTAATGTTCCCACTGCAGGGACACAGGCTTCCTCTCTAAGAGAGGGAATGGGCCGTAATCCACCACGCGGGCCCAGTGCGGGTTGGTGGATGTCACATGTCTTCGAATTTTTTGTTCTATGACATGCCGGTTTCCTCACGATGTTTTCCTTCACCGTTTTGAGAGCAGTGGTGATGAAATAAATTACACAAAGTAATGCGCCTGGCTGGGTTTGAACCCGCGACCTACTACACGCAAGTCGGGACCGTTACCACTCGGCCACCACTGCTAGAAAGAAAGATAATGAATAAAATAAAGCCTACTGTCCACTGAGTCAAACCTTCATTACGACACCACGGCGTTGCTGTTAGATAGAGTTTCATCGCTTTCCATGTAAGCTGTGAGCGAGTCTATAAAACTATACGCCCGTAGACGGTAGGCCTTAAATATAAAATTGAAGATTTTTTTTCTTTTATTATTTTATTTATTTAATAAACTAGTGCGCCTTACCATCAACGATTGCATCACTGCTTACCATCAGGTGGGATCGCAGTCAAGCACTAGTTTATGACAATAAAAAAAAAAAAAAATAGGTATTTATGTTCAACATCACAGATAAATAAATAAAAGATTATATTATGTGTAAAAATTCGTTGTATAAAAACTGTGGTATACAACAATTTTTTACACTGAAAACCACAAAAGCATTTATTCATTACTAGTTTATATTCGACTAGTGAGTGAACTTTAATTCCAAATCGATCTGAAGTTTATGGCAGCTCAAAGTGGCCAGTTATATAAAACACTACTTTATTTGTAAGAACCTATTATTTTTATTGTATGGTTGTAAACGTGATGTAAGTTTTCTTTTGGATTTCGTGAGGTTGTATATAACGCACTGGATACTAGAACTTAATTGTACACCAAAAAGTAACAGAACTTATACACGTATTACTTATTGGTTGTCGATCTTTTGTTGTATTATCGACATAAATATCCACCAAGTCATGAATAAAATAACTTGACATCTCTAAGCAAACTCTAGCTTTGTGTCGAGAAAGTTCTAAAATATAGTGAAAGGTTTTGTACTCAGTATTTTACTTATCTCTCACAGAAAAAAAATTGTGTCACTTTAAAAGAGCTAACCACAAAAAAAATATATATTTGAAGAACACTAATGAGACAGACTTAAGCAAAAACTGTAAAACCAGCCAGAAAGTCCTGAGTAACCTAAAACGTAAAACTGAGATGAAACGAAAAAATATATTCAAGAGAAAAACTAAGAGATTACAAGTCGCACAATAATTCTAGAACAGTAAAAGAAAATCGTCAGACAACAAAAAGCGAGGGGAGGATAAAATAAAACAGCTATTGTGAACCGTACCTTCGTTCCGCTAAGTTAAAATGGATATTCCTGTTTAAACTTTAAATTAAACAACAACAGCTAAAAATTAACACAACGTTTTAAATGAATTCGACGTCCGTCTCGAAGGTACAGTCGAGCACAATTGCCTTTTTGTTATAAAACTGTCTTCCGACGGGCTAGTTAACACTATCTCAGAGACCAGACGTGGTACAGTCGCGTAGAATGGCGATTTCTCCTCGAGTTGTAGTGTACACGTCTGTACTGTCAAGCACATACGGTCTTCGAAAAATCGTATTGAAACTTTAAAATGTTTAAGGTTCGAGTGTTCGAATTATTTTGCGAGTTTCAGAAATCGGTACAGCTCTCTTTGGGAATGGGGAATATTTTTTAATTAAGCTGCAAAGTAATTGGATCACGGGACAGGGAGTATGTTCGGAGGTATATATACGGTTTCCCTTTGAAAATTGCGTTATTCGCTTATCTTTTAATATTGCTAATTGGTTGTCGTATTTTTTTTTAATTTTATTGATATACTAACTAGGTACAAAAAAATATTTATTTATTGAGGTTTTTATTGGTCTCTGGTATCTTTGGTCTTGGGTGTGGGTATCGGCGCTGCGCAAAACCGGAGGGAGTGGGGGTAAGAGTGCGCCCTACAGTTTTGATAATATTTCTATGAGGTTACAAAAACTACTCGGGCTCGGACTTAACTAAAAAGACAGACGGCGAGCTACACTTTGCTCGTCATCCGCAACGTATTTGGAAACTAGAAAAAAATAATCGAACTTCCCTTAGCTTGATTAACTGCTAAAAACATCGATATAATTATATGTAATACGCGCTAGATGAGGCGTGCCGTACAGTGACTTTATACCATTTAAGTGATCTGCATGCCTTAACATTGATGACCTTAGTGCAGTTTTGTAGTTATAAAAGTTTTGATAGACGACAATATCAATGAAGCGCTGCAGCGGACTACTGTATTAACTTCAGAATATTAAAAAAAAAAAAAAAAAAAAAGCTTTTATTTTTTGCACACACAGCTAACAAATTAACAAATCTTATATTATAATATGTCTAATACATTTTTCTTGTTAGCTTACACAGAACTGATTCTCCCTGTTCCCCGTACTAGTATTAAACTGTATTACGGTGAAACAGTTTAGATCGGTCGCGGTAAGGTTTATTTGCTAAATTAGACTAATGGCAATCAAAGTAAAACGTTGAACGTATTGACAAATGGTTTCTATGAACGTGTTGTCTATCGCTAGGATGTAAGTATGTAAGTCGATATCCAAAAAAAAAAAAAAACAGCCCCCCTAGCCAAGTTACGAACCTTTGCTATCGACTCTCTTTCTACTAACGAAACGCCTCAGCGTAGTTATCATTAATTATCATAAAACTACAGGATGTAACGATGATCATTGTAGAAATGATTACATTTTAATGTTTCATTTTGAACGATGTGAATTTGGCTGCGAAGAGGAGAGATGAAACGTATCTTACGAAAAGAGTTCTGAGTTTACACGTAGATGGATGGAGAGGAGGAGGCCAAAGAAGAAATGGTTGGATTGCGTGAGGAGTAAGTAATATGAAAGAAAAGGGTGACGGGTGACAGGACAGAAAGAAAAGAAATATGTTGCGCCGACCCCAAGTAATATGGGATAAGGTTAGGATGATAATGGTGAACATGGCTGCGAATTTTGTTGAGATACATGTCAATTCCAGACATTTGATTAGTTTTCTACAAGCGATAACAACTGTAGATTATCAACTTGGTTAGGGGGACAGAACGTAAGCAACTTAGTTTCACCAATCTATGTCCAACTTTTTTTTTTATTAGATTCATGAAACCTTATCATTCATATTTTACATAATGGATACGTGAACTAGGATAATAATTAGTATTCCAAACGTATTTTGTGCCTGAAACAACAATAGTTAGAACAATAACTATACGACTAAAACTTGTATTGTTAGTTCAAACTAACTGTAACTAGAGTATAGGAATTAGTTTATGATAGCTTAGCAATACCTAGTTATTATTTTATTAAACTTTTGTATTTATTATCCATGAAGTTTGTTCACATAAAATGGTACATGGTGAATAAAATGTACATAATATATGTACACTTTATCTATACTTTGGGTTTAGTTGAAAACCAGCGTCAAGGAACTGTTACATTGTCTGACCTTTTACTAAACTGAATATATATATATATTTATTAAGTAATAAATTTTTTTCCAAATAATAAATCACTCATTTTTCAGAAATATTAAAAACAATGTAATTTTACTGATTTGGGTTATAAATTGCTAATTCAAGGGTTTTGAATAAGCAATTTTTTTTTTTTAATTTGCGTGTCAGAGTGGAAATAATCGACTGTTCCTAAAAAAAACGACAATATACTTTTCTTATATTTTTACAATAAAATAAACCTGAAGAAATATTTTCACTTTTTTATTTTAATTCGATCGTGTCATTTTTTCTTCTCATTGAGCATTGTACTAACGTATTTGTTTTTATCATAATCAGTACACACATTTTATATGACGTTTAAATTTATATTTTTACGATAAACGATTATAATTGCTGTCTATCCAAACAAAATAATATGAAATAAACAACAAAGTTTTAACAAATCAATCGTATAACTTGGAGTATGTGAAATCAGTCAAACGCGAACGTCTCAATAATAAAAAATATATATTTTAACAAGCTCCTGAAACTTTTTACGTGTTATTTTTAAACGTATTCTATATATACGAACGTTTTAATGACCGATAAGTACATAATCCTGTTATTATTGGATATTTCATCACGATTAATTCAAGCTTTGGATTATGAATAATTTATTTCGATACCTGCTCATTCACATGGCTTAAAAACTGGATCCATGTAATTACTTAATTACATGTGGCGTGGGTCGAAATATTAAAAAAAACAAAATTGACTATTTTTGGCAGTTTTATTTATCCATCAAAGCATGTACCGCCTCCTGGGTCAAGGGTTGATGCGAAAGCGTAACACCAGGGCCTGGGAATAAGGAAAGAAATTAATGGCTGTAATGACAGAGTGATATTAGATACATAGGTATCACTACATAGTATAAAACAAAGTCACTTCCTGCTGTCTGTTCCGATGTATGCTTAGATCTTTAAAACTTCGCGACAGATTTTGATGCGGTTTTTACTAGAGAGAGATTCAAGAGGAAGGTGTATAATATATTTAATATCAGCATTGCACCCGTGTGAAACTGGGGTGGGTCGCTAGTTTAAATAGGTACCTATAAAAAAAAGGATGAATAAATAGAATAATAACTACTTGTACTGATGGTGGCAGAACCCATACATACATGACACGTCCATAATAAAACAGCATTTTACACAATGCACACGTCATCGGCCGCGACGCCGATGTAATTTCAACTCTTTCAATGTGCGGAAAATTTCATAAAACATCGTTTATATGTATTAAATTAAACAATACAACATATTATTTTATCGAAAGATATATTACATCGAAAATCCGACAAATGTGTAATATTAATATTCTACCGTATTTATTTATTATATCGAAAAACCGATAAATGAGTAATGTTAATATTCGTCTGTATTAAAAAGTAATTTGTTGTTTATTTGCGCTGTGAAATATAAAATGTTTAATGAGGTTAACAATAAGGTTAAAATGTTTAATGAAATTGAATAACTGATGAATTGTATGTCCTAAATGTTTAAAATGTAATAATGTTAAATAAATACATTAGTATTATATGTAACAAATCTACACTAATATAATAAAGAAGTAAAGTTTGATTTTTTATTTTTTTTTTTGTTTGTAGGAGGTAATCTCTGGAACTACTGGTCCGATTGGAGAAATTTTAGCATTAATAGAAAGCTGCTTTACTCCTGAGTGACATAGGCTATATCTTATGTACGCGGGCGAAGCCGCTGACAAAAGCTAGTTAGTAATAAGTTGATTTATTTCAATAAATATATTCCACATTACTATGATATGTAATAAAAAAAAATTATAAGCTTTGGGCTAAATGTGTGTACAACGACAGCGGGTTTCAATTATTATTTTGTAATGTACCTATTCATTACTACTTACTATAAGTATGTTTTAAGCACATGCTATATATTTACTATACTGTTAAAACTCAGTTTCTCGTCAAGCAAATACATACTTAAACTTTTAAAAATAATAACGATATTAATCGATTAATTATTTTAATAATCGTATAATAAACTAGCTTTTGTCAGCGGCTTCGCCCGCGTACATAAAATATAGTCTATGTCACTCAGGAATAAAGCAGCTTTCTATTGTTGCTAAAATTTTTCCACTCGGACCAGTAGTTCCAGAGATTACCACCTCCTACAAACAAAAAAATAAAAAAACAAACTTTACCTCTTTATTATATTAGTGTAGATGTAGATGTGTAAAGGGCTAAGCTCGGAGCATCCTTGCGTGATCGAATGAAATGAAGATATCCGCAAGAGAACCAAAGTTGCCGACATAGCGAAAAAAATCGCCAAACTTATGTAGCAATGGGCAGAACACATTACACGCAGAACAGATGGGCGCTGGGGCCGAAAGGTTCTTGCGTACCGGAAGACGTAGCGTTGGAAAACCTCCCACAAAGTGGACCGATGACCTGGTCAGGCTTGCTGGAATACGATGGATGCGAGACGCACGGGACCGGTCGTTGTGGCGACGCTTGGGGAAAGCCTATGTCCAACAGTGGACGTTTTTTGGCTGAAATAATGATGATGATAAATGTTATAAAAACCGTATTCGACAATTCGAGAACATTTTCATTTCTTGTTTACGCAGCCATCAATAATTATTCCAAGATAAAAATCTCTTTTACATGTTATAGAAGCATTCAACTTGAATTCCCACTACAGTGCTCAGCATACAAAACACCATTCCACAAAGGAAATAAAAGATCTTTTCATATAACACTTGTGAACGCGATTGTACGTATCTACGGCAGTGGCAACGCGTCTCAGGGGTAATGAAATGAAGTGTCCCTTATAACAGGAGCTTATATTACCGCTTTAGTTCGCTTAAAAAAAAAACTATAGGAAAATTAACCATATCTGGAAATCTTAGACCTAAGTAGGTCTCTGATGGAAAGACCTCCTCACCTTCCGCATTACGCCGCTCACCTTACATGGTAAGTTCGGGAGGTAACTGCACCGGATTCGTTAAGAAGCGACGCCCGGGTGTCGCCACTTTGCGGACCGCTCGGAGGTCACCCCTCTTAGGAAAAGCTCGAGGTGTGCCCCGCTTAGGAATAGCATCGCAGTGTTCTCGTGGGGGCGATCGGAGGCGTCGATCTCTCGCGGCGGGCATTGGTAAAGGCCATGGTCAAAAGCAAGGAAGACTGGCAGACGGTCGTAGCAAAAGAGGAGGCTAACCGAATCAGGCAAAGGCGACGGCGCTCATGCCACAGCCGCCGCTGTCGTGTCTCTGATCCCGATTTCCAGCCATCGTACGTGCAGGCTTGCGGATGTGAACAACGGGTAGTTCGCTGTTAGCCCATCCGGTAACCATCCGGACCGAGCCAAAGTTTGAGCCATGGGGTGATGCGAGAGCGAAATACCAGGGTCCTGAAATTAAGGCAAGGAATTAATGGGTAGGCTGTTTAGTCAGTAAGAGTCTGACACAGTTTCCCGCGCCACCTAAGGGCGGGATTCATCATTGGATGATTTTTATCTAGAATAAATCAAAAGTAGGATTTCTGCTTAAGTTTTTTGTGATCGTCATATTCGTTTTGCGGCCACCACTGCTCTCAAACAAAGCCATAATCAAAATCCCATTGACTCTATTTCCTAGCCAAAAATCCGTCATCTTTTCCGTACATAAGATGTGTTATTCTTAGCGCACTGTACCGTCGCGGAGAGCTAAGCGTGTTTACCTACACATGTATGCTCTCACCCAAAGTGTACCTCAAAGTAATCTAATAACAACAATGAGGGTATTACGGAGTCCCGGGTTCTTTCCCGTGCCATGTTTGGGTCGGTAAAGGAGGAAATGTCGCGGGAAAGTGTCACTTATTGCTTGATATGTATGTAATGATCCATTTGGGATGAATGTGTGTTTTTTTGGCTATAAAGTAACAAATAAACTATTCAATATTAGCTGGGATCTTGGGATCATCCTCACACTCTGACCTCCTTAGGCGTTGGCTTGCAGACAGCGAGCAATGGATAGCTCGCTGTTCAGTCATCTGAAAACCGTCTGGACTGAGCTTGAGTCGTCGACGGTGCATACTGTTTCACGTGCGCCTCATAGAGTTTGTTTTTTTATGGTGCGAAAAATCATGTAAGTAATGATGAATCCCGGCCTTGGGCGGAGCAAGAAACAGTGTCAGACTCTTAGTGACTAAACGACCCACCCCATTCTTTGTTAGTCTTCATAACCGGGGTACCTTTCAGAAACCGGACCGGGGCTCCAGTAGGCTTCGGCCCTGCAGTTGGGTCTCTACATTTGCTGACAACTCCTTGAGGCGCGCGGGAACAGAGCTCACCGTCGACGTCTTAGCTTGGTCTGGGCTGTTACGAGACGACCGGATGGCAAGCTACTCATTTTAGTTCAGTGATAGAATGCTCACCTGCCTGCCTCAAAGACTTGTCAGCAAAATCGTAGAGCCCAGCAGGGCTAAAGCTTACTGGTGCTCTGGCTCGACTTCTGAAAGGAAAACCCATACCTAGTACAGCAGAGCAAAGATTCTATTGAAGGAACATAATATGTGATTCGTAATCTAATTCCCATTTGACGTCAAAGATGTCGCTTCTGACCAGAGCATAAAATACCTATATAATAACCGCATAAAGGAAAAAAACAAATAATCTAATATTACACAAAGAACAGCCATACCCGTAACCTTTTCTCAGTCAATGTCCTTCAAAGTAATTCAGAAAAGACACAAAACCTCCCGACCTTTCCACCTTTGACACACGTTGCTCTAATAAAATAACACTGTCACATACATAACAAAGAGTCGCATTATCCAATTTATTCCATCAGACTGGTACAAAAGCAATGAGCCAGTATATCGGTAAGCCAGCAATCGAGTTATATTCGTTCGTAACAAAACATTCGGAGCCCTCACGCATAACTGTATTTCCTCAACGAAAATACGTTTGTTGTCAATCTTTTGACTTCACTTACAATTCTGTTAGCTTCTCTTGGTTTCACATTATCGAGTTTTTGTTACACGAATTTTGTATTAATATTGACATGAATAAGTCTGTAATGTTAAGACCTTTCTATGACGTAATAGGCTCTTAATAAACCAGTGAGCCTCGCCATCAACGATTGCATCACTGCTTGCCGTCATGTAGGATCGTAGTCAAGCATTAGTTTACATCAATAAAAATGTGTTAATATGTCAGGCATGCGCGTGAGAAAGGAGAATACACTCTATATAGCGGCATCATTTTAACAGATAAACTTAGACCGCCAAATGAATTGCGTTAAGAGGTCTTGGTGGGGCAGTTTGAATTAACAATTACTATCAAAGCAAAGAAAATTATTATTAGAGATTGGTTGTGGAGTTATGACTTGCAAAATCTTCCAAGACGGCTCATGTTATGGGCCCGACAGTCTATAATCGGCTTCCTGCAGCTATTTCTGGTGCCCCGACTATAGGCAGCTTCAATGCTCGTTTGAAAAAATGGCTTATCGAGCAAGCTATTTATTCTTTTGACGTATTCAAGATTTAATTGTATGATTATTGTTTTATTTTATGATTTAATTTAACTTTGACATTTATTTGGCATCAATTTTTTATTTTATTTTTTGGATTATTTTTCTTATTTTTTGACGTGACAACGTCTTATAAATTGGTTTGCCGGGTGACACTTCAAGAAACTGCGTTACGCTCCGCTCACGTTATGCGCTCACAATGAGAGCGAGTGAGAGGCACGCGTCCCTTCCACTCGGGCATGGTTAGCCCGCCTAAGAGCGAGAGAGACAGACATAAAAAGTGAAAGGCACGCGTCCCTTCCACTCGAGCACAGTTAGCCCGCCTAAGAGCGAGAGAGACAGAGCGACAGAGAGAGAGTGTCATTAAAATTATTTTACCACTCAAAGTCGTTGTCACGTAAAACTTTCGCCCGTATACCTAACAGGCAACCAATTTTTTTAATTTAATTTGTGATTTGACTTTTTTTGTATTTGTATTCTGTTTGACATTTTCTCTTGTATCATTTGACATTGTAATATCATATTCGAAATAATTCGTTGAATATTAGTATATATATATAACATCTTGTAAACCTATGACTTTTAAGAATCTCTTACCAATAAATATATCTACACTAATATAATAAAGAGGTAAAGTTTGTTTTTTTGTTTGTAGGGGGTAATCTCTGGAACTACTGGCAAGGATGCTCCGAGCTTAGCCCTTTACACATCTACATCTACACTAATATAATAAAGAGGTAAAGTTTGTTTTTTTATTTTTTTGTTTGTAGGAGGTAATCTCTGGAACTACTGGTCCGAGTGGAAAAATTTAAGCAACAATAGAAAGCTGCTTTACTCCTGAGTGACATAGGCTATATTTTATGTACGCGGGCGAAGCTGCGGGCAAAAGCTAGTAAATATATATAAATAACTATGACTATGACTATACCCGTGACACGTGGACGGACGGTCTCATAACTCTTTTAGCACCATGTGTTCCTTTACCTTATATGACCACACCAAGACAATGGCCAATTCGCTGTTATTTATTTTAAGAAATAGCACTATACCTTCTTTTTTATACCAAAAACATGTTTCCGTGTCATCATTTTCAATTCTCGCACGTGCAAAGTCACTAACAGCCAGATATTGACGTTAATAGTAACTTGTGTGGGCAGAAGATACACTTGAGGTTATCTGACATTTGAACTCTTGCCTAAAATCCGTCGGTAAAAGCTAAAAGCCAACCCTAAATACCGACGTAGGCTCAATTTTACGCCTCTTCACAAATGTCAAAGTGTGATTCTCGATAAAGCATTATTTCCGATTGTAGAACTAGATCTTGAGTATTCGCTATTCGAGTAAAAGGTCATGTAAAGAATGTTTAATTTTAGGAATGATAAAATATATTTATTTGTTTTATTTTTTACTAGCGAACTGCACCAGCTCTACTTGGGTACGATGCTGATATTACATGTTTTATACATATAAACCTTCCTTTGGAATCATCTATTAAAGAAAAACCGCATCAAAATCCGTTGCGGAGTTTCAAAAATCTAAGCATACATAGAAACAGATAGCGGGAAGCGACTTTATTGTATACTAAGTAGTGATTGTACACACATTGCCCTTTTAGCGTTCAAGCTTAGTTGCTCAAACACTATTAGACATGCGATCAAGCAAAATTATCATCCCTAAATTACACTTATATCTATGTCAAAACTTTGTGAGTGTGTGTGTTTGTTACTTCTTCGTGTACAAACGACTGAACGGATTTCGATGAAACTGGGTACACGAATATAAACCATGCCTTGGAATAACATATAGGAGACTTCATCCTGAGAGTATGTTCTTTTGAAATAATTATCTACTACCAATCAGGTGAAACCGCTGGCTACATTTAGTAGGTTATAAAAATTGAAACCCTGTTCAAAACTACATATTTCAATACTGCCATGAACATTATTTATATTATTCAAATAACCCTACCGACGCAGCTGAGCAAGGCTTGCATGTCGGCTGTCAGACCCGGTTCTTGTCAGGTCTCCCCAAAACCCGAGTCTTGTCAGAACATACCCGGGATTATTTGACCCGGTCAAACCTCCCAGAGACCAGATATTAAGCTCCTCACCGACGCTCTTAACTTGAAATATTTGGGTAGCAAACAGATTTGAGATAATTAATTTTCTGCGGAAGACTTAAGTACCTATTCTTAGGTAATTAATTAGCTATTTAAGTCTTTTGCATGTCGACAATTTTTTGTCTGTAGTTTGCTAAAATTACATGTCTTTTTATTTTTATTAAATTACATATTTGACTGGCTTGTTGGTCTAGTGGTTAGTAGCCCTGACTGCTATGCTGGAGGTCGTGGTTTCGATTCCTACTAGTGCGAGGCCGCTGTAAGAGTGAAGTGAAGCCCCGGCCCGTCCCCGCTATCACCTGAGGCCTCCACTGCTAATGATAAAATCATCGTGACGAAACCGGCATGTCCTAGAACCAAAAATTCGAAGACATTTGACATCCACCAATCGGCACTGGGCCCGCGTGGGGCATTATGGCCCATTCCCTCTCCTACAGAGGAGGCCTGTGTACCAGCAGTAGGAACATTAAAAAAGTTTTTTTTTTTTTACTAACACTTCATAGACCTTTGTCTGAAAAATAAATATATTATTATTATATTATTATCAAAAAGGATGATGATGATGAAGCTTCTGAAATATGTGAAAAACATGTTGGCATCAAATATTTATTTCTTAATGTGATTTTTGATCATAGCAATAAAAATAAACAATATTGTTTGTATAATTTTGTTGGAACGTTGTGACTATTGAGAACAATATTTACTTTAAAAACATACTGTATTCAAATCACCAGTTAATTTTACCTTTGTTGTTTTTTTTTTATATTATTTTTGCAAGCGTTTGTTTTGATTATATATACAAATAAATTTTAAAACGGCTGCTTTTAACTGATTGAGCCGTAAACAAACATGATTTATAATCTATGCTTAACAGTTTAATTCCTGAATCGAGTTTCATAAAAAAAGTCTGAATCGCAAAAAAAGTTTTTTTGTGATATCACTTATAGTTCTCAAAATTTTTTCCTATACTTGAGCTGTGAGTCCTTGTTTTTGTGCGACATAAACGGCTGCAAGATTTTTTTTAACTCCTTAAATATCATATATAATATCACATTACTCTTCACACAATCTATCTTTCTTTGGCCTCCCTGACTATCTATCCACTTTTATAACCCTTTTATCAACATGCGTTTCATCTCTTCTTTTTATATGATCATACCAAGACAATATGATCCCTTTTCAACTTTTCTGTCACTGGCGTCACTTTCAAACCTGGAATGAACTCATTTCTCATTATCCATTCTCGTCACACCACAGAAAAAATCCAATATGGCATCCAATATGGTGGACAGTTTTTTAAAAGCTTCTTTTTACATTTTTTTTTTTTTTACATTATCTTGTTGTTTAATCCATTACAATTTTCTATTATTATGCAAATATTTCCTGAATGTAGGGTGTTTATTATTTATAGTGACCCCTCGGGGTTCAACCCCTTGGATAAAGTGTACCCCATAATGGTGTAGCGATTAATAACAGTGGAGACTTAGCGTTAGTCAACTGTTTGTTTTTTTTTATTTTACTAAGTACTTGGTCTTGACCTCAATATTGTGGTTGATAGAAAGTGACTTATTACACTTGAAGAAAATACTATGTGGACAATGCAGCCTGATGCTTGCTGATTTATTTCTTCACGTAGTTTCTTTTTGGGGTGGGAAATATTAAAAAAGATGAGCAATAGGTACCATAAGCAAGACGTAGTGTAAAATTTTTACTAATGGAAATCAACATATGTGTTTTTTTATGATGGGAAAAATCATCGTATGACGAATTCCACCCTCGGGCGGAGCAGGAGACAGTGTCAGACTTCTACTGACTAAACGACCCATCATTCCATCTTGCCTTAGTTCCAGGTCCCCAGTGTTCCGCTTTCGCATCAATCCTTGGCTCCAGGGAGCTTCACCCCTACTGGGCCTTTTCAGTTTTCTGAAAACTCCTTGAGGCGCGCGGGAACAGTGCGCACCGTTGATGACTTCTAGCAGCTACTATGCAATCTTTTTATCTAGTAAATAAGTGAGTGAGAGTGAATAGGTTACTTCTAGGTTACTTATAGCTATCATCGACCGCATCATCGCTTTCCATCAGGTGAGATAGCGGTCAAGCGCGATATTATAATCAATAAAAAAAATACTACAAAAATTTTATACTCCTATCATGTTGACAAAATATTAAGAGTCTTCTCAAATAATTGTGCTTATAAGAAAACAAATATCCCACAAAATTTACCCACTCATAAACCTTTATTAATATTTAAGGTGTTTAATAAACATAGAGTTAGGAATTCTTAGAGAACCGGATTTACTTTACATTGCGTATGTAATCATAATCATCTAGGGCTTTCGTACCAACCCGCTTTATTTTGTTTTTGTTTTTATAAAATCATCAAATTGTGGGTAAAGCGAGAAAGAGAGTCAGACTATTACTAACAAAGAACCACACAAGTTCTTTCAGTTCTCCTTTGTACTTCAGGACTGCGATGTCCCTTTCGAACAACATTGGTAGACATCGGTCTTTACTTTTTTGGCAAATACTCACCTATTTACAGTCCCTAATTGAGATAAACATTTTTAACTCCTTGATCCCAATTGCTAAGAAAACATACGAATACGTTAAAAAAAATAGTTTTATTAATTAGCTCAATTTTGATTTGACACAAATTTTAATAGCTGAATGACTAAGATGATGTTCCTATGTTTTACCAATAAAACCACCCATGGTTACTTCACTTTATTAATTTTAAGTTATTATATTTTTTTACGGTGATAGCGTGACGGGTGACAGGACAAAATGGAAGAAAAAACATATTGCGCCGACCCCAAATAAAACGGGACAAGGGCAGGAAGATGATGATGATATTTTTTTACGGTATACATGCACAATTAAAGAGTATATGAGTAAGTACTTAAAATGAGTCGATGGTTACTTAAAATAAAAAAAATGGAATGTCGCATCTACGAATCCGTGGTCTGTGGTATAATATACGCAAAGTACGTTCTTATAACGCAGAACTTAACTTTAAGTCTCGGAATTAACGCATACCATACGAGCTTCGTTTGCGGAACCGCGCATATATGAAAATGTTCGCTACGAAGATTTTCAAATTACGAAACAAGGACAATCGCGTATTATAACTTGAATCTCTTTCCTTCATATTGGAGGCTAGTGCTGGCTTCGTTTACGCAAACGTTCGCGTTTAAGTTAAGTGTGTGCTTAGGTTTTCTTGGAACCCTCTTAGTAACTGTTTTTCGTTAAGACTCTTAGTTTTTTTTTTTTAAGAAATGTGAAGTTCTTGCAAGTTTTCCGCTTTCCAATTTTACTAAAGAGATGATGGGGTAAAATAATAATTTTAAAGGCGTGTTACGAAGTAAAATTTTATATTTTAAACTAACTTTAGCTTCGCCCACGTGAAAATAGGTTTCTCCTGGGTGAATTTTTGAAAATTGTGCTTGCAATTTATTTGCGAGTTGATATGTCAGTTTTTCCTTTTACGTATATACTCGTAAAATACAATCTCGGGTCAAAATCGAAGTGCCACGCCGTGGGGGGCACCTTAACAACGACGGCCATTTTAGTTCAAACTTATTTATCGCATACAATACCTACAAAATAATGAAATTGTGTGATGTTAGCACCCTTTACATGAATAGTCTTACTTTAATTTTATAAATTCCATTCAAAATAACGCAATCTCCGGGATTTTGTAGATACCTACCCAAGCTTATTTCACGCACACGAAATGCATAATTACCTTTATTAACACAGTCCGTATGAAGGAGGCTTTAACCAGAGATTCCTTCGCGAGATTAGATGGGATTCTACGATGGTTTTTGTGTAATGTATTCCTAAATATGGCAATCTTGGCTTTAATTTTGTTGGCGGCCAATGTTGGGGGTGAAATGTTTGTGCCAATGTTTGTCGGGTTTTGATTCTGTTTTCTCATGAATTTGTAAAATTATAGACAAAGTCATGCGTATGAGGTGGGTGTCTTAACCATTTGGCCATCACAAAACTGTCAAACATGGTACTTTAATGAAATAATAACTAATAAGGTGTGTTTTGTTTCTAACTTATAATAAATTATTATTTTAAGTTTTATTTTTCAAAAATACAGGACATACATTTATAAAAATAAGTGTACAGTGGGTGGTCTTACCGCACAGGGCAATCTCTAACAGACAACTTTTGGACGGTAAGAAAAAAAGAGGCAAATTTCGTTTTATATAATTAATGTTTCAGAAATCGACTTTTTGGAGAATAATATTCAAAAGTAAATACTTTTACTAATTCAAATGTACATTTAAATATATTTGAAATTTATCTACACTAATATAATAAAGAGGTAAAGTTTGTTTTTTTTGTTTGTAGGAGGTAATCTCTGTAACTACTGGTCCGATTGTAAAAAATCTTTTTGTGTTGGATAGTCCATTTTTCGAGGAAGGTTATAGGCTATATAACATCACGCTATGACTTATGGGGGCGAAGCAGTAACCACAGACGCGGGTGAAGCCGCGTGTAGCCTAAATATTGCTAACTTCACGCGGGCGAAGCCGCAGGCAAAAGCTAGTATACATATATTTATGTAACATAATTCACCACATAATAGTATACTTGTAAATCTAATTATCTATAATAATAATTAATTAATTCCACGAATTGCTAGTTAGCCTTCGTCCTCTCTCCAAACGCTGTGCCCGACAGGGTCCATATTGATCTTGACAATATTTATACCATCTACATATACATTAGAATTATGCGTGGTTGTGGTATTAAATAAAAAACTAGTGCGCCTTACCATCAACGATTGCATCACTGCTTACCATCAGGTGGGATCGCAGTCAAGCACTAGTTTATTGCAAGTTAAAAAAAATAAAATGAAATATTCGAGTTATCAACTTATTTATTATGAGATCAATAATTCTTTTACAATAGCGATAGCAAAAGAGAAAAAACAGCAAGAGAAGAAGGAAAGGGCTATGCTCGGAGGTATCCTTGCGTGATCGAATCAGAAATGAGGATATCCGCAAGAGAACCAAGGTTGCCGACATAGCGGAAAGAATCGCTAAACTTAAATGGCAATGGGCAGGACACATCGCACACAGAACGGATGGCAGCTGGGCCCGAAAGGTTCTGGAATGGCGACCGCGTACCGGAAGACGTAGCGTTGGAAGGCCTCCCACAAGGTGGACTGATGACCTGGTCAGGGTTGCTGGAAGCCGATGGATGCAAGACGCACAGGACCGGTCTTTGTGGCGGCGCTTGGGGGAGGCCTATGTCCAGCAGTGGACGTCTTTCGGCTGAAATGATGATGATGATGAGCAAAAGAGAGAATAGCGCCACACGTGTCAAAAATTAGGAACTATAAAATGGTTGCGTTCCATTACAACAATTCTAACACCCATGGAATGCAATAAATTATTGAATACTAGCTTTTGTTAGCGGCTTCGCCTGCATACATAAAATATAGCCTATGTCACTCAGGAGTAAAGCAGCTTTCTATTGCTGCTAACCTTTTTTTCAATCGGACCAGTAGTTCCAGAGATTACCTCCTACAAAAAAAAAAAATATTATTATTAATATATTATTATTATTAATGTATTATTATTATTAATATATTATTATTATTAATGTATTATTATTATTAATATATTATTATTATTAATATATTATTATTATTAATATATTATTATTATTAATGTATTATTATTATTAATATATTATTATTATTGAATATTGAAATCATCGCTACGAAACTTTAATTAAAAATTTGTAAGGCAGATATTTAACGCAACCTGTATAAGGCGATTTTCTCTCACGTCGTTGTTCCTTTAATTAAATTTTGATTTTAATCAGCTTACTTCTGATTGGTCTAAGTTTTGTGTGTGTGCACACTATGTAATTATTATCTGTGTTGCCAATATTGCGGTCCACGGGGTGCAAAGCCTGATAGGATTGGAATATGTAGATATATAGATAGGTAGCTGGCATAACTGGGAATTATTTGAAGTACCAAAACTAATCGGTTCTTAGAAAGTGTTCGGGAATTACCCTCTCGTATGCGCAGATCTACGCGAGACACAACGAACTATTCCGTCTTAATATCCGTCATATTCCGTCGTATTATGTTAGACTATTTGTTGGTGAAAATGCAAGTATGCAGTTTGCATTTGTGACTTTAACGAAGTCATTAATGGGCCCGTTCCGCTCGCGGTGAAAACCAGGCTTTAGTAGTGCAGTACGGCCGTTCTAACTTGGAGAATCAGCCTCCCTAGCCAAGTTACAATAGTTTCGTTTATAGTTAGCGCTTGTAGATAGCCATGCCCCCAATTCTTTTGTTGAAGTGACGTCCGAGCAAGGGAATTGGGGCGTGATCAACTGCAAGTGCTAACTCTAAACGATACGATTGTAACTTGGCGAGGGGACTGAAGTTAGGCTCTGCAAACTTTTTCAGTGTAAAAAAAATAAATTATTAAAAAAAATGGTTGCCTGTAAAGTCGGTTTTACGGGCGAAGATTTTACGTGACGACGTCTTTTTCTCGGTAGAATATTTATTGCGCCGATTCAATGCGCCTAATTCTCTAGTACTGCGCGCGCGGCAGACCGATCATAGTTGAGTGGGAGAGAGACGCAAGGCATTCGGCGGGCCTCTCTCTCGTTCGGTGACTCATCGTAACGTTACCGAGCGTTACACTTTTTCATAAGTGACTCCCAGCCGCAACCTAATTTAAGACGTTGTCACGTCAAAAAAAATGCTATTAGTAGTTGTTATTGCTACTAGCAACTGTTATTGGCGTTTATTTTTTTTTTACGAGTGCACAAGCGCTAAAGTTCGCAGACTCTAATTTCAGACTCGCCAAGTTAGGACGGCCGCACTGTTTAGTTCGTCGAGACATTAATATAATGTAACACATTCGTTCATAGTTTTTTTTTTGTTAATAAACCGTTTTCTGCGGTAAAAATTATCAAATTACTTCTCTAGCGAAAAGGAAAGAAGGTAGAAAGGCCGTGTCTCCCCTTCCCAGTCAAACATTAGTTTATATCAAACTAGCGACCCGCCCCAGCTTCGCACGGGTACTGATATTGAATATATTATTCTTGTATTATACACATAAACCCTTCTCTTGAGTCACTCTATCTATTAAAAAAGCCGCATCAAAATCCGTTGCGTACTTTTAATGATCTAAGCATACATAGGGACTTAGCAACTTTGTTTTATACTATGTAATGATAAGAAATAAGTATAAAATCACTCAGTGGTAAAGGTCAATAAAATTATCCTGGTAAAGAATTTTCAAAGGCGCTTCAGTAGATTTCAAGATTATTCATTTCAAACGAAGACAAAAATCTTTCCGCCTTTAACATCAGTATTGAAATATAGATAAGAACTAGTAAAGAAAAGGCTTGACAATACCAACAAAACTCTAAAAATAACCTAAAAAAAGTAACAAACTAACATATTCGTAAAAGCGAAAAGATATCTTGGAGACGAAACGCCTTGATAAAAAGCTTCCAACTTAAACATTACGTTACAAAAGAAATCCAAGTCCTTTGACATACAGACAAAAAAAGAACATTTCTTTTCGAGTTCATCGTACAGTCAGCAACAAAAATATTGGGTCGAAGAACTTCTAAATAATTCTAAATTCGTTCTAAATGATCAAGGACCCAAGTCTTCTATTTTCAAAATATCATTCCAACACGATTCCATTGTCATTTTGCAAAAAGTTCGTAATCTGTTAATTCATAATGGCTGATCATTGGGCGGTCAGTGGTCTCGTATTAGAATTTTGGTACGAGCTGTCTTGTAACGAATTAAAAACAATAACTTTACAATAAAATTCTCACTCAAAATTGAATTTACTGCATATGTCAAACATTCATATGTCATCTACGAGATGTATTTATTTATTTTTATTTATTTATTTCATCTTCTTACATCTATCTTTACAGGTTTTTTTTTGTTCCCCAATGCGATAAATGCGCTTATCCTAACTTATTTATTAGATAACCATTCCTAAAAAAATCTTTCAATGGATTGTCAGTGGTTGATCATTGGAAAGTCATAATTACGTCATCATATTAGTAGATTACCAAACTTGTGGTAAAACCAATGATCGACTATTCTGACACTATTGTAATAGCAGACTTGACCCTGTAGGTATGTTATGTCTGAGTATGTTTTCTGCACTTAGTCCTATGCAAACCATTGTTCGTCAGTGGCGGCCATAAACTTTGGTGGGCTTATTCCAACCAGCCTACCTCTCTTCAAAAGCTGATGAGGCCTTTCAGATTTTTCACGGCGCCAATAAGGGAGTTCGGTGTGCCTAAGGTTCGTGCGTGTGTCAGTGACACCTGTGCAGAACGTAGGTAATTTGTTTGTTTCTCTTCACATCAATTCACGTTCACTCGGGGCTCATGAGTTTTAAAAACCTTTACTGCGCTGTTTCACTTATACTAAAATATATACACCGTGAAATTTAAATGGTTGTTTTCCCTCAGCGAAATGGTTGTGTCTTGGTAATACAAACGTTTGATAAAAAAATAAAAGTTAAAAACAAAAAATGGACCTGTAGAGTGCAAGCTAATTATGACGTATCACAACGTGCGAGAGCTTATTTTGGTTTAAATATTTAATGAATCGGTTTCCTTTGAGCGCGGGCTGCTCATGCGACTCTAGTAGTACGTCTACAAATTACGTCTAATGTTACTATTGTTTTCGCTTTTTTGAGTTGATAAATATTTTTAATAATTATTTATAAAAAAAAAACTTTTTATTTTTTTTATTTTTACTGTATACTTCCAAAGTACTCCTTATGGCAAATCAATCTGCCGCGGGAAAACAACCATTTAAATTTCACGGTGTATAATAAGTCCTATTTAATTTCGAATCATTACATATATTCAGTTTTTAAGCTACTATACGCTAAAATTAAATGAGTAAATTTTATGATGGTATTAATATTAAACATTAGCGATCCGCCCCAGCTTCGCACGGGTACTGATATTGTTTTCAATATATTTATTATGCATGTATTATACACATAAACCTTCCTCTTGAATCAGTATATCTATTTTTTTTTTAAAGTTGTATCAAAATCTGTTGCGTACTTTTAAAGATCTAAGCATACATAGGGACAGCGGTAAGCAACTTTCCTTTATACTATGTAATAATATAATATATTATATTCTATAACTGTCACACAAGGTCGTCTAGTCCCAAGCTAAGCAGCGCTTATGTTATGGGTACTAGACCACTGATAAACATACTTATATATTTCAAAATACATACATATTAAAGATAAATTACACCCAGTAATGATAATGATAAGTAAACGAAATAAAACAATTATAGCGAAGACAAAATTAAGTATGATAGGACTATAGATGTAGATAGTCCTATTGTATTGTAGTAGTCGTATTTTTTTCATTTGACTGTACAATGATCTAGAAGGGTATATACGATGTATTTAAAGTCACGGTTGAATTGACAAAAGAACTACTCGGTCTGTGCCCTAAGGAAAACTGGTAGATTTAGGTTATGTAAGTAAGTGTTTACCCCAGAGCACTTTTAGATGAGTACTGCGGGTTATCTAATGAAATGTTAAGCTGTTTTTTTAGTTTGTTAATTTCTTTGTGACAATCGTGGTTATGTAATTTATTCTTATTCGTAGTAAAGATAAAATCTATACTAAAATTTTATTGTAAAAAAAGTAATTCTATTTTGCTATCGGCTACCTCTATTTAATTGAAAGTATATACACGTATAAATCTTCTCCAGGAAAAGGCCTAATGATATAGGCTTTATGTTCCAGGTTTCTCCTTTAATAATTGTCGAATTTGAAACTGGCCACTGATAGAAGCTAGTAGAAAAATAAATGAAAAAATAATAATAACTAAACAAAATAAATGTAACACCAGCAGCAAGCGGCGGCGACCTCTCGCGCCGGGCCCTGGTTCAGGCCATGGTCCACAGCGAAGAGGAATGGCAGGCGGTCGCCTCCTTCTGCGAAGCAGTAATGCTCGTAAAGGAGGAGGCCGACCGCATAAGGCAAAGGCAACGGCGTACTCGCCGTAGCCGTCGCCGCCGCGATCCTGCCGATATCCGGCCACCGTAGACACTGGCTCGCGGACGGTGAGCAATGGGTAGCTCGCCGTCCGGTCGTCTGTAAGACCGAGTCCTAGTCGTCAACGGCGCGCACCGTTCCCGCGCGCCTCAAAGAGTTGTCAGCAAACTGCAGGGGCCCTTCAGGGTCGAAGCCTCCCGGAGTCTAGAGGGAAGTGGGAAACTGTTACCTCGACTCCAGGAATAGGGCAAGGAAGGTACGGGGTAGGTTTTTTAGTCAGTAAGAGTCTGACACTAGTCTCCCGCTCCACCCAAGAGCGGGTTTCGTCATTGGATGATTTTCACCTACCATAAAAAAAAAAAAAAAAAAAAACCAGCAGCAAATAATAACTACTAATAAAATCAGTACATTTCTCTTCCGTAACAATTTCTAACTTCAGCGTACCATTTCTACCTAACAACCTCTTCAAAATCCTCTCGGCTAACATTGTCACCTTATCCCAAACAAAATCCACTGGCACAAAAATGAAAAATATGACGTCATTAAATAAGACCCCGTCCACACGGACCGAGTCGCCCTAAGCACGTGTATTCGTCACTTGTACGCGTAATCCCAGATGTCAAAAGCCCGAAAATTGCTCAACACCTCGCCGTATTATTGTCAAGATTTGAACTACCATTGTGCGAAATGACCCTACCGACTTATGTGTGGGTCCGACTATTGTGCTTCGTTTGAACTGAAGTCGAGTCGCTTGTTTGTAAATGTGTGGTAGCAAATAAACAGTTAAGTTACTTGGTTATACGATTACAGTAAAATACGGCTTATAGCTCAAAATAAAATATGCATTATACACGGGAATTAAATTTGAAAACAGCAAAGTCAATATACATATATTCTTTTTGTATTACTTAATTGACTGGCGCAAACTAATAATACCTCATTTAAAATGTTGAGCAATGATTATTATATAGGTAGCATTTATTTTTAAACCGTTAAACCCACTGTAGTTTCACAATTATGTACAAAAGCGAGGTGTTCTGTTTAAGTTTGTACTTAAATTTGAACTACAGGGTATCCAATCCTAGTCTTTTATAAAAAAACATTACAATCATTATTTTTTTGAAGTAGTTACCGCTGCCACGGAAATGGAACACAAAGCGCAACCGAAGGAATAAGTGTGGATTTTAAACAGTAAAAATTTAAACTGTTGAGCTCCAAGCGGCGTTCGCACACATCTTCCTATTATGTCTCTAATTGCGGTACTCGAAAGGTAAATAAACCTTCTTGGTATTCTATGTACATCCAGTGTTTTTCTTAAGATCAAGTGAACTCTCTTATCTAAACGCTCCACAAGTTATGTCACCCTTAAAATGGAAGGATTTGGGCGAGTTACACGTGTTACTTTTTAGCGGCTTGCCCCTAATGACGTCACATTTTGGTGATAGATCCCCTTTGATGATAGACTAGGTAACATGTGTTAGTTTTGTTATGGAAATTTAAGGTAATATGAGAAGTGAACTACGGATATATGGGAGGTGAAACTAATGATTTGTTTAAACGTTACAGTAACGTAGGTTTTTTGTGATGGGTAAAAATCATTAAATGACGAATCCTGCCCTTGGGTGGAGTTGGAAACAGTTTTAGACTTTTACTGACTCAACAACCCACCCCTTTCCTAAGTTGTTTTGTTTTAATTTAAAATGTTATGATAAAAAATGTTGTGTAAATGTTGTGTTAGATTAAGTAGTTATTTTTAATTTTCCTGTGCGAGTCTCAATAAATGTTTTTGACGTGACAACGTCTTAAATTAGGTTGCGGCTGGGAGTCACTTATGAAAAAGTGTAACGCTCGGTAACGTTACGATGAGTCACCGAACGAGAGAGGCCCGCCGAATGCCTTGCGTCTCTCTCCCACTCAACTATGATCGGTCTGCCGCGCGCGCAGCACTAGAGAATTAGGCGGTCGGTTGTCACGTAAAATCTTCGCCCGTAAAACCGACTTTACAGGCAACCATTTTTTTTTTCTTTCTTTCTTTCTTTCTAAGTTACGTGTTATGTTACCATGGCCAGAGCCTTCCTTTTAGACTCAAACCCTGGCCCCAGTTGGCTTCCACCCTTCTGTTGGGACCTTGCGGTTATAATAAAAGCCAATACGGCCGTCGAATCTTGGCGAGTCTGAAGTTAGAATTTTAGCACTTGAAAACTCGTAAAAAAATAAACGTTTAAAAAAAATGCCAGTAATAAGTTTTAACTGCAATAACAACTGGAAATTGCATTTATTTGTTTATTTGGTTAGTATTTCTTTAGATGCTGTGTCAGACTGAACACAGCTTTAAGAACTGTCAAAGTTTAAACGTCATTTAAATGTCGTCTTGACATCTTGTTTTGACAGTTCATTGAATGGACTGCTCTCAACTGATAATAATTTAATTGTGTTTAAAAGTTTTTGCGTTCGCTATCGCACAAATAATTTTTAAATGTACATAATTGACTATGCTTAGTTACGGAGGTGTGTGTTTATATTGTCACAGTTTTTTTTTACAATTTTTTTTCCTACAATTTTTTCTATCGTAAAATCACGTTTGCGGGGCAAACTTGGCCGGAAATCGCCCAAGAAAGAGAAGTATGGAAGGAGAAAGGGGAGGCCTTTGCCCAGCAGTGGGACAAAAAGTAGGGTTTAAAAAAAATCCTAGGTCCTTTGGGCCATCTGCGGATTGCACCAAATGCGAATTGGACCAATCGCAAATAGAGTAATTGGACCAATCGCTAGAAGGCGTTGTGTAATAAACAAATTCAAATATGTCATTTCTGACGGCAATGAAGCTAGATTCAAGTAGGTACCTATGAGTAAACTGAAGTTCATTCACAGGTCTTACTACTCACATAAAGTTGCAGCGAACTGTCGGAAATGTGTAGAAATTGGTTCGTTGCTCCATCGACGTTTTGCACTTTCAAATATGTAAAGTTGTATCCTCGCAGTGAACGTTCTTCTTACATAAACAGTATTGCCATTTTCCTGTTTGAGAGTAGAGTTATAGATTGTTGGGAACTTTCAGCTTTGTCCCTGAACATGTCGTGAGGGTAATAAAGAATATTTAGATCTTGTCTAAAATTCATCTTTAGAGGCATCAGGGTGTAAAGTTCCATAAATCTATATTGAAAAAAAAAGTATTTTCTGTATGCTGTGTCTGGTCCGACCAATTATTCACCAAGCCCCAAAAGGACATCGGTATCCGCACCCCTATTGTCGTTTCATTGTGTCTGTAATTACGGTAGTCGAAAGATTAATATATTATATAACTTATTACACAACCCATTCATCCTAAAAAAAATAAGGTTAAATTGTATTCCTACGTAACGATATAGATGTCGCTGCTTACCAATCGTCCTTTTTTTATCTGTCGTGTTTTATTTTACCTACCCTCCGTTTCATTTTTGATTTGATAATTTATAAGTCAGAATAACGTTTTCCAGATCAGTTTCCATTTTTTTTAAACTGTGCACAACCTTCCCTTTGTTACAAAAACCAGTCAAATAGACATTTCAGTAATTAAACATTTTAAATGAAACTTTTTACCGACTGCAAAGGAAGCTACTGACTCTCTTACATCTTTGTAGAAGAATCAACATTACTAACAGTAAGTTATTCTTGACTATTCAAAAACTATTTATACTTCCGCAATTGAAGTTTAAGTTTGTAATAAGTATGATGAAGACTGTACTTTGTGGAATTTTTTCTTCAAAGAGATGCGTCTTATTTTGAGCTTCAAAGTGAGGAAAGAACGTGGTATGATACCTACCATACCCTTTGGCAATTTGTAAAAGCAGTAACTACTTAATTAAACTTGCCCCGATATTAGATTTTTTTTTGTGTTAGGTAAAAATCATCCAATGACAAATCCCGCTTTTGGGCGGTGAGGGAAACAGTGTCAGATTTTTACTGACTAAACAACCTACTCCGTTCCTCCCTTGCCTTATTCCCAGAGCCCCGGTAACACTTTCGCACCAACCCTCGGCTCCAGGAACCGATATTAGATAAGGATGGCTTTTTGCGCCTCGATTCTAGAATAGGTGAAAAAATAGACAAAAAAGCGCATTTCCCAGTAATTCGGTAATCGCAAAAAATGTTTTTTGATTTGTTTATCAATTTCAAGTTTCGACGTTTTCGTATTTGACGAAAGTTGTAAGTGCTACTAGCAAACGAATCCAAGTTTTTGAAACATAAATCGCCGGTGTAACATTACTGGTTTTATTGAAACAAGTTTACAGACATGAAATTACTGCGTATTTGCAGTGTTTGCTGTTCCAAAGTATGATATTTGTTGATCAAAATGCTAAATATTCATAATTTAAAATTCATTAGAAACAAAAAATTTGTATTTATCTTTCCTTTTTCTTTTTGAGGTGGGAAATCATTAAATGACTTCTCTTGCTCTAGAGTCAGACAAGAGAACGTGTCAGATTTTTACTAACTAATACTACACCTGTCCTTCAGTCAGAGATCCAGAAGGCTTAGAACTTTGCGTTCCACTGCATCTCCTTCAAAAATTCCCGTGGCAAGGTCTTACCTACGATACTGTCATTTTATGTGCCTTTGGTACAGTTTTCTATTTACCTTGGACGAAGACATTGAAAGCAACTAAATTTATAAAAAAGCACATACCAAAACACAAAATTCCAAATACATTCCTACACCTATCCAAAAATCTAATCAAACACAAATCCAAATCTCAACGACTCATATTAAACCTGAAGAAATATTTAATCAAGTCTACAGTAAACCTTTAAGCCTCGTCAAGTTTCGTCAAGCATATAACATGGTGTCAAATGTACCGGGAAAGACGAAACCCAACCTGGTAAATCCTTGAGAAGAATTACCAACGTTGATCAAGTAACTTGAGGCCTTTTGTGACCCGTAAACTCCAATGTTATAGGAGAAAGGGCTTGTTTAGACAGAAATGGTGCTTTGTGGTTGGTTAAACCAGTTTAGCATTACACCAGGAGTGGATAAGCTATATGTTGCGACTTCGGAATCACTTAGGGCGCTTTCAAGTTATGCGTTTTTTGAACGGACTGAGTTGCTTTTAAAACTACGTACAGTTCGGCCGTTTTAACTTGGCGAATCTAAAGTTAGGCTCTGCTAACTTTAGCGTTTTTACACTCGTACAGAAATATATGGTTTAAAAAAAAATCCTTCTTCCTAATTATTACAAAGTATAAAACAAAGTCGCTTCCTGTCCCTATGTATGCTAAAATCTTTAAAATAACGCAACGGTATTTTGATGCGGCTTTTTTAATAGATAGAATAATTCAAGAGGAAGGTTTATATGTATACTACATGCATAATATATTTAATATCAACATTGCACCCGTGCGAAGCTGGAGCGAGTCGCTAGTGATAAATAAGTAGGTACTAACGTAATTTATTTTTCAACAAATGATAGTCAATTTTATATTTTTTTAATCATTATTGATTTTGTTGTCACCTTATTCAACGCCCAGAATAGCTTTATCAAATAGCTACCATCGCTTTAGTACCTCATAAAAAACAACATAATACAATATTTAATCAAAACAAATTCCGAATAACGAACTCTATATCAACCCCAATTCATTTGAAACAAAAACCATTCAATTACAAAAGCTGTAAAAGATCGTATCGCCGAATCGATTCTCGACAACAATCATTTTATACTAAAACGACCTCAATATCTTTCTGTTGTTTTCAATTAATTGGATTAATTAACTGTATGGAGTAAAAGCAATTTTTATACATAAATAATAAAGCAATTGTTATCGGAAGTCGGAAACTCGTTCGATGTAAAGAGCTTTGAAAATTTTAATTAAAGATGAACGTACGCCTTTATATGCCGCTATTAAATCTTTGCCGAATAAATATCAAAAGCATCGTTTAATTTTATAAAAGGAAATATTCATGTTTCCGCAACCGCTAGGTTGAAGATAGAATACTTAAAACCTCTGTGGAGGAACATATATTGAAAGAGGTAACTAAGTTCGGTACTTTTTTTAGGTAGATAATTCAATAACTCCTCTCTAGGACGGAGTGAAAAACCATCACAGAGAAACTTAGCAATTTAGCAGCGAATTTTGCGAAAACCGGTTTCATACACTGCGAAAGACCGAAACCTCGAAGACATAATGTCTTCGAATTTTTTGTTTTTCACATTATTCATTGACATCCACGAAATCGCACATTGCCCGCGTGTACGTGTCTTTAAGACTACAGCGAATATGACACTATAATACTAAACTAATGCAACTCGCCATTAACGATTGCATCACTGGTTACCATCAGGTGGGATCGCAATCAAGCATTAGCATATCTATTTATTTATTATAAACTTTATTGTACACCTCATAATGTGGACAGGACATACATTTATAAAAACTAAGTGTACAATGGGCCTTCTTATCCCACAGGGCAATTTCTTACAGACAACCTTAGGATGGACTAAACGGAAGGAGATAGATTTGGGGCGGTCAGTGTACAAAAATCATAAATATAGTATATTAATTACATATAATAAAGAGATATCAATATATATAATAATAATTAAAAAAAAACACGGCCTATCTGGCGATATAAGATATTGCAAAATACAAAACATTTGTCTAAGAACACCTTATATTTTCTCTAAAAAAAAAACTTCCCTAATTCACTTCTTCAAGAATAGTGTCACAGTGACATATGTCACATTAGATTTAACTGGCTCACTCAAAGTGAATGTGAAAGAAAACAACACGGAATGTTCCTTTACTTTATTAGATAAATGGAAGTTTAAACGGTATTGGTCCCATGTGCACACGCCACTTAGAATATCTTACAGCAATAGCCTCTCAGTTTTATAGCATCTACTCTATATATGTAACCTTTCAATATATATAACCTTTTACTATATCTGTACGGCTATTTATTCTTTTTCTTTTTATTCTTTCTCATTTTCAAAACTTCTTTCTCTTTTCACTAAGTGTTGATCACATTTTGGTTTGCTGCACATCGAGAAGAAAATAGCCAGTCATTGTAAGAAATATGTAAATCAAAATGTCTTTATTTACATAAAAAATCATCAAAGACCCACTCAGTGTGGAACTGTGGAGCGAGAGGAAATGTCAGACATTTACTAAAACAACGCGCTGTCGGATTTAACTCTTACCCGACAGCGAGTTATCTATTACTTGTCATCCACAAGTACACTTTTAAGCTACAGTGAACGGGAATCTTCTTGCGACTCCCGACGCCTGGGATATCTCTGATGATTCATTATTAGGATCCAACTTATATTTCGGTTTTATTCTAGAAATGTTGTACCATATTATACAAAGTATTTATTCCAAAACTACTGTCATTCTAGCTCATATTTTCACGAATCAATTGATATTTATTGAACCTTTAACAATATATCAATTTAACCCTCTTGTAACGCCATTTTTATAGCACCATAAAAAGAATATATGTCAGGGTTCACCGCAGAATACGACACAAGAGCCCAAAAGTAAATAAATAAAAAGAAGGATAAAATATATTCGTCTAAAAAAAAATCAAAACGCAATTATACGAATAGGGAAACAAGAAAAGTTACGTTCAAAATGCGAGGTGGGTTAGATGGCCATCTGTATCAAAGGGCAGAATGAGGATAAGTTGATTCCGAGTTTATTGAGTAACGACTACACCGGGGATGCGAAGCTGGGAGATAGATTCAGCTACTTTTATTTTCCTGGAGTAACCTAGTAACTTACTGGGACTTAGTCCTGGAACAAGGGAAAATTTGGACACTAGCAAGAAAAATTTAGAGCCAGCAATAAAATTAGAACTAAAGAAAGAAAAACTGGTAAACGCATAAATTGTTAACATGAAATAGTAGCATAACTAACCTTATAATGTTGCCACTACTGTGATTCATGCCTTTTCTCCAGAAGAGACAATAGTGTATATGAAATGTAAAAAAAGATAAAACATAAAATACAAAGAAATAAATTCAAAAGAAACGTAATTACTAAACAAAATGTAGACTTTTATATTAACAGAACTATACTTTTTTTTCCATTTACCCAAAAGATCAATGACTGCACGATTAAAAAAATATATATCCATTTACAAAGATACAATCCAAGAGCCACCATTCAAGCGGCTACACCATTTATCATAAACAATCTCCCCGCTATATTTATCAACCTCATCGCTTTATATGTCGACAGGCCTTCAAGACCCCACACATATCCGATAAGCGACCATCGCCATGAAGGATTATTGAATTCATTCCTCTTAATGTCAAAGAGGTATTTTATTTGACGTCAGGGGATTGAAAGACCTCCCTATTCTATATACGATGTGTAATCAAAGTCAATCGAGTTCTTTGAAATGGATCATGGTTCAACTGAGTTATTTTTATACGTGTTATGTACTCAAAGGTTTTATAAAAAATATGTTTATTAAAATTATAATACTCGTAACGATAAAGGAAACTTGACTGAATTTTGTATTAAGTTCATCTAATATTAATAGAAAAAGTTGACACGTAAGGAAAGTTACGAAAATAAAAACTCAAGTTTTTATACTTCACGAAAACTAACAGGCCACTTTCTAAAAATGGAATGTTTGAATTTCCCATTGAATATTCATTGGAGGAGTTTCAAAGAAGTTAAAATAAACAAGAAGAATCTTTGATACGGCTTCAAACAGTGAGGAAATCTAATATAACTAGCATTGTAATATATTACAATTTGTGGGTAGTCTAGGAGCGAACGGTGTAATTAATATCAAGTTTGCGATAAATTTATTACGTTGCACAGTCAGCCACGTTTACACAGCGATTTTGA
Organism: Mythimna loreyi; assembly: GCA_029852875.1. Lineage (NCBI taxonomy): Eukaryota > Metazoa > Arthropoda > Insecta > Lepidoptera > Noctuidae > Mythimna > Mythimna loreyi. Next base: position 15,976,288 of record CM056780.1, on the reverse strand, counting down.
ACCTTATTTTTATTTTATTAAAATACTTTTTCAATAGGATGCGAAATGCCTTTGTAAACTTCAAATGCAAAGGTGGGAGATTTTTTATTCCGTAAACAGCGACATTTACGGCCATATTATACTTCTGTTTTGTTGATTCAGTATTATATTGCTTTAGTTTGCTATCACTTATCAAAAAATGTTAATAAAATCAGACTGAAACATAATTTAAACCATCAAAACAAGTAACGATACAATTTGATCCAAAAATGTTTTATAGGTTATTCCGAGAACATTTTCAATATTTTCCTGTGTTATACCTATTTCAGCCACAATGAACTTTAAATACATATGTATATAATTTTCTTACCCAAGAAAATAATCTGTAACAATAACTGAGATCATAAGTAAAAGAAAAACTGAAATCAAACCATCGTCAAGATAAATACACTAACAATACTACAAACGTAATAATTACATTTGAAGATAATCTGGTTACACGAATTACAAAATGATATGATGATGCTTACCCGTTACTCGGGCGTACTAAACATCTAACAGCTACCTTTAAAACAATTTCCCGATTCAAACGCTTAGTAATTGACATTTGATAATACGCTTCAGCTATATCCAAGCCAGCTATCCATCTCATCTTTTATAAATGATTTTTAAGTTACGGCAATAATTCATGCAGAATCTGTGTCAATGCCATGTAAGTGTACGAAAGTAATGTTAAGTTGTTATCATAAAAAGCTTCAGCATAATACTAACAATGCAACATCACCTGAACCACATACTGTCAGACGATATCAACGCAACATTGTCTTTAAACTTTCGTAATCGAGTTATGGTGTGGCGCAAGATACTGCGAACTTGCAAACAAAGGAACTAAGTTGGACCTGAAGCTTTTAGTGTGAGCATACATGCAAGTGATGCAACTCACGTCGCGTAACTATTCCTTATGTTGATTAAAATCTAGGTGGTAAAGAAATTCGAGACGTGAATTTTAAGTTTGAAAGTTCATTTTAATAAGTATCAGTAGCTAAAGTAAACCCACAATGAGATCATTTTCAAGGCTAATTAGGTATTCACAATATTGTTAAGGAATAACTGCTTGTTCCTTTGAACAACATTACAAAACTTAGTCCCCTGACAAAAAATGTGCGAAATTCATCTCAAGCATACCAACTGAATTGAACCTTGATAAACTAAACGGCATGGTATTTACACTTAACATATTACTCCCGCTCAATTCCCAAAACTTGGATCACATACATCCTTAGAATCTCGCAGCAACCTGCTAGCAAAAACAATCTACAGTAATCGGATTGTAGCGCCGTACAATCACGTGTGCATGGTGACTTCGCATATATTCTGCGTTACCATGGCAACTGCTTAGCACCTCCCCTACTGGAAATATACGGATGGTATAATAATCTTTACCTGACTTTTCGTTTCCGGGAAAAGAGGCAGGTACAATTTATAAATAAATATATTGCGTAGATCCTTTCTCTTGAATAGGTTACATACGGATTTGTTTATTTTGACTGCTTAAGTGTATGGTGCGATTTGAGGGCAAACTGTTTCGATTCATATGGTTTAGTTCAGCACATTTTATACGTTTTTACACTTCCATTATATTAAAACCTACTCAGCGATCAATCATGTCGCCATTAACTTAAACCAGTATTAATATGAACATGTTTACAACGTCTAACTTCAACCATCAAAAATAATGTCATACGAACGTCTGCAACATAAAAAAGGGGCACCATAAAAATTGTATGAAGATATAAAAACACCAGACACTCGGCCCCAATAAAACGCAAAAACAACTTATTAAAATTTTACACGAACCGTAGCTAAATAATTAAAGAGTGAAAGAACATGAAATGATTTTCAGTCCGAGCAACATTATGTAAATTATATACCCTCAAACGTGTAACTAGGGTCATACTTAAATAATAATTACCTTGGGTTATGTCGGGGTACAAATCATGTAGTAGAGACTAAGGTCTGCCGGTTTAACATAGGTTTATTATTATTAATGCCCAACGAAACCGACGATCGCTGGGGATTGGTCCAGTCAGCTGAAGGTACGTATTAGACCTCGTAAGATATCATAGGAGCACACTTCGCTTACTAAAGATATTATACTAAATTAATGTTGTAAAGAGGGATCGGACTTGGTTCCGTGTTGGAGGGTAATTCGAGAAGTGATTCCTGATCTGTATTTACGGCTTAAGTTTTCAACTTGGGAATAGGAAAGTTTTTGGTTTAGAATATCATAACTGCTGGATTACGCCAAATGAGATTAAAATTAACTCTCCTAGAGACTGTTACTAGAATAATTAAAATGATTAACACCAAGCCAAGATACAACACCGAGATTAGTTCATCTCGGTCGTTTGATAGTTCGGAGAAAATAAATATAATATTCTCGTTATAACAATCTGATTGTACATACAATATCCAATTAGGTAGTATCTAATCTTTATTGGAGTTACAGAAAACAAAGGACAAAAAAGAGCTAATGATAACATGAAAATAATTTTTTTTTAAGATTTTTTACATTACACATAATTATGTTTGGCGTACCTGTATTTATTTACGGAATTATAATCATTAAAATAATCAAAACAACCATCTCAATTTGTCTATACTTGTTGACTGTTATATGTAAAAGTCATTAGCCAGTAGCAGATTTTTAGGTTTCAATCCAAGTAGTGGGCTTCCGGCTCAACTTATAAGCCGCGTACTACAAGTGAAATTTCGCGGGCTACTTTGATACAGCCCCTTTAATAACAAGTAACGCAAAATTACAATTAAACTACAATACACGGAATTGGATAACTTGAGATCCGATCAAACCCTTCTGTTTATCCAATTAATCGCACCGAGTTTCACTAGACAATGAATTTCATTCGGATCTTAAACTTCTTAAAGTAATCTTCCCTGTTGAACCTACAGAGAATATCGCTATCTCTTTCACTCTTTCTGCATCTGATGAAGCTTACAATCTAGGAGAAATAATGTCAGCCTTGTAACTTAATCAAATTTCGTTCAGTTTGGCCCTGGGAAGAAACGGAATTTCATTTAGTAAATTAACATTTCACTATTTTGAGTTACGGTACTGTCTTAAGATTTTCGCGGGTCTAAATCCATTTCAATTTGTGGGCCCCGAATTAGTCAAGAGTTAAGTTTTCTGAAACTTTTACTTAGGATAACAGATTGGTTTCTTTTCAAATGATTGTTGCCACTGTAAAGCCGATGAAGTCTTCTAAATTAGGAGAAACAGAGGTACATTTTAGACCCAATAAAATTACTCACACAGTTACTCAATTCGTGTCACTCCTCAAAGGGCAAAATAAATTGTTTAACGATTATGTATATCAATCATTAAAAAACTTTTGTCTTTATTTCCCTTTTGGGCGAAGGGGAGTATTAAGGACAAGTTTTGGAAATACAACGTCGAGGAAACCGGCCTGTCTTGAGGGCTGACAGAAGATATAGGGCCCTATAATTTTAAGAGGCTTAAAAGGACTGGTTACAAAAAACTATTATTATACTAAAACAAACTGCAATTCTCAGCAAACGTTTACCAAGCGGTTGATGTCAAAAAGTTGTGTATTTCCGCGGAACAGAGTATTTCGAACTCGTTGTGCAAACTGCCTGATCAATGCTGACTCGGCTAATGGAGTCGCTTTGTTTAAAATGAGAAGTTCCCCTCTAGTTTGTGTTTTGTTTATAGACAAACAATTTAATTGAATAATTTATTGAGGTATAAAAGCTTCCAGTTTGATTAACAGAATGGTTACTTCATCTGTTTTAAGGGTTTTGTGTGCCTTTGGGATGAATTTTGGGTTATAGATATTATTTTAATGTTGATGTAACGGTATCTCTGTTTTTGTTTTTTAAACTTTGTTGTACTTTGTGGTTCCTACACAAACAATACTATAATATCTTCAAATTTTGTTTATAATATTGTCATTTATTTTCAAATTTGCTTTAATATAGCAGTTTATTTCATTTAGTAACAGTATTTACTAAATATGACAGTGTATTAATTAAATGAAGTAATAAAATAATTGATAAAGTAAAATATATTTGTCAGTTTGAGAGCATAACTGGATTATAAACGATCTGATGTATATGCGAACATATCTAATCCTACATCGTGGCATTTTAATTAGAACATAATTATTATACAACATTCTGAAATTAACTATCGAGCATTTACCTGGACCAGACACAACACCTGTCTGGTCGAAGGATCCTGTCTTTTTAACGCATCTTTGAGTTTGTTAGAAGACGGATATTGTAAAGAGGAAAATCCAGTATTTTTTGGTGTTAATAAACTCAAAAATTACTGGATCGATTTAAAAAAATCTTCTACTAGTAGACTGCTGTTTACTCAATACTCAAAAAATTATTGCGTTTCACAAACAAAAAAAACAACATTTAGGTCCTAGATACTTTCGTGGACCCTGTGGGCACAGCAATTACAATATAAGAGTGAAAAGAACTTACTAACAAACTTTTCCTAAATACAATTTTATTAACATCATCACATTTACTATCATTATTACTCACTTTATTACTGAGTAACAGGTACGATATTCTCTAATTTTACATGCACGAAGCCGAAGTCAAAATATTTCACACAGGCCTATATGGGCACTTGTAGAACGTCTGAAGCTAGTGCACGGTTCCAAATTGGTCGTTTCTCTTTTTAAAAATATGGTTTGTTACAATATTTCCATATTACAGTATTAACACATTACAACGTATTAAATTATTTAAAGACAATGTAGACCAGTCAAAATTGTACTCGTAGGTACCGTAAAAATGATGAAGCCGCTTGCAGAAGCTATTTATAAGCGAATGTACAAATAGCTTGGGTTTAAAAAGTTAAGCGATATTTACTAAAACTGCTCCATTCGCTGTCAACTTCATACGATATTAGAAAGATACTTACACAGTATTTGCGTTCGTTCTGTCCGTACGCCGTCCACTTCGCAGAACCACGCTTGTTTGTACCGACTACAAATTAAATGCAAATTGCTAATCCACTATTACGACTAAGTACCTATGTTGATTTGGCTTAATTAGTTCATTTAAACTAAAGAAAAGAATCATCCTAAGGGATTTTGTCTACAGTTTATTTATTATCGAATTAAAGGAATTATTCGTTTTTTTTACGTTTTTTGTTGTGGTCTATGTCGGGTTGCAAAGGATTTTCTTTTATTTTTTGGCAATTCTAAAGCCTAGAAAATAGAAGTAATCGAATAAATTATTATACAGTTGTCTCATACAAGATCTTTGTGCACCCAATTTAATGAAATTACATACTCGACATTCATTTTTCTTATACGTAATGCTCTATTAGCATCGAGAATAGTACAATGCTATTCTAGACGCTGGGACTGACCAGAGCTTTCAAATACTAGATTGTTTCATTACCTGTATCAATACCAGTATCAGATTCGGTATCAATATCGAGTTTAATAATAGTATAAATGCCGAAATCAATGCCGATATGAATACTGGTATTACGGTATCCCTGAATATCAGTATTGAAAGCTTTAGTAGCCTATTACCATGTTACAGTAAACTCAACCCGGAACACTAGACAAAATCAAAGTACACATGACATAATTTGCGAAAAATTGACTTATTGAAAATCATTCACTTTAATCTAATATTATATTGTTGTACACCTCGATTTTTTTTCAAAATAAGTAACCAATTGTCTCTTTTTGTTAACAGCCGACAAAGCCCCTCCTGGCTTCCCCAACATCACGCCGCCTCCGACCACGATGGTCGTGGAAGTGGGCCACACCGCCACGCTGCCGTGCCAGGCCACCGGTAACCCCTCCCCGAAGGTCCGGTGGCTGTGGAACTCGCTGCCCCTGGACGTCGCCTCCAACCCCAGATACGCGCTGTTGAATGACAAGATGCATGGTAAGTGTTATTTTATAAGTATTTATTATATCGAAAGCATCCACCACAATACCTAACTCGTTTTAGGCATATAAGAAGGCAAAGAAGAAGAACGTCTGTCGCCGATTACTTGAATGAGCTACTGACAATGAACCTATCGCCAAAAGTGTATTTATCTATTTTTCAAAAGCCCTTAAGGGTTTAATAAAAATACTTACTTCCTGGAACAAGTTTTGTGAAACATTCGAGTAAATCGTAAAATTACCGAATGCCAACAGAGTTTTCAGGTGTCATCTCTCTTTTTTCGCATTACATTTGCATCAAACATCACTTTGGATTGCGTTAAATGAAGCAACAAGCTTTTAAACTATGCGATACGTTGAGGATAGGCGTGTGAGGAAGGCCTACCTTAAGTCCAATGTGCGAGTGCTGACTGTACAAAAAGAAATAAAAAAAACCCATCTGGACTCTGAAAGAAACTAGCTACGAACAACATCATGTTCACTTGTTCACCTAGATAAAGTTAGAAAACTAATTCCTGGGGGCTTAGACTCAGTTGCTCACAGTAAGTGCAAACATTGGCGAGTAAGATGTATGTACTGGAGGCTTGTTTGAGCCTTTAGCTTTAAATCATATTGAATCATAACATCTCGCTTTATTCCCAGAAGGATTACGTCAAACTGTTCGAGTATATAGAGTACATCAACCACATATAGTTTAACATGTGCCTATACACTTGTATATAACTAGAGACTCGACCCAGCTTCACACGGATGCAATGGTGATATAACCTTTCAAGTACCATAATTAGGGATATAATAGAAGGACAATAGGCGTACAAACGACGGAGTTCGCTCGGGGCTCAAGAGTTTAATAATATTATGTATGTATTATACATATAAACTGTTCTCTTGAATCACTTTATCTATAAAAAAACGCATCAAAATCTTTTGCGTAATCTTAAAGATCTAAGCACACATAGGGACAGAGAGCGAGAAGCAACTTTGTTTTATACTATGTAGTGATTATTTAAGCTTATCTTTTGTCTCAAAGCCAGGTTTTACTCATTTCCAACTATATTGAACCTATGGAAATTCACAAATACAAAACACCATGACAAATTATTTTATTAAAAATTTACTATATGACCAAGCGCCGGGCAAAAATCAAAACAAGATATAAATTGGTGGCTCGGTAAAAAATATAATAAATAAAAAAATATTCGAAACGGAATGTCATGAACTAAAAAATTCAAAAAGAAAAACTTAAGAACACATAGACTGGTCCGAGTATTGAACACAGCATTCTATCGTTATCATTAACGAGGCATAAACTGACAAGGAAACGAAGCCAACAGAATATAAAACAAAATAAACTCAACAATACAAAACAGATTATACGAACCCTATGCTGAGAGTACACTAGCATATGCATTTTATCTTCAAAGAATCTGCATTATATGCTTTTATGCGCTGTCTCACTATACCGAAGTATGAAACACAATGAAAGTGGGGAATTTGCATGTGCAATCGCCCTATCTCCCCTATCTCGGAACTGCTTCCCATTCTCGCGATCATCTGCACTATTCCTAACGTCCTTTGATACAGCACCAGGTTTCTTTTCATTTTCGATAATGTGTTGTGTTAACGTTTCTGAACATCTACCCGAGGGTATTTGGGAAATGAACATTTTGAACTAGGAAACAGATGTTAGATAATTCGATTTGATTTTTTTTTAGGAAAGCTAGGTAATCTCATCTTAAACTTTTTTAAATCTCTGGAAATTCGCAAATCATTACATAGTATAAAACAAAGTTGCTTGGACCCTATGTATGCTTAGATCTTTAAAAGTACGCAACGGATTTTGATGCGGTTTGTTTTTAATAGATAGAGTGATTCAAGAGGAAGGTTTATAGCTATAATACCTCTAATATTTCTGCACCCGTGCGAAGCTGAGGCGGGTCGCTAGTATAAAATAAAAGACGAATTATTTTATTAAAACCAGTCAAGAGCGTGTCGGACCACGCTCAGTGTAGGGTTCCATATTTTCCCGTCCGTCATAAATTTCTCACAATGTAACAAAACCCAGTAGCCCATGTATAAATTAGTAAACCAATTTCCCGAGAGATGGCGCTGTACCCGGTTGTAATTTTGGATTGCGTGAACCGATTTTAATCTTTTTGTATAAAAAAGTTTAAAAAATGCTTATACAACGTGTAATAAAATAACCATATACATCATAACAGATGTCTTGATTCCGGGTGAAGGAAGACTTCTCTAAAATGTTTAACGTCTTTTTTTATACAAAAAAGATAAATACGTTATGTTTTTGAACTCAACACGAAATCGCGGGTAGCATTTATAATAAATAAATTCCACAATTTTTGATCATAAATGAAAACTACGGTGAGAATTGCAATATTTTTTTTATATATTCTGTAATACAAATTGGTAACTTACAAAATAAATAAAATAGCCTACATAAAGTAAACTCGAAAAATGAACACTGGATACACAGGCTTTTTGGATTAAAAATGATAACTATTGAAATATATTCGGAAAAGAGAAAATATAACATTTACGAGTACATTCTTGTTGCCTTTAAAAATGCGTTCCACTTTCAATTACTTTCGATTTGGTTCTTCCATTCGAAGTTAAAATGTTAAAAACGAAATGAAATTATTGAAAAAAAATATGGAAGAAGAATTATACTCTTTGCGTTTTTTTTTTTGCCAATTTATTTAAGTAAGTAAGTAGTAAGTAATCATTTATTGCACAAAAAGAAAATAATAATATAATAATAATTCCTCCTCCTACCCACGGCCACCGGCCCACCCACCCGGCCCGGCCTACCCATGGCCCACCGGCATCGAGACAGGTCTCGATGCCGGTGGGCCATTTTTTTTTAATATTTTTAAATGTTTTTTTAATATGTTGTCTTAATGAAATATTTAAAAATATATAAAGTATGTAGTAAGCTTAAAATAAATGGAATAATAATAATGTAAGCCTATAAGTAACATTAAGGAGACGACTGGTTCGAGACAGCGCGGGAGAAGAAGGTTTGGTAGGACTTGGGGGAGACCTTTGCCCAGCAGTGGGACAGTTTATCAACGAAAGAGCAACAAAATGTTAGTGGCTATTTCACATAAATAGGATCACTGTCCTTCAAACAAGGAAACCATCTTGTATCTTGAAGAACATTAAAGATTTGATTTGAAGTATAAGATATTTTTTTTGCATAATTCTCTGAAAGCAAGAATAAAAATATTTACAGTGACCCGCGCAAGAGAAAATAATAGACCTTGGTTAGTCCATCGCATTGGTGATCTATCATGTAGCCTTGTTCCGTCCAAATAGAATCTATACAGATAAGTACCCCAGTACATAGGCGTTCCTTGTCGCCCAGTTCCTCGAAAATCGAAGCTTTTGTTCGATACCTGGTCCAAAAGAGAATGCCCATACCCCGTAACAAATTTTATCACTAACTATATTAATACTAAAAATAATGTTTCTTCTGTGTGCATAATGTACACATTTTTTTCATCATCATCAGCCTTTTTAATGTTCCCACTGCTGGGTCATAGGTCTCTCTAGGAGAACGAATGGACAATAATCCACCACGCGGGCCGAGTCCGAGTTTGTAGATGTCACATGTCTTCGAATTTATGGTTCAAGGACATGCCGGTTTTCCGTCACCGTTTTGAGAGCAGTGGTGATATAGTAAATTACACAAAGTAATGTGCCTGGCTGGGCTTGAACCCGCGACCTACGACTAGTGAGTGGAGGCTGTTACCACTTGGCCACCACTGCATTTCTTTATCACTCTTTCTCTTATACCCACATTCAAAAAGTTGATCAGGAAAAATATAAGGCGACAATTTGAAATAAAAAGTCGTGACCGCACGCTACGATAAATCATTGCGAATTTGCGGCCGTTCCCGACATGAAATTGTTTTACCGACCTCTGCATCACTTAGTGTCACCTATAATTAAGTTTAATTAAGAAAAGATGGGCCGCGATTAAAACACGCCGTAGAGACGAATTTAATTTGCAAATCTTAATGAAAGTTTGTCGTGTGCTCGGGGTTGGCGCCACAATATGATAAGGAGCCCCCAACGAAATGTTAATTATATCAAGTATCAAGTTTTAAGTATCGCGAAAAACGCCTTGATACGCGTACAGGCGGGAATCTGGCGAGGAAATGTTTTTGCTTATTTTTAATCATGATCGTGAACGATTTTAATATTCTTATCTCCTGCAAGCTTTGAAGGATTGAGATTTTCAATGAAGTTTCTAACAGGTGGTGTATACTTTAATCTTTCTCCCCTATCGGGTTGGATAACCATTCCTTCAAAGCATGAAAACGAGGAAAAAGGAAGTGCACTTGAATTTTCGTATACACTGTATAGTATAGTATATCGGGCTGGTGTCCGCAACTCCTCGTCTAAAGCGCGTATTTTGCTTACGGGTGGGACAAATGCGTCATTCGATCCACACCAGCTCGTCGAGGAAGACCAGCAAAGCCTTAGTATTACTGACCATTTCACTGAGGTTACCTGGGTCTCTAAAATACTTTGTCCTGTATCCAGCGTCGGCTGGGCAGCCTAGAAGCAAATGGGCTGCTGTGTCTTCCAGGACCATGCAGGCTCTGTACAGTGGGCTGTCTGTAACTGTACACACTGTAATTCCTGCGCCGTAGTCTCTGCTGAGATTTTTCAGAGATACAATGATTTGACAATTCATGCACAAAGGCTAGCTTAACTCAACAATGAGTTTTCTCCCAGCAAACCTTTAATTGATAGAGAGAGATTACATACGAGGATAGAATCCAGTGTACAATGTAAACCTACATAAATACGTCTATCTAATGGCAATATGTGTTAAAATACCTAACGGAGGACCATGATGTATTCTATTCTAATAAATTTTTCAAATCGATAGCCAAACCAAACGAATATTAAGTAATACTGCAGCAAATGTATAGCTACGAATATTGAGCGATAATATTTAATTAAACACATTCTCTATATTTGCAACTACATTTTCAAAAACCATATTTGGAATGGAATTTAAATCTGCGCAATCTGCTAGAATACTGCAAAAATTAACTTTTTTATTTTGTTTGGGAAAAAATAGGAAATTGTATACGAGTATACAAAATTTATCAGTAAAGTATATAGAACAAAATCTATGCAAAAACCTAAATAATTTTCATATATTAAAATAATACATCTATGTTAATAAGTGAAAAATATCTTTCTCTGAGATGAGGACTCTCCGGAGACCTAAATATTATACATATTCAAAGAAACACTTTATATATGCTATTACAAGCTATATAGTCATTAGCCACAAGATATATCCCTCTTTTAGAGAGGAGTCCTGTGTCTCAGCAATGGGAATTGCTGAGACACAGGAAAAAGCTGATGATGATGATTATATCTAGAAGTAAGAAGTCATCAAAAATCGCCTCCAGCCTTAGGCGGAGCAAGAGAGAGCGTAAGGCGTCTACTGGCTAAAACTCACCCCTATTCTTTTAATTACACTCTCCGGTTCTCTTTCGAACACTCCCGCAGTGTAAACACCCTTAAGAAAACAATTACCGCTAAATATACTTCAAAATCTTAAAGTAAATCCGCATCAAAAATTCAGAAACAATTAAATCGTTCATCTGTATTCTGAATTGTTAATAATTTTCAATTTTAATGCCATTATGCACTTCCACAAGAGGTGAGAAAGTAATTTTAAATTCAGTTAGAGCAAGCTTCGGGCAACTCACTGTGGACTCTTTTAATCTCATTAATTTTAATTTATTCGAGTAGATTATTTCTCCTCGGTCGACTCGAATATTTCGTGCCGGTAATGGACGTCAATATTGATAGCTGTAAAAAGATACCGGCCCTGCAGCCCGGTATTTCAGCGTTGGCTGCAATCGTCTCTGCGGATAATTTCAGTTGAGCTGAACGAAAACTGAGATAGGGTAAGCCCCTTTGAATTTTTCTTTTAACAACTTTTTGGTGTTCAATAAAAATCAAAGTATTTTGTACTCTTTGGTGGTATTTTATATCAGAATTACTTATATATTGTTTTTAGGTTGGTAAAAATCATCGACATCTCCACGCCCTTGGGTGGGACGGAAGTTAATATCAGAGTTTTACTGGCTAAACAATCCACTCCTATTCCTTCTATGCTTTCGTTCCAGGGCCTCGCGTGTAACGTTTTCATATTGTCCTATGGCCTCAGTAGGCTTCAACCCAGCTGCCCCCCTGCGGTTTTGCTGACTTCTTTGTTAGCATTACTGCTTCGCAAAAGGAGGCGCCTGCTTGCTACTCCTCCTCGTTTCGGACCATGGCCTGTACCAAGGCCCGCCGTGAGAGTTTGCTACCCCCAATCGCTCCCAGATTGTTTTATTGCCAAGTTCCTATGGCCACCTTCCAGCTCCTTTATCAGATCAGCTCCATTATTGCATTAGATTGCATTATCACGCGATTTACACATGTATGCAAAATTTCAGCTTAATCGGTAACCGGGAAGTGGATCAAATTTAATTTAAAATATTTAATCACAAACATCGGTCAGGTTGTAGGGGCCCTACAAGGTCGAAGCTTCCCGGGGCCGAGGGTTGGTGCGAAAGCGTTACACCGGGGCTTTGGGAATAAGGCAAGGAAGGTACTGTGAGAACCTCGAGTCCCCTCGAGAGGCTCCCAACCTTCAGGGACGTGGTCACTTTAATAAAACCACGTTAAACTTTATATTCTTTCTATATTTTTTTCTTAGACGGCTCGACATACAATTCTTAATATTTTCACATGACAACCTATATATTTCCTAAGAATAAATTAAACTACAAATAGTCTGCGAACGTCTTGCCAGCCAGTAAGCAAATCCGGAGCGCATGCGAACTCTTCAGAGATATCGCATTCAGCCACCCCTTTATTGAATAGAAATGTTTGGAAACCGAACATTTCTATTCGACAAAATTTATCGCAGGCTATGGGTAGGACCTACCTACTCCTAACACCGATTTCCCTACCTATGTGGGGACTATATATATATTTTTTTTATTATGGCGGATGGTTCTGGAGAACTAGTTTAAGCTGGGGTCAACGACAAAATTTCAAAATATAATCAACCAACATTTATGTTTCTATTGAGCATCATTCCGCTCTCACCCAACAGCGTTGCCCTGCTTAAACTTCGCTGGAGCAAAACCCCACTAAAGGCCTCAGCGCACCGCCCTGCTGACCTAGGAAGCCAAAGTGACAACCACCCCTATTGGGATTACACTCTAAGATACAATGCCTTCTGACTTTTATTCCTTCGGGCGCTTATCGGGCCAGAGGTCAAAGAGCCACAACCATTGGATCACCTATACTTTGCTTCATTATATGAATCCATTCCAGAGCAACAATTAATCAACACCGATTAAATTTAATTATTCAAGCTAGGTATATCAATGGAATCAACTTGACTCCCTTTGCGAAGACTATGCTTCATTTGCAACGTTGATATTAGCTCACATTAAGTGCGCAATTTTCTCCTCATTCCCTCTGAAATAGATACATTCCTATCCTATAACCCTAACACTTATCTTTCATTTTGATTTTCTGTGGCTCCTCCTCCAGTCTCCTGGTTGCACCCATCAGCACTTGACCTGGCACGCTGCGCGTGCTTAGACATCTGCCTTGGCACGTTGCTCGTGCTCACCCGGCAGCAATTTTGAGCGCCAAAACATGAAATAGAAATATATATTAACACTTCATCACAACAACAACATAATATGACAATATTATCTGACATCAATGACTTTTAATGAATGACATAACATTTTTACGTATTTGTTCTGGATATGCTGCCTTTTGAGCCTTATATATTTACAAAATTCTTAAAGCGAAATGAAACTTAATAATTATCAAAAATACAGTCTAATAACTTCTTCTTATAAAATTTCCAAAATTTATATTTAGGTAAAAAAAAATGTTTTTTAAATTTAGTGCAATAATATTTACAATTTAATACATGTGATTTAATTTCTTTTAAATGTGTAAGATGGAGGGACTTTCTCGCAACCAAACTTTTTTGTGCCATGCACTTTTTAGTTTTACCTGGAACGCGATCTTTTTTACGTAACATATTAAACTCAAACCTTTTTTTGGGAACTTTATGCGTTACCATGGGAGAACGGTCATCATACTTTGTGACAACTTGTTTCATCTCCTTTTCCTTCTGTAAAAAACCTATAAATTCACAATTTATTATTTCCAACTTATGATGCTCCTCGTAATCATTTCTATAGGATACTTCATCATGATCATCTTGAGTTATTGTAACGAACGTATCTTTATCTGGAATAAAATCGGATGAAATAGTAATACATGGATTGAACACACCCGGGGATTTGTCTTCATCCGTATCCTCCGTGTTGTCGTCGATTTGGCCGCCCTCATCACAGCCCTGGTCATCAATGTCGTCATGGCTGCTCACGTCACAGCCCTGGTCATCCTCGTCCTCCTGGCTGCTCACATCACAGCCTTGGTCATCATCATCATCACTTGGCTCATTATCTTGTGGATCATCCGTCATGCTAGAATATAAATCGGTATTATTACTCTGATCCACAACACTAGACGGTTCACCTTCACCGCATAGCGCTGGATCCTCCTTCACAACACATAGTTCCACACTAGACGGTTCACCTTCACCGCATAGCGCTGGATCCTCCTTCACAACACATAGTTCCGGTGCGGCACGATGCTTACATTTAAAACATTCGCACGGGAACTCACTCCTCAATAAATCGCACAACGTTGCGAAGTCCATATCGTCATGGTACGTGTACCTAAAAAAATACTGGGCTGGTCCCTGTAGGTATACGCCCAAAATGAGTGCGTAGTCCTTCTCAAACCACTCGTTGGTTCTAGCCGTCAGCTTGAACTCGGCAACAAATTCCTCGAAACAGATATCTTTATCTATTCCCGAGTAATACATCATTTTTTCTTTATAAAACTAATCAACGAATAAAAAAAACACTTAGCTCTCAAATCTTCAGGCGTCCACTCGCCTGCTTTACTAATTTTCCTCGCTTGGCATGCAAGAGGTGTTGTTTATAAGGGGCTGTACCTATGCAGCCGTTTCCTTTAAACAATCAAGTTACTTAAATCTGAAATACAATTTTTTTAAAGATCGACTTTCGCTACGGCGTCACGGTGCCGCCACCATTTGTGAGAACCTCGAGTCCCCTCGAGAGGCTCCCAACCTTCAGGGACGTGGTCACTTTAATAAAACCACGTTAAACTTTATATTCTTTCTATATTTTTTTCTTAGACGGCTCGACATACAATTCTTAATATTTTCACATGACAACCTATATATTTCCTAAGAATAAATTAAACTACAAATAGTCTGCGAACGTCTTGCCAGCCAGTAAGCAAATCCGGAGCGCATGCGAACTCTTCAGAGATATCGCAGTACCTACGGAGTAGGTTGTGTAGTCAGTAAAAGTGTGACACTGTTTCCCGCTCCGCCCATGGGCTGGATTCGTCATTCGATGGTTTTTACCTACCATAAAAAAAAAACATCGGTCAGGTGAAATTAATTTAAAGCTTGTAAAAGATATGACGATTTGCTCAAATCCTCCATGCTTATGTTTACAAGCAAACTAATACAAAACAATTTCGTATACTACACCAGTATTCTCGTCCCAAGACCTGATCCAATGAGTGCCTAGCGTATTAGCGTCGGCATCGTCAGATAACTTAGTAATACTGTTATACACAGGTGCCGACGTAACTTATAACATGTTCGGATGTAGGTACGAGGCTCACTGCAGCCTCATAATCGATCGGCAGTTTAGTTGACTCGCTAATGGTGTAAAGGGTTTGGGAAACGTTCATTTGTGAATGACAACATTTAGGTGAATGATTCTAATTGATGCAGAATTTGATCGTTTACACGCATGAAGCCATGAATCGATGAACAAGCTTTTATAACATGCTCACAATAGCATGTAGAATAGAATAGAATAGAATAGAAAAACATTTATTCAATTCAGACAGCACAACATTTATAAAACATACGATAAAAAATAACAACCAAAACTTAAATGGTACGCTGAGCGTGCCCGAATCGAAAGGGATGGATACAAGCCTTTTGTTTTCACTTTATGTAATGAATAATTAATTTAATATACCAATGGCTGGATATCATCACAAGCCTTTTTAATGTTCCCACTGCTGGGACACAGGCATCATCTCTAGGAGTGAGAATAGACCGTAATCCAAAACGCAAGTCACATGGTTTTGAATTTTTGGGTATGGGACACGCAGGTTTCCTCACGATGTTTTCCCGTTTCACCCTTTTGAGAGCAGTGGAGATGAAATAAATTACACAAGGCAATTCGCCGGGCTGGGTTTAAACCAGCGACCTAAAACTGGATATAATCTACACTATATAATATAATAAAGAGGTAAAGTTTGTTTTTTTGTTTGTAGGGGGTAATCTCTGGAACTACTGGTCCGATTGGAAAAATTTAAGCAATAATAGAAAGCTGCTTTACTCCTGAGTGACATAGGCTATATTTTATGTACGCGGGCGAAGCTGCGGGCAAAAGCTAGTTCATAATAAAAAACAATAATATATTTAAAAAATATTTATAATACAATTTAACTCACAAAACATGTTACTACTTAGAGCGTAGAACGCATCGAATAAAACCGGTGGTTTATTTAATTTAAATCATTTACAACATTTAACTGCGTACTGTGTTTCCTTAGGAAGGCACTAAATTGAATTTACTTTGACAACCGCATTGCCTAAGACATAATCAACATTATAATGTTACTGCTAGGTCTCAGGCCTCCTTTCTATGAAAGGCAATGGGCCGTAATCTACCACGTGAGTCCAATGCGGGTTAGTGAATTACATGTCTTAAAATTTTATGTTCGAAGACGTGTCGGTTTCCTCACCATGTTTTCCTTTACCATTTCAAGAGCAGTGGTGATGAAATAAGTTACACAAGGTAATATGACTGCCGAATCCTGCTTACAACTCGTAAATCGGGACTATTTCTACCGGGCCACCAAAGCTTTGACGTCAAAACTAGCCAAAATCGTACTTTGCAATGGTCAAACCGACTACCGAAATACACCAAGTAAGGTGTAGTGCAAATAGAACACAACTGTACTCTTTAACAAACACAGAATTCCCAAGCATACTCTCCTGATCAAAGCAGATATCAAGTGGAATACCACATTATGAATGTGTGGGAACTTGACACGGAATCAGAGAGGAGTGTGGTATGTGATGTGCATAGTGTGAGACTGTGAGTGTAACATTACACTGCTACGTTCCAAAGCTCGACCAGCAATACCGAACGGTCGAAAACGGCAAAGGCTTCGGACGATCGGGGCTTAAAGGAGCAATTTAGCTGGCATTTCTAGTTTTTGTTTGGTCGTGTTTGTGTGTGTTCGTGTTGTGGTTTGGACGTAGATTTTGGAAACATGGTCTTAATAAATTGATGTTTTTTTTTTTTATCTTTCACAATTGCTAACACGCCTTGGTTAATGGTCATGGTTGCTCTGCCTGAAAAGAGAGTTTTGCCCAGCAATGGAAATCATTATCTTCCTGGTTTGGTCCCAAAAGTAGGAAAAATAATTGTTCCCACAATAGAAGAGCACAAATGTACGCTTTTTTCACATGGAATTTCTTCTGTCGTAGAAAATTAGGACCGATCTTTGTGGCGACGCTTGGGGGAGGCCTATGTCCAGCAGTGGACGTCTTTCGGCTACAATGATAATGATGACGTCAAAATTAGTTGTGTTACATTTTGAACACACTACTCGTACATATCCTGAAGAATAACATTTATCTGATTAGATTTAAGGCAGTGGATAATTATACTTTGTCTTAGTAGTCTGTACTTATACTAGTAGTAAACACTATATACTACTATAATAATATGTCCACAACTATCACACAACGCCGTCTAGTTCCAAGCTAAGCAGAGCTTGTGTTATGGGTACTAGACAACTGATAAACATACTTATATATTTCTAAATACATACATATTGTAGATAAATTACACCCAGACACAGAACAAATGATCGTGCTCATCACACAAACATTTGAACTACTACTAATACTATACACCGTGAAATTTAAATGGTTGTTTTCCCGCGGCAGAACGACTTGCCATAAGGAGTACTTTTGAAGCATACAGAAAAAATAAAAAAAATAAAAAGTTTTTTTTTTATAAATAATTATTAAAAATATTTATCAACTCAAAAAAGCGAAAACAATAGTAACATTAGACGTAATTTGTAGGTACTACTAGAGTCGCATGAGCAGCCCGCCGTCAAAGGAAACCGATTCATTAAATATTTAAACCAAAATAAGCTCTCGCACGTTGTGATACGACATAATTAGATTGCACTCTACAGGTCCTTTTTTTGTTTTTAATATTTTATTTCTTTATCAAACGTTTGTATTACCAAGATACAACCATTTCGCTGAGGGAAAACAACCATTTAAATTTCACGGTGTATACTAGTAGTATACTTATAGTAGGTATCCAGTCCTCCTAAATGTACGCTCGTTCGAGGATCATCAACAAAATCACCAAAAAGTGAGGCATTTCCTGAGTTTACTGCCTGACTTTGTAGTGTAGCTTATAAACTAGACTTCAGGTAATTTATCGACAAGTTCTTTGTAAGCGACCTCGTATATTGTTGCTCTTGCTGTGCTTTACACACTGTTCGCACGACAACCTCGATTTTCACATGAAACACTAACTTAAAATGTTTTTTTGGAATGATGTAGCTTTTAGAATTTACTCGTGTCGTTTGGTTTGAGGCTTTCTTTTGTTTTATGGTTCCGTAGCCAAATGGCGAAAAACTGAACCGTCTGTCTGTCCGTCCGTCCGTAATTCACAGCCACTTTTTTCCGAAACTTTGAGAACTCATCGTCTCAGCGCCAGTCCCGGTTGCACACCTTGGCTTTCACCTCGGTGCCCGGGGTCCGCTTTCCCATAAAGTCGCCTCCACTTCGCTCGGTCTTTAGCGTCCTTTGCCTTAAGCCCATTAGCACGCATATCGTCCCTTACGACGTCGATCCAAAGCCTCTTAGGCCTTCCTCGTTTTCCGGGTCCCGGCGGAGGCGGCATGGCGAGGCATCTGTTACCCACGTAGTCTACCGGTTTTCGTAAAACGTGGCCGAAACTATGAGAACTATTACGTTGAAATTTGGTTAATAGATTAATTCTGTGAACCGCCTAAAGATTTGCATAAAAAGATAAAAAAAAAAACAATAAATTTTGGTTTTCCCCATACATACTCGTAGACCGGAAATTCAACAATTTTTTTGTCATTTTTTTTCATCAGTTAATTTATAAATTTATGTACACACTAACAAACGAAAATTAAAATAATAGATACAGATTTAAAACGAAATTTTTTCGAACAGACCTGCGAGAAGAGAGTCAGATGGACGTTTCTTTAAAAATTAAAAAAATTAAAACGATGACATTCAACAATATTGTAACAGATTTAATTCAGATGTAAACTAAAATCATGACATAACATACCTGTTCAAATACGAGTATAACATTACATAATTGCCAAATCAAGCTCAATATCAACCGCAAAACCATCCAAATATTAATCATTCATAACCGCCAATGTTCGGAGCTATCAATAATCCGGTAACGACATTGCTATCGACTGAAATTCGTTGAACATATGTACGTACCTAATGGAAGGATAATATGAACTGCTAGCTTCTGCCGGCGGCTTTGCCCGCATGAAAATAGGAAACATATGTTTATGACACTCGGTAATAAAACTCCGATAATAAATCCCCGCGCATATACACTTATATTTAAGTTGGTTAAGAAATCTTCATATATTGTCACGTGCAAAGTCTCGGACGGCGAGCATTGGGTAGCTCGCTGTCCGGTCGTCTGGTAATCGTCCGGACCAACGCGCACTGCACACATTGGTACCGTAGGGACCCTACGGTTGCTGACAACTCCTTGAGGTGCACTGTTTCTCCACCCACGGGTGGGATTCGGCATTGGATGGTTTTTACCTACCATAAAAAAAATGTGCAAAGTCTAAAATTCATATTTTTAGTAGTTTGTGCGGTTAGACCTATCTTATTGCGTAACAAACCAGGCTTCCTGGTAGAAACTGCTTTTCTTTATTTTTCTTACTCGTCGTGGCTTTCACAACGCCTCGTCACCTAGGATAAAGCCTTACAGCGTTGTTTCGTGAAATGCAAGCGTTTTTCCAACGTGTTGAATTGTCACCGTCGCTGATTTTTCACCTGTAAATACTTTTTTCTTTATTTGCTCTATCTTATTGGTAGTTTGTTACGCTCGTGTGACCATGCATATATTGTTTTTTTTTTTTGTTATTAATATAGTGGGATAGTAATAGCTAAAAAAACAACAAACTAGGCAAATACTTCCAAGTCCTTCCATACATTCTTCTCGGCTATCATCTTGAACCAGCCAATTTAATAAAAAAAAGTTAAAAAAAACCGGCCAAGAGCGTGTTGGTTGCACGCTCAGGATAGAGTTCCGTAGTTTCCCGTCCGTCAGAAATTTCTCACAATGTAACCCTTAAACTACGACTTAACAGCGCGAAGTAGCCCGTGTATAAATTAGTAACCCAATTTCCCAAGAGATGGCGCTGTACCCGGTGATAATTTTCGATTACGTGAACCGATTTTATGTGGGCCGGTGGGTCGTTTAGTCAGTAAGAGTCTGTCATTGTTACCCGCTCCGCCCAAGAGCGGGATTCGTCATTAGATGATTTTTCCCGCCACAAAAAAAAATGAATATGATATAGACGAACAACAACTCGCAAATCTTGGACCCTGCACAATGTGTATTGAGCCTTACAAACAAAAGGCTGTCCTAGCCATAATAAAAGTGACCCGTAGATTGTTTTACTTTACGACCAAACCCTACCTTTATTGGAAATAATATTTTTTATATTACAGCTGTAATTATAAATGTCTGAGAGACAATGGTTTACGACTTTCCTCATTGGCTAACGAACTAGTAAAACTTAGCGGATGACAATAATGGGACATGGAACTAAGGATGCTGGATAGGACCCGTTTTGATGATCCATGTTAAATGTTTAGTGTTACCAATAAATATATACTTAACTGCATGGGGTCGTAAAAAGGACAGAATTAAATACGTTTAATGGTTATTTTTTTCTATGGCTTTTCCAAATGAGGTATTTTGTTTTATTAACGATATTATGAAGGATAATATAATTTTATCGACACTAAATTATAAGCAAAACGATTTTTATTTTTTTTTGTTTATTAACTCAAAAACGATAGGACCGGTTTTAAAAATTCTTTTACCTGTGGAATGCGTTTTTTATTTATTTATTGATATTGGCTACAGAGTTATAGGGCTCTTTAAGAACCAATTTGCAATATTTATTTTGAGTTACCAAACAGTTACAGTTTTTGGTAACTGTACTTTAATGTTTTTCCTCGCAGTCATAGAATACTACTATCAAAATTTAAATTGCTTTTATAGGTAGAACTTGGGATCACAATCCCGGTTTATAGAGCCCCACAATCAGAGTATAATATTTTTTACTTCCAAGCAGGCAAAGCCGCTTGCAAAAGCTAGTTTCTATATAAAAAAAAACTTTTACCTATTAGACAAGGCCTTGGTTAGGTCAATTTGAATACCTATCTAATATTATTCCAAATTTGCAATTTCTTTTGATCGAAATCTGAATTACAGCTAACAAACTACAAACACATAAAGCAGGCATTGATACTTCAAAAGACTGACAAACAATATTTTGTAATTTATTACCAAAGAATTCATGAATAATTCTGTTTTTTGTTACTTTCTCAATTTGGCAGAGCGCACAACGATTGTACCGAAAGCTATCTGTATTACTTGACAGACTTCTTCAAAGAGATACAGTACCTAAATGTGAAAATTATTATAATTTACAAAATATGGAAATGTTGATACCGAGAAAATGAGCGATATTAAATGAAAAGCTGCGCGATATGACTAAAATTTCAATTCTGCAAATAACTAAGGCCAACTTTAAGAAACTTAAGACATTTTTGGTTATTATCTTTGAAAATAGCGTTGGGTCGACTCTTAAGTGGCTTAAATCTGAACATTTTATAGTGTCGAAAATAGTCAACTCATTTCTGGGACTCAAAAAATCAAGCGTTGAAATTTCTATTTGTAATCTGTTTGATTACAAATAGAAATTTTAAAAAATTTATTTATATTTTATTAAGCCCTCGAACGACGAGGGTTTTACCCCCTTTTTTAAATAAATAAATAAAATAAGTTAAAAAAAACTTTCACTGAAAAGTTTTGTAGAAAAAAATTGAATATTGAAACCACAATTTACGGCCATTTCATAAAAATGTGTGAAAAAAAACGACAATTAAGAATTTTTCAAGCTTATTAAGTTGTACAGACGTACCTATGTACGTACAATCGGCGCTCAAGAGAAGTAGGTATATTAAAAAAAGTCATGTGTAATAACTGACAAAGGTCAGTCTTTCTATTTGTTCCGGTTTATCTTAGAAACGACTAGATCGATTAAGATGAGGCTTTCACGCGTAGATACTTACTTAATATTCTAAGGGGTAACTGAGAACACTTTTATTTTTTAAATCGTAACTTAATGACACTTTTTTTTTCGTTTAAATAAAATATGTTTTTGAATACTGAATTCACCAGCGAAGAATCAGAGTGACATCACTTATTACCTATTCCAGCGCAATTATTTCCGCGGTCCAGCCAAGGGTCGCAGAAACACCATGATTGCGACGCGCAAAGATTACGGGTCATTTACATACAAATGCCGGAACCCTCTACTTTGAATGGTGCGGTATGAACCACTGTTGTTCTAGCAAAAAGCTGGGCCTTATTTGAACAACAATAACAGCGGTTGGGCGTAGCCTGGCTTGATTAAGGTTACTTGTCCTTTTGCTAGGTGCGCCCGCCCCTTGTCACATCCAGTCAGGATCATTTTTCTACGTCTGCGGTGCCGGTACAGATTATAATATATAGTGGTAATATGGTGGTACTCATATTGTCGCGTGTAACGTCTTCCATATAGTCGTACATATAAAGACTCCTACAGACAGTTTTCACGCGATACTGTGCTATTGATTTTGAAGGATTAATGATGTGTGTGGCAGTGGTGTCGCAAAAGAAAACACTGAGCGGTTTTGGATCCAATGACTTACAAAATCCCAATTTCATAAATATATATATATGTAATATCACCTCATCAACATCAGCCTTTATAATGTTCCCACTGCTGGGACACAGGCCTCCTCTCTGGGAGAGGGAATGTGCCGTAGTCCACCACGCGGGCCCAGTGCGGTTTGGTGGATGTCACACGTCTTCGAATTTTTGGTTCTAGGACATGCCGGTTTCCTCAAAATGTTTTCCTTCACCGTTTTGGGAGCAGTGCTGATGAAATAAATTACACAAAGTAATGCGACTGGCTGGGTTTGACCCCGAGACCTACTACTCGTAAGTCGGTGCTGTTACCACTCGGCCATCACAGATCTCCTAATGTCACCTAATAATGTAATATCAAATACTGAATACATTAAATTGAAAAGCTTATTTTTTCCTACAAGTAGACTAAAAATCTTATACTTAAAACGAACTATAAAATCAAATACCAAAGCGTTCCCGGGTTTATCTTTTCGGAAAAAGGTAAAAATATTCTGGTTTATTCAAGCAATATTTCGCCCAACTTGGTACGAACGGTAGAAACCCGCTGAAATCTAGTTTATCGTAAAAACTTTTTACTGAACATGTATCGCTCACTTTAAGACTAGAGCTAGGGCGAACGGAACTCTAGGTCGTCCTGAAGTTAAAATAAATTAAATCTTTACATATTGAGTTTATTTATTTTAATAACAGACACTATTGTTTTAAAAACCCTGAAGCCTTTAGCTCATGCGCAAGTTAGCCAGCGTTTCGGTGTTTCATAGTATGCATATATAATAAAATAAATTTTATTCGAGACAGGCACAGCACAACGATTACAAACATAAAAGAAAAAAAAACCGAAGTACATAATACGCTGAGCGTGCCCGTACCGAAAAGGACCACCTCAGCATATCGGAGAGTGTGCAGGGATTTCATAACTTGGTTTCACCATCTCATTTCTACCATCGGACAACCCGACGAATGGCGAGTGGATACGTAAGGGACAAATTCTACGATCCGGACCAAGCGTTTCGCCTCGTCGTTTATACCGCGTATATCGAGGGAGTGGAACAACTTGCCTGCTGCGTTCTTCGTGTCCGATTATAATTTAGGTCTCTCCAAGGCTTGTGTACTCGTTTAGAGCATCGTACCTTGTCTTTCTAGGCCGGCTTCGACGACACTTACCTACACCCTGCAGGACTATAGCTCCTAAAAGATAAGCTAAATCTATAGCTTTGAAACTAAAACTCACTTTTTTTGTGGTGTATATAAATGATAAAGGCATATTACTAAGGAGGAGTGGCAAGCGGTCGTCTCCTTCTGCGAAGCAGTAATGCTAGCAAAGGAGGAGGCTGACCGCATAAGGCAACGGCGTTTGCGCCCCAGACGCACCCGGGATTCCGATCCCAACTTCCGGCCACCGTAGGCGTGGGTTTGCGGACGGTGAGCATTGGGTAACTCGCCGTCCGGTCATCTGGTTATCGTCCGGACCAAACCCAATCGTCGACGGCGCGCATTGTTCCCGCGCGCCTCAAGCATATGTCAGCAACCGTAGGGACCCTGCAGAAGGGTCGAAGCCAATTAGGGCCAAGGGTTTGCGTCTGAAAGGGTCTGCGCTCTGGCCCTGGTACGTATGGGGATGTAGGAACGGGGTAGGTTGTTTAGTCAGTAAGAGTCTGACACTTGTTTCCCGCTCCGCCCAAGAGCGGGACTCGTCATTGGCTGATATTTACCTACCATAAAAAAGGCATATTATTAATTATAACTGTGCGTCGGAGATCTTATTCTTCACTTAAAATCTTTTTTTACAATACAATATTAAGAAATCTGTGGCATCTGTACTCATACGGGTTAAGTTAAGATAGCCGTCTCTTTTGTAGTTATGATTTCAAGTCACTCAGAAGAGATATTTTAGTACACAATTAATATTTTTGGTGTGACAAAGACATTTTTTTTAATACAAAACGAATAAATTGAGGTCCAGTTAATACTACCTAATAATAAATAATATTCTATTTGACGGTAAATCACAAATAAACTATGAATACAGTTAGCTCAATAAACCAACTCAACGTTAAGCTAATGTACACAAACAAATCATACAAATAGTAACATTTATTTACATTCCTATTCCCAAACGAGATGACACAGACAATAATAATTTATCAAATAAAAAGCTCTGTAGCGTACCCTATGCAAACACTAAATCATTCCCCATAGGGTACATTTTCACCAAAACAAACCATAATTATTCTCACACATAGGAAACATCGAACAACTTTGCCTATAGATTCCAAATCCGCTTATTCATTATGGCTTGGGGTCTTCCTACCGACAGTTAAGGAACTTAAAGGCCCCCCACGTAATCCCCCAAGCTTCCTTACACCAATAATATACGAAAATAAATCACTCAACACAATTATACTCTATGTGACATTCATTAAGACAGCGAAAGATGGTCTCATAAGTGTCTCAAGGAAATAAGATCACCTTATATCGCTTAATCAACCTCTGTGGGGCGTAAAGTAAACCTTTCTGCTGTCCTCCCGTCCTAAGAGCTAGATTAAACGGGCCTGTGTGATAAACTCCGATGGCTATCATAACTTGGACCATCAGACAAAGTGACCACATCCCGCTGTGTTCTACTTTTTGTAACAGTGCAAAGGGTGAGGGAGATCAACGTAAGGTGGTGGCAATATAAAGCCGCAACGACCCCGCTATTCCGTTGGACGTTTATGAATAGCGCTTATTTTTCTTTTAATTACGCCCCCCTGCTGTCTGTTGACGTATTTTGTCGTCACTTTGCGAGCCAACTGTAGAAGTTGGCCATTAGATTCGCAACGGAAATACATTCACCGCACGCCACCCCGCTTGTGACGTCAGGTTTGTGTGCCTACCCGCATTCGTCGTGTTTTGTTGATGCTGCAATTTGGGGATCTGTTTGTTTTTTCTGGCATATAAACGGCTGGTATTAAGGTATTGGGGAATTAATACAAACTAATTATTAATTAGGTTTAAAAATTAAAATAAAGAAAACAGTTAATCTGGTCGCTTTGGTACCACAGAGCGACCAGATGAGATTAAAACTAAAACTAAAAGAGATACACATTCAATATTTGATTTCAAATTTACATTTAAAGAAGAAACTGCTGACTGGCTGACATATCAACGCACTAACGAAAGTAATGAGACTACTGAACTTAAATTTTGTACAAGTTTTTCTTTTATGAAATAGTTTAAGACAAGATTTTCTAAAATTCAATTCTCAATACTCAGCATTTTATTGCAATCCATGATCCTAAGATGATTAACCGGGTGACCAAAGATTGTGTGAAGAAACCAACTGTCACGAGGCCAAAACCACAAACAAAAGCTAGTTAAAATATAAAAATACTTGTCACGAAGCTTCTTTAAATTTTTATCGCCAAAACCATTACCCTCTGTCTGGGACAGCCGGGTAAAAACAATATGAACTCGAGTTTACAACCGTAAACGCCAAAAATAACCTGTAGAAAGGCGTTGTATCCTTATAAATAACAAAACACTTTTATTAGGGACCCTGTTAAGGTAACATCTTTACACAACTTGGTCACGTCAACAGACTATAGCCCACCTACGATCGTCTAGACGGGTATTATTACAGATACGGTAATGATAAGGGTAAAAGGCAACGTTGACAAACAGACGCCGCCTATAGAATTTCAAGCAAACTAAATCCTAGATTTATACGTGAATTTACTGTGTTTTTTCATGGTTTCACTGACTTTAATGATTCTACCAAAGATCTGCGAGGTAGCGATAAAGTGCGTGAGGGAAAAACACCTATGGGATCACTTCATTTTCAAAGACAGGTATTTTGCGGTTTCCATGCTCGAAAGTATAAAAATGGGACCCTATTGCTAAGAATGCGCTATAAGTTTGCCTGTCACTTGGCTGTATCTCGAAAACTGTAGCTTTATGAGATACAGCCAAGTGAGAGTTGAAATTTTTACAGGTTGTGTATATCTCTTGAGACTACTTATAACAAAAAATACATCGTTAGCTCCCATACAACAAACGATTGATTTTGTTTTTTTTTTTTTTGTTACGAATAACACGGAACCGTTCGTCCGCAAGTCTGACTCACACTTGGCTGGTTTTTTAACCCTTATAAAATCGCTTTGTTGCTTGTCAATCTATCTCTCTGACTGTGAAGACCCTTTATCTCGGGAATGCGTAGAGATATGAAATTAAAACCATATACTACACTGCATCATATACTACAAGGTCTACGGTCTCTTAAAATTGAAAAAATCAATATTCTAAGCTAACCGAAAAAAGATACTGCCGTTTATATAAAACGTATATTTTCACACTCCCAAGGGAATCAAAACTCAAAGAGTAGTTCTCGTTTAGAACCCCCTTTCCCTAGATCCCTGACATTTGGCATGTTACAAGGCCTTATACCACAACCATTTGAGTTTAATTGAAAATTGAAAATCTGTGTTAAGCCACATGGTGGAAACATAATGTAATAATTCAGCTTCGCAACACATCTTGACTTCACCTCGCTACCTTGCACATGTTCAGAGGAAAAGTATTCTAATAAATAGAGAAGAAACTAAAGGAGGCATGAATGATTCTAATAAGAGAGTATGTAGTGAACAGGAATGGCTAATTGATATAGTGGAGTATATGTATGTGTGTACGTCTGTATTGAGATCGGTTCACCGCACACTAAAGGGGAAACTGCAATACTTGGCAAGGAAATAGAAAATCTTTATAAATGTATCCAAGTGAATATTTTATAGAACTTTAGTAGCAGTATGAAATTGCTACGCTTCTTTATTAAGTAGAATTATTTATCTGAAAGAGTATTTGTTAATAACAGATAATTTCAGAAGAACGTATATAAGTCGATCATTTAACTGCGTAGCAGACTTCCACAACTGAGTTCCTGGGCAACACGATTATCCATCAAGATCCTAGGAGACTTGTTTACTCTTGACTTAAAGACTCCTAGGAGTCTTTAAGTCAAGAGTAAACAGGTCACTTCTAGGCAAGCGTGCTTCATAGTCGGAGACCAGGTGAGATAGTGGTCAAACGCGAGCCTATCCATAATATTTAAAAAAAGTAATTAACTTATACAGTTTTTAAGGTTACTTCTGATCCTCTAAAACTAGGTACAAGCTCTCTGGCATTGAAGTTCATATATTAGTAGAACTGCTACCAACAGCTTTGCCCGCGTTATAGTAAAAACAAATATCTGTAAAGAACACACTCCCAGGATACAATAGGACGAGTCTACCAATATACCAAGTTTCTGCCATTCGAGCGAAAAGAAATAACAAACATACACACACACTCACAGACTATCTTCTTTAGAAAATTATAAGTGTGTGTGATAACTCTCATCTCATTACAGAAAAAATGCCTGTTTAGTTAATTCTGTCATAGTAACGTAAAATATGAGTACGTTTACTCGTCAAAATACATATAGATAAAACTCAGTTACTATTTCTAAATCCACCCATCCACCCAACTGAATGTATTATTACCCTCCTAACTGTGAGATCCAATCAAACAATCAAAACTAACCCATATCATCTGACGTCCATCAATTATCTAATCCAATTAACAAATAACATGATAGAGGCATGTTATGGCATTCCGGGAGATCAAGTAAGATCCGGCATGATCCGGCCGCGACGGCTGCGTCAAAAGAGCTAGGAAACAAGGGGCTGAAGGGCTTCTTGGCTTTACGAAGTGCCTTTAAGCTTACGACACCTGCATGTGTGGTCTAAAGTTAGAAGAGTAGCGTGATAGAAATATTACCCTAAAACTAAGCTATTCAAGAGTGACAAACATTTCTAATTTATGGTCAAAATGTCAAAACAACATTGCTGCAAATTATTTAACTCTTATTGATATTCCCTAAAATCAATATTGTCAATGGTCAATTTAAAAAGACTTGTCCAAAACTGCGTTCTATGTTAAATGAAATAAATCATCTATGTAGACTTGTACTCTCTCGTTTTTCGTTTATAAAGTTTCGTAGCGAAAAATCCGCTGTACAAATGTGGAACCTTGTTTTCTTTGTCTAATGCTCTAAATGGAAACTACTCTACCGAAAAGAAAAACTCACCAGACCACAAGCTTAATTAAAGTACTACACTGCTACCTGTTGGAACCCGAGAGCCATGTCCAAAACAAAAAAGGGCCACTCAACATTCCATGAATTCGGGGTGACGGGATATAAAGATGGATAACATACAGCCACCACTCGGATTCCATTTGGCCGCACTAGGATTCCCTTTGTCGTGGGTGCTATTACACTCACAAACTACAAGAAGGAACATAGGTAGAAACATATATTTGGTCACAGAGATTTTTTATTTAGGGAGTTGACCAACTCTATTCTAATTGGGATATTAAATCATGTATTATGTTGGTGAATTCTATTTATTATTTGATAGAGCTGCTACTCTTATATCTGTTAAATATTGTGACAGTAACTCTATTTCAACAAACGGTTGGAAGAAAAAAATTGCAAAGCTTAGTAAGCACTTTACTTATTTGTTTCAATTTTACGCCACAAGCTAAGAGATAAACCAGAAAGCTGCGGACTCGATAGCCGAGCTCCCGATCTTTTTATTTCGTTGCGTTTCATTCAACAAACTCAAAAGGATCGACCATTGGCCACATCGATTACTTGCTCTACTTTTAATATCTATATAATCGTACATAAGACACAAGATGTTTCTACCTATATCCATTACAGCCTTGGAAACCATCCAACCGATGTACTCCAAAGCAGTTTCATAAAAGCAATAATGCAAATATGGTTTAAGGACATTAAAACAATGCATTCAATCATGCAAATTACTTTTTTCTAACAAATAAACAACATATAATTATTTCTTTTTTGACAAATACGCCAGGTATATAAAAGTTCCTTTGTTTTTTTAGCTAATTTTGACCTAAATTATGTTATCAGTCTTATTTTATATTTTCATGATATTCTCAATAGCATAATTCGTATTTCTGCCCCATTGATGGCAATAGACTTCCCCTCATAGAACGAAAACATAACATGACTGTAGTGAAATGAGGGTTTAATTTAAGTACACCTCTGTTCAACCCTTCGAGAAGTGCAGACGTGATATAACATTATTATTATATTCTGCTAGTATGCGTATACCGTATAAGTGAATTAGATATATACAGTACAAATGATAAGCATATAATTAGTATATAGGTTACCTCAAAAGGCAAGTGGCGCAGGCCAATACTTTTGCCATAACTGTCACCATTAAATGAAGGAACGAACGAATGACCTTGTTAACCACAATATACATATAAATATTTATTATTATTTTGCTTTTCGTTGTATCACATCGTACTGATATTGGTTTCTTGTCATTTATTAGTCTGCTATTTTGTTCAAATACAAAAAAAATCCGTATACGGAAAACATTCTACAGAAAACATACAATATTGTTTTACGATTCCTTGATCATATCTGTATGATTGTTGTACGAAACGCTTACGTTATCCCATAGCAACATCTCGTAGCTAATAGCAAAGGCTCATAACAATCGAAATCAAAATGGCCGCCGCAAATAGCAACCAATAAGCACAATTGTCTCAAATTCAAGAAACGAACGACCTTCGTCAGTTACTGGCCGAGCAATTGTCGGCTGTCACGAAATCCCTAAATCCCGCCACGTAGGAAACCGACGCGACGGCTAGTTTTATTTCATTACAGGCAAAACGCCCAGGGATTCCCCAGGATTTTGGCGCCCGACACGGGACTGACAGGTTCGGTTATGATTTTCATTTTCTCGTCTAAAAATGTCCTTGTTTCTTTTGATTCGAATGTGCTAATGTTATTTAAGCTATGTTAGTAATAGATTTTTGATGTTTAACTCAATTTACTTGTAATCTTTCTAAAGGAAAGATTATATCCAAGAAAATGAGACAACCTCAAACATATTCTTATTTTTTTACAATTTGTTGAATGGATGTTGAAATCGGTCAAACGTTGCTTTGATTTCTGAGTCAAAGTACTCGTTCAACACTTATAAACCCCAAAAACACGTACCACAGAACATCAAAGCACAGCCCTTCATGTAATTTCGAGGGTATCACACGTTCCTTCATGCAGCACTTGTCGAAACTATGGCGTCCACGACACGTACGACCTTGTTACAACATGTTTCATCGTAATTACATTTTCTTTGTGAGAGACCGTTAGTTTACGTTTCTTTTTTTCATGCCCTAACAGTTTTTCGGAAGTTCTGTGTTGCGCTGTTTTAGTCTAGTGCATGCACGAAAAAAAAGAGCTTGCAGTGTTTGACGCAAAAAGGTTTCGTCTGTTGGGAGATGTCGAGATATGACTTTTTTGCTTTGAATGTGATTATGAATGGTTTGGAAACACGTAAATACGTAGGAGATACACACAATTACACAGAATTACAGTTTTCTAAGCGTAATTTTAAACTTTTAAAATCGTTTATTTTTATTTCAGTTTTATTTTCTTTTCAATATTATAGGTTATGACTTCAACTACACCGGCTTTCACTAAAACCAAAGAGTCCTATCATAAATTTTCATAAATTATAGTTTTGTTTTTAGAAGTCTAATTTATTACTTGAACTCTTTTATTTTTAGCTTTTACAGACTAATGGCTAACTGTAAAGGTGTTATTAAATTTAATGCTCTATATGCTGTTTATAAAACTAAGCTAGCTTTTGTAAACATCTAAAGTACTATAATTAAATACAACTCCATCCTTTGCTACCGTGTAGTCAGATAAAAATACGTCAGACTAACTTCATGACTGGCTTCACTCGTCCGGGTTCAAAGTTTTGACATACTGACATCAAAGAGAGTTCGTTTTGTATTCTATTGGATCCACGTCTGTTGTTGTTGCAAATACAACCTTAATTCTCTTTGTTTAAGGTTTGTATTTCTTCGCTGTATTGTAAAGACACGACAGTAGATGTATTGCCATATTATTCTTCTATTGTATTACAGGGATGGCTATATATATATATATATATCTCTTTGTATTAAGACGCACCTAAATCATTGTTCGGATGACAAGCTGCAAAGGATTTTTTCTAAATTTCAACTAAAAGAATATCAAAGTAGCTTTTGTAAGCGACTTTGAACGCGTGAAAGTGGAAGTCAGTCCCCAAGGAACATACTCCTTAGATAAAAACAATCCTAAAAGCTATTAGTAGAAAAAATTGGCAAGTGCGAGTCGGACTCGCACACTGAGGGTTCCGTACCAATTGCGGTTTACGATTTATGACATCAGATCTCCTTCAAACCAATTTTTGTTAGTAATGTACATGTATGTCATTATATTTTTTAGTTTTACCATTCTCTTATTTTAGTAGTTGCAGGGGAGAAACACATTTTACCACTTTGGAAATGTCTCTAGTGCAAACTATTGAGTTAAGAAAAAAATTATATTGAAACCTCAATATCATTTTTAAAGACCTATTCATACATACTCCACACTTATGGGTTAGATGAAATAAAAAAAAAATGAGTTTCAAGTGTGGGGAAAAAAAAACCCCAAAATTTATTGTTTTTATCTATTTATGTTTGAACATCTTAATGCGGTACATCTACTTACCAAATTTTAACAATGTAGTTTTTATAAATTCGGAATAAAGCTAAAGTCTTGCCGCCTTCTGTACTCATCTACACTAAGATAATAAAGAGGTAAAGTTTGTTTTTTTATTTTTTTGTTTGTAAGAGGTAATCTCTGGAATTACCGGTCTGATTGTAAAGATTTTAGCAACAATAGAAAGCTGCTTTACTCCTGATTGACATAGGCTATATTTTATGTACGCGGGCGAAGCCGCGGACAAGAGCTAGTACCTAATAATATTCGCTTGTGACATTGAAGTATCTACCTACTATAATGATATTATAAAACTATCACAACAAATCCAGCACAATATTTGTAATGTTTTTGCAATAACTTCTTAACCCCATACTAAAATAACATAAGCATCCCACTCCAAAATAATTTACTCTCAAAATTTTAATGAAGCGTAGTTAGCACCGCAAACAGGTGTTTCGCATCGGAATCCGACTTAATAACCTCTATGAAACACTATAAAGGCCCCCCGGAGTGCCGGGACCTCTGGCCAGTCCCTAATGGCTTCCCTCTCTACTGCTGTTATTAGGCTATAAATCACTGTATATGTTTAGCTTGGCGAGAATAAAATACCTTTTAAGACGCCCTCCGTGTCTGTCGAGTAATTTGGTTGTAAGCGTTTTTGTAATAATTTTGAGCGGGTGTGGCTAGTTTGATGTTTTTCGTGATTTTTTATTTTATTTTTGTTGGGTGTTTTGGAAATGTTTTCGCGTTACTGAATTTTATGGTTTTAAAACTAAACTTTATCTAGCCTTGAAAATGTTTCGGTAGTATTGAATTCATAAATCATCGTCATCATTTCATCGATTAGTATTGCGCTAGAAACCAAACAATTCCGAGGAAAATCACAAAACACATTAAACCATGAAAAAAAAACTTTGAAACCGTCATCAAAGACTTTTTTTTAAATAACATTAAATCTAAGAACCCAGCTCGTAAAAAAAATCATCAGTTTATTTTTTGAAGTCATAAAAAAAAATTTCGCTGGATCAAATACTACTACAAACTTCTCGATACTTAAACTTTCTTTCCCTGATTTTCTATCAAATATCCACAAGGTATCAATTGGCGAATAATTAAAAGAGTTACTCAACCTCATCTACACTAATATTATAAAGAGGATTTTTTTTTTGGTTAAAATCTACAAAAGAAATCACTGATAGAATACTGCTTTATTCTTGTGTGTTATAGGCTATATTTTTTTATTGCTATAAACTAGTGCTTGACTGCGATCCCACCTGATGGTAAGCAGTGATGCAATCGTTGATATTTTATGGAACCCACGAGAAAAACGTAGGTCTAACTACATCCCAAAGGAAACTCGCGATAATTTTTCCTCCAACAACTCACAACCAGCATTACTCTAAAAAGGCCACATTAGATGGTCTATATTTTGTTGGCGGCTTCCATACTTTGAGAAAAAAGCTTAAACCACTCGGCCAGCTGACTTCTCAAGGGACTGCCAGACTTACAGATACTACTTGAATATTTACAATATTAATGTATCGTGGGGTATAGATTTTCAAATAGTTCTAAGAATTTTGTTATTCAGTTTAGCAATAACAATGTAGACATAAAATTTCTGTTTAGCATAGATAAGTAACCACTGTTTATTTTTTGTACAATATTATGGACACAATAATAAAAAATACTAAAAATGTATAATATTTATTATCATTATTAATACTTAATCATATATAATCTGGGGTGGATCGAATGACGCATTTGTCCCACCCATACGCAAAATACGCGCTTTAGACGAGGAGTTGCGGACACCAGCCCGATATACAATACGTATTGTACCTATATAATTATTTATTTATTTATTTTTACGTATAAAATAAATAAAGCCACCAATTCATCATATTTCAAATATTAGTATGAGGAAAAATGAGAACACGATTAAAACTCTCTATCTCTCTTGCACTTACGAGCGTGCAAGAGAGATAGAGAGTTCTCTCCTAATGGCGCTGACGTCACAATTCAGTGTGTGCAACCTTATTCTGTTATTTGACAGTTTCCCCTTCCACCATGATTTACAAAATTAAAAGGTTTCTAACTTACTTAATATTAAATGGATTTGAAAAATATTTCTACTATTGGGCAACGTTTTTTACAAGTAAAAAATAGTACCTACTCGAATATTAATAAACATTTTCTTTCTCTTTCAGGTACATTACAAATAGTAAAGAGTGAAGAGGAGGACCACGGCAAGTTCGAGTGCGTCGCTGAGAACTCCATCGGGACTGAATTCTCGAAACCTACGGTGCTGTATGTCAAAGGTACGTGAACAAACTTTTAGCTTAGAAGTGATTATAATGCAAAGCCAATATTGTGAACATAAAGAAGAAATCCATTAAGTGTTTTAGTTTTCTAGTCTACTGAAATATAAACTTCTAAAATTTGACTGAAATCAAAGTCAGTCAAAATTTTTAATTTCTCATAGGCCTACATGGGCACTTATAAAACGTCAGAAGCTAGTGCAATACTGAATACTGCTGCAATAAGTTGCTGTACTTAAATGAGTACTGTACTCAAATGAGTCCTGTACTCAAATGAGTACAGCCTTCCAAAAAGTGCGCGGGTTTATTTCCCCACCGTTTATTTCTTACTTATTTTTTAGTTAAATTGTGATTGGCAAATAATTATCTATTTCATAAATAAAACACTGACAGACTTATTTACTTACTGCATCGTCAATCGCTAAAGAAAACAACAACATTGATATTCTGACTTTCGTCCAAATTCTACATAAACACGTAAATAATTCTCCCTCTAATTTACACCACCACAAAACCGCTCACAGAGACATCAACAAATCTAAGACATCATTGTAAATGCGAGGTCAGACCGCGTCAAAGACCCTGTGAGTACAGACCCTTCGAAGTCCGACCCGTGCGGTCAAATTACCTAATGATCAGCCATTAATGTACTCACGCGACCATCATTACGACAGAGAGGGACAGAAGATAGAACGTTTCATAAGCAAGAGTAGGACTTCCGAAGTCATTTGTCTATAAAACCATGTGGTCGGTCGCAAGATAAGGGGGAGTTCGACCGGAAATATTTTTAACAAAATGAGGCCGCGTTTTGTAGTGAATAATAAAATTTACCCTTAAATTGGAAGCTTGATTTAATGTTGTAGTCATCGCTCGGTTTAGAAATTTTATTACTAAAATGACATTAACTTGAAGTTTTATTTGAAGACTAATATTTTCACAAAAAAATCGAATTAGCAGTGAATTTAAATCCATTGGACGGCTTTTAATTTAATTAATTAACACAGCAGCCCCATAATATGAGGTTAGCGAAATTCAGATTTTCTGAAGCCGCTGTTAGAACCAAGTTACAATATAAAAATCATATAAAGTAATAAATAGCAGACGCATTACTTTGTGTAATTGTTATACATAGTACTTGCTGAGTATGGACCCCTACATATATAACTCATAATATCTTAACACTGGGCCACTATTACTCCTAATTTTAAAATATCATCCTCAAATTGCATCAAAAATACTAAAACTACCCGAAGCACATTACCACCTACGAGCCACCATTTCCCTCTAACATTATAAAACACACTTTAAAATAGGTCTCACACTTAGAAAGTAGACCACATATTACGGACACAGACGTAATAATATTCACAATATATTACCGAGATAATGTCGCATAGCCGTCGCGTCCCCGTCGCGGCCCTGTCGCGGCCCCGCCGCGTCTACGCGACGTGTCGGCGCTACGCTAACTTTCATACACATTTAGATGGAACGGGACTGATTGCATTGTTAAATAGTTGTAGGGGTACTTCAGACTGCGTAGTTCTAGACTTTGAGAGCGTAATTTTGTGGTTGGTTAATCTGTCTGGAAGAACTTTTACTGGGTCTAAGGTTTCCAGATTTTAAGGTACACTGATGACTGTGCTAAATTAACCTGTTAATGGTGCGACTAATTTTAAAAAAAAAACTTTAGAAGTCGTATTAAACGCATTAAGGCGGAAACGCTAGAAAAAGATGAAAAAGGATTTCATGTACCGGAGATGAGAATGTTGAGATGGATGTGTGGTCTCTCGAGAATGGATGAAGTGAGAAATGAATACATTAGAGGAAGTATGAAAGGTCACTTCACGATTTTACGACAAAATTACGTCATTGTCGACGTCGTATTGCCGGCAGAACTCGTTTGTCTGGTAAAAATGTAGGTA
This sequence comes from Mythimna loreyi, assembly GCA_029852875.1. Classification (NCBI taxonomy): domain Eukaryota; kingdom Metazoa; phylum Arthropoda; class Insecta; order Lepidoptera; family Noctuidae; genus Mythimna; species Mythimna loreyi. Next base: position 15,939,265 of record CM056780.1, on the reverse strand, counting down.
TGTGGCAAATAAGTTGTACCCAGTGATATGATAACGCGCAGCAACACCCCGATTGAGACCCGAAAATCTGTTACAGCGCATTAGTTGTCGATCGCCTGACCGATTATTTGGTTCGACTTATATTTCGCGCATATTAATATCTCTTTCGAACTATCCCGTAAATCTTTGGGGGTAAATCTTATAGCATCAGCCTTATAATGTTCCCACTGCTGGGACTCAGCTCTTTTTAAAAGAGGGAATGGGCCGTAACTTCCACGGGGGCCGAATGCGAGTCGGTGGATGTCACGTCTTCGAATTTTTGGCTTCACCGTTTTGAGAGCAGTGGTGATATAATAAATTACACAAAGTAATGCGTTGGCTGGGAATAAACCCGCGACCTACTACTCGTTATTCGGGGTTGTTACCATTGAGCCACCACTGCTCAGAAGATCTTATAGGGAACAAAATAGGTTTTTTTATGGTAGGTAAAAATCATCCTATGACGAATCCCGTCCTTAGGCGAAGCGGAAAACTGTCAGACTCTTACTGACTAAACAACCTACCCCGTTCCTTCCTTGCCTTAGTCCCACAGCCCCGGTGTAACGCTTTCGCATCAACCCTCGGCCCCAGGAGGCTTTAGACCATATCCTAAATCCAAAACAGAAGATCCCTTTGAAAATTGTACGTTTTTCATTCGCGTGACTCGCGCCAATTCAATGGGCATACCAAGTGCAAGTTAGCCACTTAAGTTAGTTAAGTTTTGGCGATAAAACGAAGTGCCCAATTCATATGGACTTGCATATGTGAACACTCTTATCAGAGCCATTTATCGCGGTACTATTGAAACTTTTCTAATTGGCATTAGTCTTGTCACAAAATTAAATGTGTTAAGTTAGTTATACTTTTTATAAATTAACTAACGCTTCGGGAAACTTCGTACCGCCTAATTACACACGTTTAAACCTGCCCTAAAGTAACACGAATATTTCAAGACCAAAATTGGCCAAATCGGTCTGGCCGTTCTCGAGATTTAGCGAGACTAACGATCATATCATGATATAATTAAAACTTACGTTGAAGCGTTTCGATTGTAGAAAAACACTTGTCACGAAACAATTGTAACATCCAGATTGGGAGATGTCATTGGACGCTTTCCCACTGAAAAAAAACAGTGTTTCACTCATTTTAATCCACTCCATCAATGTGATTATTTCATATAGAACCGATATTTATCAAAAAACTATTCTGTAGAAATACAAACAACAAAGTAACTATATTACGTTTCTTTAAAACTACGAATCAGAATCGCTAGTCAAGTAGATTCCCAACAAATGCATGGCGAGTTTAAAACAAAGCGTACCTACAGTTGTCGAAACCTCTATGTAATCATTCTGGTTGAATGGCTGGTACAAATAGAAAGCAGAAGCGACGAGAATAAACTTATATTTATTTATTTAAACTTCATTTACGATAGTGGTATATAAGCGGACTAATGCTACAAGGCATTCTTTACCAGTCAACCTTTCGGTTAAAAAAGACAAAACTGTGGTAGGTGTGCACAATAAATAAATAACAGATTTTTTTATTTATTTACTGTGCGCACCTATATATGTATTTATAATTCATAAGTACGAGAACTTCATACAACACAAAGGTACATAGGCGGATTTAATGCCTGAGGCATCCTCTACCAATTAACCAACGGTGGTGAAGAGAAAACATGGCAGGCGCATAAAAAAGGGGTTAAAAAAAAGAAACACAAAATAAACAACATATGTTGGTTATTTCTAACAAATAAATCGCAATCAGGGCCTTTTATTGGTGAAACCCATGATGACAATGTTTTACAGTACTGTGTACTCAACACTTTATTGCATCCCATATGTACCATCGAAGACACTTCGGTCTGACTACCATTAAGTTCATTTTTGCTTGCACTCTAAACGAAAACTTCAAAGGTTTGGTTCGACGCTACGCCGCAGGGTTCAAGCGAACCTGCACAGATGTTTATGTCGAAAAATGACGGAGAGTATGATAAGGATAGAGTAATAATAAATATGCCAATATTTTTGAGATACAATTCATTTCAAAATACATATACAAGAAACAGTTAGGTACTTAAAGAGTTGAGTACCTACATCATGATAAGAAGTTTAAATATAAACGTTGTCGCCACACTATGAACAAATTAGGAACTACATTAGACCGACGCACACGTGGACGACGTTTGATTTGCGTTGAATCGCATTGCGGCGGTCGCGTGGCTTGACAATACGCCCAATATCGGCGTACGTGGCACACGTGGGCCTAATGTAATGCCACCTTTACGCGTTATAATCGCGTTCAATATATTTGTGAACGCGATCACGATACACTAGAAGAAATCCAGACCCGAAACAACTATCTGTTATAAAAATAATTATTTCGTGGGAAAATTGAATCCACATACACAGCGCAATAGCCAAATAGGTCAACGCCAATCGTGGCTTAAGAAAATATACCGTATTAAAAGTAACCTACATCCTGAAAGAAATTGGAGCAGAGAAGGAATCAATAGAATTTCCTCATTACTCTCAAAAGAAACCGAAGAATTTGGACGACTTAAACCACACGTCAATATAACAGAACTCGCAGTAGTAACTGAGTCTTATTGAATTAGTTTCCAACTTGACGAAAAAGGACTGGATTATTTTCATCTCAGAACGATTTCTCTCTCTGAGCTTTTTTACTTTTTACACAACTTTTGCTATGTTATTCACATTTTGTTTGAGAAGTATATTCTGATACCTAGTTTGTTCATTATCACGGTTTTATTAAGATCTGAATTTAGATCGTTTTGTGAAAAAAGTAATATTTGTTTGAACAAAAACATCGTCCTAGACTTTTTAGTTTCATAGTAGAATAATATCTTTATGTCAATTGTTTTATGTACCCTCCACAATTTTATAAACTTGTTTCAAAATCATGGATTTGACCACCATATCACCAAGATAGTCAGAACAAAACTAAACAATTCAGTGAAACAAATTATTTATTTATTTAATACAGGTAGACAAAAAAATGTTACAAATTAAAGAATATCAATAAGAAGAAAAAGAAAAAAATAATGTTACAATACAATTGGCAATTATCTATATAATAAAAAAGTCAACAAAGATATAGGTACTGTTATAACCATGTGGTTCACGTGGCCCAATGTATTTCTACATTTAATAATGATTAATAATGATTTCTTTAATAATGATTGATATTTTAATAATGATTTCGCTAGTCAACTATTGGTACACCGACATCCCCTTTACAAAAGGAAATTCGTTATAATCCACCTCGCCTGTTTGTCAACCCTAACTAAATATACTAACAATATTCAACTAAAATTAATGGTCAATCATTGGAAATACTTGCTATTTAAATAAATGATCGAAGCCCTTTAAACAGCCAATTATAACTATTATTCGATGGACAAATACACAGTTTGAACTAAATTACCTATTTTAGTTAAAACTATAATACTATCCCTTGATTTATCATTCGATAATACAGTACCCGGCAATAAATATTGCACATCGACCTTTGGAAAGAGACAATCGGCTAATTTCGGCTTCGTAGAGCGTTATCTCTGTCGCACACTACCTATGTGACGTTTGTCAGTCGTTGTTCAAGGTGATTGGTGAACATGTGACGTTTGTCAGTCGTTGTTCAAACCAGGTTACTAACATAGCCCGAAGAATTGCCAAACTTAAGTGGCAATGGGCAGGGCACATGGCTCGCAGGACAGATGGCCGTTGAGGTCGAAATGTTCTGGAGTGGCGACCGCGTACCGAAAGACGCAGTGTTGGAAAGCCTTCTACAAGGTGGACCTGGCAAGGGTTCCGGTAATCCGAAACGAGTTCAACTTATTTGCCACATACTATACGCAACTGATCAATATGTAGAATGGATAGCGGAGCTTGCTGAGAAGGCTGAATGGATACATTAACTGCCAAATACTCCAAAAACAAAATAAAATAATTTATCATTAATATTAAAAACAACAAAAAAATATTTACTAGAAATTTCATATTTAAAAAGCAAAGACGTGAATTACAAGGCAAAGCTACAGCTAATATATAAAAAAAATATTATAAATAAAATGAAAGTAAAAGGTGTCAATTAGGTCACTGCGTCCGAAAATATTGTTTTCAAATCGTAGTAACTCGTTTATCTTGAGTTCGTCAACGAAACTGATAATCAAACAATGAAACTATAGGTAACTAAAGGTGGTTGGCGATGATACCCGCCTGTTTCGTTTGAGTTAGCTCTTGTCATTGTTATTTGTTGAGGAATATTGAAGAGGAGATTAGGGGCCGACCGTTTATGGCTTCACAAGATTGGCAAATTCGAACATTAATTGTTTTGCATCTAGTCTTAATCTTATTGTAATTTTTACTCTATTCATTCTTTTCGTATTGACGACTAATAATAGTTTTGTGTAATATTATTGTGTAATATTATATTTATTACCATTCTATCCGATACTGAACTGCAAATTGCAAAAAAAGCAGAAGTCTGTGTATCAACATTGTATACATGAAGTTTAAATAAATAAATAAAAGTCTGAATTTCGCTAGTTCTTCTTCTGACGCATTTTACTAATTCGATGCAATCACTTGTATCTCAAATTTTTTGCTTCTATCTTTTTATTTCATCATAATAGTCATCATCATGTCCCTTTTCCCTTAATATTTTAAAGTCGGTGCAATACGTTTTATTTTTTCATTCTATTCTGTCACCCGTCATTGCTACTCCTATCAGTAACTCTTTTTTCTTTCATATAACACTTCATACAGACCATTCATCATTTCATTAGGCCCCCTTTCCCTCTTCATTCATCTACATGTATACTTCTAACTCCTCCTTTTCGCATGACCAAAACTATTGCCCTTCAACTTCTCACTCACTAGTGCCACTTTCAAACTTCCTCTAATATTCTCATTTTACACTTTATCTATTCTCGTCACACTACACATCCATGTTAACATTGTCATCACAGCTGCATGCAATCTTTTTTCAACCATCTTTTTCACAGCCTAACATTCTAATTCATACAGTAGTACAGTTAGTACAGTTCACGGAATCCGATTTAATAGTCATAACTCTTCCTTATATCTTTTCCGTAGTTGGATAAAAATGTTTACTATTGATGTTCTATCCGCTACCGCTCATCAAATGAATCACAGTCTTAAACGCCGATCAATCTTTCCACTATCGTTCCAACGGCTGACTGGAACTATCTTCAAAATTATAGAAGAGCTTCCTATGGGTGATCAAGTGCCTGAGTTTAACAATCAACTGTCTTGAACACTGATGAGCTTAGCCATTGATTTTACATCAAAGAAGGAATATCTGTGTGTGTGTGAAAGACAAAGTCCTGACTCATCACAGACTTACTCGCTGACTCATCAACACCCAGATCAAACTCTTGGACCTAAAGCGCTAAAATTTAACACAGAGGTTCCTTTTGTGATGTGTACTCGTATGTTACCGGCTACACCCGATTTAAAGAACATGTTAAAAGCCTTGTTGACACTTTGCGTGACTTAAGGGCTGATTTTGATAGGCAATGCCTTAGAGCATGTAATCTTGTAAGTCTTCTCGGTACAGTATCAGTCGATATCGATGCGGAGGAGTTTTCGATTCCATATTTTTACTTACTATTATCTATACATATCATTTTTTGTCCTGAATGAGTAACTGACGGATCATCAAGCACAATATAAACCGCAGATCGTAAAGACGATGTTCTATGTACGACTGTAGGCATCCAATAGGAAAGGATTTTTCAAAATTCAGCTTCCAAAGAGGAGGAACAAATATTCAAAGTTTATATGAAAATATAGGTGTATTTTTTTTTTAATTCTAGATCGGCTCGCATTTGACCACAATCTCACCTGATGGTAAGCGATAATGTGGTCGACGATGAAGCACGCTTGACTAGACATAACCTATTCACTCTTGACTTAAAGACCCGTAAGTTGTAGCTATCAGGAAACACAGACTCCGGCAGGGAATTCCACTCCTTAGCTGTACGCATAATTAATGTGTTCCCAAAACGCTGTATTTAGATTTTTTTAGGATACGCCTCGACGAAAGCGAAGTCTCTGGCTAGTCATTTATATAATACCTAAAATAAACCTTTACCAATTTAAGCACAGTCCCATAATTCCTACATTTCCTGCCTCGACAGGGTGACATTGACACAGGTTTTGTACCAATCACGTTAAAAATAACGCCACTTCTTCAAAAAGCTTCCGACACGGATAAAATTGTTGGTAATGGTTTGTATGTTGTTCGTATGAACGGGTAATTTATTACAAAATACTAGCAATGCTTGTGTATAAGGCATTTGATACATAGTTGGTCTTTTAATACAAAAAAGAGCCAAATAGTCCCAAACTAAGCAGCTTGTACTATAAGCACCTACTTGGCAATTGATAAGTATAGGTAACGACCGTCCTCAACTATGCCAAACATTCATCCTGCGTTTTGGATACACATTCATTATACGTACAGCTAAGGAGTGGAATTCCCTGCCGGAGTCTATGTTTCCTGATAACTACAACCTAGGGGTCTTTAAGTCAAGAGTGAATAGGTTACTTCTAAGCAAGCGTGCTCCATCGTCGACCACATCATAGAAAGAAAAGAAAGAAAGAAATAACATTTATTGGCACAGTCACAGGGCATAACACAACAAACAACAAGTTAAATTAGTAGTATTAGTAGTATTGTAGTTATTATTAATTTGTAGGTACAATAATAATAATTTGTTGTTTGCCCCACGGCTGCTCCAAACAGGCCCAGTTCAGCATAAATGTCAGGCAGCTAAGTGCCTGACGCTGGTTTTCAACTGGACCTGGTTGAGAGGTGTGTACGCCGAACCAGTTATGTGGTTGTGTATATAGGAAATATTAGTACTAAAATATGTATAAATAGATAGATAATTTATGTGTATATATTAAGGAAAGAAAATCCATATAATCTAATCATAAATAAATACAAGGTGAGTATTAAATAATATTTAAGTAGGTACCTACAAAAAAGAATACTTCGCGGGTGCGATGTCGGTGCTCATCGGTGTCGATCATCGCTTACCATCAAGTGAGATTGTGGTCAAAAGCGAGCCTATCTAGAACAAAAAAAAAATCAAACCTAGACCTCCAGCATAGCAGTACGGGCCATTGATTACTAAAACCAATGATCGGAAATATTAATCAAATTAATATTGACCTAGGTGCTTAATGGGGGGCAATTTTTGTTCACTCCAAAGAAAATCTGAACTATAGTTAGTTTTTTAATCCTAGATTCATCATCATCAATTCAGCCGAAAGACGTCCACTGCTGGACATAGGCCTCCCCCAAACGTCGCCACAACGACCGGTCCCGTGAGTCTCGCATCCATCGAATTCCAGCAACTTTGACCAGGTCGTGGGTCCACCTTGTCGGCCTACCAACACTGCGTCTTCCGGTACGCGGTCGCCACTCCAGAACCTTTCGGCCCCAGCGGCCATCTGTTCTGCGTGCGATGTGCCCTGCCCATTGCCACTTAAGTTTGGCGATTCTTTTCGCTATGTCAGCAATCTTGGTTCTCTTGCGGATCTCTTCGTTTCTGATTCGATCACGCAAGGAAACTCCGATCATAGCTCTTTCCATTGCCTAGATTACGATTTGACAACTTAAAATGTCATACTCCAGAAAATTGGGAACATATTTCTAGAGCGTGACATTCTGAGTTGTCAAATCGTAGTCTAGAATTAAAAAAAAACGAGCTATAATAGTAATTTGACCGCAACCTTACGCCAAAAAAGGGCTTACTCAAAAAGGGTTAATATCGTATATTTGCTATGTGTACGAAGAGGTAGAACGTTCCTTTTCACGGAACCTCCTTGTTTTTGTAGCCACCTGCCCTCCTGTCACTCAATTACATTTTTATTTTCCATTTCCGTTTATCCCGGTCCGGTTATTTGCGTACATATCTGTCTTTTTGTTCTAAAAAAAACATTGAATTGACTGACGTTGGGTCGCTGTTGTAGAGCCATGGTGATGTTTTGAGAGGAATTTTAAATTCAAACTGGATGCATCTCTAGATAAATACCTTGACTGGCTTGTTAGTCTAGTGGCTAGTAGTGGCCCTGACTGCTATGCCGGAGGTCGTGGGTTCGATTCCCATCCAGGACAAATGTTTGTGTGATAAGCTCAATCATTTGTTCTGTGGCTGGGTGTAATTTATCAATTATATGTATATATTTAGAAATATATAAGTATGTTTATCAGTGGTCTAGTACCAATAACACAAGCTCTGCTTAGCTTGGGACTAGACGACGTTATGTGACAGTTGTGGAATATATTATATTATATCTCACTTGATGGTAAGCGATGATGTGGTCGACGATGGAGCACGCTTTCCTAGAAGTAATCTATTCATTCTTGACTTAAAGACGAAGAAACACAGACTCCGGCAGGGAATTCCACTCCTTAGCTGTAACGGCCACGATAATAAGAAAGATCTATAGAGTTTCTGACATTATCCTCTAAGACAGTACTTATTGTGAATGTGTTTTCCCTCTTCCTCTTTTTTTCAAAAGAGTCTTAAACTGAGCTATGTAACTTCAGGTATATACGTTCTTTTAACAAAGTAACTAGAACTTAAATGTTAGCAACTAAGTTGTGAAGTAGACGGCTACAAAATAGTAGTAGCCTTGTAAGGAGTTTTCAATTTATTTCCTACTGTACTGAAAATGTTAAAGCTACTTGGGTGTAAATGTTTATTTAAATGTTCATGAACATTTTAATATCACGTTTACCGAAAGAACCTATGCAAAGGAAGGCTCTTGCCCTGGTATGTATGGCGATGTAGGAACGGGGTAGGTTGTTTAGTCAGTAAGACTCAGACACTTGTTTTCCGCTCCGCCCAAGAGTGGGACTCGTCATTGGATGATTTTTACCTACCATAAAAAAAAGAAAAGAAAAAGAACCTAGGCCAGTCATACTCGTAGTATAAATGGGTTCAACTTATATCTATTTTTGTTTGCTATTTTCACGTTAGTATCTGCTTTTTAATACGTTAATGACTCAAGATACCCGTATCCTGAGTCGTTAAAGTAGTAAAAACCAAACACCAGCCAAGGTGTGGAATTCCTTGCCGAAATCTGTGTTTCCTGATGGCTACAATCTGGAAATCTTTAAGTCCAGAGTGAATAATAAATAAAATCTATAAATTATTTCAATTTTTGAAAAGGAACTACAAAAATAAGCATTAAAACATATCATTTAAGGTTACCGAAAACAACATTTTAATCTGATTTTACTCTAGATGGCATCATTTCGTACTTCACACGATTATTTTCCTGAACTATCCAACCACTTTCGCAGTTTGCTTAAAACTTAGTTACCTGTTAAGGCAAATATATTAAAAGCGACTTTCATATTTAAACGGCTAAACAGATTAAAATGAAGCTTGGCACATGAATTAGACCGTCTTTAGCAATAGTATATATATATTTTTTTTTATGGTAGGTGAAAATCATCGAATGACGAAACCCGCTCTTGGGCGGAGCGGGAGACTAGTGTCAGACTCTTACTGACTAAAAACCTACCCCGTACCTTCCTTGTCTTATTCCTAGAGTCGAGGTAACAGTTTGCACCACTCTAGGCTCCAGGAAGCAATAGTATATGGATTTTATCCCAGTAATATTTTTCCAAGGATTAACGATTGCACTAATCTAATAAATTCACTATGCGCCTATGCCCCACGGTTTCTGCCTATGGGTTGGGCCAAAAGATTCCGAAAGAGAATGCTAGGGCAAAGAAGGAACATAGGTATAGTTTAATTTATTTCTTTATTATTTATTTAATTTTAAAGCATGAGAAGTCTGACTAAAAAAAGTCCCATGACTAAATTAAAACCTCTTAAGCCTCTCGCTGAGACCAATCTTTTTGCTAAGAGATGTTCCACCTTCATCTTGACTGGACTGTACAAACTAAAAATAGCCCAGAGAAATACTATAGTTTCAATAAATTTATCTTCACAACATCTAGTCACCCGCTACCAAATCCGTCGTAATAACATCAAAACCACACCGAAATCTGAGGCCGAAATGAAAGGCATAAAGACAGACATTACCACCGGACAGTACCAGCCTTACCTCCAATCTGGCCACACTAATAAGGTTGTAGGCGTAAAACGGAACTTATTCATGGTTTAGCTGTCTCCCGCGAGTTTATGAACGAACCCAGCTGTCACAGGTATTAAATAAGAAAGTGTGGGTAGGTTGGTACGATGTTAGCGTGTGGTAGTGGGGGTAATGCAGTGTTATTGTCATTTGTGTTCGATATTTTGATGTGAGTGGACGTGAAGTTTGTTAGTTTTGCAGTATTTTTTTTTAAATGATATAAATTAGTGCTTGACTAAGATCCCAAAGCGAGGGTAAGCAGTGACGTAATCGTGGATGGTGAGTCGAATTAGTTTATTAATCTATTTCGTCTAATGTGAAAAATACCTTATTTATACACGAACGGGAAGACCACGGCAGGCAAATGATATTTTAATAAATACAATCTGCCTGCTGTGGTCTTCTTAATTGAAGGTGTCTAAAATTTTTTTTAAATGTTTAAATCATAACCTAATAGATACCCTGATTATATGTAAATAGAGGTATCAATATCTGCATTCGGCGGTGACCTGGTCAGGGTTGCTGGAATCCGATAGATGCAAGACGCACAGGACCGGTCTTTGTGGCAGCGCTTGGGGGAGGCAGTCCAGCAGTGTGTCTTTCGGCTGAAATGATGATGATGAATATCAGCATTTTGTCATAGATTTAACACAGTTTAAGTACAACAATCTACCTCCGCTTTTCCACTAGCCCATTTTATTTACCAAAATTCAAACTACCCACACAAATTCAAAACTAATACCCAAAACTAACATAAGGGCCCTCAAGATATTAGCAAATTAACGCGAACCAGATAAGTGATGTGAAACGCTCTCACAACGTTATTTCAAGCTCATCCTAAAAAAGCAAAGGACGGCGTGTCTGCTCGCTCCAACTAATTTTAATTAATCGTGGAAACAAAGTAGCGAAGCGCGTTCCGGAAGCATTTTGAATAAAAGAATAATAATTTCTCTAGCAGGAATGAGGGTAGGCGACCTAAGTGGTAGGAAATAGCGGACTTTAATTTAACGTGGTGGAAAATTTTAGCTCTTGTCTTATAACAGCCCAAAGTTGAGAGGGAACCGTTTGTCTTGGTATGGCCATGTAAAAAGGAGGGATGAAACGCATGTTACAAAAAAAGCCATGAGTATACATGTGAATGGATGGAGAGGGAGAGGGAGACCAAAGAAGATATGGATGGATTGTGTGAGAAGTGATATGGAAGACAGAGGAGTTAGTGATAGCGTAACGGGTGACAGGACAGAATGGAAGAAAAAAACATATTGCGCCGACCCCAAATAAAACGGGACAAGGGCAGGAAGATGATGATCTTATAACAGCCCACTTTTCGTTGTTTTGTGGAACTAAGCATCTCATACCGCGTAGGTGTTGAGTAATCTTAAATTAATTGTAGTGGAATATATTTTAGTGTAGTTCAGATCGTTAAAGTTGTCTGAAAATAAAAACCTGTTTTATTTTTATCTTTGATATTTTTATTGTTTACGTTATGTAACCGTCTATATTACATTATGTAATCGTTGTGTAATTTATTGTTTCGTTCCAAATTACATTCCTAGGGTCTTTCTCAAATATCTAAGCGGTCTATTATGTTTTAACGAGTTTAGTCGAGATTTTTTCTAGGTAGATATTTTCACAGTGAGGGCCGTGCCTCACTGGGAAGTCATGACAGTGTAGCTAGGTCATATTGTTAAAAAAATACGTGGTTTGCTATGTTAACGTCAGTATGCAGGTAAACAATAATAGGTATCCATACAGCTGCTTGAAAATCCTAAGTTGCGCAATCTAGCAGCACTGGCAGGGCGTTTTATCCATAAGGCAATGTAGGCAACTGCCTAGGGGCCCCGCCAGGTTTAGGGGCCCCGCGCTTCAGGAAAAAAATAGTCCATGTTTCATAAACAGTAAAAAGAATAATTTGAAATTTCGATGACATGACATTTAACTAGCCATTTGCCAAACTATATACATACCTATATATTAAAAAAAAGCGTAATTATGAATAAAGTTTTAGACACAAAGTATATAAAGTTAGTAGGGTAGGGGGGCCCCGAGACGTGCATTGCCTAGGGGCCCCGACGTGCATAAACCGGCCCTGAGCACTGGTATGGCGTCCCAAGTTTTTTAAACTCTTGAGCCTTGAGCGAACGCCGGCCACACATATTGTTTTTTTATTATGTCTCTAATTACGGTATTCGACAGGTCTCCATCATCCCACCTATGATATACGATATCTTCGAGTAAAGGAACACAGGTATGCTTTAGTCAATAAAAGTTTGACATACCTTCTCGATCTACCTAAAACGGGAGAAAATTATCATTTAGTCACCTCTAAAATAATTACTTTGATGATTACAATAATATATAGGTATATGAAGGGAAAGGAAATTAGTGATAGTATGACGGGTGACAGGGCGGAATAGAAGAAGAAACCTCAAACATCTATAATCAGTGTCATCACAGTCACTGATAGACAAGGACAGAGATAAGAGCTGACGCTGTCGTGCGAGCGAATCGAAAAAATAATATTTTCGCGTAACACCCTCGTTTATGTCACTCGCTGACTGCGACTGAGTGAAATCATGCCATATAGGCCTAATTTCAGCGGCTCATGCTCTAGAGACGGGTCACCTAACTTCTGCTGTTTTGATATTATCTAAAGTTTTAGTTAAAAGTCAAATGGGAACAATGGATCTCCCTATATTCCCATCAGAGTTTTATGACCTCCCTTTATTCCAATGAGAGTTTTAACTAAAAACTTTTGATAAATACCAAAAAAAAATTTTTTTTCACCGCTCGCAACTCAATACTCGTTCCATCTTCAAACATTGTTGTCAGTGAGGGATAGCGACCGCTGATCGCGTAAAAGCCCAGATGTCCTCTCCCCATTCTTTTCCGTCTCACCTTAATTAAACCAAGCCATGTATCACAGACTATTCTTAGATCAAGTTAGTCCTTTTTTGCTCTACAAACAGAGTAGTGAAGTTATTTTTGAGAATATATTATTTCGCTAGTTATTTTATAACTTCTCTGAGAAAAATTTGAAGTTATGCCACATGTTCATCATCATCCTTTTTAATGTCCCCACTACAGGGACACAGGCCTCCTCTCTAGGAGAGGGAATGGGCAGTAATCCACCACGCGGGCCCAGTACGGGTTGGTGAATGTCACATGTCTTCGAATTTTTGGTTCTAACACATGCCGGTTTCCTCACGATGTTTTCCTTCACCGTTTTGAGAGCAGTGGTGATGAAATAAATTACACAAAGTAATGCGCCTGGCTGGGTTTGAACCCGCGACCTACAACTCTTAAGTCGGGGCCGTTACCACTCGGCCACCACTGCTCATGTTCATAGCTAGCTTTTTTTATTACTTTCGGTGACAAAATCACATTTCTCCGCCATAAAATCACTGGCCGCTTATAACTCCACACTCGTTCCATTTTCAAACACTGATGTCAGTGAGGAATGGCGACCACAGATCGTATAAAAGGGGAGCTGTCCCCCCCCTACCCCCTCGTCTCACCTTAATTAAAACAAGAAAAGTACCACAGACTGTTCTTACTCATAGTCCAAGTTAGTCCTTTTTTGTCCTACACACTTGTTACTAGAAGAATGAAGATGTTTTTTCATAATTTTTCTTGAGAATAAGAAAATTGCGAGCGTTTGAGTTTTGTTGTCTTTTTCATTAGGATAGAGTTGGGGTCAGTTTTCTTAGTAATTATTATATGTTTTTGTTTTATACATAGTTTTTTTTAAAACAACTAGCTTTCTTCCAGCGGCTTCGTCCGCGTGAAAATAGATTTTTGCACAAAATTTGGACACGCGTTTCATCCCTTTAAGGGGATAATTTTGGAAAATCCTTTCTTAGTGTTCGCCTACATCATAAAAGGAATCCCTGTGCAAAATTTCACTCTTCTGGTCCCAGTAGTTTCGGCTGTGCGTTGATATGTTTGACAGTCAGTTTCTCCTTTTATATATATATAGATTCATAGGACCACTAGGTTATGACACCGTAATTGAGTCAGATAGAACGATGAATTAAAAAAGTAGTTTATGCTACCGTAAAAGTTAAATATAATCCCAAAGGAACATACCTTTTCTCGGTATAAATAGAGCAAGAATATTATAAGCATACAATTATACACCTGCGCCACTTGGTAAATCGTCCGCGTTAAGGTAATGCCCCTTGACAACTTGGACATTGTAAGCTGAGTCCAACGGCGAACGGTTCGAGAAATTTCGCGGTACATCGGTTATATTTCTGAGATACGGAATCGTTTGAAATTGTCACTGAAACCTTGGAAATAAAGGGCAGTGGAGAAAGACCGGTGGGTTTTAGTCAGTAACTATTTGACAGTCCTCGCTCCATCATCATCATCTTACCTTTATTACTTGGGGTCGGCGCAACATATTTTTTTCTTCCACTCTGTCCTGTCACACCCGTCACACTATCACATCAACTTCTCACCATATCCTGATAAAAAAGTCCTACTTTTCTTACAATAGGGTTCAAGGTTCCTTACTAACAGGAACCGGTCTGGAGCGATTCTGATTCAACACATCGTCATCAATAAGCACAGTGCACGTTACATAACTACTAATATTATTATTATAATTACTAGCTTTTGTCAGCGGCTTCGCCCGCGTACATAAAATATAGCCTATGTCACTCAGGAGTAAAGCAGCTTCCTATTATTGCTAAAATTTCTCCAATTGGACCAGTAGTTCCAGAGATTACCTCCTACAAACCAAAAAACAAAAAAACAAACTTTACCTCTTTATTATATTAGTGTAGATGTAGATGTAGATTTCTAGCCCATACTTCTCACTGCTGGGCAAAGGCCTCCCTCCATTCCTTCCAAAACAATTTTTTTTTAATGTTTTCGTTACTATTTTGGTGTACAAACGAAAAAAATAATATAAAAAATAAGCATAGCATCAGCCTTATAATATTCCCACAATTGGAATTCAGGCTTCCTCTTTAAGACAGGGAATGGGCCGTAATCCATGCGGGCCCAGGGCGAATTGGTAGATATCACATAACTAGCTTTTGCCCGCGGCTTCGCTCCCGGCAACAGATTATTCTACTCTACTCTACCCTACTCTACCCTACTCTACCCTACTCTACCCTACTCTACCCTACTCTACCCTACTCTACCCTACTCTACCCTACTCTACCCTACTCTACCCTACTCTACCCTACTCTACCCTACTCTACCCTACTCTACCCTACTCTACCCTACTCTACCCTACTCTACCCTACTCTACCCTACTCTACCCTACTCTACCCAACTCTACCCTACTCTACCCTACTCTACCCTACTCTACCCTACTCTACCCTACTCTACCCTACTCTACCCTACTCTACCCTACTCTACCCTACTCTACCCTACTCTACCCTACTCTACCCTACTCTACCCTACTCTACCCTACTCTACCCTACTCTACCCTACTCTACCCTACTCTACCCTACTCTACCCTACTCTACCCTACTCTACCCTACTCTACCCTACTCTACCCTACTCTACCCTACTCTACCCTACTCTACCCTACTCTACCCTACTCTACCCTACTCTACCCTACTCTACCCTACTCTACCCTACTCTACCCTACTCTACCCTACTCTACCCTACTCTACCCTACTCTACCCTACTCTACCCTACTATAAATAGAGCAAGAATATTATAAGCATACAATTATACACCTGCGCCACTTGGTAAATCGTCCGCGTTAAGGTAATGCCCCTTGACAACTTGGACATTGTAAGCTGAGTCCAACGGCGAACGGTTCGAGAAATTTCGCGGTACATCGGTTATATTTCTGAGATACGGAATCGTTTGAAATTGTCACTGAAACCTTGGAAATAAAGGGCAGTGGAGAAAGACCGGTGGGTTTTAGTCAGTAACTATTTGACAGTCCTCGCTCCATCATCATCATCTTACCTTTATTACTTGGGGTCGGCGCAACATATTTTTTTCTTCCACTCTGTCCTGTCACACCCGTCACACTATCACATCAACTTCTCACCATATCCTGATAAAAAAGTCCTACTTTTCTTACAATAGGGTTCAAGGTTCCTTACTAACAGGAACCGGTCTGGAGCGATTCTGATTCAACACATCGTCATCAATAAGCACAGTGCACGTTACATAACTACTAATATTATTATTATAATTACTAGCTTTTGTCAGCGGCTTCGCCCGCGTACATAAAATATAGCCTATGTCACTCAGGAGTAAAGCAGCTTTCTATTATTGCTAAAATTTCTCCAATCGGACCAGTAGTTCCAGAGATTACCTCCTACAAACCAAAAAACAAAAAAACAAACTTTACCTCTTTATTATATCAGTGTAGATGTAGATTTTTAGCCCATACTGTCTCACTGCTGAGCAAAGGCCTCCCTCCATTCCTTCCAAAACAATTTTTTAAATGTTTTCGTTACTATTTTGGTGTCCAAGCGAAAAAAATAATATAAAAAATAAGCATAGCATCAGCCTTATAATATTCCCACAATTGGAATTCAGGCTTCCTCTTTAAGACAGGGAATGGGCCGTAATCCATGCGGGCCCAGGGCGAATTGGTAGATATCACATAATAATATGTTCAATAATTTGATTCTAGGACACGCCGGTTTCCTCACTCAGTTTTGTTTCGAATGCAACTTTGTTCAAACCTACGTTCCCTCTGCTAGAGAGGAGGTCTGTCTGTGGTCGTGTCTGTCTGGTCTCTCCTCAGGTTAAAAAGGCTGATAATCATGATCATACGTACACAGCTTAAACTTTCGAATTCTGTAATTAAAGACATAATAGAAAGACAATAGATGTGCGAACGCCGGCGTTTGCTACAGGCTCAAGAGTTTAAAACTAAAAACTACGGCGTACAAAACTGCCGTGCTTATGATAAGTCACATAACTCAATATCGACCAAAATGTGACTTATGATAATGGCAGTAAGTCACATAATTCAATATCGACCAAAATGTGACTTATGGCACTTATCATAAGCACGGCAGAAAATACGCCTATATTAGGGGCGTTTTATAGACGATACTTGAAGGGTTAATAAATAATCTTTGCCTACTAATTTAGGTCACGAACCTATTGTGGTAAGGACCCTTTCAAGGCAGGCCTTTTAAAAATGTACGGTCTATCATAGTGGAGAGATGAGGAGGTAATTATGCTAGATAGGGCTTTAGTATAGGCACAGTCCTTTTAGCTAAGGGTTTTTATGTCCCCTTTTTCAACCCTATCGAATAATTTTTCTAGCTCTAAGTAGAACAAGAGGGTGTGTTAGACTTCTAACTTAAATCTACCTATATCCCTTCAGTTGTTCTTGGATTCCAAGGCTTCTCTTGGATTCTCGGTTTTTTTTAAATAGATAGAGTGATACAAGAAGAAGGTTTATGTGTATAATACATTCATAATATATTCAATATCAGTACCCGTGCGAAGCTGGGGTGGGTCGCTAGTTATTACATATGATATTGCTTTTTTTTCGTCTGTTGTCATTCTATCAACACATTGAAAGCGGCTACACTAATAAAGGTTTTTGTTACAAATCTTCCTGCTCCTATTCAAAGCGACAATCCGTACACCTATTCACCTATTAACAAACAACCAGAACCCTTCAACGACCTCTTCCAGCGACAATTAGAGTCAATTACCTTACCATTGCGGGCTCTAATCGTCGTCAGGAGTAATGATTCGGTTCAGAGCCGCCGTAGCTCACTGATGCTGGCTAGTCATCGCATACGATGGAACCGTTAACCCGATTCAGTTCGCTGGACTTTATTACAGCCCCTGATACGCGATACAAGAGTCAATGGCAAATGTTTGCTGGAAATGGTGTTTTGGTAGTGTTGTTGGTGGAGTAATGGAGATGGACGGTTTGTAACTTCTGTTTTTTTTTTGTCTGTTGAACGCAGATCTAATTCTTTTTAGGGTTTCGTGCCTGTATTAGCAAAATAGATCAATTGTAGCATCGCTTTGATTTACGTTTGTTAAGGCCCTTTTTTCATGAATGTCCTCGGACCCAAACCTGAGACGGAGCTGGGGTACTGGGACACTAGGCAAAGATAGAACAAAAGTCAATAAAAGTCTGATGCGCCATCCCTATAATTCTGAAAAAAAAAACATTGAGGAAAAAAACTTTTTTTGTTTTACTGCCAATTCTGATAATTTCTATAATAAGAACTATTATTATCCCGCGTATGAAAAAAAAAAAAACCTTTCTAGTTTGTTGACCTATTTCGGCAGGTTTGCGCACGTGATAGTTTGGCTTATTAATAAATAGACAAGGCAAAATTTTGACGTGACAACGTCTTAAATTAGGTTGCGGCTGGGAGTCACTTATGAAAAAGTGTAACGCTCGGTAACGTTACGATGAGTCACCGAACGAGAGAGAGGCCCGCCGAATGCCTTGCGTCTCTCTCCCACTCAACTATGATCGGTCTGCCGCGCGCGCAGCACTAGTTCTATAGTTAAAATTTGTGCAATTCTTATTTTCATTCAATTCCTTGTTCCTATTGTGCAATTTAATTATATTCATATCAATAAATATTCTACCGAGAAAAAGACGTTGTCACGTAAAATCTTCGCCCGTAAAACCGACTTTACAGGCAACCATTTTTTTTTATGTAGATTTTATTTAAACTTGACCTATATTAAAAAGTGGTTAAATTGATTCTGCTCGTTATTTTGAACAAACTATTTTCTATTTTGCGCATTTTATTTGACACGTTGTTTAAGATGATACAAGGTGGTTACTATAACTACAACAATCCTTTTTACAAACCAAAATCTTGCTACCAAGGTAAACGCACCTCACCTCGTCCTACCCTCCCCTCTACCATAACACTTAATGTTAATGAGCCCCATTAGTGACGCTCATTGGCTGTCTGAAGTAGAGCAATCATTGCGCACATAACTCCCTCTCACTCCTGACTTATTATGGAGTGCTGATGCCGGAGTGACGAGTTCATGAGGCAGTTTTGATAATGTATGAGTATTTGGGTATTAGGATGTTCATTCATATTGGTCTGGAATTTTATTGTTTAGATGGGTAAATAAAACCCATAGGTATATGGGTTTTATAATTTAGGTATCCTATGTGCAGTATTGGCTTTATCACTTGTTATTTTTATTCGTTATTGTATTAATGTTAATTATTTTTTAATCGTTATTTAATAAATCAAAATTCTTAAATAAAAATTTTTTCTAATTCTTATCGTAATTAAGATAAAAAGAATATATCATTCATCTTTAATCATACATTTGATGGACTCAAAATAAGATTATCGTACGAATTGTATATTAATCGTGCCATAGTTGAGGAATCAACATAGTTCATTCATTATGCCATAAAGTAAACCTTTCTTATTACGCAATTAGTAGAGTACTGGCTTTCTTTTGATGATTTACAATGATCCATTAAACCGAATACATTCGGTATTTCAACCGATTGATTCGGCGGAATTCTCGTACGAATACCTCTGTGTGCCGAATAGCGAATAGCGAGATGCACCGAATATTCGCAATTCGGCATATTTTAACGTATTTCTATTAATATTCATTATCACAAAATAAAAGATTACGATTAATTAATCTTAATCTACAATGATAACTGTGTCAGAGGACCCCGTCCATTTTTCTTTGAGGCCTATAACTTAATAATATATTAAACAATTAACCAATGATTATCTCATTGTTCACAGTGAGACGAGTAGCCCCCCAGTTCTCGATACCGCCGCCCCCGAAGTCAGAGGTCATGCTGGGCGGGAACCTGACCCTGAAGTGTGTCGCCTTTGGATCGCCCATGCCCACTGTGAAATGGAGAAAAGGTAACAAAGAAATAAGTATTTATTAGTTTTATTATACACATATCTGCCGCATTTAGAATAATAATTGTTAAGCTGTTTAGTTCTTTCAACATTATCATTTAGTTTAGCACGGTTTGCAATGTGTAACGGGTTCGATTCCCTCACGAATCAAATATTTGTGAGTGGACGAGTTTGTGACCACTCATAATTCAAGAGTTAATATCAGTATGCAGCAAAAAAATCATTATAAATAATAAGAAATGCCTCACCTTTTAATAAAAATGGATAGCTGTTCGTTAGTCTCGCTAAAACTCGAGAACGACTGGACCGATTTGGTTAATTTTAGTCTTGAATTATCTGTGATGGTCCAGGGAAGGATTCAAACGGTGAAAAAATCTGGAAAAAATTATGAAAATAATCCATTATCACAATATTCGTAGACTATTAGTCGGTACTAAGTTTAGCGAGTCAGCTAGTACGAAACAAAAAATTCTATTGGTTATTTTGGGCAAGAAAATATCTAAAAATATTTGGTTGCAATCCAATGAACAGAAATGTACGATGCGTTGCAAATGAGAATATGATCGCTTGCCATGTTGCGACATCACGATTTACTGTCAAATCGAGGCAAGATATGTTTAAAAATTCAGTTTAATTATGAAAAAAATAATTTATTTACTAACTGTGAACGAAAAAAGTTTAATTAGAATCCAGTATTTCATTTTTACTTATTAAGTTCTTCAATTTAACAAAAATATCTACGATTTGACAGTATGGCGTGACGTCACATCCTGTTAATCGATCGTATTCTTATTTGGAACGCATAGTACTTGTAATTTCCAATGCTTGTAATTTAAAAAATTGTTGGTGCTCCTATACTTAATAAATAATATTTGACGCAGGTTTAACAAAGTGGCTGACGCCGGAAGACAACCCCCCTCTAGGCCTAAACACCTTGAAGTTGGAAGACATCAGGGAGTCTGCTAACTACACGTGTGAGGCTGCTAGCGTGCTCGGCGTCATCGAAGCTGTGGCTGAGGTCAAAGTGCAGTGTAAGTACTCCTTAATCTAAGTATATTAATAAGGGCTAATTTTTAAAACATAACTGATGACTTCTAAAGAAATAAATATGGCAGTTTGACTTATCTTTGTTTTTAATGTTTGAAATCTAATGTTTGAAATCTAATGTCTAAACGAGGGTTAATATCTGTTTTTGCTACATTATATGAGGATAGTATAGCATCGGCCTTATAATGTTCTCACTACCGGATTTCAGGCCTCCTCTTTAGAGGCTGTAATCCTCAACGAGCGCACTGCTGGTTGGTGGATAGGAGCTATACAAGCTATAATTTATTGTAATTCCATGTTTATAACGGACCCGCTAGCAGAAGGAAAAAAATAATAATAATGAACGCACTAATCTCGAGAATAACTGAATCGCTTTGAAAAATTATATTTCCTTTACTTTGAGCAATACTTAAAGCAACGCAGAACTACGGGGAATAACCAATAGGATCATTTTAAAAATATTATCGTATTGGTACCGCGTAGGTTATGTAGGTTGTTTTTAAAAACATTGTTATTGATTATGCAACTTCAAAATGGGTACCATTTAGAGGTTGCAAAAAAAGGGAGAATTGTTGAGAAAATTTCCAACAAAATGAAATTGTCTATGAATTCAAATGACAGCTGTCATTCTCTTGACAGTTAAAACAGCGCGGACAGTTAAAATTAACGTAATTAGTCGATTGCTTGGCGATTATATTCCATTACTGTACAATATTAGTTTTAATCGAAGCTATTATCGAGTTAATATGTTAATAGTAGTTCTACTTGTAATTGAGTAATCATGGATTCGAAAAGAAGACTGTAAATATAAGTACTCTCTATCTGTTTTTACGCTTAAACTACAGAACAGATTTTAATGAAAGGGGTTTGGGTAATTTTGTATGAACCAGTGGCATGATTTTTTTTTTGAGCAGCCACGTTATTTATTGTTGCTAATGTATAGTAATATATATAATAATAATGACTCATAAAATAACTTTGCCCTAAACAATATCGGAGTTGAAATATATGACATCGAAGTAGGAAGGATTTCAACATCATGTCGTCTAAATAAACGAAAAAAAAATACAGCACGCATGGCACACTACATACATTCATTACCTTACGCATGTTTACGCATAAAAAACATGATTACTATAAAATCACTATATTTTTACACAAACCTCAGTTACATATCATCATCATCCTAGCGGTATTAGTCCCGGTTGCCAACCTTGGCTTTCACCTCGGTGCCCGGGGTCCGCTTTCTTGCTAAGACGCCTCCACTTCGCTCGGTCTTTCGCGTCCTTTGCCGTAAGCCCATTGGCACGCATATCGTCCCTTACGACGTCGATCCAACGCCTCTTAGGCCTTCCTCGTCTCCCGGGTCCCGGCGGAGGCGGCATGGCGAGGCATCTGTTACCCACGTAGTCTGCCGGTTTTCGTAAAACGTGGCCATACCAACGTAAGCGACCCTCCTGCAGTTTATCCGCTATGTCACGGACCTGAAGGCTGCCCCGGATGCGGGAGTTTTTAATGCGGTCTTTCCGCGAGACTCCAGACATCCAGCGCAGCATATTCATTTCCGTGACGCGCAGGCTTTGCTTATGCCGCTCAAGTACAGGCCACGCTTCACTGCCATACAAAAGGACTGGCCTAATGATGGTCTTATAGACCTGTCCTTTGAGCCTAACCGGCATTTTGGGGTCACAGATAACCCCCGCCACCTTACGCCATTTCGCCCAGGCCGCCGAGATACGAGACTCGACGTCGCAATCGACGTCCCCGGACTCGTGGAGCACCGATCCCAAGTACCTGACCTGTTCCTTGCGCTCGACTGTGTCTTCGCCAATGCGAACAGGAGCAGCGTTTGTTGTGTTACAGGCCAAGTACTCGGTCTTCGCCGCATTAATCTTCAGACCGCCGTTTTCCAGCGATTCCTTCCACGCTGTCACACGTCGAACCAAGCGCCCACCGTCCGAGTCCGCCAGCGCGATGTCGTCTGCATACATGAGCAGCCATGGCGGCTGCTCATGTAAGTCCCTGATGTTAGAGGACAGCACGTCCAGCACCACGCTGAACAGAAACGGACTAAGGACAGAGCCCTGATGAACTCCAACGGTGATGGGGAAGGGATTCGTATCGCCAACAGCGGTCCGAACCACAGAACCGGAGTCTCGGTACATGTCTCGGATGATGTCAACATAGGTCTCGGGCACTCCTTTGGATCTCAACGCCCACCAGATCACATCACGGGGGACACAGTCGAAGGCCTTCTGCATGTCTAGGAACAAAAGGTGCAGAGGCGTATTCTTCGATCTGTATCCCTCCATGGTAACCCTTAGGGCAAAGATGGGGTCCATGGCGCCATGGCCTGGTCGAAACCCATATTGACATCCCGAGACGGTGCACTCCTGTTGGATCCGAGAGTCAATCACCCGCTCGAGGAGCTTCATGGTGTGGGACATAACCTTAATCCCACGGTAGTCGCCACACTCCTGCATCGATCCCTTGCCTTTGAAGACTGGAGTGATAATACTCAGTCTCCATTGACTCGGGATCTTTCCGGTGAGGAGCATGCGGTTAAATAGGTGGGTTAAGATGCCCACACCACGAGGTCCCATCGCCTTCCAGGCTTCAATAGGGACTCCATCGGCACCGACAGCTTTCCGGTTCTTCATGCGGCGAAGAGCCACATGCACTTCTTCAGGCGTAACCGGGGGCACAAGTCCCTGATTCGGAGGGAGAACCGGAGACAGCACCTCTTTGTGCTGCTTGTTCAGCAGCTCGTGGAAGTACGAGTGCCATCTCTCCTTCACCGCGAGGTCCTCGCATAACAGATTGCCGTCAGGGTCTCTTACACAGCGGCACTTAGTGATATCCAGTGCCGCTTTGACCCTGGAACGTGCCAACTTATAAATGAGCTTTTGCCCCTCAGACGATTCCAACTTATCATAAAGTGGCTGTAAGTGGTCTCGTCTGGCTCTGGCTACGGCCCTCTTGGCGGCACGTTTTGCAGATCTGTATGCGTCGCGGTCTTCGGGAGATTTGGAAGCTTGCCACGTTTTGAAGAGGGCTTTCTTCTCTCTGATCTCCCTCTGGACTGTGTCATCCCACCACCAAGTTTCCTTGTCACACTTGCGGCCGCCCCTGGACAAGCCGAGCACCGACTTCGCCGTTTTAGTGATGGCAACCTGAATCCTGTCCCAGTGGCTTTGCACCGGTTCGCCATCGGTTGCATTACATTCCAAATTAAAAATGTCATCGGGTTTGATTTGAATAACGACTTTATTTGCCTCGATGATTTTTTTTAATTTTTTTGTAATTTTTTTTTTATATTTTTTTTTAATCTTTTCTTTATAACTCGTAATTTATCGCTAATTACGAGTTATAAAAAGAAATACAAGTAACACTACAATGTAATTAATGAAATAAACGCATTTTATAGCAAACGGCAATTTGATTTTATAGATTATCTACCTTAAATATCTCGGCTTCGATGTACTTGGGAAAGTAACGTTCATAGAAAAAAATTAAAGGCTTAATGTGTTCTTATTAACAAAATAATTTTCATTAGTGGCCGCGTGTTTAAAAAATCATGCCACTTTTACCCAAACCCCTTTGGTAACACGTAGGCTTGAACTCCAAGGAAGATCATGGCTATTATTATCTGGTTTTAATTTCCACTTCGCGTCCTCTAATAAGTACAAACAACTAGTATATTTTAATAAACGAATAAAACAAATCGCATGTTAAGTATTAGCATCTGTAACACAAAAAGACAGAACAAAATACAAATGAAGTATCCTGGTCCTTGAATTAACATTCGATGCACCAGCCAATCATCGCTGTCTACTTCCCACAATAACTTCTTAAACCCTGTCACAACTTAACCCTACACTGTCTTAGTATACTCTAATTAATTCGAGCAATTTCTCTCGACTACAAGTCGACTAGATGAGTGACTGAATCAAATTACACTCATAATTTCTTGGGATAACTGTTGCAAATTTATGGTAATAACTTCGCCGGTAGAAAGAGGGATTTGCGAAAATCAATTTGATAAATTGCGGCAAGGCAAGACGACATCCATTATGAATTAGTGTTATAATTCATAATTGAAAGGGTTGGAAAGTTGCGCGGGCTCGGGAGACAAACGAATGTCAGCTTGATTAATGATTAATATTGTAACTCGAAGCAACGTTTTCTCAATTTAATTTTCAATGGATTAGGTTGTTTGATGCGTTTAGTGTTCGTTAACTTTCGGTTAATGGGCGTTTTAAATGTTCGCCAGTTGATATTTTAATTCAATTTGACGTAAAGTTGGATAGCCGAAGGAGCACCAAACTTGGATGGGAAGGAATTGCACAATATGGATCGATGACTTGGCGAGAGTCGAAGGAATCCAATGTAATTGACGTAGGGTTCACGGGTTCAGGGTTGCATTTTGGTAGTAGCCTATCTTTGTAGGACTTTGAAGAAGCATAATATAAGGATAAAGATCCAGCAGTATACGTCTTTTAGCTAAAATCGTGATGATGATAAGGAGACGTAAAGTAAACCTTGTACGTAATAATCGAGGAACTAAAAGGCTAATTTCGATTAATTCAGTTGACTGCTTACCATCAGGCGGGGTCACAGCCAAGCACTAGTTTATATATCATTTAAATTGAAAAAGCTAGAATAATAACAATGTCAAACAAATAATATAATATATAAGAAAACAAATAAATCAAAGTCAAAAACACAAATATAAATTAAATAGAAGAAAAGTCACAATATTAAATTAGACAGAAGAAAAGTCACAATATTAAATCTTAAATTCGTCAAATGAATAAAAAAGCATGCTCGATAAGCCACTTTTTCAAACGAGCTATGAAGCTGTCTGTAGTTGAGGCACCAGAAATAGCTGCAGGCAGCTGATTATAAACTGTCGGGCCCATAACATGAGTCGTCTTGGCAGGTTTTACAGAGTAAAACAAACAAACCTTCCATTGCCCTTTACGTTCCAGAACCATATTAACTGTTTCAGACAATCCCGTACCCAAAATTAAATAATATCATAATTATTAAATAGCAAACCCTATTCGTGTGACCTGTACAATTGTAATTATAGATCGAGACAGTCATTACACCACAATGCATTAATATTTAAGCACATTAAAGCGAAACAATTAAGCATCAATTAATTTGTATCTACTAATATATGTGACAATGACTGTTTATGAATGTTTAAACGTTAAACATAATTGTTGTTGTGTGTGCTACACAAAGGCGTACACCAGCTTTGTTTTAGTTAAAATGGGTTATTAATGCAATCATAACTTATGATTTTGGCAACATGACGGTCGATTAGGGTTGGGTACAAAAATAACCAGAGTAGTGTAGATTTGCAACCCAGAGTCGTTCTTTTATGTCGCAGGTTCAAACCCAGCCAGGAGCATTACTTTGTGTAATTTATTTCATCACCACTGCTCTCAAAATGGTGAAGGAAAACATCGTGAGGAAACCGACATGTCCTAGAACCAAAAATTCGAAGACATGTGACATCCACCAATCCGCACTGGGCCTGCGTGGTGGATTGTGGCCCATTCCCTCTCCTAGAGAGAGGAGGCCTGTGTCCCTGCAGTGGGAACATTAAAAGGCTGATGATGATGATGATGACCCTAGAGTTAACCCAAGTAAGGGATGATTCTCATTAGAGCGGGCCGTGGCAGGGCCGGGGCGTGGACGAGCCGGGGCCCGTCCGTGCTATGCAATTTATTTTCGGACGCAGCACGAAAAATGTACTGATTACGATGGGACGTGGAGGGAATGGGGCGGGACCGTGCAACAAACGTGGTATTGAAGTGCGTCGAGCGGGCCCGGACGGGACACGGACACTGTGTAATATAAATTGACTCATACAAAATATATGAAACAGATTAAAACCGTGCCCCGTCCGGGCCCCGTCCACGCCCCGGCCCTGGCACGGCCCGCTCTAATGAGAATCATCCCTAAATCTAACTTCGAGTCGGGTCGGTTCAAGTAAGCCATTGACAATAGAACTTGACGTTTGCGTTCAAAAATGCTATTGTAGAGTAAGAAACCCTATGACGTCGTTAGAGGTAACTCCAGCCTCAACGAGCCCAGTCTGAACGCAGCCCAGTCATGTTGTCAATGGTTTTAAACAATCGCCAAAAATATCAGATTTTGAGGCAGATGGTCAAAAACAACTTGAAAACAAAGTCTTCGAAAAGTGAGCCATGTTAGTCCTGAATTCCTGGTAAGGTAGATGTTCGAAGGACCAACTCTGCGTAAAGCGGGACCCAGCGCGGGCATCCGTCGTTGTGCGTGTATAGTTTGTGGCAGTCCCCATAGCGAAAACCGGATTATGCACCTGCACAGTATCGCTAGTTCAACTTTGACAGTGTGCATGTAGTTATATCGATGGAGAACTCTAATATATTATAAAGTAGCATAGGGGACGCAGGACGCGGCAGCTCAAGACGGTTTCCCGCAGCATTGGCCCTTAGAGAGCAATAACCACAAGTAAGGTGGATAGTCTACTCGTTCACAACTGTATCAACGTAAGAAAAAATACTGCCAGGTTCCATTATCAGTAATCAGCTTCATCCATTTTGAAGTACTCATCAAAGCCCAATTGAATCAGAACTTCGATTTTATTTCCAGTATTACCAGTCGCAATCTGGAAACCTTAAAAAAGAGTTATTCATTCTTCTCCTATATTCCATGTAATATTCTTCTAATTATTCTTTTTTTTACCAGCGCTACCGGGCCCGCCAACGGAAGTTCGACCATCAGAAATCACAGCCACCACCGTCAGACTGACATGGACCTATACCGGCCCTGAGGAACCCCAGTACTACGTCATACAGTACAAGCCGAAATACGCCAATCAGGTAAGATGTCAAATATGACAACGTCAAAATACAGGATGTATTTGGCATCATACGTCAAAATAAATTATGTATCTGACATCGTACGTCTAAATATGGGATATAATGACATCGTACTACAAACGAATATCATGGATCCAGTACATGATTCCAGAATCATTGTTAAATTGTTGTGTTTTTTTTTAATTTAAAATGGTATAAAAATGTCATTCTAGCAACCTCGACAATATTTTCAGTAAAAAATTGTTTTAATTAAAATTAATTAATTACAAAGTTATAGGTGCTGATAAAATCGTTATTCTAATCATCTCCGCGTAAAAAAAAATTAGAAGTAATTGATTCACAAAAAATATTAAAGTAACTATTTTAAATCGTTTTAATTAAAATACATAACGATTTTTTTAATTAAGAAGAAACCGATGAAAAATTCCACCACTGGAATTCCACAATCATGTACTGGTTCCATGGTATTCCTTTGTGGAACAATGTCAAATACACCCTGTATAAAGTTAGTTTGACAGCAATGAGCATATAAGGATTGAAAATATTAAACAATATAAAAAATGACATTTTCATTACTCATACTCTGAAAGTAGGTGTAAAGTTGCCTGCGGACAGGGTTGGAAGAACTACTTTTACTCCCTAGGGAGTTTTACTTTACAACTGACAGTTGTTTTTTTAATATTTCGACAGCAAATATTTAAAAAAAAAACTAGTTCTATTTTGACATTTCTATTGAACCGTGACCCGAAACTTTATACCGAATTAAAATGACATAGAGATAGAAATAATTTAAGAAAACTTTTTTTAATGACTTTATTAATTTACTTTCAATTATTTCATTGAAACTAATATATATTTGAGAAAAAAATTGACCAGACCTATTTTTACAATGACAAAATGAAAAATATTGACTGAAAAGCCAGGGAGCCGAACACTGAAAAAAAGAATTGGCGGGTAAATGGTAGACTCTCTATAATCTGTGGCCGATTTGATCTTCCTTTTTTTTCGTGGTGTATAGTTTTGTTTACATTTTGCTAAATCTCTGTTACAAGAAATTTTTATTAACACGATAAGTTCATCAGCTTCAGTTATAAATTTAACGCAAGATTCTTAAGAGGAGAAAACCGCTTACCGCCTAAAACAAAAGAATTATACCTACCTAAAAACATACCTTTGACGACGACTCAGGTTTTTATTATTTTTATTTTCCTCGTATTCGTAATGAAAAGCACAGTGTTTACCTCGGGTTCAAAAGTTATTTAGTCCCTCGAACTATTAGCGACCTCGCTCTCGCTCGGTCGCCAAGAAATTTCTCGGGACTAAATAACTTTCTTTCATCCCTCGTATAACAATGTACTATTACCAGTAATGATCCCAGCATTTCGCATTACCATAGTTTTAACACTAATTACAGAAACATTAAAAACAATTGAATTACTGGAATATGGTCATTGCTGGAAATCGAAACCACACATGTTTTCCCAGAAAACCAATGCAATATTTACAGTTTGCGTGTAAATAAAATTTTCAGAATATGAAATGTATAATTCCGTATGTAATTAATGTGAGGTTAAAATGGTTGGTATTTTATTTAAATGAAGAAAACGCAACTTTACAACTTAATTAATTTTACTACCTAGTATTATCCCGGAATTTGCTGTGGCCGTTTCAATTCTTTGCAAATTGATTCCTGGTAGATATTGTGATGATAAAATGATGTAGTTTTGTATGTTAAGTGTCTGCCCAATTAAACTATGTGTATTATAGAAACAAGCCCGATCTTAGTAAAAATGGAACTAAAAATTATAGTAGTATTGTCGATCAAGGCGAAGGTTACTTGATTTTTAACGTGACAACGTCTTATAAATTGGTTTGCTGGGTCACACTTCAAGAAACTGCGTTACGCTCCGCTCACGTTATGCGCTCACAATGAGAGCGAGTGAGACAGACATAAAAAGTGAAAGGCACGCGTCCCTTGTTGTTACATTATTTTTGTTAAATTGTTACTATTATTTCATCCTTCTTCCTACTATACGAATGAATATTCACATTAAAATTATTTTACCACTCAAAGTCGTTGTCACGTAAAACTTTCGCCCGTATACCGACTTTACAGGCAACCAATTTTTTAAGTACTTTTTTTACCAACATTTCCTTTGTAGATACTCGTCGTAAGCGTCATAATTCCTAAATACTTATTAATAAGTACAGTGTGATATTTTGCAGTACGGCCATCGGATCTTAGTGAGTCTGAAGTTAGACTCTGATTGATTGCGCTTGATTGACAAATAAATGCAATTTGCAGTTGTTATTGCTTTAAAAACTTATTGGCATTTTTGACGTGACAACGTCTTAAATTAGGTTGCGGCTGGGAGTCACTTATGAAAAAGTGTAACGCTCGGTAACGTTACGATGAGTCACCGAACGAGAGAGAGGCCCGCCGAATGCCTTGCGTCTCTCTCCCACTCAACTATGATCGGTCTGCCGCGCGCGCAGCACTAGAGAATTAGGACGTTGTCACGTAAAATCTTCGCCCGTAAAACCGACTTTACAGGCAACCATTTTTTTTTAAACCTTTATTTTTGTATGAGAAGCGCTAAAATTTGCAGAGCCAACTTCTGAGTTGCCAAATTCCAACGGCCGAACTGTAATTAAAAACGTGTAACTTTCTAAACTTTACTACTGGCTAAATGCACAAGCCGTACGAAGCAAAATTAAAAAAAAGAGCGTTATTTCTGATGGCCCGCTTTAGACCGGGAAAAGTCATTTGATGATATCCCACTTGAAAAAAAATAGTTTTGGCGTAAAACCCAGATAGATATAATAATCCTTTCTTCTTTTTTAGTGAGAGTAGGAAATCATCAAATAACTTATTCCGCTCGAAATGGATCGAAGAGTCAGATTTTTCTGACGAAAACCCACCTGTTTTTCTTCAGTTACATCCCGCCACCCACGCAGCTTTTTGTTACCCTTATAAGACAGAAAGAAGTGGCAAAAGAAATAGAGGATAGTTCCGGCTTATCATGATAATTATTTCTCCACAAATGTTTAAATTTTTAAGAACCAAAATCTCCTCTCCAAACACAGGCTTTCAGCGAGATATCAGGAGTCATCACGCAGTACTACTCTGTGACCAACCTATCACCATACACGGAGTATGAGATGTACGTGATAGCAGTCAACAACATCGGCAGGGGTCCTCCATCAGCCCCAGCGGTCATAACGACAGGAGAAACTGGTATGTAGAGGGTTTTAGTAGCTCCAGTGTGAATCTTCGAGTAATTACAATCGTAGATAGATAGATAGATATCTATCTGTCTATCGTAGTGAGTGACGTAACAGCCGTTGGTGAAGCACATCTAATGCTTATAGAGTATTTTATTGAATGGCAAGAGATTTCGGTAAAGGTGTAAGATGTTGTATTAAGTGACGAAGTTGGTAAATGAATCTTTAACTTAATGGCATTAAAAAATATGTAGAAAGTGACATCCTTCATGTTATAAAACAAAGTCCTCCGCAGAATTTATTTGACTGTCTGTTCGCGCATCAAAAACTACTGAACAAATGATCATGAAGTTTTTACCAATATAGCAGGTTTATCTGTATAGAACAAAAAAAAATACAGTAAAGAAAACCGAGAATTTTAAAAATTTCTTACACCCGTGCAAAGCTGAGGTAGGTGACTAGGTGAAAATAAAATTAGGACTCTGTATTACATTTTTATTTCATTTGACGCACTAAGCAAGTTTTTATAAAAACTTTAGAAAATAAAATATCTTTCTACTATTAAGATTAAAAGTGTAAAATTTCACGAAAATTTAGATCCCCATTAATGTAACGACCGACATCAATATCATGTTCTATCGGCCCCCTCTCCAGATATTATCTCTTCTCCACTTACTTGAGACGAACGAGATTTATAAATCATCTTACTAACGCCATCTTCTTAATAATCCCAATTTATAATAGACGATGAAAAATTATCATTTCTACGCATTTACCCATACGCTTGTTATAATTTCATTTTCTCTTGTCTCGCTTTAAATTTTGTCGAGTATAAAATTAATTTTACTTGCTTTGAATTGGGTAAATAGATTTCTTTTACGTTACTTGCGCTCAATTCTCAGTTTTAAGGTATTTTCTTTGATCGTCTTTTCATGCCTGCGCGTATAACCGATGTACGACATTCGCCGATGCTTCATGTAAGTTCGCTTCTGAATTATCATAGACTTTTATTTCATTTGCACTTTTACTTTTCTTTTTAGTACCTAGTTGTAGAGCGTATAAGTTTTTGTTCGTTTAATCATGCACCATTTCGTTTTTATCGATGTTAGGATCAGACGAGCGTCAGTTCTGTGTCACACGTTTTAAAGTTTCCTCTACGGCACCGTTTGTGTGATTGTGTGTTACTGTTCACGTGACTTCTACTTACTAATACTGTTATTTGTTTCCTTGCTGTCTTGCAGTGGATTCCTTGTATGGAGGTGCCAGTAAGTATACCATTATGACTTTTCGTAAATCATTACCTACCTAACGGCGTTGTTTGTGGTTCTACTTCTAAACTTCTAAAATCTGGGCGTTGTGATGATAGCATGTCTTGTAGGTTGTCTCGTAATTTAATATATTTAATTAGTCCTCTGGGTGTAGCTAATATCTCGCTTTTACAAAGGGTTAATTTGTTAATCATTTGCATGTTTATGGTATCTATCGCGATACATGACAAATTTGGTGTGACTGTGCTTGTTCACCTCAATTACATTATTAAATATTTACCTTACAATTACCCTGTGGTGGAATTTCAATTCTTTATCCCCGACCGGAATGTTTCTCGCTTCGTAAATGTTAAAACATCATATCTAATTTCCCTCAGCAAAATATATTAAATTTGAGTCTTGGAACGTCGCCTACGTCCCTATAGCGGGATGTCACAAAACAGACAAAATAAAAACTTGGATGAATTGCTAATGAAAACGTTGGTATATAAAATTACCAACAGGTCTTTTGATATTCTTTACATTTCTAATAAAGGAAAAGTTTGGTCTGACGTCGACGACCCGGATTCTGGACCCAAACAAGATTATAGCGTTTTAATATTGCACAGTCCCGAAACTTTTATTGTTTCGCCCTTCGCGAGTATTATAAACAGAAAAGAGATTTTTTCATTGAGTGACGCCCCGTTTTTCGTGTTAGAGGCAGCGATTACAAATCCTATTAAGACAGGCATTGTGCCCCCGGTGGTTATTGTCCTATTATTTTTATTTTCATTTTGTACATAATTGAGATGAGTCGAGTCGCTTCTTAGTTGAACATCTAAATGTTTGCGTATTATTGTATCTGATATAATAGCAGTAGGGTGTCTGATAGTAACTGTGCCGAATAATTCTGTAGGAGTCAGATCGGCATTATGTATAACGGTTCATGTAATAAAAGTATCATCATTTTCTTTTAAAATTTCTTGACGTTTGAAACAATAAAAGACATTCTAGTTTTACATTTGTTCTTAAACTTTGTTTTGTATGTTTTGATCTTAGTGGCTTGTTATTGGTGTTAAGTTTTATGAATTGTAATTTAACAATTGTTATGTTTTATGAATGTTCATATTAACTTTTTCTGTGTCAATCAAATCTCAAATGTACTGAATGAATAGATGGGTACTCAGTCTTGCAAAATGGAGTGTATACATGTTTATTAAGCTTGAAATTAAATTACTTATATTTATGGAAAGGCTCTTAGTATTCTAATGTAAGATTACTTATTGCTTGAATTTAAAAAGAAGACGCGTGTAGTCTAAGTAACTCAACAAATTATTCGGTTCACTTTTTTATTTTATGAAACAGAACTTTTTTATTCGATTCTGAGACGAATATTTAAAAATGGAATGTTCATGTATAAAAAAAAAAACACGCATGCAGAAGTGGTTAACAATAATTTAAAATCGACTAACGTGGGTGGTCAGCCCGAAGTAAGTGTCACATCACTAACAAATTGTTTTTTTTTTTCATAGAACCTGGTTCAGCACCAAGGAATGTTCAAGTTCGTCCTCTGAGTTCCAGCACAATGGTTATTCAATGGGATGAACCAGAAACGCCCAACGGACAAGTTACGGTGAGGGAATAACTAATTCTAAATGTAGTTTCTGCTCAAATTAGATTGCAAGATTTGATCGCCTTACCCCGAAGTTTTGATATAGGCACTTAGATCTCGTAAATTCAGCTTTGATGAAAGCGCAAGTGTTAAACTAATAGTACGAGAAGATTGAGAAGTGAAATTGAGACAGCTGAAATTAGGGAAGCTATTTATACACTAATTTGTATGTACTATCTTAGTTACTAATTTTACAAAGAGAAAAGATTTTGTGTTTTGTTTGTAACGAATAAACTCAAAAACTACTAGACTGATTTTAAAAATCTTTCACCAGTACAATGCTAGTTTATCAATTAGTAACATGGGCAATAACACGACTAAGTTTTGATCGTTCTCATCCCGTGGAGGGTCGATCCGATACATGAAACATCGATTTATAAAGACAAAATTAAATTTTTAAAAGAACTGTTTTCTAAAACTAGAATTAGTATACGCTTGTACGAAATTAATTTCTTTAAGTAAACATCAGCTGACCGAGAACGAGTAGCAACTACCTATAGTTCATTGGACTCGCTCAGCTAATGATCTGACCGACTCTTCACGGGATTAAAATTATCAAAATTTAACGGTGTATTATTATATATTTTCAAGTGACTTACAAAAGCTAGTAATTTGTTACTTTGTGAGTTTATATGCTGGTGATCTCTGAAACTACTGAATCAATTTTATAATTTTTTTCACCAGCAGAAATCTACGATATTTCAGGTTTTATTTCACTTTTTTACATCAATAATGTTTTGCGCCCACGGGTCAGCTAGTGCCAAACTATTTGAGTACCAATATTTGGCCAGTTGAGGAACATATGATGAATAATTTTGTTTTTTTTACAGGGTTACAAAATCTACTACACGACAGATCCTTCACAATCATTGCAGTCTTGGCATTCACAAATGGTAAGTTCAACCTAAACATTAAATTCCGTCTAAAAAGAGAACCGACTCTTCGTCTCTCGTCTTATGACGGTTTTCCGAACAACTCTATTGTAGAATATACAAGTAACTTAATCAATTTATTAATAAAAATTTATTATGTTAATAGATTTATTAATATTATTAACCGATTTATTAATATTATAGTTTTTAAATAAAGCTATAACGAAACAAGATGTTCAATCTCGGCATATTTATTGACTCTACTTATTTCTGTTTATTGAGAGTATTTTTCTAATCAATCAAATTAAAGTTTTTCTTTTTTAATCATATATAAATATCAACGCCACTCTTCGTTCTTATTTTATAAATCAAAAACGTGCTCACCTAACCAAACCAAATGTTTAGGCTTTGTTCGGACTATTTAGTAGATGGTTTATGTGAAGATTGCACAAAATCGGTCGAGCGATTCTTCATTTAACACATTTTTCTGTTGCCGGGAGCGAAGCCGCGGGCAAAAGCTAGTATGTTTATAAAAACCTCGTGTCACAGTATCCGTTCTCGAACTCCTCCGAACGACTTGCAATAGATAGATACTCTTTAAAAAAAATAGAAATAGATACTCTTTGTTGTAGGTGCACCATAAATACAATTTAGTACCTAAGTACGTTAGAAGCTTAAAATTACTAAGGTGATACAATTGGCGGTTTTATCGCTAAAAGCGATTTTTATGATTTTTTTTTTTGTGTATACTTGGTACGTCTCAAATAGGTCGTAAGCTATTTTTTACTCTCCTACGCCCACGCTCCATTTTTTCTCTGTTAAAATTTATATAGCAATATAACGTTTGCCGAATTAGCAACTAATAAAAAAAGTTGAGTAAAAGTTTGTGAATCAATTTTCATCTACGTCCAAATGTCAACGTTCAAAGTTTGGAAACTAATAAATATTATATTACCTATAAATCAATACAGACTGAAAACTTTTAGTGTTTATTTTAAGTCTGTAACGTTGATACAGAGATGGAACCAACCAAATGTTCAGTAATTGTAAATTACTAAGATAAGTTTTACAATATTCATCATCATCAGCCTTTTTAATGTTCCCACTGCTGAGACACAGGCCTCCTATTTAAGAGAGGGAATGGGCCATAATCCACCACGCGGGCCCAGTGCGGATTGGTGGATGTCACATGTCTTTGAATTTTTGGTTCTAGGACATGCCGGTTCCCTCACGATGTTTTCCTTTACCGTTTTGCTCTCAAAACTCACATTACTTTGTGTAATTTCATCACCACTGCTCTCAGTGGTGATGAAATAAATTACATAAAGTAATGCGCCTGGCTGGGTTTGAACCCGCGACCTACAACTTGTAAGTCGGGGCTGTTATAGATAAATTACACCCACACACAGAACAAATGATTGTGCTCATCACACAAATATTTGTCCTGGGTGGGAATCGAACCCACGACCTCATAGCAGTCGGAGCCGCTAACCACTAGACCAACAGGCCAGTCAATTGTCGCCATAATGAACGGCACTTTACCCTCCCTAAACCGTCCCGGGGCCGAGGGTTGGTGCGAAAGCGTTACACCGGGGCTCTGGGAATAAGGCAACAAGGCGCTTGCCTTATTCCCAGAGCCCCGTTCCTACGGGGTAGGTTGTTTAGTCAGTAAAAGTCTGACACTGTTTCCGCCCAAGAGCGGGATTCGTCATTCAATGATTTTTACCTACCATACAACCTTTCCCTAAATCATAAACTCACGAGCTACCCTCCATTGCAGATGGACAACAGTCACCTCACGACAATCAGCGAGTTGACTCCCCACACCGTGTACACTATCCGTGTGCAGGCCTTCACCTCCGTGGGGCCCGGGCCCATTTCGGCGCCCGTACAGGTTAAAACGCAGCAAGGTACGTTGGCAGTTTTGGTTATAAATTTTTAATTCAGTTGAAATTATTGGTAGACATTTCCTCCCTCTACAATAGGCGGCATGTAAGTTGAACCTAAAATGGCCGTCGTTTCTATAGTTACCGCACATTGACAGATTTGACCTAAAT
Organism: Mythimna loreyi; assembly: GCA_029852875.1. NCBI lineage: Eukaryota > Metazoa > Arthropoda > Insecta > Lepidoptera > Noctuidae > Mythimna > Mythimna loreyi. The sequence continues at coordinate 15,902,244 of CM056780.1, read as the reverse complement.
GCGCTATATTAGATTTTTGCACGCAACCCAAAAATCACGTACCAATGTGAATATAAATCTATGGAGTAGCGGGTTCTTTTGTGTGATTTTTGGGTTGGTCTCATAGTAAAAGTTGTTCATATTGTTGTGTACAACGATCATTTTTAAGGAAAGCCCATCTGTCTTACCAATCTACACTAATATAATAAAGAGGTAAAGTTTGTTTTTTTATTTATTTTTTGTTTTTTTGTTTGTAGGAGGTAATCTCTGGAACTAATGGTTCGATTGGAAAAAAAATTGCAACAATAGAAAACTGCTTTACTCCTGAGTGACATAGGCTATAAATTATTTATATAACATGGATGTTACCCGAGCTATCACTACAAGAAATTTTCCGCGGACGAAGTCGCGGGCAGAAGCTAGTTTTATATATTTCCAAAACCAATATTATGTTTATCTATGAATCCTCTAAATATCTTTTAATATTTCGTTACATTGTTGACTCATAATTCTGGCTCTACAATCTGTTCTCAGGAGTACCATCCCAACCCTCAAACTTGCTAGCAGTGGAAGCTGGTGAGACCTCCGTGACCCTGTCGTGGAGAAGACCAGCCCATGCTGGAGACAACATCGTGTCTTACGAGCTGTATTGGAACGACACTTATGCCAAGGAACACCATAGGAAGTAAGGAGCTGTAGAATTTCGAGATCTTGTCTTCTTCTTATATTCTTTATTGTACACTGATATTGTTAAAATACAAAACAGGTGATGTACGGTAAGCAGCACATGAGACTACAACAACCTGTCAAAATTCTGCAAACTATTTTCAACTCTTAACTATAATGTAACAAGGTTCAAAATGTATTGGAGAAATAGTCTAGTGCTGCTGACTGTACATAGGCGAGCTTAACCCACAATTAGGTTTTCTTACAGCAAACTGTGTGTCGGCCGTCTCTCCTTATTAATTTGTTGATTTTACTATTTTTTACAATATTGAATCTTCTTGTTTCCTCTGAGATTAAATGGTTAATTGTAAATCAGGTACTATCCCAGTCATTTCTGCCTGAACACTTAAAGAACAATTTCGCTTAAATCTTGCGGGAGTGTGCACAAAACCAAACCTTTGAAGTTTTCGTTTTGAGTGCAAGCAAAAATGGACTTAGCGGTGGTCAGGCGGAAGTGTCTTCGATAGTACTCTACGTACCGTTTTAAATGGAAAAAATTGGTACTTATGCCACGTCAAAATTCTAGGCGGATACCAATAACAGAGACTTACACACTGAACGGACTCTACCCCAACACATTGTACTACATCTGGCTGGCAGCGCGGTCTCAACGCGGCGAGGGCGCCACCACGCCCCCTATCGCCGTGCGGACGAAACAATACGGTATGTGCCACACAGCACACTCGGAGTGACGTCTCGTGAAGCGTGAGTGTAGATAGGATGAGAGGGAACGAGCCATGGAAAATCCAAAGGACTAAAGACCAGATTGGATCTCAAATTCTTCCAATATGGAATAAGCTGCATACTTTTTATCCGCTTTCCGCAAGGGATGGCACACACGAGCAACTTAGTTGCCCAGCAACTTTTTTTGTTTTTCTCCTCTCGAGATCTGGAAGATGCGTACATACGAGCGACAGCGACGTGTCCTTTTCGTAAAAATTTGCTACCAATAGACGCGGCGATAGTTGTGTCGCCGGTCCGCGGACAAAACAGTCTCTCTGCTTTTACATCGCTACATGCGCGCATACAATCCCGTAGACTCGATATGAGCAACAAATAAGTTGCGGAGACTAAAGTTACTCGTTTGCGCTACCTCTTAAACTTCGCTATCAAAAAGAATTTATCGAAACCGCTTTCAATTGTTTCTGTAAAGAATTCACGTTCTGCTATTTGTGCAATCCGCAACGTGGCTCTTTTCCAATCATCGCTTGAGAATATGAGAGAGTGAACCTTTTGTGGGTGTACCAGGTAACTCCTAATGTAATATTTCACATAAGAGCACCTGCCCGGCACGCTGCCAGTAATACAGCACAAGCACCAAGTTTTATATCACAATATGTGTTTTGTAATCGTAAATTTGTCGAAACGGTAAAGTGTACGCCGTAACTTGATTGCGGAACTCCGTCGAACTTGTTCACAATTTGCTTCATTGATAGCGTACACCGTACCTTAGTAGTAGCTTTATGTTGTTCGTAGGTCAGATTTTAAATACGAGGTTTACGCCTCGAATGATTTTTTTTTATTCAAACGCCGACGACGCGGACGACATTTGGAAATATTGGCTCATCTGTCATTAAGTTCATCGGGCTTCATCAATCACATTGTCCCGATCAACCGACTGGCGCATCATCTATCACTCGGTAAAACATAGTGTTCTCCGCGTCGTACGCTAGAACATAATCATCACAATTTTCTTCCAACAGGGGAAAGTGTGACGGATGAGACTTAGAGATGTATGGGCGAGCGGATCCTACAATCACACCACACTAACAAAACGTGCATGCTCCTTGGTTTTGACGACTGATGTCGTTTATTTTTTATTATTTTTTTGGGCACATTTTCTTTTTTGTTTCAATCGCATTCAGTGATTGCATCGGTTAGGTCGGCTGTGTGTTGGTATAACGAGCGCGCGGCGAGGCGTCGCGCGTCATTTCAGTTGCAGGTGGGCACGGATCCCCGGATCTGTGCCGGAGCATGTTCTTACTGTTGAGCTTGTTTAGTTCCTGGAGCGCCGCCGATGAATGTGACGGCGACGGCCGTGTCGCCCACGGCGGTGCGCGTCTCGTGGGCGCCGCCGCCCGCCGAGCGCGCCAACGGACGGATCGCTTACTACAAGCTGCTTTGTGTGGAGTCTGGGAGGGGGGATTCTGAGGCCACGGTCGTCAAACTGAATCAGACGTCGTTTGTACTGGACGAGCTGCGCCGCTGGACTGAGTACCGCATCTGGGTGCTGGCGGGCACCAGCGTGGGCGACGGGCCCGCCTCCTACCCCGTCACCGTGCGCACGCATGAAGACGGTACGTGTCTCACCATCACTGGACATTCACTAACATCCCAACTGTTACTTATCGACTCAATCTTATGACTACCCTCCTTAACCTTGAAGCTAAAGAATTCCTGAACGAGAAACTCTTGAAAGTGAACTTTTTAATATAATCTGAGGGAGCGTTAATAAACATAAAATCATAAAATTGAGCGATGCCGGGCCAAAGAACTAATTGCTAATAATTGATGAATAATTTAATTATCTTTCAAATTAACAAAGTTCTTTGGCTATGTAATATCAGAGGAGTTTGGAAGTTCATTTACTTTTAAAATATTTTTGTATTAGCTATGAATTTTTCAATGCGTTGTAATGTACATTCGATACGATCGTTTGGTACATCCTCTGTTATTACATCTCTTAACTTTCCCTTACAATAATATTCAATGAACATGATTTCTAATGATACATTATGATCTATATTTACTAACAAAACCATGGGATTCGACAAAGTTGGTATAAAGTGGTGTATAAAATTATTCATATGTAAGCGAATTCTTTCGATAAATATGAATGTTAAAAATTAATACAGTATGAATCATTTCAAAAGCTATATGAATAATTTTACCTTATAACATAAACACAGTGAAAATCGAACTGCTAGTAGTGAACGATTTGAAATGGTAAGCCAAGAATGCAGTTCAATTTTGTCTGTGAGTGAACTTGTGCAAATATTTATTGGTTCTACATTGGTGGTGGGCTGTTTCGAATAAACCATTAATACCATAGCAGAATAGTTCATATTCACATTAGCAAACTCGATGCGCTACAAATACTACCAAAAATACTAATGTCATTTTTTCTTTTGTTCCTTTTTTGTGAGCATATAGCAGGATTCTAAGCAAGGAGGTTCAGTTCTCGAAAAAAGTAATACTATGCTTGCCGATAATATTTCCATGTATATCTATAATCATGTCACAGATGATCATTTTGGTTTCACTGTATTATAATCGCTGTGCTCAGCGACATAGAGTTGACATTTCCACTCACTTGTCACATGTAATGATTTCTTTTTATGACGCGTCATATGATTCGTCATGACTCGTTAAGATGGCACTCACTGAAATGCAAAGTTTATAATGCACCTGGTATAGTGTCGACGGCACCGTTATATATTGATTTTGGCGCACAGTTGTTGAGTATTTAGCGATGGACACAATTTTGCATGCTTTCTTTACCGACACCGCACCGTTTTTCGTTCAATTAAGTTTTCACTGGGCACCAGATAGGTTTCACGTTTTGCTGCACGCAATTGGTTACGGTTTATTGTATAAGTATTGATTGCGTGAGGTGAATACTGCACTTTTAGGAATCACTCAGCACTACTAGCGATGACACGAGGTGAGAGAGCGAGTGCGTCACTCTTGCACACCCGCCCGCTGCTCGGCAGGGCCGCGCTGCGCGGTCAGCGCCGATGCGTCGCCGACCATCGGCGCTGACGGCGCAGGGCGGCGCGCTGGGCCCGCTCGCGGTGTGCGGACCGCTCCACACGCACCACGGCCCGAGCGCCGCATTTGAATACCAATACCGTCCCCACACGACACGCGCGCATGCTACTGAACTACTCACAATTACTACTTCTTTACTCACTGTACTGTCCTGACTACTATCTACTATTAGCGGGAAGGCTGCGGGTCGAGCCGCGTCCCCCGGATCCTCCGTCTAAATTCCTATCTTGTACCTACTGACTACTGTACACCTATTGGTAACTCTCGCGACGGATCCCAGGGATAGGTCCGCGACACTCTTCGCCTGTACTCCCCGATTGCTCAGCTCGGTTACTAGACTACGCGCTACCTCTTTCTATCTCTGTCTCTCTGTCTATCTCACTTGCTCTTGTGCTACCTCTTCTTGGCAGTAGCAGTTTCACTCTCGCCTCTCTTCTTTCTTCCGTATACTCTATCAAACTTTCGTCGTGCATGCACACTAGATATTGTGACATAAACAGAATACTATTATGCCTAACGTTCGCTATTGCCGTAAACAACGAACGGGTGGGGCTCAAAGAACGCTGCGTGATATACCAGACATCAATCACTCCTGTAAAGTACAAGGCCGAGTTCATATCAAATACAGACGAGTATTTTGAAGACCATCAACGGACACTCTGACACTGTCACAAACATCACAGAGGATACACGAGGTTCGAGGCATCACACACACAGAAGGTACGAAGGCGCACATTGACAGACACATAGAAGCACACACACACATAGACTGGCGCCGTCGCGTTAATCAATACATGTGCGTGTGAGTGACTTCTCTGCACCGGCGGGCGACGAGGGTCCTGACGTGTGCACGTTGCCTTTTTCTGTCCCACTTCAACATTTTGTAATCGTCGTTAAACGCTCATGTAAGCTCAGTTGCACGAAAACGATCCTTCGTGACAAACAAACTCCACACATTTTCACTCTATTCAAGAAATAAAAATTCCCATTCCCGTTTGTTCCGCGTGGCGAACAGAAAAAGGCAATGCACGCGAACCTAGACCGTCCCAAGCGGCTTAAACCGAATGCGCCTCCTAAAGAGCTCAAAATACACGAGGAAATAAAATAAGAGTGCCCCCATTTCGCCAACAAGCGTTCTACTCGTAATCTCTCACTTAGTAGTTCCGTTCGCCCTGCAATGTTCGCACAATTTGTCTTAAATGTATTTGAATGCGTTTTTCTCTTTTTTCTCTCGTCACTGACTTTGTATGGGCCGCTGGTAACCCCGTACAGCTATAAGGAGTGAGTACCAATTACTATAGTGCTTGTTTCAATGTGCGTTTGTGCTTGTGCCTTAATGCTTTGTGTAGATAATCTTCCTAGCTCCTTAATCTAACGACTACTAAAACAAACTGCAAGCGGTAACCTCTGAAAGCATGTCTTCGTAGACGACATTTTTGATGATTTGAAAGACTTGGTGTATACCTTTTTCTGTGATTTAATTTTGAATTTGTTCCCCCAAGTCTGTACGTCCCGGAGCATGATCCCTTGCAGTGTGTCAATTAAGGATTTTAGTTATAGAAATGCTGCTTTGGAAACTAATAGATGAATTACTTACTAAATGTTGACTCTTTGTAAAAGCTTGACGATTTTAGTTGTTCTTATGATGTGGATTGGAAGGTAATGGATTTTAATTGGTTATGGTGATGTGAAAGGGCGTAAATGATAATGTCTCAGTGTGTGTTGGTATTCAAATGCCCGATCGAGATGCTGACCGGCGTGTGTAGACACTCGCCGCGACTGAAGTGCTCTATCAGCATCACCGACGGGGTTTACCGACCGCACTTAAAAACTACGATCAAATTACTTAATTCGCAGCGCTTAACTGACAAGCCTTTGACGCCGATGCTTAATTCCATTTCTAGGCCCTTGAGAGTCGCTTTAGGTAGTTTTTTAGCACGCTCCCGTAGATGCTGATAGGGCAGTTTAGGTCGAAATGCAACCAGGTACGGCTCGGATGTCTCACATATCTGTTGTGTGCTCACAGTACCCGGAGAGCCCCAAGACGTGAAGGTCATTGCGATCAACTCGACGTCCATCCATGTGACGTGGAAGCCACCGCAAGAGAAGGAGAAGAACGGAATCATAAGAGGCTATCATGTGCACGTGCAAGAAGTACGAGAAGAGGTATGTAAAAATCCTTACTTTTCATTTAAAATTATTTGATTTTTGTATAAAATATGAACCGCAATTTTATTTGTATAGGGCAAGGGACTTCTTAACGACCCGATGCGGTTCAACGTAATGGACGATACGACTCTCGAATTGAACATATCGGGCCTCCAGCCGGATACGCGGTACAACGTGCAAGTGGCTGCTCTCACGAGGAAGGGAGACGGGGACCGAAGTGCGCCGGTGTCTGTGAAGACGCCTGGCGGAGTGCCAAACAGGCCTACCGTCAACCTGAAGTGAGTCTAAATTATTTATCGAATCATATTACATTCTGACGACATTTTGAACAGCAGTAACGAACCGCTATTTCCTTTGCAGGGTTTTGGAAAGGGAGCCCGTTGTATCGATAGAATTAGAATGGAGCAAACCATCACAAACATACGGTGACTTACTGGGATATAGACTTAGATACGGTATAAAAGATCAACCTCTCGAAGAAGTCAATTTCCCTGGTACTAAAATACACTCGTATAGAATTAATGATCTAGAAAGAGGCGTCCAGTATGAATATAGAGTAGCAGGTAAAAACCACATCGGAATAGGTCAAGAGACAATCAAGTATTGGCTCACGCCTGAAGGCGCGCCCAAAGGTCCTCCGACAAATGTCACATACCACTTCCAAACACCAGACATCATCAGCATCACTTGGGAGGCTCCCATCCGTGCTGACCGAAGTGGACAAATAAAGAAATATGATGTCCAATTTTTCAAGAGAGGAGATCAATCCTCTGTTGCAGAGAAGACTACAGAACTGACTAAAGCAGTGTTTACCGGTTTAGAAGAAGATGCGCATTATGTGTTCAAAGTTAGAGCGTATACTGATCAAGGAGCTGGACCATACAGCAAAGATGTGACGGCTCATACTGAAAGAGACATCGGTAGGGCGCCCATGTCAGTTAAAGCCGTTGCGACTTCAGAATCAAGTGTAGAAGTTTGGTGGGAAACATTCCGTTCGAGAAAGAAGATCATCGGTTACGTCATATTCTACACAATGACGCCAGTCGAGGATCTCGATGAATGGCAACAGAAGAGTGTTCACGTCACACACTCTGCTGACTTGGATAATTTAGAAAAGTTCGCAGAATACGCTATCGCTGTTGCTGCTAGAACAGCAGATGGTCTTGGTAGGTTATCAGAAAAGGTTACTGTGAAGGTCAAACCAGAAGAAGTGCCTTTACATCTTAGGGCTCAAGATGTGTCCACTCATTCCATGACGTTGTCATGGTCGCCTCCTTTACGCTTAAACCCCGTTAGCTATAAGATTTCCTACAATGCAATTAAAGAATTTGTCGACTCTCTTGGTATGACGCAAACGCAAGAAATACCAAGACGGGAAATCATTGTGAAGAATGATAGAACATCGTATTCGATAAATGATCTGTCTCCGTTCACAACGTATAATGTTAATGTAAGTGCCATACCTAATGACGACTCGTACCGACCGCCCACGAAGATCACTGTGACCACACAAATGGCAGCACCTAAACCAATGGTGAAGCCAGACTTCTACGGCGTTGTCGAAAACGAAATACTCGTTATACTACCTCAAGCCTCCGAAGAATATGGACCCATATCGCATTATTATCTAGTTGTAGTACCTGATGATAAAGCTCATAATCATAAGAATCCGGATCAGTTCCTAACAGACGATTTAATTAAAAATAACGTTCGAACAGATGATGAAAACGCACCTTACATTGCTGCCAAATTCTTGCAACGAAATATTTTATATACATTCCATCTCGGGAATGATGAAATGTATGAAGGTTTTCTAAACCGAAAATTGAATCCTAGCAAAAGATATCGAGTGTTCGTCCGTGCGGTTGTAGATACTCCTCAAAAGCATCTTTATACGTCCAGTCCATTTTCTGAATATTTGTCGCTAGATATGCGTGAAGCACCTCCGGGCGAAGAGCCCAGTAGACCTGATCCTAAAGATATCCATGGAGATCCTGAAATAAGAATAGAAGAGAATAGGAAAGAAGCCGGCATGGTGTGGGTTATTGGACCAATTATTGCAGCGTTGATGCTCTCACTTTGTTTAGTTGTGTTGTTCATAGTCAAGAGAAGACGGCAACCCTGCAAGGCTCCTGACCAGGCAGCAGTGACAAGACCTTTAATGTCTGCCGACGTTGGTTTTGGAGCGCCATCAGATCCCGTAGAAATGAGACGGCTGAACTTCCAAACTCCGGCTATGATTTCCCATCCTCCTATTCCTATTTTGGAACTTTCGGAGCATATAGAGAGACTGAAAACCAATGACAACCTCAAGTTCTCGCAAGAATATGAAAGTATTGAACCTGGTCAACAGTTCACGTGGGATCATTCGAACATGGAAGTGAACAAACCCAAAAACCGTTATGCTAACGTTATTGCCTACGACCATAGTCGTGTGATTCTCCAACCAATTGACGGAATTCTCGGAAGTGACTACATCAATGCGAACTATTGCGACGGCTATCGTAAACACAACGCTTACGTAGCTACTCAAGGCCCACTACAAGAAACGTTAGCAGATTTCTGGAGGATGTGTTGGGAACTCCGAACTTCTACAATCGTAATGATGACTAAACTTGAAGAGAGAACAAGAATCAAATGTGACCAATACTGGCCAAGCCGAGGAACGGAGACGTACGGCATGATGACTGTTACGATTGCAGAAGTTCAAGAGCTCGCTACCTATTGCATCCGAACCTTCCAAGTGGAACGGAATGGGAATAGTAGCGAGCGTCGTGAGATCAAACAACTGCAGTTTACTGCCTGGCCTGACCATGGAGTTCCTGACCATCCTGCGCCGTTCCTTCAATTCTTGCGACGCGTCAGGGCTTTGAATCCGCCTGATGCTGGTCCTTTAGTTGTGCATTGTTCGGCCGGTGTTGGGCGTACCGGCTGCTTTATTGTTATCGACTCGATGCTCGAGAGAGCTCGACACGAGCGCACGGTTGACATCTACGGCCACGTGACCTGTTTGCGAGCGCAACGGAACTACATGGTACAAACTGAAGACCAATACATATTCATCCATGACGCTTTACTCGAAGCTGTGATCTGTGGAGACACAGAAGTTCCCGCTCGCAATTTACACGCTCATATCCAGAAGCTGATGCGCATAGATCCTATTGAAAATATCACTGGAATGGAATTGGAATTTAAGAAGTTGGCTAATATGAAAGCTGATTCTAGTCGATTTGTGTCCGCTAGCTTGCCTTGCAACAAACATAAGAACAGACTGGTGCACATCTTGCCGTATGAATCGACCCGGGTCTGCCTGACTCCCCGCGACGGTTCGGACTACATCAACGCGTCGTTCGTCGATGGCTATAGATATAGAGCTGCTTACATTGCCACTCAAGGTCCCCTGCCGGATACTACTGATGATTTCTGGCGAATGCTTTGGGAACACAACTCTACGATCATTGTTATGTTAACTAAATTGAAGGAGATGGGCCGAGTAAGTATTTATACACCAATTTTTATAACATGGCTACAGGGTGCAACCATCCTGTAGCTAGTATACTCATAGCATTTCTTTTTTTAAATTAAGAATTGAAAAATTTCTAAGCAAAACTAAATTTAACGATTTGAATACATTAGCTACAGAAAAACAAAGTATGTTTTCATCTACAATTTCAATATTATTATTTTTTTAGTTTCGAACACCTTTCCGATATAATCACGTCAACATAAAATTATGATACTAAAAGAAATAATAATTAACTTAATATAATTTAGACCCTCATGACACTGTTTCCGAAACTTTTTGTTTGCAAAATATCTTTTTTTTTTGTGTAATAGAACAATAAACCTTTACACACAGTTCACTAAACAGTAAAAAAAAATAGTAGAAGAGACAACTATCCTATTATATAGGATAGTTGTCTCTATGAGAACTTTTTACTATAACCGTTATGTTTCTAGGAAAAATGCCACCAATACTGGCCGTCAGACCGTTCAGTACGCTACCAGTGCTTCGTGGTGGATCCCATCGCCGAGTATAACATGCCACAGTACATCTTGAGGGAATTCAAGGTACGTCCTCAGAAACAAATTGAAATTCTTGAATAACTGATAAAACTTTATTGATCTAACTTCCAGTTTTCCAATACCTTGTTACTTTGTTAGTAAACTTCGAACATCGTGGACTTAGTGTCGATGTCATTTGCTCTTCTTTAGGAAAATAGAATGAAAATTCTAAATTTCTCTGCTTCGTCGGTTGCTGGCGATACTGCTAGCTTGAGATCTTGCGTTCGGGAATAAAGATCTTAAAAATAATATTATTGGGTTTTCGAACTAGGTTTTTTGTTAGCTCTCTAGAATCTGGATTTTAACCCAGAGGCGTATGTGAAGTTGGGGTTGTTGAGTATACCAAACTGCTTCTCAGGTCAATAGTTCTTTAATGAAAGAAACAGCACAAAAAACTGTTGGGACTAAATCACTTATTTTAAATTTAAACTTATTATATTTTAGTGATCCTTTTGTTTCCTGAACGTCTTGTAGAAAGTAGCTACGAATGACAATGGTAAAAAAACGCGAATAAAATGCGACGCGTCTAGTGATGCGCGCATGATTCGACTAATTTAGTGTTGGGATCCCAACAGCGTAGTTAGTCTCACAAGACCCCGTATTAAAAGTCCCATGGTGGTAAAATGGTGCTTTTTCACAAATACTTCGTTCACCCAACGAGACGGTTGTGGATGACGACATGTTGCTCTGCCTCTAGCGCGAGCCCCCGTTTCATTGAAACAGCAGATACGACGGTAGTTACGCCTCTGTTTTTACCCAATTGACGGCAAAATAGAGAGGCCCTCTAACAGTTGGAATGCTGCATCTTCTGGTACATGGTAGCCACTCTAAAACCTTTCGGCCTTAACGCCATCTATTCTACGAGCAATATATACATATTCGAAGACATGTGACTTCCTTATAGGGAAGAGCCCTGAGTCTCAACAGTGAAAACAATACAATACAACCCTCGGATCTTGTCGAGTCAAAAATTACGCTCTGCAAATTTTAGCGCTTGAAAACTCATAAAAAAATAAATAGTTTAAACGAATAAATGCAATGTGCAGTTGTTATTGCTGTTAAAAACTGTTAATGGCATTTTTTTTAAACCTTTATTTTTCTACAAGTTTTCAAGCGCTAAAGATCCAACGGCCGTACTGTACAAGGTTAATATAATAATATATTAAAATATATTCCACAACTATCACACAACGTCGTCTAGTCCCAAGCTAAGCAGAGCTTGTGTTATGAGTATTAGACAACTGATAAATTTACTTATATATTTCTAACTACATACATATTATAGACTAGCTTCTGCCCGCGACTTCGTCCGCGGAAAATTTCTTGTAGTGATAGCTCGGTTAACATCCATGTTATATAAGTAATTTATAGCCTATGTCACTCAGGAGTAAAGCAGCTTTCTATTGTTGCTAAAATTTTTCCAATCGAACCATTAGTTCCAGAGATTACCTCCTACAAACAAAAAAATAAAAAAACAAACTTTACCTCTTTATTATATTAGTGTAGATGTAGATTATATTAGTGTAAATAAATTACACCCACACACAGAACAAATGATCGTGCTCATCACACAAACATTTCTCCTGGGTGGGAATCGAACCCACGACCTCCAGCATAGCAGTCAGGATCACTAACCACTACACCAACAGGCCAGTCTATACCAGTCTAAGGTTGTTTATGCTATGTTAACTTCTAATTTTAAATTCAAACTTGTCCAGGTAACGGACGCACGCGATGGGTCATCGAGGACGGTACGTCAGTTCCAGTTCACTGATTGGCCAGAGCAGGGAGTGCCGAAGAGTGGCGAGGGCTTCATCGACTTCCTAGGACAAGTACATAAGACTAAAGAGCAATTTGGACAAGATGGACCTATTACTGTGCATTGCAGGTAATTATTAATTCATTAAGCTGCAAGAGGACACCAGTGTCCGCACACCTAGTGTCTTCTAATATATCTGTAACTAGCCTTCTGCCAGCGACTTCGCCCGCGTGAAAGTAGGGTTCTCCATACAAACTTCAGACCCCCATTACATCCCTTTAGAAGCTGAATTTAAAAAAAAACCCTTTCTTTGTGTTCGCCTCCGTCGTAAAAAGAAACCTTATGCAAAATTTCACGCTCCTAGTCTCAATACTTCTGACTGTACGTTGATATGTCAGTCAGTCAGATTACCCTTTTATATATATAGATAGATAACAACTATGCAATTTTTCCTGGCTCTAAATGCCAATTATTATTAGTATTCATATTTGGCAGGTACTTAACGTAACGTAACTTAAATTTCATGATTTTTGTTCATGTAGCGCGGGAGTGGGCCGTACTGGCGTATTCATCACACTATCAACGGTTCTGGAGCGCATGCAGTACGAAGGTGTCGTCGACGTGTTCCAGACCGTGCGCACGCTTCGCACGCAACGCCCAGCCATGGTTCAGACTGAGGTAAGACAACTTTGACTCATGAAATGTTATTATAACTTGATTTATAGCTCTATCATCGGACCACCAGACGTACGGCATTGCGCCTCCGGTACATGGTGGATATCCCACATATACGTACAAAACGTTTTGGGAACACATTTATTATGCGTACAGCCAAGGAGTGGAATTCTTTGCCGGAGTCAGTGTTTCCTGATAGCTACAATCCGGGAATCTTTAAGTCAAGAGTTAGAGGTTACTTCTAGGTAAGCGCGCTCCATCGTCGACTGCATCGTCGCTTTCCAATAGGTGAGTTAGCGGTCAAGCGCGAGCCTATAACCAATAAAAAAAGGGATTTGAAATTGTCTACACCGAGTTCAAGACAGTGTGCACGCTACGCACGCAACGTCCAACAATAGTTCAGAACGAAGTTTGATGGGTTTGTGTCATATTATATTATTTTCAGTTAAAGACTAGCTTGTAACTATCTCGAGGTTGTCTAGTCTGTGTTAGAACAGAGATTAGATAGATATTTATTTATTTATTTTTTATTTATTTATCCTCATATAACTGCCTTTACAGGCTTTCACCCAATATGCAATATGCTCGTGTATGTACATAGATACACTACGTTACATGTCCTGCGTGTACGTCGCTCATGTATTGCTTAGCCATTATCCAGACTAACGTTTATAAAGGAATCCTATGGCGCAATACGAGTACCGTTTAAGTTAACCTATGTAGGTATATTATAAGTATGTTGATGACCTACCTCTGCCTTCTTAATCACCATTTTCCTTCCTTAATGTCATGTTCATCATCATCAGCCTTTCAATGTTCCCACTGCAGGGACACAGGCCTCCTCTCTCTAGGAGAGGGAATGGGCCATAAACCACCACGCGGGCCCAGTGCGGATTGGTGGATGTCACATGTCTTCGAATTTTTGGTTCTAGGACATGCCGGTTTCCTCACGATGTTTTCCTTCACCGTTTTGAGAGCAGTGGTGATGAAATAAATTACACAAAGTAATGCGCCTGGCTGGGTTCGAACCCGCGACCTACGACTCGTAAGTCGGAGCCGTTACCACTCGGCCACCACTGCTTTCAATATGATGTCATGTTACTTGGGTTAAATACAAACGTCTCCTACTTTTCATTCTTCCAATTTGAGCTTCATGCTTTTGTGTACTTTCTAAAATGTCGATGCCTTCCTTTTAAAGCAGTTCCCACAACGCTTACTTATAAGTTCAAAGAATTACGTGCATATGTGATTTAACATGTACATTCCTCAACAGCCCAATAACGACCTTGCAAGCATGTTAAGTAACTTCATTATAAACAGTACACACAGTAATTAGGAAGGCTATAAATTCTTACATAATTATTATTGCATAATTAGTGTTTTACTTCAACGCAGCGTACGGGTTGATTTATGTTTGCCGTAAGACTTGCCCGACAGAAATAGGTCACGGAGGTGTTGACAGCAGAATTGCATTTTATGCTGTTAAACGTCGACTGGCCAGCTACTGCATACGTTTACACTTCGTTCTGGTTTTTGAAGCACTTCCTCTACACCTAGTTGGGTGGAGCAAGAAATTATCTTTATTGTGTTGGAATATATAGACCGGTAGGCGCAGCATTGAAGGCCTCTCATAAGGTGGATCGGTAACCTGATGAGGGTAGTGGGAATCCGATGGATGGATGGACCAGTCGTTATGGCGATACGAGGAATGCCTATGTCCAACAGTGGACGTTTTTCGGCTAAAACGATAATGGTGATGGTCAATCCCGCTGGATTGATACAAAAATTAATGTACAGTTGACCTCGCCTAAAACTAGTACAAACCAGCCATGTAATTTACGCCAACTCCGTATTACGGTCCACCAGCTCAATACCACTATATGTGGTCCACTGTACACTGTACTTTTCTATAAATTCTGTATTGAAGATCCAAAGATCTTGGGACAATTCCCCAAGATCTTTTTTATTGATGATAGGCTAGCGCTTGACCACTATCTTACCTGATAGTAAGCGACGATGGAGCACGCTTGCCTAGAAGTAACATATTCACTCTTGACTTAAAGATCCCCAGGTAGTAGCTATCAGAAAACATAGGCTGTAAATCTCACTCGTTAGCTGTACGCACCATGAACATATTCCCACATCATTTTGTGCATATAAGTGATTCCATAAATGATTCCAGTACCCAAATTTCTATTGTTTTATAATGATGTAGGTACTAAATACTTTACTTTCCTACAGGATCAGTACGAGTTCTGCTACCGCGCAGCACTGGAGTACCTCGGCTCCTTCGACCACTACGCCAACTGACGATGAGACATACTCGTCTAAACGCGCACACACGGACTCTGTCAAGCGAAGTATACGACCTATGGACTTAATATTAACTCGGAACAAAGAAGTATTGGAAACAATTCACGCAAAAATATTTTTAAACGTAACGGTTATTCGATGACAGGTAAAGAAAGATGGCGTCAGTTACAAATGACTTTTGACATGTGCGATAGTGTCTGTCAAATATGGTTTTTGACATAACAATATCTAGGAACCAATCGGAAAGTAACAATATTAAAGAAGGTATACCAACGGCAGTGCATCGAAACAAATATATTTTTAATAGCGAATTACATAAGAATTGTTTCTCATATGATTTTTTTTAACTACGTAAACTTAAGTTTCAAATAGAAATAGATCCAAGTTTAGTTGGGTTCGTAACTTAAGTCAATTTATTTTTCTTAAGTACAAACTTATTTTAAATTTATTTGTTTGAAAACCTCCAACATGCTTTAATATACATTGCCATAAAATGAAGACAATAATAATATTAAATAACATAGAACTTACATCTAAATTCAACCCCACCTTAAAACTATAAATAGTCGAAATAGTTGTCATCATTTTCACAATTTCCCGCCATCACAGATAAAAAATGTCCGACACTTCTTTGTTCCGCCTTCGCCACAGATAATAATAAATATCTATCGACAGAGTCCCGCGCTGAATATGACCCTAAAGTAGTGATGTACCCGCGACATCGACTGACTGTCATCTTCAACTTCGTATAAGAGGCTAAAACATGTATGAGTGCCTAGGAACGCTACTTATGATGTATTTTACGATTGTGACCACTAAAAATCATGATTGTGAGTCGGAAGGGTAATAAATATAATTAATTATTATCCTATTATCTAACTTATGATAGAATACAAGCTGGAAACATATTTAGTATACGTTAAAATATACAACAGTTATTTACGACATTAACACGACTGAGTACAGAATAAAACTTCTCTATATTCATGATGAGAACTCGTAAAATCTTATACGTGATGTTACTACGCTTGTATAAAGTGTTTACGACGTGATCCGATGTTGCAGATTGCGGATATATCGTGACGTCACTAAATATGTCTCCGGCTTTCGCAGCTGTTCGTGCTATTTTTGTCTCTAAATCGGAACAGTTTAAATGTTAAAGTCCATATAAACAGTTGAATTATACCTAGATGCATTTATATTACGAGAAACGTTTTGAGAAGTATTTAATGATCAGTGTAATGGTTACGCCGTGATAATATAATTTGCTATCAAAATATAAACGTAACTTTAGTGAATGAACAGTGCGCTTAGAGACTTAAATAATAACTTTATGCGATATATGATATTCAATTCTGATCGTCACACATATATACAAACATAATATTGTAAAATGTATAAATAGTTATTGCAGCTGTAATTAGAAGTTTATTTTTCATATCGGGTGTTAAAATATGTTTAAGTAGTGTAAATTGTGGTAACACGTTTCATTATGCAATATTATAAATGAGAACTTTTAGACGAATCGGCTGTGTCGTGTGATTTTATGTGTCTGTCCTGTGCGTAGTACATAATGTTATGTAAATATTTGTAATTTCCAATAAAATTTTGTGTTGCTTGTGTTTAAGTTTAAAGTTGCCCAGTGAAACCAGCCAATCATGTTGACGTGACGTGAAGGAAAAAACATGGCCGCTAACATATTTAGTATTACGTTAATACATTACTTACTTTAGCTTCGTTTTAGTAAAACCTTTTCGATTTATCGTGTAAAATATAATAGTAAACAAAAATAAACTATGATTCGTGATACCTACCTAAGTTTAACATCATGCTAAAAATGTTAGCGAACCAAAGTATGGATTGGTTGATTTGCGAATTAAAAAAGTTAGCTTATTGCCATCGAATATTACTTGTAATTTTTTTTTTATAATATTATCGATTTGTTCAATCACTGCTTGCTTTTAGAGGATGATCGTGATTCGATGACATATCTATATGTAGTTAGACAAATCATATGTTTCGGTGTGGTAATGATATAGAAGTAAGGAAATGATGATTCAATTATATTTGAATCGGAAAACAATGTACGGTATGATGTTATAAGTGTTACAATGATAGAGAGTTTCAAAAAGATAAATCAAGACGGGATTTTTTTACATTTCTCCTTTGCGAAAAAAATAATGCCAAGAACTTTCTTTCCTTGAGCATTATTCTTCCGTTAATTTATGCTTCTTAATAAGACGTGGAAAATAATGGACGACAAGAAATAAACTTCGAGTGGCACTGTAAACGTGACTGCCACGACTCTAACACTATTTTAAGCTATCTTTAAGTGTAGTATGTTATTTAATATTTTACCGTAATCCCCTTGCATAGTAAATGTATAAGATTTTTACGTTTTTCACTCGTTTTATACAATATACCTACTTGTATCGATCTACCTACGTATAAATTAAATTTGAGCTTGTATGAAATTTAGGGAATATAAAAAAGTTGACGCAATTTTCAAACGTAGATATGCGAACAATTGAAGAGTGGCTCATATCTAAAGGAATTAAAATTAAACTAAGTACGTTTTGATTCGGTCGGGTAGTCGGCCGCTGACATTCGTAACTGCCAATTGTTTCACTTAGCTATAATGAAAGTAAAATATTGAATACAATAAAATACGAAACGTACGTAGAGTTAATGAGAATAATTGTTAAATTGAGGTTATAGTGAAAATTTAATACTCGTTGATGAATCATGTATAGCGAGGTTCGTAACATGTACACGCTAGGGAGCATGGCCGCTTTTCCTTGCTTTATTAGGAGGCTATGTAAACTTGAAAAAAAACTTTTATAACATTAATCAGTGATTTTAGGCTTTACATTCTATCATTCCTTTGTATTTTTCTTATTTTTGTAAACGTATATTTGTGTTCTCGCCGCGTCGACAGCGTCGTATCTTTCATTTTTTTAAACGTATCCGAACGCACATTGAGATCTCTTGTACAGTTTTTCGTGTTGCATTCTTAGGCTTAGGAAATATATCATTCTGCCATTAGGGAATATTTTATGTCGGATAACCTATCGCTGGAGTAAAACAATACCGCGTAACTACTAACGTTAATAAGTCTTATTTCCTTTTAATTTATAAAGAATCGTAAAAGCAAATAATAAAATGAAAATTACTTGACTGAAATGGAATAATTACACTGTCGTATTTTTTTTTTAATTTGCATCCAGTGCAGCTTTTAATCGAATTATTTTTCAGTTGCGCGGTATTGTGTTCAATGATTTTAGTAATATTATGCCATATTAAGGTGCTGTTTATTCCATTATTTAGTACAAAACGGTTGTTTTTACACGCGCGCATGTTCATCAAACAAATCATCGTTGATACCTATGTTCGGTATGTTAAGACTGATTTTACCAACTAATTTGTATGTGTTCTTAATTTGTATTCGTGTTTCTCCTGTAATGTAATGTTCACCATAAAATTATTTGTTGTTAATTGTTTTTGTACATGAATGCCGGTTAATCGTAATTTTATGTTTTTAATTAACATTTGTTCACTTACAAGTCTGGGTATTGTTGCTTGGAAGTTCTCGTTTATTATTAAAATGGTCATTTGACCAGTCATTTGAAGTACTTAAATATTTCCAATGTGACGTTTATAAAAAATTAAGTGGAGGAAATATAACGTGCCTAATGGATCCGTCAATCAATTACAAACTTTTTTAATTAACTCGATCTCCGAAAAATATAAAATTTTCGTCGCGAAGAGTTCACTTTGGAACAGTTTTTTTGTCCGATCAACAGTGCCCTGGATATGATGATGAATTGCTTATTTCTCTTGCATGTATCGAGTACAAAAATTTGCGACGGCTAGCCAATCAGCGTTTCGTATTTTTTTGCTAAGAACAAAATTATAAAGCGGGAACTACATTAGATCAACAACACGTGGGCCACGCGTGATTTGTACGTAGAATCGCGTCGCGTGGCGTGGGATATGTACCCCAAATCGGCGTACGTGGCCCACGTGTAAGCAATGTAGTTCTATCTTTATCTAAAGCCCTAGCTTTAATGATAATTATTTTAGTGCAATTAATATGGCGGACGCAATATGGCTGGCGGGGCGATGTGTGAATGTAACGTAGAAGTTAGTAGACGACAATTATTTTGTAAAAATTCCCGCGCTGCGTTTCGGGACACAGTGGATTCGCAAAATTATACATATGTATATGGAGAAATAAATTTATGTGAGACCCATAACTGATTGTTTTCTTTATCACTAATTCGAAGAATCACCTAACTTAAGTGGAAGTGGGCAGTGGACATAGTATATTTGCAGCGACACGTCATTACTAGATCAGTCGCTCACGCCTCTTAGGTACTGTTGCGTACAGCTAGTGTTATCGTATCAGTAATACATAGTGGTAAGAAAATTTTCAAAAATGAAATTTAAAACAGCAAGCTGGAAAAATAGTTTACGACGTGAAAAGTCGCGTTAAAAAAGAAACCATTGAAATCGATGGTAAGTTAATGCAGGTTAAAAATTAATAGAATCTACTTTTGTTTTTATTTTTTCTTGAATATACCTACTTGCAAGATAAGTCACAAGCAAAAACTAGTGTTACTAATGTTAAGGGTCTAAGGTTCAAACAAACGAATCAAAAAAAAATATCCTTAAAAACGTGCAAAGAAATTCTGTGCGCGATTGTACACATGCGCCGATTGCCCCCACTAATTTCATTGAGTGATCTTAATTCACCGCTCAACCTTTAAATTTATATTTAATATTATAAAGGAAAAAGTTGATTAAATATAAAGCGGGAATAAAAGTTGATTAAATATGTAACGCACAGAGTATAATTTTTTTATCGCAATCAAAAGACTCTTTCCCCAACTCATCGAAATTTAAAAAATAAATCATGCTCAAAATATACATGCATTAAGCTTTAAATCTGAAGGCAATAAATGGACAGTTTCAAATAAATGCTACTCAATAAACGACATGGTAGGTTTAAATATAAGTACTGAACTGATGTCGTATTACAGTAAAACATTTTAACGACGAAAGTTATTCTTTAAATGCTTTTATTTTGATTTAAGAGCGGCCAACCCGACGTACATTTTCATACAACCACTCTTGCGTGATTGTGATGTTATTACACATCTTCTTTAGATATTTTGGATACACAGATGGCCTGTGGATATTATCTAGGTTTCTATAGAAATCAAAACGTAAAGTTGTGTAAGAGCAATCCAGTAAACACCTCTGAATATCTGCTATTTTACGTGAACTTTGACTCTCCATAATGTAAGCCTAGCTCTTTTAATTGAGATTCTAAATGTTGTCATATTTTTTTCTTTCAGAAATCCTTAAGGGTTTAATAAAAAAACATATTTTACAGACTTCGTAGAATTACTTTTGCATCAAACATAACATTGGATTGATGAATCAATGAGCTTTTAAACCATGCTCAACGTAGACGATAGGCGAGTCGGGAAGGCCCACCTTAAAACTCTTTGGTAGCAAAAATGAAATATTTTACATTCAGTTACGACAGGCCTGTCAGTCTACTAGTTAGACCTGACTGCTAAGACGGAGGTCGTGGATTCGATTCCCGCCCAGGACAAATGTTTGTGTGATGAGCATGGTCATTTGTTCTGTGTCTGGGTGGAATGTATTTATGTGTGTGTATTTAGAAATATATAAGTTTGTTTATCACTTGTCTAATTAGTACCAATAACACAAGCTCTGATTAGGCTAACAGGCCAGTCTATAAATACACCTTTATAAGTCACCGAGATCTTTATTTATCCTTTATCCTTCGCTCGTGAATCGTCTTAAGACCATTAGTAACCGGAGAATCTAAAGAATTTTAGATTATACTAATAAAAAAAAATACAGAAACACGATCGAGATTTATTTTTGTAGTATAACTATCTGTCGCCACCGTTTAGACTGTCGTGAAAGTAAAAAATATTTTTCAAGGGTATGGAATAAATGTGCCCTGCACTCTGCCATATTATGGCCATAATATAGCAGCGTATCTGCCGTATCAGTGATACGGGGTCCACGCACTACTGGGGCCCCGACGTGGGCAAAAATTTATAACATGTTATTCACAAAAAAAACAACAGGAACTCGGGGGATGAATAGAGACAAATTTTTATTACGATTATTACTTTGATTTCATATTTTTAGTTATAATAAAGCCATTTTATTTTCAACATTCAATTTATAAAAATATTTTAATTCTGCAAACAATAATTAAATAACGTAAAAAAATAACAAAATGTTGTTTCTATTTACCCCCGATTTATTTCTATTCACCCCGTTTTAGGGCCCCTGTGGGACTGGCTACGCCACTGACACTGCCACTTAAGTTTGGCAATTATTCGTGTTATATTGGTATTCTTCGTTCTGCTTAGGATATTTTCTTTTCTTGATGATCACGTAAGAAAACTCTGAACTCTTTTTATTGGCTTTTTTTTTTAATTAATTGATATAACTAGTGCTTGACTGCAATCTTACCTGATGGTCGACGATGCGCACTGTTCCCGTGGGAAGGAGTTGTCAGCAACTGTAGGGGCCCAGCAGAGTCGAAGCCTTCTGGGGCCAAGAGTTGATGCGAAAACGGAACACCAGGGCCCTGGAACTAAGGCAAGAAGGAACGGTGGGTAAAAAAAAAGCTGTTTATTTCTATTAAAATACAGTTTTATACAGTTTTTTCCGCCATAAAAAAACCTATTGTCTTTCCTTCCTATTGTCTTGTATCTAATCACGGTATTCGAACGGTTAAAGCTAAGTAAATGGAAGATGCAAAAGTTATGAAGACTAAAAATATGTGTAAATGGAGTTTCATGCACATTCTTCTCCATAGATTATACTATATGGATTGTGTAATGATTATAATTTTCTGACTTTTGAACATTTCAAGAGTCGTTGTAAATGGTTTAATAATTTCAAATAAATGTATGAGTTTTTTATTGATTCTTCTTCTTAAAAATGTTTAAAACATGAAAATTAGATTGTCATGAAAATAAAATCGAAGAAAGATATCGTCCTGCGTCGCATTTAACCGTAGCAACTGCTACGCTCCCTGCTACGGCGTAGCCAACGTAAGTGCTACGGTCTCTAGAACATTTAAATATCTTTTTATAAATTTTTTATTACTTGTTTTTGCTAGTGGCTTTGCCCGTGTCTTTACTATATCTATCCATTATACATCATAAGTTCCAAGATATAACCTATCCTGGTATGAAATTTCATTCAAATACATTAAACAGTACCAGTGTGTATGAGTGACATACACACATAACTATTAGGGTATTATACGACAGTGTGAAGATGAAGATGTAAAACGATTTAATTTTATTAACTTCACACACAGTAGTGGTACATACTCGGACTGAATGGAACAAGGCATTCTCTACCAGTCAACCTTTGGTTTAAAAAAGACAGCTCTGTGGTAGGTCACAATAAATTAATAACAGATATTTTTATTACAATGTAAGTAGTATAAATTGAGTGATTTATAATAAAATACGTATACGTTAGATTTTGGTCGTTTTAATCCCGTGGAGGGTCGATGAAAGATAAAATTAAAAATTATACTATTTATTAAAACTGAAACCAATTTTAATTACCGTAAGGTACGCAACGACTAAAAACTACCTACGGTAATTAAACCCACTCAGGTGTTGTTTACTAAAAGAAATGAAAATCGTATTCGCGTAAATTAATTATAGTTTTAGAAAAAAAAGTACATCATTTTTTAATTTTATCTTTACAAATCGATAGTGTTTCATGTTTCCCGCTCCACGGGATTAAAACGACCAAAATTTGACGGTGTGCATGTTGATGTTATAAACTAATAAATATTAAATAATTCTAATATATCTAAATTTTCAACGTTACTAGATACGTGATTTGCAATAACCATATTCACTTAACAATTCTATGCTCAAAATACACGCCTATAGGTACAGTCTTCCCCAAGTGGAGCTCATCCAGCCATGCCACAGAATATCCATATCACTCCTTTGTTAAGCATATTGGACTGAGACATCTAAAGCCTCAGCATCTTCACAATATGCAACTTGGCTCTATAATAATCAATAGCCGATTCAGGAATGAATATATTGTAGGCAAAGTTGTGCATATGAATTGATATGGTTCATTTGATCGAAATGAGCGATGATATTTGAGTTCATTGTGAATCAAGGCAGGTATTGAGATCATTGAAAAGCTCAGCAGCACCGTTGCTCAGGGCTGCAGGAATATAATAATATAATATATTCCACAACTATCACAAAACGTCGTTTAGCCCCAAGCTAAGCAGAGCTTGTGTTATCGTCACCCCCGGGCAATAAGTCGGTAAACGCCCAAAATTTGTTATTCGATTAATACTACTGTTTAACATATCTATGAGTAGCTTTTGTCAACGGCTTCGCCCGCGTACATAATATATAGCCTATGTCACTCAGTGGTAAAGCAGCTTTCTATTGTTGCTAAATTTTTTCCAATCGGACCAGTAGTTCCAGAGATTATCTCCTACAAACAAAAAAACAAATTTTAACTCTTTATTATATTAGTGTAGATTAATACTCTATTGTCCGGAAAATGAGTTTGTTATCGAACAACTCATTTTGGTGATTTGCGACTTATTCTCCGGAGGCATCGTTATGAGTAGTAGACAACTGATAAACACACTTATATAATTCTAAATACATACGTATTATAGATAAATTACACCCAGACACAGAACAAATGATCGTGCTCATCATGCAAACAATTGTCCTCGGTGGACATCGAACCCAAGAACTCCGGCATAGCAGTCAGGGCCTCTAACCACTACACCAACAGGCCAGTCTCAGAAACAGGTCAAAATATATGAAAGCATGACTCAGAACGGAAAGCGAATGTATTGTAGTCAAAGTGACAATGAATTGATATAGTTCGTTTGCAACTCGAAATGAGCGATATTTGAAATTATTGAGTTCATTATGAATCAGAGCAGGTATTGAGATCATTGAAAGGCCCAGCAGAACTATTGCTTACGGCTGCGGGAATATCTGTAAGAATGAATCAGAACGGAAAGCGAATGTATTGTACTAAGTCAAAGTGCCCCACCAAAAACATTAAATGTAAAAAAAGGCAAGTCTCTCTACGCAATTCTTCCATCGTAAAAAGTTTTGAGATCGCATAGAGGCCAAGTCCTGTTCAACTAAATTTGTAATAATAAATCAATATTCTGTGACTATATCAATAGTTTTGTTTACATTATAATAATAATTTAGTGATTTGGCCATGAGCACAATGAGAAAGAATGACTCAGAATAGAAAGGGTTGGAAGGGAACTGAAGCAAAGAATAATCGTGGTAATTACTTGAGTGGAAAATGTAAAATTGCTTTTTTTAATTTTAATTCATTTTTATACTTGGTCACTTATAAACGTCAGAATCTATTGCAAGGTTCTAATTATGGCGAAGAACTGACAAGAAACTCCTTGGTTCTAACAACCCAAACACCTTCCCTTCTATTAATTAGATTTTAAAAAAAAAACCTCTAATACTAAAATCTTTAACGTAAAACAACCAAAAGTGGAGCAAAACATTTCAATTGAAAATAAGAGATGAGAAAATCCATTTTTACATATCCCGTACTATCTGGCTGTACAGTCGTCTACCCGCGACTACGATCACGCAACGTAACAAGTACACGTAGCATAGTATCACGGAAACCAGGCCGACGTGCGGCACGTCCTCGTCTAGCTCACTTTGTTAGATAAAATCTGTATAAAATTCTATTCCACTACTACAAATAATTCTACTGTAAATAATCTATACTACCTACACCGACCGTTAAATTTTGGTCGTTTTTATCCTGTTGAGGGTCGTTTCGGCACATGAATTGCTATAGTAAAGATACAATTAAAAAGTTTTTTTTTTCTAAAATCGAATTTAATTTACGGGTAAGTATACAAAATTCATTTCTTTATGTATACAACAGCTGAGCGGGTTCAATTACCGTAGGTAGTTGTCAGTCGTTGCGTATTAACTACCTACGGCCATTAAACCCGCTCAGCTGTTCTTGACAACGTGCTTTACAAATCGACTGTGTTTCATCTACTGGATCGACCCTAAAAAGAGAAACTGATTGACTGACATATCAACGCACAGGCGACAATACTGGGACTAGGAGGCGTGAAGGGGACTAGGAGGCGTGAAGTTTTGCACAAGTTTTCTTTTTATGTCATAGACGAGCACTGAGAGAGGATTTTTCAAAAGCTGTCCCCTAAAGGGATGAAACAGAGATCCAAAATTCGTATGAAGAAAGTTATCACACGGGCAACGCTGCTCTAATAAGTAATAAAGCGATTAATAGAAGTCTCAAAAACTATAATACCTACAAACTTAAAAAATTTATTTTAGGTTTTTTAGGGTGTACACATCCGCTAAAAACGGATTTTACGAAACTCCACCCCTAAGTGGGCGATACTAGTGAAGGAGGAGGCTGCCCGCATTAGGCAAAGGCAACGACGCACTCGGCGTAGCCGTCGCCGCCGCGATCACGCCGATATCCGGCCACCGTAGACGCTGGCTTACGGACGGTGAGCAATGTATGGTAGCTCGCAGTCCGGTTGTCTGGTAACAGTCCAGACCGAGCCGAAGTCGTCGACGGCGTGCACTGTTCCTACGCGCCTCAAGGAGTTGTCAGCAAACTGTAGGGGCTCTTCAGGGTCGAAGCCTCCTGGAGCCGAGGGTTGGTGCGAAACCGTTATACCGGGGCTCTGGGAATAAGGCAAGGGAGGAACGGGGTAGGTTGTTTGGTCAGTAAGAGTCTGACACTGTTTCCCGCTCCGCCCAAGAGCGGGATTCGTCATTGGATGATTTTTACCTACCATAAAAAACCCCCCTAAGTGGGCGAGGGCGAAGCCGCTGGCAGAAGCTAATATTGTATGCGGATTCCGATCCCGATTTCCGGTCAACGTAGGAGCGGGCTTGCGGACGGCGGCAATAGTTGAGTTGTCAGCAAAGCCGTAGGGACTCTGAAAAAGGGTCGAAGCCTACTGGGGCCCAAGCTCTCTTTCTCAAAGGAAGCCCTAGCCCCAGTGCGAAGGGCAAAGAAGTATTTAGTTAGTAAGAGTAAGTAACACTGTTACCCGCTTGGCCCAAGAGCGGGATTCGTCACTGGACGATTTTTGCCCACCATAAAAAAAAATACTATTTCGAACAATTCCGCAAAACTGGTCCCCTTATAATTTTTTCCACAGGCGAATCCACCGACAAAACCATATCTTTATTCAAAAGCCTTTTAATTCTTTACAATCTTTTAATAGGTTCTTTTAAACCTGTACTATTTCTAAAGGCAGCTAAAATATGATTAATTACCAACGTTTCGCGTTTTAGCGAATCGATGGGTTGTATTTAAATCATCGGCTTAGCGTTCGTTCGGTAGCCATATTGGCTGGCCGTTCCCGCCTTTAATCCTGCCATAAATAACTGACGGACGCTTGTCTATGGCTTAAAGGAAAACATTTTTTTATTAATCACCAGATTCATTTACAAATTGTATAGATACTTTTTTAAATGAAATGGTGGTTTATAATGATGGTGTTTTTATAATTATGTCTTGAAATTAACTGCAGGGGTCGGTATCTTATTTAAGTGGTGGTCCCTAAAAGTATTTATTACTAACTTTTGTCAGCGGCTTCGCCCGCGTACATACAATATAGCCTATGTCACTCAGGAGAAAAGCAGCTTTCTATTGTTGCTAATTTTTTTCCAATCGGACCAGTAGTTCCCGAGATTACCTCCTACAAACAAAAAAAAATTATATTAGTGTAGATGATTTACCTTACTTAGGATAATTTAATTGTAGCTGTTGTAGGTACTTCTTTTATGGTAAGCAAAAATCATCCAATAACGAATCCCGCTCTTGGGCGGAGCGGGACTCTTACTGACTAAACACCCCAACCTGTTACTTCTTTGCCCTCCGCACTGGGGCCAAGCCTTCCTTTCAGAAAGAGACCCTGGGCCCCAGTAGCTGTTATAGTCAATTTAGCTGTTGCAATTTAGTGTTATATATCAATTTAGCTTTATAAGTGTTGGAAAACTAGAGTAATCCAGTTAACAGTGAATGAAAATTTGATATATGTCAGTACTTTGAATTTTTATTGATTCTCTCACTGGAAAACAAGCAATCCCATAGCTCTGGCCGGTTCCGATAACTCGGTGACGTTAGCATGCCCTGTCAATTAGACTGACACTCTCTGAGGCGTGACTGGAACACAACGCGCTTTCAAAAAAAGCCTAATCCTCATTGAAAGGTAAGCTTTTGCTCACCGTCCGCAAACCAATCAACAAGCGACTCCCAACGCTCAGAGCGTCTCTTGCAGCAGCCTAGGCGTATAGATTTTAAGGAAGTCGTTGACATTTTGACATTGCGCTCATTTCTCTTTCTGAAAAGAAGGTTTGGCCCCAGTGCGAATGAAAAAGAATGAACGGAGTGGAGTGTTTAGTCAGTACAGTACGGCCATCGGATCTTAGTGAGTCTGGAGTTAGGCTCTGCGAATTTTAGTGCTAGAAAACTCGTACAAAAATAAAGGTTTTAAAAAAATAAATGCAAATAACAGTTTTTAACAGCAATAAAAACTGCAAATTGCATTTATATGTTTAAACGTTCGTAAAGCCTAATATAACTTCAGACTCGCCAAGATCCAACGGCCGTACTGTAAGAGTATTACACTGTTTCCCGCTCCGCCCAAGAACGGGATTCGTCATCGAATGATTTTTGCCCACCATAAAAAAAAAACAAAGTCGCGTTTAAGGTTTTATGAGAAGATGGATGAAAATAAGTAAAAGTTTACTTATTTTATTTATTTTTGTAAATTATATGTACCTACTAGCTTATATTTATTTATGCATTGTTTTATTAAATGTATTTTTAGTTTATAAGTTTCCTTATGCAGCTTCTTAGATACTCTCTGTAATATTGCACAAGTTGTAACAAAATAATTAGCATATAGCTAACTAGCTTTTGCCAGCGGCTTCGCCCGCATACATAAAATATAGCCTATGTCACTCAGGAGTAAAGCAGCTTTCTATTGTTGCTTAAATTTTTCAAATCGGACCAGTAGTTCCAGAGATTACCCCCTACAAACAAAAAAAACAAACTTTACCTCTTTATTATATTAGTGTAGATGAACTTGATACACTGTAAGCGTAAATTATAATTATTATTTATCGGGTAATCAGTTCAGATCTTTATTAATGGATACGATAATTCATTTGTCGGCACAAGGAGATAGATTAATGCACAGGATTGATGGCTGTTTCTTATTAAAACAATTTTCGTGACAAATGCTAAGGAAACATGAAGAGATTAAATTCTTAACTCCTGCAAAAATGTAAATAGGTACTTGTTCCTTGGTGCTGCTTGTAGTTTAGGTCATTAACTACTACAGGAGATTTAGTACTCTCACAGCTTACTAAGCTTAGATTTAGTGACTAAAATTCCAAAAGCTTGTATGGGTATCTGCGCATGTTCTTACAAAAGTTTATCGACTCGAGGTCGACTGGTAGAAAATGCCTATGGCATTAAGTCCGCCTTTGTACTTATTATGTGCATAAAGTTTTTATAAATAAAAATAAATAAATAAAATAAAAGTTTATATGCTCTAAATTAAAAATAGATAAAAATAAATCGACCAAGAGCGTGTGCGGCCACGCTCAGTGCAGGGTTTTTTTCAAAAACTGTTCATCCTATAAAGTTCAAAATAATTTTCCTTGAAAGTATACTTTAAGTTTCTACTTTTGAGTATTTTTTCATATTTTTCAAACTAATGGTTCAAAAGTTAGAGGGTCCCCCGCCTCATTTTTTACTTCTCGAGCGATTATTTCCGAAAATATTTACATTATCACAAAATCACAAAACTATATATAGGAAACCCCTAATCATTTTTAAATACCTATCCAACAATAAATATATCACACGTTATGGTAGAAATGAAAAAAAAAAACACTTCACACTTTAGGTGTAAGGGAGGTAGCCTAATTAAACTTTTTTTACTACTTTTTGTTTGTGCACTTTGTCGGCATGGTTGATATACATATTGATACCAAATTTCAGGTTTCTTGTGCCAACGGTCGCTGAGATTATCCGCGGACGGACAAACAGACAGACATGGCGAAACTATAAGGGTTCCTTTTTGACTACGGAACCCTAAAAACGAACAGAACGTTGGATGACAATGCTGATTCATTGACTGAAGACAAGTCGATTTTTTAAATTGCTATAAGCTTGACTGCGATCCCACCTGATGTAAGCAGTGATGCAACCTTTGATGGTGAGGCGCACTAGTTTATTAAGAACCTATTCACTCTAGCATTGAAGACACCTAGGTTATAATCGGACGGAAAGACCGCACCTGGCAAACTATTTCAGTCTCTCGATGTACGCGGTATAAACGACGAGGCAATACGCTTAGTCCGGACCTACACGTCTCAACAACGTAAGAGTGGATATTTGCCGTACGCGACGGTTGTCCGATGGAAAACTGAGATGGCGGAATTAAATCGTGCAATTCCCGCGCACACTCTCTATCCCTCTGGTCACGCGAAGAGTCGACCAGCTGTGATCTCGAACGACAGAAAGAAATTGGATAAAAAGTATTTATCCAATTTTAAAAAGCGTTTTTATTTCTTTATTATACAAAGTCGATAAGACAGGTGGGCTTTGTATAGCAAAAAAACCCGCTGCTCCACACATTTTTTCGTGTTATGCGAATATAAATCTATGGAGCAGCGGGTTTTTTACGTCATTTTTGGGTAGGTCTCATAGTAGAAGTTGTTTATATTGGTATGTACAATGATCCTTTTTAAGGGAAACCAATCGATCGTATCAAGTTTGTGTAACCAATACAATTTTACAAAACTACTTACTTACATAGTAATACTGTTGCTGCACACTACAAGGACACAGGTGTATGGTTATTTGAATCAGATCACAGTCCTCCGTGTATGCACTGTATCACGCCTTTTTTTTATGATGGAAAAAATCATCGAAAGACGAATCCCTTGGGCGGAGAGGGAGACAGTGTCAGACTTCTACTGACTAAACGACCTACTGTTCCTTCCAGCCTTAGGGCCTCCAGGGCCCCGGTGATCCGCTTCCGCATCAACCTTTGGCCCCACACTGTATCACGGTAGGATAGTCTTCCTCGACTCTCACAACACAACACTGGGACAACATTTATAACTTTTAATAACTCATAGTATTATACATAATTGAATACCGTCATTAGAGACACAACAGAAAGGCAATAGGTCTGCGAACGCCGTCGTTTGGGGCTTGAGAGTTAAAACAGCAAGTTAAAATCTAATTCAATATGTGAGCAGCTACATTTTTTTTATTGCAATGTAGGTAGTTTGAATTATTTTTAGTACACGCAAGAAATTAATCTCAAGAACATGTAGAGGTATCGAGTTAAAATTTAAATTACATAGACACGTACCTAAGTCCCTAAAAACTGTGAAAAATCAAATTTCTAAGATAACTTTTAAAAAATTTACACTTTATTGAACTTAATTAAAATATTGCCTCAAAATTCACCTATTTCCTACTGTTCATGTAGATTTAGTGCTTAAAACAAGCACTAACATTATACTAAACACTAGGAATATAATTATTTGTCAGAATTAGATGACCGACCGGTAGCGACTGTCAGAGATTCCTTACCAATCTTTATGAATTAAACTGCCACAACCTCTAATCACTTTCATATTAAAATTCCCCAAGAAAAAGGTTCCTTGGTAACATAATGATAGTCTAGCAAACTGTCAAAATGAGGCACAAGTTTATTAAAATATAATCCGCCGTACATGCCTGGCATGGATTCACCTACGTAATCCCCTTAGGTAAGTCGGATTTCTCCCCTACTTTTGCGTGAAATACTTACCTTCATTTTGGCCTAGTGCTTTCAATATTAAAAGGTCTTATGGATAGACACATTACTGACTTCGGTGAAGAAAAATATCGTGCGGAATCCTGAACTTAACTTGGGGTTAAAATAAGTCTGAAATCGCCACCTCACTTTCTTCCTCTTCTTTTTGAATCGATTATAAACTCGTTAAACTGTTGGGGCCCCGTAGGTGGCTACGTTAACTGCAGCATCGGTGGCAATAATTAAATCCTCCATAGTGCAGGTGTATGGGCATTTAGGGCACTCCAGCAAGTGGGCCATGTTTTGAACAAGGGCGCCGCACTCACATTGAGTATCCAAAGGGTCTATAAAACCCCATTTTGCCAAGTTGTACTACCTGCTTTCCATACAGACGGAAGAATTCATGTCCAGGCGGAAGAATTTCTTGTGGCTACAAAAAGTCATCTGATTTCTTGAAACAACGGACTTCTTCTTGCCACCCCGCATGAAACTTGATAATTATCAGGCTCATGAAGTAGTGTCTTCTTTATAAAAAACGACGATTTTGTTTTGCAGTAGGACAGGTAACATCTCACTGGTTTTATATGAGTCGGTCACTCGGTTGGTAAGAGTTTCGTGCAGGTTGGATTCTGCGGGCGTGGGCGCTCAGAATGGAAACTATGTCCGTCAACCGAATGATGTCAGGGAACTCAATGGTCATAAGCTGCTGTACACAGTGAGGCTTAAGGATAACCCCTTTATTGGAAGGGTCGAAGCCAACTGGGTTCGTGTCTAAAAACAAGGTGGTATATATGGCGACGTAGAAACGGGGTAGGTTGTTTAGTATGAGTCTGATACTGTTTCCCGCTCCGCCCAAGGGCGGGATTCGTCATTGGATGATTTTTACCCACCATAAAAAAAACCCCTTTACTGTCCCCCTAGAGATGGGCCTTACCAAGCGTTGTGCAGTGGCAGTTCCGACTGGTAAAAAAAATACTAAGTGCATCGAAGCAAAATTTCAGTGCATTAATCTTTATTGTAGCCTACTCTTTTATTTGAGGTATATAAGGCTTGTATAAGGGTGTCCATTATTCCAGCAACAACCTGTATAGAAAGGTTTAAATCAAAAGGTAACAACAACAAAAAACAATTAACATTCATAAAAACACCAACACAAAGCTTATCGTAAGCAACAACCAAAAACCATCTTAAAAGCTTATTATTAAACGAGTAAAAATTATATTGGTCGCTTCGGGCACTCCCCTACTTAATAGAAGGAATTTTTATCTCGCATTTTGCAAAATGGTGCCCAAAAGGAGAGGTAATATCCATTACTTTAGCTAAATTAAGTCTTATTTTGCGTGACATCGTTTGCCTTTCTTGCTTAAGAATTAAAAAAGAATATTAGTCTATATTTTATTGCTGCTTGGACAAATTGTGCGTTTCTTTTCAGACGGTATAACGGTGATCAAGTACGGCGTTTCATTAAGTCCTTCTTAATGTGTCTCTCTCGAATATTCAACAATTACGGTATCCTTTACATTTTGTAATTAATATTAAGATGCTTTCTTGTTTTTTTTTTTTTTGCCAAAAGAAATAGACATTTCCCTTTTTAATTGACGCAATTTTGAGTGGCGTGGTGTTTAATGGAATTACTTTTCTACTCGTATTTTGAACCTTGGCTGACGATTAATAAAATTAACAAGCTAATTTGATATGGACGTTTAAGAAAATGGCTTCCTTAATAAACATAATTATTCAAAGAAGAAAAGAAAGTTACAGTGTTACAGCTTCCCGCGGTACCAATACAAAAGTGAGTATAATTCTCGTCATACACCGTCAACCTTGAATGCGCAATCATTACAATAACTATGGATTTTTTTATGTTTAAAAAAATTATCAAATGACGAATCCCGCCCTTGGACAGAGCGGGAGACAGTAACAGACTTTTTTTTTTATTAATTATAGGTTTGCATTTAACCGCTATCTCACCTAATGGACGGCGACGATGCGGTTTCTACTGGCTAAACGAGCCACCGTTTCTTCCTGCCGTAGTTCCAGGGCCCCGGTGACAATAACTATGGTATCTAGATGAATTTTAATTATGATCTTTGTGGAGCTGTCAATATACTTAAAGTACGGCCATCTGATCTTGGCGAGTCTGAAGTTAGTCGTCTCTGCGAATTTTAGCGCTTGAAAACTCATAAAAAAAAGGTTTAAAAAAATGCCAATAACAGATTTTAACAGCAACAACAACTGCAAATTGCGTTTATTTGCTTAAACCACCTTTTTTTACAATGTTTTCTTCTTTTTTTTTTTTCTTTCTCGCCAAGATCTGACGGCCGTACTGTACGCAATACGATCATCATTTGGGCATATTACCAGTCGACAGCAATAAGCCATATTTTTTAACAATCGATTTCAATTTTTTGCGTATATTTACAATACTTACCTATACTTTAGTATTGACATTGTATACATATATATATAAAAACAAAATACTTTGAAAAAACAAACTGTATTTGTACCTTTTACGCAACAAATTGGGTTACCAAACACCGGTATCAAAACACACCTACATCCATACACAAGAGTACAAAAAAAAAAATCACACAATGGAAATAAATCAGATTTATTCGATTTCGCCTCCGTAGGGCACGAGGTACGGTTTCAAGTAATAAGCTTTAAAAGTACCTAACGTAAGACGATCTCATGTGCAAAATTAATTTAGGCCTCCCCCAATACCATATGTAAATGAAATTGAACTGGGCGTTATTTTATTGAAGGGGGAAAACGAGAAAGGGGGCAATACGGCCCGATATTTGACGATGTTTGAACTTCCGTGCCGAGGTGGGAATCAACGAAAGGAGATTTTTTTTCTTTTGTCTTTATTATGCATGAGGAATAGGGTTGGGTATTGAAGTAACTGAGCCGCTGAGTGTTTTGATGGAATAGTTCCGTAGATTTTGGATTCTGTGGTAGTGGCGTCCCCTAATATGTTTTGGATGTTTCAGTGTTATAAATCTGAGTGTATACAGACTGAAAGTCTTGTGAAGGTGATCAGTAGCAGCGATCCTTCGCGTCGGGACATATGTAGTACTGGGCGAGACTGAATGGTAAGTAGTCACCTTGTGCAAAAAAGTGATTCACGGCATGAGAGAATAGACATTTTCACGTTCTAGTTAGCGCCGCAGCAGACGCGGGTTTGAGGGTAGCTAGCAATTGGTAGGTCTTCCAGCTGTGAATTAAGCAAGCCCAAGTTAATGGCGCGTTGTGGTACAAGCACGCGTAGGGACAACGACTGAAACCATCTACGGGATTCTTGTTGTTGTTCAGTTACCATGACCCATAAACGGTATCTAAGGACAACTAAGGGAAAATAGGAATACAAGTATTAGTCTTCTTCACCCAATATCATAAGTATACCGCAAATGGTTCAAATATTTTTTTTGTGATTTAGTGCTGACAGGAACTTGGCTGACACTTTTTCCCTATTCTTGTGTTAAAAGAACATCAGAATTAGATAAGGTATTTACAAAACCTAGTATATAAGAACACTAAACTTATGTTACCTACCAGTGCACATCGAACAGAAAATTTTACACAATATATACAAACAAAAACATAAAACTCGATGTCTTAACCCGTTAACAACAAAGAATTTAATACCGTTATTAAATTCTTTCATGGTTCTGTTTATAGGGCCGTCCGAATAAACATAAACATGAAAGATAGCGCCCCTTCAGCTCTACTAAACGATTCCATTACGAGAAAGCATTAAAAAATTGAAATGACAAAAATGTGACGAAGTTCGCGCTTACAATGAGCGGTTAATAATTCAAGTTGACTCGATAGAAGGCCAACACTTCGGTGTCACGCAGCCCCCATGGGAATATATCATATTACCCATCGTTTATTTTTTCGCCCCAATTTATCAATTATTAACGGCCCTAGGCCGGTATCGGCGAAATTGAGGAATAAGTCACTGGCGAACAACTTTTCAGGCTGATTATGATTTATTATGTAAGTACTTCTGAACTGCGGAAAATTTTTGAACGATGAAAAAAACGGCTTTAAGAGCCGCTCGCGGAGGAATGCTCGCAAACTTTTTTATTGTAAGCTCCACTGATATAGAAAAATATGAATTAACGGCCTGTACTTTTTACGTAAATCTGAAAATAGTCTTGCCAAGGCGTACCGTTTTACCCAGTAGTGGAGGTCCCGTAGGCTGTTAGTCCATCCTACTAATATTATATACGCGAAAGTTTGTATGTATAATGATAATATTACGCCATCTAGCCCCAAACCAAGAAGAGCTTGTACTAGGAGTACTAGGAAACCGATAAACATATTTACATATTAGGTACACCCATAGAACTCTTTTCTTATATCTATGGGTACACCCAGTCACAGAACAAATGTACGCGCTCATCACAAAAACATTTGTCCTGGGTGATAATCGAAACCACAACCGCGGCATAGCAGACAGGGTCACTAAATATTAGACTGAAAGCCAGACATTATACCTATGTTGCTGATACAAGTATGATAATAGAAAATTAGCCCAAAGGAATCAACCAAAAAAAAGTGCGTGTGGATCGAATGGCCAATTTCGAAAATTTGTGCAATGTTTTTTTTTAAGTAACAAAATGTTAAAAAAAAAACATTATGGTGTAATAAAAGAAATGTCAAACATAAAATTAAATACGTATGCTCAATTAACTAAATAACACCACTGAATATTGGCTCAATAAAATGCCGTAATATAAATTTCAGAATTCTCCTCTCCGGTTTTCGAATTACTTTCAGAAGTTTGTTAAGCATTTGTAAAAGCAATTAATTAACAAATTCTCAATTTACTTGCATTGGATTTCAGAAAGTTATAACGTTTTATTTAGATCAGCCGATTCACCGGCACATAGCAGCACGTAGTATAACTAAAAGACTTCCCTAAAATAGTTTTTTTAATTCATTAAGCCCCACGCAAATTCCGGCGTTCGCACACCTATTGTTCTTTAATTGTGTCTGTAATTACAAGATCGATAGGTACATTTTTTTATTTGCTATAATCTAATGCTTGACTGCGATCCCACCTGATGGTAAGCAGTGATGCAATTTTTGAACGTAGAGCGCATCAGTTTCACTTGTTTTGTTGGGAAAACGCTACACTAAACTAATATTAGAATAACGATCTTAGGTAGTTTCAATTAAAAATGAAATCATAAAAAATGCGAAAAGCCAAGAGACCCTGTTCCCCAGTAGGCTTCAACCCTTATATTCGGCTTGGATACGTATTATGGTATTCGTTAGTGCGTCGATATCTGACACACCCCGTATACGTAAGTGCTACGGTTTTTTTTTTATGGTAGGTAAAAATCATCCAATGACGAATCCCGCTTCTTGAGTGGAGCGGAAAACAGTGACAGACACATACTGACTAAAAAACCAACCCCATTCCTTCCTTGCCTTATTCCCAGGCCCTGGTGTTACGCTTTCGTGTGCGGGAACAGTGCGCGCCGTTGACGACTTAGGCTCGGTCTAGGCAGTTACCAGACGACCGGACGGCGAGCTACCCATTGCTCGCCGTCCACAAGCCAGTGTCTACGGTGGCCGGATATCGGTGGAATCGCGGCGGCGACGGCTACAGCGATTTTCGGCTTGGATCCGTATTATGGTATTCGTTTGTGCGGCTGACACACCCCGTAAACGTAAATGCTACGGTAACATGTATCTCAAAAGTCGCATAGGTAGTTAAAGCGCAATAATAACTCCAAACACGCTATAATTACAGTCACTAAATCATTTTAGCAGCGAGTTTGGTGTTATGCTAAACTTAGAACGTGGTTTCGCACGCGTACAACTAATTTATCAAACTGTTCGCAGTCACAGAATCTAATTGCCGAGCTGCGTACCGAAATAAAAGATGATGCAATTCGTTATCTAGAGATATCTTTATGAATTAGTTTTATTAATTCACTAGCTTTTGCCCGCGGCTTCGCTCCCGGCAACAGATTATTCTACTCTACCCTACACTACTCTACCCTACTCTACCCTACTCTACCCTACTCTACCCTACTCTACCCTACTCTACCCTACTCTACCCTACTCTACCCTACTCTACCCTACTCTACCCTACTCTACCTGATTCTAAAAAAAAAAAGTAAAAAAAGTATCCTATGTCATTCTCCTGGCTCTAAACTACCTCCCTGCCAATTTTCAGCTAAATCGTTTCAGCCGTTCTCGAGTTATAAGTGTTGTAACAAACACGACTTTCTTTTATATATATAGATATTTAATTTCTTTACTTATTACTATGTATATATATACTATACCTACACGGACAACACACACATACATACATAAACACAAAAGTTCCTTTAGATTTAGATTACTTACAAATTGTTGATGTGGAAGAGCGGAGTCTCCTAATATAGGCATTACATGCTTAAAAAGGAGGCTCCTTTCACCTACTAATTTTAACAATATTTGGGACAGAAATAAAGATTTTGTATTTGTACTTATTGGCTTTTTTTTTTAAAGAGTAGATATCAATGGAGTTTCTTGCCGGTCAAGTCTAAAGTCTAATCATCTTGCTGCCAATATCATGCTCCTTAACGCCTGTGTTTTTAAGAGATATGTACGTTTTTACCATTTGATAGGTACCTACATGATATCGTTCTTGTTTATACCTTTAATATATAATTTCGATACCAAAAAATCATTGCAAAAATCTTGTCAATTGACCAAAAAGTCGTCATGACATGCTGCTGAATGTAAAGGGTACCTACTTTGATGTTTTTTTTCTTAATATTTTTTTACGCTTTATTTATATTCTAACAATGAAAAAGTTAATGCACGATTACCCTAGATTTTGAGTTTTCTTACAGTAAATCTCCGAGTGAAAAATTGTATATACGTAGGTATATAGGTACATCATAAATGTACTATAGATAAAAATAATTTGATCAAGTTATAAAAAATCACGATAAAAACTTAAAACTACCCACATAATAAATCAAAAAGGAAAATTTTTGCTATGCCCGCTATCATTTTGATCATCTATAGCCAAATTCGCTCTTAAAAAAAAAACCACAAACAAAAGTATTTTTTTTTTAAATCAACATGACGCTATAGCACGCCATGTTATTTCAGCTTGCTTCCAATTTACCAGCCAGCTACAAAATTCGATTTTTAAAAATAAATAAATCTGCTATCTGTGTATCTCGGGTTACGTTATCGGAACATGGCTTTGTGACCATGAATCAGGTTGGTTTTCCAACACGAATGAGCGAGGTAGCGAGGCGGTACGCGAGGAAAAGCAATACACCAAAAAATTGTGAACATATAGGTTTGGGGTTTTGGGTTTAGGTGCAGGTCTGTAACTTAGTCATAGGTATAGGTCTGTAAGTTACTAATCAGAGCAAGCAGGATTTGTGCTATGCGTCAAATGGTCGTATTCATCATAAAAACATTTGTCCTAGGTCGAAATTTAACCCACAATCCCCGACATGGTAATCAGGGCCACAGACCACTAGACCAACCGGCTTATCCCGATAAAAACAAAGGAGTGAGGAATGTCTTTGCGTACCGCTGAAAAGACTTCTTGCAATACAGAACTATATAATAGTAAATATACAATGTGTCCGGGTAAGGACTGTACAAACTTTAGGGGGTGATACTTTGCTCTATTTTATCACTAAAATTATTCTACATGTGAGGTCTAAACCCAACCCCATCTGAATGGCAGCCATTTTTGTATTTTGGTTATGGGAAAAATGTGGAGGAGCCCCGCTACTACAGTGTTTACGAACACGAGTTCCCATAACGAATACTTTTAAAAAAACAATGCGCACAGGAGCAAATTATGTGTAGCCACAAGAACCAGAAGACAGGGACTGGTAAACATTAATCTACTCGAGTTTCATCTGACGAATACTTACTTCTTTTGTATTGGCATCGTATTTGTCCCATTTTCATTAAAATGACACGCAATAAACCTTTTTTTTTCTGCCTACTTCCGCATAGAATACAATGCTCATTCATATCTTACTTACGGAAGGGCTAGGTTTAAGCAACAATATCTCTTGAACGAATTGTCATAGAATCGAGTTTTTGGTATCATTATCTAGGTAAACTTATCATCCG
Source organism: Mythimna loreyi (assembly GCA_029852875.1). Classification (NCBI taxonomy): domain Eukaryota; kingdom Metazoa; phylum Arthropoda; class Insecta; order Lepidoptera; family Noctuidae; genus Mythimna; species Mythimna loreyi. Next base: position 15,862,723 of record CM056780.1, on the reverse strand, counting down.
TGAGTCACGCTTATAAAAAAGGGTAGTTCTCGGGGGTATTTTTTTAAATAATCTTGAAAAACTAAAAAAACGATGATAATTTTGACATGAAGTTGATGTTTCAGCATTTATTTCAGTATGATACAGCAATAATTAAAATAATTTGAGTTATTTATCTGATTGCTAATACTTTGACGTTATGAAAAGTTTTTTTTTTACGATAATGGGGCATTAAATGCCAATTTTACATAAGTTTTAGTATGGACGTTACTCAAAACTGAACCAAAATACAAAAATGGCTGCCATTCAAAGGGGGTTGGGTTTAGACCTCGCATATAGAATAATTTTAGTGATAAAATAGAGCAAAGTATCACCCTCTAAAGTTTGTACAGTCCGAAACCGGACACATTGTATAGGTATTTCCCAGCAAATCAAGTTGTACTAAAATTAGACTCGAACCTCTGTTATTGAGTTTTGAAGGTCGATCGCCATTTTAGTTAAAATGTATATACCCCATATCTCTTTTATTTATTTTTTTATGGTGGGAAAATTCATCTAATGACGAACCCGCCCTTGTCTGGAGTGGGAAGCAGTGCTAGACTCTTACTGACTAAATGACCCACCCCATTCCTTCTTAACCTTCATACCAGGGTCTGACTTTCCTTTCTGAAACCCCATTTTGTTATACCATTTCATCGCTACGCTTCGCTAGGTTTTCTACTACTTATTCTGTGGCGAGGAATCCTCACGCATTTTCGTATTGCTTCGGTAAATAAAAGGCACACATTTTCCCAGCTCCGCTACGCACATCTTTGATAGAAAGCTCCCTTAGGCCCATTTTTACTAACACACAGCGACACCTAATTTCTAAAAGCAGTTAGATTTTATAGTGCACTACGCTGAAAATCCAATAGCACGTTTTTATTTAGGCATTTATTTAAAAGTCGCTTATTTTTATTTAAAACGAGCACTATGGAAGGGTTCCTACCCTGGTAAAGTTAAATAAGTTGAACTATTTTGATTAATGAAACAATATGAATAAAAACCGTATATTCAAATATTGCTATACTTAGTTCTTTTTTTAATCCTAGACTACGATTTGACAAATTAAAATGTCAAACTGCAGATAATTGGAAACATATTTCTAGAGTGTGACATTCTGAGTTGTCAAATCGTTGTCTAGAATTAAAAAACGAACTATAATTAAATTATATTTTAGTTTTTTTTACGTTGGAAGGCCTCCAACAAGGTGGACCGATGACCTGGCAAGAGTTGCGGGTATCCGATGGATGCGAGATGCACAGGACCGTACATTATGGCGACAATTGGGGGAGGCCTATGTCCAGCAGTGGACGTCTTTCGGCTGAAATGATAATGAAGAAACAAACCCCAGAAAAGAACAAATTGTTTGTTTTGTAAGCAAAATTTCTCTGACCTAAAAAACGTTATTTTATTTTATAATTGTCTGTTTATTTTAAGCAAATCCTTTTTTAGATAAAAGATACAAAAAACAAGGAAAACTGTTGTATTTTTTTCCGAGAACTCGTTAGTTCGTTCCAAACACTTTATTTTTCGTTAAATCCATATTTTCCAAAACATGAAATTCCTCGAAACTGGTGGTGACCGTTTTTTTTTTTTGGTGGGGAATATCATCCAATGACATCTCTGTCCCTTGGTCGGAGAGAGAGATAGTGTCAGACTTTTACTGACTGACACCCACCTCGTTCTTTCTTTGTGTTTCATACCGAGAAGCCGAGCCTTCCTTTCAGTAGCAGACCCTTGGCCCTGGAGAACTTCGGCTCGGTCCGACGGTTACCGGAAGTTCGGACAGCAAGCTACCCATTGCTCACCGTCCACAAGCCGCGCCTATGGTGGCCGGAAATTTTTGCCGCGTTGCCTCACGCGTGCGTCCTCCTCCTTTTCTAAAATTACTGCTTCGCATAAGGAGGCGACCGTCTGCCATTCCTCCTCGCTTCGGACCATGGCCTATACGCTGCCGCCATTCACCCCAACGAAGACAAGACCATGTTCTACCCAAGGCGAACACGTATGCTTTACCGTGTCCTCCGGGCACTCCACGCAGTGGTGACACCTGTACGTGAATTCTTCCGCATGAATCCGGTGCTGGAAACACAGTCACATTTAAAATCATAATCTGCATAATTAAATTTTATTTAAGTCATTTATGAACCTACAATTATTAAATTGAATGAAATTAAAATCGGTTGTCCAATTAATAAACTTAAATCATAATTTGAAAATTCAATAAAAGTGAAGTCACATTATGTTCCTACAGTTAATTGAATTGAATAATAATAATTTAGTTCTAGCTTAATCTTTCAACTACCGTAATTACAGACACAATTAAAAGACAATAGGTATGCGGACACCCCTCTTGGGGCTTTAATGAATTAAGGTCGATGAGATCCTTCACAAGCATCACCACGGAACTGGAACACAAAGGGCAACTGAAAGAACACAGGTGAGTTTTAGTCAGTGAAATACTGATAAACCACCTAAAAAAACATTAACATCGAGCAGATTTTCAGTTATTGACTACGGAGTCCATACTACATTAAAGACACACCATTTCTAGTCCGATCACCGAAGTTAAGCATCATACGATGTCGTCAGTATTTGGATAATGGATAAGTGACGCCTGGGAACACAGTGAGAAGTATTTTTACACCCATTATAACAACCAACAAAATTATTATTATTATTTCTAGCCCACACTGTTCCCCTGCTGGGCAAGGGCCTCCCTCCATCCCTTCACACACGAAGGGGTCGCGGCAGACCAAGAAGGAGATGCCGGGACGACTTGGATCCTTAGGAATTAGCAAGAAGTGGCTCACGACCGAGAACCAACAAAAACAAAATAAATTTTAGTAAATATTTAACGACTTAAACTCTCAAGCCCCAAGCGAACGCCGACATTCGCGCACCTATTGTCTTCTTTTAACGAATCAGAAGTTACCTAATTTACTCGCAATTTTATTGATTTTGATGTTCCTTTTTTTCAAACGATAATGTTACAGAAAACAACATCAAATTATCGCACCTAATTATCACCTATCTACCCTGCTGTCCTAAGAACGTATGACCCTTGTTCCGCCATTTTGAATCAGATAATAATTAAAATTGGCTCATTATCGTACAATATCACGCTTGACATACTTTAATAACATGTGTAATTTGTAGAAAATTACCTGTTGGGAAACAGAAATGATCATTATCGGAATGACGTGACAATTGCGAATGTTTGTTTTAATTATTATATTTCTGTAATAAGCTTTTTATGGCAGCTTTGTTCAGGAGCAGAGCAATTTTCGGTATTAAAATATGCATCGAATAATTTGTTCATATTGAGGAAAATGATCAAAACAAGGGGGCAAGGCGTCTCCACCCAGTGCCTGTTGTATTTGTCCTACGCTTAAGGCTGAACTAGTCGCGGTGTCCAACTTACCGACGAGCGTGGTCAAAAAGCGCGCTGTATCGTCTGACGTCGTGTGATCGTGTCTGATTGAGATAGTACCTATCACTAATGAGCAATTAGATGCTAGTCTACACAACGTCATGTTCGCGTGCACACAAATACCGTTTCGAACTGAAACAACATCAGAAAATGCGTAAAAAATTACGAATAATGTTTTGGAAGATCGTGTTTTATGAAAAAATCACGGCCAACGCTTCGTAAAGCGGGAGCCCGCGCAGTTCATAAAAAATTGCTCCGTCCGAGCGTCCCGTCACGGGCAGAAGCGCCCCGCGCCCGCACTCCGGTGCCCGCCCCCGTGTGACGGACGTCCGCGCGTGCCCATGCGCGGATTAGTCGACTCAATAAACGGACCTACTATTATTGCTGTAGTTTTTTTTTTGCGTCGACGTTTGCTACGTAATAATAAGTTTTCCATCGACACAACAGTACATGCCTGTTAAAGCTGAACTAGCGACACTGTCCGTGCGCCCGCGCATGGCCCCGCGTCACGCAGTGTTGGCCCTTAGTTATAGAGATTTTACATTGTTTTTGTCTTTTTACACTCAAAGTTGCGTTAAAATCATCAAGAAAATCGCAACTTTGTCGACTCATAGATTTAATAAGGCAAATTGTTTTTTTTTTTCGTATTCGTACAGATAAAATTAGTAATAAGAAAAAACGATATCATGATTCCTGCTCTATAGTCTATGTGATCGAAGATATTTCGTATTTCAATTCAATCGTTACTAGGTGTTATGTGCAACAGCGGCGCAAACACCTAATGGTCAGAGTTTATGAAAGTAAATTAGGAGCGTACCAAATAGAGAAATACCAATTAAATAGATGGTTTGCGCGGAGCGGGCACAGCCCGAGCGGAGAGAGGGAAGAGCGGGCTAATAGGGTGACTGTCAATAAGGGAGAAGTATTTATTAGTTGTGATACACAGAGTGCAACCCCATTTTATGTCCAGGCAATCTCTCCATCCCAGGTTTCTGATTCTGTTAGGTCATATGTCATAGTCTAATAGACAAACAAAAAACTGTATACATAATTGCATAAGAATTTATTTCCATTTACATATCACAATTCACAAATTATAAACATAATTACACTCAACAATAAACGCCATATTGCTGGCCTCACGATGTACGCAGTTTATGACAAAACGTCATATTAATAAAATAACTAAATGCACATTTCAAATGCTCAACTTAAAACAATAACACTTAAATTATTAATAAATACTTGTTCCTATGATCATCACCTCTTCAAAACGGGCCTGAAAAAAATAAAATAATAATATTAACATTACACAACTCATTTTGATCTAATTTTGCTACTTATTACATTACAATCGCATACCATTTTTATTTAAAATCAGTTAGTATGGAAAAAACATGAAAAATTAATACACTTTAATTGCCGAATGCCAACAGAGTTTCCAGATGTCATCTATCTTTTTTCGCATTACTTTTGCATAAAAGATCATTTAGGATTGCATTAAATCAGTGGTTCTTAACCTCTTAGGCATGAGGGACCATTTGATTAAATTCCTGTTTCGCCAGGGACCACTCAGTTGGTTTATTGGAAATGTATATGGTACCTAATTGTAAATAAATCATAAAACACAAATAATTTTATGACTACTCTTTTATTTATTACTTCGCGAAAATCTATAATAAAGTTACCTACAGATTTTTGCATTGTGTCGAATCGACTCATCACGTTACGCCACGTCACTGGTTTACGATCGCTTCGCGGACCTCTTGGAATGACTCCAGGGACCATCAGTGGTCCGCGGACCACCGGTTAAGAACCACTGCATTAAATGAAGCAACAAGGTTTTAAACCATGCGCGACGTTGACGATAGGCGAATGAGGAAGGCCCACCTTAATTTCATAACGAGTGCGATAAGGCCGCTGATAATAAAGAATACATACAGTATCCTTTATTATAAGGTTTCCTTTCATGTAATTGTAGTCTTGGTGTACTATAAACTGTATTTAAATAAATAAACATAAGGAAATTTATATACTGCATTATAGGATTTTAAATAGGATACAGTATTCTCATTTTTAATTTGCTTTCGTGAGGAAAGAACGAAATATCTTAATTGGAATCTCATATACACTTATTCAGTCTACTTACTTTTTCTGAAACCCAAACTTGCTCAACAACGTGGGTTGATTGCTAGGCAAAGGCGGCGACTTCTTGATCCCATTCACTCTGGGGACAGACTTTTTAAACCCATTCATGTTGGTCCGCGGTTTGTTAGATTGGCTGCCAAACATAGGTCGTGATTGGCTGCTTGACCACATTGAACTTGTAGGAGATTCGCCGAAAGATGTCTGTAAGAAGTTCAAGAGGATATGTAAAATAATGATAAGAGTATTTACATCGATTTATATCCTAGCGACTGACAAGCACGTTCATAGAAACTATTTGTCAAAATACTAAAAAGTTAATACAAAAGTCCACTACAGCGATTCATTGGCATTATGTCGTCTAACAAAGAGGAGGAGAGAGGGAAAGGAGAACTCATTACATGATTTCACAAATTAAAAAAAAGAATCCTAGCAGTTGGAATTAAACTAGGCTTATGTTATATTTTTTTTTTTTTTTAACTGACCTGCGATGCAGTAGGTGTGATTAAAGTTTCCATTGGATAAGTATTCTCTATCACAGATTCTTCACTCTCCGTATTTCCTATTAGCTGCACATCCATTTCCATCTTCAAGGAACTCTTACTTTTTGGACTAGGTTCTAATATAGGACTATGAGGTCGTTTCGGTGAACTATTGCCTGGAGAATTTTCCTTTTGAGAATCACTCTCTAAACATACATCTTCTTCTTCTATCTTTACACAAGTTGGAGTACGTTTTTTGAAAGGATTCCTGCTTAATTTTTCTGGAGATTCTTCAATCGTTATACTCTCTTTTGATACATTAATATCAGTGTTCTGATCTTCTTCAGGGGTTGAGCTTGAGAAAAACTTACTTTCAACTAGATTATTATCTAACACTGTTCTAGGGAATCTACTGAGTTTCTTTAGAACTGAGTAGCTACCAGTTTTAAGACATTTCCTAAATGATCTCTCTTTATTTTCTAGTATTGGTGATTTGTCTTTTCTAGTGCTGAATTGGTCCGTGATTTCGTCTTCAACAATTGGTTTATTGTGTTCATTTTCTGAGTATTGTGTAAATGTTTCACTAACTTCGCTATCACAGTCGATTTTCTGCTTCTTATTTGCTGGTTCTGTACAATACATGTTACTGAGGGATTCTATTGATAAACTGCAAAAAAATAAAATAATATTAGTTTTACATATTATAATATGCAGTTAATCTTTTCAAAATATTATATTTGGTTTGATAGCCTCACCAAATAAAAAAAAATGAGATTTACGTGTACAAAGTTTACTCTCTTTAAAAAAAGTTAAGTTTATATAGAACTTAACTTTTATACTATTTAAAGGTAATTTACTTTTATTGCTGAACATTGTTAAATGGGTGTACAAAAAAAAAATAACTAGTCCGCCATTTTTAGTAGTCCACTTCTTTGGGTTTAAAACATACCTCTCATCCTGATCCTGAGTTTCAGGTACAAATTTACTGACTAGATTGACGACCTTCCTGGGTCTAGTAGTAGGAACTGCTAATATTGGCTCTGGTTTCTTTTCTTTCTTCAGCCAAGGACTTGGCTCGTTGAGGTAAGGTGTAAACTCATTACTCCATATGCTAGGGTGTGGAGATACACCTTTGTCTTTCCAGTTTTTTGTTCTCACTGGTTCGTTCTGAAAGCGAGTTACTGACTTTTAGAATCTAATCAAATTAAAGACATAATGGTCTAGAAATTTTATCATTTAAGTACTTGGGCATTACTACTCCACTTCGCGTCGCCAAAATGAGTGTTTCTCGTAACAATGAATAAATAGCAGTTTATAAAAGGAAACCAGTAAACTATAAGAAATTACTTTTAATTTAAGTTTGCAATTAAGTTCTTGTATGTTCATGAATCATGGTGTGTCAAATAAAAATGTTTTCTTTCTTTTTTTCTATTGAATAAATACCTTGTCACTTCGGAAATCTGGATGCCAGTCGTCCATTTTCTTCAATGAAAAAGGGTCAAGATTTCCAAGGGCCAATTGGAAAGCTGTTTTAGGGTCCAACAGTTCACCAGCATTGACACATAATGCTTGTTCAACATCTGAAATTAATTACATTTTACACTTTAGTGAACTAATAACGCTGCGCTCCAAAACGGGCGTAATAGACGTGGTCAAAAGGGCTGTTCATATGGAATTGGGTGGGCCACGTCAGCCACAGAAAGGGGTGGCGAGATGAGACAGCAGGGGGAAAAATGTCTGGATAGGGTTGGAACAGCCTTTGCTAAGCAGTGTAACAGAAATGTCTAGAAAATAAAACAGTGAACTTTTTTTTCAGTTTCGATTGAATTCATTATACAGTATGTACGAGTACTACTAGCTTCTGCAAGCAACTTCAGTTGCGTGAAAACCAAAAACAATTAATTTAAAGAATGTAAATGAAGTCAAATCGCGAATATAGATAAAGACAGAAGCAAGGAGAGGAGGGAATTTTTAAAAATAATATGTATGTAAGGATTATTTACAATCTTAGATATTGAAACTTTACCTTCATCATCAGGCTCAGTCAACCTCACCATCTTTCTTTCCAAAGGGTCATAAACATACTGATGTTTGAACGTGGCTTCTGCTTTCAAGAAGCTCTCCCTATATTCATCTGTCACCACTAACGACGATTTGTTATAGAAACTCGGTAGCTTTTTCAGTGCCTGTTGGAGAGATTGAAATAAAGATTATTTGAAGACGGAATGCGCGAGGGCGGAATACGCAAGTGCGACGGGCACGCGTCGCGAAAGGATTATTACCTACGCAGTGTCGATAGATCAACTTTAACTCTGTGCATGTATCTGTAGTCGTAGCGTATGCGTGAAAAATGTATGTTTTGTATTCTTGAAATACTTATTAAGAGAGCCCTGGATATGTGAGCAACCTCTGCTCCTGATAATTACAAGTTGAAATAAAACTATTATACTTTTTTTGGAGTATTTTTCTCATTTTTTTTTTATTTTTTGAGACATTTTCGTCGAATCTTGGCAAGTCTGAAGTTAGGCTCTACGAATTTTAGCGGTTGAAATCTAAAAAGTCCAAAATAAAAGATTCAAAAATAATAAATGCTAAAATAACAGCTTATTGCTGTAACTGCGAATTGGGTTTATTTGTTTCAACTATTTACTTTGTTACGAGTTATCAAGCGTAAAAAGTACAGGCCGTACTCCAGACAGTTGCAACATGTTTGTTTGGAAACATTCGAAGCCCTTCTAGAAAAACATATATTACCTATCTCGTCACTTAGTGCTTATTTTCGGAATCAAGGCGCGTTGGGCGTTTATCATATATTGCCATGTATTTGGGTTTGCGCGAGTGATGACGCAGCCCGCTGCTACAATGTACGACGAACGCCTAACGCGTCGTCTAACCCGTCGATAGGCTCCGTAAACAAGCACTAAGGAAAATTATACAAAAAAACACCTAAACACGTGCGTGTTATCTCCCCAATTTCTAATCTATCACTACCATATTATTATAGGTACATAAATGACTGAACATAAAACTTACATTAGCAAAATTAGAGTCTTGTGTAGCTGTTACGAATTGTCTCGCTTTCGCCAATCCTATGCCCGGCAAGGAGGCTAAATAGTCACAACCTGACATGATGCACATTTGTCTGAACTTGTCAAATGTATAGTGCTCTATGGGACATTTCATTACAAGAGGTAGTTTTGTAGTATCAACTAGAGTGCCAATTCCGTCAAGATCCATTTTGAATAGTACCTGGAATTAAGTAGAAACAAACACAATTATTAACATTGCATTATCAACAACTCTCTACAGTTAAACGTGGACCCCATACTGTTGCAAACTTGCAATCTAGTGTTCCAACCAAGGTTTGTATTGCGGATTGAAAGACGTAAATCACGCGCCAAACACGTTCGAAATTCAATCAGTGCAGTTGGGGAAATGCGTAGTAAAACCAAGGGCGTTGAAGGTCATGGTTTATAATTGCTGTCTACATGGATTGAAACCAGCAAGGTCACTTTGGTTGGGAAGTTGGTTTACAACCATCTGGACAACCCTTTACTAATCCATGCCCTTAATGGATGGCCTTTTATTATACTAGTGTACAATACCCAATACCCCAAAGCCCGCGCCTATTTGAAGTAGTTATATAGTTTTATTTTTGAGGTGGGAAGTCATCCAACATCTTCTTTCGCTCTAGAGTGGAGCAATTAATATCGGGCGTATGTAGTTGTAGATTTCTTTTATTAATAACTTATTTTTTACCAAATTACAAATCACTAGCAAATACCATGCAGCGAAATAAAGGCGTATGAGAAAAACAGATAGGAAATGTGCTACTAAAAGAAGAGTGAAATCATACCTTAGTACACCCAAACAAAATCAAATCCGAGTCTTCAGTGATGACTACTTGAGCAATATTCTTTATGTTCAAATAAGCTAGTTGTGCATCAGCCTCATATGGGGCTACGATGCAGTCCACATTGCGTTTCCTGCACTCCTTGATGAGGCTGAGAGCCATAGCGTGAGTGATGTCCACACTACGCCTCATGTAGGAACGGGCTTCTTCAGTCTGGAATAGAGACAGTATTAATTTTAGCAGGCTGGATATGCTTTGAAACCTGTACTGGCTTGTTAACCACAAAAGTAAGAGCATATTTCCTGTCAACCTGTATTGATTGAATGGACTTATATCAAACAAGGCAAAGCAACATTATACAAAAAGCAATCTGTTAGTGGCCAGACTGCTATGCTGGAGGTTGTGGGATAGATTCCCACCAGGACGAACTTTTGTGTGATGGCCACATTCATTTGTTCTGTGCCTGGATGTAATTTGCCTCATACCACAAACTCTGCTTAGCTTGGGACTAGACAACATTATGTGATAGTTGTGGAATATATATTACAAATCAGGGTAAATAGGTGTGGATTGTGGGCAAGAAAGAGGAATGGAATAGCTCCATCCCTTTAACAGTTGTCTTTAGGTCATATTATGATGTTATGCAATTTTAATTCATACAGATAGGTAATTTACCTTCCCAAGACTTAACAGTTCAGCTGCCCTTTTCTTTGATATGTCTCTGGATCTGAAATAATTTAGAAACAAAAATAAGTTTACAGATTATACTATAGTAAGATTCCAATTTAAATTTACTTTCAGTGCCAACAATGTACAATATAATTAGTGTTTCCAAAATTTGCCTCTCAAATTCTTCATGTTATTTATTAAAAATAGGTATACTTAGGCTTTTTATTTTTTTAATCTAGATCTTTATATTTATTTTTGTCTTTGTACAACCTGATTACCAGGTCCTTGGCACTGAACGTTAAATCCATGATACTTTTGAAGTTTGATGAATGAAAGTATTTGAAACATTAGTTTATCTAGCAGTAGCTAGTAGCATCCTGAAGCTGGACTATAGAATTACACATAATCTTTCAGCCATTCACTCATAAACTATATTTTTTTTTAGTTTAAAACATTATTTTAATTAATTTCCAACTTACTCTCTCCTCTTAGATTCTGTCATTGCTTTAGCAGGCAAGTGCCTTCCGTCAAATACTAATATTGGCTTTATGTTCTTAGATAGCAGCATCGTCACATATTTCAGGCAGTATCTTATATGTCTAGAAAATAAAAAACGATAGGTAATTAATGGTAGTTTCATACATTTATAAAAATATTGTGAGGAAATAGCTATTCAAATGTAATCGTGCCAGCTGACTAGACAGAAATAGAGAATTTTTGATACATATAGGAACAGTAAATCTGCTATCAGAATTAGTTTCTGTCATAATTTTAAAGTATAATCTCCTCATAGCTTTAGGTTAAACTCGACATGTATGGGTAGGTTATATGAAAATATAAATTATTGGTGCCTTAAAAAATAAAGGAAAACATAAATAAAAACAACTTACATATCAGTCTCTTCCCCTCGCACCAGTTTATCAGCGCAAGCAAAGGCTCCTTTATGAAGCCAACAATAGGAATCAATAGCCACTGTACAACCGCTAAATTCACTAACATTAGTCCGCCTAGAGGCTTTCTCTATAAATGGTAATAGACCCGTAATACCCATGATTATTATTTTAACTTAACTTTACTCCATACTTCTAGAAATTCCACTAAAATTATAAAAACAGTAACTTTTGTGGAAAAACAATAATCGTGTCAAATAAACGTCAATATTCGCGCCTTTCCCATCGCCATATTCGCCATCTTTGAAAACCTAATTAGTGATGTCACCTAAAAAATGTGTTGTGCGATCAAATAATCGATACAAACAATACAGATGCGTAATCGATGTTATTATATATTTGATTTTTAGTTCAACATTATTACATTTTTAGATAATCTATAAATGCTATGCTACTATAAGTATTACAGATGCATTTTTGCTAAGAGGTTTCTATATCTATAGATTGAGGGTATCTAGATTTTATGAGATTTGGTAGATGAGGGTACTTGCAAGATTTCTTTTTACTGAATAAAGTAATGGTGACAGCACGGTTTGGCCTCATAATTTTATTTGAAAATATAAAATTATTGGATTGGTCATCTACGAGGCTATATAGTAGTATTTATGTTTGAAATCACATAAAATGATATTAAATCCGCGCATATTGTCGTCGGCTGCAGTTATTGCGATAACGTGTGCTGTTTCTGCAGCAGCTTACTACTACAGAAGTCGCAACGCTGACATCAATGAAGTAATGGTGTTCTGCAAACTACAATACAATGCCTTTAACTGTTTCGATAAGTTGATGAGTTACGTAGAAGCGGCCAAGAAAACAGTCAATGTCTGCATGCCCACCATTCACAACCCTGCTATTCAAGGTCGCTTGGTAAATTTGATAAAGAAGAAGAACATCAAAATTCGTATGATCATAGACCAGTCCGGATACAACCAATCGACAGACTTTTTTATTAGGGAGCTTATTGAAGCTGGTGAGTTTCTCTTGACTACTCTTGTGATAAAAAAATACTGTTTTGTTTTACAAGTTTTTTACTTTTTTTTTCTTTCTCTTTAGGAGCAGAAGTAAAGTGTAAAGCAAGAGAGCCAATTTATAAGATGCAACACAAATTCTGCTTAGTCGACGACAAAGTTCTTATGACAGGCACTTTAGACTGGGGCAACGACCGTTCTGCCGACAATTGGAACTACGTGTACATTACTAACAAATCACAACTAGTTCAACCAGTAAAAAGAGAGTTTTATCAAATGTGGAGTGAATTTTCTAGCGATATAAAGCCCCACATCCGGTCTACGTCAAGTGGAAACGACACAGAAATCGTAGACGAAAATAGTGATGGTGAAGTTGCTTTAGAGTTGGAAAACGCAATGCAAGAAACATCAGTGACTCCTGAAGTTTTAATAGTATAATATTGTATATTTAATAGTAGGTATAGTATCTTTATATCAAAATGTAACCCATATTATATTTTACAAATGTTTTATATACCAAACATGCCCTGTATAATATCAATGTATTAACTTATTTTAATAATTAGACCATATTATAATAATCAAATTAATCAATTAATCCATTTTTTTTAGATATTTTTATGTTTTCCAATATTTGCAACTGGTATCACAGCCAAGGGCAGAGCTGGCCTTTGCCTACTCTCATGAATATTTTCCGTTTTACTCAGATTTTCTGCCTTGAACCTAAAATGTTTAATTTTATAATTTGAAACTGCTTTTTTAGAAGAAAAGTGTTTCTTCCTGTATTTTCCAATGATCTTCATTTAAATATTCTTTCATTTTCAATCACTTACTTAATTATGTATCTTATTGCTTATTCACATTTCCATGTATTTAGTGGTCAGCTTTGAATTTTTGTGTAATGTATTTTTTTTATCTCAATTGTTCATTCATTAATAAAATAACTAAGCTTTTTTTATATGTCTTTAATTTAGAAAAAGATCTCTTGCAGGTATATTATTTTTACAATAATAATAATGTTTAACCAAAGGCATTGGAATACATTACTATTTCATATTAATTCAAAATAAATGTTGTCAAACCCAGGCATTTGACAAGACACAAAATAACTTACAATAAATTTTGCTAGCACATTTACATTCTGATAGTACATCTTAATAAAATGACACAATTATCATTTGTTGTAAATGGATACAAGAATCCTATGCATCACACTAAAAAACTATTACTAAATTAATCTTACTACCTATCTATTCCCCACCCCTAATTGCTTTGTATTTGGCTATTTCATTAGGGAATGTTTTGGAAAGCTCTGACAATAGATGGCTCTTGAAGCGCTTGTACGAGTCAATCTTTCCTTTGACCTCTTCATTTTTGGCCAATGCTTTGTCTATGCAGTCTTTTGTATACAGTTGAGGGTTGCGACCTTGGTCAATGTAACTGAAAAAATAATTATCATTATAATTAATGCCTATCTATATAATCATATAATAAGTATAACCATATTCACATACACTTTGGTTGCATTCCATGCATCTGATTACATTTACATATTCAGGTGCATGAAGTGCAAACAAAACAGATTTGTTTGGCTATTGCATGTTTTCAGAAATAAGTCAAATCATTTGTAACAACAAAACATCCAATGTTGAAGATTTATTTGCAATATTTTCTTTTCTAACACACCCCTTAAATTGGGTGGTGGCTTTGCTGATCTTCTAGAACACCTCAACAAGGTCTAATTCTAGAGCAATATTATTAAATAGAATTAGCAAAATATATTACAATGATGAGGCATACTCACTCAAAAACCTCTGTAGGCACATGAATATCGTGAACCTGCGATTTCAGCTTATCTACCTCCTGCAGACCAGTAACAAGCGACTGTCTGAAAAATTTAAAGAAGTGCATTAATAAAGACCTTAAGAAAAACAGGAGACGCCATGAAAAAAAAAAAAAAAAAAAAGCAAAAAAGAAAAAGCAGTACCTTTGTACTATTTTTTCTTTGTTTCTGTATCTCCTTTGTATGTTTGTGTGTACAAAAATTGTAAAATAAATAAATAAATAAATAAATAAAAAGAAAGTAAGCGACTTACATCTTCTGATTCAGAACACTCTGCCCTTGTGGTTGGAAATCACTCACAATGATACGAATTTGCCTCACGTTCTCGATGAACATTTCAAGTTGAGTTTCTAAATTTTCAAGTGGCGACGACATTTTTAGTTGATTGAGTCTTGAAAACAAATAAAAACCACACCAATCAACAGCTTTTGCCGTGGTTTACAAAATGTGTCAAATAAATAGAATGGATATGTCAACATCAAATTAGCAAATGTCAAATTATCGGAGCAGCGCGTTCCGAATCACGTCAAAATCGCTATCAATCACAGTCTCACAGATTACTGACACTGAGATGCGTTCAAGAATATTACGTAGGTACTATACAAGTTCCTTGAAGATACGGGTCACGGGTGAGATACTGAGAGTTTAGAGATATAAGCGAGCAACAAAAAAGATTTTTGTATATTTAACTGATTCAACTATTATAGGGGCTGTGGTATTTAACCATTTCGAGAAATCGAGACATACATGATTAAATGACAGCGATGCGTTCAATGTTTGTCGCCACCGCCGAACGTCATCTTGGATAATGATGAATAACGAAATAAACGAACGCGCCCTTGGAGTTTCAGGTGTTTGACATTGAGGGCTAGGTTATTGAACTAATTTTACCGGGCTTGTACAAACTGTAATTCTCATTAAATCTTTGTGATGGTGCTAACAGTGCAGAATTCCGCGCAGCAAACAACATTGTATGAAGCTGCGATTGCTGGTGGTTTAGCTGGAGCATTTACGAGAGCCGTAGCGCAACCCCTCGATGTTCTAAAAATACGATTTCAACTGCAACTAGAACCCATAGAAAATGGTTCAAAATACAGTTCTATATTACAAGCAGTCAGGTCTATTATTAAAGAAGAAGGATTATTTACGTTATGGAGCGGCCATGTACCGGCACAACTGTTATCAATAACATACGGAGTGCTGCAGTTTTCTGTATTTGAAAAGCTAACACAAGTGTGCCAGAATTCTGATCAACAGTTTTACGTAACCCATAGACATTGGATAAACTTTACTAATGGTGGTGTGGCCGCTGCTGTCGGCACAGTCGCATCGTATCCGTTTGATACAGTCAGAACTAGATTAATTGCGGAACAGAAGACCAAGAAGGCTTACAAAGGTTTTACTAACGCAATCACATCTATGGTTAAGATTGAAGGTCCAAGAGCCCTGTTCAAAGGTCTGACACCTACTCTTGGTCAGATAGCACCGCATGCTGGAATACAATTTGCTGTATACAGGCTGTTTACAGACACTATATTCAATAAAATACCATTTTTCCAAAGACAAACCACTCTACATTCTACTGTGACATCCTCTTTGCTTGCAAATTTGATGGCTGGTTCCTTAGCTGGTTTGGTGGCCAAGACTGCAATCTATCCATTTGATTTGGTGAAAAAAAGGCTGCAAATACAGGGTTTTCAACAATATAGAACTAGCTTTGGCAAGCAAATGTACTGCAATGGTCTGTTACACTGTATAAAGTTGACCATCACAATGGAAGGGTTCCTAGCTCTTTATAAAGGGTATGTCCCAAGTATGTTGAAGGCTGTTTTAGTGTCTGCAATGCATTTTGCAGTTTATGATGAAATAAAACACATGTTTTTGAAATTGAAGAGATGATGAACACTGGAATCTCTATAGCTAGAATCTATTTGAAAATGGAAGGTGGGTATGTGGCAATTGTTTAAAGTAAATAATGTATCATGTATTTAAGGGTGATTCTCCAAGGTGGGCTTTTAATGGCTATTTCATAACAGTCATTCAGTTGGGTAAGATCAACAATATTCTAATAAACAGATATGTTATACACTCACAGATCAAGCAGAAAATGTGTTCCGTGCAGCAGCACTAGTAAAAATAATTGTAATGGATCCAATAAGAAAAAAGAAACAGCTACTGTTATCAATTATGTGTGTATGTAAAAAAAACATTATTTGGGCCACCAATCACCTAAAAAGGTCCTTCCAAGTCTTCACAACTTATAACATATCTGTTTGATTCATTAAGCCCCAAGCAAACGCCGGTGTTCGCACACCTATTGTCTCTAATTACGGTTTTCAAAAAGTTAATATAATATCATTGGGTAAGATGAACTGAGAGGGTTATATTGATGATTAAGTAAATATTGGCAAAATCATATTTTGATCTTTTGAATACCGTATTAAGAGACATAATAGAAAGACGTATGCGGTGTGCGAATTCTGGCATTCACTTGCGGCTCAAGAGTTCAACCTTTCGAATACTGTAATTAGAGACATAATAGAAAGACAAGGTTTGAGAACACCAGCATTCTCTTGGGGCTCAAGAGTTTAATATACCACCTGACACTGATCAGTAAAATGTAAAAACTTAAAATTATTTTTTTTGGGCTACCTGGGCGCTTTCACCTCAAAATGATAAGATAACAATAGTTGTCACAATTAAGAATACGAAACTAAATATTTACCTTTCCTTCAAGTTTCAAAATATGATAATGATTATGTGTGATATAGATTTAGAATTGTGTTAGTAAAAAATATTTAAAAGTCATTTCATGAAATGCATTGGTGGTTTCTTTTTACCTTTAAAAAATTTGTATTAAACATAAATTCTGGTTGTGTTTATTTTATCTTAAACTATTTGTTTCCCAATGTGAATTCAGACACTATGCATTTTAATTGTAATTTTTTTTTAGACAAATCAATTAATTTGTAAGTGTTATTTATTTATTTCGTAAGCATAATATGTTTTACGAATTGTTGTTAATTTATTTATTTTATTTAAGAATTATGAACAAATATAATCAAGAAATTCATGCTTTAGTATAATAATTAATTGTTTTAATTATTGGCTGTATTATTCATGTATTTTACTGAAAAAAAACAATGATGTAAATCAAAGTTTCTAGTAATCTAAATGAAAACGAATTTTCAATACATTAGTTTCAGGATTTCATTTAATTTTTTTTATATTAAAATTGAATGCTTTTGTTGTACACAGTCTTGAATGCATCTCTGTGATATCTAGTAGTAAGACATATTTTAGACTGAACTCGTAGATTGCCTGCTTGCTGAAAATATAAATAATAAGGTACCTAATATTTGTATTTTTTTTTAAGCCTAACACTCTCTTCACTCAGTGGCGCAACTATAAGGTGGCAAGGCTGGCAAAATGCCACGGGCCCCTAGTAATTGGGCCTTCAGTCTAAGAAGCCATGGGCTCAGAACAAGTAACCCAAAATAACAAAATTTATTAGGGAAAATCCAAACATGATTTTTTTTGGGCCCCATCAACAAATTTGCCACGGGCCTCAGGTAGGGTTGCCATCCGTCCGGGTTTCCCCGGATTTGTCCTAGTTTAGAGGGCGTCCGGGGAGCGTCCGGAGAAGGTTTCATTTATAGACCGAGCATAAAAAAATAGTTTTGTTAAAATAATGAAAGAATAAAAAAGGTGATTTATGACATTTTCAACTGTTTTTTA
This sequence comes from Mythimna loreyi, assembly GCA_029852875.1. Classification (NCBI taxonomy): domain Eukaryota; kingdom Metazoa; phylum Arthropoda; class Insecta; order Lepidoptera; family Noctuidae; genus Mythimna; species Mythimna loreyi. The sequence continues at coordinate 15,844,621 of CM056780.1, read as the reverse complement.
TTACATTGAATATGTTTAAAAGATCTTGTTGATATGTCCGGCTTTCGACCTCTAAAATCCGGGGTTTTCACGCGTCTTGTCCTGTTTTCCAAATTTTAGAGATGGCAACCCTAGCCTCAGGTGATGTAGTTAGTCAGTGGCGTCACTGACTACATCCGACAAACACTCGTATTTATTCCGCCAGAATCACACATCCAAAACCAAATACCCTATCACATTAGCTAAACAACTGGGTACCCCCAGTCGCACTCGCAAATACACGACCCTGACCCTGGACGGCACACTCATTGGATCAATTTGACGCGGGTAGTTAAAGAGACCAATCAAATCAACTCAAGCTAATAAAAGACTTGAATTCCAAATTTGAAAATTTAAATTAGAAATTATCTATCTACTAGTAATTATCATCGTTTTGGCTGAAAGACACCACCAAATCAACTGCTGTGCATTTTTTCAGGTCTTTTATCCTTCTTGCGGTAGGCCTTTTAATGCTGCATTTTTCAATAAGCTACTGTCTGCACACTTATTAGTAAAGCTAAATGAAACCTCTTTGAAATAGTTTACTTTTAATAATAAAAAAAACTTTAATGTTAATTACATAAATGACTATAAAACATACAAAATTTTTCTAATTACAAATTCAACTAATATTACAGGTATTTATTTATAGGTACATATTTCATTTCGTTATAAGTAGGTACATTTTATCCAGGGCTCTCTTGGTAATTTTCACACATGTATGTTATGCTAACACTAGCAACTTAACCGAATCATAACGTTTAGTCAATACCAAGCAATTTACTGAAACTTAACTGAAATCCGACAAACAATCGCGTTCTTTGTCAGGCCTCAACTCTTCTGTAATCTCTATAGGGATTGAAGAGGTAAACAAGATGGAATACCCTGTCGCAAACACACGACCTTGGCGAATTGGACAAGAAAACACTTGTCAGACAAATTCGACGCAAGTCACTAAAGGATTAAAGATATTAGCCAAGAATCGCGGCTATAGGTAACATAAATACGAAGAGCCCTAAAACCGTTTATTAAATTAGATTTTACTCTACCCATATGATATCACATAACCCATGTTCCTCATCAAAGTGTCTTTGATCGCAGGCTGCAGTTCTTTCTTCATGTACGTGGTCAAAAGAGTCCTTATACCTTTCGTGAATATGTCCTCCATTTCTCTAGAAATGTCTTCGGCTTCATCTAATTCGTCTTCTGGCCTAAATAGCTTACTTCGTTCATAATTGACCCTGCTTCTCGGTTCGTATATGGTGTCCCAGTTATTGTCAGCAGCTCTGCTATCAGACCCCTCGTTATAAAATTGCCGCAATCGAGGATCGAAAGAGAACTCGTCGGACCGTTTTCTGCGTTTCAAAGGCAAGTTATCCTTATTTCTGATAGAGTTCCTGTTTATGTATTTTTCGCAGCCGTATGCGTAGACGCTGATAAAGCCAGGTTCGACGAATTCTGAGTCAGTTTTGACGTTGAACTTTCCGGGTTGTTGATTAAGAGGTCTCGTGTGGAACCCAATTCCAGCCTTTCGTAATCTTAGGATCATATTGCAGCCATTGCTCCCACGGCTTCTAGGGTAGTCGTCAACAAACGGACCGTCTATTGACCTGGATTCCGCATAATGTCTTCTCAATCTTCGGCTTGGTGGTAGGCCCCTATCTAGATCATTAGCATCGTACAAATCCACATTTCCACTAATAGTAATATCGTGGAATAGAAGCATGGTGTCAAGGGAGACGTTTCTTGGATCGAAGTAGCATTTTTCTACTCTCACCCAGTTGCTGTTTTGTGGAAGTCTGACTCGCATTCGTGTAACATACATATCCACGGGTGCAGAGCGCATTTGCTGGTACAGACTGTAGCCATTGAGGTCGATGCTTTGACTCTGCAAACGAGAACATTAGTCACTAACAAACGTAAATAATGAACATTCGAACTGTTTCTGGCCAATTGCCAAATAGTCCGATTGGCACTATGAATGTGCGGAATGCTGATCTCTAACGATGATTTGGTAAAAATATCTTTCGATATGTCAGAGTTAACCTCGTACCTAAATCATATGAGCAAACTCATAACTTCAATTCTAATCGTTACCTACTCACCAAAGGAGTGTCCAAATTCTTAGGCTGCGTCCTTTTTCGACGCTTCAACTGATCCAAGGCAGACTCGAGTCGAGACGAACAGCGTTCTCCGGCGATCGGTACCGTTGTCAGGGGCGGTAGACCACCAGGTCCAAGACCCAGCCCTGGTCGACTGTCAAAACGTTTGACTTCGAACAGGGGAAGAAAACGTGACTCTGGAAAGATGGTAGAAGTTTTGTCAATTTTAACTTTTACTTATTGTTCTTGGCCGTCTTGGAACGAATTTGGGGGGAACATAGAACCCTTAACGAATCTCTCTGGTTTTGTTTTGCATAGGTACCTTATAGTTCTTTAGCTAATAGGAATATAAAAGAACCAGTTACCTAACTGAAATTTTGTTTTTAATTATTAATTCTTGTATATTTTCGTGTCTTTCTGTGTTCAGTTCAGAAGTACGATTTGTTGTTTTAGAAGATAAATGACGTCTTAAAATATCAGGCGTGCCAGCGATAAAGAGCCATACCTACAACCTATATAGTTCCATCTTTAATGGTTTAGGCAAGTCACAAATGGATCGAGTTAAAAATTCGTAGTAAGGAATCAGATGCCAAAGATACCGTAGGGAATCACGATTATTGTTTTTGAAAATTACATCTATCAAGCCGGAAGGCAATTACAAAAGGAAAATGACGTGCAAGCAAACAGAAAATTGAAAGTTAACGTGCAATTATGTTCTACGGTGATCCTACTGTTTTCTCTTCTATTGTTTGGTGTTCAAAGGCGTGAAAATCGTGAGCGATGCTATGTGGTGACGTCGTATTAATGAGATACACGTTCCAACTGTCCATTATGATTTTTTAAATAGAATACAAGTCGTTTGCCCTATGAGAGTTACTCAATACATTTATTGCATTCCACAATGTTCCCTTTAGCAAAAACTGACAAACTTGTTTATATAGTTTTTGGGAATGTTTTTTCAAAAAATCTTTTCGTAAATCCGCACCGTTCTTATACCTTAAGGCTTTATAATCTCGTCGTATAGTATTTTTTTAATGTGGGAAATCTACCAAATGACTTTTAGTAATTCGTCGACTTTTAGTAAGGTCGTAAATCACAGCAATGTCACTTCTTTATCCTAGCCTTCTGTGACCAAAGGCTTTCTTTTCGGACCTCAACGAATGGCCTCAGTAGCCTTCGACCTTCTCCGACCCCTATGGCTTGACTGACAGCTCTTTCAGGCGCAAGTGGAACAACACTACGCAACTTTGACGACTCTGTTTTGCTAAATTTCATGCCTATATTCGTTTTAAACACTCTCAGAATTTAATAGTACTTATTACATATTAAGTTGATTGTTTCTGAAAAGCCCCTGGTGATATTCACGACGCGCTTACCGCGAAAGCGTGGGAACTGTACCTATATTATGATTACGAAGCGCTATTTCTCTTTAAAAGTGAACCGTATAATCTCGAGCTTGTGATAGTGGTCACGTTTCGCTTTTCATTTCTCTTGGTCTAGTTCACGTTCACCTGTAGGGTAAATACGCCATACGTCGGCCCCCCCCCAAACTTCGGCCGTCTGCACATTTTCAGCTTGCGTTCCTTTAAAACGTAATAAAGTGGCAAGAATGCCACCCTAATTGCAACCTTAGTTCATACTATATATGTACAAACCGTTATTATCCCATTACGTCGCTCACTCTTCGCGTACTGAGCGTCAGCAGCGATTGCGCCGTCGAAGCGTCATGTCCATATTAAAAGTACCTTACTTGCTGTGAATACTCACATTTCGGGGATTGATATTAGAACGGTAAGACATTCCTTTATTTTTGTTTTAAGCTTTCTTATTAGTAATAAATGATTTTTACTGTATTTTGAGATAGTTTTTCCAATGTTTTACGTATTGTTTTAAGGGAAAAATAGGAGGCCGCCAATAGAATACCAATTTTGAGTTAAAACCGAATTCTCGGCCGTGGCCGACTTAATGTAAATGCAGTCTGTTTTAAAAATTCCAATTGTAGTAATTCCATTGGCTCCATAAGAGAATTTGCAACGCATTTAGACCAATAAATCTATTTTACGTTTAATCGCCAAATGGCGGCCGGGGTGATATTAGTTAAATCTCGAGAAATAATGGACACGAAATAGGGGCCGGCTTTAGAAATATTAAAGATCGCAATGTCGACCAGCCTCAAATTCGAGCGCCACTATACAGGCTGATTACTTTTTTATTTTCTCAAAGTTAAATATTAAATTGATTAATATTGTAAAGACGAATAAGAAATAGTAGGAGTTGATAATATTATTAATAACCTCTCTATAATCCAAAGTTATCACGAGTTCCCTACAAAATCTCTTTATATTTCGAACTAAATCAATACATTTGTTTTTTTGTTTCGTGGAGGTAATCCCATAAGACTGAAGAGATTACGACTTTTTTAATTCATGACAAACACATTTATAATTAGCATAGCATAATAATGTTTAAGTAACCTTTATTTTATTATTTATCGACAAAACAATCACTTTTAAATTATTACAGTTTTTTTTTTATTTGATGTTTTTATTTTATTTTTTATAATTATAATATATAACATTGTTTAAAGCAAATAGAAAAATTCTTTGCCTGGTAAGTATTAAACAAATCGATTAATAATGTAGGCATAACTACTTGTGAGACTCCTGCCAAAATAAATCATATTAATAATATTTGTCAGTTTTAATTTACAACACCCTATACCCGGCCGACATTTGGGAAAAACGCGACCGACTATGGGCCATGAATGGCCGACTTTAGGAATTTTTCGTTCTCGACGCATTTAAACCTTAGTACTTTTTCCTTGTAATAGAAATGTTATCCTTATGCCCATAAACATGAAATACATATAACAAACTATCAAAAACCGCATCAGAAGCATCTTTATGTTGCAAATTGACGGTACCAGAGCCATCCCAATATAGAAAAACCGTTAGGGGGCCGACATTTAGCGTATTTACCCTATCTTTGTTTTGGATTTCTTACTCGTTTCTGGAACCTTCGAGGTAGGTCTGTAACATTAAAAACTGCCACCTGTGTTCAATTAACCTAGTTAGTCTACTTAAACACACCTATTTACATATGATTTCTTACTATGTTTTTATGTGATTCTGTCATCTAGTTATTTAGGGTGGATGTTCCGATAGCCTTTTCTGGGATCTTCGTCTCGTAATTCGTCTTCTGAATTACCTACCTACTCCACAGCCAGTCCTAGCAGTTTACTACCTATTGTGGATCCCTTCCATCTTCCACCAATAGGTACAAATTTCACAAGCACAGTTAAAGCAAGAATTCTATAGTATTCTTAAGCATTAGGTATAACAAAAAATGTTGTCAATTTTATAAGGGTCCTTAAAACGATTATTGCGATTGACAATAATTATTTACGAGATTGACGCTAACGATTTAAGTACTTAATTGTAATTTTCATTCTCTTTCAAAATTACCAATCGCACTTGATCGTTTCGAGGATCACTTATACGTAGAGTCAGTCAGGTCTCAAGTAATTGAAACGTAACGAACGATGCGTATCGGAAAACACGGCTAAGAAAAATATGTAACACATACCTGTAGTTTATGGTCACTGCGAATTATGAATAAATGTAGGAAGAAATTTTCAAATGCCAATTTGCTAAACTGCCAGACACAGTAGAAAACTCTAGAATTAAAGCAGCTAATCACCTTTTTGTGCTTCTGTAGATGGAAGCTCGTTGTCACTAGCGGAAGCAGTTTTCGCAAATAATATAAACATCCACCAGAACTTCACCATCTCTCACAATGATAAACAAACACAATCTTAACTAGGCTGTAAGTCGATCCGCCTTGTCGCGAAAAAAAAATGTAACTGTCAAAAAATACCGCGAATGCCTCCTCTCGCCGCGAAACCGAAACGTAAAATAAAGCTTGGAAGGTAAGACAATAAGAAGTGCAGTCTTTGGAAAATAATCCCCGCTTGAGTCGATTGTAGTCGTGTACCTAGACGATTTCGCGACAGGTGTCTAGATAGTACTTGCCTAGGTAGTTATTTACTGGTTTGATGGCGAGAGGACGATTTATTAGAGCGAAAATGAAGAGGCTTGCAATGTCTCCGTGATGAGCTTATTACGAAGGACAAAAATGACAGAAAAGTAGATCTTAGTTTTAATGAAGATTGCGGTAAAACTGAACTTTTACGCAATACAAGTAAAAATAGGTAGGTAAAGTACGGCCGTTCTAATGTGGCGGGTCTGAAATTAGGCTCTACGACTTTAGCGTTTGTGAACTCGTAAAACTTAAGGGTAGGGAATGGTATACAAAAATAAATACTAATAACTGTTGTTAACAGCAATAACAACAGCTAATGGCACTTATTTTTTTAAACAGTTTGTTTCAAGTGTATAAACGCTAAAAGTTCGCAGAGCCTAACTGAGATCCGCCAAATTAGAACGGTCATACTACAACTGTTTAGACATGATGCTAATACAAAACATTTCAGGCCACAATCTTACTGTTCCTACGCTGCCCTGGTAATCGAGAGGGCAGTAAGTCGAAGGTGGCCTGCTCTTTTACGTAGTAACTAAATTTATCGTACCGTTCTTACTGCTCTTTATCAAATAAGAAAAGGCATTTCTACTTTACGTAGAAATATAAAACCTAGATAGGAAGAAAACTCGTTTGACGTACATTCCAAAACGATTACCTATATAAAAAAAATGGCCACCTTCGACTTACTGCCCTCTCGATTACCAGGGCAGTACGGTACGGTAGTTCAATTTGTTGGATAAAATTAATATTTTTAAGTCATACATCGAGCAGAAGTGGCCGAGTGGTAAAAGCCCCGACTTACGAGTTGTAGGTCATGGATCCAAACCCAGCCAGAAGCACTGCTTTGTGTAATTTATATCATCACCACAGCTCTCAAAACGGTGAAGGCAAACATCGTGAGGAAACCGGCGTGTCCTAGAACCAAAAACCGGCCAAGTGCGAGTCGGGCTCGCGCACAAAGGGTTCCGTAGCAGCAATAAAGATTTTATATCATCGCGGATTTTTAAAGGTGTACAATACTGTAGTATATTTTTTGATCTATCTTATAAGGTTCAGCCATCGTTTTCAGTGTAAGCACAATAACTTAACCAAAATTACAGTTAAATCAACCTATCTCAAAAACTATAAGAGATACTTTGATCAAACCAAAAATCGTTGAAAGAGTTAATTAGCATGCATCACCTCTATTTTTTTTAGAATTTTATACCCCGTAGTTATAAAAATAGAGGGGGGGGGACATACTTTTTACGACTTTGAGAGCTGATATCTCAAAAACCGTTCACTTTAAGAAAAATGTTTTTTAGAAAACTTTATATCATTTTAAAAGACCTTTCCATTGATACCCCACACGGGTATGTACATCGAAAAAAAAATTTTCATCCCTCAGTTACATGTATGGGGGGCCCCACCCCCAATTCTTTTTTTTACTATTTAGTGTCATAATTTTGTAGCGGTTCATACAACACATATTCCCATCAAATTTCATCACTGTAGTACTTATAGTTTCCGAGTAAATCGGCTGTGACAGACGGACAGACGGACAGACGGACATGACGAAACTATAAGGGTTCCGTTTTTGCCATTTTGGCTACGGAACCCTAAAAATCGAAGACATGGACTTCCACCAACCCGCACTGGACCCGCGTGGTGGATTGGTCCTTTCCCTCTTCTAGAGAGGAGGCCTGAGTCCCTGCAGTGGAAATATTATAAAGCTGATGCTATGCTATACATCGAGTAGGAACCTAACCAACTCATGAAGAGGATTAGGTATGTTTTTCTATGGTACAGTACGGCCATCGGATCTTGGCGCGTCTAAAATTAAGCTCTGCGGACTTTAGCGCTTGAAAACTCGTACAAAAATAAATAATTTAAACAAATAAATCCAATTTGCAGTTGTTATTGTTGTTAAAAACTGTTATTGGCATTTATTTTTATTAAAACCCTAGTTTTCCGCAAAGCCTAAATTCAAACTCGCCAAGATCCAACGGCCGTACAAGGGATCCCCCAGCCATTGATCCGAATCATTAAATACTGTTGTCTCTTTCAGCCAAAAAACACAATGTACCCACCGAACCAAAACCACATTCTAGCCGCTTTGGACACTATAATAACAACTGAGACATCCTATTATCTTTTTATCGAAGACGACATCGGAGGCAGTCGTCAGTCGGCACCACAAGTAGACCATGACGTTATTATGAAAAGAAATTAGGTTAAGCCGTTTAAAATTGTTGATAAAGTTGAGCGACCTCGCGGGATCCGTGGAGAGGATCGAGTTGATTACATGCTTTTACTGAGAGCATGGAGCAGGGGCGCTGGCTTTTACAAAACCTCATGGGTGCAGTGGGTTTTCATGCCCATTTAAAGACTCGAAAAAGTGGCGAAGTGTAAGAAGAGAAGTGCACACAAAATCGACCAATAAATAAATAAACGTCCTATTATATTCTACATACTTAATTACTAACCATGTTTGATAAAAATAATATAATTAGATTTGTGTTGGTGCGGAAATCGAAACCTTGCGTCTCAACCGACTCTAAAACACTGCGTTAAACGAGTCGCAGGGTAATGAAATGAAAAAATGCCCATCCCTAATTTGAGGTGATTACTGGTCTGTTTCTTGATGTCTTTTTTAGTCTTAGGGTTTATTTTCCGTGTATCTACGCGGATGTTAGTCTATCCCTGTGCTAGGGGTATTCGGCTCCCACTATTTAATTCACATGAGTGCTCGAACCCCCAAGCACCCAAGGAGACGGCGCCCCTGGCACGGAGTCTTATCTGTCGTATTAGAATGTTTAAACAGTGTTATCTTGAGAGATAGGTGTCTTGTCTTGTCTTGTAAATACAGCGTTTGAGCGTATCTAGCCTTTTCACTCTGTTGTTTTGAGGGCGACCAAATCAGATATCTATGATAGGATTTCTAGTTGGATTTCATTATTTGAAAAGCTAGGTTCATTTGTTGTTTTTGTTTGGTAGGTACGAGTATACCTAAGATAGAAATGAGAAATCCTGGCTTTTTTTTTATCATCGAATGACGCATCCGCTTTTGGGCAACCTACCCCGTTCCTTCCATGTCTTAGTCCCAGAGTCCAGGTGTAACGCTTTCGCATCAACACTCGGCCCCAGGGGACTTCGACCTTGTAGGGTCCCTACAGTTTGCTGAGAACTCCTTGTGGCGCACCAAACCTGGCTAGGCACCAGACAGTTTTATTTTTTAACTGAGAGATTATCACATAACTTCTCCCTCTCTGGGTGGAGCAAGTGTTACTTTAGTTGCCCATTGCGTTATTAGAATTTAGTAAATCTTTCGAACAATCCCGCAGTCCTAGCAGGCTCGGTAAGGTACCAATTCGTTGCACAGTTTATTTTGTACAAATCTTATTTACCGAGCATATAAAGATAACTATCACCGAGTATAATCGCCAGCCACCAAACATTCGTCTCGCCATTGTCTCAGCCGCTATTGTCCCAAAATATTCTCTATGTGTAATGTTCGTAACCACTCTCGATGCCCATTGTTATATTATTACGTTTTTCTTAGGAAACTTCCGTGAAATAACCAAAAGTTGGCATTTAACTAGGGAATTTTGAGCAAGTTTTTGTTTATTACCAAAGAATTACGGTGTTTCAAAATACTGTGGATATATTTTACCTTGTTAATACTGAATTTCTTAAGCAACATGGTGAATAAAGTTAATTTTATGTCGACATAAGATGCTTGAAATAATGAAGAATGATTGGGATCATTGTTGTGTTTTGTGTGTTTAGTAGTAGTACCTATCACACATGGTGGTAGGACTAAGAAAGAAGTAGGTACACACACCAGAACTCGATATTAATTATTATTCACTTCGCTACTGCCCGCACGAAAAGCTCCAGCGCCCACTAGGGGGTTGTTGGGAATCTGTGGTTTAGGTTATTTAAAAATGTCTGGCCTCATTTTGACGTCATAATGTAGCAATAGACCATTTTTCATTTTTTTTATTTGCTATAAACTAATGCTTGACTGTCGCACCTGATGGTAAGTCGTGTTGCAATCGTTGATGGTGAGGCGCACTAGTTTATTAAGAGCCTATTTTACCGTATAGAATAACTTATTCTCATTTGGAACGCATTGTAGGTACGCCAATACATACATACACACACTTATTTTAAATCCATCTAGGTTTATAACGTATCTAGGTGATTCGCTCTACGAACGCAATACATGTTCTCAACCGCGTCGCTCAGTCTATTGTTAACGAGCATATCCGGAGGGACTCCAATCCAGTCTCAATCACAACGGATCTTGACCTCGACGGAACAATCAATCAATGATATCAGATACTAGAACATGTTATCGCTTCTTTGTGAGTAGGACTGCATTGAGATGCAAACAAAGGAGGTATATGTATGTATGTATAATTGTATATAAGTACTATCCCATTGTAGTACAGAGTACAGATGCCTGCATAAGTGTAGGCCCTTTTTTTCGAGATGGGGAAACTCGTATGTACCTACACCGTTAAATTTTGGTCCATTTAATCCCGTGGAGGGTCAATTCGGTACATGAAACACTATCGATTAGTAAAGATAAAAAATAAAGTAGGTACTTTTTTTTCTAAAATAGAATTTAATTTACGCGTACCTACGAAATTCATTTCTTTAAGTAAAGAACAGCTGAGCGGGTTCAATGTCCGTAAGTAGTTAGGACGCAACAACCGTCGTAAAAAAAAAAGTTTTTGATAAAAGCGTTTTTTTTTTTTACGACAATCTTTGACAGAGAAAGGGAATGTACCTACTACGTGTGTTCTTTTTTTTTAAATTGATATAAACTAGTGCTTGACTGCGATCCCATCTGATAGCAAGTAGGTAGCAATCGTTGATGGAGAGGCTCTAGTTTATGAAGAGATTGTTTACTCTAGCCTCGTTCGCGAACTCCATTCAATACAAAACGCGATCACCCAATCTACAAAGGACATCTAATATCCTGTCCTACTAAGTAGTTAATTAGCCGCTCGCTTCCCCAATATAGGAACACATGGTCCCCGCCCCAACCGTGTCATTGTTTGGCGAATTGAGCAAGCGTGGCCGGGCCGGTACAGTGAGTGGTGCAAACTGCGCCATTGTCACTGAACAATAGGGAAAGCCGGGGCCAGCTTGTGCGATAGACTTTTTGGAGCTATAAAATAAGCGACTTTTCTAAAGTTGGACGCCAAAAATTGTTGAAACCTCCACGTTCTGGACTAAGCGTTTCGCTTCGTCGTTTATACCGCGTACTTCGAAGGACTGGGACAATTTGCCAGCTGCAGTCCACACTGTCCACCACACGAGCCCAACCTCAGTAGGGTTGTTTAGTTTAATTACTGAGTTCCTCTGTCCACTTTCCAGTTTCATCATCAGATCAGCTCCATGTCATCATAGTATTGCATTGTCACGTGATTTACACTTGCATGCAAAATTACAGCTTAATCGGTAACCAGGAAGTGGACCACATTTAATTTGCAAGATTTGATCACATACAGGTGAAACTAATACTTATAAAGCTTGTAATAAGCAAAAATAATTAAAACAATAATCACTTTACTCTACGATACTGCCTTTTTACGGTAGGTATTAAATTAGCCAGCAGATTTAGCCGATCCAATCTTCACTTAATTTTAACTGCTTCAACACAATTTAGAACAAACACGGTGGCAACGTAGGAATGGGGTAGGTTGATTAGTCAGTAAGTCTGACACTGTTTCCCGCTCCGCCCAAGGGCGGCATTAGTCATTGGATGATTTTTCATCATCATCATCATCAGCCTTTTAATGTTCCCACTGCAGGGACACAGGCCTCCTCTCTAGGAGAGGGAATGGGCCATAATCCAACACGCGGGCCCAGTGCAGGTTGGTGGATGTCACATGTCTTCGAATTTTTGGTTCTAGGACATGCCGGTTTCCTCACGATGTTTTCCTTCACCGTTTTGAGAGCAGTGGAGATGAAATAAATTACAAAGTATTGCGCCTGGCTGGGTTTGAACCCGCGACTACAACTCGTAAGTCGAGGCCGTTACCACTCGGCCACCACTGCTCTGCGAATGATTTTTACCTACCATAAAAAAAGACTACTTGCTGAATTCGGTTATTCGATGTGAGAGGAATGCGATGAAATCGCTGTTCTTATGGCCCTTACGCTTAGAACAATTTTTTTTTATATAAAATAGGTTCATTCCATTGTCGTACAATTTTGAAAAAAACTGCGTCCGTGTATGTAAACAACAATAATGAGGTATTACAATTACGTCATCCCCTCGATTGCTTCAAAACGATATCGTTACATGCATTGTAGGGTGTATAAAGTGCTTTTATGCGCATTTTGCTTGCATTGATATACCCCGGAGTTGCGCAACAACGCGGGGTTAACAACCTTTGTTCATCAATAGTGTTTTTTTTTTGTGTGAAATAAATCTTTTTTATGTCGAATTTATTCCTACTAATCGTGACCTTGGTTTTAATCAGGTATCTTTTTTATGGTCGGTAAAAATCATCGAATGACGAATCCCGCTTTTGGGTGGCACGGGAAACAGTGTCAGACTGTTACTGACTAAACAACGTACCCCGTTCCTTCCTTGCCTAAGTCCCAAAGCCCTTACGCATCATCCTTCGGCCCCAGGAGGCTTCGGCCCTATAGAGCCCCTACAGTTTGCTGACAACTCGTTAAGGCTCGCGGGAACAGTGCGCGCCGTCAACGACTTGGGCTCGGTCTGGACTGTTACCAGACGACCCGACGGCGAATGACTCATCGAATGACGAATCCCGCCGTTGGGTGGTGCGGGAAACAGTGTCAGACTCTTACATCAGTAAGAGTCTGTTTCACTGTTTGTTCACTGTTTTTTAATCATAGTATTTTATTGGTAAGAGCCGATAACTAATGGGTTTTTCAAAATTTAGCTCCTAAAGGGATGTAATAGGGGACGAAAGTTTCTATGTGTCCTCACATTGATAAATTGTCTAAAAAACTTAGCTCTGCAGCATACGCTGTCAGAAAAATTCGTAATTTAACTGACTTAGAGACAGCCCGTTTAGTTTATTTCAGCTATTTTCATAGTGTCATGTCCTACGGCATTCTACTGTGGGGAAATGCCGCCGACATTCAGACAATTTTTGTATTACAGAAAAGGGCTATTCGTTCAATTTATAAATTAAGTCCTAGATACTCACTAAGAGATAAATTTAAAAACATTAATATATTGACTGTGCCTTGTCAATACATCTTTGATAATATTTTGTATGTGCATAAAAATAAAAACATGTTTAAAAAGTACAGTGATATCCATAACGTTAATACTAGGAACAAACATAAATTTGTGGTTCCTACAACCAGGCTCAAAAAAATTGGGGGCTCATTTAGATGCCAATGTGTACACTTTTATAATAAGCTTCCCAGTAACATTCAAGAACTTAGCCTGAATAAATTTAAATTGTTTGTAAAGCGAAAACTTTGTCAAAAGGCTTTTTATACTGTTAAGGAGTATCTTGAGGATAAGACGGCTTGGGATTGATCTGCTCCAGCACTATTATTGTAGTTGTATTTTATTTTTATTTATTTTTTTTTAACTTTGGACTTGCAATAATTTATTTTGCAGTTACATTTTTGTATTTTTTTTTTATTTTTTATTATTGTGAATGTGAGGACTATGTCGATTACTTTGCCTTTTCCGTAATTTTAATATGATGTCTGACAGATTTGAGTATTTGATGCGGCCTACACAAATGTCCTTTCTTTGGTATTGATCGTCAAGTCGTTGAGCTCCTTAGTAGTCCTAAGTTTGAGCTACACGAATACTGACAAATGCTTGCACTGACTGGACAGGTCCACTCAAATTTGTATGGTTCTTTCCTCAAAAGACCATCTCAGACACTAATCTGCATGGTTCTCATATGATTTGACCAATACATGGTTACTGTATGGACTTTAAAAGAGACTTTGACCCCTGAGTTTGTTTCGGTGTTTCTTCTCAGGGTAGTCAGCTAGGAAACACCGGACTCATCTAGCTTAAACTGACGAAAAGAAAAAAATATTGACGTGTAAAAGTGTTATTTTAAAACCTATTTACAAAATAAATATCATTTATCATTTATGAAGAACCCTATTTTCACGCGGGCGAAACCGCTGGCAGAAGGCTAATTTTTATATAAAAGTAGATATGAAGTTGGTAATAATGTAAGTCACGAGACACGATCTACATACTGAAACATAATTCAGTACCTACCTATACCTACCTACGTACAGGTTAAACTGCTTTAACTAATAATAGTTCATTACCTCTCTACCTACAGACAGGCCACCTTATCTTATCAGAAATTCTTCATGCCTAAAGTATTTTAATCTCAAACTAACAAAAATATGTTAAGATAATGGCTACAAAAGTACCTATATTATGTATAGTTACTCAGACAATTAGGCCGTTGATGTCTTTCAAAGTGTAGTTTACTTCGGTTTACGAAAGACATCAACGCATTTGATGAAAATCTTTCAGATTGTATTCAGCAGAAAAATATAGTGTTAAGCGACCATAGACTAAGTAAATGAAGGCTATAATACCTAGCCCTCTTCTAATTATTTACGATCTACGCCGCAAACGCGTTGGTGATAGCTAAACAGAAAGCTGAAAGAATTTTTTATTTAATTCAGATAGAAATACATAGGACTGTATTCTATTAGTACATAAGACAATGGATATTACGACAATCTGGATTAATACCTATGTAATCACCCCTATTGAATATGCAATGAATTTTAATAGTAGGTACCTACATATATCAGTATGTATCTTTGTAATTCTTATTAGCATCTATCGCCATTAATCGTATTTATTACCCCCAGTTATGGAGGCAAAGGAAATATTTTCAATCATGCCAAGGTCCACGATCATCCTCTGCGCCTTATTTGCTTCAATAATGCGCAGTCTCAGTCAGTCTCACCTCGGCCCGCGTCTATAAATAATCTGACTCGTGATTGGACGCTAAACTAAACAAAATATTATTTCTGTTCAATACTGCTACGCTTGAGACCGGGCGACAGCGTCGCGCATCGTAACGTAACGAAGCGCGTTTGATAAAAATGATAACTTTTCCTTATTGTTTACATATTTCTGCCAATGTGTGCACAGCTTTACTGGGATCAGAATTCTAATTTGCAAGTTTGTCGAAAGATGTCGTCACTGTAGACAACAAAAACTTTAATAAAATCGAGTATCAAGGCTTGTTATCGTGTAATAAATTATGTTTTGATCCCTACATAATGAAAATTTACGGGTTTGGTTGTATCTGGCAGTGAAAGTCTAAATACTGTAAAATAAATAACACATCACAGATGTAATATTTTGTGAAGTTCTAGATGTCGCTAGTTTCACGTTAACTTTGACAGAACTTACATTCTCCATCTCATTCGCACTTTTAATAAATCATTCGACGATCCGAGTTTTAATTTGTTCATTTCGTATCGTTTATTTACTTGAATTGCAGTGTTTTGTGAACGAAAATACATAACATATAGTTAGGCTTTGAATCGTGATGACGTGAATAACAGAACAGTGAGTCGTGCAGCCGCAGTACAATGGATTGGTGTGTAATATTCAATACAAGGTAATGGGCGATGTTCTCGTTGTTATAAGACAAAAGGCTCGTCCTTCACACATTAGTAGAGCATCGTTGTGCAAACAAGCTGTTATCTACACGCCGCGTAATGTTAGAGGTGATTATTGAAATGCTAATAACGTTACACTGCATGTAAGTACGGCGAGCCCAATCGCGCTCTTCTAACTTCACCTGCGCAACGCAAAGACGTATAGTACTAACTTCTCTTGATGGTGGTGGGTCTCTATCGCTTGACGCTGTAACCAGTAATAGTACAGCTTACTAATAAGACATACATACAGTCATGGCTAACGTAAAGAGTAGATTAAAAGCACCTAAAAGTGCATCTTCAAAGAAGAAAAACCAAGGACCTAAAACAAAAAAATCGTCAGCAGGTCCCAAGAAGTCGCCCCCGAAGAAAGATGATATAGATAGTAATGTAGTCATGAAACGGCCGAGCACCCGCCCGGTATTGACACCGGACCAAAAAGTTAAATTTCTATTAAAAAATGGACACAAACTCAGGGAGAGATTTATTGCTAGACCACCTGTGAATGTTAAGAAAATTCCTGAGGTTGAGCCGGATCCTAAGCCTGCTGAGGAGCCTAAGGGAAGTCAGAAAAAAATCCAAGACAGCAATATGCCTCTCATAACAAAAACTGGACTCATTAAAAAAAGAAAGAAGAATTGTAATGTTAAACTTATTGATAGTATTCTGAAAAATGAACTGATGATTGGTGACCGCAAGAAGACTGCAAATGCTGATGCACCCGCACAAGCACCCACGGTGGTGTCCTCATCAATGGACACTACGGCTTCAAGAGTAAGAGTGGACAATAACAATGACATTGAAATAACAGACCAAAATAACAAATCTAAAGAATTTGACGAAGAAGTAGTTAATTTATCTGACACAATGTCTGTAAATTCAGAAGATTCAAGTGATAATGAAAACGGCTCTGATGACTTAAACGGAAAAGATGGTGCAAACTCTACAAAAAAGAAAAGAAAAACAAAAACACCACAACATATCACATTAAAAAATGGTGTTGTATTAAATTTAGAGTATTATGAGTGTGACCATTGCAACCGGACATTTAACAGGAAGCGTTCGTTACGTAGACACATGTACCTTCATCTCGGTATCAAGCCATTTCAATGTAAGAATTGCCCAGAACAGTTCAGAAGCGAATATAACCTGCAGGTTCACATTGATCGCGTCCACAAGTCCATAGTAGATGATCCAGAACTTTATATCTGTAATTTCTGTGAGAAACCATTTCTTGTCAAAGAAAACTTGGAGAAACATTTACAAACTCACTCAAAAACTGAAAATTCATTCAAATGTATTTATTGTGACAAAGTGTTCCCTTATCACATCTTGTTGATGCAGCATGAGAAGAGACACTTGGTGAAGGGACGTCACCAATGTACACTTTGCAGTATGTCTTACCGTTGCCGCAATCTCCTATACTTGCATGTTAAAAGCCATTTGAAAATCAAAGATTTTATTTGTCAGTATTGTGGTAAAGAGTTTTTGAGACCGAACTCTTTGAAGCGGCACGTTGAAGTCAGTCACGGTGATCACAGAATTGTGTGTCCGATTTGTAAAAAGAAGTTGAAGGGTCATTTGACTGAGCATATGCGTACTCATGAGAAGAAGCGTCCGCATGTGTGTCCTGAGTGTGGGCAGCGGTTCACTCAGTCCACGCAGCTGAACGTCCACCGCCGGGCCCACACCGGCGCCAGGCCCTACCCCTGCCGCATCTGCAAGCGATTATTCTCACATTCTAACGCACTAATGTTGCATATCAGACGTCACACAGGAGAGAAACCTTTCCCATGTGCCATGTGTCCCATGTCCTTCTCTCAACTACCACACATGAAAACGCACATGCGTAAAATACATGGCAAGGAGAACCCATACAAATGCGCTCACTGTGATACATTTTACAAGCTCAAAGCTGAGCTTGATGTGCATGAGAAGGCTTGTGGTAATTCTGGTGATCAGCCAGCTAAAGGTAAACGGAAAAGGTCCAAGAAGGATGAGGACGAGATAGAAGTGGAGTCAACGATGTCTCTGTCCCGCATGAGGTTCCTGTTGGCCCTCCTCCTCACGATGATCGCTACCAAAGAGAAACTCAAATACTTAGGTGCGTAAACTTTTATTACATACGAGTTTGTTACACTACACTCATAATGGCACTGTTTTTTTTTTATTTAGTGTGGAGTTTATGCTTAGTGTGTGTCCGCCAATAACGGGAGTCCATATCGGAAGCACCGTTCATAGTCATTTTCAGACTGGCAATTGTTGAGAATTCTAATGTTGACTTTAAATAATACTGTGTCGTACATAAGACATCAACGCGTTTCCATTCAGTTCGCATCATCATAGGTCATTGAGTTTAATCGTAGTAACAAGGTCGTAATAACAAATGCGCCGTCATTGAAAATGCAAGTGCGATCGAACGAACAAAACTAAGCACTATAGTATTTATTCACTGGGTTGCGAAACCGTGTGCTGCGTACCGAGTGTTGTGTGCTTATGTGAGTGCAGACTTGTTGGCACGATGTCCATTGCATAGCTTGTCTCATCATGGTTTTTATTCTAGCGAGCATACTCGTCGTTATATGACGACAGACGGGTTTCCGACGAGGTATACATTATGAGTAATAATTTCGTGAGTGAGTTCATTTCCCATTGTGTTGTTAATTTTTGGTGTTGGTCGGTGACGGCGGGCGAATGTAGGTTAACTAGGTTATCGGGAAGCGGTATTTTATTTTTAATTATACTTTAAGACTTCGTTCTCGTTGGCTTTCGGTTTGGTTTGGTATTGGTGGTGGCTGGACTCGATTCTTAATCTGTTTCAACTATGAAGCTTTGTAAATAAGCTCTTTAACAACATTCCAGAAAAATGTTTAACGTGTTGTTCTCTAACAGGCTTCAACAAGCGACTCGTAGATGAGATCCTCGTCGAGTCGTTGGAAGCAATGGACCAAACGCCATGCAAAGATGAATCTCTCCCGCCGGCCAAGCGTCTAAGGGCAAACATCGAAATGTTCATAAACGGAACAGTTCCCAAACACCAGATGGAAAATTTCAAGAAGGAAAATAAGTCTACAGAAGATATTCTAGAACTGTTGACTACAGACAAAGATAAGTAAAATCATATTGGTAAGTTTTTTCGGTAAGGGTCACCGCACACTGCTCCGGGGCGGGTCACAAACAAAAGGCGCCCGGGCGACGGGTTTGCGTCATAAAAAATGTTATTATTACACATCCCAGAAAGGGAGTGCACGTGTTCAGGCGATGTATTCATCGACACGTGCGCAACCTTTTTTTGTTACGAATACACCCATTTTATGATGCAAGCAGGCTAAATAAGGCAGGCTGGGATTTAAGTCGTTGTAGTCGTAGTAAGTACATAATAATCATTTGTGTCTATGTTTTGTACAGTAGGTACTTACGCACAATCACTACTACAGTACGGCCGTCGGATCGGACTGTTTTTGGCATTTTTTTTAAACCTTTATTTTTGTACGAGTTTTCAAGAGCTAAAATTCGCAGAGCCTAAGTTCAGATCGCCAAGATCTGACGGCCGTACTGTACTCTATAGACAATTAAAACTTTTTAAAGACCTTTTGAAAACAAAGTACTCTAATCGAAACTAATATTTTCAACTCTAGATCTGTCTACATCTATATATATGATGTCACTCAAATCGTCATACAATATATGGCGAGAAATAAATCTAACTTAAATCTTCATAACAGCTTCCATCTTGAATATGCGGCCTTCAATCGTTATTATGTGCAAATTGGGTTGACTGTGTCAGTGAGAACACCGGGTGAAGTTCGTCACAACGTTTACTATACAAATATAATTCTACTATCTATTACGAATATTTTATTATTTTTAGTTTTGTCATTTAGATCTTATTTATGGTGTGAAAAATCATCGAATGACTAATGCCACCCATGGGGCGTTCGGGAGACAGTGTCAGACTTCTACTGACTAAACAACCCACCGTTCCTTCTTGATTTTTTGGCCTTTGTAACTAGACATTGTAATCCTCTTTTTTATATACTGTTTGGTGTACAATAAAGAATTAAAGACTTAGTTCCAGGGCCCGGTGTTCCGCTTTCGCATTAACCCTTGGCCCCAGAAGGCATTTTGATCTAAATTTAAATATGTGTATATAACGATATTATGCGTCATCATATATTTCAACGTCCCCAGTTATTTTTATTAGCAAACATCTGCAGAGTGAAACGTCATAACTATATTTGAATCCTAAATGTTTGGTTCAGACAGTACAAGTTAAAATAAGACTAATAGCTATAACAGATTACGCTTAGGCCTAGAACAGCTAGTTTATTTAAGTGTTTTTTGTGTAAATAAGTATAAAAATTGCTGTTTGTTACCCGCCCCTTCGCTACCCCTGTTAGGTGCACTTGGATCTTATAAATACACCAGTATTTAGCACCCAATGTATGTTTTGAATCATTAATTCGTAATGTTCACTATTTATGTGTCATCCTTCATCATTAATTGATAGTGTTGCGTGTGATAAAATGTGTGTGGCATAGCTTCAAATATTTACAAATTAGCAACATATTTTTTACTTGGCCACCCCAAGTTCTGACGTATGTTTAAATGTTTAAAGCTATGTCTAACACCGTCTTAATTTTAAGGTCGTCACTCATTTGTTTTTGGCGTCGTTTAAAATGATTCTTGTTCGGTAATGCGGTATGTAATATAAATTGTGTTGTATTGTGTAGAGTAGGTTATGTAGCGAGGTAGCTTGTCCTCGCTCCTCAAATCATTGTTCATGCATGGACCATGGTCAGTGTAATACAACTGTCTTGTATTCTGGTCTTGTAATTGATCTGGCATCGTAATTACAATGCAAACCGGTTGAATTATGTAATTCACAACTAACATGTTAGCGCGCTTTAACATTAAATTGTTATTTTTAGGAAGCCATACTTACCACCAAAGAATTTGAACGCGGAATGTTGGTATGCAGAAAAAATGAGGATGAATCATTTAATTATTCAAGGCTGTTGGAATAGTTTCTTAAAACTATATATATATATTTTAATATAAATAAGGAAACCTAACATTTTATTAGAAAAACTGTTGCTGATCTCCACAATCGCGTTTAGAATTGTCAAAATGTTAGAAAATGTAGTTTTACTGTTGGCAAACGTATTGTGATTTGTCCGTAGCGGAAGCTAGGTTAAGTTAGTGAATCAGTCGTAGTAGTAAAAAATAACTAATCTTAAAAGTAAGGCCTATACGCACATTATTTATTACAAGGCGATCCAGTGATGTTTCAATTCTTTGAAAGGACTTTTAATAGTAATTAATAATGCCATGACTACATTGATGAGTGACGACCCTTATGACATCACTTTATATTATAAAATATAATTCTAATAATAATATAATTATATGTACGTATAGATTTAAGGTAAAATGTTTCGTCATTATAATACTAGAAATATATTAATACGAAGGAATTTGCCCATTTATTATTTAGGTACTTTACAATATGTATAAAAAAAGAGACAATATTGTAGATTGGCGTTAAAATAATAAATTATTTTACTGTGACTTGAAACGTCCATAACAAATAATAATAAAACTAAATTATTGCATGTTTTCTTAAACAATTTTTGCCAAGTATTTTAAGATTTATAATACGTAAAATTAAATAAAAAATGTATAAATACAATTTACATATCTCAATATGGGCAGATTCCTTACACAACATTAAAAAAAAAACATTTTCATGCAATGTGACTTGCCATTAAATCAAAGTGATTATCCCAAAGATAATAATTGTACTGCATTTTAAAATGTTATTTATCTTAGTTTTAATATATAACATAAAATATAATTATATATATTTAGCATTCCTGACTAGAATGAGTGTGCCATTTAAATTCGTTGGATGAATGATTATGATTAATAATTAATTATTATTATTTTATAAGAAGTTTTAATAATTGTATATTATTTTTGATTGACTAGATTTTTATATCTTTCTAACATCTTATCGGCTATATTTATTTGAATAAGTCATATTATTCGTTATTTATTGGTATAATTAATCTGTGAACTTTTTATTGGATATTAATTACTTTTTAACCGGAATATTTTCTTTGTATTTTCGTTAGTGGGTCAAATGAATAGAAATACAAATTGAATCTCAAATAACCGAGGAATATTTTCGAAAGTGATTAGGAACTTCAGCAACCATGAATCTGTAGATCTTGTTTTTTCGATTTTGATTTTTTTTTGTATTGCAAATCATCAAATAACTGCCTTACCATCTGGGTGAGAGAGAGAGAGAAGGATTTGCACACTTATGTTCTAACTAATGACTAAAATTCTATGTTCCTTCAATTGCTCTTTCTATTTCAGGGTCATGGTAACTCTTGAACAGTGTCGCATAACATACGTCTTACAGTACGGCCGTCGAATCTTGGCGAGTCTGAAGTAAGGTTCTGAAAAAATAAATGGTTTAAACAAATAAATACAATTTGAATAGAATAGAAATACATTTATTTATTCGATACAGATACAACACAACAGTTACAAAACACACAGTAAAAAATAACAAAATTAAAGTGTACGCTGAGCGTGCACTTTATTTTTGTTGTTGTATTTGCAGTGGTTATTGCTGTAAAAACTGTTATTGGCATTTATTCTTTTATAACCTTTTTGTTTTTATACGAGTTCTCGAGACTCGCCAAGATCCGATGGCTGTACTGTACAAAGTCAATACATATAGTGAGGTCCCAAGAATCAAGAGAGTCTATGAGTGCGCTTCTAAATTGTGTATTTTGAATTAAGAACGTCTCTAACCCTACAATGGAAGCTAAATTTTGACAGGTTTTCAGGCTGGGAAATATTCAGGTTGAGAAATATTCAACTTCAAATATTTAAATAAAAAATTGAGGTCATGAACGAATCGATAAATTAGCTGATATGTGTACTTATCAGTTTATTTTCCAATCAATTAAGACCATTAACAAGGTTAAAACTTGATTCACACCGGATTTACAAGAAAAAAAATAACAAATAACGTCATACTAGTCCGAAACGAGTCTAACTGGCTACTAATGATTTTCAGACAATAGTAAGTAGTATAGGTATATATTAACTCGTTCTATTTCAATAATTAATTACACGAGTACGTCTACATAGCAAGGCCTGCTCGTGAACAAAAGGAAATTGCTTCGTTCGGATCATTGACTGCGCGCGTTAAATCTGTGACGCGTGTGACGTCACGGTTCGATGCGTGTGCGCCGGCTGTGGGCTTGGTATTGTGGTGGGAGTATGTATGCATTGGATAAATTAGGTAAATTGAACCATTTGCTACGGCTACGAGAAGCTCCTGTACCTCGTATAAATTTGTAATCCTCGTCACAGAAGTCGTATTAGTCGATACGTCAATTTCTTAAAATATTCCCTTCCTCAATATGTCCCTTTCCTAAGACAGCTACGTATTTCAAACTAGGAATCTGTATAAGTATATAAAAGAAAGTCGTGTTAGTTACACTATTTATAATTCAATAATGGCTGAACCGAACTTATTGCTTCTAAGGCGGAACAAAGTTCGCGGGGTCAGCTAGTATTTAAATAAAATAAGAAAAGTACCTAGTCAAAGGGACATATTGAGAAAGGGACGTTTCGGGAAAGGGACTATTTAAAACCAAAGGACGTTTAGCTTGAGTCATACTTTGTTTTAAAAATATTGATTTTTTTTATTTTGTAAAGTTTTACTGATACTAATGATATTGTGAAAAAAGTTACAAATTAGAAAGATTTTGGAGGGATTTTTTTTTTCGTTTTATTGGACTTTTAGCTGAAGTCACTTTCGCATTCTCTAATCGAATGACATGACAGATATCAATGTGTATAAGATCTACTAACGAACTTTACAAGGGAAATATGATTTTGTACCAAATTATTGTTTGTTAAATATCGCTTTGTGTTAGTGCCATTTGTTGTTATTCGTTTTAATTGAAAGAAAGATGGTTGAGAGCTTTTTGTATTGGTAACTATTTGATTTAGATTTTGTGTGTCATAAATATTTACTGGAACTTGTAGCGATTTTCTTTATAGATTGCTTTTTATAAACTGCTAAAATGTGGAATTTTGATTATCCGCTCAATACCGTCATTAGAGACACAATAGAAAGGTGTGCTTGGGGCTTGAGAGTTTAAAAATGTATTTTTTTTTTGCTGGAAAGTTATTTCTTATATTTATAGTTCACTAGAAATTATTTGTAATATTTGCTTTTTTAAGGCTACAGTAGAGCACACAAGATGAAAGAGGTTTCACAATTCGACGCTCCCGACCAAAAAGTCAGTAATCAAAAAAGCGACCGCGCGGTCGACCGGGAAACACTGTCAAACTCTTATTGACTAAACAACGCACCCCGTTCCTTCTTAGCCTTCATCGCGGGAACAGAGCGCGTCGTCGACGACTTGGCTTGGTCCGGACTGTTACCAGACGATAGGACGGCGAGCTACCCGTTGCTCGAAACCTAGATCGGAATTCCCGACGCGTCTGGGGCGAGAGCGCTGTTGCCTTGTGCGGTCGGCCTCCTCCTTTGCTAGCGTTCCAGGATCACGATAGTTCTTTCAAATAATCTCTCAGCTCTAGCAGCCTAGTCCTACAGGGCCCAGACTAGACCTACCTAACTGGACCGTCACAGATTGTTGTTGGCAGTTTATACAAAGCAAATTATGTGGAAACCTTTTTAAATAGGACTTATTTATTTAGGTGTACTTCATAAGGTACGGTATTGTAATGATGAAAAAGGTTGTGTTGTACTGAAAAACGCGTGTACCTAATTAGAACAGAAGTATATGGAAATATTGTCTCTAATGTATCTATCATCACTTAATAATATGCGATAATTGTTGTCTAATGATTTGTTTAAGGTGGAATTTGTCGTTTTAAGAAATCAGTGCTTATTAGAGATGTTACGCAGTTCCGGCGGATCAGTCCGAAATCGGAACCGAAGCCGGAACTGCGTAAACCACCCATTTCGATTACGACCCAAAAATCAGTTTTTGGGTCGTAATGGAAATGGGTGCTGCGTCTAACCAAATCAAGCGGCTTAACTTATTGGCCGCATACTATACAGTACGGCCGACGGATTCTGGCGAATCTATCTAATTTAAGGCTTGAAAACTCGTACAAACATAAAGGTTTAAAAAAAAAATACCGATAACCGTTTTTAATTAGCAATAACAACTGCAAATTGAATTTATTTGTTTAAACCATTTATTTTTTTATGAGTTTGCATTTTTCAAGCGCTAATATTCGCACAGCCTAACTTCAGACTCGCTAAGATTCGACGGCCGTACTGTACCTACCAGCTTAATTCTGTACCCGGTTGAAGGCTAGAGACTTCTTCTAATAATTGTACTTGACTTTTGGTTAACACTGGCATTAATTTATTTTCCTTAAGTGCCACAAAAATGAAGATAGATCCTTGAAGAAAAATCTACCTTGTCCTCTCTCATTAATTCTATTGTTTTTTTTTTTTTGTATTTAACAAATAGTATTTTATTAAAATTATGTGGGTTTAAGGGTTAGCCAAAGAAATACCCACCTAGAATTAAAATAGTCCACAATCGTACCTATTTTATCTATATTTATTATGTGTGCATGCAACTTAGGGCAGTATTCGATTTAGTTTACCTATATTATATTTACATGAGTATTCGAATACTGGCTGAAAGTACCAAAGAATACTTATTGATAGTGAAAACACTAACATTAAAATGTAAAGTAACTGAATTTATGAGTTTTATTTGCTATGCATTCCAAATAAAAATAAAATCGATTGACTGGATGTGACGTCACGCCGTACTGACAAATCGAAGATATTTTTGCAAAATTGAAGAACTCAGAGATGAGTATAATTGATAAACTTGATTATAATTAAACTTTTTACGTTCACAGTTCGTAAATAAACTGAATTTTTAAAATATCTGGCCTCGATTTGACAGTAAAACGTGACGTCACAACATGGCAATCGATCCTATTCTCATTTGGAACACATTTTACCTGTCTATACTCCGTTCAAAATAACATTAGACATTTAAGAAATTCTTTTTTACTGTCCATTTAACCGTTTTTGAGTTTTATTACGTTGGTGGAATGACAAATAGTAGGTAGTTCCAGTAAATACCTAGTTGGTATCGTAACGACTTTTCTGCTTTTAGTGTCATCCTTTTTTCTACAGAATATAAGTTACAATCGGTTGAATAGACAGAACAAAGGTTTCTTTAAATGACTAATCTTAACGCGAAAGAGTATAGCCGTTTTGTACCATTCCTTATTTTGTCTTACATGACGAACTATCCTATGCGTGATCGAAGGTAACTGAAAAAGAAGAATTTTGTAAATCCGTCGATGAGTGGCGGAGTATTCGATGAACAAACATGTGAACTTAGTTCCTCCTCCTTATTGTGAAGTTGGTAAATAGGTAGGTATATATTTCCTAATTACACATTACTTATTACTTTGTGTAATTTATTTCATCACCACTGCTCTCAAAACGGTGAAGGAAAACATCGTGAGGAAACCGGCATGTCCTAGAACCAAAAATTCGAAGACATGTGACATCCACCAACCCGCACTGGGCCTGCGTGGTGGATTACGGCCTATTCCCTCTCTTAGAGAGGAGGCCTGTGTCCCTGCAATGGGAACATTAAAAAGGCTGATGATGATGATGATGATGATATTTCCTAATAGGTAAGAGATCATCGTGTTCATCACTGTCCCGCAGCCCGCTAGCGGGACGAGTGGTTTCAAATAAGTAGGTATACCTACCATTCGTCTCGAGTATACAATTATAAACAATATTGTGCATCGATCTGTTAATTTTGCAGCTCTCGACAAAATGTGCAGATTTATTTCGCTTTTTAGTACCTACCTATTAAATTAAATTTATTCATAATAATGAGTACAGTACCTATGTAGGATCTTGGCGTGTCTGAAGTTAGCCTCTGCGAATTTTAGCGCTTGAAACTCGTAAAAAGATGAATAGTTTACCTAAACAAATAAATGCAATTTGCAGTTGTTATTGAAAGACGTTTATTTTGTGAATTGCACTAGGTACATCTTTGATATTCTGCTTTACAACACATTCTACCTTCTACGCCTCTACGGTATGAAACGGTGAATATTTAATACTCTATGAATTTTTTAGTTAAATCATACAACTGCATCGGGGTCGAAGGTTTACTTAGCTGGGCAAGGCCGGGTCGTGGGTGGCTGACCCTTATGTAGGTAGTAGGTTATTTAAAGATTTAAAGGTTTTTAACCCCAGATTGATTTTGTTAATAAATTAATTACATAAATATGGAATTTGTAGAAGTTATAAAGTACTCTAAGGAGAGTTAATTTATCTAGTTTTAAGCAGCAAGAAAAAATCCAGCCCAATCAGCTCCTTTCTTAGATAGATACAAGTATTGGAACTTTTTTCAAATTACAGTACCTACGGTCGTCTTTTTTTTTTTTATGGTAGGTGAAAATCATCCAATGACGAAACCCGCTCTTGGGCGGAGCGGGAGACCAGTGTCAGACTCTTACTGACTAAAAAACCTACCCCGTACCTTCCTTGCCTTATTCCTGGAGTCGAGGTAACAGTTTTCCACCACCCTCTAGGCTCCAGGAGGTGGCAGTCTTAACTTTAGTCACGCCAAGTTACAACGGCCGTACTGTAGGTACTAGTCTAGAGCTGGGAGGTACCGTTGCAAAACAAACAAACTACACATGAATAATCAATATCTTTAATGCATCAACTGACGGTGTTGCCACCGCTACCCATGCAGCTGACGATTTTGTTTTAGCTCAGTATGATGTAAAATATTTCAGCCGGCATACTATGACTAGATTTTTTTTCATCACTCCCATAGCCTTTCAATCCTACACCCACCGCAGCTGCGTCAGCCGACTCTTCGTTCACTTATCAGTCATCAGATCATCAGAGATCTTTTGAACAAGATGGCAACCCATCGGCCTAAAAACTACCTAAAATGCAACGGTATCTCCCGGACTATCACAGTCGCAAGTTATTTCTTTTATTATTAGGTACCTATAGAAGAAATAATCATCTGTGAATGTATGTAAGGCTTTGCAACGCTTTGTAGGGTGGGAGGAACCTAATGAAACCATAGCAACTGAAATGCCATCTATCGAATGCTGATATAAAATACGGGGACCATAGTTTCCAGCTCTACATCTTTAGATACAGTAACAGAAGGTTTTCTTTTTATGGTAGGTAAAAATTGGGCACAATGGAAAACAGTGTCAGACTCTTACTGACGAAACAACCTACCCCGTTTCTTCCTTGCCTTAGTCCCCCCTGGGCTTTGGTAATAAATACGCTTCCGCATCAACCCTTGAGCCCAGGAGGCTTCGACCTTGCTACAGTTTGCTCACTACTCCTTGAGGCGCGAGGGAACAGTGTGCGCCCTCGACGACTTGAGCCCGCGCCTAGGGTGACCAGAAATCGTCGGCTTTCTCTTTTGTTAGCATTAGGTACTGCCTCGCTGTGGACCATGGCCTGAACCAAGGCCCGATGCGAGAGGTCGCCGCCGCTGATTTCCCCCACGAGGACACGACGATGCTCTGCCCAAGCGGGGCACTTCTATACCGTGTGCTCCACCGTATCCTCCGGGCGGACTACACACATAGTGGCGACAGTAACAGTAGGTACAGTTAGGTATTGTACGCGGCAAATAAGTTGCGCCATTTTCTGTTACCGCAAATTCCCACTCGAAAATAAGCTCCTCATTACACAAGTTTATCCATCATGACGATCGATGTTAAATGCGTAGTTAACAATTAATTTCAATAATCAGATTAAATGCCCAATGTAGTTTTTTATTGCTAAATAACGCTAACAAGTTAGGTATAGTACATTTTGATACAAGTGCAGGAAGTTTGTCATTGCGACCGAGGCGAAATTCGCACGAGCCGTAGGCGAGTGTGTTATGGAGCCGAGGGCTGCAATGACAAATCTGCACGTGTGTCAAACGACGTTTTTCAATACACTTACGACTTGTGAAATAAAGAAAGAAAGAAAAAATGTTTAATCGTATCTCAAACATACAGTAGAAATATGTAAATAATAAATGCATTCAAATCTGCTCTGAACAGTTTGGTTCTAATTTCATGGGGGACGTCCAGCGACTCTGGGGGACGCCTCGCGCCTGATTCGATAAACTAAGAACAAAATAATAAGCACCCATTACCGTGACGATAAGGAAGGAATAAAAAAGCCCTTGTTATGATAAACTCAAAAAAGCACTTGGGTGATATACATGCTATATTGAACCTAATAGGAGTGCGATAAGAGGCAGTTTACTCTTTGGGCAGTTTTCGAGTAAGTGTATTGAAAAAGTTTTTTTGATATTATAGATTTTTTTTTTAAGTTGGTAAAACTGAAGGAAACGTAAACGGCGTTCCGAATTACAATTGCGCTATTAGCTCGTCAATATTTAAATACTTAGCTCTAGCAATATTTTATTAGCTCTTCAATAATCAATATATTATATTTCATAATTTGTTGAAACGTCTTGTTGACACTTAGGAGTATTATTATATCTACCGAAGAACTGGAACTGTTTGCCTGCTGCGGTCTTCTCGTCCGATTTTAATTTAGATGTCTTCAAGGCTAGTGTGAATACTCCTCCTTGCGTCATATTCATAAATAGCTTTATGCTAGAAGTGAAAAGGCTCTTATTAAACTAGTGCGCATGACCATCAACGATTATATCACTGCTTACCATAACAGCAAACACTAGTTTAAATAAATTAAAAAAAAAAATGATTATGACAAAAACATTCACCTATGTCATATAGTACACCCTTTATTCCCATTTGCCTCTTAGCTTGTTACCGAGGTAGTGTTTGGCACTGGTGTTAAGTGGTGTTATTGCAGCCAGAATAACTATAATTATTGTCATTATGCAATGAATCGGAACGCATTCACCTAATCGACAAATAGAAAACGTCAACGTCTGGCACACGTCAATTTCAGTTGACACTGACAGCTTTACAGGAAATACTCAAATAGTTCAAAACAATACGCGTAGCAGTATGTGGTTTTAAAGAAAGAATAGATTTTGTATTTATGGGCGTTTGTGAGTTGGAGATAATATTAATAAAATAATAAAAATGGGTACCACAGGCCAGTCTATCACGCTGGCCAACAGTATTATAGGTGTAGGAATATTGGCTATGCCTTTCTGCTTTCAACAAGTAAGTATTTTTTCTATCTATTAGAAATTACAGGCCTAGTTTTCAGTAGCTATAATAGAGCTATAAGACGACTATTTTTGGCATGAAAGGAAAGTAAATTTGTAATGATTTCCTTTAAATTTTAATGTACTAGAATGCACGTACTAGATTGTGTGGGATGATTTCTTAGCCTTGATTCTATTCTTTTTTTTATACAAAAACTTAATTTTACTCTAATGCCACCCGTCGCATGGTAAACGAACAATTTAATTTTATTAAAATGTATTTTTTCAGTGTGGTGTATTACTGGCTACTCTTATTCTACTATTTATGGGCCTCATCTCTAGATTATGCTCTCATTTTCTTTTAAAATCTGCACTTCTTGCGCGAAGAAGAAACTTTGAATTTCTAGGTAAAGTATGATTTCATCAAACTAATTCTAGCATTGTCCTCTACTGGACATAGGTATTAATAAACCTTCTTGAGGATTGTTGAATTCCATATTCAAACAGCTAATTTATTTTTAATCATTTTTTTTTTTCATATTATCAAAGGGCTGCCCTGCATTCAAAAATGACCAGAGTAGGGTAGAGTTGCAACCCAGGGCCATTCTTTTATAACTCAAGTAGCTACCCTTTGATGTCATTAGAGTTAACTCTTCAAACTTGAATGCAAGGCAGGGGCTTTCTTTTACCAACATATCTGCATTGTACTTGAATGTGGCAATGCTATTAGCATTTGGATCAGTTCTCCTATTGATGACTAATAAATTCTTATCATACATACTTCCACTTTCAGTTTATATACTTAAGTATAGTTGTTTACAAGTATGTGATAATTAATTAAGTTTTTATAAGTTTGCTAATAGAGATATATATTTTTTAGCTTTCCATGTGTTTGGTCAAGCTGGCAAGTTTGCTGTTGAAGTTGGTATCATTGGATTTCTAATGGGAACATGTATAGCATACTTTGTTGTGGTTGGAGACCTGGGACCACAGATTGTTGCTAAGATATTCAACATTAACCAGAGTGATATACTGAGGTAATCTTTTATTTATTTATTATATTCTTTATTGTGCCACTATAGCAGTAGAAAGTCCCCTTTTTGAAGAGTAGTTGAAGAAATGTACATGTCTCACAATTGTGTGGACTGCCTGGAGGACACGGTAGAGCATATGGTGATAGTCTACTGCTGCAGAACACCACCATGTTCTTATGTAGGCGATTGGCTTCGACCTTTCGTGACCTGTCCTGGTTCAGACTATGGTCTGGAGCCAAAAGAAATGGAATGTCACCTCCTACTGCTAAGTAGTAATAAATCGAATATTACACTGCCCAGATATAGTCACAAGACGACCTTAGGTGAGGGCTGACCTAGGGACTACAAGCAATGGATATCTCGCCATCCTTTATTCCAGTAAAGACTGAGTCCAAATCGTCGACAATGCTTTGTGGTACACATGTGTCTCATAGGGAGCAAAACTGTAGGCCTTAGTAGAGCATCGCCGCTACAGTTCACTGGGTAGCCCACAAAAGTTAATAAGATTCTGTAACAAAAACGATAAGGGCAAGAGAATTATAACCACATTTTTTCCAATACCTTGTTTACAAACCATTAAGGCTCAATATCATTGTAAAGGTTAATTAAGTGTGAATGATATAAAGGACAGTAGGACAGTGTTTAATCAAGTGTGGCTTTGCTTCTTCTTTATGCCCATATATTGGTTAGATGTTATAAATAGGTATAGTTCATTTTTTAATCCAACAACTTAAAATGTCAAACTCCAGAAAATTGGGAACATATTTCTAGAGTGTGACATTCTGAGTTGTCGAATCGTAGTCTAAAATTAAAAAACGAACTATACTTTATCATTAACTTGATCACAAACTATTGTGTAATCATCTTCACGCTATTAGACTTAAAAGAACACTAAGTTATGTTTTTGTATTACATAAAGAAAGGTCAATCATCCAAGGCTTGTAATTGAATGCTTAGTTACATCACATGTACAACTAGCATTTAATGTTGATTATGAATATTACAAATAATTCAACGTGCCTGTATATGTCTGGTTTTAGGCTCCCATCAAGAGTTTCTGCCTTTTTTTTTGAGGTTGGGAATGATTTTCGGAGGTAAGCACAGAGAGTATAGTCCCGTAAACTCCTGTTGAAAAGGTAGGACCAGACGGGTGTTATGTCTGGTGGGCAACTGCCCGATAGATGAATTCAGGCAGTTGTATACGTATATATTAAATTCGCGCGGATAACTTTGATTACGCGATGAAGGACTTCGTATTTTTCTTGTACTTCTTATGTGACGCAGACCAAATGGGGTCACTATAGGGTGGAGTGAAAGTGTGTGTCAGACTTTTACTGACTAGTATTCAAAGTTACCTGTTGAACTTTGCGGTTGTTCCTGATGGAACCTTTTTCAAATAAACCTTTTTAGTTTTTTCTGTAAATATTTTAAAAGCAATAATAACACAAGTGTAATTTTTCAGTTGTCAATTGCATGTTGTGGTTTTCTTTCCTCCTCATCCTAAAACTCTTAAAGTTTCTTGTCTCACAGAGTCATCCCGTAACATTTTGGTCCTTCGAGCCGGATTAGTCTATATTATATTAAGATCTGATAGATAATATCAAACTCCTCATTAACTAACAGCAAAAGACGTACGACCGCTGTTATTGTATCTGTATGTATTGTTTACAGTATTGTATCATAACATTGCATTGTACCGGTATGCTTTATTATGTAAATGCATACAGTTCACACTGATATACCCTCACAAACAACAAGACTGTGTAGATTATTATATTTATTACCTTAATATTAATATTAATAACTCCTCTCCCCCTGATGCAGAGGAGTCCAGATTCGGTGGCCTATAAGCCACCGAATTCTGGGGTGGATCGAATGACGCATTTGTCCCACCCGTATGCAAAATACGCGCTTAAGGGATGATTCTCATTAGAGCGGGCCGTGCCAGGGCCGGGGCGTGGACGAGCCGGGGCCCGTCCGTGCTATGCAATTTATTTTCAGACGCAGCACGAAAAATGTTCTGATTACGATGGGACGTGGAGGAAACGGGGCGGGACCGTGCAACAAACGTGGCATTGAAGTGCGTCGAGCGGACCCGGACGGGACACCGATAATGCACTGTGTAATATAAATTGATTCATACAAAATATATGAAACAGATTAAAACCGTGCCCCGTCCGGGCCCCGTCCGGGCCCCGTCCGGGCCCCGCCCCGGGCACAGCACGTTCTAATGAGAATCATCCCTTAGACGAGGATTTGCGGATACCAGCCTGATATACGATACTATAAGCCACCGAATTCGAAAATAAAAGTTATTTTGAAATCTGTTTTCATATTTGGAAGTCAGTTCCACTTTTTGTAAAAGTTTGCGTAAAGAGGATAATCTATATCCTCTTAAGGTATAAAAACTTCACGATCCAGGAGGACCTCTTGGCAACAAAGGCGCGTGATTTTTCTGACTAACTCGTGTGACGTGTCTGGTGTGAGAGAAAATAAAGACAAAATTATCTCTTTTCTGTTCCAGAACATCAATAATGGTGATAGTTTCACTGGTCTGCGTTCTTCCGCTAGGGTTACTGCGCAATGTGGACAGCCTGAGCAATGTCAGCGCAGCCACCATCGCCTTCTACTTCTGCCTCGTTATGAAAGTAAGTTATAGTAACACACACCTTCGAACTTGGTTCGACGGACCAAATTTACGCTGAGTTGCGCTCGGCCTTGGTACGGACGGACCAGAACCGTCGTACAGCATACTTGAAATGACGATGTTTTCCCTAGGGGTAGGTAAATAATGCTACGATCCTCTGCTGTTTATTATTACTTTTCCTTTTAAATTTGCATTTAGCAAGCGTCAAATTCCTTCCTGCCAATCCTCACAGTATCGTGCGTAACTGCGTATACATCTTACAGTATCCTCACAGTAACTTTTTTCTTTCATAGCATACTTTACAAAATTCCATCCAATTTTCTTTTTCCTGTTAGATAATGAGCAAAATCTATTTATTGCGATGTATTCAATATTTTAGTTACACAATACTATAATATTATTCGGTACCTAATTAAATACAAATTTAAGCCGGAATACAACTTTTTCCTGTGTATGATATTTTTTTCTATTTATCCTGATATAGACCGGAAAAATATATTTGTAACTTCTTTAAATGAATTTCGTTGAAATTGATACATTTCCTGATGTAGCACATGAGTTATTTTTGTCTATTAGTGAAACGCTCGCGCCTGACCACTACACAATGGGTAGCTCGCCATCCGGCTGTCTGGTAACAGTCAGGACCAAGCTCGCAGTCGTCGACGGCGCGCTCTGTTCCCGCGCGCCTCAAGGAGTTTTTAGCAAAACCGCAGGGACTCTGCAAAAGAGTCGTAGCCTACTGGGGCCCAGGGTCTCTTTCTGAAAGGAAGGCTTGGTCCCAGTGCGAAGGGCAAGGAAGGAACGGGGTGGAGTGTTTAGTCAGTAAGAGTCTGACACTCTTTCCCCGCTCCGCCCAAGGGCGGGATTCGTCATTGAATGAAGTCTTGATTTTAAGTAGAAATATCCTGGGATTATCTTCCCTTGAGATAAAATTCTACAATCACATGGCCAAAACCGTCGGCAATAACTAGTCGTAAATAAAAAGGACAATCAATATTTTCTAACGTTAGCATTTAACTTCATGCAATCAATTAATTTCAAAGCCATAAAGCATTCATAAAACTATTCCTTTTGCATCGTAAATTCGACTGTGTCGGATTGTATTAAGGTTCATAATTGAATGGCGTGACACAGCCACGTTTAATAGGTTAACTTCTAAGTTATGGTACATAATACAATTAACGTATCAGAAACACATTCTCACATCTACTGTGACTTTATTGATAGGTGCTTGCTATGAGTAATCACAATATAATACTGTTATACAAAACCTTGTTTTCATATAATTGTATTAATTCCTTTATATATTTTATCTATTAAATCAAAATATTGAAGTGGAACATTTGCTCATGCGTATAAGTTGAGCTGGTGGACGCGTGTCTACCATCATCGGAGACCTAAGGATTCACTGATATCTTCATAAGAGCAGCTCCCCTAGCTAAGTTACTATCGTTTCGTTAACGTCGATCGCTTTGTGTTGGTCACGCCTAATTCCTTTGTTCTGACGTCATCTCAACACGCAATTATGTAGATAAGAAAAAAGAAATTGGAGGCATTGCCTATTCCAATTGTTCGACGTTGACGAAACGATAGTAACTTGGCTAGAAGGGCAATGTTGGCCGAGTGGTGACGGCTCCGATATACGAATTATATGTAGCTCGCGGTTTCAAACCCAGGCTTACTTTGAAGTATTACTTTGTGTAACTTTTTCATAACCTATGCTCTCAAAACGATGAAGGAAAACATTGCGAGGAGACGAAGATGTTTTAAAACCATAAAAATAAACAAACATGTGACATTTATCAACCCGCAAGGAAGTAAGGAAGCGGGCTGTGCATAACCTTGGCACATGGTTCAACTTATTTGCCGTGTACTATACTAGGTTTTTAATTTAAACTCCTGGGCCCTAAGCGAACGCCGACATTCGCACTCCTATTGTCTTTCTATTATGTCTCTAATTACGGTATTTTTTATGGTATCGAATGACGAATTCCGCTCTTGGGTGGAGCGTAAAACAGTGTCAGACTCTTACTGACTAAACAACCTACCCCGTTCCTTCTTTGCCTTATTCCCAGAGCCCCGGTGTAACGCTTTTGCATCAACCCTCAGCCCCAGGAGGCTTCGGCCCTGTAGGGGAGCCCTATTGTAGGGGTACAGTGGTATTCAAAAGGGTTAATTCTGAATGGATTTGAAACTAGAATAAATCTTACTAATATTATAAATGCGTAAGTTACTATGTTTGGATGTTTGTTACTCAATCACGCCAAAACGGCTGGACGGATCTGGATGAAATTTGGCACAGGCATAGGATACACTCCAGAATAGGACAGGCTACTTTTTATCCCGGAAAAACATAAGGTTCCTGTGGGATATACAACTTCTTCGGCAAAAGCTAGTACAAAATATGTTAATAATGTGTACGTGTATTGTATTTAAACAGATGACTAATCCGTCCATAAATCTCATATTATACTGTTATCATAACACTTATCACTAGACACTTGCGTTACGTATGTATCTATAGATAAAACAGTGTCCGTATTTTGTGGAATTCCATACAAAGTTGAAGGCCAATCAAAGAATATTAATATACTATGGAGTTAGAGGAAGTGACAGACTTTTTTGTAACTTGCTGTTGTTATTGCTGTTAAAAACTGTTATTGGCATTTATTTTTTTTAAACCTTTATTTTTGTACGAGTTTTCAAACACTAAAATTCGCAGAACCTAAATTCAGACTCTCCAAGATCCGAAGGCCGTACTGTACCTGCGCAGTGTCTCTATTACTCTAACAGGGTGCATGTAGTCATGTCGATGGAGAATTTTAATGTAATATTACGTAGCAAAAGCCGCGCGGTTAGCCCGGTCGGAGCATTTTTGTACGGGACCGCGCAGGCTCCCGCTTTATGCAGCATTGGCCTTTAAAATCAATTATCTATAATAATAATAATATGTTAATTAATATTTATCTATAATATGTATGTGTTTAGAAATATATAAGTATGTTTATCAGTGGTCCCCATAACATAAGCTCTGTTTAGCTTGGGACTAGACGGCGTTGTGTGATAGTTATGGAATATATATATATATATATTAACTAGCTGGTACCCGCGTCTTCGTCTGCGTCCTTTTTCGTCAATAAAAGGTAGCCTATGTCCTTTCTCAGGGTCTAAAAATTGTCTGTGCCAAATTTCATCAAAATCGTTTAATAGGTTTAAGCGGGAAAGCGTAACAGACAGACAGACAGAGTTACTTTCGCATTTATAATATTAGTATGGATTATTTTGCTTGTAATGCTGCCGACACAGGAAATGGCACGAAGTCGTAATGTGTCACTGCACAGACATCCAAACTAATATAAAGGTGAAAGGTATTATGTACGAGTATGTGAGTGTGCTTTTTGACACTCTTTCGCGCTCAACGATGATGACTTGTTATTTATTTTTTCAATTAAATTCATACTTTATTTTACTTTCATGCAATAGCGTTATATGATCACGCGTCTATTCCCCGCAGGCTAAAGACCGGTCGTTATGCGAAATTTGGAAAGGTTACAAAGGTTTGGGGTTTTGGGGAACAATTTGGAAAGGCTTTTGTTCAACAGTGGACGTCTTTTGACTGAAATCATGATGACGATGTTCGTTACAAATAATAATTGTCTAACTATTTCGCAGGTAATATTCGAGGCCGGCGCCGTTATGTTGACCAGCGACTGGAAGCAGCGCGTGGAGACGTGGCGGCCGGCTGGTCTGCTGCAGTGTGTGCCCATCTTCTCTATGGCGCTGTTCTGTCAAACGTAAGTCTTTGTTTTTCGACCGCAGAGACGTAGTTCTCTTCACTCTGTCGGCAGATGTGTGAACAACAAAAAGTCTAAGGACTGTTTCACGGCTCGTTGTGAAGTGAATACTTACAAGTCTTCTTCCTCTTCCTACCCTCATCTCATACAGCTTACCTTCGGCGCATCATGTTTTTTTTTCACTCACTCCTGGCACCCGTCACACTGTCACTAATCTACACTAATATAATAAAGAGGTAAAGTTTGTTTTTTTATTTTTTTGTTTGTAGGAGGTAATCTCTGGAACTTCTGGTCCGATTGGAAAAATTTTAGCAACAATAGAAAGCTGCTTTACTCCTGAGTGACATAGGCTATATTTTATGTACACGGGCGAAGCCGCGGACAAAAGCTAGTTCCCTATATTTTGTTAAATGATTTTTTTATGGCAAAAATCATTTAATGATGAATCTCGCTCATAGGCGGAACAGAAAACAGTGTCAAACTCTTACCGTCTAAACACCCCACTGCTGGTCTGAACTGGGTCTAAAGAAAAATTTTCCCACTCTGATCCTTAGTAGATACGTTTTATACGGCTACTTTTTATTTCTTTTTCGGTTGGTAAAAAGTGAAAATCTTCCATCGACAACGCCCCCCCTTGAGTGAAGCAGGACATAGTGTCAGACTTTTACGGACTAAACAGCTCATAACCCATCCCGTTCCGTCTTTGCCTGTCATATCAGGGCCGAGCCGTCCTTTCGGAAGTAAACTCTTGGTATTATAGAGCTACTTTGTCTATTGGTGGAAATCCATTCAGTAGTTTAGAGTTTGTCGCAAAAAGATGTTTTAGGACGGATAATCTAAAGAAGTAATTAAAAGTCAGATTAAGATTACGAATTTCATATTACGTTGCATGATAACTGTATCTATGGATTATTTAATCTCCAAACATTAGCGTAGTAATCTTACCAGTTGCGGGTTACTGAACTTTACGTAAGTATTGTAAGTTGGGGTCGAAAGATTATGGAGTGGCGACCGCCTATCTGAAGACGAAGTGTTGGAAGGCCTCTAACAAGGTGGACCGATGACCTGGCAAGGGTTTTTTTTTATGGTAGGTGAAAATCATCGAATGACGAATCCCACTCTTGGGCGGAACGGGAAACAGTATCAGACTCTTACTGTCTAAACAACCTACTCCGTGCCTTCCTTCCCAGAGTCCCGGTGTAACGCTTTCGCACCAACCCTCAGCTCCGGGAGGCTTCGACTCTGTAGGGCCCCTATAGTATGATCTGGCAAGGGTTGCGGGTATCCGATGGATGCGAGATACACCAGGACCGCTCATTATGGTGACAATTGAGGGAGGCCTTTGTCTGGCATTGGACGTCTTTCGGCTGAAATGGTGATGTCATAAGTAGGTATTCCATGTTCTTTCACAAATCTATCTGCACGCTGCATCGTTTGCTTCGTCCTAATGTCGACACCGGCCAATGCTGAAAACCAGCGCTGTGAGCTCATCGCATTTTGCATGGGACCACAGCATTATGCTGAGCATTTGGCCGTTTTTGCGCGAATGTGACGCATTTTTTGCTAAAATAGTAATAATTAAGTGTCTAATAGCTTTAAGGTTGCGTCATTTTGCGTGAAATAAACTGTTTTTACAAGCTTTTTATTAGCTTGCAATGTAACGATGTATGTTCGGCTCAAATCTTGCAACTCAATTTTGAAGCTGATATCTTCAACCGATTGAGCTGCAATTTTGCATGCAGGTGTAAATCGCATGACAATGCAATATTATGATAACATGGAGCTGATCTGATGATGGAGCTGGAAGGTGGCCATAGGAACTCGGTAATTAAATAACACAACCCCATTGAGTTTGGGCTCGTGTGATTCGTCTTGACGAGAATTATGGCGCTAGATGGTAACTATGATCTAAGATACATAGAACAAGGATGACCCCTCATATGTTATTCGATTATGGTGAATATTACATGCTAGATAACGCATTTATTAATACATTGTGAAGAGGTTGCCTCGCTAAATTTAATGCAAATAATGTTAAATAATAAAGTTTGTTACTACATTTTGGACCTAATTTACCCTCATCTGTTATTTGAAAAAATCAAGCATCAGCTGAAAGAATGTGCCCCAAGGAACTAAAAAAATACTGGTTGCCTTCGCAAAAATTATGCGCAATAGTTAGTTGCCCTGTTTGAAGATGTAAAATTTTCTTATGCCCCACTGTCGTTAAGTAAAAATAAAGGCAATTAGTGTTTTTTATTACTTTAAACTATTAGCAAGGTGATGATATAACTGGAAGATGGCCCTAGAAACTCAGTAATACAATAAGATAATCTTAACATGTTTGTACTTTTCGGTAAGGTCTTGATGAGTAATAATTATAAAGGTATACCGAGCTATAAAAGCTTGACATGAAAAAAAAAATTGAAAACTTGTTCTTTTTTCTTTACAGTCAACTGTTCGAGATATTCGAGTCCCTACCGACCCTGTCTCTAGAGAAGATGAACATTGTCACTAAGAACGCGATCAACATCTGCACTGCAGTGTACTTCACGCTTGGCATGTTTGGATATATTGCGTTCTCTTCGCATGAAATATCAGGTGAGTTAAGTCACTTCAACAGAGCAGCGGTGGTCGAGTGGTAAATGCCTCGACTTACGAATTGTAGGTCGCAGGTTCAAACCTAGCTAGGCACATTACCTACTTTGTGTAATTTATTTCATCACCACTGCTCTCAAAATGTTGAAAAAAAACATCATGAGGAAACCGGCATATCCACCAAAAATTCGAAGACATGTGACATCCATCAAACCGCACTGGCTCCGCGTGGTGGATTATGGCCCGTTCCCTCTCCTAGAGAGGAGGCCTGTGTCCCAGCAGTGGAAAAATTAAAAATGATGATGATTAATTATCAAATACAAATACATGCATAGAAATACATGCATAATAATCAAACTAGAGAACTTTACTAATCTATGTATTTTTCTTGCAGGTAACATCCTAATGAGCCTGAGCCCGACGTGGGCGAGTGATGTCATCAAGCTGGGCTTCGTCATGTCGCTCGCCTTCAGCTTCCCTCTCATCATCTTCCCATGCAGAGCTAGCTTGTACTCGTTCTTGTATAAGAAGGTCAGTTATTACTTAACACAAAGTTATTTTTAATTAGATATTATTTGTTGTTTGTGTTTTGTTGTTTGTTTGTTTATTACGGCTATTTTATAAGCTACAGTATGTTTTGGCTAGGTGCGCGGGGGTAGGGGGGTTTTCTCTCTTTCTAACAGGCTAATAATAATTCTATTATAAAATTAACTGTTTTATTTTATCTAGTAATCTGTTAGTGTCAAGTGTGTGTATAAAGTGTGACATGACCACCGGTGGTCAAAAAATTTGCTGCCAAGGTGAGACGTACCACCGGTGGTACGTCCCACCTTGGCAGCAAATTTTTTGTGCTCCACTAGTGGTCAGGAATTGATAAACCAAGTATAATTTTAACATCTTACTTTCATATTTTTGTGTGATTGGCCCAGTGGTTAAGGCACTCGCCTCTCAAGCATGAGGCTGCGGGTTCGAAACCTGGTTGTATACGCAGATCTTATGACAATTGTTACACCAAAAATTCTCCTGTCCTAGGAGAAACACGATTATTGCCCAATAACTAGTTTGTGGAGGTCACACGGGCATTCATTCAGATCCTTCCGTTCATTCATTTCCCAGAAATTGACTACAAGTTATTTGTGAAAAAGCTAGGGAGATGGTGATGATCTTACGAGGGGCGTTCAATGTATTCTCGGTATCGGGGTGATTTGCTAATAATGTGGGTAATCTAATTATCTCATTTACTAATGACACTATCTGAGGGTATAAATATAAAATTTCACTTATTTACGTTCATTAGTTTTCTAATTATCTGCAGTGAAAGACGATCAGAATGACTGACGCCACAATGATTAAGAAAATCGAGCATCGCGCTGTTATAAAGTTCCTCACTAAACAGGGAAAAAGTCAAAAAACCATTCACGAAGAGATGGTTGCTGTTTACCAAGACTCTGCCCCGTCGTTATCCACCGTTCAAAAGTGGTCTAGTGAATTTAAAAGAGGCAGAGAAAGCATTGAAGACGACCCTCGCTCGGGTGGGCCCGTAAGCGCCCTCACTGAAGAAAATGTTAAAAAAGTGGAGAAATTGGTACTTGAAGATACCAGAATAAAAATCGGGATGTTAGCAGAGATGATTAACCTATCTGTGGGTACCATACATGCAATCCTTCATGACCATCTTAATCTCTCAAAGGTCAGTGCAAGATGGGTGCCGAGAATGCTCACCGCGCCTCAGAAACAAGTGCGAGTCGAGTGCTGTAAGGAGTTTTTAGAGCTCTGTGGAGAAGATCCATCGAGTATTTTCGACCGGCTGGTTACTGGAGATGAGACGTGGGTTCATCAATTTGAAGAAAGATCTTCGTGGAAAACGATTTTTCGACGATGATGAACTGAAGGTAGCAATTAATACCCATTTTGAGGAGAAGCCAGAAGAATATTTTTAACAAGGCTTAAAGAAGCTAATTCCTCGATCTAATAAATGTATTGAAGGTCTAGGGGACTACATTGAAAAATAGAATTTTTCCAAAATTTTCCGAGTTTTCTTTCATGCCTATACCGAGAATACATTGAACGCCCCTCGTACTTTAGTATAAAAAGATTTGTTCCTCTACTAAATTTTCACGCAATTTTTTCAACACCAGGTCCATTCCTCTCATCACGACCACATAATCAACCACTCGATCCCGGAGCCCACGTTCCGCTGCATCACGGTGGCCATCGTGGCCGTGGCGCTGTTCATCAGCCTGCTGATCCCCAACATCGAGCTGGTGCTGGGGCTGGTGGGGTCTACCATCGGCGTGCTCATCTGTGTAGTGTTCCCTGCTGCCTGCTTTATCAATGTCACCTTTAAGAATACTAATGAAAGGGTTTTGGCTAAGGTGAGTTGACCTTTAAATCTATACTATTAGCGATTTTGACAGACGTGTTTTGATTGAAAAAATAAAATTGAGAACTCTTGACGCGCAACCTACTGAGTTCAATTGTGAATGTAAACCATCCACAAGTATTTAAAAAATCAGTCAAGCGGTTTAGGAGTTAGGTGACAGACACGCAACGTACAGAAAAATTATATAAAGATACTAGTACTAAAATTCTAATATGAAGGGTGTGTGTGGACGCAAGTCTGTCAGTATATTATATTTTCAAATCGCTGGGATAAAGTTATTGCGACTATAACTCTTATCAAACAACTATTACAGTAGCTTAGTATCTTTCACAACATCTGAAAGATGAAATTTTGATATTAGTTTTAATCTAACACAACCTATCGACGCAACAACTCTTTTATTTAAAACTAGCTTTTGCCCGCGGCTTCGCTCCCGGCTACAGTTTATTTTACTTTACTCCAGTTTACTCTACTCTACTCTTCTATACTACACCCTATTTTTTTTTTCATAAGAACCTTCTCTTGACAATAACAAACACAACAAAAAAAGAATTAGCGAAATCGGTTCAGCCATTCTCGAGTTTTGCGCTTACCAACACATTTTGTGATTCATTTTTATATTATAGATTATACAAAAATTAAAGACTGAAACAGTCATGTTGGCAGACACATAAACCTATTTATAATCTACGTATAAATAAGCTGGGGTGGTAGTACATCAATATAAAAATACTAAAATTACGCACTAATGCTGATGAGAATTGTTTTGTTCTTTCAGGGTGTTCTAGTATTAGGCCTAGTCATAATGGTACTAGGAACATACGCGAACCTGCAAGTGGCAGAGAGCAGTATCGAGCATTACGACGATAAATACACGCAGGAGAAGATTGACAAGATCGTTGAAGATTTCTTCGAGCACCGGGAAAAGGATGGTACGTGTCACGTATAATAATTTATGGATTAGTTTGGATTTTTGGATGAAAAAAAAATATTTTATATTGCAAAATGTGACGTTAACTTTATACTTTTAACTGTATCACCATGAACGTGTACCCATATTTGCGAAATAAATACATCTTACCTTATCTTAAAAGGAATAGAGGCAATGACCTGTAGGTAGTTAGTACGCAACGAATGTCAAATACCTTACATGTCATTGACTCGCTCAGCTGATTATTTAAAGAAATTATTTTCGTACTGTGTATATTATTTAGTGTTTAAAAAAAAACATAATTTATTTTTTAATTTTATCTTTACAAATCGATAATAGTGTTTTGTGTACATTTATGGGAGATTGCCTAAGCTAGGCAGTCTCTCTTGGAGGCTGCCTAAACTAGATACTTAAGCACATAGAGAAGTCTCCCATAAATGTGCTTACTGTATCTTCTTTTTACCTACAAACCACGCAATTAATTTGTATTGTGGCGGGAAAAATAAATCTTATGCATCTTATTTTTATATTTGTAAATTTGCAGATATCTACATGAAGCCCCCATCAAATAATGAGCCACCGAAAGAACCTCCACAAGGGATAGTAATGAACAAAGAAAGAAAAGATTCTGAAGTTCAGCCACCAAACCCTGTACCACCAGATTCACAGTCGGACGAAAAACTGTTACTTACAAAGAACATCATCAAAACAGAAGAAAAAGAAACATTACCAGTACAAGAAGCAAAAGAACCTCCAGTTAAAGTTTCTGAAGTACATCCCAGAAATCTAAAAACTAAGTTAGAAACTAAACTAGCTAACGGAGAACCTAAACTAGCTAATGGAGACACAAAAAAACTAGCCAACGGTGTAGGCAATGGCGAAGCTCAGAAACCTAAAGAAGACAAACCACCGTCAAACGAAGATAAAATAGATTTAATGAAGCAACAAAAACTTATTGAAACAATCAAACAACACGGTGAAGAACAAAAAGAGTTGATTAAAGAACAAAAGGAAATTCTAGACGAAATATTGAAGACTAAGAAAGAACTGCAACAGAATAAAAATGAGGCCGTAGTAGCTGATGAAGCCAAGA
Source organism: Mythimna loreyi (assembly GCA_029852875.1). Classification (NCBI taxonomy): domain Eukaryota; kingdom Metazoa; phylum Arthropoda; class Insecta; order Lepidoptera; family Noctuidae; genus Mythimna; species Mythimna loreyi. The sequence continues at coordinate 15,800,092 of CM056780.1, read as the reverse complement.
AAATTGCCGTAGAGAGTATAAAACAGATTGCTGATATGGCCATTAAAAGTATTGGTAGTGTGTCAGAAAAACCTGATTTAGTTAAAAAAGATGTAAACGCAGGAAACCTTGAGAAACTCACGAATGATGCAGTTCAGGAGATAGCTAAGAAAGCTGTTGAAACTATAGAGGCTATTCAAGATATTAAAGAGAAACCTGAACAGGTAAACGCCGCTCAACCTGTACCAAATATAGTACCTAATGCTCAACCAAATGTTCAAGTAAATCCTGCACAAAATGTTCCACAATACGTCCAAGCAAACCCCGCACAAAATATCCAAGTTAACCCAGCACAAGGTCTGCAGGTGCAAAATATACAGCTTGACCAGAATGTACAACCCAACCAAAATGTACAGCCTAACCAGAAAGTGCAACCCATTCAAAATGTACAGCTTAACCAGAATGTACTACCCAATCAAAATTTACAACCCAACCAAAATGTACAGCTGCAAGCACCAGTCAACACTCAAGTACTACAAGCAGCAGGCCCTACTGTGATAAGAACAAAAAATGAAGCACCAAATCTAGCAGCTAATATAGTACCACAAGTTGACAAAGTTGCTTATCAAAATAATGGAGCTGCGATTCAAAATGTCGTCAACAATAACGTTGCTAACACAAACAATGCCGGCGTAGTTCAAAGTAATGTTGCACCTAAAGTAAACCAACAACCAACACAAAATATAAAACCAGTCGCCAACGAAATACCTAAGGTCCCAGCACAGATACCAAATAACGTACAGAATGCTCCACAAGCAGTGATTAAACCTGTACCAGAAACGAATGCTGTTAAACAACATACACATTCCCTTGACGAACCACAATCTTACAAACAAGGTGAAGATACACAAGCCAAACCAGAAACTAAACTTGTTCAGAACGTGCCTTTACCTATAGTTAATGAATTAACTAATGATCAAATGAAGTTGGAGAAAAAAGAACTAGTTAATAATATTCAAGTGAATGGTGCTCAGAGTAATGGAGCTGGTATACAACAAAATGGAAATTCAGTTCCACACAATGAAAATCCAGTACCAGTGAGACAGAAGAGGGAAGTAGTCGATTGTACTGACAAAGTGTCGTTAAAAACGGAAGACAAACAGATTTGTAGTAACTTAGTTGACGGAAATAATAAAGACTCTGAAGAAATGCTTGCAAAGACTGTGAACATGAATGATATAGCGTTACCTAAAAACTTACCAATGGACGTAAACATCTTACACCATATAAGTAGACAACTTAAAACTTTTGACAAAGATGAAAGGTAAAATTATATTTTTGAAAGTTGGTTTTTATTGTGTGCACTAAACACTATTAATATGATGCATTTATTCTGTTAATACGTTTGTAAACGACAGTATTCTTGATAAGAACTCTTTTTATGTTCTTAAGGTTTCGGAATAAGGACTTTTTGGATGAAATTCAAAATTTTTGAGATTTTTTGCCATATTAGGTAATATTAATCGATCAGATACTTAATAATAATAATTTATACTTAAAATTACGGAACTGTAAGATGCTTTTAGGATTATATAAAATATTTTAGAATTGGCGTTCGAAACAGTATAAGTTTTTATTTATTTAATTTTATTTATGAATAAATACACGCAGAAAGTTATTTCTTGATGTTATTTCTAATGGGAATATTTTCTAGTTCGCAACATTTAAGTTTGCCGCTCTGAATAGGCTACAAGTGACCGCCAGCGTGGTGGATTACGGCCCATTCCCTCTCCTAGGAAAAAAAAAAGGCTGATGATGATCGTGCGGTCAAAATATGTATGCGCAATAAGCATTAGCCGCACAATTGATGACTAGCCAGCTCTAGTGGTTAGTGACCCTGACTGCTAAGCCAGACGTCGTGGGTTCGATTCCCACCCAGGACTAATGTTTGTGTGATGAGCAGCACGATCATTTGTTCTGTGTCTGGGTGTAACTTATATATGTATTTATTTAGAAATATATAAGTATGTTTATCAGTTGTTTAGTACCCATAACACAAGCTCTGCTTAGCTTGGGACTAGATGACGTTGTGTGACAGTTGTGGAAATTATAATTCTTAAAAAAAAAATACTGCTCAGCAAATTTTTCGAAGTTCGGAGCTGCTAAGATATTTCGGCCGTATTGTAAAACGAAAAGCCTGGTTTCAGCAAAATGTTCTAAACTAAGTAAATTAATAAAACCATGAGATTTCGAATTAACTCTGTTCCTAAAACGCATAAGGTTAATTTTGTAAATTTGTAATATTGAGTAAAACACTTTGGACTGATTGTGTATTGAATAAAAAATGTTTTGAATACCATATAATGTTTTCAATTATTGCACCCTATAGCCTATACATCCGTACAGTTAATTATTGATCTAGGAAAAACCTGGAAGGTTATAAAAATGTAAATAACTTTTAAAGTAAAAACCCAGGAAAAATCTTTTCAGATGAATGTAACACCACGATATTATGGCATTCGGTTAATTACTTGATTTTCATAAACAAAGAAGTAAAAATACCTAAAACCTTCTTGTTGGTAAGTATGAGTTTATTCCACAAAATCTATATTTAAAAGAAGGCACAAGATGAATATTATTATTCGTTTTGCATCAGAATAAAACTTTTTAGTACAAAATTTTTAGTTTATTTTTGCCTTTGTTGTAGCTGTCGACTCCCCTTATACAAAATATTATGATTACAATCTCGACTGCTGAGCGTGAGGTTTTGATAGGGCAAAGTGATTCGTCAAAGAAAGACATCGAGTTTTCTAGGATGTGCGCTTATTCGATCGTGTTTTATGAAGAGATTACTGTAGGAGGAAAGCTACACGACACGAGATGGGAGCCTACGCGGGCGAGCGCTACACAGGGTTGGCACAAAATAAAAAGGTACAGAAGTCAATCTCATGTATGTACTTCACTTTTCATACCTACGCACGGCGGTCGCGCGCGCTAGGGTTGTCAACTGGATTATGCACAACAAATGATCGTGGTAGTTGCAAAATTTCACAGACACGTGCCTCAAACGTGACACCCTCGCGGTCGTAATGATCCTCGTTGTGCCCGGTTTTCGCTTTATATAATTTGTGGTGTTGGCCCTAAGATGTCGAGAGAAGGAACACAATGCTATCTGCAATTTTAGACGACTCCACGTCAAGTGTGCCTTGAACCTTATTGGGTTCTTCCATGAAGAACTTAGTATTAGCACAGATTACTAAATAGTTACTACGTAACAGATACTTCACTCCATACAAAATTCTCAATACCTACTGCTATAATAGCCTACTTCGTCGCCGCAGCAACCACTGCATGCCAAAATGTGCCTTAATACTTAAGCGTACAGTTGTGATTGCATCGCACCGCGTGATCAATCGCAGCTCACCGAGAAATCGCAGGGCTGTTTCTTCGATAAAATTAAATTAACATAACTTTTTCTATGTTATTGAAAAATGTAAATATGTTCTGACTTATATGTGGAAATTTAAAATTGTATCGTTTATAAAATATTTTTTTATAAATTGGTGCTGACTGTGTAATACGTCTAAATAAAACCATTGTCAACCTTGTATTTCTTTGTTTGTTTCCTAAGTACCTACATGTGTTTCTTGTTTATGTTGACTGTATTTATATAGGTAGGTGCTTAGTTTTAAAGTTTAATTCTGCCCTACAAAGCGCAAAAGCGATATCTCAAAAAAATCTTAAATATTGTTTTTGTGCCATCAAAACTGAGACAGGGAAAACTTTCTTAATGATATTTTTTTATGTTTCGGACAAGTTTGCACTAAAAGCCTTAATTACTTAAAATAAAAGCTATCTAATGTGATAGCTATAAAAATAATTATTCATGATTTAATTAATTAATAATTAATTTAACAAAATAATAAAGTTGATTTTTATACCATTGTACAAAAATCAACTTTACTGTTTTTGTGAGATATCGCTTTTTGGCTTAGAAGGGCAGAATTGTCCTTTCGTGTATACATTGTATTGTAACAAATAAATGGTTTATCTATCTATAAAACATAATTATAGACGTCAGTGGGTAGCTAAAATAAAAAATCTATAAAAGTTAAAAATGTTACGTGTTTAACACTTCTTTTACTTGATTTGCGGTACGAGTACGAACGAATGGAACTATTAAAATTGAACAACGTGCGTGCTTTTCGCTTGCGACAACCGCACTGAATTTAGGGCGCCGGCGGCTCGAGACCGCTCGGCCGGGCGGTAGGTAATTATAGCGCGCAAGTATATGGAGTGACGGAGGCCTGGTATTAGTCCCACTGACTAAGAATACAGGAACTGAGAGTGACCCGTGCTCTTGGCTACTTGAAATTCAATCGGGAAGACATATTTAGAGTGGGTTTAAATAATTTCAACTAGAAATTACACTCAGATTTTATATTAATAGTTGATTTATTGTGTTATAAATGCAAAAACAAAACTGAAACTCTACAACTTTATTATAAATATAAAAATAACTTAGTTCTTGAATTATTTCTTCTTAGTTTCATCTACAGGAGCGGATCTCTTCGACCTGGAAATAATTAAATATATGTTTTATTATTAGGACCAAATTACAATTGAGACATAGTGGAAATGTTTCATGTGCCTTAAGAGTCTTTTAAGACCTAAGTCTGAAATAGGTTAAAACAGTGTTGGTTTTTCGGAATCAGACTTTTTTTGGTTGTGGCGTTTAGTGAGTGTTTATTTATAAAATAAAAATACGAGGCTTTGAAATGGTCAATCAAAATGATTGAAACAACACAGCATAATATCGACGCTTGCTTGGCAGTAAGATATTTTTTTTTATGGTAGGTGAAAATCATACAATGATGAAACCCGCTCTTGGGCAGAGCGGGAGACCAGTGTCAGACTCTTATTGACTAAAAAACCTACCCCATTCCTTCTTTGCCTTATTCCCAGAGCCGCGATAACACTTTCGCACCAACCCTCTGCTGGCAGTAAGATATAGGATTACTTTAACGTCTGTTAATTTTTTTTTGGAATTTCAGCTTTCTTTTACTAGAATCACTGTCTACAAGCGAAAAATCCGCTCAATAGTTTGAGTTTTACAGACTGTTAAAACAAAATAAAAAAACTACTTAACAAACGCATTGAGGGGTTTTATAATATCAATGTAAAAAGATGGACGATTGGGCATCAGTTATGTTTTGAGTTAGACACGATAGAGTATGTATGAAAAGTTACAATGGAAGCTCAAGTCGCTATTTCCTTTAGTCTAAATGCTTGTTTACAGAGACGCAGGGCGATGGGCAACGTGTTGGGTGTTCGTCGTAAATTGCAGCAGCGGGCCGCGTCATCGTACGCGTAACAACATAATATAGCCATGTACAACAAAGCCCAACGCACGCAACGAATCTCAAGTAACACTTAGTTCATTAAAATCTAAGAGGACACTGGTGTCCGCATACCTATTGTCTTTTAATTGTGTCTGCAATTACGGTAGTTGAAAGGCTTTTGGATACCGTGATTAGAGACATAATAGAAAGACAATAGGTGTGTGAACGTCGGCACTCGCTTGAGGCTCAAGAGTTTGTGCAGTGTGTTTGGTAACGTACCTCTTGCCAGTGTCGGAGTTAGCTTGGCTGGTATTAGACGCAGTGGAGGCGGCGCGGCGCGTGCGGCGCGCGGGGGTGGCGGGCGCGGGGGGGGCCTCGCTCTCCGACGCCGCGGGGGACTCTACCGGACTCTCACCTTCGCCTCTCTGTATTTTAAAGACCATTGAGATGTGATTGAACCGTTGTAAATATGGATATGCTACTTATAAAAGATATCGTAACGCACAGCAAAATTTTGATCGTTTTAGTAAGCTACAACCGACAACTACCTACAAGTGGATTGACTCGCTCAGCTGATGTTGACTTATAGAAATTAATTTCGTACATGTGATTATTTCGAGTTTTAGAAAAAAAGTACTTTGTTTTTTTTTTAAATTTTATCTTTACAAATCAACAGTGTTTCGTGTACCGGACTGACCCTCCAAGGGTTTCAAAATTTAGTATTAGGGGACGATCAAAATTTAGCGGTGTATATATACTATTTATGTGTATATACTACCCATGATAGATGACTATTTATGTTTCTCACGATGCTATACTTCAATATAACCTAGTACATAATTGTGATACGAGATACATGACATACCCTGACATCAGTAGAAGTGCGTCTGCCCTTAGGAGTGTGCAACGCCTCACAGGCGCGGTTGAACGATTTGCGGCGCCCGCGCGCCGGGCTGTCCGTGCCTGACGGAACTGGGGAGCCGCGGTCAGGGCTGTTCACTGGAATTGTGGGGATAACATATTACAACTGTTTTTTCCAATGTAAGCGAATTTGCGGTGAGCCCTGAAAAATCAAATTGGTTGAAAATTCTTTTCCTTGAATGAAAACCCAAGAGGTGAGTACTGTGTAAATAATATTATTAGAAATAGGAAGAAAAGTAGTAAATTTCAAACAGTAAAGAAAAACTAAAAACCAACTCAAGCAAATCAAACATATAAAAATATGCCTGCTGCCATAAATACCTGCTTACTTCAACGTATATAGGCAATTTTCGGTCAAATCAAAGACTGAATTTAGCAAGTGAAAATTAAAAAAAAAACTTTCTTTTTTTAGGTTATTTTTATGGTAGGTAAAAATCATCCTATGACGAATCCCGCCCTTGGGTGGAACGGGAAACAGTGTTACGCTTACTGACTAAACAAGTTTGTTTAGTAACACGTAGTTAGCCAATTCCTACGTAGCCAGATATATACCAGAGTCAGAGCCTTCCTTTCAGACGCGAACCCTTGGTCCCAGTAGGCTTCGACCCTTCTGCAGGTACGGTTTGCTGCCATTCCTTGAGGCGCGCCGTCGACGACTGGGCTTGGTCCGGACTGTTACCAGACGATTGGACAGCGAGCTACCCATTGCTCGCCATCCACAAGCCGGAACATCTTTTTTGAGGTGGGACCTCAATTATCAAATATCGCGAAGATCAGTAGTTTCATCTGTCACAATTTCATACTTGAAACTCTTTTTTTGTAGTTTTACTTACCAGCGTCTACAGACATTCTCCTATTAATTTTTGCCGCCCTCGGCATAGTTTTGGTTTCAGACGCAGCTCTGCCCAGACGCGCTGTAATTTAGTGTATAACGAAAACATTACCTACAGTGCACACTATTTACACAACCATCATGCAGTTACTAAAAGAAATGAAATGGCGGAAGAGGGTATATGACTAGAATCAAAAATATACATTATTATTTATACGGCTATTATTATTACGTAATTGCGCGCGTTTTAGAAAATCGCATTAATGCGGTTTTTTCAAGGTCATTCAAGTTGTATAGGTGTATATGTGTACAATTGGCCTTGAAGACAACGATACTAAAATAATACAATTTGTGAAAGAAATAATAAAATCTATACTTTTATTGTAAAACTGGAGTTTCTTTGTTTGAACGCGCTAATCTCAGGGACTCAGAGGATCTCGTTTGAATTGAAAAATCAGCGAAGGTATGTTGTATTTTTGTAATCTTTTTTTATACATTTTTGTTGTTGTTACTATATTTTATTGCCAGCGTTGAATTAATTATATTCTATTGTAAAAAAAACAGTGTTGGAGAGCTCATAAATATCGCCTATAATTACATAAATCGTGTCACGACTTACAGGTAAGGAGTAGTAACCAAAGAACTGAATTAAACTTTATAGGAATGCAGTATAGGGTGTAAAGTCCCGTAAACCTAAAATGAAAAAGAAAGATCCTCCGACCAGACAGGTGTTTTATCTGGTCCAGGCAACTGCCATTTTTTATTTTTGACAACATGATATATTACGTAAATAATAATCAGTCAAATACCCTATTAGTAAAGCTTTAGGAAGCATACTCACATCTCCTCTGTTTGCTGGCGTCGGAAGCGAGAGATTCTGGCGATAGGTTTGACTGCAGTTCATCAATATCCGGGATGCCTATGCAAAGCGTTAGTAGAATGCAAATTATAATAGAAAATCGTGAGAAGGTTGAAAGAAAAATTGAAAAAAAAGAGGCACTAAAATTGAATTTTCGATATTTCCAACATATAAAATTGTAAGGCAAATAATGCATATTTTCAGGAAAATCCTTTTATAATTCTGGTATTTATTTATTGTGCACATCTACCACCCACAGTGTTGTCTTTTTTTCACCCAGCGGTTGACTGGTAGAGAATGCCTTGTAGCATTAAGTCCGCCTATGTCTCACTACTGTACATACAGATTAAATAAATAAATTATTACATTTTATGTAAGTATGTATTTTGTGAAAATAATTTTAAGCGACGTATTTGCATTATGCAACAATTAATTTGTTTCAAATCAATGTACCAGATGCATCCAGCCTCTGGTACTGTGAATACTGTGATTTGAAGAAGTAGTAAGAATTAATATTTATTATATACAGAAGCGGACTTTATGTATGTTCTACCAGTCAACTTTTGGATGATGCAGAGACAAGTTGTGTAGGTACAAAATTTATTCTACATTTTTACAATACAATTTTATTCGTTGGAGGTATCGTCCTGTGTTGTTATTTGCATCTCACTCGTAAGTATGAATTGAGGTAAATGGTACAAGGTAGCCCACGAAATTCCTACGATTTCTTTGCAATTTGCAGTTCAGTAGTTACTTAACACTAAGGGCGGCTTTAATTTAGCCTTAGTTCAACAACTGTGCGCGACGTCGTCGCGCGGTACTATGCGGCTAATTTGAAGGCGTCCAAAAGTCAAAATCTTTTTATTTCACATAGGCCTTCATGGGCACTTGTAAAACGTCAGAAGCAAGTGCACAGTTCCAAATTGGTCGTTTCCTATGAAGAAGAAGCGGCAAAAAACTCAACCCATAGACAAAGTAAAACAACAAGTTGTTTTCTTCTCTAAGTTATTATGATAGTGGTTTAATGAGTATACATAGTCGAGTAAAGACCATCGATATATAAATGTACAACACACTAGATGAGGCGTGCCGTACAGTGACATTACTCCACTTAAGTGATCTGCATGCCATACACATTGATGACATTAGTGCAGTTTTGACGTATCAGCACTGTAAGTTTTAAAAGTTTTGATAGACGAGATGCTAATGAAGCGCTGCAGCGGACTTATGTATAAACATTTCAGTATTTGACAAATAGTTTCTATGAACGTGCTTGTCTATCGCTAAATTATAAGTCGACGTTTATATACATACCTACATGTCGTTACCGCAAATATAGTTGTTGTTACTATTCAATATAGAGCTGAAAATTGCAAAAACTTTCGAAAATTTGAATTTCACGGACTTCCTTGCAGCATTAACCTTAAGAGTAAGAGTTGTTGAGTAGAAACGTCAATTTAGTAAGATATTGGCGGCACCAGCATTCTATATTGTTATTTGCCTCTCACTCGCGCGTATAGTTTAAGAGCGAGAGGACAACAGAAAAACCGCTAAGTAGTTTCCTGTAAGTGCATTGACATGCTTAAAAGTAATGTGAGTTTAGGAGTTCAAGAGGATTAGGAATCAATTATTTCTGTGATAAAATTAGAAATATTGTGTATCAATGGGTAATACTTTTAGACAGGTTACGCATTTAATAAAAGTAGTTAAATTAAGAGCAAAGGAAATATGCTACCTTCTATTTACATCAGACATCAAATTCATCATCTATTTACATAAGGATATGCTTAACCCCTTGACAGTCCTCAAGCGAACGCCGGCGTTCGCGGGTACTACAGCGAACGCCGGCGTTCGCGGGTATTAACGGAAAGTTATTTGTCTATAAAACTTTTTTTTTACGTTCTTGGATAAATATCAAAATACCCTGCAAAAAAAAAATGCTCAAATATTGTACATTCTATTTTTGAAAATTTGACAACGGCGCGTGGCGCGAAATCATGAGCGCGAGCGCCGGCGCTCGCTTGGGTGTCAAGGGGTACATTGTGTGCTATTATAAATGAGTATTATGCAGGATGTATTTTTTAAATTCAAACGGAAACGAAAATAATAATAACAAAACATAATTTTACTTAAATTACGTAAAACAAAATTGAAGCCGTGTTATTAATGGTAAGAAAAAGAGTTTAAAAAAAGAAACAATCACTGTCGTACACTATTTATGAGATTAAAGATCTAATAGCAAAAGTATTACACTTCAGAAAAATACACCGTGCAAAGAATATTACCATGCATTCTAACTTTCGAAGGTGCAGATTCATAAAAAAAGAAGTACCTACACAAAAACAAAAGTAAATCAATAAAAAAAAAGACCAATCAAACTACATTACAGCTAAAAATGCACACTTTTTCTATTCTTTCTCATGTAGCCATACCTTCAAAGTCCGTCTTATTCAGCAGACTGATCCTGTCTATGGGCTGCACGTCGAACGCAGCAGAGTGCGTGGATGATGCGTCATCGTCATCAGCCTCCGAGGCGACGGAACGCGATGTTACTGAAGTACGGGATGCCGTGCTGAGGCGGCGGCGCGGAGAAGCTGCGGGTTCCAGCCACGATTCCAACACTGCTTTTTGGTGACGGGTCAGTCTGTAGATATTGAATCTTTTATTAGAGGACGATTTGGTCGCTACAAACCAAGGAGATGGCAGGACGACTTAGGTGTCTTCCTTACGAATTAGAAAGAAGTGGCTCTGAGTTGAGAACATTGGAAGTAGCCTTTGAAGTGGGACAGTATAGTCTAGATTGAATGTTTTGATACATTGCTACCAAATAGTATATAAACGTTAGAATGTATTACATACGTATTCTAATGGTAAACGAAGTACGGAGTTGATACAGACATAACTCAAAGAACTTATTAAAGTTATCCAAACCAACAATATTATTATAAAAAAATAAATCTAAAGTAATTAATTAATGCCCAGACGATATTATAACGCCCTTGTCTTTAACAGTCCGGACCCCCAAAAACAGTCTCTAGTACAATGTAACGTAACCAGGGGGCAACATAACACAATGTGCAGTTTTTTCAAAAATAATAATAAAGTCTTTTAATCTTACCTTCTAGCACTAGAATATTCACTGATAACATTCTCAGAATCCACCTTCGATTCTTCATCAACTTTATCTTCGGGTATCACAGACAGTTCAGGCTTGGCCACTATCGCGGGTTTACGTCCCTTCCTAACAGCCCGATCGGCCCTATCACCAGCATCCTCACTAGCCTTACTCACAAACGAACTTTCTGAAGCAACACTCTCATTATCATCGAAGTTCTTGCTTCGCGAACGCGTCGATCTACGTTTGGGTGTGGTTAAGTTAACGGTTTCGTCTACAACGTTCGACTCGTCGAGTTTTCCCGACATTTCTCGAGATACGCGTCTAGTGATGATCTTTCTGACTTCAGCACTGGTTGGGGTCTTTGCTCGTCTTCTAGATGGTGTGGTCTGTTCTTTTTCTGGTGTTTTAGTTTCAGGCTCTATGGATTTGTTTGAAGCGTTTGATTGTGTTCGTTTTCTAGTCGCTGGCGTACGAGTCTCGACCTCTTTCTCCGGTTCTGTTGTTGATTTGTTTGAGGATGTTGATTTGGCACGTTTTCTTGAGCGTGTAGGTTTTTCTGTTTCTTTTTCGGTTGTCTCTTGTGTTTGTTCAACTTCTGAAGCCTTGGTAGCTTTTTCTGAAGCGTCAGTAACTTTGTTTGAGTCTTTAATTATTTGTAGTGCTTCTTCAGTAATCATAGGAACATCTTCAATAACCTCTGGCACCTTTTCTTTCGACTCAGTTTTTTCAGTAACCTTTACTTCGCTGACTTCCTCTTTTTTAGCTTCTTTCGGTACTTCTTCAACAACCATCGGTACTTCAACAGCTTTAGGCTCTGTATCTTGAATCTTTTCTGTGACGTCACCCTTTTCACTAACCTGTTCATCTTTTTTCGAAACCTTTAATACTTTTTCAACAACCTTGGGTGCTTCTTCAACTACAACCATTGGTACATCTTCTACAGCTTTTTCAGCAACTTCTGGAATATTTTCTGAAACCTCTGTAACACTGACTGTAACCTCTGGTGCAGTTACTATAATCTCTGGTACTTTCTCAAATTCAGTAACTTTTCTACTGTTAGCTTCATCACTAGTTAATTTTTGTTTAGGCTCTGCAATCTTATTATCAATTTCTGTTGGAATTACATCGATATGTTTAGGATTATCTACACTGTCTACTGTAACTGAGACTTCAATTTGCACTGCTGCTGTTTCGGGTGCTGTAAAGAAAATAACAATTAGTAATAATAGTTGTTACGAAAGAATAAGTTATGTTTCACTAGCAACTCGTGCCGGTTTTCCATGTGTACAAATTATATACATAGTATATAATAGTGCATTATAATGATGCACGTATTGAAACGTGACGTCATCGCCATGACGTGTTCTCAAGAGAGATATTCCCACCACACCCCCACTCTTACTAAAAGTAATAATTGGAATGCTAATTGGTGCTTTATTTAACAATAGCTGTTTTTAGAAAAGATTTCTGTATTATTTGCTATTTAACAAAAAATATTGTACAGCAGTCAATTACCCAAACATGTAAATTTTTACCTGTTTCCATTGGCTCAGCCGGAGTTTCACCGCTAGTATTAATTTTATCACTTTCGCCAGAATAATTAAGATTGAAATCAGACTTATCAGATTCAACCAAAGAATTATCGTCAGTCATTAGTGAAAAGTTGGCTTGATTAAGAGGATCATTGGAACATTCTGCCTCTGTTACATTGTGACTGTCAATTTTATCAGTTTCCTCGGTAACTTTATCTTTTGATTTATTTTCTATATCTTTGACTTCAGTTTTTTCTTGTGTTTCTTTAACTTCAACTACTTCGATGTCCTGTTGTTCTGGTTCTGAGTTACCTTTAGATTGTTCGTCTATTTGCAGTTTGTCACTAGAGTCGTCAGAATCAGCTATTGAAATTACTTCTTCGTTTTCTTCGTCTGTTTCTTGTGATGTACTTGACTGAAATAAATGTTTAGATATTTATACTTGGTATATGTTTTTGGCTTTAAAAATACTGTGGTATTTCATACAACATTTAATACATAGGTTTATAAAGACCGACAAAAACAGAATAATAAATACGTTAAGAATTCAATGAATGATTTGAGGTGAAAGATTAAATTAATGTGTACCAACTGTTTCTTTAATAGATAATTAATTGATAGGATGTACAATGGCCGGTTTATAAACTGCTTTTTATTATAGACTTTGTATGGGTTTGAAAGAGAACTAGAAAAGATACGTAGGTAAGATAGAAAGATACTTGATCATACTACTTGTATACCTTTTTAGACTAAACTAATTTGAACAAATCTAACACTATTACTAATTTAGTATAAATGTGTATCTATTAAATTACCGAGTTGATTTTGGTACATATTTTACCAGCACAGATTATCGCTGGACGTTGCATATTCTCAGGATTCCGAATCTGCTGATAATAATAATTTCTTTAACTTGATTTCAAATAATAATTATTATTTGTTTTTTTTTTAACATTATGTGAGTAAACAACGGCTTGATTGCAATTGGTATTGGTTAATCCCGTTAACAATACTTATTTCTTTAAATTGATACTGCAAAAACATTATTTCACATGAAGATAAAACTATAGGCGCGCTGCTGTCGCGCGACACGTTGCGACTTATTTTAAGTCGGTCTTAGCCAAAACTGTATTATTTAGTCCGCATGTTCTTTTTTTTAGGGAAATCATCAGAGAACTCCTGTTTTGAAGTGAAGTCAAAGGGAGTATCAGTTTAATTGACTACAAAATTCATCTGTGTTTGCCCTTTCCATTCCAAATCCGCAATAATTACTCTTTCGAACAATCCCGGCACCTGAACAGGCATTAACCCTAGCAAGCCCGGTTAATTTTACTGACAGCTCTTTAAAGCTGTTCCACAAATATCGACCTATATTTCGTTTTTGCTAAAGTATATATTATCCTGATTTCAACTTTGCGTTTAGCTGAGATCCCTAATCTATTAAGTTAACTGTATTTGTAGTGAGACTTACCTCGCTTAGTGAACTGACTTCCGACTCTTCATCAGCATCCGCCTCTCCATCACTCGCAGACACATCACTGACATCTGGCTCCTCATCCGACATATCCTGTATCTCATCTATCTCCCTCTCAATCTCTCCTATCTTCTCCTTTTCTTTCTGTTCTGCCGCACTCTTCTTATTGTCTGCGACATTTTCTTCCATTTCGACATCACTGTCATTTGTTATCAGACTTGAGGGTTCTTGTTTAGAATCGTCTTTTACTTGTGAAACTTCACCGAAACTGCTCTGAGCACTATGTAGGACTGATTTCTCGAAATCAGTTTGTATCATTTGTACGAAAGCCGCAAAAGGTTTTGAAGTATTTTTATCTGTCTGTGTATTGTCATTATCTTCTTGTATACTAGAATCATCAGCTACACTGCTCTCGACACTGCGCAGGACTGATTTATCAAACTCGGTTTCATTTAAAGTGAATGCAGGAAGAGATTTCAAGCCAATTTGACTCTTTTCGACGACAACGACTTTTTCTTCCCGAATACTTACCGAAGTATCCCCTACACTGCTTTCGTAACTGTGTAGAATTGATTTCTCGATACAAGTTTCGTGTAAAGTAGTGAATGCAGGGAGAGGTTTCAGGTCCAATTCTACCGTGCTTTTATCAGGTTTGGGTGCCTTTTCAGCGGATTCTGATATGGTTGTATCTGTAGAACTTGGTAATACTGATTTGTTGACTATTGGGGATAGAGTTACGTCCATCAGGCTTGGTACTTGCTTGAACGCTTTCATTGGAGTGCATTCGATGGCGACTTCTGGTTTATCTTCAGGTGACTCTTGGTCAGCCTGTTTGGCTTTAGCGATCAAGATGTTTTCGAAAGCTTTGCGCGATAATGATTTCTTGGCGCGTGCTGAGGATTCTATGCGTGAAGTAATCAGTTTTTCTGGTGTTTTGGATCGGCTCCTAGAATATGATTTAATATTATTAAAATAAATTTACTCATTGGGAATAATTGGTTTTTTATTTTTTACCACTATGTTATGTTTATGTAACTTACCTAAGACTGCGTGGGGTTGGTTTCAAGACCATTTCTTGAACCGCCTCTACTTCTGGTGTTCGAGAACGGCTTCTATAGGTAGAAACAGTAACTTAGTAATTAAAAAAAATAAAAAAATATTTGGGGTAATTTCAAGACCTTGAGCCGTGAAATTACATAATATGACAGTCATAAAAATTGTTTCTTCACCTCAAACCACGTCGCGAAGACGGCGAAGGGGAAGAAGATGACTCAGTGTTCGATGACTTTGTGGGAGACTCCGTGATAGCTTCCAGTTTAGGAGACTCCACCACGCCTTTGTCAAGCCGTTCGGGAGTGCGGGATCTACTCCTGTAAATGTGACAAGAATGTATTAAACTCTTGAGTCCCAAGCGAATGCCGGCGGTCACACACCTATTGTTCTTTAATTGTGTTCGTAATTACGGGAGTAAAAAATTGACGTTTTTAAAAAGTGAAAAAGAATGTCGTGTGTTGTAAAATTCGCTTGAATCCTGCGGAAAATCTTTGTAGTTTTCATTTCGAGTGCAAGCGAAAATGAAATTAGCGGGGAAGTGTCTTTTATGGTACTTTCTACGAAGATTAACACCAATTTTATAAAGATTAATGTGTGTGAGTTTATGTTTGTTACTTTTTGAGTCTGATTGTGCGAATACAGGAGTGGTCTGGTTGTCTAAATGATGGAGTTATCTGGTTGTGTAAATACCGGAGTTGTCTGGTTGTGTAAATACCTGAGTTGTGTGAATACCGGAGTTGTCTGGTTGTGTGAATACCTGAGTTGCCTGGGCGCACTGAGCATGGTGCGCACAGCATGTGGCTCGCTGTCACTCTCCTGCTTGGGCAGCTCGGGAATGGGCGCCAGCGGCGATGTGCGGGGACTGAGCTCGGGGGTGCGGGATCGACTCCTGCTTCTGTAAACATATTTTATATATATTTAAGCATACACAGGGACAGGAAGCGACTTTGTTTTATACTATGTATGTAATGATTTGCAATGTCACAATTCAGATTGAAAATTAAAAAAATATCGTACCTTGTAACTCTGCTACTGCGCAAAGGTGTAGCAACGGGCGAATCTACTCGTTCAGGCGTTGTAGGTCTACTTCTATAAAAAAGAGGTCATAATGTAATTTCACGACACTAAAAAAAATTGTTCAAAAACGTTTTTAGATTTATGCTCCGAAAAGTTTTTTCCGATGCTGTATTTTTCGTAAGAGTACCAATATATGCGCACCAATCCGTATTAGACCCGCGTAGTAGATTATGTATGGCCCATTCCCTCTCCTAGAGAGGAGGCATAAATCCCAACAGTAGGAATATCAAAAAAGGCTGAGGAATGAATGATGAGACTAATATGAGGCACACAAGTTGAACCAAAATGGCGATCGACTTTAATTGCGCAGAGATTTTCGGGTCTTAATAGCAGCAGGGAGCTGTGTGTAGCAACAAAGGCCATTTTGATTCAACTTATTTCCCACGTACTATACTTTGATGTGGCTATGGCAATGACATTATCTGTCACTTAACATAACGCTAACGTTAACGCTATTTTCTTTGATCACTAATACAAAAAACATTTATCTAAACCTGCTGCAAAACTGTGACAAGGTTACAACATATATATAAAAAAATTTGTTAAATTAAACAAAATGATACTAACCTATTAACCAGAGGCGTACTTTCACTAGCAGCTCGAATCGCTCGCCTGCCTTTCGGCGTCTTCGGCAATTCCCGGCGGTCCTCGGCTATTTCCGTCTCACCAGTGACCGTTAGATTCAATTCTGTTACCGAACGTTCTACATTTTGTTCGGTATCATATTGACGTTCGATTGTTTGTGGTTGTAACTTGTGACGTTTTTCTCCTGAGTAGCGAGGGTTGATGAGAGTGACTGGTATGTCAGCTATGCTTTCTATTGACGTGTTCGGGTCGTCAGACAGACTGCTGTTTACGGAAATTGAGAGGGATCGCCTAGCTCGCACTGTGTCTTTGAACGATTTTCTTGATTTGACCGATTCTTCAGTTGCTAACTTTTTAGGTGGCGATTCCAAAGGATGGGTTTCGGTCTGAAAATAAATAAAAAGTTATCTCTGGAACTACCAGTCCGACTAATTCAATAAAAATTAGATAGCCAGATAGCCATGTCAAATACATCGTTAAATTATGAACTTTTTAATCCCGTGGAGGGTCCATAGTACATGACACTATCAATTTGTAATAGTTTTTTTCTAAACTACAATTAATTTACTCATGTAATAAAAATATTTTTAAGTAAACGTCAGCTAGGCGTGTTCAATGACCTGTAAATAGTTAGTACGCAACGGCCGACAACTACCTACAAGGTCATTAATTCGTATGACGTATTATGACGAGTTTTAGAAAAAAGTACTTATTTAGTTAATTTCACCTTTACAAATTGATACTATTTCATATACCAAATCGGACCTGCACGGGATTAAAACGATCAAAATTTAACGGTGTTTACTATAGACTATCACGTTAGGACCCACGGCAATGGAGCAGTAACGAAAGCCACGGGTGAAACTGCAGGGGAGAGCTAGTAAATAATACGTACCATAGCATGCGACGTGGTAGTAACGAAGCTGTCCACAGATACATCCATCTCTTTCTCTTGCGCAGCGGACGCGGATCGCTCCGTCTCTTTCCCGCGCTGAACATGCGATGCACTTGATGCGGGAGGGGGCGACGGCGTGGAGCCCGATTCCGACGCAGTGGGGATTGTGAAGCGGAGGTGTCTGGTAGATAATGAAAATAAATTAGACTGCATAATAACAAGTAAAAAACACATTATATTTTCCTTAAATGTCAAAAGGCACCCACAATACAGGAGCAAGTCCTAGTGTGGGACAATGTGTAAAAAAATGTTGGAAAATAGATATACTCTTTATTGTAGGTACACCATAAATAAAATGGTACATTAGGAGTTACTTGCTGTCAGAATTATAATTTAATTATTAACAATTACAAATTACGCACACCTATTGTCTTTCTACTATGTCTCTAATGACTGATTCGACGAATTAACTACTTGCGTTGGTATCAACCAACGAGTGATTTTAGTGTCCTATTCGCCAGGGTCGTGTATTCGTGACTGGGTACTTTTTTTTTAATTCTAGATAGTCTCGCGTTTAACCACAATCTCACCTGATGGTAAGCGATGATGTGGTCGACGATGGAGCACGTAACCAACACATAATTCATGTTTCCTATCCAGCTATATAACATGTACTTTCCGTACTTCATTTTGTTTACCTCGCTAATCCACTTAGTTGACGAGATAAGACTATTTGGTCGTGAATGTGCGACCCTGACGGGATAAACGCGACTGTGCTTGTCGGAAATCTTCGACGCAGGTTATAAGAAAAAAAAAAGTATTTGTATGTACTTGTTGGCGTCACTGTAATGCGTGTGGTTGCTGGCGGTGTCCATCAGCTCGTCGTCGCTGTCGCCGAGGTAGCGCGAGTCCACCGGCGAAGGAGCTTCTCTGTCCAAGTCCGAGTTTCTACGAGTCTGCAACGAAACCGCACATTGTATTGTATATCGGGCTAGTATCCGCAACTCCACGTCTCCACGTCTAAGGCGTCTTATTTTGCGTACGGAAAACCAACACGTATTTCATGTTTCCTATTCAGCTATGTACATAACATGGAGTTTCCGTTATTTAAATGCGAGCCAAAGCTATCCAGGTGGTTATATAAAATTGAGCCAAATCTAGACGTCCAGTAAACGTTGTACGTGCAAATAAATTATTAAAGAGGGGAATGGGGATCGGGGGTAGGAGGGCAAAAAATCGCTAGTCATAAAATAAAGCAAAGTCCACTTCAAGCTCACTTCTCTAAGTTATTAAGGTGTCAAGTTTGCAGATCAGACAAATGACAATCATTCAATTGAACAATAGAATATCGTATGCGGAAGAACTCGAAATGCTAAACGTCGCGACTATAGCGATGGACAGCTAAAATGTCTTGTTGTGTTCACATTACCCAATGCCCTCGATTTGACGTGACGTCACAACATGGGAGTCGATCCTATTCTCATTTGGAACGGGTTGTATGTATGATTATATTGAACGGTAACATACCTTCAAAATACTATGTGGTGTTCCAGGCCTTTCAGTGTACAACTTGCAGTCCGGACTCTGTACATCAGGCATGTCCAGCAATATCGACATTTGGCTGCTGAGCTTCTCACTGACTTGGAACGAGTTACCCATCTTGGGAGTCTTGGGGGTGCCCGTGAGGTCTAAGCGAGCTCGCTTTGGTGGTGTCGACTCTGACTGCTTTTGTTCAGATGATAATATACTGAAATATTAAAAATACATTAGTGAAGGTTGCGGGAATGCGATGGATGCGAGATGCACAAGATCGTTGTGGTAACATATGGGGGAGGCTTATGTCCAACAGTGGACGTCTTTCGGCTGAAATGATGATGATGATTATGATTAGAAATATATAACAATAATAACACCTATAACACACGCTCACACACAACAACGTAACAATAACACAATTAATGCTGACAGCCATTGTAATGATAGATTTAAAATTCCGTGAAATTATTACTACTTTAGTATACAAAATTGTTTATTCTATTCTACTGTTAAAAGGATAGTGTTGTAATTTTGGTGTACATTATATTATATCTATATATTAGATATTCTACATTTCTATTGATATATTAGTATTAAAAAAATGTGACGGAGCCAATATTAGACCACACTTTTTTTTACGTGGCTAATCTACACTCTTTCCGCTCTGAGTTTAGCGAAATAGAGTATCAGATTTTTAATGACAAAACTGAACTGTTTTACTTTAGTTGCTCTTTGCAGTCTAGGACCATATTAATTATTTTTTAATTTCATCCAGAGTGACGAAATACGCCTTCGTGACACTTTATTCATACTAATTTAAAAACATTGCATTTTACCAATAAACTTAAATAAAAGAGAATTGAAAAACTTACAATGTAAACACTGTATTTACATTATTTTTGCAGGGAACAAGCGACAGTCAATAAAAATATAGAACGTCTTGTAACCAATTTGAATTAGTTAAAAGTGTTATTTGTATATAGAACAAAAGTGGTTTAAAAGTGCAGTAGTGATCTTATCGCTACTTATATCATAAGTCGATAGATATAAGAGCTGTAGTTATTTCAAGTATGAATAATTAATAAGTGAACATAATATGTATGACATCATTTTTTTTAAACACTCTGAAACATAACAAGCAACTTAAAACAAAAGAACAAAGTAAAAGTCAGTGTAAAGAGATTCTAGTTTGAAATAATTTTAAAATGTTTAAATCAGTTGCTGAAACTTCATGAATGGATTATGAGACGATAACCGTGAAAGAGACAATATTCAATAATATACATCAGAGACGGTAATGTGGTAGCCAGAGCGTAGCCAGGCGAAGGCAATGTGAGCCTTCAATCACGGCCTCGCACCCAATAGGACCTCGCGTAAACCCTCGCTTCTATAAGAACGAGTTTTTTTTTTATAATAGTTAGGCTCTCTTTTGACCGCTTTTTTTAAGAGTAAACATACTTCATGTTTAACTTTAAAAAAAATATATTCTTATAAATTCTTGCTTTTTCTTCTTTATACGAAACGACCAATTTTGAATCGTCCACTAACTTCTGAAGTTTTATTAGTGCCTATGAAGGCACTTATGTGAAATAAAAAAAATCTGACTTTGATGGTAAGTGACGATGTGGTCGATCGCTGCATTGCGACAGTGGCTGTCTCCTTTCCGAATTTATGAAAGAAAACGGCCTCGCTGATGCGATTTCGCCCACATCTGAACTAGTCCACGCTACGCCTCTGGTTATGGAGTTGAGAGTTTTAAGGTACAATACATATTTAATTATTACACACTTTATGCTCAAATGTACAGAGGCGGACTTAATGCCTTGGATTTTCTATAAGTCAACCTTAGGGAACATACAACATATCAACTCGGAAAGGAATCTTTAGCATATAGCCTTTGGCTTGACCGTCAAACAGGCACTAATCCAAGTAAGCACGTATCCAAAGCGGACCAGCATCTCCGATACGTTAACCTAGCTGCAGCCTTTAGGGCCGAAAACACATAACCGCGTTGAGGCGCCGCACCGGTAAAATCGACAGTACCGCCTGCCGCTCTTTTACGCGTCGCCACAACGCAACTTTTAGCGTTTATTATCGTATTCTACAGAGATAACAAGTTTTTGAGTGTGAATAGACGTCTCTCTGCCATGGATCGTAATAAACTTAATAAACTATACTCGATACATTTCTTTAATATGGCTGTGGAATTCGCGCCGTGGTGCATATCACAAAATTCTGCTGCGGCCGGCACTGCCGATTTAAGCGGCGTGGCGGCGCAACGCGTCTATGTGTTTCGGCCCTAAGTAGAAGGGGAAATCGCACTTCTTATGTAATTCACAATAGTTTAAGATCGGTACAACACGTCCATTATCAAATGCGACGAAAAATTAACTATAAAACCTGTCTTAAACTTATGGTTTCAAGTGATTACAGCTGATTACGTGAGACGGGGTCAGAGACCTCGTGGCGCGCGGCCTTCAATTACCTTTTACGTGTTTACTGAGCATGTGTATGTAGGAATTTCAAAAATGTACATCTTGCTATTTATTTTAGTAAGTAATAAAATATTTTATAAATTTGGTTTAGTTTCATGCGACAATCACTATTGTTTTTTTTTTTTTAATATATGAGTAGTGCTTTACTGCAGTTCCACCTGATGGTAAGAAGTGATGCAATCGATGATGGTGAAGCGCATTAATTTATAAAAAGCCAATTAATTCATTCTAGTTTCTTGTGTAGATTTATATTATTTTTTAATGTCTTTTTTAAATATATTTTAGGACCCTGAATGCCTACCTTTGATTGATGAAACCAACTCTCAGAGTCTTCTTAGAGACTTTTCATGAAAGTTGGTACCAATTTATATTAATTTTAACTATGTATAGCAGTTTTGAATTTAAAGGGATGACCAGGCTACGGCAGACCAAGAAAATGGCGGGACAACGTAGATGTCTTCCTTACAAATTGGCATGAAGTGGCTCAAAGCCGGGAACAGTGGAAGAATGAAGGAAGATCTTTCCCTAGTAATGAGACAGTATAGGTTATTTATAAAAATAAATAGTTGTTAAAACATCCGAAGATTTTTGTAAATAAGAGTACACGGGTAAAATGAGTCTTATCCAAAATTCATTGACTTCAACTACACGAGCACGATATTATTAGTCATAGCTGTACGTAACGATATAAAAGTATATTTACCTTCTAGTCCTCGTCAACTTCGGAGTGCAGATAAACGGCGTGTCTTCAATATTGAGCGCGCGTTTGATGCCTCGTCGCATCTTTGGCTTGTTTACCCATGTTTCACTGGCATTCTCTATGGTATCCTATTAAAAAAATATAATACTTCACTGTCACTAATTAAGACAGACAAAAATGTGCCTTATTTTATTTTTAAAAACTGTTATTTTTGCGTGCGCTATGTCTTCTTAACTACACATCCTAATTCGAAATGGTTTTCGGTTTTCCAAAAGATTTAAATATATAGTCAACTAATATATAGCTCTGTGTTCAGACATGTGGCCACGTTAGTAGAGCACGCTCGTGCAATGCATGGGCGGGCTTGTTATGAATATTTAGAACTCAAATACTAGGTTCATTGTCCAAATAAAAAATTGGCCTATGAAACACGCGGTTATTTTTACAATAGCATGATCCGTGTTTGATCTGACGTCATCGTTACGAATTACAGATTTACGTGGGACGTCAAATAGTTGCACACGATTTTTTTTATGTATTTGAGTGCCTCATGGGTGCGCCTAGATACGTTCAGTTCTATATGAATGCCAGATTATTGAATGAACCTGGTTTTCAAAGAAGAGTAAGTAATTTAGTAGGTGTTTTCAAGAGAAAAGTAGGACTTTTAAGAGTAAAGTAAGTAGATTTGTAGGTGTTTTTATCAACACCTATGTCATATTAATAAAAAATCATTTGGAATTTCTCAGACTCAAGTAAAATTCGTATATCTGTGACCTGAAAATTGCAAACGCTGTCAGATTATAAAATATCGCAACAAATTGTAAACAATTTTTTCAAAATAAGGTATGGTCATGTTGGATATGATTTATAGTATACAAAACGATTTTCATTTATCTGCCTTTTAGGAAGAACTTCGTAAACGATAGTTTACGTTTTCTTGCAGCAATGAATTTCTTCTTGGATGAAGAGAAAATCCATTCCTCTCACTAAAACAAAACCCAACTTATTATGATATTCTATCTAATAAAATAGTTGCTATTAACATGTTTACGAAAATAATTTTCAATTATGAAAGAGAAAACCTATTCTAGTAAAAAAGGCATATTGTTGCTGACGCTGTTCTTCAATCAAAAGGCTTCATATTACTACAGTAACACACCTCTTGATCCCCAAGTGAACGCCGGTGTTCGCGCATGACTTCGTTTCGTTCGTCATTCGGTTGAACAACAAGCGAATGACGCGATTATAAAATATTGAGCGTTTTTTGTTTTATAGGTCTTTTGATATTTATCCAAGAACGTAAATAAAAAGTTTTTCATAGACAAATAAATTTATATATGGAAAATTTGCAACTTTCCGTTAATGCCTGCGCGTACGCTTCAAGATCAATAAGGCACACAAGTCAAATCATATTTTAAAAACTTACTTGAATAAATGATGATTTGTAGGTAAACGTATTTTTAGGAGATTTCGCCTTTACAAATACAGACATCGGCTTTGGTGCAATCACTGGAACAAAACAATATTATTTAGTATTACTTAGTATTTGGCCTTTTAAGGGTACTTCGGCCCTTACAATGCGGTCGAAGGAACTTGACGAGTCTCAAGTTAGGCTCTGCGATTTAAAAAAAAAACTAGTTCTATTTTGACATTTCTATTAGCCAAACAAAGTCTCGGGACTAAATAACTTAGTTTCACCCCCTAGTATAACAATGTACTATTGTTCGAAACGAGTATAGTTCGTTTTTTAATTCTAGCCTACGATTCGACAACTTAAAATGTCAAACTACAGAAAATTGGGAACATATTTCTAGAGTGTGACATTCTGAGTTGTCAAATCGTAGTCTAGAATTAAGAAACGAACTATAAGAGTAGGTCAGTAAAAAATGAAATGTTACCGTGCGGCTCCACATCTTTACTGTCCAACGCGTAATGCGCGACAGTGTTGGCGATGGCGGGCAGCGACGCGCACACCACCTCCACGATGGCGTCTCGTGCGCTCTCGCGGTCCATCATGTCGAACAGCGACTCCACGGACGTCGACACGTCTTTGGCGCGAGGTTTCTGTTGCTTCAGCTTGTTGTTGTAGCGCTCTGCTTCTAGGTATCTGTTGGTTAAACATTATCATTAGGATTTAGGGAACCAGTAGAACTGCGTTATCAGCTTGTATAAAGAATTTTTTTTTTTTGTGATAAAATCATCCAATGACATCTCATGCCCTTAGACGGAGCGGGGTATACAGTCAGACCTTTACTGAAAGAAAAAACCCACTCCTGTTCCATCTTTGTCTTCGTTCTGTGGCCGCGGGTGACAGCTTGTATGAAGGATGCGTTCCAGAAATAAAATAACGGGTAAAATATTTCGGCTACGAAAATAGGAAGCGTCTGGTATGCCAACCTGATTAAACACGGTTTAAGCATTGCATACGAGACATATTGAATAAATGATATATGAAGATCAGCCACTAGCTTTTTTTATTTACATACTAGCGGTACGTTCCTACTTCGCACGCGTTAGCAAAATGTATAGTCTGATCTGCCTTAGGTCCTGTTACTCCTAATAGGAGACGACGAGGTGGGAGAGAAGGAGGAGGGAGTGGAACTTGACGGTAGCGTGTAGTACTCTGCAGTTAACGAGCCCTCAGGACAGTTCAACCCGATTTTTGACGTACGCTGCCTTACTGGTTCGCTGGTCACGTACGCCACCATGCACTCTTATATGCGTACCTGTACCTACGATGGAGTACCTCAGTAAATATTATATTGGCAATGATATCGCTGTTAAAAATGGTTGAAATCATACTAAGCAACTTACCTAGACTGTTGTAAATAATACATGACTAGAATATCTGACGTGTGTGGTTCGTTACAGTCTTCTAAATATTTCACGAACATTTCTTCTTCAAACTGCGACATTGTCACTTGCAAAACTTTGGCGAGATTCCCTGTATTTCGGCAACCTACAAATAAATATACTGTAAGTTAAATATTGTTTAAACGTGATTCGTCGACGTCACATAATACGACACAAGAGCAGGAAGATGATGATTTATGAAAATGAGTTTTTTTTTTTAAACTACGGGTTAACTGGTTTTTTATAGGAAGTTTGGATGCGATAACTAGTTTGGTAATAGAAATATACATTGTCATATTTTCGACCAGTCTTTAACTTTTTTCAGTGAGGAAATACGCGTACTATTTATGTAGCAACCATATTTGATTTAAGAAAATCAAATCTCCCAGCTATCATTGCTACAACTGTATTGAAGTTGCCCTGCTCATCAGGCACGCAACGATTGCACATGCTGATGAGGAGACAGTCGGTGTGGACTTACGTAAACATGCCAAAGAGGTGAGGCCGTGTTAACGATTTGGGCGGTCCTAAACACATTGTTGTACTGGAACCATCATACTAACCTTTAAAAAAGAACTGCAACACGGTAACCTTATCCTCAACAGTGGCAGCGTTCATGACACACATCCTAATGACGTCCAGAGCTTCAAACACGAGTCCCCTCGCCAGGTACAGGTTGCAGCACTCGTGCCAGTCCTCCAGCTTGTCGTGGTCACTGACCCTGATGGAACACGGTGCAGCATCACGCACGTTCTGTATGGGGGCAGGCTTGCGCACGTGCAGGTACTGCAGGGCTGCTTGTGTCTTCTTCTGCGCCAGGAGTGTTGATAGGACCACGTTGTGTTGCCAGTCCGACAGGGTGTTGCCAGTTAGGCATTGGAGTTGGTCAAGAGCGAACTGTGGGATGTGTTGTTATGTTATTACGAGCTGGTGACTTGGACCACGTTAGTGTCATAAAATATCGCAATGGCATTTGGTCACGAATTACCTAAATATATATAAATCTTTAAATTAGTAAAAAAACATTTTAATATTACAAATGTGATATAAACATATGGATAAAACTAAAGTATCTATTTCTATGATCATTAGAACTGTGTAAATAGATCATGTTCCTGAATATTATTGGCAGACCTGTTATACATGGCTCAATTTTGATAATTTAAATCCCATAGACATAGAGGGTCGAATCCGTACTTACATGAAACACTATCGATCTATAAATATAAAATGAAAAAATAAAGTCATTTAAAAAAAATCAAATTAATATACGCATGTACGAAATTAATTTATTTTAAATAAACACCAGCTAATCAAGTCAATGACCTGTAAGTAGTGGTCGGTCATAGCATACTAACTCGTACTAATCGACCCTCCACAGGATTAAAACAAAAATTTTGTCGTGTATAATATTTTTACTTACATCAAAATCCCTGTGATCTAGATGCCAGAAAGCCTGTGTGGCCTTTATAGCAGTGTTGCTGAGGCCGAACATTGTAGGGAACTGCATCAGTCTTCGAATCACAGCTTCATACCTATTCATACAATTCGGAATTATACAGTGATAATTTATAACTGGCTGAGGCTGCGCGATGGGCTGTTTTGCGCGAACATGGAACACTAGAATTTAGTTTTAGTTTATGGTTTTAAAATTTTTCCTTATTGTTGATTCCATTTTTTACTTAACGAAACTTGTAAATTAGTGTTTGAGATTGCATAATTTCCCGCAAATAAAAATACGTACAAAGCATTTTGGGAACACATTCATTATGCGTACAGCTAAGGAGTGGAATTCCTTGCCGTCTGTGTTTCCTGATAGCTACAACCTCCCCTAGGTTAAGTTAAGGAATGGAATAGGGGTCTTTAAATCAAGAGTGAAAAGGTTACTTCTAGGTAAGCGTGCTCCATCGTCGACCACATCATTGCTTGCCATCAGGTGAGATTGTGGTCAAGCGCGAGTAACTAGAATAAAAAAAATCTTTCTCCTTCTTCCATGGTCCACTAAAGACTCACCTAACTTCATCATAGACCATAGAGTAATCCACAAGCAGGTAAAGTACTAGTGAGTGCTTGTGTTCCTCCGCGATGTCGGGCAGGAGGTACAGCCGCAGCAGCGAGTACAGCGAGGGGGGCGGGTACAGGCCGTTGCATTCACTGCCACCCTTGACCCATAGCCTGTGGCAAATGTAATATTGCAGCAAGTTATTATATACATATTGGTATGAATATTAATGGATCGTTTTTTTTAAGGTTGGTTTGACAATACATATACTAGAATTTGACTATATATTTAAGTACTAGCGGTGTTTTTTAAACCATGCGGTTTTTATCACACATGCATCCTTCCCGCATCCACCCACGTATTTAAAATTACAAAAAATTTGCTCCAAAGACGTAAGTATTATGTGTTGTATACATGATACTTTTTTTAAAGTAATGTTTTTGATTTGGATACTAAGTCCTGTCAGTCATGTCTTCGTATGAATAGTTTATTTGTGTAATTGTGAAGTGTTTTTTTTTTTGTATTTGATAGTAAATGTAACAAGTAAACTTTCTCGGCAAGCTTTGCTCAGGTAGTCAACACTAACATAAAATTAAAAACTCCATTTTTCAGAAATCGCGTCTGTTTCAACCATTCCGCATATTGTCTAATTTCGCAAACAATTGAAACACAAAATAACATCAATTTTGCATCACAATAATCACAGAATTTCACCCAAAAAAAATTCCGCCAAAAACTTCAAGCAATACAAAGATACAATATAATACATTAACTAAGTAGAATAATATTGTTACTTACTGATGTGTCCTCTCGCCACCAAACTCCTGCTCAATCAGCTGATCAATGTACAGTAGAGAACAAGGCTTATATGTGTCGTTCTCATCTGTAGGTGCGTTGTCTTGTAAACGATTCAGCTTTAGACGCCTAAAATTAATACAGACTATTAAATATATCTTACTAATATTATAAATGCGAAAGTTACGGTGTTTGGATGTTTAGATGTTTGTTACTCAATCACGCCAAAACGGCTGGACGGATCTGGATGAAATTTGGCACAGGCATAGAATACCCTCCGGAATAGGACATAGGCTACTTTTTATCCCGGAAACCCCAACCCCAATACCACGCGGGCGAAGCCGCGGTCAAAAGCTAGTGTTGCATAAATTAATTATGGATTTTGAACCTTACGTCATTCTTAATAGTTCTTATTTCAAATTTCGACGAGACATTTGAAAATAAACTGAGACTTTGATTGACTTAGTCACTGATAAGTTACTATAGTGTTTTCGCGTTAAGTAAATAGTGACTCATCATTGGCAATAAACGGATACGCGACTTTCAATCAAAAATCTTAGTACTAAGATTTTTTTTAATGCTTTAAACTAGTGCTTGACTGCGATCCCACCTAAGCAGTAAGCAGTAATTCAATCGTTCATGGTGAGGCCCACTAGTTTATTAAGAGCATATTCACTCTAGCCTTGAAGATACCTAAATCTAGATCTAATTGATCTTTGGTGTTCTAAATGATATGACCAATTAGATCTTGGTGAAATAGAAAACTGTGCGCAAGTGCTGAATCGTTGAATATCTCCATTCTACTGAATAACTATTTGAGTTAAGCGGACCCCGGGCACCGAGGTGAAAGCCAAGGTTGGCAACCGGGACTAATACCGCTAGGATGATGATGATGA
The DNA here is from genome assembly GCA_029852875.1 of Mythimna loreyi. NCBI lineage: Eukaryota > Metazoa > Arthropoda > Insecta > Lepidoptera > Noctuidae > Mythimna > Mythimna loreyi. Next base: position 15,771,148 of record CM056780.1, on the reverse strand, counting down.
CTGAATAACTATTTGAGTAGTGAAAAGTTTACTTTATTATTAATTCCGTTTTTGTTTGATCTGATTTTTGCTCCGATATTTACTTTGCAGTCACTTTTTACATTTTAAGTCACTATTTTCTTAATGACTATAGACAATAGTGAGTTACTAGTGGGTTTAAGAGGTGAGTTAGCAAAAAAATGTCTGCCGCACAATAAGAATTTCATGGTTGATTTCGCCAAAATTGAAATTTGCCAACACAAGACGAGTGTCTTATGTTGGCAAATTTCAATTTTTCCGAGTGGAAAAACCACCTTAATCATCCGTGGTATTTCAGTGGTCATCCTGTATCATCATTTCAGCCGAAAGACAATTCGGCTGAAATGATGATAATGAGTTAAGACCCAGTCTTACCTTTTGTTATAAATGGAGTAGAGTTGTTGCGCGGGATAGGGCAGCGCGTTGTACCCGTCGTGTCGCTCCGGTAACAAGCCCACTCTTAGGAACCATTGTACCACTTGGAAGTATAGAGATACTGTGCCAATGCCTTTGTATTTCTCTTCGATTTCACTTAGAGCTGGAAAGATGAATAGATTGGTTTCCATTATAGGTATCCGTAAGAAATTTACTACAGTAATTCAACGACTATTTTACGCTTTTTTATGTGGGAAATCGTTAAATAATTTTTGCCTTTGTGGGTGGATCATGAGTGTCAGTTTTTTATTGATTAAGACCCATCAGTGTTCTTTCAGTAGGGGTAAAGGTTCGCGGTGATTTTTCCGAACAATTCCACAGCCCTGACAGTCATCGGGTCAAACGGGGCCCGTCATTTATGCTGACAACTCTTTGACGCTACTTTGTTATTACTTCTAGATTTATTATTAGATAAGTATTGTTTGACTGCAAAGTTTTTGTATAAAAGATGGCTGGCAGTCAATAAAATGTTATTTTTTTTAATGACTTGAAAACGTCATAGAGGCTCTTTTGTTTTGTCGTCATGTAAAAATTATTGATTTTTACTTATACTTAGAATATATCTTTTAATTTTATGAAAGTCTATTATTGCAAAATCTAAAATATAAATCCCCAATAAGTACAAGATAATAGCCTATTTTAGCTAACTAGAATGTTGTTACAATTATTATGAAAAGCAGTATTAAAATAAATAATGGATAGTTATGTACTCGAGTCTACTTCAATAAATCGTGCAAAGCAACTGTCAACATTTTTTAATTGGTTCATTTGACTTACCATCAGGTATAATCAGGTTGCAGCATTTTGTGAGCACGGCGTCTAACAAACCAGTCAGCTGAGTTAGTTGTTGTACGCAATGTTCCAGACATCGCACTACGTTCCTGTAATCAATTTCATATTATTAGACGAATAAGCAATACATACACAGCAAGGAAGTGTTTACGTCCAGTGGCGTAACTATATACCCTGAGGCCCGTGGCCAATTTATTGAATGGGCCCCCCCAAAAAAAGATCTTATTGTGTTTAAACTTTACCTAATTTTTGTACTTATGAGTTACTTCTTAGACTCGGGGCATAACGGGGCCGTTATGCCAGCCTTGCCACCCTATAGTTACGCCACTGTTTATGTCTAACATGAAGCGAGCACAAGTTGAGCTCAAATTCGTGTAGTGTTGTTCTTGCTCGGCTACTCTAGAGTGGCTCCACACTATACGAACTTGAGCTCAGCTCCTCTAGTGTAGAATAAACTTAATATCATTAAAACAAAACTTGAAGGTATTTATTTGTAAGTGATGGTATGTCTGTGTGGGTGTATATGGGGCCCAACCACAATCTTCGGGGCCCAAGTCAACCTCCCCTGCAAGTTGGGACACCTGCCGTACAGCAGACGAGGCTCTGGCGTCGGCTTTCCCTCTTAGGGTTGGGAGGTCAGACGGCAGTCGCTCCCGTAAAGGCCACAAATAGCCATTAAACATGGAAAGTTTAGAAAAGGTATCTGCCACGGATAGGGCGCCGCCGCAAAACGGCGCGCAGGAGAGTCGCCCGACTCCTGTGGCAAGTGGGCAAGGGCTACCGTGTCAGGGGCGAACACGGCCAAAGACGCGAGCCCCAACCCGGAAAATCCGCTTCGCCAGCCTCAACATTGGCACGCTGACCGGACGCGCGAGAGAGTTAGCCGATGTACTTCTTAGGCGAAAGGTGGCCGTGGCATTCCTGCAGGAGACTCGGTGGAAAGGCCGCAGGTCCCGGCTCATCGGGAATGGCTCCAAGCTGATCTACACGGGTGCAGCCGGTGGGGAGAACGGGGTGGCCGTTGTGCTCTCCGAGGAGTTTCAAGACGCAGTCCTGGAGGTGAAACGCTACAGTGATCGGCTTATGGTCGTAGGTGTGCTTATTGACGGGGTTGTAACCCACTTGATAAGTGCCTACGCACCTCAGGTCGGTTGCAGCGACACTGAAAAGGCTGCGTTCTGGGATCAACTCGGTGGGGTGCTTCGTGGCATCCCGTTGTCACAGGGAATCGTCTTGGGTGGTGATCTGAACGGTCATGTGGGTGACAGGTGCAAGGAGTTTGAGCATGTTCACGGTGGCTTTGGATACGGTAGCCGTAACGCGGAGGGGGAGAATATCCTCCAAACGTGTGCGGCTGCCGGCCTTGCCATCGTGAACACGTTCTTCAAAAAGAAACCCGAACACCTGATTACCTACAAGAGCGGGAGGTACGCTACCCAAATCGATTTCTTACTCACACGGAGGCACCATATCAGTAAGGTAGACAACTGCAAGGTCATACCCGGCGAGAGTCTCACTGCACAACACCGTCTCCTTGTCATGGACTTGCGCGTCAACCCTAGGATCAAGGTTGTTGAGCGCCGACAACGCCGAATACGGTGGTGGCGACTGAATGAAGCCACGTCCCAGTCGTTCGCGTCGGCCATCGGCGACAAGTGCGATGGCACCGATGGCGAACCTGTGCAAAGCCACTGGGACAGGATTCAGGTTGCCATCACCGAGGCGGCAAAGTCGGTGCTCGGCTTGTCCAGGGGCGGCCGCAAGTGTGACAAGGAGACTTGGTGGTGGGATGACACAGTCCAGAGGGAGATCAGAGAGAAGAAAGCTCTCTTCAAAACGTGGCAAGCTTCCAAATCTCCTGAAAACCGCGACGCATACAGAGCTGCAAAACGTGCCGCCAAGAGGGCCGTAGCCAGAGCCAGACGAGACCACTTACAGCCACTTTATGATAAGTTGGAATCGTCTGAGGGGCAGAAGCTCATATATAAGCTGGCACGTTCCAGGGTCAAAGCGGCACTGGATATCACTAAGTGCCGCTGTGTAAGAGACCCTGAGGGCAATCTGTTATGCGAGGACCTCGCGGTGAAGGAGAGATGGCGCTCGTACTTCCACGAGCTGCTGAACAAGCAACACAAAGAGGTGCTGTCTCCGGTTCTCCCTCCAAATCAGGGACTTGTACCCCTGGTTACGCCTGAGGAAGTGCATGTGGCTCTTCGCCGCATGAAGAACCGGAAAGCTGTCGGTGCCGATGGAGTCCCCATTGAAGCCTGGAAGGCGATGGGTCCTCGTGGTGTGGGCATCTTAACCCACCTATTTAACCGCATGCTCCTCACCGGAAAGATCCCGAGTCAATGGAGACTGAGTATTATCACTCCAGTCTTCAAAGGCAAGGGATCAGTGCAGGAGTGTGGCGACTACCGGGGGATTAAGGTTATGTCCCACACCATGAAGCTCTTCGAGCGGGTGATTGACTCTCGGATCCGACAGGAGTGCACCGTCTCGGGATGTCAATATGGGTTTCGACCAGGCCATGGTGCCATGGATCCCATCTTTGCCCTAAAGGTTACCATGGAGGGATACAGATCAAAGAATACGCCTCTGCACCTCTTGTTCCTTGACATGCAGAAGGCCTTCGACTGTGTCCCCCGTGAGGTGATCTGGTGGGCGCTGAGATCCAAAGGAGTGCCCGAGACCTATGTTGACATCATCCGAGATATGTACCGAGACTCTGGTTCTGTGGTTCGGACCGCTGTTGGCGATACGAAACCCTTCACCATCACTGTCGGAGTTCACCAGGGTTCTGTCCTTAGTCCGTTTCTGTTCAGCGTGGTGCTGGACGTGCTGTCCTTCAACATCAGGGACTTACATGAGCAGCCGCCATGGCTGCTCATGTATGCAGACGACATCGCGCTGGCGGACTCGGATGGTGGGCGCTTGGTTCGACGTGTGACAGCGTGGAAGGAATCGCTGGAAAACGGCGGTCTGAAAATTAATGCGGCGAAGACCGAGTACTTGGCCTGTAACACAACAAACGCTGCTCCTGTTCGCATTGGCGAAGACACAGTCGAGCGCACGGAACAGGTCAGGTACTTGGGATCGGTGCTCCACGAGTCCGGGGATGTCGATTGCGACGTCGAGTCACGTATCTCGGCGGCCTGGGCGAAATGGCGTGAGGTGGCGGGGGTTAACTGTGACCCCAAAATGCCGGTTAAGCTCAAAGGACAGGTCTATAAGACCATCATTAGGCCTGTCCTTTTGTATATCAGTGAAGCGTGGCCTGTACTTGAGCGGCACAAGCAGAGCCTGCGTGTCACGGAAATGAATATGCTGCGCTGGATGTCGGGAGTTTCGCGGAAAGACCGCATTAAGAACTCCCGCATCCGGGGCAGCCTTCAGGTCCGTGACATAGCAGATAAACTGCAGGAGGGTCGCTTACGCTGGTATGGCCACGTATTACGAAAACCGGCAGACTACGTTGGTAACAGATGCCTCGCCATGCCGCCTCCGCCGGGACCCGGAAAACGAGGAAGGCCTAAGAGGCGTTGGATCGACGTCGTAAGGGACGATATGCGTGCCAATGGGCTTACGGCAAAGGACGCGAAAGACCGAGCGAAGTGGAGGCGTTTAGGTTGGAAAGCGGACCCCGGGCACCGAGGTGAAAGCCAAGGAAGCAACCGGGACTAACGCTGAGATGATGATGATGATGGTATGTCTGTGTGTTTGTTACACTTTCACGCACAAACAACTGAACAGATATGAACACAATTTTGCACACGCTTAGAACATAAATCTTGTTTTATAGCATAGGATACTATTTAAGGGAGTGTAGTTTAATTTTTTTTTGACGGTAGCGTATCTGTCAGCCGAAACCATTTAAACATTATTTTTTTACATTTGCAAATAGGTGAGATAGCGGTCCTACCTAAAATAAATACCTAAAATCAATAAAAAAAGGTAATTGAAATATTGGTCGATCGAATATACGAAAGTGAAAGTCGTTCTTACCTGTCTGGAAGAGCTGAGGAGGCAAACAGTGGAGCAGTCAGTTCTTTAGCGTTCTCTTTCAATTCGATGGCTCGTTTCCAGCACCAGTCCACCTAAAATAAAAGAATATTTCATAAAATATTTAGTGTTCTGTTTTGCATTTTGGTTCTCTGATGTCAGGTCATACACCACACCTAAGCATAAGACAGACTGCAACAGACAGACTGTTAGGACATGACAGTGTAGTAATTGTATTTCAGGCTGGTATCCGCAAACTCCATTACTATTGCGTATATTTTGCTTCCTGTACATAACCTACGAGCTGTCAGACGAAGATGTAATCGTATCGTGAGCACTGCAAGCAAGATTAACGAATGTTTGAATGGTTGTGACTTTTTAAGCGCTAAAAATCGCACTGTATGTTATACAGCAAAGAAGAGTATCTGTCACAACTATCAATTGTACATAAAAATACAGAGTAAACAAACATTTTCAAAGATAAGTGATAAGCAACAGCTGATAAGGTCATGAACTAGTAGTAGTAATAGGTAGATATGCGCCATGCATGCGATACACCGGCGCAGCGGCACCGATCAAAGAGATTGGCGGAAACTTGTACTTAGTTTGACGTCATTATTTCATGCAGAATTGCAGAGGTAAGCATTTAAACATTTTTATTATCAACAAATTCATTTTCTTCTTTACTGAATCAGGCAGATTCTATCTAACGTTACACATAACTTACCAAGAAGGGTAACGTGCAACCGGCGCCGCTATGACTGCCGGTGGCCCAGTCGTGCGCGCAGCGTTTTAGGAACCGAGACAGACGAGCTTCCAGCGCTACTGATAGTAAGTATCTGCGTTGTTCCTCCTGCAACCATAAAAATAAATTACAGCGTCTAAAGTAAAAGGGGTAATAACTCCCCTCGTCGATCATTTTGTGACTTTCCTTCGCAATTGAAATAACACTTATTTAGAAATTATTAAATTAAAAGCGCGGTTCCAAAATTAGTTTTATTTACATTTTTTTTTGTTTATTAAATAAACATTGTACCAAATGTTTCAACACGTTGAATGCAGCCCTAAAAATCATATTTAGCCCACGGACACCAGGTGACCGCCAATATGTGTGTCCGCACGGTCTCGATCACTACAAATGCTACTAGAAGGCCGACGGCGGCCCCGGAGGAAAGTGTGCTGTCGGACAGTGTCCGTTATGGCGTTTAACGGATTGGAAATATTTTTTGGAGGGTAAGTGGAACAGAGAGTAAAGCCCCACATACCTCCGTTGAAAAGGGAGGATCCTCCGACCAGACAGGTGTTATAGTCTGGTGGGCTACTGCCCGGTAGTTGTCTTCGGGCTGTCGTATATGTTCTAATCGCGCGGAGAAATTTCATTGCGCGATGCAGGATTTCTTGTAGTTCCAATGTGGCGTCATAGATGTCGCTACATTTTTAAGTTTTACGTCAATAGTTAAGATATAGATTTCGAAATGTCACATAAGTTGCAACTCCTCAACGTTCCAAGATCCCTGTTACGAGACTACACTAGACCAACAGGCCAGTCAAAATAAAAAATCTTTCCAACTTACCGGACTAATATTGCTTGCATAAGTGTGCACATATAAAGGCGTCAATCCGGCCGACACGCAGGCGTTGTACAGTCGCGGCGGGTTCAACAACGCAGTGGGACCCACTTCGTCTATCGAACTGATGATCTGACGTTGTATGCCGATAGTGCCTAGTACGCATGCTTCTGAAGTGTTCAGGCAGATACAGTCTGAAAGGAAAGAATATTTTTTTTTAGATTTCACTAATGGCAGGTTTACACGCTTGCCAAGCGTTGGCAAACCTCGGCCAATCGCCATTGTGTAGCCATTGTATAAATGGGGAAACCACGTAAACACAATGGCGGTTGGCCGAGGCTTGGCAAGCGTGTAAACCTACCATAAAAGATTGTTGCTATTATGGTTAAATTTGCAGTACATAAAACGTAACGTAACAAAACGTTACGTTCGTATAAATACTTATAGTACAAAGTAAGCCAAAAAGGGTCGCCAAATCGATAATTGATATTTATTTATTGCACACCTTAGATTATCATTAAACAACATTATTAAAAAATAAGTGTGCCATAGGTGGACAATCTTATTTAAAATAAAAAGACAACCTTTTCATACAGTAAACGAAAAGGAAATCATTTGGGGCTGTCAGTGTACAACATAAATAATGAAAAAAAACAAATTGATATTAATGATAGTAAGTCTTCTGATGTTGCCCAGACGCACGTCCAGCGTGACGCAGTCGGCCGCCGACAGCTCGCAGCACCACGTCACGCTCATGTAATGTCATACTCACTGTACTGCAAGGAGTTGGGGTAGAAGTGCTCCTCGAGCCTGGTGGCGTGCGAGTACACGGCCACCGAGGCGGGGTCCAGGCGCACGTCCAGCGTGACGCAGTCGGCCGCCGACAGCTCGCAGCACCACGTCACGCTCATGAAAGCGTTACTTTGCAGAGGCCAAGTTGCTGGGAATAGCAAATAAGTTTCCTTGAAAATATTCTATCATAAATCAACAACAATTATCGACTTTAACTGATGTTTCCATCACAAAAAAAAAAAAATAAGAAAAGAAATATATGACATACCTGGCATTTGATCTTTGTACCACTGATCTAAATCAAACAGGAGCATCCCATACTGAGTGGAAGAATTCGCATTTTCGCCCCAACATTCCCAGACTATCTGACAAATGTTTAGCATACCTGAAAAAGAGAGAAACAACGACAGATAACATAGCTATTACAAATGTATGATTTTCTCAACCAGCTTCAGACATTCCATGGTGTCTGGTCACCAGGAAGACAAATATATCATCCTAATATATTGTTTAAAGTTTGGAGTGGTCAAGATCTTTCAGCCAAACTGTACCAAATCTATATATATAAAAGAAAGTCGGGTTTGTTACAACACTTATAACTCGAGATCGAACCGCTGAACGAGGCTGAACCGATTTAGCTGAAAATTGGCAGGGAGGTAGTTTAGAGCCAGGAGAATGACATAGGATACTTTTTTTTTTTTAGAGTAGGGTAGAGTAGGGTAGATTAGGGTAGAGTAGGGTAGAGTAGGGTAGGGTAGGGTAGAGTAGGGTAGGGTAGGGTAGGGTAGGGTAGAGTAGGGTAGGGTAGAGTAGAATAATCTGTTGCCGGGAGCGAAGCCGCGGGCAAAAGCTAGTACAGTATGTAGTAAAGGCAGTCTTTGACAACACAGATCAGTCTGTCTAACAAAGTGTTTTAGGATCACACTAATAATTTTCTTGCAAAGAATGGTTATGATATCTGAATAAATTATTATTATTATTAAATATTTACTAACTTTCTTCTCCTTCAGCTGCTAAAGTAGAATTCACAGAATAAGCGTGGCAAGAAACACATTTCCCTCCAAGTAATGCAGCCTCATCAACTGTGCTCAACTCTAGCTGGAATCTTATTGTGGCAGTTGAAAACTCCTGGAAATCAAATGCAGGGATAGTAAAATAAATTGACCCGGAGGACATAATGCGAGCAAAGAGGAGTAAAAACTGTGAAAGCTCTTGCACGCAAGTGGCATATGGCAATAGGCAGAGATAACTGCAGCCGTCGACACAGAATCGTCGTTGCAGAATGGCTTCCGAATATTTGACGATACTGACGGCTGCTATCGTCCCGTGATAACAGTGTAGGCGCGAGCTTACGGTCAAGCTGTATGTTGATTAAAAATACCAAAGTCAGTGCAGCAAATGGTAAGATTATACTGATGATGATTTTAACTTTATTCGCCATGGTTGCACATCCACAACAAAATACTTCATCTAAACTGGCTAAACGAAATAGATAACTCAGATGCAAACTAATGACCCTGGCGAAATAGGACAAGGAAACACTCGACGGTCAAATCTAACGATAGGAGGTAATGATCTGGGGGCACGGCAGTGCCCAAGCCAAGTCTCGAGCAAAGCAGTTACGGCCGTACCATGCTTTTCTCGAAGCGTTTCGCGGCTATTTCACCCCCTGTATCATCGATGTGGACAAAGCTAGGGGTTCAGTCACTACTATTATAATGTAAACAAAACTATTGATATAGTCACAAAATATTGATTTATTAATACAAATTAAGTTGAACAGGACTTGGCTTTTATACATTCAATGTTTTTGGTGAGATTATAATTTCGGAAATAAATACGTGTGCAGATTTTTTGGATGGAATGTATAAGTTAAAATTTATTCTAGAAAAGTAAAGGTATCTCACAATTACCTGATAAAGGCACTTGGTATCAGACAACATTCTTTTTCCCTGATACGTCAGTGAGTACATCACAGCCAAAGGGAACTCTTCCTCTTCAAATCGGTCCGTCACTGAGAATACCACCCAAAGGTAGCAGAATGCTCTGGGATCATCACAAGGTTCCTGTAATTATTTGAATAGTAGTAATAGTAGTTTCATGCTCCAGTATTCTGGTGAATGGAACAAAATAGCCTTTATATTTTCATTAGGAATTAAGGTAGATCTATCGGCGCAAATGTCTTTAACAATACGCTAAGCGCACGTGCAAGACTTCTGGTGGCCTTGGGCTCTTGCTCTATTGGCTAAGTGATCAAACCTTTTATTTTATAACTAAAACTTCGTTTTTTAATTCTAGACTACGATTTGATAACTCAGAATGTCACACTCTAGAAATAAGAAGTTGTCAAATTGTAGTCTAGGATTAAAAAACGAACTATGGGGTATTGAGATACATCTTTTTCTAATGACAATGTAGACTTTTAGAGGAACAATGCTATTAAAAAGAACTTTGTTCAATTAACCTCCTTTTTATACATGTTAAATTAATTTTTAGATTAGTTCATAGGCCAATATGTTAGCTTCATAAATAAGATAAGGCAATGACAAAACAAGAATTTTAAATTGAACTTATTTTACTCATTGGTCAATTGCCTACTTCTTAATATAGGCTTATGCTGTGTCTATGAAACATTGCTACTCAAAGAAAAATGTACAATTACCTGGAATCCAAAATGTGTGACTGGTATACATTCCACATTAACTTGTGACGTAAATTCCAATTCCAAAGTCATGATATTCCATAACTGGAAAGCTCCGAAGTTATATCCAACTGCCAGACTGCCTAGTTGTGGAATGTATTGCAATACGGTCACCTGAATATGATCTCTTTTGGCTTTCATTCGTACTGAACCATCTGGATTGCGAAATATGTATTGACCATCTACTAAGGAGTTTTCATTTAGAAGAATAGCTAAATGATCATTATTTTCTAATGCCAATTCTCGTTGTTCTAAAATTCTATGTATGGCAGAAAATTGTAAGAAGCTCAAGTTGGCTGGATTGGCTTCATTTTGGACTAGGTGCTCATAACCTTGAGAAATGTTTTTTAATGCTGAAAATATTAAGAAAAAATATTAATTATAATAGAACCTAATAGCACTTTTATACATTTTAAAGTTACACACATTTAAATAGTAACAATTGAATTCATAATATGCTAAAACCTACCTTGAATCAAACTAGCTCTATTGAGATCAAAAGCAAATATCTCTCCACTCTTCGTTCCAGCCATCACAACTCCATCAAAGCATGAGATTGGTCCATCTGGCACTCTGTCCCACACTGCTAACTCCGTAACAACCACTTCGGTTTGAATGCACCGCAGCAACTGTGAGCCATTGACATGTAAGATGCAGATCATGCCAGATTCATCACTTTGTAAGCTTATGATCAGTTGTATGGAGTTTGTGGTCAACGGTCTTGGCAGCTCCACTACGCTTGTTACTAAAGTGTTGAAATTGCTGAAATTATTGTTAATTTTAATTATAATGAAAAACTGTTGATACACTGATGACCAAAATGATCTCATATGAATAAGTAACAAAATGTGATGAATACCAATTGGTACCAACCTCTGTGGGGTGCCAAAGTTTCGCGCTGCTACCTTCAATCCGGTTCTAAGATCAACCACACAGAACTTAGGACCCAAAGCCAGCCAGCCATGCTTGGTGTCCTTCAAAATTCCGCCGAGAGGTGTCTTGTCTGCAAAATTTAGACAAATTATCACCCACATAGCACCTTGACACCATATAACTATATGTATATATAGATCTGTTGTCACTAAAACAAACATACCTGTAAATTCCTCCGTGGGTTGCAGAAAACTAAACACAGCAGGAGACAAATTAGTTGTCTTAACTATAGAAAACACACTATCTTGAAGTTTTTGCATTTTAATGACTTCCTATTACTCTATTTTTTAATTTCCAACCGAAAACTAAATTCTTGGGAGGTTATGATACATATTATTGAGGCGTTAGCGACGATTTTAAGTCAGATTTAGCCAACACGTTACTTTAATTTAGCGATTAATTGTTGCATTAGGTGTTATAGCGGTATAGTATATTGAAATAGTTTAAAATTTTCCATTATTTATAATTGTAAACTTAATCGGTAATCAGCGCGCGGCGGTATCGAAAATACGAAACGAAAAACTTCAACATTGACAGCTGTTCAAGCCAATAAGCACCAACTCAGTGTTGCCAATTCTCTGCATTTTGTAAAATAGCAATAATTTATTAGTGAATCAAGATACAAGCGTTCACCTTTTTCATCCTAAGCAAATAAGATGCTTGGTCCTGAGTGATCAAAGAAAAAATGTTTGTGGCCTTGTCTCGTCCTGATAATTGCTAGGTGCTGGTGAATTGATAATAAATACTTAACTGGCAATACTAATGAGTAGTGATTGACCCTGATATTACCCATATTGTAGTTAGCAAATAACTGTTATTACTTACTGTTACTTTTACTAATATTTGTGTTTTACCTGAGCTGATATTTTCCATGTATTGTATGAGGGCAGTTTTTACAAAATACCAACTACCGATTACAATTTAAACGTCGACCTTTTTTGGCTAAAGCCGGACAGATAGCAGTTGCCTCTGTCACCTCCAAGACTAAGATATTTTGCAGTATCATAGGATCGGATGTTGTAAAGGGTTTAATAATAATAATTTAAAAGGTTGAAATAAAAACTCGGTAAAAAAATAATAAATGTATTTCAGTTGTACAACTTGGAAAGATTACATTAAATAAAATACATCCTAAACATAAATTAACTTATTGTTGTCTTTATGCTATTCTAATTTCAAGCTCTTAACCTAAATCTTAAAACAAAAAAAAAAAACATCAGGAAACTAATCATTTAATATGCTTTAAAATCAGTTTTGTAAGCCCTTGGCCAAAATTTAAGTCAATTAATCACAGCCTAAAAAGGCACTTACGAATAATTTAATTTTCAATGTTTTAACGAACAAGTTCATCCAACATTACTTTTTCTTCTTCATACTACATCTGATACGAGTGTACACTAAATCACTGTGGGTTCCAAAATGGTTCCGTTTCCCTGAGGATTGGTGAGCTACTATAATAATAATCGGGTATACCAGGAACGTGTTGCGACGGTGCTTGCAAGAGTTGAAGGTCCTTGTTACGCAGTTATTAAAGTGGTTGTAGGAAGAAGCGGGTGCGTGCGACAAAAGAAAAAAACAGAAAAAAAAGCATTAGAAAAATAAATCGTGTTTAACTTGTAATTTAATAAAAAAAAACGTGAAAGTTTTTCAGTAAAAATTATCAACAATCATAAAACATGCACTGGGTGAACGTGAATATGTACACATCTCGTGTGAGAGTAGGTTGTGATGAAACACTGATTAATTATAATTATGGAGTTTTGTAAAATAGTTCATGCAAATAGGTGTGAATAAGCAAAAAAATGACCGACACGTGCTTAGTAATCCCAGTTTATTATCATTTTGCACACTTGAGCAAATCTGGAAGTTAGGAGTCGATCCCAGAGCCAGAGAAGCTGGTTTCAAAAATTCATTACGATTGCTTACACACTAAAGTATCATCTCTGACTGAATAACAGCAGATACATTATTTAGTCAACCAGTCGATATACTGAAACCATATTTGCATATGAGGTCAATATCATACTGTCAGATTTCCAGGATAAAAATATAGAATAACTTTAAAACCAAATCCGTAACAACTTTTGAGCAAATCTATTTTTTACGTTTAACTGCAGCTACAGAAACATTAATGGTGTTTCTGTTTGTTTCAGTACCGTGTGGATTAATTTTCATTTGGCCTTGTACTATGTTCATCATCGACGTATATGGACTATCCGGAGTCTGATTTTTTTGTAGATTAGTTTCAGTTGTCGCATTGTTGTCATTGCGAGTATTCTTATTATCGTAAACTGTATTTTTCATTGAAACGTATCCCTGATTAGATGGCTGGCTGGATTGTCCATTTTTAGAACCTGGACTAAATCCATTCTGTGTTACCACTGGGTTATGAGGCCTTGATGTAGTCACGCTTTCAACTTTTGGTGGGGTTTGTGTGCTTCTCACGGAGGGCGAATCAAAGGAGTCGTTTCGATTGACTTGAAGACTATTAGACCGTGAAGAATTGCCCAATGAATGAAGAGTGGATGAACTTCCTTTCAAACTCTCTAATTCCTTAGAAAACACTTCTTCACTTCTTTGAAATCTTTGAGCGTGTGATGTCAATGGTGATCTGTTTTGATTTATAGATGTGGCGCTTAAAGATCTACTTGGTGAATTATTCTGGACACTATCTATTGATGAAACCTGTTTATTATCTGCTTTATTATGAGTAGATCTTACTGGTTTATTTACTTTTGTTTCCATGGATCCATATGCACTATCTTTAGTTGAACTATGTGATGAACTTTCTTCTTGCATTCCATATCTCCTTACCACATTTGCAGGTGCAACAGCTTCTATGTTTTGTACATCATAAGACAAAGGATTTTTATCCGGTGGAGCATGTTTAACTCCGTCAATTACTTCGCCAGTTCTCGGATTTATATGTTTTTCTGTGTCAAAACGTAAAGTTACTCTGTGACTTTCATCGATGGGGTGATTTCTTGTTCTGTGTTCTAATTCTTCATCGCTATCTTCAAACGCAACTTCAAGTTCCTCCTGTAAAATAATATTTTTTTGAAAACTACATTCGCAACGTAAGTCGACTCAGTCGAGCAATATACAGTACGGTCGTTCTAACTTGCCAAGACTAAAGTTGGGCTCTGCGAACATTTTTGCTTGTGCACTCGTAAAATAATAAAGGGATTAAAAAAATAAATGCCAAATACAGTTGTTAATAGCTATAACAACTGCTAATGGCATTTTTTTTTAATGTACCTACGAGTACACAAAAGCTAAAGTTCGTAAAGTCTTCAGAGTCGCTAAGTTAGAACGGCTGTACTGTGCTTACGCACAGATATTGACAGACAAAGTAGTAATTTTAACTATAGCTCACCTCTTCGTCCACTTCTTCTATTACGCTATTTTGGATCCATTCACGGATTCTCTGTTTCTTTGCTTGCCGGTCTACGGTTGTTTCGATACCATTGTCTCTAAAATGTTTCAGTAGTATGTTTTTTTCATTGGGGTCACTGTGAAAACTGTACATTGACGGGCATAGCTCATCTATGTCTTCGCCGGCTGAAACGAAATAAGTCGTACATGTTATTTTTATAGTTCATTCTTGATTAGTACCAAATTTCTGAAGTATAATTGCTCACTTACCAACTCTATCAGTGTAACCTTTACCCAACCATCGATCATCTAAATAGCGAGAAATCTCTAAGAAATTGTTTGCCCTCTTTTCCTCTCTTGGCTCTATAAACTTTTTGAACATTTTTTGTGCTCTCGAGGAAACCATTTTCCACAATTTCGGTACTCTTTTCAGTGGGTTTGAACTGTTGTACCAATTGTAATAACTGTAATCAAGAATTAATGAGTAATTAAAAAATATATATTATTAATTATTATAAGTAATTTATGATTCCAATTTTTTTTTTGCCCAGAACATTAACGATATGCTGTATGTATACCGATCGTGGAATGGTATGAAAATAATTAAATGTAAGTGCCGTAAAAAGTTTACCTTGTGTACCGAGGGTCATCGAAAGCCGCTTTCTGCCAAGGCAAACAGCCAGTGAGGCAAATGAAAATAACGATGCCAAATTGCCAGATATCATGGGAAATTAAAGCTCTGAAAGTAAACAAATAAACAAGTATGAGATTGCCGCTAATTTTACATTTTTAACATGCTTTTAATTTAATGATTCATTCATACCCATCTTAAAATTAAAAATACACAAATGAAACTGATCGATGCTTATTTATACAACGAATACAGCTGCTCAGTTCAAAAGTAAAATACAAAAGTATCACAGTCAAATTTATAAATTAACTAGTGGCATACCCCGGCTTTACGCGGGTGCAGATCTTTTTATTAGAATACACCGCGTCAAAATTCGTTGCGTGTTTTAGTAGAAGCTAACGGATAAACAGACAAACGCAAACAGATTTATTTATATAATATAAATATAAAGATAAAAATAATATTTCCATACTTGTAACTGCTGTCCTGTAATAGTTTTAGCACTTCAGGTGGCGAATAGGGTAACCATTCATTCCGTCTTCTCACTACTGACATAACTTTTCTTGTTTCTCCGAAATCACAAAGTTTGATTCTCGAAAAGTCAGATTTAAATATGAGAATGTTGTCCAGTTTTACATCACGGTGTACCAAGTCCCTTTGGTGAAGATGTTCTAACGCAGCCGATAATTGCTTTGCAACTCGCTTGGTATGAATTTCACCGATGCCTGTGTCAAGCATATTTGACGTTAAGTCACCTGAAATTAAATGAAAATCATTGTATATATTGAAATCCATAGTAAAATGTAAGAAATAGTATATAATAATATAAGAAATGTGCCTCGCTGCAATGTGTTAATTTGACACAGTGAAAAATACAAATACTAATGTGTTTTTATATTTAACGTATTAAACATTGGTATTAGTGATAGCGGTAGTGATAATATAAACTGAAGAAAACAGTGCATCAGCTTTCAATACAACACGATATTAATGAGGGCTGGCACTGGAAATGTGCTAGATTTAATATTCATTCAAATCACGACGTGTTTTGGCTACAATCCAAGTCAAAGTGTGTGTGAACCAGAGTAAGCGAAGCCCGGATTACTCAGCATTTAAATTTTGATTTCTGAGATAAATTATTAGCATTATATTAAAGTCCACATCTTCATAATTGTATATACATTATGATGAAGTTATCTTACCTAAAGGTGCATATTCTTGGCAGAATACATAGAATCCAGCAGTCTCAAATGCTACATCGAATGTAGTTACAACGTTTCTATGGGCGCTTAAATGTAAACTATAATGAAATTCTCTATAGAAATCTCTAATGGACACGTAGGGTTTTGGTAAGGCTTTCAAGACAATTTCGGTATCTGAAGCCCTATGCTCTACTAGCAAAATCTTTCCGAACCATCCTTCTCCAACAATTTGTAGAATGTCAAATTCTTCTACCAGGCTCACCTATAAATAAATTTTAAATATAAGTGTTGACGTTTTTATATGCATAATAAAAAGTTATACAAAATAAAAATCTTACCTTTTCTAATTCGAACTCTCTGATTTTATGAATAGAGCCGGTTAGGGCCCTTCTCGAACCACTATTCATCTCGGGTGCCACAAGCAAAGCATTCTTTTATGATCTGCAAAGTAAAATAGACATTGGAACATTTCTGTAAGCATAATTTTCTAAGGTTTTTAAATATTTGGGCACAGTTCGTTCCGGTAGGTCGAATGGGCGGTTCGAGTCGTCCCAATTTCTCGTGAAGTCGTTGAGTGAATGCTCTTGGATGAACGCCAGGATCTGATGTCTACTCCAGATCCAGACGGTGAGCGGACGTCACATGATGACGTCATCTAACGTCTCATCCTAGATATTTAATGATGTAATGAAAATATTTCGATTATCAATTTTATTCTTTTCAATATTTTTTTTCGGCACAATACATAGAACATAGATCAATGATTCTTAGTACCTTGATATTTCTAATTTTTTCTTTCATTTTTGTTTCTTGCATAGGCAAGAAGTAATATACTCTTCCCTTGGGGAATGTTTGTATAAAGTTGGATATTTGGCAAATATGAAATGCGTTTGTTTAAATGTGATTTCATTGTTTGTCGATTATCGATAAGAAAATCATATTTCAAAAGAGAGAATGATGTAAACTTTTCAAACTATTTTTTAAATTGTATCAATACTTCGAAATTTATGTACCTAATAAAAATACAAAATGATGTACATACGAATGGTTGTGTCTTTTAGGTCAAATCTATTGTTAAAGTTAACACATAACAAATGGTTGTTTCTTGGTGCTAGTTCAAGTAATAAAATATTCACATAATAGTCATCCAGTTGCCATTAATCACATATCGTAAGAACAGGCGTTTTGTTTAGTTTATGTTTCATGATATAGAACAGAAGTTTCGGAACATTCCAAATCGATTTCGAGGGCATGCTCTTCTATAATATGTTATATTGTTCTCGAATAAAATTACCTATTTGTTTATACGGTTTATTGGATTGCATTTTTGATCACGTAATTATTGTATCGTCTTTAACATTAACTACAATATGTTCAATATTACCTATAGGAAACAGGGTAATTTTCTACACTTAATATAATAAAGAGGTAAAGTTTGTTTTTTTGTTTTTTTATTTTTTTGTTTGTAGGAGGTAATCTCTGGAACTACTGGTCCGATTGGAGAAATTTTAGCAATAATAGAAAGCTACTTTACTCCTGAGTGACATAGGCTATATTTTATGTACGCGGGCGAAGCCGCTGACAAAAGCTAGTTATCTATAAATAAGTTATACTCATAACCATGAATCTACGACAAATTCAATTTTAACAACAATGCCTAAAATTGCTTTAACTGCACATTTACTAATAGAGAAAAAAAGGCAAAAATATCACAAACATTTTGTTTAAACGTGCCATTTCCTGGAACTAACAGCTATATTAGGAAAAAAATAAAAAAAATCTTAAATAATATATAGTGTAGGCTATAATAACATCACGCTATACGATCCATGAAATTGCCCAATAATTTGTTCAAGATTTTTCAAATATCTTCGGATGTTTTAAACTTTTACTCAATATGGTATGAATGACTCCACGGGTCTGGATGAATGTGTCGCACATATATTAATAATTTATTTAGGTAGATTAATTTCGACGGGGTGCAATTTTCTTTTTGGTATTTCGCAGTTTTCTTCTCAATGTCCCTGTCCTGACAATTATCCAAGTAAGTATACGAAGATTTCTAAGTGAATTAAGTCAAGCCTCTTTTAAAATGAAATTATAGATTTATAATTGCAATATTTTATTTAAAATAAATAATTGTTAGTCAAGTATTTTTCTAACTCTAACTTGAAAAGCTATCAAACTAGCATTGAAATCTGGATTGATACGAAACGTTTGAGGTCAAATTCTCAGTTCGGAGTTTCGGACACTCTTGAGTTCCAATTGAACGCCGGCATTCGCACACCTATCGTCTTTCTACTAAGTTTCTAATGACGGTAATCGAAAGGTTAAGGTGGAATATTTACTAGGCCTATTCTTGAATAATATTAGGTATTTGACCTGTTGAAATCAACCACTATTCCTGATTAATTAGAGTTTGTTATGCAAAATACAGCTGAATTCAATATAAAAAAAATACATCGATGTTATAAAATGAAGTACCAACACTATTATAGAATGTATTTTTGTGATAAAAAGTGTTATACTTTTTGTTTAATTTTTTTTTTAATTTTTAATAGTGTCCCTGGTAGGGAAATTACGTATAGGTACAACATAATTAAAAAGACTACGTAAGTAAGAGTAGTAATCTACATATATAACAATTCAAGAAATAATATAGGTATACTAGCTGATATACTGATATACTGATTACTAGCTGAGTCTTGGTTCATTAACTAAGGCACAGCTAGGAAATATTTTGCACCTGTCGTTCTTAGGGTGATTATACAGATTTCCGGTGTATATCTTCCGGCTTCATCATTAAGTCAAATCTATTCTAATTATTGTATTCTATTCCTTCATTCAGTCGTCGATTACACGTATAAACAAAGAAAATTTTCCGAAAGTTCTACTATGATCTCATGAAAAATTATGTTTCATACATCGGTTTCATATCTTTGACGATCATTGTCAGTACATCATCATCAACCTAGCGCCAGTCCCGGTTGCTACCCTTGGCTTTCACCTCTTTCATTCTCTTTTCTATTGTCAGTTATCTGGTCGTAATAAATTTTCTATAAGATCACAGACATTACTGTTTGACATATTTGTGTATAAGGCCAATTTTGGTAGTAGGTATAGGAACTTATAATTAAAAAAAAAAACAAAATCAATCCACAACTGACCGAGAAATTGGAGAACATATACAAATTAAAAAAAATACCAGCAGCCAAACATACCTAAAACCTTCTTTGTTTTTGCAGTCGGTTAAAAACTATTACAAGGCAGTGTTTGAAAAGCTTTCAATCAATAAGCATTATAAGTGATGTTGCATTAGAAATGAATGATGCATCTCAAAATCAAATACAACTTATAATTTATTAAATAATGTATTAGAAATGAATAATGCATCTCAAAAATCGAATACTTATAATTTACCTATATACCTACACATACTAGCCTTCTGCCAGCGGCTTTGCCCGCGTGAAAGTAGGGTTCTCCATACAAACTTTAGACTCCCATTATATCCCTTTAGGAGCTGAATTTTGAAAAAAACCCTTTCTTAATGTTCGCCTACGTCACAAAAGGAAGCTTTGTGCAAAATTTCACGCTCCTAGGCTCAGTAGTTTTGGCTCTGTGTTTATATGTCAGTCAGTCAATTTCTCCGTTTATATACTATATATAGATTAAATAGATGATTATTTAGAAGAAGACTGAATAAAGGAAGTACCTAATTTCTGACTATCAACTGTATGTTTTAATCGGATGTTTAAGCACTCAGAGAGTTATTTCCAAAGTGCATTAGTGCAGTTCATGAATAAGACCTAGGTACTTGTCTATATTAAGAGCTAAATACGTAAGCAAATCATGCTTGTTACCAATCTGAAATACGTGCCTGAAAATATCAATAGTGTTAATAAATATTATATAGGTATTTCCATCGTAACTGCATAGATACAGATTGTACGAGTAAAGATTTTCCTTTGGTTTAAAAATGTTGTTTTGAATAACAGGTACCAATAGTGTTAACTAATATAATAATATAGCATTGGTAAATGCAGTAGCCACAAGTGATTTGGATTTATTATACTGCCATATTGCCATTCGAGTTTTCATTAGCACAATCAATTATAATACTAATACGAAATAAGACAGCAAGAAACATTTAAAAATGTCTTGAATGAAAAACTAGTTAGTTCTACTTAGTATTATGAAAATAAAATGTACATATATTACTTTAAAGTAGACTTTTATAAGCATTACCATGATTCATTTTACTTTTCTATCTTTTATTTGTGTTAAAGGTACCGACACCGCAATTACAAATATTATAAGCACAAGAAATACATTCCGAAAGGGTCAGTTAACAAAAACACCTAAAAATTGTTAACACAATATAAAGGACAATGTAAATAAAATTCAAAATAAGATAGAGGTGCTTGCCATAAAAAAAGCAGGGAAAAAAAAACAAAGTATCTTTAAGGGGTTTTCTTAATAGGTATATACTAACTGACATATGTGACCAGTGGTTACCTACAATCCTGCTCGTGCCATGTGAGGACAAAGCGCGAGAAATGAACATGTGTTCAATCAGATGTCCTATTTATCATTCACTTGTATTGTTACGTACTAAATTATTCAGATTAACCTTGAAGTATACAGGTACTTCAGTATTCAGATGAAAATATAGCCGAATGTCGGTCACTGAAGGTGATTTTTACTATGCGACTTAAAAATCTTACATTTTGTATTGTGAATTTCTAAAAATGGATAAGGTAAATGACCGTTGCATGCCTTAAACATAAGATACACAAATGGGTATTACCGAAACTCAAAAGGGCAGGCGCCCTTGTTCATATAAGACACACAATACACTTGGACTAAATCCAATCACTTGTACCACTCAAATTTCCCGTGCTCTCGACTTTTCATTATTATTTTCATAATCACTTGGGTATAACACTATAGCACATCAGGTCATCGGAGATATGGTTATCGTAGTAAACGGTATATTTGTGGTGTAGGGCGGAACGGGTTGGGCGTGCGACGGTGGTGTTCCTACTGGCGGCGCGTACGCAGCGACACCCGGGAGGTTATTTTTGTGCTACTGCACATACAAAAATCAATTTGTGACGGAAATGTTACGATCAACGACCTGGTAAGTGAAAACTAGAAGTGCAGTTTCTTGTGTTGTGGGAAAGTAAGCGAGATTAATTTAATTATTCGTAAATCGCGCACTTGCAGTGTATCATCTTTCAGTTTATAATCAGGTCTGGCTGGTTCCGTCGGGTTTATATATACGCAGGTACCTAATCATACAGCCGTAGTTTTTAATAGCTTGCCTGTATCCTACATTATGTGAGCTATTAACCTACTAAACAATTACGACAGCGGAAGTAGGCAGGATTCGTAGGTATCATGGATGGTATCAAGACAGATGCTTCATGGTATCTGGATAGATACCATCTGTTCGATGGTAGTTATAATAAATAAACATGTATCGTCGCCGTTCACTTACCTTATCTAATGTTAAAATGACTACTCAAACAAGTGTAAAGTATTACGTTAGTAGTTAATTAAGTCTTTAATTTCCTCTTAAATCCTGCAGTTAATTTCTTTCTCTTGAGTTCCTTCTGGTTCTACCTTATTTCATTTAAAAATTTGTACCTCATCTTATTTGCCTTTATTTTTATTTCTTTTTTAAATCATTTTACTTAATAAATTTCTTACAGTCCAAGATAAAAAAAATAGCAAAGAGAATGTCGTGCCACGCTCAGTGAAAGGATCCGTAGGTTCTCGTCGTCACAAATTTCTCATAATGTAACCAGAACCCTTAGACAACTACGATTTCACAGCGTGAAGTAGCCCAAAGTACAGCGCCATCTCTCGGGGAATTGGGTTACTAGTTTATACTATCTAGACGGGTTATGTATGTTGGGTTTTCGGTGGTAATTTTGTATTGCATGAACCGATTGTAATCATCATTTTTATTTGAAAGAAGATACGTTTAGGATATTGAAATATGTGAACTAAATTTTAAAAAATGTTTTAAATTTAAGTTACAAACTTAGTTCAGAAATTATTTTTTAAAGTTTTTAAAAATTGTTTATCCCATCAAGTTCAAAATAATTATTCTAAAAATTTCTAATTTCGAGGATTTTTGATATTTTTGAACTTATAGTTCAAAAGCTATAGGGATACACACACACATTGTTTTTTACTTTTGGAGGGACTATTTCCGAAAATATTAATTAATAAACCTATAATTTTAATAAACCTCTATTTATTGTTAAATAAATAAATACCTATATCACGCGTGAGAGTTGAAATGAAAAATAAAATCAATCCGCACTTTAATAAAACATTTTTTTCCACTTTTTATTTTACCAAATTGTCGGCGTGATTGATACCAAATTAGTACAAAATTTTGGCTTTCTGAGATTAGCCACGGACGGACAGACAGATAGGCAGACTTGGCGAAACAATCAGGATTCCCAGTTGACTACGTAACCCTATAAAGATTAGTTGTTTTGTCTGTAAAAAATTTGTAAAAGAGTAAAGTTTGAAATTGTGTGGTCCTAGCAGCTATTGGCTTCGTTGAGGCCCTTCGGTTTGCTCACATTACTGTTTGAGTTGCTCGTGTAACACTACGTGTCATCCGTGATGACTTGGGCTTGGTTCTTAATGGACTGTATGGAAATAAGTGGGCGTTAAGCTTTTAAGTTACTTTTTGCTTTAAAAATCGCTTTTATCGATAAGACCGCCCATTGTGACACTCTATTAATTTTAAGTTCCTGTTGTTATTTTTGGTGTGCAATAAAGAATATAGGTAGGTATCTATCTATCTATCTTATTGCACGTCGTCCGCAAGCCCTCAGCTACGGTAGAAATCCAGGGCATCTCTTGTCACGACGGTTAAGGCATAAGGATGTCCAATACCTCACTTTTTAGGGCCCACCGCGAGATGTCACTGTAATCGACCAACTATACTACACACAACGTGGTGGTCTATCCAATCGGAATACATCTTCACCGTGTCTTACAGGCAGTCTGCACGATGGTAACACCTGGGCGTTTCTTTCCGCCTGAATCAGGAACAGGAACCCACTGAATTTATTATGTCAGGCGAGGAGTCGTACCGTACCCAATTTAGACGTACCACTAAGATCTGCTCCTAAGAATAAGATACCTAGTACATTATTCTGTTATTTTGATTACGTCAACTATAGGAATTCAAATATAAATTTTTCAGTGGTGTTGAACTTGAATGAATGGCAGTTTTCTTTACAACAAAAAGATGTTTGCATGTGATTTAGCAGATTTTTAAAAAATCGTATCGCCTCATTTCCCTAAAGTGGAAAGTTTTGTTTTCAAAAATTAACTGCGCTGTATTTCATATTTATTACGATATCTAACGCATTTCTGCATACCAACGTGGTACAATATCATAAAAAGTGTCTAAATTTGTATCAGGTCTAATAATATGAATATTTATATGCAGTGAGACACATCGTACACCTTTATTCTGGCATCTTATCAAATAGCTAAATGTATTTTTTAGCTTGTTTACAAACTGACTACGGAATTCTTTATACAAGTGCACAAAATAAACTACTTTTAAAAATTATAATTTAAAATTTCCTTGTTTAGCAAACTAGAAAATTTTAAATTATAAATTAGAACTTAAAAATCAAAACTCACTAATGTTTATAAATTAGAACTTAAAAATTGTTCGAGCTTTTTTGAGAAGTCAGTTTTGATTTATTGTATGATATAAAAATAAACGTACGTTAAATTAAAAAAGATCGGTAAATTTTTAGTTTCACAGATATTTCATACCAGTTATTATTTATAGTTATTGATATTATCACTGTTATTTTCATGATCAATCGTAACAACACTGGTGAACCCAATAGGGAAACTAAAAAAATACACCTTTGATGTATGTCTATGGGTTATAATGCTATCTTTTTTGCGCTTGCCATAATAACGTTGAAAAGAATGAAATAGCAATATCAATATGAGGAATAGACACAAAAATTCAAAATGGCTAGTAAATTGTTTATTGTGTTTATTGTTGTGATTGTGCTGTGTCAGATGTCATTGTCAAAATTTGCTTTAAAAAAAGAAAACCGTTTTTAAGTTTTCCTGTTTTCAGGATTATGCATTAGAAATTAAAATTAGTTAGTGTTTAAATAGTACAAACAGCGAATTTAGTTTTAGAATTATGTTCGGTAAGTTTACCAAACCTTGCTTTTAAACTTTGAGGTTATGTTAATGTTTTGTTATTGTTCACAATAATTTTTCGATGTACAAACTCTATAAAAGTATTAAATTGTATAAATATTGTACCAAATTGTTATAGTTTACTTCATTAATTTATTAACAGGTTTGTTTTAACTTTCCACATAAAAGATTTCCTTTTTCTTATCCACAAATTATAACAATGTATAACTTTTTTGTTGTTCTAAAATGCACGTGTTATCTTTGATCAACTGGTAATCAAGCGACTTTTCTTGTAATATATTTTTATTTGATAAATAAACAATGTTGTAGGTAGTAAGTTGGCTTCAATTATGGCATTAAAACACCATGTGTCTTTTAAATATTTGAAAAAAAAAAAAACACTTGATGAGTATATTTTTTTTTTCAAAGGTAAGCCTATAACTTTCTAAATTGAAATCTATTCTCATCACTGGAGATACAGTATGGCTGTCCTAACTTGGCTAGCCTGAAGTTAAGCTCTGCAAACTTCAGCGCTTGTGCACTAAAAAAAGTAAATGCCCTTAGCGGTTATGAGGAAGAAAATCATAAGAGAGAAATCACTCACAATTCTAGCTTCAGAACTGCTTTATCATGAATGATTTTACTGCTCTTGATTTTATTTAACCTGTCTCCGAGCTTCTGTTTCATCCACAATCTCATATGGTATTATCTGTGAAGAAAATTCAATCCAAATCCTTTCAGTCGTTTTGTCATATTGATGCATAAACATAGAAACTTTTGCATTTCAACATCCGTAAGATTAATATTTAATTTTGTAGTGCGCAATCATTGTCATTAAAATTAATGACATATAATTCCAAAACAAAAAAAGAAACAATATTTTTGTGTTACAATATTAAGTATATACATTTTTTTACAAGCATTGTCTACATACCAATGTTTTTTTGACAGAGTGCCAAGTTTAAGTTCCTTGGTCTTTATTTTGGCTACAATTTGCCTTGTCTAACCCATATTACATTCATTGACTGGAATATCTATTTTGTTGGAAAGGTTATTCACATTAACAAGAGGTTCATGTGAAATATTATTAACCTTTTATAAATAGGTGCCAATGGTTAAGCAGGAAATAACAGAAAATATCAAATCTTGCCACTGAATGTATTAAAAAGCACCCGAACACACTTGCCTGTAATCAGTTGTGTAAGACCACCAAAACATTTCGTAGTATAAAAAGAAAAGTACCTCAAGACCTTTTTTGTATTGGGAAAAATCATTCAAGATATTTATGTACAAACGAAAATAAATATATTTGATTGATTGAGTGATCTAATGACGAATCCCGCACTTGGTTAGAGCGGGAAACAGTGTCAGACTCTTACTGACTAAATTATCTACCCCATTCCTTCTTAGCCCTTCAGGCCCCAGTAGGCTTCGGTCCTGCAGTTGGGCTTCTACATTTGCTGACAACTCGAGTACCTCAAGACCTCATATGACTTTTTGGCATAAGCTGATGGACTAGCCACTGGGTTGAGTTCATTCCAGAAAGAAATTTGTGATCTCTACTCTAAGCCATAATTAAAAAAAAAAAATTTTAACAGCCTTCGTCAGATATATCTCACAAAAATTTCTGTGTTTATTCCGCCAGGGTCTCACATACATGACCCAATACACCATCTTGTTAGCTCTTCTGCCACCTAAAGGGATGAAAGAGCTAAACGAGAAGGAGTATATAATACGCGGCAAATAAGTTAAACCATTTGCCTTGGTTCAAAGTCAAAATATTTTATTTCACATAGGCCTACATAGGCACTTGTAAAACGTCAGAAGCTAGTGCACGGTTCCAAATCGGAACGCAAAAATTGGTTACGCACTTCGATTGTGTTCCGAAAATCAGCAACTATTCAAAGTCGATTGTCATGATGGTTTAACTTGTGGCGAGGATAAAGATGCATTTTTATCCATTTGTAGCTATTAGTAAACACAGAGTCCGGTAGGGAGCTCCACTCCTTAGCTGCAACTTATTTAACTCTAGAGACCCAAGCGAACACGCCGGCGTTCGCACACCTTATTTGCTGCGTATTATACCCATTTGCAAACACATGACCCTGGCGAATAGGGCACGATTGTGGTGGGGTGTTCACTATCCACCATGTTACAGAGGCGCGTCGCCGTTCGGTTTGCAAAAACTGCATATTTGACTGACTAAAAACCCACTTTTATTCCTTCGTTACCATCGTTCCCAGGCCGAATGGCTAATAGAAATGGGGGCTCCGTGTAACCATTTCCAATACCTAGTTAAACTTATTTGACGCGTACCTACTATAGGTACCTTGGTGTTGTACTAGGACGTGCTTGGCGGTATTAAACTATTCAATTTCGACGCACAGTAAAAAGTAACTGATAGAAAATCGACAGGTGTGGCGGCGTCGAAGTCGGCGTCAAAGCTGGCGTCGAAGTTCAAGACTTTGTAGTTTTGACTCGACCCTCATACGCGCGCAGTGCATTAACATGGAACATAGAAAGAACAGCCCCCTAGCCAAATTGCAATCCTTTCGTGAATGATATAGGAAATTTGCGTAACTTTAACGTTTTTATCTAACCATGTTGGGGTTGGCTTGTAGTGTAGGATTTTACATAGAGCGACTGCTTATCGAGACCCTTGGGTAAGACTGTACTGGTGTCATTTGTCTGACTTTCAGTACGGCCGTCAGATCTTGGCGAGTCTGAAGTTAGGCTCTGCGAATTTTAGCGCTTGAAAACTCGTACAAAAATAAAGAAAGAAGAAAGAAGAAGAAAGAAAGAAAAACAATTTTTATTCGGCCCAAACTAGACGCACATACATACACACATAAAACAACCACACAAAATACAACAATTAGTCAGTCAACGACACCATAGACACTGGGCAAAAAGCCTTGGTCTCAGTGAAAATTACATGCGTTGTCCATGGCATCTGTCATAATTCATAATCCACATTGCTTCTTTTTACATAACCTAAAGGTTTTAAAAAACGCCAATAACAGTTTTTAACAGCAATAAGAACTAAAAATTGCATTTATTTGTTTAAACCATTTATTTTTTTACGAGTTTTCAAGCGTTTAGCGTTTGAATACTCGTAATTCGCAGAGCCTAACTTCAAACTCGCCAAGATCCGACGGCCGCACTGTACCTATATGACTAACATATGACTAACTACTCATAATTAATGTCAAAATGGCACAAAGGGGCGGGTTACAACTAGAGTAGAATTTTTTTAAGTCTGCGCGCGGCGAAAAAAGGAAACTAATTATTTGCCGTCATCTTGACATTTATGTCAGGTGTCAAGAGAATGTTTTGTGTTCCGTGTTTTTAATCGTTTCCAAAGTAAATAATCGTCATCATTATACCGAAAGTGGTTAAAAGTGCTGGTAAAGATATTATCTTGAAATTCTAACGTGCTTGTTAAGGGGAATGAAAAAATATCGGGCTTACGATACGATTTTCCAAAAGTGGACCATTTGTCAAATATTTTTTTCGGGTGACCAGAACAACAAATCTCCCTGAATATTCGTACCCGAGTGGTGCCTGGCAGAAAAACAGAGTCGGTTGAAAATGGACTGCTACCTATGTATTAAGACAAGTGATTATTATAACAAGCTATTAAAGAGTTTGTTGAAAATGGACTGCTACTGTGTATTTTAATCTTAATCAAGTGACTATTATGACAAGCTATTATATATTAAATAAAGTATATATTTTCTAAGTTCCATGACTTTTTTATAATAATTAGACAACCTATAATTCAATCTATTTGTTTACTTTCATTAAAGAAGTAATTATATAGATTTGGATCTATATCAATATCTACTTCTACACTTCTACACTAATATAATAAAGAAGTAAGAAGTAAGTCATAGGCTATATTTTATGATTATGAATAATATGATAAAGAAGTAAAGTTTGTTTTTTTATCTCGAGAAATTGTATAGGAACAGAGTTAAATATGTTAAAACAAGAAATTTTCCGCGGACGAAGTCGCGGGCAGAATTTAGTATATTATATAAAGATCAATGCAACTTTATAACTCAAGAACGTGCCCACCTATCCAAACTAAATGTTTAGGCTTTGTTCAGACTATTTAGTAGATGGTTTATGTGAAGTTTTTCAAAATCGGTCAAGGGGTTCTTCATTTATTACATTTTTCTGATTCCGGAAGCGAAGCCGCGGGCAAAAGCTACTAATATAATTATAAAAGCGAAATACCACTCACTGATTAATCACTATATCTCAGAAAGTATAACACCTACAAACTTAAAATTCGGCAGGTAGGTTTCTTACAGGGTGTAGACGTCCGCTATGGACAGATTTTACGAAACTCCACCCCTATGGTGGTTAACAGACTTTCACGCAGGCGAAGCCGCTGACAGAAGCTGGTATACATACCTACTACAGAAAAAAGGCTACGTGCGGCTAAAATTTTTTTTTAATATTTTTTAATATTTGTTATAAAATCGCTATCGCTACATCGTTAACTAATCGTCATCCATAATTTTAGAAAACCTGAAGAACCAACTAAAATGTAATAATATGTAATGAAATGAATCGTATTTCCCATTATTGATTTCAAAACGTATTTCTTGTGCTTTGTTTACTTTGTAATTTTTTTATTATATGAGGGAAAGTAGATTAATTACACTGGCAACATTAAGCACGCCCCCAGCTACGCGCAGACTTAACGTAATCCAACTCTAAAACTGAAGTGTAGTACGCGGCAAATAAGTTGAATCATTTGCATGGTTACGCGCAACTCCCCACTTAGATTGAGTCCCGAATCCTTGTCACACAAGTTGAATCATCATGAAGGCGCAGTGCTAACCGATTTTCGGGCCTAATCGAAGTGGAGGGTACTATAAAAACATGTCCGTCTCCAACTAACAACGTAGTAATTGCCAACTCGAGTTGTCAACTATGTAACAATCGATGGTCATGGCATCTGTACCTGCCACAGCCATCGAATACTTTGCAAGTCAGTCCACCTCAACCCTCAGTAGTTCGTTAACTGCCGCGAACTGCAAGCAATTTACTGTGACACTAAAAACTAAACTTTAAATGGCTATAAAAACGGTTCCAATTGCCTCGCGTTTATCGCCGGCTTAGACCTTGTGCTTAGACGGTTGGATGGGATGTAAAACTTGCTTGTCGGGGACCGCACTTGGGATTGCATGCTGTTTTTATGGTGGTGACATTGAGCAGTGAAAGTTTCTACGTCTATTTTTTGTTGTTTTAATACCTTTGAACACTTTGTGGCTTGTAACTATGTGCAGGCGTTTAAGTGTGTGTTACTTGTGTTTCATGTCATAATATTGACATCTTCGTGATTAGGTATCACAGAGAAGAGAAGTTTACATAGCTCCATTCCACGTACAATCTTTATAAGCTATGCTTTTGGCTTTGTAGGTTTTTACCATTGATTTATGTCCTAGCTAGGCTTCCAGCCTATCTTGAAGCCGATTTCAACAGTCGGGAAGACAGTAAAAATCTTGGTGACGATCCATACAGATAACAGTGACATCAGTTTCAAGAAAATAATAATTGCAGTAATTCCAAAGGTACTTCCCCAGTTCCTCCATCGATAATTTTATAGCTGTTTACATAACTTAATTTTTAATAAGGAAAGAAAAGTTTTCCTGTTTCTCCGTTTAGTTATAAAAATAATCTTTCGATTTCAACCTTTATATCTTTGTTCTACGAATTGCAGCTTCAATTACGACACGTAGTGCGAATTAAAGTCTACCGACCACAAATCACTTAATAGTTCGTTAATAGTCGTGAATTATATCTAAAAGTCGTTCGTCAATCGTCAGTAATGGTCGGTGCGAACTACAATTGTGTCATGTATTTGCATTGCTAAGAAAGACCAATTACAGATTATTGCATTGCTATGATAGGCTGTATCACCTATGTACAGTTGCTTGCAAGAAATTTGACCAAGTTTCATCAAATTAAAATAATATCTGTCCTTCATGCTTTGTGCTGGGAACGCCACAACCGCCGCGGTAACTTGTCCCCTTTGACAAGCGGTTAGAGGGGTGTCCTCACTTTCTGCTTAACGTAGTTTAGCATATATGGAAAAGGGAATTTTCCTATTTCGGCTATAGTGCGAAAAAATGCCCAGGTCATGCAAAAAAGTGACCGAAAAAGTGCTCTATGTGTAAAAATTACATAATACACAAATCAGTCAGGTATTGAGGACGCTTCTTTTTTATATTGACTAATTGAATCTGCTAAAGCTATGCAAATTATTTTAGGTGTAGCTATTAAAAAGTCATCATCTGAATACTTAACATGTTAGAGACAAAACTCTTCTTTCAGTTTCTACAACAACATTCCCAAAAATATAAAAAAAAACTTTTAAATATTCTAAATATTTAACATACTGACTGTACATTGTTCCTATAAACTTATAAAGTATGTAATTATAAAGAACAATCGTCTTGAACTGTCAAAGTTTAGAAGGTAATGGAGATCGCTCATTGTCTTAATGCAAGATGCAATTACAGGAATGTGCACAAGATTATAGAGAGCATATACTGAGGTGGTAAGGACATGTAAATGTCAGGCTAAATGACGTACTGCGTTTAAGTAATGCAATTTTATAAAGGCTTATTTAAATCGTAATATCACTGGCTTATCTAGAGGTATTTTTCAGGGGGCTTGGTCCCTGACATTCTTGGCTGTTTGAGTTTATCAGTATTTTGAGGTCCATAAAGGAATTTTGAATCCGTAGCGTAACATGGTGGGATGAGCTCTAGAAGTCTAGACCATACTGAGGTGGGCCCAGTATACTCAGCCTTCCTCCTATATTTTTTAGTATTTCACATCGTTATTATCAGATTTCCAGCTGAACACTGTCCATTCCTGGATATAACAACAAGATCCGACGTTGTGATAGTTTCAACGTCGGATCTTGTACGTCTTACATCCATCAACATCGCACGGTCTACGACCCTCAACAGGTCATTAGTCCACTTTGTGGGAGGCCTCCCGATGCTTCCAACTTTCCAGCTACATTGACCACTTGTTCTGTAAGAAGTGAGCGCTGCCCACTGCTACTTAATTGTACTAGGGCTATGTTCTTCGGGCTATGTAGGTAACCAACTCGTGTCTTCTTTATTCTTGTTTTGATCGCGCCATGAAATTCCCAGCTCTCCATTGCCGGGTGACGTTTCAGTACCATGTCATTAGGGGCAACAGGCTCTAGTTATAGACTTTCCTTTTTAGACGCTGATGTGTAACTTCACTTGAACAGATTTTATAATAAATGACTTGATGAATCTATCAGATGCCTAAAATTAATGAACACCATCTATTACAGTCATTTCACAAAAAACACAGCTTTTTAAATGTAATAATCCTTATTCAGCTAATTGGCATAAACATAGACCACACGCCACTGACATTTGACCAAATATCTCCATCTACGCATCCGAACTGTGTAATGATTTCATGTACAATTTCTAAGTGACTCCTTATACGTTCACATTGAAGCACCGTTAAGGGTACAAGGCTGCAGTTTGACATTAAAAGTTCCCAATTAAGGGCCGGGAGATAAAGGTAAGGTAATCTCATGTCTCGGACCGGTAGCAGTCTCGTGCCCTATTGGGATGCGGCGCTAGTACTTCGTTTGTTTACCTTTGGACTTGATTGATAGATAATACGGGCTACTGCTAATTAGAAGTGTGAGCTAACGGTGTAAGAGAAATGTTAACGAAGGAGGTTTTGAGTAACTAACCACCAATTAATTACGCTTTAGGTGTAGCTAATTAGGTAGGAGATGTTGAAATGAATGAATGAGTTTTAGGAGTGAGATTTACATATTGCCTACTTATTGGGTAATGAATAACTTATTACGATGCTAGAGAAAACTGAGCTTAATTCTAAATTAGAAAGCTTGTAGTTAAAGAGTAAACACTATTTTTTAGAAACCTCTTTCAAAGGTTTCTGATAGGAAATCCTCAAGAGCACCTATATACTCAAGAGTTGAAATGAAATGCATAATAATGAGATACAGGTCTATTAGCTAGTTCAGGAGACAGAGCATTTAATGTAAGTGACACTTGTTTGCAAAATAAATAATTATTATTATAATTACAATTAAACATTAAAAGAAGAAATATCTAGACATGTTAAAGAGTTCAGGACTAAAATAGAAAACAAGCAAAATTATAAAACTTCAGAATACCCTCCAAGAAAGAGAGAAAATGAAGAAAAAACCGTGAGAAACCACCTAAAACGTTACAAAGAGGCGAATCAACGTTATGAAGGTGTAGTTCACCCTCCAGTCGTGTGTGCCCGTTAGCTAGATGCACGCCCGCGACTTGCCTCGCCACTAGACGACGATTTAATTAACGTATTGTGTGCCCGCCGCTATTAACTGCGGTTCCTTGACGGTTAAGGCGTAGTCGGTGATGCGATATTGGTTTTTGAATGAGGTTTTAATATGCACTGTAGGTGCTTCCACGCTTTTGGTAGTGTATGCCGTTGATTACGACCCTTTGTGTTTCATTAATTAAAGCAGTTTTTAAGTTCGCCAGAGAAGAAATAGTTGTTGATACCCATGATGATGTGTGTACAGTCTTTATGAAGTTTATTCTTTGACTTCTGAATCTAATTCAATAGATTGGCCTTTAGACGTGACCAAACTACTTCAATGCATATTGAAGTTGCATGAAAAAGGCCACCATTAAATCGATAGCTTACAGTGGAAAAAAAACTTTATCGAAAATACTATTCTCTTATAGCATCTTCATTACCTGTATACAGCATTTCACATTTTCATTCTAAAGTAAACTTTTCTCAAACATTCCCCTTAACGTTTGGCCCTCGATAAGGGATTATGCACCATTATTATGCAGAGCTCTTAGGTTTCGGGAACTCAAGCTCTCGTCAATTAAGGTATCGGTACGGCCCATCTTCTATCCATAGCGGCTAACCCGTCTGGGCTAAACCTGGAAGGCACAATGGCTCCGAATAATGAGACAACCGGTAAACGTTACTTAAATGGTTTTCGGTAGATGAAAGCTTACGAACAAGTTTTAATGGTTTCTCCTATGAGGCTGCAGAATTGTTGCCTTAAACGGAGAATTGGACTCGTTGTAGACGTTTATTGACATTCTTCCTTCCCACTCTCTAATTTATGAAGCGGGTTGTAACCAGATTTTAAAATCGACAATTCCAAACATATTCTAGTCGGAAATAAGACTTCCTAGGAAAATTATTTTCAGAACAATCGTATGAATGTGTTTGAAGTTGATCTATGTCAATCACTTGTAAATGCATTCTACGAAAGCAGTTTCGTGTCCATAGTAACAGAGAAGGTCGCGATTGTCATTCTATCTAAACAAGAAAACAATCCATTTCACGTGGAATCATTGGCATAGCTTTTGATATTTAGGGCAGGGTAAGGTAATTGACCAGTAAAGCGGAATAATATGGCAGATATTATAGTGGTCCCAATAGCGCTATGATAGGTTACTATGCCATCGAGTAGGTACTAACAATTTATTTACCGATTGCCGTTTTCTCTTAGTTGACATTTACGTCCTCCAGCCAATAGTATTCAATTGATATATGATCAATAACTCCACGAAAACTATCGTGTAAGTTATTTCGACGTAAGTAATTTCCTTAAGCTTCAAACAGGTAATTTCGTTTGATTGGTGAGTAGTGAGAACTTTATTGTTATTACCGAGCTATTGTTTGTTTTAGCAGTTTCGTTTACCTGAAATGATAGATGGCTATTGTGCCATGTATTGATATATTCAGCCTTTTGATGTGATCTGTAGGAAAAGAGGGCTCAAATTCTTACTGGCTCGTAAATCACTGAAAATATAGTGACATGCTTAAAGCTCGTTTCTATGCTGTGCTCATTAGTATTCACAGTTTTCAATAGATTTGTAGGTAGTTGAAAGTTGTTGAACTTTTAACAAATGGAGTGTGTTGACATTAGAATCGAATTCTCGATAGTCGTGAGCAGTAGCTCCACGAGCTCTCTCCATTAAGATCTCAAACGGATGTCGACAAGGCATGTCCCGTCTCTGGCGCAGTTTATAAGCAAAGCATTACCAGTGGAAAATCAATTGAGGCGCGCGTCGGTATGCACCGGGGAAAGTGAACTGGGCTGGGATGATTCCAACCAGAGATTAGATACTATTACCGATACTAAACAATGTTCGCGATAGCGTTTTAAATATGCATATAAATACATGCAGTGATAAAAAGGAAGATAAAAGGTTTTTAAGTATTTAAGAAAGTTTTTGTAAAGTCTTTGACTACGTAAGATTCAAGAGCTTCATTCTGGAGATGCCTCGATAAATTTTTGCACAGAAATGTTAAACTAATGTTTTACAATTTCGCTGCGATTAAAACCATTGAAATTTTCATAGTGTCCGAGGAATGTTTGCTCACCGTTTTATACGGCGTGTTCTCACGAGTCGCGCGCCTGTTTAAACGTTGAGCGCAGACGACACGGATTTTAATCGCTACACAACGTCATTGGTGATTTATCGAGCGATGTTGGCTAGACTCTTGGATTTTAATGTTGTACTGCGAGGACACGCCGGTACTTGGGATTCTGTACAGGAATTTCAGATTAACAGATGTATTTTTGCACGGATTACAGATGTGATTGTATTAAGATAGAACTACGGACCGACGCACACGTGGGACATGCCTGATTTTTGCGTAGAACGATGTCGTGTGGCATGGATGTAGTGAAGCTCTAAAACTCTACGTTGCCATATTAAATGTATGGTGACTGACGTGCACGAGGTTGTGACGAATTTCCAATACATGTATTGAATTTACTAATTTGTGGTAAATCATACGGTGACGAGTTTACAATAACCCCTACATCGGGTTATTGTAAACACGTAGGGCATTCAAACTCGGATAGTTATCAACTCCGGAGCTAGTTACGATGTTGAGCAATGAAATCCGGAACTCCGGAGTTGACAACTTTTTTTGAAATTAATAAAAAGGGCCTTTTATTTTAATTAATAGAAGTTTTATTTGTTAACAATCAATGTTTTTGTTTAAAAATTTACTCTCTGACAGATAGAAGCTGTAAAAGTCAACTAAGTAATACGAATTACAAAATATTAAAAAAAAAAAAAAAACATTTGTTTAGCAAGAATCAGTCTAAAAGTTTAAAAGTTTTATTTCTGACAGCCAGACGTTGCAATAGACAACTAATACGCATTATAAAATATTTAAAAAATCAACAAACATAAAAAATCATCATTTGTTTGGCAAGTTACAATAAAATAATAATCATGAACTTATCCTAATAAAACTAAACAAGTTTTCAATGAAAAATTTTTTTTTCATAACAAGCTTTTATAGCGGTGGTCTATGCTTATATAAATAAAACTCGTCAAGACGATTCACACGAGCCCAAACTCGACGTGGTTGTGCCGTTTAATTACAGAGTTCCTATGGCTACCTCGCGATTCCATCATCAGATCAGCTCCATGTCATCATAATATTGCATTGTCATCCGAACTAAACGTGTATACCAAATTTCAGCTCAATCGGAAACCGGGAAGTGGATCAAATTTAAGTTGCAAGATTTGATTACAGAACGACAGACAACGGGACAGGTGAAAGTAAATAAAAGCTTGTAAAAATCAACTTTATTTTGAGATCGAAGTTCTTGGTAATAAATTTTGAGAAACGATAAGGCATTTAAAGATAGGTCAGAAAGGAAACTTCTAAGTCTCGTCTCAAAAAGCCTGCTGCCGAGAATGCTCGTTCTGACTCCACGCTCGTCAGCAAGACACACAGCAGATAGTGGTACGCTTCTGAAAGGTATTTTCCTCTGCATCCGCCAATGTCATAAATTTTTTTTCTATTCATACAAATCCATCCATATCCAAATTAGCCGATGAGGTACTTTGTTTTTTATTTTTTAACTGTCGAATAATACCGAAGTGTTGAGCTAAGGACTTAGGAAGGAATCAAACAACGGGTTACGTTACGCTCAAGAATTAAGATGTGTTTTTCGTGGTTTTGTAAATAATGTTTACATGGTTTTTGAAAACCGGTTTCAACTCCGGTGTTCTATTTCAACTCCGGAGTTGAAAAATGCTTAAAATCGCTTCGAAACTCCGGAGTTTCGAAACTCCGGAGCTCCGGATTGAAAGCCCTATAAACACGTCACAGAAGTTGTGACGAATTTACAATTAATGTATGGCATTTACCAATTTGTCGTAAATACTCATCACAGTATAAGTTTACAATAACCCCCACGTCGACCATCAGAACCGACGTGACTCACGTGTGCGCAATGTAGTTCTACCTTTAACCGTGTTCTACTTCGTGAAATCCTTATTGTCTACTAGACTAACATTAATAGGCCAGTCATTAAAGCCTCAAACCCGAAAGAAATTAGTAACACGGTGAAATTTTGAGGGGTTTTTAAGGAAGGTGAAATAACTTACCGAGTGATTTTGCAGCGCTCTGGGGTGTACGGAAAGGGTTGAAAAGGGGTGAAAATGGTTTTTTGTTAATAACATTGTTAAAAAAATTAGTAACACGCTGCAAATTTAGAATTAGGTTGTTCTAACCGTTTTGTAACGTGTATTAAATTTGCAGCGTTTTGCAATGTACGGAACATTGTTTATTATTAAAAAACATTAAAATTTGTTAATAACAAGGGTAAAAAAAATAGTAACACGCTGCAAATTTGGAATTAGGTTGTTCTTACCAATTCGTACCGTCTATTAATTTTGCAGCGTTTTGCAACATACGGAACATTGTTTATAGTACAAAACAAAACTGTGTACAGTACAAAACGGTAAAAACAACTTAAATATAAATTTGCAGCGTGTTACTACTTTTTTAGCTTTGTTATTAACAAATTTCATTGTTTTTTATTTATAAACAATGTTCCGTATGTTACTAAACGCTGCAAAATTAATAGACGGTACAAATAGGTAAGAACAACCTAATTCCAAATTTGCAGCGTGTTACTATTTTTTTTACCCTTGTTATTAACAAATTTTAATGTTTTTTAATAATAAACAATGTTCCGTACATTGCAAAACGCTGCAAATTTAATACACGTTACAAAACGGTAAGAACAACCTAATTCTAAATTTGCAGCGTGTTACTAATTTTTTTAACAATGTTATTAACAAAAAACCATTTTCACCCCTTTTCAACCCTTTCCGTACACCCCAGAGCGCTGCAAAATCACTCGGTAAGTTATTTCACCTTCCTTAAAAACCCCTCAAAATTTCACCGTGTTACTAATTTCTTCCGGGTTTGAGGCTTTAATGACTGGCCTATAATGTTAGTCTAGTAGACAATAAGGATTTAAAATTAACATCGAAATGCAAATCTTTAATTACTACTAGTCTCTCAACAATAACCACATTTTATCCATAATTAATGACTCGCGTCAGCTTTGCACTGGTTGGAATTATAATAGGTAGGTGCATAAACTTTCCCCTTTCTTTCAGTATCACTAACAGAAACAGCTTTCTGCTAGACACGCGAACTGTCAAACGCAAAACATAACGGTCGTTTTTTGAAAATTTCCAATTGTATGCGCAATTTTCACCTATCTATTACCCTAATTAGAGACATATTAATAAAAAGACAATAGGTGTGCGAGTGAATCCGCTTGGGGTTGGGGGCTCAAGTTATAAAAATTGTAAAAAAAAAGTCGAATGAAATCGACAAATTCGTTCTTAAGTTATGACGTTAACAAAGGAATAAATTATTCATTTTTTAATACTTAGTCGGGTCCTATGTTCTGACCAAATTCTGATGAATTTGGAATCTTTCGATCGATGGGTATGAGAGAGGGCATTTCGAATAATTTAACAGATAAAGAAAAGAAAGAGTTTATTGAACTCTAACATGGCGCAAACTTTAAAAAGAAGTAAAATAAATCGGCCATGACCATCTTGGGCCACGCTCAGTGTAGGGTTCCGTAGTTTACCGTCCGCCACAAATTTCTCACTATGTAACAGAACCCAGTAGCCCAAGTAAAAATTAGTAACCCAATTTCTCGAGAGATGGCGTTTTACCCGGTGGTAATTTTAATTTGCGTGACCCGATTTTATTTTTTTTGTATTTTTATTTTAAAGAAGATACGCTCAAGATAATGAAATATGAAAAAAAAATGAAAAAAAAAAAATGCTTGCATGTACGGCTAAATTACAAAATTAGTTCAGAACGTTTTTTTTTTAGTTTTTCAAAAGCTGTTCATCCTATCAAGTTCAAAATAATTTTCCTAGAAAGGTTACTTAAAGTTCTACTTTTGAGATTTTTTTCATAATTTTTAAACTTATGGTTCAAAAGTTAGAGGTGGGGGACGCCTCATTTTTTACTTTCGGAGCGATTATTTCCGAAAATATTTATATTATCAAAAAAATATTTTAAGGGACCCTTAATCAAAACCCTTAAATTTTAAATACCTATCCAACAATCTATCACACGTTATGGTAGAGATGAAAAAAAAAATCACTTT
Organism: Mythimna loreyi; assembly: GCA_029852875.1. Lineage (NCBI taxonomy): Eukaryota > Metazoa > Arthropoda > Insecta > Lepidoptera > Noctuidae > Mythimna > Mythimna loreyi. Next base: position 15,731,973 of record CM056780.1, on the reverse strand, counting down.
CCACTTTACGTGTAGGGGAGGTACCCTAATTAAAAATTTTTTACCACTTTTTGTTTGTGCACTTTGTCAGCATGGTTGATATACATATCGATACCAAATTTCAGCTTGCTAGTGCTAATGGTCGCTGAAATTATCCGCGGACGGACAGACAGACAGACATGGTGAAACTATAAGGGTTCCTTGTTGACTACGGAACCCTAAAAACTATTAAAGCTAACGTCACATCCGGGCGAAACATGTGCAGACTGACAGCACACGTGTGACTCATGTGAGCCACAGTGCTGATTTGCAGCGCATGCCTTCATGGACGGTAAGACGTTGATCGAATAGCAAGAACACACCCTTTAATTACTACACTTTTTTAATTTAAATATTTTAATTTGGAATTATTTCCTGATTTAAAATCATCATCATCATCATCATCTTCCTCCCCTTTTCTGACTTAAATGATCAAATAAATATAGATTTAATGGTATAAAATTTCAAAACAGTTATCCTTCCATTTCTCACGAGCACCTCCACTTGTCGGGGGAGACGTGGGCTGAACCGACCCGCCTCTACGAGCCACATCATGTCCGACTGTCAACTAAACTCAGACCTATCGCGGGAACATTGTTACTTTTGTTAGCGTTTTGCAATGTGTCAAGTGCACTGATATTGGGGGCAAGTCTTCATTACGTTTCGTTTTGTTGACATCTGTGACATTTATGTCACGTCTCTGATCTTTAAAGCTGGGCTTTATAGTCGAAACCAGCTCAATTGCTGCAAAAGAAAAAAAAGCTGGGCTTTATTCAGTGACGTAGCTAGTCCCACAGGGGCCCCGTATCAAAAGTTCTTCGGGGGCCCCGTATAAAAAAAAACGTATTTTTATTACAGATGCTTAGCTGCCCTATGAGACGGTTGTGGATATGATGCAAATTTTTGCCTAGGTCGGGGCCCTTGTACTGCGGGGCCCAGTATAATTGATACGGCAGATACGGCAGTAGCTACGCCCCTGGCTTTATTGAATTTTATTATTTTTTGTCATTGATTCACTGTAGCATTATTTAAAAACTTTTTTGTCTCGTTTCTTAACTGGCAATTAAATATTTACTACTATATTTAATTGGTCAACGGCGCGCACCGTTCCCGCGCGCCTCAAGGAGTTGTCAGCAAACTGCAGGGGCCCTTCAGGGTCGAAGCCTCCTGGAGCCTAGAGGGTATGTGAAAATTGTAACCTCGACTCCAGAAATAAGGCAAGGAAGGTACGGGGTAGGTTTTTTAGTCAGTAAGAGTCTGACACTGGTCTCCCGCTCCGCCCAAGAGCGGGTTTCGTCATTGGATGATTTTCACCTACCATAAAAAAAAAAAAAAAAAAAAACTATATTTAATTGACACCCCTAGTGCATGCCCATTTTAATAATACTAAAACTTGAACATTTATTATGCACCCTTAGTTTAACAGTTATTGCACAATTTATAGCAATCTGAATTTTAATGTTTGGCGAGATCGTTGGAAATCTAGACACAGAGAACATAAAGTTTTCCTCTAGATTCAAATTCTGAACTATAGTTAACGAACAGGTGTATATAAGTACTGCTAATGAATCTATATATTCGCTGGGTGCGAAGTATAAGGTGGGGGAACCACAAAACGATCGCAGCGCGCGTCATGGCCAAAAAAGGAACTTTCGGTGGCGGACGCTGTCACTTTTTACTAGCGAGATTTACGTTTTTAGTATATAAACATGAGTCACGAAGCTTGCTGCGTAGTTAATTGCAAAAATTATCTTCAATAAATTCTTTCACATCTTGCAAATGTTGAGCTAAAACTAATTGTTTTCCTTTCAACGTTCGTTGTTTGTGGTTGGAAAATGATGTCGTGTGTGATTGGTCGGAATCCAGTTTTTATGATTAATTTGGCCATGTTTAACTGAAAATACATAAAATGATGGATTATTGAGAGCACAAACACTCTAAATAATCGTCTGCTATTTACATGAAATGCGTTATTCGATGAAATTTGCTTATTTCTTTACTTACCTCTCATGACGACAGCCATGAAAAATCCGTAATGTACTAAGCGAAATCTATTGATTGTACCATTTTAGACGAAAAATAGAAAAGAATTACTTTATATAGATTTAGAATATTTATTTTAATAAATGTAAATTACAATATTTAATTAAAATTGTTCGTTTGTAAATAACTCGTCGTAATGATAGCCGGGCATTTGACATTTCGGAGGCCACCGTATTTGCAACCGCTAGTTGGCGCTGTCATCGCGCACCCAGCGAATACATAAGGAGAAACTAACTGAATGACGTATCAACGCACGGTTGAAACTAGGGCTAGGAGCGTGAATTTTGGCACAAGGTTTTTTTGTCGCATATTTTTAGAGTTTAGTTGTTTTTTTTTATGGTATGAGCCATACTCTTGCGCAAATAAACTTTTTTTCTATCTTTCTTCTTCTTTCTTTAATGATGTAGGCAAACACAAAGAGAGGATTTGAATGAAAAGGGCTTCCAAAGTTTGTATTAAGAAACCTATTTTCACGCGGGTGAAGCTGCTGGCAGAAGGTAGTATGTAAGCCACACCTAAGTATGTTGAAGTTGGAATATCCTAATATGTCCTTAAAATACGTTTCAATTAACAAATCAGCCATTAAAATGACGAGTACCGTGCCTCCACAAGAAGCATAAACACGAATTCCTCGGATTCCGCATTCCTCAGTACCCTAGTGTACTTGCATGTACGATCAAGACGTTTTTAGGCGACCGTCATTACACGTTGTTAGGCCCGCGGGTGTGTTCCTTAATCCATCAAATTACAAGCCGGCCATCATCTTAATATCCCCCGCCCCTCAACCAGGCTTTCAATAAACCAGTACCGCATTGATAGGCCGTAATTATAGTACGCTGGATGCGCGCACATAAACTTGCTTGCAGCAAACTTGTGCTGCAATTCGGCCTCCTCAGTTTGTATTGTGGGATTGTTTAGATCCACCCGATACAATGCATGTTTGTTTTTATTAATGCACGGTGTTCCTTACAGCCCAAGGATATTTATATGCACATTTTCTTTTAGTATTAAGTATCACTTTGTTTTAAACAGATTTAATTTTAATATATGTAAGAATTGTGACAGAAATCAACAAAAACACGGAGCCAGCTGCATTTCAATGACACCTTAATTTACATACAAAGTTACTTTTAAGAATTCTAATGGTAAAGTTAATTATGTAAATCGATTCGATATCCTTCCTTTTAACTTTAACAACGTTGGTTGGAAAGGAAACATGCCGTAAACATGTCTCCAAATCGATGTCAGAAATTGGTAGTCGTAGCCATTTAGATTTCTTATAATAATAAAGCAATGAGTATATTAATATTCAAACTTGATTGATTACATTCGGCGCTAAGCACAAAATAATTGTAGGGATTTCAAATAACATACTCAGATGGCGGCGAGCTCATCTGAATATTAAAATATGAATGTATTTGATAAATGTTGTATTCTTAATTGGGTTAAGATATATGATTGTGTGTTTATGGATGATCATTTCTTTTATTTACTCTTATGGTTAGAGCAGACAGAGCAGCAGTGTATTCATTGACTTGTGACATAAGATTTGTTGCAGCAAGAGAAAATGACATTGCTTAGTGACTTGCTTTTTTACTGCTGTCGACATGTTCACTTCGCCTAGTAGTTGAGCACAAAGTTCGCGTTACTGCAAATTGTTTTAGCGACACATCACCGTTTTTACTGGCAGTCGACCACTTAGTTATCGCCCTGAGCTCTACAAATCGTCCCGGGCTTTCACCGGTAAATGTCCTATGAAATTGCCATCGTGAGTCCCGCTCTGACCATAAAGCAGGCGGGAACGCGACGCGTTTATGATCCAGTAATAATGTGCTAAGACAATGCTACGTGTGTTCACATTATGCGATTTGTCTCTCAACGCATTTATTCAACAAAATTTTACTCGAAGAATCTACCATTTTGAAAGGTGCTCAAGGTAGACGTTAATTTTGTTTATAAGCCTGAGGTTACGTGAGAAGCGTCGATGTATGTCGTTAGAAGCAGATGCAAATTTGTAGACTTTGCAATTTAAATTTTGCGCTAAAGTGATATTCCTGACATCGTGAGCCTGAGCTTTCCGTAATTCTAAGAAAGTTTAACTTAGCCTGTTAACGTAATAGTAGCATGTTATAGCACCACTTATACTTGATGCTCTGTAATTTTAATCTAATTGGGGTGGAAAGGATTTTTTATTGGTAATCTTCAGTAACATGTAATTATTTCTTCAAAATTGACGTGTTAACAATCAAATATATTTGTCCTACTGACAGACATTACTACTGTTCCAAATAGGAGAGATAATTCAGTCGTTTCTGAAATTGTCCGGAGTATAGCCGCAGGTCTGAACGGTACTCTCTGCGTGACCGTGCCGCTGGCTTCTCCTAAATTAATACTCGATTGTGTTGCACTGGCCACATTGTCTCGCTGAGGTGGCGTGACAGCCTGTCGTTACATTGGAACACTTTCTAGTCGTGTTGTACACTGATTTAAGTGGAATTTGTAACACAAATAGATCCTCCGCGTTGACTCCCCCAGTAAGTCAGCCTCAAGCCTTTAAATTAAGTCTTCAGCTTTGCGCAGTGTCTGTAATTCCTATTTATTGCAGCCACAAAGTTTTTAGTTCTGCCTTGTGCTGAAGTTTGCATTCTTTATACGCGTTGCCGGGTCAATAATTTCCTATTATCGTTCACTAGCACCATAGGCGTATATTGCGCTACTGGATATCTTATTACTGAATATCTTTTCCAGTAATACCAGTACTATTTATTAGATTGAGTCGTGAGACCGTGGCGCGCGGTAGCCAAGCGGTTGAATAGTATAAATAAATAGGAAATGAATATTATCCCAGCCCTCGGGCACTTCAATAAAGAAACGGTGTATTTGGTTTGCTACTGGCTTCAATTTCGTTCGCCAGGCTTTGATTTATAAGTCCATGCGTTTGTGCTCATGCAATGAATTTCACAATAACACCAAGTTGCTTAATAGCAATAGGAATTTATGATATGATGCCAAGTTGTCAGTTATCTCCATTCATACTTCACAAATTAGGTCTGAAGATATCAATACGTCTGACATACATATTTATTTCAATCATCAATAATATTCTTGTTTATTTGCAGGGCATTGGTAACGATTGATTAAATTGCATCCGCAACCTGCGCGCGCGCATATACCATCATGCATAATACTCATAGTTTATTGCTCTATTACACAACCATTATTTATGGCTCGATTGCTTTACCATAAGCTATTGGAATGCCGTTTTTTCCATGCAATTAAACCGCTAAAATGACATGCCTCTATTCAGGTTGTTGGTGTGTTCACTACTACGTGACAAGTAAATTATTATCATCTAATTTGCTTTAAGGAGGATTACGTTACAAGATGATACTTAAATGCGTACATTTCTTTGACAAAATTGATTTTCGATTTGGCTTATTTAAGTGTAATATACCGACTTATAACGTAAGCTTTTTTAAGTCGGTGATAAATCGAAATCTCAACAAACACGTAAATAAGGAGATGATCTCATGAAATGCTTCCTCTTAAGCGTTGCCTAGTTTCTTGAACGCTGTTGACTTATAAAATAGTTTATGATGGTAACAAATATCGCCAGTTTTATGTCAGGGATGCATCGTGTCTCTGTTTCTATAGTCTTTACAGCCATCTTTATGATAGTAATTTAGAGCTGTTTAATCTAAAATGGATGTAAATTGCCTTTATAATTTGTCATCAGAATTTATGGGAACCTGGTTTATGGAGCGAAATTCCTTGGATGCGTTTCTAATCTCGTATAGAAATTAGTATTCGCCGATTAGATTTTAATGAAGTCGTGTTATTGTTGTAAGATATTTGCATAGAGATGAGTTTGGAGATTGCTTCCTCGATCATGTTCACTAGACGTTTAAGTTTTATATCGTCGCCTGCATGCAATTTACTGTGTGGGACAGGAATTTGTTGATAACAGAGTTTGTGTGTTCTTGTTTCAGATTGAAGCAAGCAGTTAGCTACGTTATGATTGACCGGTACGTAATGATTTTGATTGATTGCTCTATGTCATTTATTTCCTTCTACATACATTTTTATTTCATAAATTTACAGCAAATCCATTTCAAACTTTCACATAGGCTACTTACTTAATCAGTTTGTCAGAAGAAAGTGCAGCAGACTCAAAACAATTCCATGTTATGCCTTCCAGGGATCGCTTACTGAGAACTAGACGCACTTACATTATAATGTCTTACTTCAACTTGCTCGTACAAAAAGTTCTGAGAACATGTGATTCTGTTCCCTACACATCCCTTTGTAGTACCTATACCAAAAGCTTGTAGCATCGTTGTCTCCGCAGTCTAACATTCCCTGAGCAGCATTCAGTTGCACGGATCGTGCGGCACGCCTATGCATAATGTGCACTCGCCCATCCAAGACCTATTTTTTGCTGTACCGGGAGTGAATTTTAAATCGAACATGTCTCTATAAAAGCCGAGTTTTCAACATAAGCTTTAGAGCCCCCTACTATGAGTGATGGCGACGTATGATCATGATCGAAGGGTTTTTGTATCTATGGGTGAATGACATTTGGTAGAATTTTACGCTTGTCTGTTTATTTTTGTGGATTGTGCCAGAGAGTTGTCTATGTTGACCGATGTAAAAAGTAAATCAATCATCTTATAATTTAATGGTCTTCTTGGCATCTTGACGGTTTGTAAAGAATAATTGAATGCGTAATGTCTGCTGTTGTGATCGCTTGCTGTATTTCTATTTAGAATTAAATGGTTTTTCTGCAACAGGTGTCATGTTATCTATAGATTTATTTTAGTCGTTGGAGGGCAGAGGTCTTTTAGTGTCTTGGTATTTTTTTCTTCTCTATGCCGCTTATTGTCATTGTGTTTTGTTAAATTTAGCTCATCACATTCTGAGTTAGGCTATTTATCCGTCTATGATTCTGCAGAACACTACTTATTTTATATCTACCAAAATTATTTGATACCTGCCTGGTACTATCGAGTCTTTAGGAAGTAGATCACTTCTAAAACAAACTACTTGGTGTTACAATGTAAAACTAATTAGAAACCAATCTAAATTCCGCTACCGTGTCGATAGTTAAACAGCGATTCAGTAAACAAAGCCGGTATCGGTAGTAAGGGCAGGATCTCTAGTTGCATGTAACGGTAGCGGCTAATACAATAATGTATAGCCGCGGCTTTGTTTTAGAAATTGAGTGGTTGTAGGATCGTGACGACGTTGCGCTTCTTTCCGTCTCTGCTTATTCTTCGAGACCTTTGCGTATTGCAGAGGTGAATTGTGTTTGTGGTTTCACGTACTAAGGCGCACCTTTGTACCAGAAATTGGGTCATGTCTGCACCTAAAAATATCTAACTTTAAGCTTTCAAGGAATTCCATGTTCCATAAATATTACATTTGACACTTGAGATAGATTGTTCCGATCACTTTGTGTGAGTCACGCGAAGTAGTAAATATTAGGATAACTTGAAATTTCAACAACATTTAAACAATTTTGATATGTTTAAACTATAAAGTTACTGAATTTAGTATTTACAGGAAACTTTACTGTTTTCGTTTTAATTTAATCCCGTTTTCAATATCATAAACTTAAATGGATATTGTTTATTTCTTGTCTCTAGTCTACGTTAGCCCCGGCTCCGCCTGCTGGACACACCCCTGTGGTATCTACTTGGGTATCTTCTCGTGCGATATTATGAACAGTATTAATCTTTTTTACATGGATTTGATCTAAACTAGAAGGGCCTTCAAACAAATTTCTAAGTACGAAAGTAATATATCGTATCTTGAAGAACTAAGACTGGATGGAGCCTTGCGTTAGAACATGGTGGTTGGATAGTTTGATGTTATAGCCAAAATATGACATTTCCAGTAGAACTAGCATTTATACTCTTGGTCCGATGACTCCAATTAATACCAGAGAAATAGGTTCTAATTGAATCTCAATATTATTTGTAATAGGCCAGTGAGAAAATTTGTATCTGAGATTTGTTATTAAGATTACGAATGAGCTATTATTTTTGAGATAAAGTGTATTTATTGCCGTGGCGTAGTTAATTTAAGTGGCTTATTAGATATCCGCGCCTTGTGATTACAAGTTGTGTATTTATGTGGGCAGGTTTCTTTGTTTCAAGTTCAGTATTAAATTATTGGTTATTTATTAATTTTCTGTCATACGATAAATTATATTTATTTTGTTAAAAGTTTAAAAAACACTTTTACACGATATTAGGAGTCGTCTCGTGTTCATAGAAAAAGGTCACAGATTCCTGCATGGTTAAATAACTGGCCAAATGCGATTCGGATTTGTACACGAAGGGTTCCGTAATAGTTTATTAAAATCGCGTAAAAAATCACGTTAGTATATATACAACAAACGTGATTTTAAGATAGCTCTACTTAAATATTTATTTTTTAATCGGTTTTTAGTATTTAAACAAAAATACATTATCTCTGTAAATTTGGACTGTATGTCACGGTTTATGAGATATAGTCTGGTGACAGACAGACGGACAGTGGAGTCTTAGTAACAGGGCCGTATTTACCCTTGGGGTACAAAAACCCTACAAACAGCTAATTAAAAATTATACACTTTTTAAAACAATGTGTGCTGCTAACTATAAAGTAAATATAATAATTATCCTGGATGTTGATTAGGTAGGAATTTAGTAAAGTCTATAATTTAGACAAGTACTCATTAAAAATAAAACACAATTTTGCATGTCAGTATCATTTATTATTTGAAGTACGTTTATACCATATTGAAATAGGAGAGGACTCAGAGACAAATATCGGTCATTTGTACCGGTCAGTCGAACCTTCGCAAATACTGTTCCGTGCTTCGTTTACTCTCACAAACGTGCTTGTTCCGGTAGAGTAGCAAATGAAAAAAAAAACATTTGCCTACACTACGTATACTTTTTTTTAGGTGGGATATCAGCCAATGAAGCTATAAATATATCAGCCAATGACTTCTCCGCTTTAGAAGGGCGTGTCAGACTTTTACTGTCTGAAATCACACTTTTTTATTTTTTTTCTAATCGTTGCCCCACACTAGGAATTATTTCTGTGTCGTTGGTGCGGTCACAAACACGTAAAGTCACATGACACAAGATACCCAGACCCGGAACACCTATCTGTAGGCCATACAAATATTTGTTTCGTGCGGGAATCGAACCCGCTACCCTCAGCGCGGCAGTCAATCGCTCAACCACGGCGGCAGTTGAGCCGTCAAACACTATGTTCCTTCTTTGCCTAGCGTTTCAGGTCCTTGGGTTTCCGTTTTGGTAATCAGCCAATGGCTCCAGTAGGCTCCGCCTTGCTGGACTCTGACGATTTTGCTGACATCTCTTGGAAGCGTTTTTTTTTTATGGAATGTAAAAATCATACAAAAAAAAAATGCCAGATCCCGCCCTTGGGTGGAGCGAAAAATAGTGTCAGAATTACTGACTAAACAACCTACCCCGTTTCCTTCTTTCATTTGATCCCAGGGCCCCAGTAATACACTTCCGCTTCAACTATTGAACCCAGGAGATCTTTCTGAAGCGTGCGGAAGCGCGCCGACTCGGACTCGGTCTGAAAGGTTACCGGACGGCCGGACGGCGAGCTACTATACTACACTAAGCTACTGTTTCTGTTGAGATAGTTGAATAACAGATTAATTACAAGTTGTTCATCCAAATTGTATATTCATTGATACAGCATCTTTAAAAAATACACAGACAGATTTAAATTATGGTTAATAAATTATTAAACATAATCTAACTCTGTCGTATCTTTTAACAAACAACGAAACATAATGTAATCTGTTGTATTTTCATAACTATTTTTAACCAGCGGGTTTGCCCGCGTGAAAGTTATGTATTTCAATATAAACTTTGGAACCCCGTTAGAATTTTGGAAAATCCTCTTTTAGTGGTCTTCTACATCATAAAATATGACAACGTGACGTACAGCGAGTATCCATTCTTACGTTGTACGGTCTAGAACTAAGCGTTTCGCTCGAAGTATTCGAACAATTTATCTGCCAGTCTTTTCGTCGAATTATTATTTAGGTGTCTTCAAGGTTAGAGTTAATAGGCTCTTGTACTCATAAACTAGTACGATTCACCATCAACGATTGCATCACTCCATACCATCAGGTGGGCTCGCAGTAAAGCACTGGCTATAAAACATAGATAGTTTTCTTACAAAACTAAACTTACTACTTAATTAGACGTAGTCACTTACAAGATTCTTGGGTGTTCCAAAATGTTTTATTAATAAACGTGGGTAGGTAGTAATCAGATGCAGTTTAAACGTAGCACGGTTCACGCAACGAACTAGCTACTGCAAGTAGGGTTGCCAGGCTATAAAATGCAAAGGCCGGACTACGCACTATATAAGGCCGGACATTTTGCCCTAAAAGCCGGACTTGGTTTTTTTAATTGCCAAACATAATATTTATACAGCTGGGCTGTTGAAAAAAGTATTTATACGTGATGTAAAGTGAGGATGAGATCGAAGATGGAGTGTGTCGTATATGCATATTAGATATTTATTAAAAGATGGACATAATCGTCGTATGAATCGCCACTCTGACAAAAAGCCTGACAAAAGCCGGACAGGCCGGACACGTACATATTTGGCCGGACGCGACCGCAAAAAGCCAAACATGTCCGGCTAAACCCTGACACCTGGCAAGCCTAACTGCAAGGTACAGATTACAAAATCAAATCAAATCTTTATTACACTGATGTCGTTATAAACATGTACTATTTATTATATTGCTATATATGAATCCTGTTATGGGCATTTATGCAAAGGAAATAATTTTCTTAATAAATTGGTGAAGCTTAAAGTAATGTTTCGTAGAAAATCTTGTGAAATTAGCACGCTGTATTTGTTATTGTGAATTTCATAAGATTTTCTTTAGAACCTTTACTGGTCATTATGGTATTTCTAAACTCGTAGGCTTCTAATAACAACGTTCGTAGGCCATAAAGTTATTTTAGTAGAAGCACGAAACATTTTGAACCTAAATCTAGTATTGATTTTATAATTACCCACCAATACACTAAAAAATATGAACATAATTATAGTATGTATGCTATGGGTACGTGCAGTCCCCCACCTTGATCGAGACCCGAAAATCGGATATAATCTTCGTCACACAAGTTGAACTGTCAGTGCCGGTCGACCTTAAATGAGCATAACAGATTTCCGGTTTTTCGTCATAAATGAACCTGCGCGTAAGATAACAAATGGTTCTTCTTATTTGTTACGTACTATATGTTGCTGCACAACTATTTCAGTTTTAATATAGTCATCATTCAAGTAAATATAAATTTATTTATGACTACTAAACATCTTTAACCAGAAATAATATTTAAAATAACTCAATATCCAGTTCAAAAGCTCGTTATCCAATAAAAGATTATAACAAATACCAAAATCTAACAAGAATCGAAAGCCGATTAATAACAAAGTTTGTTCAAAGGAAACGTTAATCAACTCATTATAAATTCTAAATGGATGGACTTAAAGAATTAACTGTTAACACCTTATAAATAATTATGAAGTCAGAAACTTGGATGTTGTAATAGTTATTAATTAGTAACGATTGCTCTAGTTAATCTACTTATGAAGTTGACAAGACCCCTTGATACTTTAAGGATTAAGTTGGAAAGACGCAAGACTAACTGGAACAGGTGTTGCAGAAGAAATTGGTACCTACGTAATTAAAGCAAATAGATAATACAGAAAAATGGATTAAGTATTTTGGCATTAAAGTAGACATAAGTAAAAGCTTCAACCAGATAAAGGTGTTGAAAGAAAGGTAGAGAAGTTTTAAATTTAATCGCTTCAAAGATACCGTACATTCGGTTGATGAGTTCAATATACTTGTATGGAATTTTAAAACGAAGTAGCATATCAGAATTGATGATATACAACCTTTTGCTACTGAAAAAATCATCAATGTACACCAAAATAGCATGTCTCATACTAAATTATTGACAGGTACAAGCGTATACCTCGTACATAGTCTTTAAGTTAAATAATACCATAACATGGATAATATATTTTCTCTTCCACTTAATTGGAGCCCTAAAGTATAAATTCTCAATAGGTGAATAGATAAATCGTGACATACCCATATATTGCGGCGTTTAGTGCTTCGTATTATTAGATAAAAAGGTGTCTGTACAAACTGTAAGAGACTGCGGTCGAATGCAGAAAAGATTTTAGGACTATAAAAAAGGTATTGTTTGAAACTTTTTGTGCTTGTTAACAGCACAAAAAATACAAAGTCAAGCTGAGATTTACGTCATGAAACAAACAATATTGCTAAAGTTAAATGAACCAAGATTAGTCAAAGTGTAAACAATTGGGTCGTATTTACTTTCTCCATTATAAATGCGTTCGTTACGCTAATCTCTCGTGTTTCTCCTAAAACTTAGACCGTGACCACTGTCCGGGCGGTCTACGGCTAATCGGTTTAAGTAATGTTCATTAATTAAGGTCCCCGCCCGTCGGATTACCGGGCCGGCACTGTCCACTCGCGAACAACAATATTTTGTCAACCGCCCGCATCAGTTATCTGACTTGTCCAGTCTCGTTATTGAACAACACTCGGATATTAATCGTAATTATAATGAAGCGGATTATTGACTCCGTTATTATGATTAACAGAAGCTATTTCTTCTTATATCTCGGAATTATGAATAACCCAAATAATGTCTTGCGTTTTAACGTGTCAGAAGCTAAAGATTCCAGCTGAGGCGGTTCGTTTAGCTTAGATAGATGGCCGCTATTTGTTTCAGCTGATTGGGCTGCTCAAGGGATGTATCTTCCATGATTGTTTTCTGCGAACCCTTCCGACGCTCCCAAGAATAAATGTAAATTGCCGATGGTCGCTGAAGATAGCCAATCAAACGCCTGATAGATGCTGCCAATATTTTATGGCTTTGCACAAAATGTTCATATTATATCAAAATAGGAATTTCTAGCAAGGACGCCTCAATATCCTATTACTAATTAAAACATGTTCGATCCTGTACCAGCAGCTTAAATATCTCATGTTGCGAGTAACAATGTGGGCGATATTTTAAACAGTTTTTGCAATATTTTTCCCTTAGTCGGTTCATTTGTTTCCCGGCGTGCCACGTCTAGGATTTATTTTACAAGCAACATTATCTCGTCCCTTCAAAGTGACTAACATCCTACACACGATATGTTCTTATTAATGGTCGCTTGGCGCCTTATTCATATTTTACACGAGCAAACAGATTGTGTGTAATAATTGGACATGCGTCAAGCGTGTCACGGTAATGTGGTCATAAGTTAGCCGGTGGCCCCAGGCGCGTGTCATTATGCCAATCTCGACAATTGAGCCTCACCGCTTGTCCCGGCTCAGCGTCGAGATGATCTATGAGCTGATATTATGAGCTGGAGAATTGGCTCCTGCTCGAATTAACCTTCCGGCTCTCTTAGAATGTACACTACAATTATGTAACACTTTTTCTGTACATTAATCTTCTCGGTCGCGTGTCCAGACCGTACGATCTTTTAGGAAACTCCCAAATTGTTGTTTTAAAATAAGTTATAACTCGGGGCATTGACACGTAAATAAATGAGGTATCACGAGAACAAATCATGGTGTTCATTGATACTTGTAAATATTATTAGTAATGGTGGACAGGCGTCGTGCCGTTCACACCCACCGCCGCGTCTGCGTTTGATTAAGAGCGGGCTAATGAAATTAATAACCGTGGAACACCAAGTCTAGCTAGCGCCTCCTTCGCTCTTGACAAATGACCGAGTGTAATTTCACACGGGACCGTAATAATACAACGTCGAAGCTAGCTCTACGTGTACCCTTTGTGGACTGACATCAGTGTAATTGAAATTTTAAGTCGCTTATTTCCTGGCACAAAAATAACATTAAAGCGACAAATCTAACGTCATCAAATTGTAGAAATATTCAAATATATTTTGGAAATTCTTAGAAATTAACCACTTGTTTTTCTTGCAAGAACATCTCATCAACTTCTTAGAAATGGTAGATAGTAATTAATCGAACTTGGCACCAGATTAACTGTTCTCAAGTAAATTGTAATGACTCGTTTATAAATTAAAAGCTTCATACGTAGCAGCATATAAGATGCAGGATACAGTTAGAAAATATCGCGTTCATGAATGGTAATAACATGATTTTAAAACAAGCTGGTCACGACCTCTCATCAAGGACGCTACGCAGATCATAACGATGGCAGGCCTAGTAACCTTAGTGCACCACAATTACATGCAATCCCTCTGCTGCAATTATGCTGAGTGCGCTTAAATTTCCCTTAAGCCGTGATATAGTGGTATCATAGAGCAGGGCGGTATTTATCATAGTGCACTTGCGCGGACGCGGACGGACGCACGGAAACGAGATCGTCGGCCGGCCGGCGCGAGCGCACCACCGATAAATCTGCCGCACTTAACTCGCAACCGGTAAATAACTATGGGATTTCCGCGTGCGAGAACGCGATGCGCCCGAGCATAAATCTATGCCCGTATTGTGATATTGTGTTGCCATTATGGGTCTCCGGGAAGGCTGGACGTCCCATAAATACACACAGTTTGCTCGGCAAAGCCTCTTGTGTCGTCTTCTCAATGGGTATCTGTGACGCGAGCCGTTTCCATATCTCAATGCCTAACACAAAATGCCGGGTGGCTTGCGTCTCTGTTAGTGTAATTCTGTGTTTGTTTATTGTAATTGGATCCGATAGCTTTTTACATTGGGTTCAGGAACAATTATATTTTTATACAGCTATGTTTTTTTGTTTGATTTCGATATCATTTTTTATTGCAGATATTTCCGTTATATCAATCTTTAGTTTTTCTGTAAATAATGTGTTGAAAATTCCCAATCGATAGCAACAGTTTGCAGGCCAATTCTGTCATCTAGTCTGCCTTTAGTACGTCCTAATAGGGTAGGTATGCAGTGATCGCGATCGCGCCGACGAACGAGCGATGCTACACGTGTTCCAGGCGAAATTACCATTATTATCGATCATCTCGCGCCAGCGTCTCGTAACGACCCTCAATAGGCGCGAGTCAGACTCCGCGAATCTTATCTTCGACGCAAGCGAACGCGACGCGAACAGAACGACCACGTCCCGTTACGTTAATCTTGCAATTTCAAGCTTGTTTACTTTGCTGCTACGATGGTCGAATTTGATTAGCCAGTCTCCTTGATAGTAACTCATAAACTTGGCCACTGCAATGACATTCGTAATTGATCATAACTCTCTGCTGTGAGCCTGACGACGCGACAACAATCGTCTCCGATTTAATCGCGCACCTTTCAGTCGCAGCCATTATTCTTTTTAACTGTGCCGATAGCCTTCTTATTACCCCTGTTAGTACTTCACAGAAAATTGAATTGTAATTGCGTTCTAAGAGAAATGTTAACGCGCCATTCTTTCTTGATTGCACGTTGCGCCTACGAGCACTGTCTAACGCTGATGGTTATAGCAATTATTGCATATTAGCTGAATTGAATTCTATGCTTTTGTAATTTATACTTTCATTAAATTATTGAGCGTAAGTATATTGGGTGTGTTGTGATTAATGGGGTGTGTCCATACGTTCGCTTAGCTCGTTCTCTGCGAATTATTGAGACCGCTTTGTTATTCTGTCAAGTTGATGCTAATTTTATTTAGTGCCCGTGAAATTGGATGCCTCACGCTTTTTGTTCGTTGCGTTTTCAATGATAATTTGTATTGAAATGTTCGATGCATAACATTAGTTTTCAAGCATGTGCCTATTACCGTTTGTGTCTGCGATATACGCAGTAATCATCTTGGAGTATCGATATAATAAAATAGCAGAAGAGTCTATTCAGTCCTGTAACGAGGATTTGCTTTTATCCTTATCTCGTAAATGTTTTCAGAACACTGTTATAAATAAAATATTTATGTTTGCATCTGACACTGATTTCCAAGCGATACTGGCGCTAGTATCTTGATTTCTTCAAACTCATCTGGATTATTCATTCTGAGATCAAAACTATATTCTAAGATATGTAGTTTATGACTGTCTATGAAATCAGGAAACACATATTTAGTGTCAAATAAAAACATAACTTATGTTGAAATATGAATTGAAAGTTATATCGCAAGCTTTAGAAACATATGCAAAATCTAATCAGCTGTGCCAGTCTTAACATTCAACCTCGGTATTAAATCTTGAAGCTTCATATTCAGCGCAATGCCACTCCTAGCTAACCATATTAATAACTCTTTACAAAACGTTTAAGGGCATACTAACTACTTTCGTTTGCGACAAGGCAAGATAAGCGTTTGAAACCGCTAAATATGTGCGAAACCAGTGTCGTTTGTGATTCTCTATAAACAACATAAATTACTCTTTGTAGGAGCCTAGACGGGATTTTGCGCGTCACTCAAACGCATCAGGAAATTGCTCTCAAAACGCTGAAGGAAAACATCGTGAGGAACCGGGCATGTCCTAGAATAAAAAATCCGAAGACATGTGACATCCGCCAATCCGTACTGAGCCTGCGTGGTAGATTACGGCCCATTACCTCTTTTAGAGAGGAGGCCTGAGTCCCAGCAGTGAGAACATTAAAAAGGCTGATAATGAAGTTGAATACATGCAGAAGAGTGTCCTCCTATTACTACAATGATGAGTGAAACCAGTGTCGTTTGTGACTCTTCATGAACAAGGGGAAGCTCTTTGCTACAATGCGTCCATTTCAATGAGACAAGATGATATTTTTGGCTTGTGATTTTTAATCTGGATATTTTTAGAATCTTTAGTTTAATGTTTACAGCCAATAGATTTTCTTAAATTGTTCGGTTTGACAACCGTAGGTAGGTACTATTAGCTAAAAACCATATAACATCATCATATTTTTTCCTTAATCCTATTTTATTTGGAGTTGGCTACGGGATTATTAGCACGAGTTAACGCGGCCGTAAAACGCAAAGAGCAACTGAAGAAATGAAGGTGGTTTCCAGACAATAAAAGTCCAACACCCTTTATCGCTGTTTTCAGAGCAAAAGAAGACATTTACCCATCAATTGTCAACCAAGAAATAACAAATTCGTTCTTCAAAACGAAAAGATATCCAATTGAATCATTACTAGAGTTTTTATTCAAAGATACTTACTTTTTAATTGTTTATTATACCTAATAACTCAACTGTGACCATCTTATCTTGAGTAATCCTAACGATACTTAAGATAAGCAAGTCGTGGTTAGTCCTAACCAACTACATTCCAAAACAGTTCCAGTTGCCGATATCCTTTAGCTGTTCCCACGGCTTGAAGATAAAGGCAATGTGTCTTTAGTACTCCATAATGAAGAGCTGATTCAAATGTACTAAGTAGCAGGCCAGATCCACGCAGATCAGCTTACTCTACTTTATGTTATTGATAATACAACACGACCAGTCCTGTTCCAACATAAATTCTACTTATCACAAAGTCCGGGATCCAGTTGTTCACAGGCTTCGCAACGATTCTTGTTTCCACTCCGATTTCGAATACGAATAATTTTACACACAGCAGTCGTATATGCGTTGACCTTTACACGCCTCCCTGTAACTGAGACTTTGGTTATCGATCGAAGCTAAATTGTAACTCGTTGATATGTTCTTATATCGTGCGTGTTCGTACATTGTAACGAGCAGTTCCCCTAGGGTTTAAGTAGAACTCGCAAATGGTAGCAGAAGAAATGCTAAGAGCGTTTGCGCAGTTTCCACGAAAAGGAACATTGTATGGTATTTAGGTGTTCGGTTTTTCTTTCATCCCGTGGGAAATGTCTGTTAATGGTTTAATTTACGTTGCTGTGTTTGTGTCGTGTATTGCTTTCGTTTGTACTTTTCTTTCCTTCCTATTTACTTTTGCCACTACGAGTCTACATTTTTTTTCCGACTCTCCTTTCGCAGGTTGCTGGAAGAAATTTTTATAGAAATAAACATTAACTTTGTACCTATTTTTCTGTCGCCTTCTTCTTGTCTTGCAATATGTGTGTATAAATAAATAGTTATACAAATAAACAGTCGCCATTTAGTTTCCAAGATACTATTAGTAACTGGTTAGTTAGCCCAGGAACCTGTTAAATAAGATAATAATTATGACTATTAACTTATGGATTATTAGTAACTAAACGAAATGCGATTACTTGTTAATACTATAATGCAGCCTTAAGTAATATTCATGACTAATAGATACTTACTGTATAGCTTTAAATTCGATAAAGATAAAATAAGCCTCCAACAAATATTGAACCAAACTTTCAGTGAATATAAAATCAATTCGATACATAAAGCCTCAGGTACTCGGCCACGTCTACACAGGCCGCACTTACCACAATGTCTGCTCATTAGAGCCAGCTTACACAAGCAGTACTCGTAAAATTAGCCCTGTATCGTTGTCCGTGGTAACTCGACTAATCGCGGAAACTCACTAAACCCATATCGTGAGAACCGACCCGCCCCAGCCTGTGCAAGTGTGAAATGACATTTACAACGCGATCTCAACCGGCATTTGTATAATTAGATCGTAATTCTATTCGTTTACTTGTTACTAGATTCCGTGCACAACACTATGTGTTACCTACATAATGTTCTGTAAATGTCGTTGAAGCTCAACACTGTGATTTTAGATCGTTAGGCCCGTCCTGGTTCCAAAGCCGGTCTATATAGAAAATTCATTCGGTTATAAATGCTTGGGAATGAATACGACTTTGCAGAGCTATATTTTGCGACGTGAAATCACTTGCGAGTAGGTACGGAATGTCCTCGCCCTAGACGTGTAATTATTTAGAAATCCTGAAAGCGTTTTGATGTCACGGGTTTATGAACATGGATAGTTAAAGTTGGAATCTTCTCGATTAATGTTACAAGTATTTTTCAGAAAATGTTCGTGTTATTTCACTTCAAATTTATTATCATTACATAGTATAAAACAAAGTTGCTTACTGCTGTCCCTATGTATGCTTAGATCTTTAAAAGTTTGCAACGGATTGTTGTTTTTTAATAGATAGAGTGATTCAAGAGGAAGGTTTAAGTTAGATACATGCATAATATATTCAATATCAGTACCCGTGCGAAGCCGAGGCGGGTCACTAGTTCTAAACAAATCTGTAGTACTTGACAAATTACTGGGTACAGTTCTAACTTGTAAATAAAAAAAGGCAATAGAGTCAGAAAACCCGACCACAAAAAAAGATTAAAAAATTCGAAACAAGTCACTTTAAGCAGTCTGACGCAGTTGGTGGAATTTATTTTAGTCCAATCATAGATTTAACGCTATCAACCGCAACAGACCTTTTTATTCGTTTTTTTGCTGTCGCGTTTTTTGACACTGTCAACTTTTTTTCTTTTCCTTAATTTTAGTGAGTCATACTTTTGAAAGCGTCTTCCGAGCCCTTTCTTTGGTTGTTTTACGTAACTGTCTTGCAAAAAATATTTTGGAAATGTATAATTTGCTCTAAGACGTGACAAAGAAATAATATGTAGGTATGCATAGTGCATACATTTGAAAAACATAACCGTCTTTCTCGCGCATTCGAGTAAAAATATTACAGACAATTTTAATGAACATAATAAAGAGTTTATTTATGGTGGGCAAAAATCATCCAATGACGAATCCTGATCTTGAGCGGAGCGGGAAACAGACTCAGACTCAGGTGTCAGACTCTCGCTGACTAAGCATCCCACACCCTTCCTTTTTTGCCCTTCGCTCTGGGGCCAAGCCTTCCTTCCAGAAAGAGACCCTGGGCCCCAGTAGGAACACAATAATGTGGAATACAATATTTGGAAATAGCTAAATCACAAAAAAAACTGTGCAGTGTCTGATAAACTTAGCAAGCGTCAACTAAGTTGACATTTAATTTGTCTTCAACCAGTTATTAGTGGTCCAAGGTCTCATAAACTCATCTAATTCACGTTTGAGCTTGTTTTTGTTCTCAATGTAAATAAGGAAATAATTAATCATGCAACTATAAGTAATTGTCTGCATTCAAGCTACTATTACCTAGATAGGGCGTTATTAGTGATTTTATGGTGTACTTCAGTTTATTTACTCCTTCCTGCCTTGTTTTATCCAATATATCAAAGTTTAATACATTGTCTCATTATATTGTTGTCAATATATTGTCTTTGAGCTACGTGTTATATTTACGATCACTTGTGATTTATATTATCGTAAATAATAACTCAGCTGCTTTGGTATCGGGGTCCTGTTTTCCCGCATTATTTTCTATGAAATCTTCCACCAGTCTGTTTTTGCTTCAGACTTTCTGGTCATGAATTAATAATCAAATATAACAGAAGACATTTCCTGAAATATCTATTTTTTTCAACAATTTTTTTTTTTAAACAATTCATTCATATCCAGATGCATTTTTGTTAAAATATTTTTCACTACACTTCTTACTCAAAAACCCGCTTTTAGGCACGCATTTGACTGTTTTTTGCACTACTGCAGAAAAGTGCGCGTGGTCGTCTCCGCTACAATTTTATCACAACATCTATCTCATCGAGCTGAGTACGCGTCGGGACCCACGTGGCGCGCGTCATCCCTCATGAGTCCTGTAGGGCCGAATCCTACTGGGGCCCTGGTCCTGTTTCTAAAAGGAAATCACTCCTGGTATGAGAGCTAAGAAGAAACGAAGTGGGGCGGTCAGTCAGTATAGAGTCTGACTCTTTTTCCCGCTCAGCCCAATTCATCATTAAATGATTTTTCCCACCATAAAAAAATCCCTCATACATATCCCTCGTACGTGTATTGAAAATGTCGTTTGATATACATACGCGCTTTGTCACTGCAGCATTTGGCTTAAGGTGGGCCTTCCTAACTCGCCTCGAGGATGGTTTAAAAGCTTGTTGCTTCATCTAAAGCAATCCAATGTGATGTTTTATGCAAAAGTAATGCGAAAAAAGAGACATAACACCTGAAAACTCTGTTGGCATTCTGTAATTCTAAGATTTACTCGAATATTTCACAAAACTTGTTCCAGGAAATACGTGTTTTTATTAAACCCTTAAGGATTTTTAAATTCCGCCTCGATATCAATGACAAACTTTTTGCACTTTTATCTACTATTGTACTGTTCTATTGTATAGCCTCTTCAACTCTATGCAACATACCATATTGTCCATTTTAATTTGCCCACGCGTTGTAAAAAGCGTAAAGCGCATCCATGCACGCTATGCGGATCCTGTAGCTCTAATACCAACTGCAGGTTCGCTCGATAACTTTCTCATAACCCCGATGGGTGCTGATAAAAACCTATTGGTGTCAGCTACTCAGATTGTGGCGGGCGTACCTGAAAGCCCATGTACACCACCACCTATCTCACCGACACGGGCCATGGGCTAAGCAAACATTATGCCTGTGTGGTTCAAGTTAATAGTTTTTCGCGGTAGCCAAGGTGCAGTATGACTTTCCAATTTGGTTAAATTTTTCGGCTTGTTTTCTTTGTGTGCTATAGAAAAGGTTCTGGAGACATCAAAACTACAATATTCATCTTCTCTGCATATATGCTTCATAGTGGATCATGTTTTCACTTATCATCAAATTGAAGTTTAATCATATTCCTCTCCTTTATCAGTACTCACATTGGGTTTCTGACTGATACTCTGTGATTTAGGTTTACTTTAGCTCTTGATTAAGAATTTTGATTTGCCTTTAGATTCATTATTTTAACAATATAAACTATATTTCTCCCATATGGAGTTCGCTTACTGATAGGTAAGCCATCCCTTACGCTTCCACGCCTACTGTTCACATTTGCGCCGTCGCCGTCTTACCTTTCACCGTCGAGAGATATTGTCCATGCAGCCGCGATCCCTACGCCTCATTACCATATACTGCGCCCGTGACAGCATCGCAATTAACTATCTGTTTATTGTTGTTGAATTATAAACGGCGTTGCGTGATACTACTTCTGGGCACGGCCGGTCTCTCACTGCGAATGGGCGCGCACGCGCTTTCATTTCAATATATTATGCCCATGTAATTGTGCGCCATATAGACGCAGATGAAGCTGGAAAGTTAAGAAATCCATAATAGTTATGCGATGCTTATCTTTATATCTTCTTGAGAGCCAACTCGATGTCAAGCAAACTATCAAATAAAATTGTTTTTGTATTGTATTGGAAAAAGAAATATGGGAAAAAGGTATGCGCGTGTAAGCTGATTAACTTAATAATAAAGCTATTCGAATTGATTTATGTCGGCGTACTTTAAAATAATTTGTACACGACACCAAACTCGGATATAGATTTTTCAAACATCTATTAGTTGTGTAGAGTCTAATTCAATAATAGGAATAGATATTTCATGTTGTTCAATATGAAAATAAAGTTGTATGTAGGGCAGGGTCATTATTTTTGTTGAGACACTCAATGGAGAATAAAATTTTGGTAGTATCAATCAGCTCAGTGCCACGCCCGCGCCGAGTTATGTTATTGCACCTGCGCGATGCGCTGGCGCAGCCGGTCATTATCATCTATCTACGCGTGCGACGTTTACATGTAAATAACTATTAATAGCAATAATCACAGTGAAAACGAAATAATTATTAATCGAAGTGAAATCTTTGGCGATAATTTGTACATATCAAAGTGATTTATTGGTTGTATAATTTGCAGGTTTGATAGTTTAAGATTTAACATAAATTATTTTTATTGGCATTCCTAAATGCCGTGATGCAATATGTTTGTGTGGCTGCCTGACTGCATCTATTGGGTGGATTCTTGTAACGAGTAATCTTGTATAAGTAGCTACTTGAGCACAAAGGAGTACATATTACGAAAATTCCAGTTCTCATCATTTGTAATTTACAAAATTGTTAGAATTACGGCAGTATTACTGTGCCTGTACTTGTTAGTTCGTTCTTAAATAAATATTATTTCTCAAATGTCAATATAGTTTACATTGTTTAGGCCGTTATTGTCTCAGGCTTCTTTGGCTGTATTGTGAAACTGCAAGATTTAATGTCTGTATGTACCATTGTTTGGTATTTAAATCACCGGATCAGCTGATAATTTACGTGCAACCTTTCACGATTGCCTATGTGTGATTATAATGTGTGTTTAGAATGTAAATAATTGCCGTTTACGTTTTAAATTAGGCAGGATTTGTGTTTGTATGTTTATTCAAGGGGTTTTTTTGGAGCAATATGAATAATTTGAATTGTTTCTCGAGTGTAGTTTAGGCAGTTCTGTGCTTCTGTGATTTTAGTTTTCTTTCTTCATACAATAAGTGAAATCAGGATGACATATTTATTGACATTTTGCTTTTGCCATGCGCGAATTTTTTTTGGTTGTTATTTGTGATTGGTTTAGATTGTTTTTCTCTTCCATTTTGCCTTTATTTCATGGGAGTCTTAATTAATGCTGAAGTTTTTTGATAATCTATTTCCAATATCTTATCGACGTCTGTTTCTTTCTTTATTTTGATTGTAAACTTAGCTTCTAGTGTTACGAGCACAATGTCGATCACCGATTATATTATATATCAGTAAAATGCTGTTCATAACTTTTTGATGTAATTATTGCATTTGAAATTTATTATTTATTTATTAGTTTATACTTGCTTGTTTTATTTTTGGTTATCATTGGTTGTTATTTTGTTAATCGTATTTTCAATTAAGCTGTGCTGTTTTACTTTCATCAAGATCATCGTTCTTATCAAGGTTCGATTCTTTTTTTTTGTAACTAAGTCATGATTCCTATTTTCTAATCTCAAATATGTTTCTTATGGGAGGGTATAAACGGCCATTTACATAAACTCACCTGTTCAAAACATAATTATAATATCAGCATAGTAATCATAATTTTGGCATATCGATTGTGTGCGATTATTTATCGATTTTTCGCTCTGAGCGTATGGCTGTGGGCCGTTGCTCGATATAGCTCGCGATAAGTGCGAGTTTGAGTTATGAGTTAATTAAGCGAGCTTCGAACAAGTTGCAATTATACTCTGTGCCTGTTGACGTGTTAGCTGCAATATTTAAGATTTTGACATCTGCCTATACGTATGTCTTTATTGAGTATAAGTACTGAATTCTTTAATTTTGCAATTGTGTCTTCTTTTGCATACTCTTCAATTCTTCATAGATTATTGGCACTTAAACAGGAGTTGAAGCAACCTTGCAACTTTCCTTTTTTTCACAGTTTAATAGCATTCAGTATACTAGGATTTTATCGCAGCATTTGACACGTCATCTTCTTTCTAGTTTTAATGATTCTGTCTTATAGTTATGTCACCAGTAACAAGAATTTATCTGAAAGTAAAGAAACACAAAGTTCTAGCAACCTGAAGTTTACGATACCCACACAAGAATTAACAGCCACCTGTTAAAGGAAACCAATTAAAATAATTCAAAATAGGGTAATTACTGGTTATGGCGACTTTAATTAAGTTTCTAAATTGAACTCTAATTTCTGAAATGATTGTATTACTGATGTTAAAACTGAATCATAATTATTTTGCGAATTAGGGTAGGGTAATATCAGCTTTATGGTGTTAGAGATAAGGGTTTTGGAGGTTGGTTGTGTAAACGCGGTTGAGGCAGTCGCGGTGGCGATAAATCTCGTGTCGGACTGACGGAAGGGATGCTTGTTATTAAGACGTCAACAAGAGTTATAGTTCACCACTGGTTTGCAATTGCAGGCCGCTAATGCCAAGTCGCTGTTTACACGAGTAATCCTGCGGCCTGCGAGTCGAAGAAATCGCGCTTGAAGGTTACTGCTGTAATTATATGTGGGCTGCAGTTTATAGGTGCAATGCTTTATAAATAACTTAGCTTTATAGTTGCGACTTCGTTACCGTCATTTTTATTATTCAGGTATGTATTCATGTCTAGATAGTTAACCTAAGGTATTTTATAAAAACAACGCCCCAAAATAGTTTTTTGAAAGAGTATTTTAGAAAAACTAATAATGACTACGCTTACCTCTTATTCATTTAGGTAAGTAGTTGTACTAAATTTCATGTTTCCTAAGCTTGGAATAAGGGTGTTTCATCTTTACCATCTACAAAATCTTATGGGGCTGCTTTTGAAAAATAATAACGACCAGCTCTATTGTTGACTTAAGTCACTATTTATGGCCAGTCTCAACGATGTTGTCTCTAGGAATAAGATGGCTAGCATACAAGCGAAATTCCTTTTTCACTCCCAAAAAAGTTGAAA
Organism: Mythimna loreyi; assembly: GCA_029852875.1. Taxonomy (NCBI): domain Eukaryota; kingdom Metazoa; phylum Arthropoda; class Insecta; order Lepidoptera; family Noctuidae; genus Mythimna; species Mythimna loreyi. Next base: position 15,706,689 of record CM056780.1, on the reverse strand, counting down.
TATCATTAATCCTGAAATTTCATGAATAATATAGTAACATAATATATAATATTAATAGTCTCAAGAATTTTGGCTTTACAAGCCAAATTCCATATTTTATGCCCAGAAAAATTAAATGTCCAGGAATCCCTTAGTCTCTTTTTCTTTAGTATTCTCATTCTGGCACTAGGGATACAAGTGAAATCCCCCCTTTCACTTATAGATTTATTCTTAGGTAATGCTCGCCTAAAAAGGAAGACTTGTGCAAAATTTTATGTTTCTAGTGCCAGTGGTATCTGCTATGCGTTGATATGTCAGTCAGCCAGTTTCTCCTTTTGTGTTCTAAATATTTTTACTTTTTGAATATACATGTGTAAATCTTATTGGCATATCTGAAATCTAGATCTAAAGCTACGATTGACGTTTGGATATACTCTACTTGTTATGATTTGAGAAAAATTCTAAAGAATAACCTCAATTGCTGTTCAAAAATGAACGTTTCATTATAAACAAATAGGTTCGTCACTGTATCTCCAGTAATGACAATAACGGTACAGATAACAACAGCAATTAATAACGAGATGAAATAATATAATCACTATTGGTTTATCTTCAAGACTTTATCTCAACTGCCATCAAAGTGTCAGCCTCGCTTGACATTGAGCACTTAAAAACCAAACTGTCAAGACTTGTATTATTAATGAATCCTCGAGTGTATTACACTTTCGCCTTCGAAATTCGAACAAACAATTAAACATTGCTCCAACAATTCGGCTTCGTACGTGACAGTGAGGCGTGTTCGTATCCAAGTGTTAACATGCGCATATATCATGGTTCGACTTGATACACCTGCGAAGCCACGCCCACCCCGCCTCGGGTCCCGCACCTCTCGCCGCTCCCCGGTCTTTCGCTTCACCATCATCAAGATACCATTCCACGTTGAGACGTCATCGGGTGCGCACGTTTGACGCTTTTATCGCATGTCTCATGTTTTTACGTACAGTGTTTATGAACTGAGTGCTGTGAATAACTTTTCGGTGTTTGCGTTTGATTTTTTGTTCATCACGTCACGACTCTGAAGACCAATTTTCCAGAAGAAATTATTGTAAGTTTTTGTCATTTGAACTATTTTTATCGTTGTGATTCTGTGTTTTTGGTGTGTTTTGTATATTCGCGCTAACATAATAATTTATGTACGTGTAGCTTATCAGTCAAGGCAGCCCGATAATAGTCGTGTGTATTCATAAAAGTTCCTTTTCATAATGATAACAGAAACAAATAATTGTGTGGACTTTTTAAAGACACTGATAAGGTTGCTTATGAAGCGTTAAGTGTTATTAATGATAACGTTTATAATGTTTAAAATTAAACTCAAAGTTGTGAACTTTTTACTTGTTGCTTCGATGTGGGCGGAGTTTCAGCCTTGTACGCACGCGCCAAATGCCGCCTTTTCAGTTTTCAAGAATAACTTTCACGCCCTTTTCAACTTGACAAGTCTTTACTGCATAAAAAGATGATGAATTAACTCTGAAATTAAATGCGGGACAGTATAGAGGCATATAGTAGGTACATGTTGTTATTTATCATTGAGCACACATTTTTATAATATTGCTATTAGCAAATCAACGAAAAATAGGACAGACAATGACGAAACTATCCTACGTACGTTCGTCCAAAGTCCTCATGTAAAATTTGTATGAAGGCAATCATTACGTGTGTAATATCTTGACGATGTCCCAAAAGATATGTGTGGAAACTATGACAACGCCGTACGGCACTAGAATACATCATTGTTTATTATACAATAACATGCCAAATGCCAAAACATTCCTAGAACCGCTAGAAAACATGTAAATAAATTCTAAAGTGAATTCGGAAGCAGACATATCTAATGGGATTCTTGGACAAATTTTTCAAATTTCGCTTAATCGATTCTATATTGACTTTAAATGAGATGTTTAATTTGTTTTCTTATGATTAATATTGTTTAAATGTAGGTTATTGAAATATAATCATATTTTGGCATTGAATAAATTAGCGTATATGATAATATTCCTAAATATCAATATGTCGTTATGCTCTCCGTTTTCTAAATTGATGTTCTGACGACATTATGGTCGCTTAAATTCAAATAATGCTGTTCTGTTAAAAATATTGTAAATCTGACTTTTTGGAAACATTTAAAAAGCAGTTTTCAAACAATAAAAACCCCAGGGCCTTGCTTATGTATGAAGTTCCGTTGGATTATAAAACTAAACTAAATTTAACTTCTAATTAAAATAGCAAGCGGTTTCTATAATAAAATTTTACAAACAGTTTAATTCGTCGTAATAAAAACTAACAGTGACATCGCATAAAGACGTGCGAAAGTGCATAGCCGCCGCATTTTCAACCATATAAAATCGATATTTAATTTTCCTATAATCGTAAAGCTACCAGTATCTAATATTATTTTATTATTAGTAATAGTCAATCGAACACTTCTACACAATCCTGTCTACTTAACTCAGGTTTTTGACTTTCCCTAGCTTCTGCTTTTAACGAGTGCAGTAAAACTGTTCAAAGCTATATATGCCTATAAGAGACTTCAATAAATAAGTAAACGCGCATATAAACAGTGATAAATTTGCTAAGACATCGTCTAGGCGCAACACGGTAACACTTACAAGTTGCGCTAGAAGGTAAAAGTTGCCATATACGTCTGTATTGTATAATATAGTAATCATTGAAGAGTGTTCTTCTCCGTATAAGGCAAGCAAAAGTGTATTTTTTTGCATGTCTGTCTGCCGTTCATCACTGACGGCAGTAGGCCAAGACGGGCAGATGGATGGGTCTTGCTTTATATATTGGATACATTTTGGTTTCATGTGAATTATGGTAGCGAAATGAAAGGTTTCGGTTCTTAAGAACAAAGAAAGAAATAAGTGATGTTTATTTACTTCTAATAACCATATCAGAAAAACAAGCAGCAGTAAATGTGCTTCTGAATCTTAGGACAGAAAATTGAAAGAAATTGATTTGAAGGACCAAAAATTCAATAAATGTAAACTAAACAATCTTGCTCAGTGAAGCAGAAAAACAAACTAGTCGTTTTCATACCACAAATAAGAGCATGCACAAAGTAACCAAACACGTCATAAGCAAATTTCCAAAGCATGAATTGGACTACATCAGTGGCGTTTTGTCGTGTGCGATGCGTAGGAGTAACGTCTGGCCGTGGCGCGTGCACTCTATGAGTTTTATGACCGCTAATAGGCAATAATGTGCACCTCTTGACTCGAAGCGCGGGGGGTTAAGTTATTGGTGCGATGTCAGACTCAACTTCGACCTTGGAGATTTTGTGTGTATCTGTTTTGTAGGAGTTTATTGTGATTTTTATGGTAGCGATCTTGGAGATATTGTTGATGGTAGTCGTTTATATTTATTTATTTAACAATTTTTGTACACACGAAATAATAAGAGAAAAGAAAAGGAAACAGAAAAATAGGTAGAGAGGTGATGCTTATTTTTAAAGAAATCTCTTCCAGCATACCTGGGAAAGGTATTGATAAGACACTAAAATAGATGTGGTTAGGTTAAAAATTCTCGCAACTACAAAATCGGTGGTGACCTTAATTTTAATTGAGATTTGACCAGAATCATTTGAATTCGGACATTTTCACGATCTTGACTAGATTTCTATTTTTGCCAAGTAGCATAAGGCAATTACTGCAAAATCTTTCTAATTGATTGTAACACTGCTGAATCTACTGCAAAAACAGGCACTATCAAGAGGAAAATTGGAACAATGATTCCAAATTGAGATTTGAGCGTCCCCACTTAAATCGATCTAGGAAGTAATTAACACAGCTTTCAAAGTATCTGTTCCTGTAATCCTAATAAAAATGTTTTTTCATTTGTACTTACTTCGCGTGTGGTTTGCATGTCTTCAAGTCCTTAACCGTTTTACTAATAGCCCTGACGTGACTTTATACGTTTGGATCTCGAGCCTCGATCTCTGATTCCCTGGCTCAACCGTCTTAATGTGTTGCTGATTCTATACTATTTCTTGCCTTTATAGCCCTAGTTTTGTCTAAGCCTTTAATTTAATGCCAAGTGAGTGCAGCCATTTGAGCTTTTGATGTATGGTATTTGGATATGTCATTAGTATGAAGATTTGAATCATATTAACTCACACGCATTTAGAAACTAAAATTATGTCTGAGATTTTCTGTATATTGTCTTAGGTGTCTATCTTAACTTACAGGTTTTAGCTTTTTATGGTTGAGGATCATAAGAACATAATTTTTTTGGTTTTCTCTTATTTTCTTGTGTGCAAAATGATTCCTTGATTTAGCACAAGTCTATTCCTTTTTTTTATTGTGTATTATATTTAGTGGCACTCAAATTAGACTATAGTTGTTCTTTATACACATGTTATGATGATTCGATTTATATGTAATACAGTATTTGATTTAATCAATTTATGAGTCCGGGCGACCGACGGGAAGTCTTCAATTGTAATTATTGAGAGCTTCATTCGCACTTCTATCAATGTAAAGTTTCGTACGTGTGTGTATGACTAACATCCGGACTGGACCATCTGCCGCATCATTTATGTTCCATTTCACGATATTATATCTGATCATTTAAACTCTTTACAATTGTTTTGAAAGGAACAGAGTGAATTTGAAGACAATATAATTTGAATTAAATGTATTTACCAATAGTTGATTCTTGAACACCTGTTTCCTAACCAACTTCAATTAGTACAATTCCTTTTTGGTCTCTTTTTAAGAATGTTTTAGTTTAAGCAACTAATTCACCTTCAGTAAATGCAACAAATTTAAAATATGTGTATGTTTTTTTATTACATCCGGTGTCACTACTAAAAAGGTATCCAGTGGTGAAAACGACGCTGATGATGCTGTCAACTACGGCTATGAACTTATTAAGGAAAACTATAATAAAATTTAATTTATGGATGTAAAAGTTGTTCTATAACATTATCATAAATAAACTTACACCATACACTAGATGCAGAAGCTTCCCGTTACGTTTAATATCTAATCCTATGTTTTGAAATCCAATTATTCAATAACATGAACGATGATTCCAAGTTTGTAAGTCTTTACACATGTTTATTGCTTACACATTGATTTCAAGTCTGAATCTTCAATAAGATTTGTATCAATAGCGTCATTCATTCGTCTCCTCTGCTCCACCATCTATCTAGTCTTCGTTTTGAATTATGTAAATGGTATTTACTATGTGGTCCCTTTGATTTTATTCGTTCGATCTATGCGTACTGTTACCGAATTTGATTTATCGGCTAGTTATTTACGTATGACGTATCGAAGCGGTTCTTTATAAGTCTCTACACCGGCTGACAGAAGATGGATGTCTGGACACGGTCTGTTCCTTATTGCTGTCGTTTGTTCTTGAATTTATTGGACACGAAGTAACGGTTGCGTCTGCGCTGGCCCTACGGTGGTCGCTGTCCGACGTGCCCGCGTAATATATTGTCAGGGAAATGCCATCCGCGTAAACCTGTTAACTCTGTTTAATGTCATAATTTATATTTGAAATACTTTACTATATTTATTAGTGTCGTAATTGAATTTATATCGCTGTACGTTACGCGTACCGTTGAGCTATCTATCGGTTACTTTCACTGTCATCGCAATATTTATTCCACTTGTAGTGGTCCCGTGTAATGCATTCACTGAGAAATGTTTCTCTCACAGCATCGTCCGTCATGTTATTAAAATATTTATCGCCGTTAGATACGGTTGTTTTCTAAACTAAAATCCTTCTACTGCCAAAACGCTTGTAGGTATATCAATTAAATGACAAATAATCTGGCAACGTTTTCTTTATTCGCGGAATACATCAATGCCGGTGGTCGTGTTACTTACCACTTTTATAGCGTTGGTATCTTGACAAGATAATAAAATTTGTTTCTTTTTCGTGAGTTCCCATGTTGTTTCCTTACCATAATGAATGCAAAAAATAAGGCTCCATACCTATGTTCTCTCGGAATTTTTGCTGTCGTGTTTTTAATATATTACGGCATTATGGACGAAGACACTTGGAAAGGAGCTAGTATATTGTACCATTCGCCTCACGAAGGCGATAAAGCAATGAATGTGCACTAACTAGCGGTGGCGGTGTTATTTATGACGACCGATACCATCGGCACGGACTTGTCAATCACATGGATACGTACCAGACATCAAAATTACACTTGACCATTTCATGAAGTGTGGTATTTTGAAACTTATCGGTGGAAGAATAAGGAATAGAAACATGGATGGGAGAAAAAGATTCGAATAGTGAGGTGCGCTGCGTGTTGGCTGATCGGCCACGGCCATCCATCATTCATGAGCGCGAGCGCGTAACGAGCCTTTATTCGAGTTCACAGTGGATGCGCCTGCGACGGTTTTACACCCTCCCGCTACGTCACACGTACTTTCACGTGTTTTTATTGTTGTACCACGAATATGTATGTATATCGCTTTTAAAAGTACAATATGATCAATGTCTCTGTTGAACGTATCTGACCCCAGTTATTCACGTTTTTCTTTCATATTCATACTTCTCCTGACGGATACCATCTATTCATGTTTGAGTTATTGTGGTTGCATTGTTATTCGTCTTTTCACGAGTATCATTGAAGAAAATACCTTGAAAGCCCCGTTGAAACGACTATCAGATAGTCGGAGTTCGCATATTTGAATAACTAATGTTGCCGGCTCCCCACGTACAGAAGTGATGTTGGTAAAAGGCTGTGAGGGTACTCTAACGATGGTAAGATTGTATCGCAGCAGTGACGTTTCAATACAACATGGATCAATCGACGTAGGAAAGTATCGGCCGATCAATCGGTCCTCTCCCTGAATGCGTTATCATAGGATCACACCACCCAGTCGCCGGTTCTTAGTTAGGCACGTGCGACGTCGCTTGTTATGCCAAAATGCATTGGCTGTCATTGAAACGTCGTTTGGCTACAGAACATTGAATAGAAAATGCAATAAAAGTGCATTACAAGTTGCAGTATCAACATCGTAACTCTCAAAGGCCGCAAACTCGCCCTTACGAATACCTATATTGATGATGGCATTACTTTACCCACTACAAAAACTTTTACAGCTTTGGTATTCAAGTCTTGTGGGTTTGCTATTTTAATTCAGAAAATTTTGAATTTCACGGAAATGTAAGGTGCACTTCGTGAGTCCCCAAGATATGATCATTTACATTTCACAAAATAAGCTTGCTATTTCTTCATTCTTCAGTTCTTCACTCTGTATTCTCTCACAAAGCTGTTTGTTTTAATCCAAAGTCACACGATTAAATTAAAACGAATTATGACATGAATTGTTCGTTTCATGAATAAATGCTTAGTCAAGAGTTTCATCGAAAGCTCATCGGTTTCCTTGTCTCGCTCATGATACGCTATCAAATTAAGCGTTAAATGACATCACGAGGGCCTGCTATGAATTTACAATTGAATGCGTTCGTTAATAAACATTTTTTATTTTATTTTTATATTTGAATGTTGCGACGTTGTCATGCTGAGGAATGTCTTTAGAGCGGCGTCTTGTGAGATACGAAAGTGCCCCATTGTCCGTTGTTTCCGATTTTAGTTTATCATCGTCGCGTGTCGAGATGTTATAATAGTCAGTGAAATTGTTGACCGCTCTGCGTCCTAGTAACAACTGTTTGTTTTGTTTCAATTGTTTTATACTTACGATCTTTGTCTTAAAACCTAGCCGTGAATCCAATAAGTTCTTTACTGTAATCGGTTCGTTAAACTCACAGACGTTTTGGCAGGTACGTTCGAACGAAATAAATGATTTTGAATCCAACTTATCTGTGTATGTAACAGTGTGGTGTAACGTTTATGGCCAGTGTAATCTCAGTGTTTTATGTCCGTGCGGACGCCACTGACGAATGATTAATGACTTGGGCAACGGCGATAGTGAGACGAGCGCCACGGCCGACGCGCCCACTGACAATATTGTCTCATTTATTGCTAATGATCTATTGAATATCTGTACACTGTCCAACATTACTTTTTCACTATTCAGTTATATAATTTTACTTTCTAATGTGAATGTACTTAACGTTTTAATTAACATAAAGCTAATCATTCAAAACGTTATGTTGATTTGCTGGAATTTAAACGAGCTAAAAATTCTTCGTAGTAAGCATTGGCACATTTCTTCTAAAATACAGCACATTACATAGATGGCCTCATACTTTCCATAAACACACGTTGCGTATCCAGCGCAACGTGTAATTTTACAAAAACGTTGTTATAATGCCTCACGAAATTGCTGTGATTTGTTTCTGAACTTTCTGAGCCATCGATACCATACCGGGCCGCGATTGCTCGCAATTACACAATAATCCGTGTTGATTCTACAAAATATCATTGTTCCTACAATTTGAAACGATGTACACATTCGAACCACGACTTTCGATTAATATTTTTAGTATTAATAGCTGCAAAAGAATCAGGTGATATCTAAATCATAAATTTTCCTCGTAGCTTTTAAAATTGTATTCCAAGGTCACAAGGACATGCGTACTTACATGACGATTATTTGTAAAAAATCTTCTGAACTATTAAATACAAAGAATAGTTACTTAAATTCACAGAACACTAAAAGAATAATAAATTAATCGTTATGTGAAAAAATAGCACCACAATAATGATTGTGTAGACTCTCGGTTCTCATTAAAAAAATACGCTTAGCTTCGTTGGCGTCGCGCTCTTTTCGTCACCGAGTATTTTTTATCATACTTCTCAGAACTGAGATAACGCGTTTGGACCGTTCAGACTGTGACGTGTTTTTATAATAATCCCATAGTCACCTAAATTTTGGAGATTTCTCAAATAATTTATGTGTAACAGAAAGTCGATAAGCTTTGGTTTTGTATGGCGCTTCGTTCGTTGATTAAGGATGTTGTCAAACGAGTTCGATTTTACATTGGTTGTTATCTCTTTTGAAAGATAAAACATCGTAATTTTCAAGTTCACTATCTTCGTTTATTTTAAGTGTCATATCGTTTGTTTGTATCATCTTTGCTGTACCGGTTTCATCATTAACATCATTAATAACATTGTTTACGTAAAGCAATGCACTATTTCTCTAACCTTTGTTGGAAATTAATTTCATGTTAGTCTCGGTGGTTGCTGGCTCCGTAATTATCGTTGCATCGATTCTGTGCGCCCGTAATGAAGATATCGCCCCATCTCCTCTGTAGCAATTATGAAATGCACAATTTATTGGTGAGTATGTTGGGCTTAATTATTTGGGTTGTAGGAATTATTTGAAGATCAGAGAGAATATGTACTCACAGTGTTCTTTCTTCATTTTATTCGCGTCCCCACGTAGGTTCAGATTCCGCAGTAGGCCGTTCACCAGTAAGACGCTGGACGTGCATAAATAATCGAGCGTAATCATTTTTTATCTGGTCGACACACTATTTAAGCGTTTGTTGATCTCGACTATATCGGAGTACCACTGGTATGACTTAACATTTATAGATATTTGTTTACTTTTGTAGCCACACTATTTTTATTTTAAATGCAATTACAAATTTATGCATGTTCATTGATTTCTTTTGGACAGATTTCTTAAATTATTTCTATTCTAATGTTTCCTTCTACATGTTGAAGGGTATATCTAATACTTTGCTTTTAGAATAAAAACTTATTTGTTGCATTTAGAGCTCAAGTGTTTATTTATAGATAGCCGAAATTGCATAAGATACTTACAAGTTACTTATATATTTATTCTTTGTTTCAGATACCAGATCCTTGCCGTGCATGAGTGCCTGCGACTCAAGCGTGATATAAATGTAAGCACTTTAATTATTATGTCTGCAATTAAATTTGATATTACATAACGTGTATCGTATGTCTGATGCTGTAAAATTATATTCATATTTAAACTATCACTAAACAGGCTATTTAAAATTTGTTTAAAGGCGTATTCCAGACTGGTTACCTTTCGAAATAGGTTTACATTTTAGAAATGTACTTATTTGGTGGATGTCGTGTCTGCAGTAATAGAGGAAAACTTAATGATACAGGCATTGGCTTTAATAAATACTTTGGTTTATAGCCAGTAAAGATTGCCAATGTCCAACATTTATTAGTCTGTTTACGATTGTTTCTATAACTATTTTAATATATTCATTATAATATATCGTAATAACTAAGATAAGTTTTTACTGCACCCGTTATCTATTGAAGATAATATTAATGGGTTCCTCAAGGAAGTATACTCGGCCCAAGATTTTTTGTTCAAAAACAGTTTGTTTAAAAACTGTAAAGTATTTGTGTAGTTTTAATATGTTTAGTATCTAGGTTTTGTAATGGGGTAGCCCGGTTGCTTCTCTCAACCACAGATGATATCAAAACTGTCGCAATTAACGACTAAAAGCTACATACCATGGTTAATGCAACGTAATTTAGTTTCATTATGGAGCTAATAAACACTACTTGTTACTTACAACAGAAAATTTCGCAATAAATAATGAGACGTTTGTAATAGTAATATCTAAACCGCATTTTGATCTCGATCTCATCTGATACGTTTATCTAGATCGGTTTGTCACGTTCTTCTTATAAGGGTCCACCGCTGTGTTAGACAGAGACGGATGTTTATTTTCCTGGTTCATTTTGACTTGTAATTATTGCGGGCTAATGAGAGACTAGACTTCTTGGAAGGGCAATTTGCTAAGGATTAATTCAGGTTGTGAAATGAGTTTTATTCAAGCGACTCTTTAACGCCAGACTGTCAACGCGCAATCTCTTACGTCGAAAGACTTTTTGTGTGCTCTATGGATACTACTGTTACGTTTTTTACGAGTACTTTGCGTGTCTGGGTTTATGAGTATTTAAGTTTTTTGTTCTCTTGTTTCGTTAAGTTTATATCTGTATCAGTATACTTGGAGTTTTTTTGTTTACATTACATTACATTACAGCTTGAATCCGGCAAAAAATGAATATAAACATTTTGTGAAACAAACGTTGTCTGTAATCCACACATCATGTAAGTCTAGCCTTTCTCTTGAACATCACATTTTATCATTAGCATCAAGCGTTGATGCAGTGTTTCAGCGCTGATTCTCTACGGGCGCGGCAACGCCTTCGTCTGGTTCGTTGCGGTCCCGGCGTGTGTGCAATTATCTACGCGTTTAGATTCATCGCACTACATGCGTCGGCCATGTATTATACAATCTTTTTTATTTATTTAATCTCTCGTCTTTTAATTGTAGTATTTTATCCAAATTTTTGTGATTCGGTCGAATTGATTCTCTGTTCTCAGCAGCTCTACAAATACTTTACAGATTGAATATCATAATATTTTTGCTATTTTAGTAACTTTTTTATGATTTGGATCTCCGATTTTATAGTATTTTTATGTAAATAAATATCATCAGAGTATATTTTAAGCATGTGGTTATGATTTATGGAAATATCAAAGCAAGATTAACTATAATATTTATTTAATGTGATACGCTTTACGACCGTTTTAATTGAATTGCTTTTTCTATTAGATTAAAATTGACTTATCCTTGTCTCTTGATATAGTGTCGTGCATGTTGTAAATATAGTTGTTTAAATGAAGTCATCGGATATATTATAATTTATAAGATTTTATCGACTGATATATCTCTTCTTTTCTGTATCCTCATAGGTCACAATTGTATTTATTGTAAGTTATTCCAACTTATGAATCTGACCAAGTCTTAGGTAGATAATGTGAATAGTTGTCCTCTTTCATTAAACCTCTTAACTGTAACTCTTCTTATTTATTGTTTTCTTCATATCTCATTTTGATTCTCCAGGAGCTCAGTTTCTAAAGTGTAATTTATATTTTGTTTGTCCACTACTGTCATGGGTTGGTTTACAAGCTATTGGCTAGAAATCCTAGCATAATATCGGACACAGCATCTAGTAGGTAGCTTGTAAGTAACGGGCGGTTTCCCACGCGCGCGCAGGACATGTAGATCGTCTGGTGACGATGAACATTGTACAACCATTGGATTTATCGCATGTGATTTCCTTTCAGCTACTATATTGGAAAAAGTCTTTTTAGTAAAGGATTTGAAGCAGTTAAATTGTAATGGTTGAATAGCAATGTTAATGATCAAAATCATTGCTGCAAAGTAAATAATGCAAAGCGTTCTTGGTTTATACTCCCTATTACAAGCAATGTAATAGCAGATTTATAATTTAAAGCAAGCAAGACGAGAAAATCAATAGACTCGTTTTCCTTCTCAAACATATAGCAGAATTCCCTACGAGTAGCCTCATTAGGAGCTAGATACCATAAAGCAATCAAGTTCTAGAAATTCATTGCAATCCGGACCATTTTATTATAAACCCATCTCAGACACATTTCCCCATGAGCCCCTTGTCATCACGACCCTGCGTGTTGCAATCTTCATAAATAATGAGTTTATGTGAATCTATTTGTGATTCCATCGTCTAGACAGATATACATGTCCAACATGAAATTCTATTTATGCGAATCACATTAAGCTTTCACCGTTTCTAACATGTTCCGTGTTCTCTATTGCAGATTGAATGAAAATTGAATTTAAATACACTTTGTTACTAACGTTGACTGTTAACCTCGGTTCTACGAGCTTGTCAGTTTCTGTCTTGTTGGCCCTTTCTTTTGTTTTTAGTTATCATAGGCTTCTAGCTGCTTGGGTAGCTTCACTATTGTTATCTTGTTCGTGTCATGTTTGGTTGTGGGTATTTTCCCTTTGGATTTGGTAATTTGTATTACAGAATCTACAGTTGCCTGAATATGTCGTATATATGAAATTTATTTATTTGAAATCATACCTTCACTAATTAGGTAGTTATATGTAAATATAGATTGTTTCGTCTTCATTTCTATTTTGAAGTACTACAGAGGTAATGGCGTACAGATTGAGCATTACAACTTCACTATTATGTTTATAATTACTATAATTATAAGTTAGCTTTATAGTCGTAAAATATAATTATGTTGTTATATTTACGACCTGCTGTAGTTGGTAGTGCAGATTGATTGCACATATAAATAGTTCTACGAACTATAAAACTTGTATGTTAGGATAACATAATGGCGTTGAATCGACCTAGTTATCGACAGATGCATACAGATAGATATGTCTATCGTTCTATAATATTGAAAGCGAAGAAGATGTTCCAACAAACATCTTATCTCTCAAGTTCTTATCGACTTTTAGTTGAAAAACGAATGAATGAAGACAGATAGTTGTGTGTTTATTTATTTTCTGTTTATCTTCTTTTCCTTTGTTGGTTGATTGAGAAGTTTCAGTTACTTAGTTGCGAACGAGACGTGTCGTGTCTGTTGCATGACATTATAACAGGTTCTGACATTTATCCGTTGTAGGATATTAATCTGCAGATTGCCCTTTTCTGTTCACATCACTTACAAATCATGTTGAATCGTGTAGATATCTATTAGAGGATATCTATACGATTCAACATGGTTAGCTAGGTTTTACTTTAGTTCACTTTTAGATATTGTCATCTACGAGTATGTATAAAACTTTTAGTTGTTATCTACTACGAGTATATATATATATATACTTATATAAAAGGAGAAACTGACGTAGCTGATATATCAACGCAGAGTCGAAACTATTGGGACTAAGATCGTGAAATTTTGCACAAAATTTCCTTTTATGGCGTAAGCGAGCACTAATAAAAGGATTTTCCGAATTGAATCCCCTAAAAGTATGGAACGGGGGTCAAAAATTTGTATGGGGGAAAACTTCTTTCACGCGGGCGAAGCCGCTGTCAGTAAGCTAGTCGAAAATATTTCAGTTGACAACAAACAGTACTGTCACTGGTTCTTATAAATAAAGGCTATGCCACTAAAAAAGTTTCCTCGGACACAAGAATCCCGGTTTTTGTTTACCATTCTGTAGCAATCGAGATAATCAATGGAATTTCGGAAGCTGGCACCGATTAGACTGAGATATTAGTTTTTATATTCGATGCCCTCTCATATAGGCGTCAAAGAATTTATGTTAATGATCAATCATCCGATTGTAATGATCGTTTTTGAATATTTGAGAACCATTTCTTATTTAAACAAAATTATTCAATTTGTTTATTAAGAAGAAGTTTTAATATCGTTGTTTGAAGATTTTGATGGGCCATAAAGTATATTAATAAAGAACTGATTAGGGGTATAGATAAGGTTTTAAGTATCCAATCAAAATAATGAGCCGTTTCCCTTTTCTTAATTATGTTATTTGACTATACATTCAGAACCTAAGGTTTATTAATTTCACGTATCCACTGAGTTGTTATTGACGTTGCAGTATCAGTTATTCAAATACATTTCCAAAAACAGATAGCTTGGTTTGCATGTGTGATAAAATCGAGTGCCTCACCTTTTTATTGATAAAGTTAAATATTTGTTTTGCAAATTCCTTGAAATAAATCCATTGATTGGATAGTAAATTTACACTTTATTTGTCATCATCAAAATCAAGGAAAATTTCGCATATGTAGTACCTACTGCTTTTGTCTCTGGGAAGGTTCTGCCAGATACCAGTTTGACGCGTTGAGTCGATTGAGAATCGAGTCAACTCAAAACTAAAAGTCTTGAGCAACATTGTCGACTTTCTATAACTCTGGATTATTTCCCATCTAAAAAAAACAGGTCTGTCGGTTTACTATCGGTTATATATTGGGAAGAGTGCGTCGCAATCACCCAATTTTAGTTCTGCTAAGGCCGTTTCATCATCGGATCACAAGACGTAGGCACAGCGATGCGCCACCGTTACATGGCGGATATCACAATCATACGCACAAAACGTTTTGGGAACTTTCGTGTTACGTAGAAAGTAGCAAAAAAAAAATGCCAATAACAGTTTTTAACAGTAATAAGAACTGCAATTTGCATTTATTTCTTTTAACAATTTATTTTTTTACGAGTGCATATGCGCTAAAATTCGTAGAGCCTAACTTCAGACTCGTCAAGATCCAGCCTATACTGTATGTATGTGTCTGGCAGTAATTTTAACTCCTTAGCAGCTGCTAAGGAGTTAAAATTACTGCCAGAATCATGTGTTACCTTATTTAATCTGTTGCAATCTAGGGTCTTAAACGACTAAGAATCTATACGTTCTTTGCAATACGTTTTGTTTTGTTTTTTTTTTTTTTTTAAACGTTTTGTTTCATATTTTGCTATTGTCGCCATCATTTCAGTAGTTATTCCCTTTCTAGCCTCATTCTCTTCCACGAATATTGAAAATTGTATGTAAGATTTTTCTTTTGCAGGTTTATTGTTGTACCTATTTAATTAATTTATGGTTAGTTGTAAGATCGTAGTGCAGCACAGTCAGTGTCTGCGGGAGAGAAAATTTAAAATTTTCTGTACTACAAATATTGGGTTAGTATGTGAATTTTGGCACAGTCGCAGGCGCATAGTTGGCGTTTGGTCGCGCGTCGGCGCCCGCACTCAGTCCACCCGCGCAACTGCGACTCATTAGCTCTGTGATTTAAGCAAATTTTACACTCGATTGCCTCCATTATTAGTTGCCATATTTATTGTCTTACTAGTCGTTACACTCCTAAATCATTCAACAAACATCGTTAACTTAGCAGCTGTTGAATACATTACTATGATACAAATCAATAGAAAACACAGTTACGTGTTTAATCAATTAAAACGAGCAGCCGTAATTAAAGATATCACGTTAGCAACGCTATCAAGTACAAGCCTATAAATATTTATCACGTCAATGTTTCTTTACTGCAAATAAACAATTTTCTAAACTAATTTGCATCTTTCTACCACATCGTAATTTAGATCTGATCCTTTCACTATAAATCTTGGAACTCAACCGATTATCGGCCTTAATATGTGCGTAGTAAGAGTAAACGTGTCAATTTATACGCGTTGAAAAATATTAATTATAGGGTAGGCAGCAATCGCGTGTGTCGATGTCAACTGATAGCTGAGACTTCCTGCATCAGAGTATTGTGAGTCATTGGTTGCAATCACGCGAATCTGTAGATACGATGGTTGCTCGATGATAAGCCATGCGGATATGGTGTGGCAAACTTTGAGATTGTTTGATTTCTAATGGCGTGTTATTAGGTAATCTCAGAGAAACCGTTGCTGCAGGGCGCTGCTGCTGTCGCGAAAGGGATCTTGGAAACGCCTTTACGTAATTAGATAACGGAAGTGTGATGCAGTTAATTGAACTATCGATGCGTGTGCCAGAAAACTCACAGTTTTGACTTAAATTGAAAGCATCATTGCTTTCAAAACTTAAGCAGAAGTATTATATCTCTAATTTGTAATTGTTCTCTGAGGTGCAGGTACACGTGAGGTGTTGATTTGCCGTTCGAATAGCCATTAAAAAATGTTGTATGATCTTGTAGCACTATGAATGGACAGCATATCAAATTTCTTCAAAGGAAAAAATACAAACAGGATCCATCGATTATATAATAGATAGGTCCTGTTTTTATGTTTCTTTAAATTATTTGTATAATAATATATAGTTTTTAATTTAATTAATATAAATAGGTATATAATATAATAATTAAAAAACTATTAGAAATACAAATAAATCAATGTAGCTAGATTTTTTTTTTAACTAAGTTATGAACTGTCAAACCAGCGTAGGTTTAAATATCTATTTTCTTTTCTTGAAATTTCGATTTTCTGAAAAACTGTCTAATTTTTCTTTCCGTAAAAATACAACAAAAAAATCTGTTGCGTAGTTCAAAGATCTAAGCTATGCGGATAGACATTTAGACAGCGGGAAGCGACTTTGTTTTATACTATGTAGTGATTGTCACGACGTCCAAGCAAAAAAGCGATATATAAGTGGATGAATCAAATACCTAAATTTAATCGGAAATCAAATTGTTCACAATCGTATCCGTTAGGGTTAATTGATTACCATTATCTTCACAAAAAATGTTCGTTCCAACAATTGCGCGAAAAGATTATTAAACGAGATATTGAGAAAGACGCGAATCGATGTCGCCAATACGCATCTGTGACCAGCAATAATAAAATAGAATGTCTTTGCGATTATGATCACTGAATCTGCGATTTCACAATACATCCCGTGCCTGCATTGTACGTTTCATCATCGACTGTAGCAATGTGTTTGTATAGTTGCATTTTGGGATTGTCTCTTATCTCATATCGCTGTCTCGTCATCTGATGTGGCTATTTAGCTAAACGAGATAAATATCTTTTCATTTTTGTACGAAATATATAATAAGTACCCCTCGGACGCCAAGGGGGCATTGAGCCCCTTTCTTAAAATAAACAAATAAATCACAAAAAAAAGTCACAGAACATAGAACTAAAATTTACAGCAAAATAAATTTCGTAAAAATGTATGAAAAAAGACAATTAAGAATTTTTCAAGGTCATTCAAGTTCCGTAGGGACCCTGCAGAAGGGTTGAAGTCAACTGAGGCCAAGGGTTCGCGTCTAAAAGTAAGGCTCTGTCCCTGGCATATATGGCATCGTAGGAATGGGGTAGATTGTTTAGTCAGTAAGAGTCTGACACTGTTTCCCGTGCCGACCAATGGTGGGATGATTTTTATCTACCATAAAAAAGAAAATGTTTTTCAAGTTGTACAGACGTATGTACACCCATTGTTTATGGAATTCACGCGGATCTTAAAAAAATGTTGACCAAACCGTAGGAGCCAGCAGGACCGATACACGCTAGGGTCACGGAGAATTTCTAAAATGGAAACCCGCGGTCCTAGAACGCAAAGGGCAATTGAAGGACATAGGTTTGGTTTTAGTCAGTCTGACACGCCCTCTCGTTCTACCATAGAGCGGTAGAAGTCATTACAAGTTATCCTACCTTTTTTATGGTAGGCAAAAATCATCCAATGACGAATCCCGCTCTTGGGCGGAGCGGGAAACAGTGCAAGGATCTTACTGACTAAACACCCCACCCTGATCCATCTTTGCCTCTCGCATTCGAGCCAAGCCTTCCTTTCAGAAAGAGACCCTGGGTCCAGTAGGACATGACCCTTTTGCACAGTCCCGGGGTGAGAAGTCGTCAAATATCTCCTCTGGCTTTGGGTGGAACAAGAGGAAGTGTCAGACTTTTACTGATTAAAACCCAGTTATGTTTTCTTTTGCATTTTGCGTTTATCAATCTGGTCCCTGCGTTCTCGCCAAACCACGAAAAAAAAAACATTTTGTTTTTCGAAGAACACTTGAATATTAAAAGCTGCAGAAATTGAAGAAATGTCGTCACACTATTGTAAATTTAGCTTATGACAATATCAGTGTCAAAATCGACACGGCTCGAAGCTATTGTCATTTTAATTATTACGTGTCTATAAAACGGGTTTGATGGGTGGGTGCCATAAATGTTTGTGTTGCAATTAAATTCTCAATTCTTTATTGCATTCCACAAAGTAGGCTTTGGTGGACATTATCATTAACATTCACCAAACGAAATAATCTCCCTCTCGTAGAGAGGAGGCCTGTATCCAGCAGTGGGAACATTACATAGAAAGGCTGATGATGAAAAGAAATAATTATGGACACATACACAAGCAGCAAAAGACGGATATAATTATGCGGAGATGAGGACTATTCATTTAAATATCTTATAATCTAGCCTAACATTTTTAATAGGTACCTTAGAGACATAATAGAAAGAGAATAGAGAAGAGAGAGCTTAAGAGTTTCATTTAGATACAATGTTATAAAAAATAATAATTAAGGAATAATAGTCTGTAATAATAATAATTAATAATGCCAATATTTAAAAAATGTAAAATATTCAATATGTCAATTAAAAGAAATATTTTTTAAGGACTTATCATCTAAATATTCATTTATTTATTTAAATAATAATTTATTTAAATTGACATTATAGTAACATTTACTTATTATTAACTTTTTTTAAAAGGATTTTTTTCTTCACTTATTGCTTCGGGTAACATATTGTATATTTTGATAGACATAACTAGAGGGCTTGTTGAATGTATTTTTATGAATGTCTTCTCGTTTGGTGTAAAAGTTTTTGTATGGTTGGGCAAACTTGCATATTTCAAGATTTTTAAAGTATGCATATACAAGGCACAGTTAGCATATGGAGATCTATGAAATGGGATTTGCAGCTGTCTGTTGTATATTTACTAGGATATGGAGCTATTTTTTTGAGCCGTCAACAATGGAAGTGCGTCTGAACTGTATCCCCACATTATTATGCCATAGCTAAGCCAACTGGGGCCAAGTGTTCGTGTCTGAAAGGAAGGCTCTGGCCCTGGTATATATGGCAACGTAGGAACGGGGTAGGTTGTTTCGTCAGTAAGAGTGTGACTGCTCCGCCCATGGTGGAATTCGTCATTGGTGATTTTTACTTAAGTACCATAAAAATATACCGACAGACAAACTAGAAAACAACGCGGCGACACTCATCAGACGCAGTTAACTTTCCTCGAGTTTCCACAATTAGCGCAATTTGCGTTAATGCGCCCGCGTTGGCGACGCTAGATAAACTCTTGCGCAGATCCGATCAGAACTATACAGCGTGTGACCGTTATAAGTGAGATGAAATTAAGATAATAATAAACGATAACCAAGACATTTATTAGTTTAATCCAAATGATAAATGATAATACATATTTATTTTTGGCAAATAGGTTTTTTATAACATTTTTACACGTCAGTTTAAACTAGATGAGTCCGGTGTTTCTTCTTCTTCTGTGTGTTTCCTAGCTGACTACCATGAGTAGAAACACCGAAAAAACTCAGGGATCAAAGTCTCTTTAAAGTCTATGCAGCGAACATTTAATAGTCAAATCATATGAGAACAATGCAGATTAGTGTCTGAGATGGTTAACAAGGGATGGAAATCATTAACATATTGACTATTTCAATATACAAAGATGAAAAAGTGAATTTTAATTAACAGTTATCAATTATGCCTGCGTAAACTATTATTAGTACCATTTTCCTCTTTATAAAGTTATTTACAAGATCAAATAGATTATCTTGTATGCAAATCAAGCGTTCATTTCCATGTAACTATGAATAATATAACAAATGGAGAGATAGCATGTTTTTGACAGATGATGTAATGGAGTTGAAGCATTACTCATCCTCGCTTTGGGTTATCGCAATTATAATTACGAATCAATTTTACTTTTTTTTTTGTGTGACTAGGTCTTTAAATATCTTGACAATTCAAGTGACTGTAAATGGTTTTTTACAAGCCTTTATTGAGTTTCATCTGTTCCGATCATCATCATGATTTCAGCCGAAAGATGTCCAGACGTCCTGTTGGACATGGACTTCCCCCAAGCGCCGCCACAACAACCGATCTTCTGCGCCTTGCATCCATCGGATTTCAGCAAACTTGAGGAATGGGGTGGGTCGTTTAGTCAGTAAGAGTCTGAGACTTTTTCTCGCCCCGCCCAATGGCGAGAATCGTCATTAGATGATTTTTCTCACCATAAAAAAACATCTCTAGAACCTGTACCTTGGTCACCGGCCCTGTGCCGATGTCTGTGATCAAATCCTGTAAATTAAATTTAAATCACTTCCCGGTTACTGATTGAGTCGAAATTTTGTGTCAATCAGATGACAATGCAAAATTGTTATGTCGTAGAGTTGATCTGATTATGGAACGTGATTCGTCGTGATGAGTTTTAAATATGTAGGTATATATTTACAGCGCTATATAGCTTTTTGTGAAAAAAAAATAATATTTTCATTGAAAATTTGTTTTTTATTTGATATAAACTAGTGCTTGACTACGTTCCCACCTGATGGTAAGCAGTGATGCAGGCGCACTAGTAAACTATTTTGGTTTACGATTAAACTATTTACGGGCACTTATGAATTGTAATTTCGCGAATTTGATTTTGGACAAAACTATGTAAGGCCATGTGAAATATTTGTAAAGGAAACTGTTGTTCTAGAAGCAAAGGGCTGAAGGATATAGGTGGATTTTAGGCAGTAAATGTTTGACAAGTTCTCATCATTTACATGAGTCAGTACTCTAAATAACATAAAATGCAATTTATGTACAAAAGCGAGCTTAACTGGCGGTTGACTTTTCTCCCAGCTTATTAGCTCCTCAATCTGTTACTGAAAAGAAGGTCCGACCCCAGTGAAAGCAAATAGTTCCTTGTTTTCTTTCGCCGGGATTGGACCTTCTTTTCGGGATAAGGATAGGTCGTTTAGTCAGGAAGAGTCTCACTCCCACTCCGTCCAAGGACGGGATTTGTCATTAGATGATTTTTTTCCACCATAAAAAAGGACAAAAGAAAAACTAATTAACCAACCTTACCCTTACCTGTCTATTTAATTTTAAATTTCTACATTAATTATTCCTTCATTGTGTATCTATGTGTATTAAATATGCTTTCATTCTTTCTTACTGTGTAAGTCATACAAGTAAAGAAATATCGATTTTATTGGATACTAGCAGTCATGAAATGCCAAATCACAGAATTAAAAACAAAATAACGCTTCAACTCATTGTTTTTTTTTTCTAAATCTAACAACATCCTATGTAAGATTTAACACGATAAATGGCGCCCATGGCGGTCCGGTACCGGTTTACATTCGAAACTTAAATCTAATTCCAGCTCAATATGATTCTAATTATAACTCTTATAGTTACGACTTGCAATAACCTATGGAAAGTAATACTGATTACAAAACTTTATGCTGGGAAGATCGGATTATGTAGAAAATCCAGTATTCTGTATTCATAAACTTGTTTTTCATCACTTCACAAAATCATCTACATAAACTGTAAACTGCAATATTAATTTGGTGAAAGCCTTGAACCATGTCTTTTTAAAATGCACCTATTTTCAAAGTAGTGTTTTGGTTCTTGCAAATTTTATAAAGGGTACGCACTTTTTTCACAATCTACTAAATATAATTCTTGGCAAAAGTGTTAAATTCGATTCAATTGCAGCTGTCGGTTTTAATTAAATCGAAGTTCTTTAATTTAATTTCATGTGGTTTTTTTTTATCTAGATAGAACAGATTAGGTACACTTTTGCTTTCATGGTTTTATTGATTTTTGTGCACCCGTTTGTAACGAGACGACCCATGACAAATATTACTGCTTAAATATTTAAGATCAAAACTTTTTTTTTTTTTACAATGAAGTGATGAGCAGCGAAATTTATGAGTGTTCTTAAAATTGTCCTGTTCTCTCTTGAACTATTTCAAATTTTTATTTAGCATATGAATCTTTACTCTAATATCCGTTGACGTCATTCGTTGTGATAAATGTTTGGCACTAGATGATTATTTAGCGCCGATAGTTTGTGCGCATGTCACTATCCCTCACTGTTTGACGTTATAAACATTTCAAACGTATTGTTATCATGTCATGCAGGTTTCAATGTTCAATGCTCTACCTTTTTGCCGCAAGATTTTGTGTTCATCGCTTTGAAGCTACAAATTGTTTTATAGTATGAATTATACATCAGAGCTATCACCGTTTAATCAAATGTTGATGAGCAATAGAATGTTAGCATATTTTTAGTAAACAACCCAATCATTGATTACTTTAAGTCCATTGGAATTGCAAACGACGAAGGAACGACCAATTTATTTACGCACCCACATTATGAATGCTTCGAGGTACCTATCTAATTAAAATTTATGCGCGTACATTAAGTTCTTCACTTATCTATAGTCCCCGCGTCTTGTTTATACTGCCAGTATAGGTATTTTAGAATCCGACCGCACTGACATGAACACTAATGTTAGTTTATTTTATTCTACAGTTGGTAGTAGTAGTTGCACGGTACGGCTGTGGAACCGGACTCGTGTTAATGCATAGGTACTTTCCAACCCTTCCATGAACGCGGCTAAATCTTTTATCGCTACCAAATCGTCTGTCGTAAATCCCAAGTCTCGGCCCATTGTTGCCGTACACGGTACTTATATGGGAGCGACCAAAATAAATCACGAACAAAACCATATCGGCGCGATCGTAGACTATCTCAGTCGGATCGACCGCGGGGGACTACATCGAGATACGGAGATATTACGCTATTGAATTAGCATTACCGCTGTTCTCGATATTGTTGTCCGCGGGCAGAAGCATGCCTCATAATTCAGTGTCACATTATTTTAATTTTCGTCGTGCGTCGCGCTCCTGGGGGATGCTTGCCGCGTCGTGCGAGATCTCTCTTCCCGATAGTATTAGACGCATAATCCTCACATCTCTGTCCACCGCAGGACCGCATGGCACCTGTGGCACGTGTAGACGGCATTTCCCCATGCTCCCGCGCTTTAATCTTTACGTATTTATATAGAGATGTCCATAAAAGATTACTGGTACGCGCCTTCATTATAAACGCATCAATAAATGCCATTGTTTTTGTTACAGGTGGCTCAGCGACCTGAATGATCTTGACATCGGCAGCTCCACCTATTAAACGTAAGTCAACAATATAATTAATTTTTGCAAGAAATCTTCCACTGTCAAGCATCGTTTCCTTGTGAGGTCATTGCTTTCTTTACTCAACTGTTATAACTCTATGAGTATGTGTTTAATGATATTCATTTGATACTATAAATAATTTATCTTAAAGCTTCATTAACCGAATATGTATTATTAATAACATATCTAACATCCAAAATTAACGTTTGATACGTTGGCCTGAATTTATAGATAGTTCAGTAAACAGTAAAGTTTCATTAGTTCGTAATGAACTCTCAAACCAAATCACTAACATTTAAGATATGAATCCATATTTTGTCAGAGATTGTTTTCTCGTCGAATGTATCATTATTGATTAAATGATAAATCCATCGATGCTCCTGACAAATAAAACCATTATTCAATTACGATCACGTCGCACGCTTGATACGATTGTCACTTGACCGGAGCGGACCCGGGGAATCAAATCAAACGTTAACCTCAATAATGGTATCGGTGATCTATCGGCTGAGGTTTGGTCCAATATTGGAGATATTGAATAATAATTGGTGCACACGAGGCGAGCAGGGCGGGCGTCACGATGGAGATGCTATCTGTCGAGCGTGCCGCATCCATCAGCTCTCGATGTGCCCTATCTGTGCCGGTATCGCGCGCCAACGATAACCATTGTCTTACCGGACGATTATATCGGCGAAATTTGTGCTCGCCTCCGATCGACCGTTTGTCTTTTGCCGCAAATGAGCCGGATAATGGAGGACGCCGCATAAAAGGTGCGCGTTTGTGCTAAACTTTTGCTTAGTCATTAATATGCCGTGGGAACGGAAAGTGTTCGACACGAGACATCTAATTTCGTTGCTCAATAAACTCATATTCAATAGGTACGTGCATAATGACTACAGCGAGCTTGCAATGCTTTTTATAATTATGTGGTCACTGTATATTAAATATATTCTGCGCCAATAACTGCAGTTCATAGCCAATCTTGAATTACGTGATAATTTATTCATATTTTAATGAAATTCCACTGCAGTATTGATCTTTGAACTGTTCGGCTCGAAATATGTACGTGCCTAATAGGCCGAAATGCAATATTTCATATCCGGGATAGAGGTTCTGCGGACATTAACTCGGGTGGCTCATGCACAGTTGACAGCTACAATGTGCACGCATTTAAGCGCAGTGCTCCCGTTCGCGAGCGCGACCACTTAATAGCATTAGTGTCATTGTCTCGCGGTCATTAATAAGGCACTGGACAGTTCTATTGGCCGGCACGCCATAACGGGCCTAACCGTGTTCTGGCCCCGTGTCACGAATTTGTATCCTAATGGCCTTAGGGGGAGTTACGATCGCAGACTCCAGTGTTCCCGGATATCTGGATAGCTACGCGCTACGACCTACCTATGGACAATGGTGTATGGTTTCAGTCTGCGTTTTATTAGCTATCGTGCATTTAATTTCTTGTTCGAATTAATCGAAATTGGCTGCGCAAGCGTGTCCTTCTGCTTCTCTTTGTATAGCTACAGTAGACGCAGTTGTTAATGATTTTGCAATTATTGCTGGACAAGTACCGGATGTAGCTATTGTTATGCTTTAAAAGTGTAAAATAATGCAGCCTGCATTACATAATTGCGGTTTCGTTATGACGTATCATCTTTGAAATATTGTCGCTTTCATTACAGTTGATCCGTCTCTAGTAAGCTTATTGAGGATTAATTGCATTCGTGGTTCAGTATAATAATGTTTCTTCATCATCTCTTACATTTAAAGTGGTCGTTTTATAATTAGCCCATTATTACCTTTGACACAGATTCATTTTATAGTTACAGCCGACAATTGCTAAATCGCTGCTTCAATTCTAACCGACAGCTGTAAATCCATTTAAATGGTGTGGAGCGTTGCACGCGTACATCAATTAAGTCCAATTAGGGCACAACTCGCAGCACCTCTTTGATACACCGACGACGGATTAACTACCGACTTCTGAATTACTCCGATTTGTCGATAACATCCAATCGCTACTATTAACAAATCAAGTCGTGTTTATTTATAGTAAAGACGAGGGAGCCAGATAAGGCATCACTTTCCAGGAAGACAAGATTACGAACAATTAATTATAATCTCTAAGCATCATTGGCGAGTTCTCGCGCTTGTTGTTATTACGCGTGCTAATAAGAGCCGATGGTATATTTCTTAATTGCCCGTTGCATGATACGGGCACTATCGGAGCACTATTTCCAACATAATAAGCATTATCATAACAATAACAAGCTAGTAACTTGCGGCATTCGATGTGCTCATGACGGGAACACGATAACCCGACAAACCGTCTCAGTTGGATTTTGTGCAAGAAGCTATACACAACACTCGTGTGCGCTGAACAATATTTGTTAAATAAAATTCTAGTTGTAGTAAGCAAAAGATACAAAAAATTGTGATTACCATTCGGAGAGTGCAATGTGTTAGTGATTGTGGATATCTAAATCGAGTGTCTCTGTGAACGCGAAGTGCGCGGGAACTACATATTATGTGAGTTCTTTTTTCTACTTTTAAATAGAGCTATCATCGATACGATAAGTCAACAATGATCCGCTTGCATCACTTTCTTGGTCAATAGATATTTCAAAATCTCCATCTGTGATTGATGGTTCTAGTAATTTACTTTTGAAATGTATAATTAGGCTATTGTTACCTTTGAACGTTCAATAGTAAGTTTACTGAAGTTAAATTATAAGATGTGGAGTTCTTCGTTGAATGAGGTTTTTTTCCGTTTGAGTGAATGGGTCGTTCGCCATACGATCTCAATTTCCCAGCAGGCAGTGGGATCATCAATCATCGTCTTGTTTGTCGAAGGACAAAGATATGGTGTTTATGTAATCTTCAAACTTGGTCTTTTGAACTGTCTGACACTTTAGTGTTTGCGAAAGTTTCTTTTGTTCGTCCAATTGGTTAGGTATGTTGTGCAAAAGTAAGTTACCTACTCTATTCAGTACAAATCGGTGGACAGTTGAGTATGCGTTTGATAGATCATTACATCAAAGATATAATTCGGTTTATATTTCATTCAATTGATTCATTTTTGTTAGAAACCTGTTGTGTTCCACTGCAGGGCAAATGTTTTGCGGTCTTCACTTTTCTCTCGGTAAGTTTCAAACCCACCAGACCAGGTCACCTCGTTCTGGGCTTATCCCTTCGTCGATTGTTTTTTTTTCAACTGCAATCTGATGTTGCTTTCGCCCATTAATTTTGCAATATGTGGCAGATCTGGTCTAGTTCTTTTAAGTTGGGGGTTTGATTGCCAGGCACATTTATTTTTGAATGCAACGATATGCTTGAAAGTTAATACAGAAATAGCATGATAATTGATTAATTACATATTAATAACAATTGGTGAGTTAATTCAATTTCACTGCTATTTGGATGATAAGGATATTTGCTATTTGCTTTCATAATATTCTTATGCATTTATTTATAGAAAGAAAGAACCTTGGGACCTTGAGATCCTGGACCATCGTAAGGCGTGCGAGGAGTCGAAATTGACTCGCAGAGGCCCTTTTAGACGCTTTTAATGAAACGTAATGCTCACCGGTGATTATCCCTGTACCTACGCGCTATGTTAGTGCATCCAAGGACAACCCCTAGTTGGAGAGATTACGACTTCTCTTACGATCATCGGTTCTACGGCATAATTAATTCAATTAACTTTGACACTGACATCATCTTTATTGTTATTGTTATTATTTTTCCTATAATATTTTAAAGAATTTTATTTGACAACAATGAAGAATTATGTGTCTTTTAAATCAAATGTTTTATGGTAATGTTATGATTGTCTCTGAGTGTTGCTGCGTCTCTGGTGAGATCTGTAACAAAATATAAACCAACATTTACTTATCAGTAAACACATATCTACACTACATGAATAATATTAATAATAAAATATATTTAATTACTTGTTATAATTAGCTACATCAATATTCCTCACTGTCACTTGTCTCTACCTAATCTGAAATTCTTAAGCAATACATTGTAGGTACTTGACGTTATCTTTGACCGGAATGAGTACTTCACTAAGTTATAATCAGAAATTAATATGGAAGTGATATTACAAATTGAATATATGCTTTAGAATACACCTTACACACTTTAGGAACTCGGTTAATCAAACAAGTTTAATTAAGCTAAACGTTTGATAGGCTGGTGCCAAAGTGTAGGCCTGAAAAATAGTTACAGTTTTTAGTTACAACAAATAACGAAGTACGAAAATTAACCTTTGGAGTATCGTAATTAATAGATGTGCGTAAGACAATAGGTGCAAACGCTGGCATTGTGCACGTGAGGCTCAAGAGTTTAATGTGTGTGTTTTCGGCACGACAACGTGCGTCTCTATCTCTTCGCAAATCAGAAATTTTACGCCTTGTCATAGTCATAAAACCTTAATCATCAAACGCTTTGCAAAGGCATCGGAATCATACAGCAGAACTAGTCATTAATAACATGATAGTAATGACAACATATATAAAGGCAAATACAGTTCAAAAACTGTTCCAAAACTGTTCCGCGCGGTGATATTGGAGTCATATGAACACGTTCTTATAAAAAAGTAGTTGAAAATGAAAACTGTAGTGGTGATTTGCATGTGTGTCTTACTTTTTGGAGTGAAAAGGTATTCTTTTATATATAATATTTGCTTTAATTTTATGTTTGTCCGTGTCTATTTGATTTTCCTTGAGGACAATTAATAACAAGTTGTATTCTTTATGTCTATTAGTTTTTGCTTCTGAATTATTGAATTCAATCATTCTGGAGCAAAAACTAATAGACATAAATGATTGCCTTGCCAGGTTTAACAGATTTTAGACAATCTTTCCTTTCAACAACTCTTTCATCAATTTGTTTTATTTCCGTAAAGTTTTATTCTTGATCCCTAATCGAGGCTCCTCAATGCCAAAATGTTTCAATTAGATAATATCCAAAAGATGTTTATAATTTGTGTCTAAAACTGTTTGAAATATGTGTGCTTCGTGAGAAGTTTCCAATTTGTTCTGTATTTACTCCTCCTTTTGTAAGAAGGTTTCTGTTTGGTTGTATTAAACTTAATCCTACCTTTATGCCAATCGACTTTATCTTTGGTGATCCCTTTATTTTCTTTTTAGTTTTCCGTATCATGTTTCATACAATCCTGGTATCTGTTCTTGGGTTTGCCAGCTTCTTATTTTGCTAATTGTGATATCTTCCTTCATAAAGATTTGATATATCCCCGTAGGTAACGTGAAAGTGAAACCCAGGGCCTTCAAACGAAGGCAAAGAAGGAACAGGTTTTTAATTAATTCAAGTCTGACACTATACCCCATTTTTTATGGTAGGTAAAAATCAGACAATAACGAATCCCGCGCCTTATCTTACTGACTAAAGTGTTTCGCCCAGGAGGTTTTTTTTATACTGGGTACTTGTAATTTGTATGTACTATGAATTTTAGCGGACCCCGGGCACCGAGGTGAAAGCCAAGGTAGCAACCGGGACTTACGCTAGGCTGATGATATGAATTTTATCCGAATTAAACCTTATTATTATATATACAACCTTTCACATTTCCATGACTAGTGTATCAACTATACAGTTTATTAAGATATCCTACGTTTTTTGCATAAAATTTAAGCAGGTTAACCCCGAACGGATAGACTTAAAATAGTTAGCTGTTTTGATTAACGATTCTGTCATGCGATCACAGGTGATATATGTATTGGCAATGGAGAGGGTATTCTCTTTAACACCTCTGACTCAGTATTATACTGGGAACTTCTTGAAACCCGCTGGCACGTCTAATGTTAAAATATATTTCATACAGTTACTCATTTGCTTAACTAATAGTTCAAATTATTTTTAATAAGTCATCTTTATCCTCTTTCCTGACCACATTTTATTTGGTGTTAGTGTAGCATGCTTTCATTTTGTTCTTTTTTATTATGCTGTCATTTTGCCTTCCATCTATTTGATTTAATCATTTCTTTGGTTTCCCTCTACCATTGTAGCTTCTAGTCATCTATTCTGTCTCATTAGGTACTGGT
Source organism: Mythimna loreyi (assembly GCA_029852875.1). Classification (NCBI taxonomy): domain Eukaryota; kingdom Metazoa; phylum Arthropoda; class Insecta; order Lepidoptera; family Noctuidae; genus Mythimna; species Mythimna loreyi. The sequence goes on along the minus strand of CM056780.1, from coordinate 15,677,186 downwards.
ATCATGTTAGATCCGTTCAGGAAATAGATTAGGGACAATAAGGCCAATCTGCAGCAGCAGAACATGCTATTTTTTTTATAAATTACTGCAATTATGAAAATAAAATTTTATTGCAGATAACTTTTTCAATTAGCATACGTCCAAATTATTTTAATATCTCGCATGTATGGCTGTTACAGTAATCAGTATAAGTTGGAGTTTAAAATCAAATTTAGCACGTCAGTGTTTATCGTATTATATTTTTAGTACACCTACTTGTTATAGTAAACACTATTATTAGATACAATAGTCATTGTTGTCCTTTTGTCTTTAATTTATTTCATGTTAGTTTTTATTATAATTACACTTTTTATTGTTATGCTGTATTTAGTTAAAACTGCTGTAAAATTGTACATAATTGCTTTAGAGAATTCACAATTTTAATTTTGCGGCAGCCTGAAGGTGCGATTTAGTCTCGGGTTTTTTTTACAACGTTAAATACTGCTTTAATTACGTTGTATTTACATCTCGTACGAGTTTCCTCGTTAGCGCTTTAATTGCTTATTTACTCGTCTGTTTTATTGATGAGCTTTGACGTGCAGCTACGTTATATATTAAGCCTATACATCTACATAGTTGTACGAGTAAGTGTCGCCCAACACTCGCTCTTATCGCTGCAACATTACTAATTTCTTCTTATCTCACTGCACCACTAACAATTATTTCTTAAATTATCGCTTCGTCTTGTTTTAGTTACGCTCCATTTGTTCTTTATACAACATTATTTTTACCTTCTATATCTCAATACATAATGGAACTACGACTACCATCAATGCATGACCAATCATTATTTCCGAAAGTACGTTCTCCAATAGTAAGACTTTCTCTGAAAACGCGAGAGTTTTTCTTACAAACTTAAGATGCAATATTTTTTACTAAAAGTTAGGTTTATTCCTCATCCGTTGGAAAGTTATTTTCTAGCCGAGGTTTTACACCGTCGCAGGCGCAGCGCGATGCAAATGAACAGGCGGTTGAAGTGCGCGGTGTGCTTGCGCTGTGTCACTCGTGTGACCCGGCGGCATTCGGAATACATTACCGCGCCGTAAGACAATTGAGTAAGTGTGGCGTCGATCATCGGCGACGCTTCTATAATTGTACGGATGGTTTATGTGTGTGAGGGTACCCTTTCGCTTTTTGCTAGAAATGCGCTGTGGTTTACGATACGTTCAATTCAACGGTTAGGTTTGTGCATACTTATTCTTGGGAGAGCGGCTCTAGCTAGTTTTTTCACAACTATCTTGGGGTTGGCTTCCAGTTTAACAGGGTGAGACTGAATACCTGTGAACTCTACCGTCGTATCGTCGCCTCGCCGTACACCCGTGTACTCTATGTTTGAAATTATCGTAATTTTGAAAGCATCATGTAGAGCGGTTCATTTAAAATTCAAAATTTAATTAATGATTCCTTCTTAATATTAAAAAGGCTGATGATGATGAAATAATAGTAGCTATGACTAACTAAATTAAGGTAAATTGAGATTACAGAGCAATTTATTTATTCTATTTTTATAATTAATTTGCTTAATTTTTGTTATTGTGATTTAAATAATTTTCATAAAGTTTATATACTTCTCATACATAAATTACATGAGTATTATCGGTAGGAAATGGTGGTTAAATTTGTGATGGTCACATCCTATCGGTATGGCTAACCATTTTCCTATTGTAGTGGTTAGGAACGTGATAAATATTTAACTATTCACAGATAATAATGTTTTTCTCACCTAATTATAACTATAAAAGTTAATGTAAATGTTTGTCATTCACCATTACTTTATTAATTGTGCTTCGACATAGAGTGTTTAACATCTTTGTTAAAAAGTATATTAGTGCAGTAAGTATACAACAAAACGAGTGTAGGTATTTGTTGTGCCTCGATGTGCGATTTTGCGTATTTTTCATTGGCCATGGGAAAAAAACAGAAGATTTTCAAAAATACTTAAAAGAAAATGGTGCCATTTCATCTGTAAAAAGTGAATTAGTTGTTAAAGTTATTAAAAAATAATAGTTCCGGTATAATTGAATTAAAGAACGTTTTTCAAGTAAATATACAACTTGGTTGGGCACACACTCTTGTTTAACTTTATTTACTGGCTATAAAAAAAAAGAGAAATGCCTCTAATCAGGGTTGATTCGTTCATCAAGCCCCAAGAGGACACCGGTGTCCGCACACCTATTGTCTTTTAATTGTGTCTGTAATTAGGTAATCGAAAGTTTAAAGTAAATACCTTACAGCTATTTACTTTAATTAACAAGATACAGATTTTTGAGACAGTACTCACGGTTCTGGCCCATAGGGCGTTGTCTCCACATTTGCTTCTCTTGCTCTACAACCTGCCACAGTAGCACCTCCTCACATCTTCCCGCGCACTTCAAGGAGTTGTCAGCAAACCGTAAGGACCCTGCAGAAGTGTCGAAGCCAACTGGGGTTAAGGGTTCGCGTCTAAAAAGAAAACGCATGAACGGATTTTTTTTTAAAACGTATGAACGGGGTGGGTTATTTAGTCAGAGTCTGTTACTATCTCCGCCCTAGGGCGGGTTTTGTCATATGATGATTTTTTCTCACCATAAAAGAAACCCCTCATATAACCCAACTAAACATAGCACACTAAGTTTAGTTATATCTTTATCTTGCATGAAACTCTCTTCTCTGGTAAAAGTCAAAATTTGAATTCTCTCCTATATTTTGCATTCGGTACTGTCGATGGATTTTAGAGTTTCAAAGACTAGAATGATTGATTATCATGAAGTGTAAATGACTACGGATGGCAGTGATTGATAACCTGTCGACTAATACATACTCAACAGAATAGTGGAAAAGTGCAAACAGAAGAGGTATCCGTGATAGTAGAGCTGCCGTTAGTCCGGAAATCCTGGAAAATAGAATAGAATAGAATAGAATAATAAAACTGGTATCAAGGACCTAATAGGTATCAGTGGTACTCAACATTTTTTCCAAAAGGATTTCAAACAGGATTAAACCAAGGAGCCACAAAAAAAAATATAATAAAAATCATTTCAAAGGTTTTCGCAATTGTTACATATTTTAAAAACTTCTGAACGCGAAACGATCGTAACTTGGTTAGGGGGCAGAATTGTACGTTCTACGTTCAAATCTCGACGTCGATATGGACGTCGCGTTGCGTTCGTGACGTGGAACAAGTGTACAGTACGGCTGTCGGTTCTTGGCGAGTCTGAAGTCAGGCTCTACGAATTTTAGCGCTTGAAAACTCGTAAAAATAAATGCAATTAGCAGCTGTTATGGCTGTTAAAAACTTATTGGCACTTATAAAAATAAGTGCCAATAAGTGCAAATAAAACCTCTATTTACAAGCTTTTATTTACTTTCACCTGTCCCGTTGTCTGTCGTTCTGTAATCAAATCTTGCAACTTAAATTTGATCCACTTCCCGGTTTCCGATTGAGCTGAAATTTGGTATACACGTTTAGTTCGGATGACAATGCAATATTATGATGATATGGAGCTGATCTGATGATGGGATCGCGAGGTAGCCACAGGAACTCTGTAATTAAACGGCACAACCACGTCGAGTTTGGGCTCGTGTGAATCGTCTTGACGAGTTTTATTTATATAAGTATAGACCACCGCTATAAAAGCTTGTTATGAAAAAAAAAATTTTTCATTGAAAACTTGTTTTTGTATGAGTTTTCAAGCAATAAAATTCGCAAAGCCGACACGCCAAGATCCGACGGCCGTACTGTAGCTCTACAAATTTTGTTTCCATTATAGAATGTAGGGAGACCGATGCGCCCAGATCGGCGTGTGCGCTATATAGTTCTAGCATTATTCAACGCGCCCTTAATTTTCTTAGCTGGTGTAAAATTCAAAATTGTTTAAAATAAAGTAAAAACAGACTGGTCAATAACAATAATCCATATTAATCCAAAAATACAAATATCCATAATAATCCCGATTGAGTATATCTGATCTTAACACTAATTAGAAATAACCAGTCAGTAGCACAAGGCATGGACTAACCGTTTCAACTCTTTCAAGACATTCATAACAGCCAGTTGTAAACTTAATATGCTAAACATTCATTCTCATCTATTAGCAGAAATATAAACACTTCATTGCTTGTGTCCGGTTTGAAGACAAGATATTAATCGTAATAGGTATGGTTTTGTTCAATGAACTCTTGTTAGTATATCTTTTCAATATTTTATCTACCTACACTCAGCGGCAATGAAGTCAATTGGCTACTTGCCTGTTTATTTTTGTACAATATTTTGTACTATACAACAGATAAAAAAATATCTGAGAAGAGATATTGCATCGTAATTAGCTATGAAATGAAGCAGCAATCATCCGTACATATACATTTATATTTCTGAAGAAGAGATGGCGAGAGGTTCCCAACATCTCGCCATCTCTTTTCTATATGCGTAATCTAGCGGCAGTGACGTCACATTGCAGTTAATTTTTTTCTTTTTTTCTCTGTCTTGACAGTTTCCCTTTCCACGAGTTTTCAAAGGTTCTTACTTAAAAAAAAATGTCATGTACCTAATTTGAAAGTTAACATTATATGAAATCACTAGCTTCTGCCGTTTTATCACCTTACAGGGTGAGTTTTGGTAAAATCTCTCTTAATGTTCGCCCAAGTCACAAAAAATGCTAGTGCAAAAACTGTCATGCTCCTAGTCCCGTATTCGGCTGTACGTTGATATGTCAGTCAGTCAGATTCTCCTTTTGTATAATTGTAGATTCACTTAAACCAGAAAAGAGAACGAAGCTACTTAAAATAAAACCTATCCATTTATTAAAAAAAATACAAAGAATAGCTTCCTTATAAAGGCATTGCCGCTAAGAGTATCTGAGCTCAATATAGTTCTTAGGTTAATAACCTATGTTTCTAGATTTAATTAGGAGATAATTATTTGCGTTTGAGTATTTTTCTATCGTAAACTGGTTCTTTCCAGCTTTGTTGAGGTAGGTTGATGATCTCAATTTTTTAATTAATTGGGTAAAGCTTAATCAACAAAAACAAGTTTTCTGGGTCAGGTTACAACTGCGCGTGCTACTAAAATTTTCCTCCATACACACCGTTTGCTACGAAGTTGACTTATATGAGATATAATTTAATTTATTTATTTAATCTTTATTTACAGTCACTACTGTCCATAAATGTACGTAGCATTAAGTCATTAATGCAACGAGGCATTCTCTACCAGTCAAACTTTTGGTTAAAAAAGACAACACTGTACAAGTAATGCCATCGGATCATGGCGAGTTTGAAGTAACGCTCAGCGAATTTTCAAGCGCTAAAATTAGCAGAGCCTGACTTCAGACTCACCAAGACCCGACTTCCGTACTGTAGGTGTGCACAATAAATAAATAACATATACTTCAAATATAATGAAATTTGAGAATGAAAGTTCAAAAATCATATTAAGCGGGTCCTAACCAAAAAAGCATATTATAAGGTTAAGGATTATGTAGAAGACAAGCTTGTTTGGCAATAACTGCTCCTGCACATGTGGCTCCCTGGTAACTCATTCATGTTGTGTAATTGTGTCTATTAACTGCTCCATCTTTGTTTCCATATACACATTTTTTTTTGCTTGACACATTGCTTCTGCAATATTTATATTATTAAGACCAAAAAAAATTTTTTAATCCAATAATAATTTATTGTGTTAGCATCCCGCAGTGTAACTGTTGTAGTGATTGGTGTATTTTTTTTTTCTCATACATTTTTAATTTTTTTTTATATATAATATTTTTTTACAATTCACGTTGTAAAGTAAGAACACTGTAGACTTAGTAAATCCTATTACGATTCATTATTTTTATTGTGCTTTTAAGTGCAATATTGACTGGTCTACACTGTTCTTACATAATGATATAAGTACTGTAACAACGAAATATTGTTAGAAATCATTTTTTTTAAAAGAGTAACCATGGAGTTTCTTACCGGTTCTTCTCCATAGGAAACGACCAATTTGGAACCGTGCACTAGCTTCTGACGTTTTATAAGTGCCCATGTAGGCCTATATGAAATAAAAACCATTTTGATTTTGATTTTGAATGATTTTGATAATGCAGCATCAGTAAAACCTGATAACCTGATGATGTTTATTTATACTTTAATGATGTTCTTCTCGTCTTGAAGGTTGAACGGATTTGGATTAAACTTGGCACAGGAGTAGGTCGTGTCCTGGATTATGTTATGTCTGAATATGGTTTCCGCACTAAGTCCTTTGCGGACCATTGTATTGTAGGCCATGGCGGCCATAATTTTTGGTGGGCTTTCCAATCAGCCCACCTCTCCAAAGAGTGATTAGGCCTCAGATTTTCTAGGGCGTCAATAAGGGAATTCAGGGATCTTAAGGTTCGTGTATGAGTATCAGTGCTGTGCAGTCTAGAAGAAATTGTCTAAAAACATGTCCTGGATTTTTTATCCTATATGTAAAGAAAATAGAAAAGAATATATTATTGGTTTGATTACCATTATTGCAGTCTTTTTCTATCCACAATCTAGTACAGTCTCGTCCCTTTTGTGACATACATATTGAGGATTTTTTGTAGGTCGGAAATCATCCTTTCTTAAATTCTTTTTTCTTTCATCGGACAACCCTACGCACGGCGTCCGGCGAGTATCCATCCTTACGTTGTTGAAACCTCTACGGTTCGGAGCCATCATCCAATAATAAATCCCGCCCTTGGGTAGAGCGGGAAATAGTGTCAAACACTTACTGACTAAACCACCTACCCTGTTCCTACTTTGCCTTTATACCGGAGCAGTGCCTTCCTTTCAGACACGAACCCTTGGCCCCAGTTTTTTTTACCCACGTATGTCGTGGGTGTGTTCACAAACACGTAACACGTAATATCACATATACAAGATACCCAGACTCGGAACACCTACCTGTAGGCAATAGGAATATTTGTTCCGTGCGGAGTCGAAACCGCGACCCTCAGCGCGGCAGTCAATCACTCAACCACTGCGCCAGCTGAGCCGTCTTAGTTAGCTTCGACCCTTCTGCAGGAAGGTGCTGCGCGTAACTATAACAAATGGATCAACTTGTTTTTTTTTTTGTTAGCATATTCTGCCCCACTCTTGGGCAAAGGCCTCCCTCCATTTCCATCCATCGCGGGTTTGCGCTTCCTCTTGCCAGTTCGGAAAAAATCTGTCTAGCTCATCGCGCCATCTCCTTCGTGGTCTACCGTCAACTTATTTAAATGTGTAATTTGGTCCGCAGTGTTAGCATGGTGGTGGTGCTGAACGGCGTGCTCGCGGACGAGTGCCCCACGTCGGTGCGGGCGCTGCTGGTGGCGCACCCCGGCTACAGGGACGCGGCCGCGCAGCTGCTGGCCGCGGCCGCCCGGGTCGTGCCGCCCCCGGGCCTGCTGTACGTGGGCCAGAGAGAACTGGCCGCTGTTGTGCCACATGACAGTTAGTATATTTACCTAATATTATTTATTAATTTATTTACTAGCTTTTGTCAGCGGCTTCGCCCGCGTAAATAAATTATAGCCTATGTCACTCAGGAGTAAAGCAGCTTTCTATTGTTGGTAAATTTTTTCCAATCGGACCAGTAGTTCCAGAGATTACCTCCTACAAACAAAAAAAACAAACTTTATCTCTTTATTATATTATATTAGTGTAGATTACTAGCGACCCGCCCCAGCTTCGCACGGGTACTGATATTGAATATATTATGCATGTATTATGCACATAAATCTTCCACTTGAATTACTCTATCTATTAAAAAAAAATCGCATCAAAATCCGTTGCGTAAAGATTTAAGCATACATAGAGACAGGCGACTTTGTTTTATACTATGTAATGATAAGTGCGAACCCGCGTCCAACTGGTGCAACACATTACACTCTAGGTGGAAGTAATCATTCTAAAAATCTTAGCAAAGGGGTTAAGTTAAGCGGTTTCAATTAAACAAGTTTTCAATAATAATTTTTTTTTCATAGCAAGCTTTTATAAGGCAATATATAAGTACCTATATAATCAAAACTCGAGAGCAGTGGGGGCCGAGTGGTAACGGCCCCGGCTTACGAGTCTACCCTTGTACTAAGTTTTATCTAAATCCATTCAGCAATTTTTGCGTGAAAGAGTAACAAACAACCATACAAACTTTCGATATAACTAAACAAGCCTTTTTGTCTGTATTTCAGAAAATGTCAACATCATAGGATCAGACGACGCCACATCATGTATAATCGTCGTTGTCAGGCATTCAGGTAATTTGACATCTCATAATTTATTTATAATATAATTAAAATTAACTTTTATATCTTGTTAATGTGCTTTATATGTGTTAATTCGAATTGTCGGCGGCATTTTGTTTCATTCTATACTGTCAGTGTAGATAGATATACAGTATCAGCCCTTCTCTTTCCATCCTCACGAAAAAAAAACCAAACTAAACATGTTGGATTCAGCGCCATCTAGCGACTATTGCGGCAGTCAGGTGCAAAACTTTCCCCTTAAGTATTTTTCCTATTATACAATAATTTTAATCTCCACTTTCCAGGTTCAGGCGCAGTAGCCCTAGCCCACTTAGACGGCTCAGGCACCGCGGAGGCGTCAGCCGCAATGGTATCAAGAGTCCAGCAGTTGGCAGTAGGATACCCTGAGGGCAGGCTCGAGCTACAGCTGGTTGGAGGCTTCACAGACCCACACCGCTATTCCGATGAGCTGTTCGCGAATATTATGTGTGAGTTGAACTTAATAAAAATATATTTTCAATAGTAGTGCGGAAAAAAAAAACCATAAAACAAAAATTCACACGACTGGAATGAAGCTGTTGAGATGGGCAGGGGGTGTCATCCTCAACGACAGATTTAGAAATGAACATGTGCGTGGAAGTTTTAAGATCCGCCCAATTGGAGAAAAACTCAGAGTAACTCGACTCAGATGGTATAGTCATGTAATGAGAAGGTCTGAAGAATATTCATTGTCATAGTTTTTTATTGGTAAAGGATTCTTACAAGTCATTCGTCAGTTGTTCGTTAATATATAACTAGGCTAGTCCTTCACATCAATACTGGTCCAAAAAGCGTGGTAGACCCCTCCTCACTTTGGAAGTCTGTAATTAGCAATAACCTAAAGAAAGCCCAAGTTAATTACTCAACGACCCAGAACCGAAACGTCTGACGAAAAATGGCAAGGAGAGCCGACCCCAAATGAAATGGGATAAGGTTAGGCAAAAAGAGAGAGAGAGACAGAGTGGAGGTCAGTGCGGGTTAGTGCCACCAACCCGCACTGACCTCTACTCTCTGGGCCCGTTGTGGTGGATCCCTTCTAGCTCATCTCCTGTCCAGAGGAGGCCTGTGTTCTAGCAGTGGGAAAATCAAAAAGCTGATTATACTATTATGCTTATGCTATTTTCGAGGAAGGTTTTGACCTAATGGCGGCTTAGACTAAACCAAATAAAGGAGAAAAACAAAGACGTTCAAATGCACGGTGGGATGCCAATATCGTCAAAGAGGTGGGAAACAACACATGGGCGTGTGCCTTTAGCCCAACTCATTATGGGCGATTACAGGCTAAAATGATGACAATCAAGGGTATCTAAAGAGAGATACTATATCATCAAATTGTTCTACTGCTTTGGCTGTAGCCAATCAAGGGGAAATAACAGAGCTTTTACTGACTACAAAACGAACTTCTCTCTCAGTTGCAACGATAAAATCCTACAATTAGGATTCAAACAAGATGTTAAAAGTATTATGAATGCTAACACACTATTCAATTTGCCGTCAATTTAGCTGCGCGCTTGAAGCGCCATCTGTCTGTTATGGCTAACAGTGTGTACCTACGATAAGTCTACTGTCTATATCAGCAATTACAATTAGGTATACTTTTTTTTTAATTCTGGATAGGCTCGCGTTTGACCACAGTCTCGCCTGATGGTATGCGATAATATGGTCGACGATGGAGCACGCTTGCCTACAAGTAACCTATTCACTCTTGACTTAAAGACCCTAGTTTGTACTTGACTTTAGTCGACTGCAAACTTGACAGTAAACTGGATCGTCTGAGGTAGACCTTAAGGGAGAACTCGTTGAGAGGAGCTTGTTGCTAGTTCTTGACCGTTCTTTTAAACTCTTGAGCCCCAGGGAACGCCGGAGTTCGCACACCTATTGTTCTTTAATTGTGTCTGTAATTACGGTAGTCGAAAGTTTAAAGGGAGTTTCTCTTCTGACCTGGCCCATCAGAAGCAGTTTTGCCGATTCAGTCTGTTCCTTACAGACGAGAAGAATTTTCTCCACCATATCTTCTGCTAACATCTTCTGTTACAAGTAATATATCGTATCATTGTTCCGTTAACGCTATAACAATGCTCACTCGGAAATAAACAATTAGAATTGACGTAGAGGTCATCCGGTGGACCGTTGTCAGATTGCCAGCTCGAATATTAGCGAGGGTGCGTGGGCGCAGCGTCTATTGTTGCGTAGCGCGTTCCGAGGACCTGACGAGAATCGTGACTCACTTTTGGACGTATTGATATTTATTTTTTAAGAGTTTATGACTGAGAGACTGGTTTCATTGACGCTAAAAGAGAGTTTGACGACAAATGTGATGAACGTAATAAATACTTTGATTTAAAAAACAATAATATAAAAGTTAAACGCTGAATGTGTCGCTAAGCGCAAATCTCGAGAACAGCGGAATTGATTTCGCTAATTCTTTTTTTGTTGTCAGAAGGAAAATCATTTCATCATCATTTCAGCCGAAAGACGTCCAATGCTGGACATAGGCCTCCTGTTGTCAGAAGGAAAAATAGGATAGAATGGAGTAGAGTAGACTAATCAGTCGACATAAGCGAAGTCACTAGTAAAAGCTAGTATACATATAACTCTCATTGGAAGTGAGCTTGCATACGATTAATAACCATTGAGGCTTTAAATTATTGAAAACTTTTGTATTTATATATATTTTTTATTGTATTTTTGTTTTTGTATTTATATATTTTTTATTGTATTTTTGTTTTTGTATTTATATATTTTTGTGTAGAACAGTTAACACATCAACAGCCATCTAAGAAGTTATTTTTTCTTTATTATCGTAGTAAAGTTCAATTACTATTGTTACGAAGTAACTTAAATAGGATAGATCTTTATTATTCTACCGTAATAACTCAACTGCTGATTAATAAAATACCCGTTAAACAACGCTGTGACAGAACCAATTTTATTTTAATTGTTGATAGATTTGCGCTTGACCGCTATCTCACCTGATGGAAAGTGACGATACTGTCGACGATGGAGCGCGTTTACCTAGAAGTAAAATATTCTGTCTAGACTTAAATATGGGTTGTAGCGAAACACGGACTCCAAGATCCCATGATGACTGCCCCATCTCATGATGTACAAATCAGATTTAATACTTGGGATCACATTTTCGTTCGGTTTTGTTACTCCAAATCCTATTCATTCTTTGGGTTAAGCCCCGTTTGGTCTCAGAGCGAGACAGGAGCTCATCTGCTTGTAGCTGCCTAGTGCTCGCTGGATACAGGGCAGTGTATTTGGTGAACTCAGCTACCCTCCACGTAATTGTTAGGATACCAAGGAACTGCAGGCCTTCCTCGAGGGTGGGGTGGATTGAATGACACTATCCGTACACAGAATTCAACAAACGCTGTGTTAAATGGGTGCATGCGACGGGCACTCCTCACGGAAACCGAATTATTACCTGCGTAGTGTCGCTACTTCAACTTTAACGGTGTGCATGTAGTCGTATCGATGGAGAATGTTAATGTATTATTATCCTTGAAGCCCATTCTAATAGACGTTATTTTTCCTTTCCAGTATCATTCCATCGTCTCTCAGTAGAGATTGACCTCACACTGGCTTGCTGTTGCGAGTTGAACACAGCCCTGGGCGGTGGTTCGGCCGCGCCCTTAGTGACCGGCGTCGGGGTGGACATACGCGCCGGGGACCTGTTCCCCGCCACATTCCCTGACAAGGGACCCGAGCTGCCTCTGCGAGGGGCCCGGACCATTACTAGTGGACCACATTCAGGACAGGTAAGAGCAATCTTATCGGCTACAAAGGCCTAATCTCCACGAGTCTTCCTTTCAGAAACTCATCGTGGTGGTATTGACTTAACCTTTCAAATACCGTAATTAGAGACATAATACAAAGACAATAGATATGCGTACGCCGGCGTTCGCGGGGGGCTTAAGAGTTTAAGAGCTGTTTTCCTAGAGGAACCTAGGCAATTATTAGCGGCCAGCTTTCTGAATAGATAAATGTTAACTTTCAAGATCCATGTTATCGGTGTCTTAGCCAACGGTGACAGTGCGAACCTCCAAGATGAGAAGCCAGGCAATCACTAGCGGACAACATTTAGGATAGACGCGTGGCAACTTTAAGAGCGATACCATTAGTGCCTTACTAACTGGTTACAATTGAGTCATGTGACTTTTACTACGCTATCTGGGAAGATGTTTTTTTGACTACTGCTTGACTGCAATCCCATTTATTAAAAATATAGGATTTTTTTTCTAGTCTTCAAAACAGCTATATTTTAATATGTCGGGAAAACCGCAGTAGGCAAATTGAATCAGTTTTTTGATTTACACAGTATAAACAACGAAGCTAGACCGTATCTCAACCACGGTGGACATTCACGTTACGTCGGGTTTTCAGTTGGCAGAAAGGCGATGGCGAAATCAAGTCTTGTATTTCTTTTGCACACTCTAAGGCTTTAGACAGACGGACCGCATTTCAACTACAAATTACAGTTCGGATGCAGTTTGAATGCAGTTGACACGATTGCAATAGAACTGCAAATCAACCGTGCTTTTCGATTGCAGTTAGTGTGTAGTTTACACGATTGCACTGACCTGCCTACTGCAACTGCAGTTGGATTGCAGTTGAATTCCGGTCCGTCTGTCTAGAGCCTAAAATGATATTGTAGCTACAATACTCTGGAAGTTTGTATGTGACTTTGCCCTTTTTTACCACTTTTACTTAATTTAAACATTATCTTCCCAGGTACTAGACATCTACGACAACACGGTGGGCATGCTGCGCATCGGCCCGTTCAATTACGAGCCGCTGCGAGGGGTGGACCTCTGGCTGGAACAGTCCGATGACTTCATACTGCAACATCTTAGCACCACGCCCGCTGTCGAACCGCCGCATTTTGTTCACAATGTAAGTATTTGGAAGAACTGAAGTGATTCGAATGACCCATTTGTCCCACCCATACGCAAAATGCGTCGTCGACCGCATCGTCGCTTTCCATCAGGTGAGCGGTCAAGCGCGAACCTATAATCAATAGAAAAAAATACACGCTTTAATCGTGGAGTTGCGGACGCCAGCCCAAAATACAAATAAAATAGATATACGCACTAAATATACGTCCATTAGAGGTAATGACGTTTTTCAAGTTCGCTTTTTGCTGCGCAGTACCCAATGCCACACCCCGACTGTCACATCAACAGTTGTTTGTTGATGTGACAGTCGGGGTGAGGAATTTGAGGAACCACTCGCGGAGAGTGCTGTATGCATTATGGCGTCAAACTTATGCCATAAAACGAGAAAGAAAACCAATTCAACAAGCTCTGTTAACTGGAAACTAGGTATATCTTACTAATATTATAAATGCGAAAGTTACGATGTTTGGATGTTTGTTACTCAATCACGCCAAAACGGCTGGACGGATCTGGATGAAATTTGGCACAGGCATGAGATACACTCCGGAATAGGACATAGGCTACTTTTTATCCCGGAAACCCCAACCAAATACCACGCGGGCGAAGCCGCGGGCAAAAGCTAGTTTAAGTTATAAACTTTTGGGGGGTATGTGGAACACAGAGTAAAGTGCCGCAAACCTTCGTTAAAACGGGAGGATCCTCCGACCAGAGAGGTGTTATAGTCTGGTGGGCTACTGCTCGGTAGTTGATTTCGGGCTGTCGTATATGTTCAAATCAAGCGGAGAACTTTCATTGCGCGATGCAGGATTCTTGTAGGTCTTTTGTGGCGCTATAGGTGGCGGTACAAACTTATAATGCTGCAGCAGCAGCGGGGTAGTAAAGGCGTTAAAATCCTTCCGAACCTTCTCCTGCGTTGTCTCAAACCAGTCCTCGACGGCGCTTACTTCCTGCAGGTATCCATTCTCTGGTGACACTAGCTCAGCCCGTGTATGCGATTGACGTGACGCGTCCAATTCCATTAAACCTACCGTAGGCGCGGGCTTGCGGATGGCGAGCAATGGGTAGCTCGCCATCCGGTCGTCTGGTAACAGTCCGGACCAAGCCAACTCGTCAACGGCGCGCTCTGTTCCCGCGCGCCTCAAGGAGCTGTCAGCAACCGTAGGGACTTTGTAAAAGAGTTGAAGCCTATTGGGGCCCAGGGTCTCTTTCTGAAAGGAAGGTTTGGCCCCAGTACGAAGGGCAAAGAAGGAACGGGGTGGGGTGTTTAGTCAGTAAGAGTCTGGCACTGTTTCCTGCTCCGCCCAAGAGCGGGATTCGTCATTGGATGATTTTTGCTAACCATAAAAAAAATCCCATTAAACCTGGCAGCCTTGAACATTTTGGTTTATTTTTGCAATCTGGTTTTTATCACATTTGAAAGGCACACAAATAGGTAACATATATGTATAGTTAACTTATCGAGTCTGTTATCATACTATGACGCTAGGTATATCGAATGTACTTTCCAAGTATTTTGTGAGTGGCTTAGTTATTTGTTTAGCTCACCGTCACTCGGCCACCTCATTGAAATCTCGTTGTAGCGATATTGATTTTGCTGATAACATTTGAAGGGCGGTAATGACTAATATGAATCACGATGCAAATAACAAACAGTGACTGTGTAATCTATACTCATATGATTGGTAATAATAGTTACTACTAGTAGCGTTAAAGTAGAAAGTTATCCCAAGGGAACATACTAAATTATACCTTAATAATAACTATCCTAAGTAGGTATGTCCTACTCCAAGACATGTAATGTTGCTGTAGATACAAGTCTAGGTTTTCTGATTGCGATGTTAGTACGTAACGTATCTTCCCATAAAAGTTATCAATGGTTGGTATATATATATATATAGCATGTTATAATTTAACTCAAAAACTACTTGACCATCGACTGATATCGTGGCAATAAACAAGCACGTTTTAGAAATTATTTGTCAAAATACTGAAAAATCCGCTGCAAAACTTCATTGGCATTATGTAGCCTATCAAAACTTTGAAAACTTACAGCTCTGAAACGACAAAACTACACTAATGTCATCAATGTTAAGATTATATGTTTATGTGTTTCTTCTGGGTAGTCAGGTAGAAAATACCGGACTCATATATATGTAATAAATTGATATATAACCTAAAAGTGTTATTTTTAAAACCTATTTACTAAATATCATTTATCAGACAACCTAGGTCAAGTAAAGTGACCATACAGTGCGCCTAATCTAGTGCGTAATACATATTATATATCAATGTACTTGACCGATTTCAAAAATTCATCCACCATTACAAAGTTACATCTTTACTGAGTTTTTATTCTTTCAAGCAGGCGAAGCCGCTGGCAGAAATTAAACTAAACGGCTAGTAAGCAATATAAACATGATGTTTTAGAAAAGCCAAACTAATATAACCTTTCTCTTTCCAGATTCGCGTAACTCTGAAGTTCATCCAGCAACATCCGTTCCCCGCTGTGACGGTGTTCCCAGATAACCGCGCGCACTACTACCGTCGTGATGAACAGTCCGGCTGCTGGGTGCCCATGCGCTTCTAGACGACCCCACTACAAGGAAAATGCCGATAAAACAAGCAACATGAACAACAGCTGTAGTATTCCGTTTCTATATAGCTGAGATGAATTTAAAACAGGATAATTCAACCCTTGAGGCAAAAATATGTAAGCGACATTAAGTAAACTTTACGGGAGAAGGATTAAAAATTTAAGAAAAATGTTGTTGAAGCAAAATGATGACAACAGTCGGATTTATGTATCATCATAGTAATATTATCTAAAACCATTTTTTTTAACAACAATTTTTTTTCTTAATATTTTAACTCTAAATTACTCTTCTGGAAAGTTTACTCAATGTCGCTTAGATATGTTTGCCTTTCAAGTGTTATATGATTGTTACGATATAAACAGCAAGTATTGCTTAAGTACCCAAGCTACCCACAGGATGGGTTTCTGATTTGAGAGGTTGCTCAAGCTTTAGCCTGACAACTTGTCTTTTGATAGGTTGTGGGGCTAAAGTTTGATCAATACTGGACTTCATAATCCTCGACTCCATCGGGGAACAATAACTATGCAAAGATATGACAAAAAACATTACGCACCTCTGCTCAAGTAGTCTTTTTCGATTTTCAATTATTTTTTTAATTTAAAGTCGGAAAAGACATTTAAAACGTATAAATTTAGAGTTGCCACACTATTTAAATTAAAAAACCATTGAAAAAATAAAGTAACATCTATGGGCCAATAAATTCAATTACGAACATGACACTATCTCAATTACAATAATATTTAGTACAATTAAACAACACAATTAAAATAATATTTAGTATTTTTTTGAGTTTTGAGACTATTTGAGCCGAAGTGCGATTTAGTAGACGGCACTTTTTTAGTAAAAAAAAAACTAATTTTTAATATTTTGTATAGACAGCTAGTATTCACGAACTTCAGACACCCATTTTCTAAAAAGCTGATCGAACCATGCGTTATGATTTGAATAAGCTAAATTAAAGGTACATCTTTAATTCTTTTGATCTAGTTAGTGGGGAGGGAGGGTGGGGAAAAACTACCATTACAGATCTAATAATGCCACCAGATGGAATGAACCCGCACGTTTTGGGGTGCCAAATATATTGGAAAGTGTGTACCAAGACTGCTGTCAAAATATATATAAACACTTGGTTCAGCCATCGAATTATATCCTAGTGATAGACAAGCATGTTCATAGAAATTATTTGTCAAAATTCAAAATACTGAAAAGTTAACATTATGCCATCTAATAAAACTTTTAAAAGTTACAGCGTTCTCACACAGCATGAACGTCAAAATTACAATGATGTCATCAAGGAGTGTGACACGCAAAACACTGGGCCGATTTTTCAATCTTCAGTTAACTTCTATCTGAGGAATAAATATGGCGGTTTGACATATTTTCTATACAAAAGCTGTCAAAACTTAAACATATTCTTCAGATAAAAGTTATGAGGCGATTAAAAAATCAGCCCTAAGTGAAACAAAATGTCTGTACGGTACGCCTAATATAGTGCGTAGTACATAATATCCATGGTTTCAGCAATCACAATCACCTTTCAAGCAAGTAGGGAATGTCCCCAGACATTGATTAGGCCAATGGCAGGTGCCAAAAATAACAAAGAAGTTTTTATTTTATATAATGAGGTTCATTGCCTCATTATATTGTAAAAAAAATATAGTAATGACTAAAGTGACTAGTTTAGATGAAAATTAATTAGTGTTTCTACAAAATTCAGACAACAAGGCAAATAATAAAAAATGTAAAACTAATTTTAAACTTTAGACACATTTAGTTTCATTCAACTATTTTATAGATATGTTCACGCTTATGTGCATTCCATTAAAAAAAAGTCTTTATCCATCATAATTGTATGCATAGTATAGTCCTTTCACAGTTATTTTACCTTTGAAAAAAGTAGTTAATAATAAAGTTCACATAAAAATTGAAAAAAGGTACAATAACTCTCAAAAGACTAATACTCCCTTTTTAATGTTGACAAGATGACTACAGGGTTGCCATATCACCACAAAATTAAATAAACCATTTTATTTATAAAATATGATTCGCTTTATTCCCAGTTCTAATAATTTATTTTTTCTTGGTAAGATAAAGAAATTCAAGCATTGTTTAACAGAAAAAAAAGAATAGATGCGTGTAACGAAATTAAATAAAAAAATATACTTTTAATTAATTTGTCTCCACTACTTCTGGAGGGATAAATAAATGACTTATCATTAGTGTTTTAGTCTTTTCAAAGATATGTTGTTTTGGATGTAGTACACAAACAAATTTTGTTTTATTGTGATAATTGAGCTACTATCGTGTTATTATGTCATTTGTATTTATAAACAAAAGTAAAGCTTTCGCTAGCTACATACATTGGTGCCAACAATATGTAAAAAATAAGAATTTATGGAGATATCGCGATTCTTCTGTACATACTTCTATTGTTGGGCCCAATGGTTTGAACTGTTGGACTAGACCGCTAGAATAAAGTAAAACTGTTTAGAAATGATGTCGTTTTGATATAGAACATATACAGTTATTAGAGTTCTTCAGTCAGGTCTTACTTTTGTATATAAATATGAAAATGATGTTATTAAGTTATGATAATTGTATATTTTGTCATTTTCGTTTATTTACTTCACTTTAGATTATAATTAATGTCTATTCTTCTTGCCTTTTATGTAGGTATACGGCAGGAATAATAAATTTATAAAATAGATTGAAAAATGTCAGGAGCAAGTTATGTTGTAAATATTATAGTGATCAATTAGATATAGTTAGATGACGTTATTAGTTATTGTTTTGTGAAATATGAATATATTGAAAGTTCAAAAGATTCTGGTGTATGTTTTAATTTTTCCTTCCCTATCCGTAGTTACAATAAAATTATACGCTGACCACGCTGTGGTGAACGGGAACTCGAGCGGACGTCCGCGCGGGCCCCATCACGTGTTGTTGTTCGTGTAGCTTGCGGTGATCCCCGTAGTGTAAACCGGATAGATTACGTGCAGTGTCGCTAGTTAAAGTTGAATTAGCGACACTGCACGTAATCTGTAACCTTGTGAATTTTATTGTATTACGAGGCAACTTTGTTTTATACTATGAAATGATTATTCAGTGGCGTAGCTAGTGCTAGACCCGCCGGGGCCCCTTATCAAAAGCCCCGTTTAAATAAATGAAATGCTTGGTTTACCCGCCCTTCAAGATGATTGTGGATAACATGTTGCGAATTTTCGCCTTTTGCCCGTTGCATATCATTGATACGGCGGTAGCTACGCCACTGGTATTATTACGTAATGGCAGTGGCGCGGCGACCCCAGGCGGAGCACTGCAATATGGGATCGCGCGGACTCACGCTTTATGCAGCGTTGATCCTGCAAGAGGCAGTTTTAAAACTTCACAAAAATTCAGAAGGTCGCTATAAAAATCGTAATTACGAAACCTGGTCAATAATGAATAATACTTGTCATTTTATTTATTTTTTGATGTTATTTAGTATAATTATACTAAAAGCTCATCGAAAAAAGCAGAATCACTCGATACGATTTATCGTTCGATCGGTAAGTTGTGTCTGTTATTCTTCTTTCTTTTATGTTATGTTTTACTGTGAGAAAAAAAAGAAAACTATTTTTCTTTTTTTTTGTTCCGAAATCCTAAATAATTTGAAATCAAAGTTCTTGTACTTATATCCTACAGGTAAACAAAATGGTAAAACTGAGTAAAACGGAGTGAATAGAAACAAAACAGTTGTTTTTTCACGTTATTTAAGAATTGTTTGCAGCATTACATTTTTTTTATAAATTCAATATTGAAAATGTACTTTATTAAAACTAAAAATATGAAATCAAAGTAATAATCCTAATAAAAAAATTGTTTCCATTCTCCCCCTGAGTTTCTATTCACCCCATTTTACCTAGTACTCCAAATCCAAATTCGATCAGTGACATGAGAATGCATAGATGTAGAATAAAACCGTGTGAATGTGTTTCAACGAGTTTCACCTGTCCAGTTGTTTGATTTTTTGACGTGACAACGTCTTAAATTGGGTTGCGGCTGGGAGTCACTTATGAAAAAGTGTAACGCTCGGTAACGTTACGATGAGTCACCGAACGAGAGAGAGGCCCGCCGAATGCCTTGCGTCTCTCTCCCACTCAACTATGATCGGTCTGCCGCGCGCGCAGCACTAGAGAATTAGGACGTTGTCACGTAAAATCTTCGCCCGTAAAACCGACTTTACAGGCAACCATTTTTTTAATCTTGCTGTTTGAGAGTCCTACTTAAATATTTATTTTAGTCACTTTTTAGTATTTGGAATAGCATAGCAGCATTAGCAGCAATCGAAATACATCATCTGTGAATATTTCCACCATATAATGGCTCATGAGATATAGCCTGATGACAAAGAGACAGACAGTGCCCTGACATTTTGTTTATATGTATGTATGTACCTTAAAAATGGGAAAAAAATTAAGAACATTTCCTTACTGTATTAGGTAGGTACATTTCTTCAGTGTACTTCAGCAAAAAGATATCTCACAGATAAAATATAACATTTTATTTGACAATTGCCTTTGTATTATGCTGGTAACATTATTTTTGACAGCTGGTGGTTTCGTGAACTCAGTTCTCAGTTTTGTTACTTTTTGTGCAATAATTTCTTCAAACACATTGTTCTAAAAGAAATCCTGAGGCGTCAAACTGTGAACAATATGGAAAAACCAACCGTTACAGAGCAGCCACCACCATATTCGGCCACAGGTTACCCAAGTAAGCTCCAAATAATATCGTGTTCAAGAAACCTTATTTAGTGTGAATGAATCACAATAAAGATAAGCTGTTCGATTATACTGCGTAATGTTACTTTGCGTTTTTTTTTTTGTTTAATTACCCGTGTAAAGCTTAAGTATTTAGCATCCAATGTGCATGACTAAAGTTGTTTTCTTAGTAGTTGTTAGTAAACAGGTATCCGAAGTTGATGTAGTAATTTGTAAATACGCTAATTGCAGTTCCTACGCCGCAGCCTCAGCCGGCTGGCGCTCCGGGGGCGCCGTACCCGCCTCCTCCTCCAGGATACACACCTTATGGAGTACCACCTCCAGGTACAGGCTTTGTGCCTAATTATGGAGCCACAAACATAATAATACCACCCCCTATTATCGCCGTGGGGGCTTGCCCCGCTTGTCGCGTCGGCATTCTAGAAGATGACTTCACATGTCTTGGCATCCTATGTGCTATACTATTCTTCCCACTGGGTATCTTGTGTTGTCTTGCATTGAAAAACAGAAGATGTTCAAATTGTGGAGCCTTGTTTGGATAGATATTGTGACAAGCCTTGTTAAATGTTTTGATTAAGAAATGTTGAATATTGAAAGGTTTATGAATGTAATAATGGTTACTGTTTAATGTTAACTAAGTTGTTTATGTTCAAATGTGGGAAACACTTAAGAATGCAAAGAAATGATTAAGTAAGGAATTTAATTCTTTTGCGTAACTAACGAAACACTAATTTGGCTATGTTTTAACATAAGCAAGACGACAAGCATTACAGAAGCACCAGTTTATTATTATTATACTATTGTTGGGCAATTGGCCATTGGTCAAGCCATTATATCAGTGAATGCACGTCAAGGTCATGTCATCAACCAGCGTTACAAATTAAGCATTTACGAAAAAATAGTTTCGGCATCTAATTTGCCAGTTGTTCAATTACTTTCTGTATGTAATGCCAACATGTTGCTATTATGTAAATGTATTTATTGACTAACATTTTGTAAGGAACTTCAATGCTAATGAGTAAGGAAGGAAACGAAAAGAAATCTTTGCCTATTTTGTTGTGCTTCCATACAAAACAGTATTTGCCAATATTTCACTACATCATACTTTACAAAAACCATTTATGTTTACATTTTATCAACATTATTTTATATGCTGCTCTAATAAAACACATTGCCTTAATTAAACAGATATTACACTAATAAGCAATATATTGAAATACTATTGATATTTGTTAAAATTATTCATGTGATATGGACTTGTTTCGCTATTTTGAAGTACTTCAATAAACTGAAGCAGATTGTAGTTAAACTATGAGAATGAATCATCGTGTACACAAATTATATTTGCTGGGGAAGTTTTTAAAGCTATTGCAGTATAGGTTATTTAATTTTGCATATATATTCATTATAGTACCATAAACCAATATCTATATTTTATAAAATACAAAAACGGTTTTTCCCTATGTCCATTATACTTTGAATTCATTAAACTAATGTGCCCCAAATTAGGAAAGAAAACAAAAACACTAATTTTTTTTTTTAGTGTGGTAGCAGGTTTTAAATAGTTGCTATTTTGCGAACTTTTTTGAGCAACACTAGAAAAAAAAAAAACAGATAACAATACCAGTATACCTACACAAAATGATTTATCAGAGATAAGTAAATTTTACTAATTGCTGTAGTCATTAGCGAAATTAACTTAAAAGCTGATAATTATAGTACTACACAAACTGAACTTGTAATTATTGTTATTTTGTTTTTCGATAAATCGATAATGCCAAAACAATTCAGTGTTGCCATAAAAATTTTGTGTCAGAAATTATTATTTTAGGTTTCTTATAATATTAATTATTGTATAAAAATTTGACCTTATCAGTGTTGATTATCTTTGAACTGTCTTTTTTTACTTGCCTCATTTAGGAAAGTAAAAAATAAGACTAAATATTTGAAAATGGAACTCTAAAGTAAAACCTCATTGGCTGTTTATTGATTTCCTTCAAATTGAACAAAATTATTGTATGTTTACAAAATTAGAAAATAATTGTGTATGTTAATTATAAGAAAATGATTTTATATATTTAATCAGAATTAATTATTTTGTATTCAATTATCGGTAGCATATCATAATTTAAGTTTTATTAAAGTTTATTATGTAAAAATAATTATTTCTATAGCCAAATTATTTAATGCTGGCACTAAATGATATTTCATATTACTATGACAATCAAATTTCATGGTATTTTTTTATTGTTAAGTATATTGAGTAAAATAAACATCATGCGAAAGTGCCATCATTAAATAATGCTGCCTTTATGGATTACTTTATTATTTTTTTTTAGTTTGTTGTCTTATAATTGGCAATACAGAATATAAACAAGAAAATAAAAAATCTAAGCTACTGAAAGGGGCTACTTAAAGTCATCATTGTTCCAATGCGAAAAAGAGATGGCGCTAGTCTGTCATCTCTTTCTCGCAGCCCCATTAATTAGTAACTATAGTTCGTTTTTTAATGCTAGACTACGATTTGACAACTCAGAATGACACACTATAGAAATATGTTCCCAATTTTTTGGAGTTTGACATTTTAAGTTGTCAAAACGTAGTCTAGGATTAAAAAACGAACTATATTTTATACTATATTACAACTATAATATTTTCAGTTAAACTGTTAATCATATTATTTCTTTTAGCTTACCATCTAACTGCTAGGTTCCTATAAAATTATTTTTCACTTAAGCTGCACTAAAGATAAGCGAATATAATTTTTATTTTTCTGTGTGTTATGATATGATTATTATGTTTATATTACATGGCTACTTGTTTTTAAACGTTCGGAAAGGTCTGCTTAGATTTAATGGAGGTGGGTAATCACAAAATAACTACTCTCGCTCTGTGTGGAGCGAGAGCGAGTGTCAGACTGTGAAACCCACCTGTGTTTCTTCAGTTGCCTTTTGTTACCCCTTCGAACAATCACGAAGCCAGAAATAAATTTACCCAGTATGTAAACAGAATAGCTTTTAATTTATTGTAAATTTATCAGGGTTCCTACAAATAATATATCACTAAGCATTACCTACATTAAAAGTCGCCTATATTTCCCTGAAATATTGGTAATAAATTAAAACTTATTCTGGCAACACTATTATGTATAAGTCTTTGGAGATGTTTATAGATAGTTTAGTGTATATTTTAGTTTATAAAATTATCTACAACTATACGCTATGACGATATAATATTATCTAAAAACGAAAATACAAAAAGATTCTTTAAATGCACTACCTATTACGAAGTATTTGATTTGCAATCTTTTTAAATAGATAATTGACTTCGTCAAAATGCTATATATGGTGACTGGAAATTAGTGACTGATACTTATACACGCTTTTTTTTAATTGCTATGAAATAGTGCTTGACTGCGATCCCACCTGATGGTAAGCAGTGATTGTATCGTTGGTTATAGTCATTATAATAAACAACTTTTTGTATGGGACCCAACTTGAAACCGTGAAAAATCTTTTGGTCAGAACATTTATACATTACATTTTTTTTTTATTATGTTGGCCTAACTGGTCAAAATATACTGAACATGCAGTTTTTTTTTTCGAGATTTTATTATGAATAGAATCATGTGTTTAAGTATCAGTCACTAAATACCAGTTACCCTGCATATGTCGCAGCCATCTGGTTAAATTAGCCATCCAATTGGACGCCTAGGGCGTTCGGTAAAAGCCGCATCCAATCAAATGGCTGAAGAACAACTAGCCATGTTGTTGATCGCAACGTTTAACCAGATGGCTGAACGTGTATTAATTTACTTTAGTAGGGAGTCTTGATTAGTCATTTCGAAAGGGCAAACTTTCAATACGCCAAGCTGTTAAACGTTGAGTGATTTTAATTCAAACAACTATCGGCCTAGGCATCCAATTGAATGCCAGCGTTTAACGAACGCGCTAGGCGTTTACTTGAATGACTAATTTAACCAGATGGCTGCGATATATATATTCTGTGATTATAATCTGCATCCAAAGAAAGGAGAAGAAAACTCAATTTCTCAATCTCTCATAAAATTACGAAATTCTTTTTGAATTGATCAAATGTTTTATTAAAATAAGGTGTTGATTTAAAGCAAGATATTGTTCCTGTTGAAGGTTTTTGTTTGGTTTAGTAGATAGGAAGAATTATTAAAATTTGATTGACTTTAACATACGTTTATGTTCAAAATACTAGAAATGCCACTTTCTGACTGCTTATGGTGGTAATGTATGTTGCACGGAGTATGAGAAAAAATAAGAGTTACTTATAGATTGTTTTTAACTTTTTGACCAGCTTGTGAAAAAAGCAAAAACATGCCCTTAGCGCCAAAGCTACTAAGCAAACTTTGTGATTTCAATCCTTAAAAAAACAACACATTCTTTTAAGACTGTCGTGTAGTCGTGACCATGGCGTACGGGACACAATTTTGTTTTGTCATGGTAGTCAAAAAGTTAAAGAAGAGAATATTGGAAGGCCTCCGAAAAGGCTTATTTTTAGCTTGTAAGAGACATGGCTGTATGGTTGATGGTACATTTCGGCTTATGCTGTTTTAAA
Organism: Mythimna loreyi; assembly: GCA_029852875.1. NCBI lineage: Eukaryota > Metazoa > Arthropoda > Insecta > Lepidoptera > Noctuidae > Mythimna > Mythimna loreyi. The sequence continues at coordinate 15,652,056 of CM056780.1, read as the reverse complement.
TCAACATCTTTATCAGCCATATGAAGCACTGAATAGGTTAGAAATAATATTATGCCACAACCAAAACGCCTTTCTTGACTTGGTGATAAGTAAAAACGTTATTTGTAAGTCCCAAAACGTTTGAAAGATCTAAGTATATAAATAAATATGTAATTATTATTAAATCTATATAGGTTTTGCATTAAAGTTTGGGAATAAAATAATGTGGTTTTCTTCTTTCCTTTCCATTCAATCTCGTATCTAAAAGTAAATCTATCCTACGTTTATGAGTATTGGGCCCGCCATAATTATGGTAGTAAGTCCCCTCTGAAGTGTGGCTGAAATTACGTCATTGCATCTTCATCTGCTTATTATAATATATAATATTTTTTTTCAAAATCCTTAAGGGTTTAATAAAAACACGTATTTCCTGGAACAAGTTTTGTGAAACATTCAAGTACCGAATGCCAACAGAGATTTCAGGTGTTATCTCTCTCTTTTCGCTTTAGTTTTGCATCAAAGATAACTTTGGATTGCGTTAAACGAAGCAACAAACTTTTAAACCGTGCGTGATGTCGATAGGCGAGTGAGGAAGTCACCTTAACCTTTCAGTCCGCTTAATATAAAAACCTATATGAGTACATATTTATTTCGTTAAGGTGGGAAATCAAACAACTTACACTTAGGGTGTAGCGGGAGGGAGTGTTAAGACTTTAACTAAAGCTAAAACCCATCTGTTTGTTAGGTCTTGGCCCTCTCAAGCTTGGAAGGCCCCGGGACACAGTCCCGCTTAGCGCTTTGGTTTTTTTTCCAAACATCGGTCCATTCATATCACATAACTTCCTAAAAGAAACAATAGATGGCGCTCAGCGTTCATGATTTGAATATAAACTTCTCATCAAAAAAATCGAAACACTTCCGTTTTCATTGTTTCTGTCCGAATTTAACACAAAAAAGAATTCATACGATGAAAAAAAAATACATATATTATAGCTGGCAGTTTGGCCATTACAGTAATAAGCGAAAATTCTAAATTCAAAATTAGAATTTCATTTGTTTATCTTATAAACGAAATGAATCACTGTTTTGAGACAAATGTGTGTTTAGGGTTGGAGTACATTTAGCGTTTAAAAATTAAAAATTGGCGCCTATCCTTAAACTTTTTGTTTTTTATTTCAATACTGTGACTTTGGGACGTCTGAAAAAAGGTTTTTTTTCTAAAACGTATGGATACTTCGCCCACAGAAGCCGCCCAAGTTGTGGCATTGCTGGATTCTGGCCTTAGTCAGCGTGTTGTGGCTGCAAGACTGCATCTAAGCCTGTCATCTGTTCATAGAGTCTATAAACGTTATCGGGAGACTGGTTTGTTCACGCGCCCTTCAGGATCTGGCAGGAATGGGGTCACTTCTGAGCGAGATGATCGATTTATTGTAACAACTTCTTTAAGAAATCGACGCCTTAACGCTTTTCAACTGCAGCAGCGGCTTCGTGTTGTACGAAGGGTGGCTGTAAGTGACTCTACAATTAGAAGAAGGTTGAAGGATCGTGGACTGGTACCGCATAAGCCAGCAAATGGGCCGAAATTAACTGCAGACCATCGAAGAGCGCGCCTTAACTTTGCACGTGAGCACCTAAATTGGTCATACCTACAGTGGAGCAAAGTTCTCTTTTCTGATGAGTGTAAAATTATGCTGTATGGTAACGACGGAAGGAACAAGGTCTACAGAAGAGACGGAGAACGCTATGCACAATGCTGCATTGAAGAAAAGGTCAGCTATGGTGGCGGTTCGTGGACGGTTTGGGGAGGAATCAGCGCCGACGGTAAGACAGAGCTTGCTTTCGTGTCTGGGCCACGTCTGCCTGCACTAAACTGTCAGCGGTACGTCGAAGAGTGTCTCGAGCCTCATGTGATGCCCTATGCACATTTTATTGGCAACGGCTTCATATTCATGCACGACAATGCTAGGGCTCACACCGCGGGCGTCGTACGAGATTATCTTAACGAAGTCGATATCTCTATTATGGAATGGCCAGCAAGAAGCCCGGACATGAATCCCATTGAACATCTATGGGATGAATTAAAGAGACGAATTCGAGCAAGAGATCCTGCCCCAGAAACACTTAGCCAGCTGCAAGATGCAATCCAAGAGGAATGGGACAATATACCACAGCATGTGATCGTGACTCTCATCCGATCGATGAAGAACCGTATGGAAGCAGTAATTAGAGCTCGGGGAGGGAATACAAGTTATTAAATAAACGTTTTTTAGCTTTTTTTTTCATTTACGTGTGTTGTTTTATCCATTTCCTTTATACTCCATACGGAATAAAAATGACTCATAGTCCGGTCAATTTAGACATTCGAAGTTACATAAATTCCCACCTAGCTGAAAATCGGTAAGATTGTTTAAAATATAATTAAAAACAAAATTTGAAAGTTCCCCATCTTTCCCCTGTAAGGAAAAAATTTTATTCAAGGTCAAAGGTCAAAAAAAAGAGTTTTTCGCGATTTTCAGCAAAACGGTAAGTTTTATCATAAAAATACGTCAGACAAAAATTGTAGATCATAAAATTATCTACAAAAATGTATTAATACTTTTTTTTCTACGAGCCACCGTTTTTGAGATATAACGATTCTAAAAGTTGCAAAAGTTGTAATCGTCTTAATATGCACACGTTTCCTCGCCACTTATGAGGTGGTGTACTCAGCGCGTTTTTTTTAACGTGGTTTCCCCAGTAGGCCTATTCCACCGGTTAAACTCAAAACAGCACGATATAGGTTAGAATAAACACGTGTTTTCACTAGCAACTGGCATCCAAGACTAACAGTGTTTCATTTATTATAGTAGGTATAAGACCCTAGCCACGCACACAATTGACCAGGGGACAGACGTTTTCTCAAGGTTACAATGGTGTATAAATTAAGGGACTGGGTTTCATTTTACCTGATATTTGTATAGTTATAGCTTATGTATATTTTATATTAGTAGTTTAAGTTACAATGACCGATAGAAAAATATTTTAATATATATTACAACTATAGAGATGTTTATATACGTGGCGTATTCATGCATATTATGACGATTACAACTTTTGCAACTTTTAGAATCGTTATATCTCAAAAACGGTGGCTCGTAGAAAAAAAAGTATTAATACATTTTTTGTAGATAATTTTATGATCTACAATTTTTGTCTGACGTATTTTTATGATAAAACTTACCGTTTTGCTGAAAATCGCGAAAAACTCTTTTTTTTGACCTTTGACCTTGAATAAAATTTTTTCCTTACAGGGGAAAGATGGGGAACTTTCAAATTTTGTTTTTAATTATATTTTAAACAATCTTACCGATTTTCAGCTAGGTGGGAATTTATGTAACTTTACTCTTATTTTTTGGTCTAATTTGACCGGACTATCATTTAACAAAATACGAAACCTATGAAAAATTCATTTAAATTTAGAACATTAACATTAAGATTTGATAAGCTCATATTACTCACTATTAAACGACATTTAACATTTATTCCTAAATGTACACATTTTTCTGATAATCCTGACAAAACGTAAACTTGCAAGGTGTTTCGATTTTTTTGATGAGAAGTGTATAATGTTTGAATATAATTATTCAAAATAAGAATGAATTTAGTTGTTTATAACTTTTGTGTTGTCTATAACTGGCGAATAATACATTTTATTTGGCAGGATTTTTTATAAGTACGCTAAATTCTTTTCTTGTCGTTTCTTATTTGTTTTTAACGTTGATGTGTGAACTGTACATTTATTTGGTGTGTTGGGTTTCGGACATCATTTTGTGTATGTCATTTATTGATGTAGACTGCTGTTTAACAGATTTTTGTTGTGTAATATAAAGTTGAGCCTATTTTTTTTTGCTTCATGGAGTGTGCTGCGTCAGGTGAGTTCACTTTTTAAACTTTGGCTTCCCTTCAGAAAATCCAACCTTAGCCACTAGTAGGTAGGTACTTAATTACATTTTGGAATCACGGGTGCTCAGAGTGGGGACTCTGCTCACCCCTCAAGTGATTCCAGGGAAGACGGTGGTATAGTGATCACGTGCCACCGTGCTGAGTGAGGCATAGGGGAGACCGTTATACAGTCTCCTCAGGGATGTGCCGTAACAGGCGTTGCACAGAGGGGGTTCCGGACTGGTCTTTTGAGAGGTAACGGAGCCTCTTCTACGTGCTCATTGTGATCACCGGGGTGGTTTTAGTGAGTTAAAAATTCCACACTCCCCGGACTTATCCCCAAGGTCCGGGCGCCTTTTGAACGTTTCCCCTCGACAACAAAAAAAAGGTACTTAATTACATGGGAACAAGCTGGACAATTCACCCTTACGAAGCGTTTTGGAAATACATTCATTATGCGTAGGTAGGTACTTTTAATGGAAGGAGTGAAAACCTTGCAGGAGTGTTTTCTGATCGTTACAACCTAAGGGTTTTTAAGTAGTTTATTTAAGTCAAGACTAAATAAGTTAACACACGATCGAATTTGCGCGCTTGAAGCGGCATCGGAGTCTGTGTTTCCTGATAGCTACAAGCTAGGCGTCTTTGAGTCGAGAGTGAATGGGTTATTTCTAGGCAAGCGTGCTCCATCATATTCCACATCATCGCTTATCATCAGGTAATATAGTAGTCAAACGCGAGCCTATCAACAATAATAAAAAAAAAACAAAAGAAAATTCGCCCATAAATAATTTGGTAGCAATTTAAACTGTTTGTAGTGGTTGGTAGTCGATGTGTAGCCTGCGGGCCTCCGATAGCCGCTATTCGCGCCAAATCGGCTGGATTTATTCCTCCAACAAATTGGCGCGAAAATTACCCGCGCTCATGTGATGGCTGTCCAAATAATCGTTAATCGCGTGGCCGATAATGACATAAGCGAACATAATAAAATGTTATGTAATAAGCACACGATTTTATTGGCTATTTTATTTGAAGGGAACTTATTCGGTAGTTCCGTTCATACTTTTTATTGTTTAGCGCGATTTGGAAAAGTAAACTACTTACTTATAAACCGCCATAGCGCCCTTTGGAAAGTAAACTACTTATAAACCGCTAAATGTATCGTTTTAATGCTGTGTAGAGTCGATTCGATACATACGATTTGTAAAGATTAAATTAAAAAATAAAGTAAGTATTTTTTTTTAAACATTTTTACTATTAATTTACGCAATTATAATAAGTATTTATTATGTTATTATATAGGTACCTATTATACCTACTCGTATTGATTAATTTATTGAATTCGATTGCAATCATCCCATAAAGGAATCACTTTTGACAGTCAAAAAAGCAACCCTTAAAAACTCACTCATTATTAAAAACCGTCATTAGGTACCAGGTACCCAGCTCTCAGCAGATCTTACAAAACATGAATGAATACGCGGCATCATGTTGAATGTTTAACTGAAACTCGAGCCTTCATTAAAAAAATATCTACATCGTCCGTGCTGAATACGGCATGAATGGATTCTCAGTAAAGACTTGATAAGCGGGGATTCGCTTGCGAGTCTTTTGGCCCATTCAAGTACATAAATTAAATGGGGGTTAAAACTCGGTTTCGGAGAACTGAAGTTGGTATTAAATATATATTATTTATCTACTAGCTTTTGCCCGCGGCTTCGCTCGCGGCAACAGAAAAATGTGATAAATGAAGAACCACTCCACCGATTTTGTGCAAACTTCACATAAAGTAGGTACTAAATAGTCCGAACAAAGCCTAAACGTTTGGTTTGGATAGGTGAGCCCGTTCTTGAGTTATAAAATTACAACGAATACTGGTATTGATTTTTATATAATATTGATGATATACCTAGGTACCTACTTATTATGTCGTGTCTAGATCTTTGAATTGATCACTTCATGAAATGGCTAAATAAAACTGTCCAGATCGTTTCAAAAATTAAAGTTTTTATGATATTTCAATATCCATTGGGACATATCATTGACGAAGGATTTTTATGATAATAAACGGTCTAAAAAACTAGGTCACCTTTATTTGGCCATGAAGAGATCAATTCAATGATCTGGCCAGTTCACATACACCGTTAAACAGCCTATCCCGTTCCTTATTTGCCTTTCGTGCTGGGGTCAAGCCTTCCTCTCAGAAAGAGACCCTGGGCCCCAGTTGGCTTCGACCGTTTTGCAGAGTCCCTACGGTTTTACTGACAACTCCTTAAGGCGCGCGGGAATAGAGCATCGAACACGGTGTGTCGATAATTCAGTTGTACGATGTTTTATTCGATCGACGTTTTATTGGTGCCATGTAACGTTTGTACGAAAACCCTTAATTAAAGGGGAACATCCTACTTCAACATGGCTTTCTACGTAGATGAAATTATAATAAACTAGCTTTTGTCAGCGGCTTCGTTCGCGTACATAAAATAGCCTATGTCACTCAGGAGTAAATCAGGTTTCTATTGTTGCTAATTTTTTTTCAATCGGTCCAGTAGTTCCAGAGATTACCTCCTACAAACTAAAAAACAAACTTTTCCTCTTTATTATATTAGTGTAGATTTTTGATCTTCTATTATAGAAGGGGTTTATTTTGCAACGTGTAGATACTTGAAAAACGGACATATTTGACGTTATTTGCTTACCGTTGGTTTTCAAAAGAATACCTAGCGTGAATAGAAAATACAATATTGACTGAAATGAAACCCATTCACTCCAGACCTGACTGGAATATTGCAACCTATCTAAGACTAGACAGTTTCATATAACCTACGTTCTGAGTTACTTAGAAACTATCCACAATATCAGCAAAACAAATAGGGATGAACGATACCACTTAGGTATCGATACTTTTACGCGATACTGATTTCGGACGTCAAGTATCGATCATTTGGTATCGATTGAAAACTATCGATACTTATGTAGTATCAATTAAAAAGTGTCGATACTAATTCGTATACAATAGTTAAAAAAAATTAGTATAAACCCAAAAAGTAACGGTAGTCTATATTTTATAAGAACAATATTATTTACACGGTGGCCCAATTGTCAATCACTTCAAAAATATGCTTCAAATAGAAAACCTACCGCTGTTAAAAGTTAGGTTCAAAAAGATGTTGGTGCTGGCTGATTGTTTTTTTTTCGGGCATAGACAAACAAGCTTGTCGACTACAAAAAAATTAAGACAGAAAAAATGAGAAGCAAAAACTTCAATTGATATTGACATTGGCATAAACCTCTAAGGTTTATGCTAATGTCAATAAGGCATAAACTTATATGAGTACTTATTATTACTTATTATCGTTTCGTCCCTAAAAACAAAGCGCTGCACGCTGTCTAGACTGTGGATAATGATACTAAACCACAGCAAAAACTGTTAGAACAGGCGACAATCTTCCATTTCACAAAAGATAAAAGAATAACCGTTTCGAATCTTGACTGTTCGTTTCGTTCGAAATGCAAAATTCGACACTTCAGCATTTTGTAACGTAATGTTTGGTAGTGTCACTTTTGAAACTAGTAATAGTATCTACATTTTGATACAAGTGGAGAAAGTCTGTCATTGCGAGTATTGCGATTGAGGCGGAATTCGCCCGTTTCAATCGAGTGCTGCAGTGACAGATTTTTACGGTTTTCAATACACTTACGAAGGTGACATAAACGGGGGAGACATAATGAATACTATAAATTGAAGGCAGGAGTCAACTCGTCCACTTTTCCGCACTAGTGCGGATAAGAGTAAGTTGTTGGTTTTTGAGTAAAAAGAAAAAGGATTACATTGTCATTTCCAAAATAATTTATCCATTTATTTGGTTTGACACAAGTTAGTACGGAGCCACATACCTATAAATTTATCTCTTTTTTTAAAGTATAGCTAAGGGATCTGTCAAAACACTCTTCACAAGCTATCATTTTATTGTTTGACAGCTTTCAGCCGGCAACTGATGAGCCGTCCCGTCCTAAAAGTTTTCGTACAAGTGTGGATACCGTACTCCCTATTTGCATAGGTATTCGTTTTTGTTTGGCTAACTATATTTAATATTAGACGTTTACTTGGTCATTACAGTTATGCTAATTACAATATGTTTAGGTAATTGCCTAGTTTAGAATGATAGGACTTAGTAGCTGGTTGGTGATAGTAGAAAATTCTCTCAAAGTATTCTTTGAGATAATTTTCTACTTTAACACGTGCGGACCTGGAATTTTGAGTTTCAATTCTTAATTCAATTCTTATTATAGAGATATTAAAGCGGGAGTTTAGCATCAGTCTTATAATGTTCTCACTGCTGGGACTCAGGTCTCCGCATGACCACCGCAAAGTTGCGGGCTTGCGGACGGACGGCAAGCAATGGGTAGCTCACCGTCTGGTCGTCTGGTAACAGTCCAGACCAAGGCAAGACGTTCCCGTTTGCCTCAAGGAGTTGTCAGCAAATGTAGAAGCCCAACTGCAAGGTCGAAGCCTACTGGGGACCCGGTCGAGTTTCTGAAAGGAAAGTCCCGGTAGGAGGGCTAAGAAGCAATGGGGCGGGTCGTTTAGTCAGTAAGAGACTGACACTGTTTCTCGCTCAGGCCAAGGGCGGGATTCGTCATTAAATGACTATTCCCACCATACAAAAAAACCACCGCTAAGTTCTTATTTTGTTTGCACTCGAAACGAAAACTACAAAGGTTTGGTTTGGCGCCACGCTTTAGGATTCAAGCGAATTTGTTTGTGATCATGCGGAAATGACCGCATTAGTACAAATTTATAGACATGCACCTACTTAGTGTTAAATGTAGTTTTAAGTTTACTTTATTATTTAACTAGCGACCCGCCCCAGCTTCGCACGGGTACTGATATTGAATATATTATGCACGTATAATTATACACATAAACCTTACTCTTGAATCAATCTATCTATTAAAATAAACCACATCAAAATCCGTTGCGAACTTGTAAAGATATAAGCATATATAGGGCATAAGCAACTTTGTTTTATACTATGTAATGATTCTAATTTATTTTTCTTTGATTAAATAAAAATTAAAAATAATTAGTTTAAAGTTAGTGTTAGACATAGGATCTAAATAATGTAGACTCAAGAGTAGGTACCTAGTTCTAGTTACGTAAATCCTCCGTCCCTCCGAGGTTTTAGAGAGGTTATTAATAAATCTCCTCTCCACACAGTACAGACGGTTTGTAATTATAATTTAGATAATGTACTGCTAAGATCTGTATGGTTGCTAATTAATGTGGAGGTGTGAGCTTTCGAGTTGTTTATTTATGAAGTGCTAGTGTATAAGGTAAGCTTCGTTGCAGTTATGCAAGGTAGATGTAGGATCCATTGTTGTCTTGATTATGTTGTACTTCATTAACTTAAATGTTAATCGAATATATATCAAAATTGTAGGAAAATTAGTTGAATTGGAAAAAGTTGTACAATCAATATAGGTAAATAAATACATTACCAACTAGCTTTCTGCCGGGGATTTTTGGATAATCCTTTCTTAGTGTTCGCCCACGTCATAAAAGAAAGCCCTTTGCAAAATGTCACTTTTCTAGTCCTATTAGTTTCACCTGTGCGTTGATATGTTAGTCAGTCAGTTTCTCCTTTTATATTATGTTTTTAAATGTTGCCAACAATTTTTAAATAACGTGAAAAACCAACAAAATATTGTTTCTACTCACCCCCGATTTGTTTCTATTCACCCCGTTTTTTGGTAAAATACTTACATACATCGTAAAACTAATGCGCCTCACCATCAACGATTGCATCACAGCTCATCATCAGGTGGGATGGTAGTCAAGCATTCGTTTATATCAATAAAAAAACACACATGTTTGTACCTAGATACCTATATTATATCAGAGTGAAACCATCTTGATCCAATCTCTTACAATATTGTTAATTGAATCTAAGTCTGTACATAAAGGCGCCCACGCAAAACCAGCCTCGTAATTGAATCAAGTAAGCCAGGTTCTGTAAATAGTGTTCCAATACTATTGCGTCTATAGACGGCTATTCAACTAGTACACACAGATTACTAGAGGCGTAGCGTGGTCTACTTTAAACGTGGGCTCGTGTGGCCTGGGTAGTGAGGCCTTTTTCTTGGATCACAAACATTGGGACAGGTGAAACAAAAAAACCTAGTAAAAAGAACACCACTTACCTTTCGTAGGGACCCTGCAGAAGGGTCAAAGCCAACTGGGGCCAAGGGTTCGTGTCGTAGGGACCCTGCAGAAGGGTCGAAGCCAACTGGGGCCAAGGGTTTGTGTCTGAAAGGAAGGCTCTAGCCCTGGTATAGATGGCGATGTAGGAACGGGGTAGGTTGTTTAGTAAGTAAGAGTCTGACACTGTTTCTTGCTCCGCCCAAGGGCGATTCGTCATTGGATGATTTTTACTTAGCATAAAAAAACCACTTACCTTTCTAAAATATATATTTTTTCTCCATGTCAAATAGCAACAAAATTTTCCTTGTTGTTTGCTTGATATTGAAACAAAGTACTGTTACTAATCCTCGGCAACTTGAAAGTAAAACCAAACAGTTTACATTCTGCCGAGTAGGGGTTTTCGTTCAGAAATTTACGATTTCAGGTCGATGGTGTGCGCAGGTCGCAGTCAGTGGCGTAACTATATCACCTAAAGCCCGAGGCAAAATTATTGGATTGGGCCCCAAAAAATTAAATTTTATTTTTTATTATTAAATTTAAATAAATTAATTTTATTATTAAAAATTATTTATTGGATGGCGTGGCAAAAAAAAATCATTTCATTATGTTTGAATTTTACCTTATAAATTTTGTAATTTTGGGTTACTTGTTCTGACCCCATGGCTTCTTAGACTGGGAGCCCCGACTTACCGGGGGCCCGTGGCGTTTTGCCAGCCTTGTCATCCTATAGCTACGCCACTGGCCGCAGTCTATGGGTTATCTTGTCTCTGGTTTACGACAGCACCGAGACTACCTTTATGGGATGTAAGCAATGCGATTTTAGTGCGAAGTTAAGTTTATTGACAGTAAAACTCGATAAGTTCGCGTTATCGCATACGTGTGGGAAATGACTGTTTTTAGTTGACTCCGATGAATTTGAGATGGATCTTGGGTAGCGTTTATTAAAGCTTTTGTACGATGCGATCATATAAAAATCAGTTTATATCCCGCGGGGATGACACGATTGCTGCCGTTGAGAAGTGTTCTCATCCCGGTCTGCCTTAGAGAAGTGGTCTATCCATAATCTTTTCATTGCTTTTGTGCCTGTAAGTTGATTATTTACCTATTTATTGGCTATCTACAATTGCTACTAGAGTATTGCATTGCATTGCATCAGCCTTATAACGTTCCCACTGCTGGGACACAGGCCTCCTCTCTAGGGTAGGCAATGGGCCATAATCCACCACGCGGGCCCAGTGCGTATTGGTGGATGTCATATTATTATTATGTCTTCGAATTTTGGGTTATAGGGCATGAAGGATATGCTACGTGTTTTTATATAAATCAAGTGAAAAATGTTATACGATAGACTCAGCATGTATAAACAGTATTAAAAACTGAAAAGATTTTATATCTACTTAGAACCAATGATAATAAATATATTAAAATATCATTGGTTAGAAAATTGTACACTATGCAATGAGAGATGCACACAATTTAGTTATGTTTTAAACTAAATTAAAATCTTCCAAAAGGAAACAATAGTTTGAATTCGTCAATATAAAACTAAAATATCGTCACAAAATATCTCCCGACAAACCTCGAAACAAACAAAGATAAGGATATATTTATGTACATTTGTTGGGTTGTTGCAGCTTTCAAATAAGTTTCTGTTGGCAAATGAAATGTAGCGCCAAAGCGCTGGCAGCAAGTGAGCCCCGAATATATTTAAGGTTTTGTAGAATTAGAGGAATGGCAGAATTGGTACACACCAATAAACACACGTTTATATGGGGAAATATGTTGGAAAAGGATTGTACTTTTATATTTTTGAATTAGCGTGAATTGAGAATATAAGTACTTAATAAAAAAGTACCTACAATAGTAAATGTTCAATCGAATTGTTCGAATTTATTTTTATTAAAAAAAATAAAAAAACGCTTGCGAGTGGCGCTTCAAATAGGTACAAAAGATTGACTGTCAAACATAATGATGCAAAAAAAATCTACTTATTTATTTAAATGAAAAGAATACAATATTGATAGACGAACAGTGTGCAAAGTCTGCTTATTCCATAAGAAGTTCGTTTCTTCTAACAGACCTGCGTTGGGTGTGAGAAATGTAGACATAGTGTCTATATTTCTTTCTTTAGAAATAAAAAAAAAAAACGAAATTACTTAAATAAATGATTTCTGTTTACACAAAATTGTATCTAGTATCAGAACAGAAACGACCTGATCAAGACATTGCTATAACAATGTTCCTATTGGCTACCCAAGGTAACAATAACCAATTAGTAACATTGCATAGTCTGTGCTTTAATTGAGAGTCGGTTTCCGGAAATCGGGGATAACAAAGCAAGGCTTGCCAAGTTGCCACATGCATATAGCATAGCTGTTATACTCAAGTCAATAGTACATTTTGATACAAGTGCAGGAAGTTTGTCATTGCGACTGAGGCGAAATTCGCACGAGCCGTAGGCGAGTGTGTTATGGAGCCGAGGGCTGCAATGACAAAACTGCACGTGTGTCAAACGACGTTTTTCAATACACTTACGACTTGTGAAATAAAGAAAGAAAGAAAAAAATTTTAATCGTATCTCAAACATACAGTAGAAATATATAAGTATAGAATTCAAATCTGCTGTGGTCTGTTTCTAATTTCGTGGGGTCGTCCAGCGACTCTGGGGGACGCCTCGCGCCTGATTCCATAAACTAAGTAGAACAAAATAAACACCCGTGACGATAAGGAAGGAATAAAAAAGCCCTTGTTGTGATAAACTCAAAAAAGCACTTGGGTGATATACATGCTATATTGAACCTAATAGGGGTGCGATAAGAGGCAGTTTTCGAGTAAGTGTATTGAAAAAGCATTGACATATATACCAGCTAACTGGTATTGTTAGCATAGAACTAGTTTACTATTTACCTATACGCCCATCACAAATAAAATTAGAAATTTAAGAAAACCTTTTTTACTGTCCGTTCAACCATTCGTCATTGTACCCAAAGATTTCTCATCCATGGAGTTTCTTGCACATTCTTCTCCATAGAGATCTACGTTATGGAATGTGAAATTAGCATCTTTTTTTTCAGGACAGAAAGACTTGACGTTTCAAAAGTGCCTGTATAGTGTATATGGTTTATCTACACTAATATAATAAAGAGGTAAAGTTTGTTTTTTTGTTTATCTCTGGAACTACTGGTCCGGTTGGAAAAATTTTAGCAACCATAGAAAGCTGCGTTAGTCCTGAGTGTCATAGGCTATATTTTATGTACGCGGGCGAAGCCGCTGACAAAAGCTAGTTTGGAATAAAATGATTTTTACTTTGACTTTGGTACCTATGCCTGTTGTTGAGTGTACGTTTATGTTCAAGCAGATGTGGGCAAGACCCGAGTCAGTCGGTTGCATTGTGGCGAATATACAATACAACCACAACTCAGTTATGCCCCACAGGGAAAGGAAACGGAAACCCTAACGCTCGGTAGGAATGTTTTAGTAGGGATTGCTGGAAATGGTACCTACTGAAAAATTAATCTGAACAGCTTTTTTTTTAATACTGAGTTTTTTTTTAATTGTCGGAAACTAGTGCTTGACTGCGATCCTACCTAATGGTAAGCAGTGATGCAATCGTTGATGGTGAGGCGCACTAGTTTATTAAGAGCGTATTCATTCTAGTCTTGAAGACACCTAAATTTCTTTTTCTATTTTTGCTAATCTGATGCGCACTGCGATCCACGGCATCCCCTTTCTCCCACTTATTGTAGTAAATTAAATAAAAAGTCGCTAACATAATGCACCACAGACCTCTACTGTTTACAACTAGGTTAGATGCGAAAGCGTATTACCTGAACCCAGGGATCAAGACAAGGAAGGAACGGGTTAGGTTGTTTAGTCAGTAAGAGTCTGACACTGTTTTCCACTCCACGTATGAGATACCTAATTGGATAGATTGTGTATTTAGCATACATATTCCTAAAATAAAATGAAGAAAAAAAGGTAACAAATATCAATAGAATAAAATACTTATAATTTTACTGTACACCAAAAAGTTACATAATCGTATCTATAAGAACAATGGCGGTATCAATATTTACTTTTCAATACACTTACTCGAAAACTGCCTCTTATCGCACTCCTATTAGGGCCAATATAGCATGTATATCACCCAAGTGCTTTTTTGAGTTTATCACAACAAGGGCTTTTTTACTCCTTCCTTATCGTCACGGTCACGGGGGATTATTTTGTTTTACTTAGTTTATCGAATCAGGCGCGAGGCGTCCCCCAGAGTCGCTGGACGACCCCACGAAATTAGAAACTGACCAGAGCAGATTTGAATGCTGTACTTATATATTTCTTATATTTCTACTGTACTGTACTGTATTTTCTCAATAAAGATTATGAAACTTGGTACGGACATTCAACTTGGCGCATTATTCTTATGTTTTGTGTTTTCCATGATTGTTGTAGAATATTAAATTAAATGTTCCACTTTGTTACTTTCACGAAGTTCGACGTGATTGACGATTTTCCGAAAGTGTTCAAAGTCTTAAATTTGGTTTCTGCCGCCATTTTTGGTTAAGTTTTATGTCTAAGAAAAATGAAATAGATACGCTTCTTGTATAAAAATACTTGACTGATAGATCTAGTTGACGGTTCTGTGTTGCCACACTAAAAATAAAAACTTTTTTAAAGCTGATGTGAATACGTGGCCGAGTGAAGAGGATGAATATATAAACTAGGCAAGTGTACCTACTCGCACAGTGAGTAGTTCAGTTTCATTGAGTCTCGACGATTTTGCCAAATTCTTTTTTTGTGTTGTAACTACTTTACAATTTTAAGATTTATTCATATACCTACTTGTGCAAACCTTGCTTCAAGCCAAATTTCAGGGTTTTATAGGTTAACGGGAAGTACTCTAAGAATTTGATTGTCTTAAGAGTGTCAAAATTACGCTTTTTGCGACATAAACAGCCGTATCTCTTTTTTATACATAAACTTAGAAGTTTAATTTTACATAACTTTAAGGGACTTCAGATTTGAGTATACGATTTTAATTTCAACTCGATACCTTCACGCGTTCCTGTGACAAAGGGTCTAAGACCGTTTTTTCCTTTGAGATATGGAATGGAACCCTAAAAAAAAATCATTCTAGTCTTGAAGACACCTAAATTTCTTTTTCTATTTTTGCTAATCTGATGCGCACTGCGATCCACGGCATCCCCTTTCTCCCACTTATTGTAGTAAATTAAATAAAAAGTCGCTAACATAATGCACCACAGACCTCTACTGTTTACAACTAGGTTAGATGCGAAAGCGTATTACCTGAACCCAGGGATCAAGACAAGGAAGGAACGGGTTAGGTTGTTTAGTCAGTAAGAGTCTGACACTGTTTTCCACTCCACGTATGAGATACCTAATTGGATAGATTGTGTATTTAGCATACATATTCCTAAAATAAAATGAAGAAAAAAAGGTAACAAATATCAATAGAATAAAATACTTATAATTTTACTGTACACCAAAAAGTTACATAATCGTATCTATAAGAACAATGGCGGTATCAATATTTACTTTTCAATACACTTACTCGAAAACTGCCTCTTATCGCACTCCTATTAGGGCCAATATAGCATGTATATCACCCAAGTGCTTTTTTGAGTTTATCACAACAAGGGCTTTTTTACTCCTTCCTTATCGTCACGGTCACGGGGGATTATTTTGTTTTACTTAGTTTATCGAATCAGGCGCGAGGCGTCCCCCAGAGTCGCTGGACGACCCCACGAAATTAGAAACTGACCAGAGCAGATTTGAATGCTGTACTTATATATTTCTTATATTTCTACTGTATGTTTGAGATACGATTAAATTTTTTTTCTTTCTTTCTTTATTTCACAAGTCGTAAGTGTATTGAAAAACGTCGTTTGACACACGTGCAGATTTGTCATTGCAGCCCTCGGCTCCATAACACACTCGCCTGCGGCTCGTGCGAATTTCGCCTCGGTCGCAATGACAAACTTCCTGCACTTGTATCAAAATGTACTATTTCATTTCGTTAAGTGTGTCTCAAAAAGTAAATTGAGAGTAATATTTATTTATTGGAAGTATTTTAACAACTTAAGCGCTTACTAAAGTTTCGATATTCGCTAATGAGGCACTATCAGAGTCCTTTTATATATATCCGGTGAAAAAATTGGGTCAAGACCATCAAATAACGCCTCCCACTCAGTTTGGAGTTAACGCGGGTGTCAGAATTTCCCTTATTAAAACTTTCCTGTGTTTCTTCAGTGGCCCTCTGTGTTACAGGGAAGCAGTAACTCTTTTGAACAATACCACTGCCCTGGCTGGTAACCACTGCTTAGCTTCTAAAATATTTATTGTCGTAAAGAAAGTTTTGAACAAACCACAATGGAACTCTCCTTAGCTTTTATGGGAGTTTTTCTCAATAAAGATTATGAAACTTGGTACGGACATTCAACTTGGCGCATTATTCTTATGTTTTGTGTTTTCCATGATTGTTGTAGAATATTAAATTAAATGTTCCACTTTGTTACTTTCACGAAGTTCGACGTGATTGACGATTTTCCGAAAGTGTTCAAAGTCTTAAATTTGGTTTCTGCCGCCATTTTTGGTTAAGTTTTATGTCTAAGAAAAATGAAATAGATACGCTTCTTGTATAAAAATACTTGACTGATAGATCTAGTTGACGGTTCTGTGTTGCCACACTAAAAATAAAAACTTTTTTAAAGCTGATGTGAATACGTGGCCGAGTGAAGAGGATGAATATATAAACTAGGCAAGTGTACCTACTCGCACAGTGAGTAGTTCAGTTTCATTGAGTCTCGACGATTTTGCCAAATTCTTTTTTTGTGTTGTAACTACTTTACTATTTTAAGATTTATTCATATACCTACTTGTGCAAACCTTGCTTCAAGCCAAATTTCAGGGTTTTATAGGTTAACGGGAAGTACTCTAAGAATTTGATTGTCTTAAGAGTGTCAAAATTACGCTTTTTGCGACATAAACAGCCGTATCTCTTTTTTATACATAAACTTAGAAGTTTAATTTTACATAACTTTAAGGGACTTCAGATTTGAGTATACGATTTTAATTTCAACTCGATACCTTCACGCGTTCCTGTGACAAAGGGTCTAAGACCGTTTTTTCCTTTGAGATATGGAATGGAACCCTAAAAAAAAAACATAATAATAAATGCCATTACCAAATCTGTTGTCACATCTTCCAGAAAATAAGCACCATTTACCTTCCAAGCTCGTTATTTCGTGTGATGTCCACTCCACATAATTCTTTACTCCCATACTTCTAAACAAGTCCCCACAACAAAAGTGAATAAGTAACATTTCTAAAAGCATTCACATTCAAAACAGAAGGCGAACAGAATGGCGGTGTCCGTCAGTTCGCGAAGGCATACGTTCAGTGAATAGTGTCGCGTCGAGATGCCGGCGATAGTGTCGAGGAAGCTGCCCGGCTCGAATACTCGGAGAACATAGATAGGTATAGTATGCGGTAAATAAGTTGAGCCCATTGCTATAGTTACGTGCTATCCCCATCTTGATTAAGACCACTCCGCATTCAAGATTGACCGACATGGTGGTTCAACTTGTGTGTTGAGGATTATACAAATAATATATTAGTATAATTGTAAATAAATAAACATAATCTAATAGTAGATACATTTTGATAAAAGTGCCGTAAGTTTATCGTTGCGACGGAAGCGGAATTTGCGAGAGCCTTAGGCGAGTGTACCTATTATAAAGCCGAGGACTGCAGTGACTTTGCACGTGTATCAAACGACGTTTTTCAATGTAGTAATAACAGATGGGGTTCGACGCGCGCCCAGCCTCATACGATAAATGTAATAAAATTGCGTACACGTATTTTTCTGCATTAGCGCGGAAAACAGTCAATTTCGTGTTTAAAAGTGGTAGGTTAAGAGCGGGTTTTCAAATAAATATATTACAAATATATTATTGTTCTAAAACACGGTTTTGAACAAATGTAACGTATCTAACGAACATTTATAATTTTAAAAACGTCTTTATTGTTGAAATAAATTATTTAAGTAATTTAATTTATTAGGCTATTATTCGAGTTTCTACCAAGACATAAAGGAACACTATTGTCAAATTAACACAAAACAACTTTAGTAATTTCACTAATCCCAAATGAAATGTTCCTAAATCTTATTTCCAAGTCCCTCCGTTGGTTTCGTTTCGTTAAACATTTGTCTCGACAACTTGTCAACAGCCTCCCCTTCCCTAGAGGGAGAGGGTACGTTTTATTTGTTACCAACTTTTATCACCAGGTTACAAGTGACAAGTAACTTAAGCGATGAATATCAAAAGAAGCTTGGCTTTTAAATATTCTTTAGCATATAATTTTTTTATGAAGTCGGAGTCTGTGTGTCGCGGAGCGTACTAGTTTTGAAAATTACAGAAGCTAACCTAATCTAACCCGTCCCTAAAAACCCAATAACCCCCAAGTAACTACTTAGCATTAAGTATAAATAATAGAACGAAATAAAAAGAAGTAAATATCGTATGTGTTGAGTTGTTATGTCTTGTGAGTGTAATAGACATGGATTTGGGTTCATTTTACAATTTTTGTAATAACATAGTAATAAGCAAAAACAAATGAGTCTGAGGAGGACCTGCGTACTTTTTAAGCTTAGCTTTAAGTGAAGATGAGGGCATGCGAATGCCAATTAAAAAACAAAAAAAAACTGTATAAACAATTATTGTGTGTTATAGAAAACTGCGCGTAACATGCGACCAGCATGTCTGCGGTAAAATAAAACAACAAAAAAATATAACCCGTCCGTATCAGAGTGTCCTAAAATTGTAAACTAGCTGCGCTCGTTCTTGAACTAATTATTCTTATTAATTATCGGTATACTTATAGGTTGACGGTTTGACTTTAAGTATGACGTGATGTTTGGGGGTATGCGGAACGGAGAGTAAAGGCCCACATACCTCCGTTGAAAAGGGAGGATCCTCCGACCAGACAGGTGTTACTTCTGTTGGGCTACTGATAGATGATTCTCTTCTATTATGTTCAAATCGCGCGGAGAACTTTAATTGCGCGATGCAGCATTAGTTCTTATGTAACGCCATAGATGGCGTTACGGGTGTAAAATTTATTGTAAACGAAAAATGGTTTTAATTACTCTGCCCCTTATATGATAAGCTAGCATTATAAACCATACCCAAACGATTTGATTATTTTATTATTATAAACTTTATTGTTGGCAGTTTATGTATAAGAAACACAACAAAGATAGACTCAGTTTGTGAATAAGAAAAACAACAAACAATGGGCGGCCTTATCGTATTCTGCGAACTCTTCCAGGCAAAATAATTTATTCAACCTTGTCATCTTATATTGAGCTGTGGTGGCCGAGTGGTAATACCCCTGACTTACGACTTACGAATCGTAGGTTGTGGGTTCAAACCTAGCTAAGCGCATTACTTTGTGTAATTTATTTGATCACTACTGCTCTCAAAACGGTGAAGGAAAACATCTTGAGGAAATTGGCATGTCTTAGTACCAACAATTCGAAGACATGTGACATTCACCAACCCGCACTAGTCCTGCGTGGTGGATTACGGCCCATTCCCTCTGCTAGAGAGGAGGCCTGAGTCCTGACATTGGGGACTATATAAGACTGATGCTACACTGCGCTGTGCAGTTGGACATTTTTCAAACTGCGCGAGGTTTTTTTTATAACGTCCTGATAACCACTTGATCCATAACATACATACGAATATATGTTTTTTTAATATACTACTGTTTTTTTTTTATGGTAGGTGAAAATCATCCAATGACGAAACCCGCTCTTGGGCGGAGCGGGAGACCAGTGTCAGACTCTTACTGACCAAAAAACCTACCCCGTACCTTCCTTGCCTTATTCCTGGAGTCGAGGTAACAGTTTTCACCACCCTCTAGGCTCCAGGAGGCTTCGACCCTGAAGGGCCCCTGCAGTTTGCTGACAACTCCTTGAGAATATACTACTGTACTGTACTGTACTGTGTATGGCGTGGCGTGCTTGAACTTATTATACATCTAATCCAGTGAAAAATAAAACAGTTGCTAATTTTGTGGCAATGCTGCTAGCGTTCGGGGCACTTTTCCCTTTGATAACTATGTGAATAAATTTTGTGATTCCCAATAAATAATTTGTAAATATTGATGTATTATTGGTTTATTGAGCTTAGGTTATTATTAGAATAATAATTAAATGTATAATATATCAAGTTTAGATTGTGGTGGTACTATAATGTGCATTGTTCATACATACATATATCAATAAATTTATAATAACTATATAATAAAGAGGTAAAGTTTATTTCTTTGTAGGAGGTAATCTCTGGAACTACTGGTCCGATTGGAAAAAAATTAAGTAGTAACTATAGAAAGCTGTTTTACTCCTGAGTGACATAGGCTATTTTATGTACGCGGGCGAAGCCGCCGACAAAAGCTAGTTTATAATATCCAGGAAAATAATTTTCTGAGATAAATTTGTACTTACCTACGATAAGATTTGAGTAGACTTATCTTTACCAATTTCCTTTTTGTAATTTACTCAGAACAAATTCTGGAATGGCAGGCGTTTTTCCTGCTATTATATTATATTCCCTTCCCACGAACCTTTCAATATTTATTTTGATCACGTCTAAACGAATACACCTACGTTATTTTTATTGGGATTGACCCAAAAACTAAATAGTGGGTACATAGCGTAATTTATTTTTTTATGAGTTTACTTAAAATTATTTTAGAGCGGTGGTGGCTCAATAGTTTTTTTTTGTATGAGGTGAATAGCCTCTAATGACATCTCCTGGCCTTAGTTAGAGCGGGAGATAGTTCGATAAAAGTAAAAAAAAATGCCAGTAACAGTTTTAACAGCAATAACAACTGCCTTATTTAAACCATCATTTAGTTCACACGGTCGAGGTGTGCCCCGCTTGGGCAGAGCATCGCCGTGTCCTCGTGGGGGCGATCGGCGGCGGCGGTCTCTCGCGCCGGGCCTTGGTCGAGGCCATGGTCCGGAGCGAGGAGGAGTGGCAGGCGGTCGCCTCCTTTTGCGAAGCAGTAATGCTAGCAAAGGAGGAAGCCGACCGCTTAAGGCAACGGCGCTCACGCCCGAGACGCCGCCGAGATTCCGATCCCGATTTCCGGCCACCGTAGGCGCGGGCTTGTGGATGGCGAGCAATGGGTAGCTCGCCGTCCAATCGTCTGGTAACCATCCGGACCAAGCCCAGTCGTCGACGGCGCGCACTGTTCCCGCGCGCCTCAAGGAGTTGTCAGCAAACCGTAGGGACCCTGCAAAAGGGTCGAAGCCAACTGGGGCCATGGGTTCGCGTCTGAAAGGAAGGCTCTGGCCCTGGTGTATATGGCAACGTTGGAATGGGGTAGGTTGTTTAGTCAGTAAGAGTCTGACACTTGTTTCCCGCTCCGCCCAAGGGTGGGACTCGTCATTGGATGATTTTTTCCTACCTAAAAAAAAAAAAAAACCATCATTTAGTTTTTTACGAGTTTTCGAGCGTTAAAATTGACTTTAACTTTAGTTCGCCAAGTTCTTTTATTACCAAGGGTATTAAAAAAAACTACCCTTAGTAATAAAAACAACCACTAAAACATAACTTACGTAGTTAGGTTCATAATTAATCGGCAGCTAGGCAACTAGCAAGTTGTGGGAACGAGGAATGAGGATCCACCAGTAGCCTAATTCTCGTAATCAAAACCGTAGCGATATCGTAGCGACTTTGACATTTTCGTATTCACATCCATTAATCGAGTTTGAACGACACCGATTTTAAACTCGTTCGAGAGTCGTTGAAGCGTATTCAGCTATTTCAATCGTCTTTCAATCGTTGTCGGATAGGACGTCAACGGCTAAACGTCAAATATTGTGGTTCAAATATCGTGAATACCGATTTCGGATAGGACTACGATCGAACGACGATGGAACGACAATGGAATTGGGATTGTTTAATTTTACGTTAATTAGGGCACAGTTTACATTACAAGGTAACATGGTTTAGGCGGGAACACTATTACATGGACACAAACGTGGACGCTCAATTTGTTGGCCAAGATTAGATTTAATTTTTGAGCGGTAAAGTGCCCTAAAGACTGGCATGCTGGCAACATTGCCACGGTTTATGGCAAACAGATGCGATGCGAAAGAGTTTTATTTATTTGTTTAAACTTCATGTACAGTAGTGGTACATCGGCGGACTTAATGCTACACGGCATTCTTTACTAGTCAACCTTTGGGTTAAAAAAAGACAACACTTTTTTAACGCCTTATTAGATTACGTACTTTTAGTAAAGTTCATAAGGTTTTTTTTTTTAATTTGTATGTATATTATACAGGGTGTTTGGTGCATCGTTTGCCAAATTGATTTGGCCGACAGAATAGATCATTTGCTATATCTTCAGTTCCAATAAATCATTCCTTGCCCCACCGGTTTTTTTTTTTAAACACGTTTTTAAGTTTTATTCTGAAAAACACCGGATTTCAGCATTTAAGCTTACATAAATAAAAAAGTTATTAGTCTATCCAACAAAATTTATTTTTATAATAATAATAATAATAATTAATGCAGAAGCCGGTGGGCCTCGAGGTCCGAAACAAGCCGGCGGCCGGCGTCCTCCCCGGCGACGCGCAGGTGGTGGTGACGTCGGCGGTGAGTAGTACTCGTCGCTCGAGCTCGACGCAGCTGCCACGGCCGGTATCACAGCACTCTCCGTGAGTCTGGTTTCCGGCGGCGGCGAGGAGGAGCTGAGCGACGAGGCCGGAGGTGGTGGGCGTGCGCGTCTTGCAGCACATAATAATAATAATAACCTCGAGGCCCTCCGGCCTCTGATAGGGTCCCCGCTGCCGGTGGAAGTGTGCAGCGCATGAGATGGACACAATCCATTAATGAGAATGTCATGCGCTCATACTTTGGGGCTACAGAGGGGGGAACTAACCTGACTGCGTACCGTGGTCGGATGCTCTCTCTATTTCAGGTGCTTGAGCCAGCTGTCAACGTTTCAGCCCAACGACTTTCGGATCAGGTGCGGGTCATTCAGCGTAATCATATGTTGGATGACGCCGTACTTGATAGACTGCGCCTAGAATCACGGAGTAGCTGTGTCTCATCTGCTTCGCAACCGGCCGCGGTGCAGCTGCAGCGCAGTGTTTCACCGCGACCCGACAACATTGGTGAGGACGATGATGACGGGGCTATATCCGTGAGTACCCAATGTAATGCACGTTTGAGGAGCGCTTTGGAGGATGCATTCCGAGAGCACCGTTCGACACCACCTGGACCTAGACCTCGACTACCGCGTTTGCCTATGCATAAGAAAAATAGGGCGCTGGTGTGTGCTCTAGACTCGCAGCTATCTAACTGTTTTGATAGCAGCAAAGACCTTGCCGATACTCACTCGATCTTGTACTGTGGGGCTGTAGCGGCATGTCGTGTAGCTCACGTCAAATTTACTAATAATGACCGAGCTACGCGACCAGCTGTACCAGTCTGGCAGTGCAGGATCGAGCGTCGTATTGCTGAGGCTAGAGCACTCATCGGTAAGCTTATCTGCTTCAGGGAGGGCAATACTCGCCCTAGGGTGATGCGCTTTGTGAGGCGGGCGTTTTCAGGGACTGAAATTAGTTCCCAAGATTATTTACCCCGCGTCACAGAGCGCATCGACTTCCTGAAGCAGAAGATCTATGCATGGGCAAGCCGTATTCGACGGTACAAACGGCGAGTCGAGCGCTACACTCAGAATCGCACATTCCAAAGCAACGAGAGGTGGGTTTATAGGACTTGGGAGCGACCGGACCAAAGTGTGACTGATACACGCTTACCAGATGATGATGCGATGTGTTCATTTTGGCGCAACATCTGGTCGGTGCCTGTCAGTCACACCGAGGGTGACTGGACTCGGGAGGTCGAGCGGGCGTGCGATCTTATACCGGAAATGGGGGCGATTACCATCAGCCCCCAAGATGTAGCTCGTGCAGTTCGTCCGTTGCCTAACTGGAAATCCCCGGGGCCGGACGGGCTGCACAATTTTTGGCTTAAATGGTTTAAAAGATCGCACGCTCGTTTGGCATCTCAATTCCAGTCTGCCCTAGAGTCAGGGTCGCTGCCTGAGTTTTTTACGACAGGAATAACCCACCTGCTCCATAAATCAGGTAGTACTGCGGAACCTAAAAATTATAGACCGATCACGTGTTTACCGACGGTCTATAAAGTTCTTACATCCATACTGAGAGCTAAAATTAATAATCACATTGAGACAAATTGTATCATGTCTGCCTCTCAGAATGGGTGTAGGAACGGGTCCCGCGGTACTAAGGAGCTGCTCCTCATTGATGTTGCCATCAGCCAACAGGTCCGGCGTTCTCGTAGAGATTTGTCGACATGTTGGATAGACTATAAGAAGGCCTATGACTCGGTGCCACATACATGGCTCATGAGGGTGCTGGAGCTGTATAAGATTGATGCAACTCTGCGCACCTTCCTGATGTCATGTATGGGGCAATGGAGGACGGTCCTTCACTATCCAGGATGTCGACAAATTTCGGAGAACAGCGCATCGATAAGGATTGAGCGTGGCATATTCCAAGGCGACAGTCTGAGTCCACTGTGGTTTTGTCTAGCCTTGAACCCTCTCAGCACACTGCTGGAGGGCTCCGGGTTAGGCTACCGGTTGAAAAGAGGTGGTCAAGTCATATCTCACCTCCTTTACATGGATGATCTGAAACTCTTTGCCCCCAACGACTTGCAGCTGATGGAGCTACTGAAGGTAACTGAAACCTTCAGTAGTGCCATCAGGATGGAATTTGGTGTGGACAAATGTGCAGTCATGCATGTGAAGCGAGGAGAGATTATGGGATCCGTGGGAACTCAACTCACGGATTCCATAAACCTGAGATCCCTCTCTCCAACCGAAACCTATAAGTATTTGGGTATGTCGGAAGCGTTAGGCATCAATGCTGATGACGTGAAACAGTCGTTGAAGGAGCGCTTCTTCAACCGCCTGAATAAAGTACTGAATAGTCTTTTATCAGGCGGGAACAAGGTGCGCGCTTTCAACGGGTGGGTCATGCCGGTGTTGATGTACTCTTTCGGCATACTCAAATGGACTCAGACCGAACTGGACGCTTTGGATAGGAGGGTCCGTACACTGCTTACCGCAAATCGGAT
Organism: Mythimna loreyi; assembly: GCA_029852875.1. Lineage (NCBI taxonomy): Eukaryota > Metazoa > Arthropoda > Insecta > Lepidoptera > Noctuidae > Mythimna > Mythimna loreyi. The sequence goes on along the minus strand of CM056780.1, from coordinate 15,626,751 downwards.
GCATCACCCACGGTCATCGGTTATGAGACTGTATATCCCACGGAAGTGCGGGGGTCGTGGCTTTTTAAATGCTAAGACCCTGCACAACCGTGAGGTATGCAGTCTCAGGGAATACTTCCTTGAAGCCGACGTGGGGATGCATCGAGATATGGTAGCAGTGGACAAGGGCCTCACCCCGCTCTCCTTGGCTAACGGGAACTGGCGCAAACCTGTAGTATTGGATGCTAATGAACGCAAGGAAGTATGGCAGAGCAAGGAGCTTCACGGGCGCTTTTACCGGGCCTTACATGGGCCCGATGTAGACTTCTTAGCGTCCGTATCCTGGCTGCGCTTTGGTGACCTTTTCGGGGAAACCGAAGGTTTTGTCTTTGCAATAATGGACGAAGTTATGATGACGAATAACTACCGGAAATACATTGTGAAGGACGGTACGGTTGACATCTGTCGGGCATGCCACCGACCCGGTGAATCAATCCGACACATTATTTCTGGATGTTCTCGTTTGGCTAACGGAGACTATTTGCACAGACACAACCTTGTAGCCAGGATCATCCACCAGCAACTTGCTCTTAAATACAACCTCGTGGAATCAGAAGTACCGTATTATAGGTATGTGCCCGACCCAGTTCTCGAAAATGGCAGCATCACGTTATATTGGGATCGATCTATCATCACTGACAGGACTATTGTTGCCAATAAGCCTGACATAGTGGTGATAGATCGACTGGAGCGTCGCACAATGATTGTTGATATAGCGGTCCCTCATGATGAGAACCTCGTGAAAGCCGAGAAGGATAAACAAACTAAGTATCTTGACTTGGCTCGCGAGGTTGTCGACATGTGGGAAGTGGACACAGCAGTCATTGTGCCGATAGTTGTGACGGCTAATGGCTTAATAGCCAAGAGCCTCGACCAACACCTGAGGAGGCTCTCGTTAGGCAGTTGGATCAAGGGCCTGATTCAGAAGGCAGTACTCCTGGACACGGCGCGTATTGTCCGGAGGTTCCTCTCTCAGGAGCCCTGACCACCGGTAGCTTGGACCCTGTCTCGATGCTGGTGGGCTACTATTTTTTATATTTTTAAATGTTTTTTTTTAATTATTTTTTTAAGGAAATATTTAAAAATATATTGAATATGATTGAAATGTAAATAAATGGAATAATAATAACTGACATAAATCACCTGTGGCAGAAACAAATAACCGGACTAAGAACATTCTTCCACTCTAAATCACACACAAGTAACATCCACAAAGCCATAGTAATCAACGATATCAATTACACTCCACTTAACCTTAACGAGCAAATAGATACACCTCATACTAACACTGACGACCCACAGAAGCAAAAACTAGACAATTGGAAAAGGAAAGTGCTACACGGACGGCACCCTCATGATTTAGAGCAATCTCATGTCGATACCATGGCATCAAATAAGTGGCTTAAAATAGGTACTTTATTTCCGGAAACCGAGGGATTTATCATTGCAATACAGGATCAAATTATAAACAACAAAAACTACAGAAAATTTATCATTAAAGACCCTACAATGACAAACGATAAATGCCGCAGGTGCCACATTCAGCCAGAAACTATTCAACACATTACAGGGGCATGCACTACACTCACACAAACGGATTATACATACAGACATAATCAGGTAGTAAACGTCATCCATCAAAACCTAGCACTCAAATATAAGCTCATACAGGACACAAATACTCCCTACTACAAATATACACCACAAACAGTTTTAGAAAATACCACTCACAAACTATACTACGACCGCGCAATATTGACTGACAGAACCATTCACTATAACAGACCAGATATAACTCTACGAGATAAGATTAATAAAGTCACTTACTTAATTGATATTGCAGTTCCTAATACTCACAATTTACAAAAAACAATAGGTGAGAAAATTAGCAAATATAGTGAACTAAAAGAAGAAGTGGCCAGAATTTGGAATCAAGAAAAAGTGTATGTAGTGCCCATTGTTGTCTCCACTACAGGTGTCATACCTCATCATCTCCACCACAGCCTCAAAGTATTAGACCTAAAGGACTCAATTTACATAACCCTCCAAAAAGCTGCGATTCTGAACACCTGCAGAATTGTACGAAAATTTCTGCAGATCGAAGAAAATGAAATTGCTCCACACACTCATTCCTCAATTTAAATTTACTCACAACACGCTACATTGACTTGGCTTGACCCGTTAATGTAGCTTAAAACTAGCCTAGAGCTAAGAAAAACTATACGTTTTCTCAAAAATAATAATAATAATAAATAATTTATTTGAACCAAAATATTTTTACATTTCTTAAGCCCACCAAACTGCGAAACAGTTTGTCGGCGGGATTAGCGCTTGTTTCTTACACTTGCTTTATATGTTCACATACATTATAGGTAGTCTAAAAATACATCGGTAAGTTAGTGGGTATTTTCACATCTTGCGGCCACTGCCTCAAGGAGAACCGTTTTTAACTTACATTTCAATGTTCTTTTGCTAATTTTATTATTCTTTCTTAGCCAATACTGATTATTGAAAAGAGTGGGGATCAAATACTTGTTGGTTCTTTTGCCATAATAATTTTTCACTGAAGGTCGCACGAGTTTAAGTTCTCGAACGCTTCTAGTATTGTATTTATTTTGCACATTTATTTTGTATTGTTCGTTGTAAAACTGTTCTAAAACCAACAAGTACTCGACCCTCTCCTGGACAGGAAGCACCTCGCATGCAACAAATAGTTTTTCATAGTTCTCTTTACATTCTAGTTTTGTGTGTGAGTTGACAAGATATTTCATAAAACGAATTTGAAGTGATTTTATACTATTGAGATAGGTTTTAAATGTACGGCCATACGTGTTTAATCCATAAGTTATCAGTGATTCGGCGAGAGCAAAATAGATGACTCGCAGCGTTTTCTTGCTTAATGGCGCCTTTAGTATATAGAACTTGCTTAAAACTGCCCTAAGCTTTGTACACACTGTATCAACCTGTGTTTTCCAATTCATGTTGGAGTCAACCCACAATCCTAGGTACTTAAATTTACTTACGTAATCCAATGTTTGACAAACACAGTTGATGTTTGTAACGTGCATGCACTCATACGTGTGACCTACGATACCTATATCAGCACTTCTGACATTTTTTGCCACCAAGTTGTGCGGCGAGTGAATATGCATTACTTTTGTTTTCTTTAGGTTAAGTATGATACCATTGTCGTGCGCCCACCGGGTGATATTATCAAAGTCTGCCTGCAGCACAGCCCTGGCCTCCTGTATATTCTTAGAGGAATACATTAGGCACATGTCGTCTGCGTACATGTACACCCGACATTTCCCTACCACATTACTGACACTATTAACATGCATGACATAGCCAACCGGGCCATAGACTGAGCCAGTAGGAACACCTAGCTGCACCGCCGCTTCTTTACCAGCAACACCGGACACGCAGGTCTGTAGGGTTCTGTCACTTAGGTAACTACGGAACCACCTATTTGTGGGACCCCTAATCCCGCACTCATCCATAGCTTGCAGCAGCACCTCATGGTCCAGAGTCTCAAAGGCTTTTTTATAATCAATGAACAGCGCTAGGATCTGATGTCCGCGATCAAGGCTACTGTTCATGTCTTCGGAAAATTGTGATAGTGCCGTGATGGTACTACGACCCCGTCTGAAACCATGCTGTACATCTGACAAAATACTATTCTTCTCTAAGAATTCACTAATCTGACCGACCACTATCTTCTCAACTATTTTGTTAATAACTGATAAGACAGCAATCGGCCTGTAATTAGCGTAGACTGAGTGATCTCCCTGCTATATTTAAGTGTACTGTTGTGTGGTTCTATGAAATTCAAAATAACTTGCTATGAACATGTAGTTTTTCTACAAAAAACCTACAAAGTGTATGGGATATGACAAAATAATTTTATAACGCAACTTTAAATTTCTATAAAAAAAAAACTAAAATCGTTGGAGATCTTCGAATTCTTTTAAAAAGTTCTCTAGTTTATGCCCTTTCCAATGGTGTGCAATATGCTAAAAAAAACCTTTAATGACTTCACTAATTGGCTAAATGTAAAAAAACAGAGGTAATTTCAGAGACGATTCAGTGTGGACGTTTGGGCAGGAGTAATTGCAAATCATGTGGTTGGACCGCACTATTTACCTGATAGCCTCAACGCGGATAATTATCTTGAATTTCTTCAAACAGAGCTGCCCTTATTGTTATCTGAGCTGCCAATTTTCAATGAAGACAGGTCTTTTGTCTTTCAACATGACGGTTGTCCCGCTCACTGGCGATTAACCGTAAGGAAATTCCTAAATGACGCATTTCCAGACTCGTGGATTGGAGAAATGGCCCTATTTCATGGCCTCCACGTTCACCAGACCTAATTCCGTTGGATTTTTACGTCGGGAGTCGGGCCAAAGAACTGGTTTATGCGACGGAAGTTGAGACGAGAAATGATTAAGTGCAACGGTGCTACAGTGCTCTCACACTGCGTGAACGTCAAAACTGCACTAATGTCATTACAGCCTGCAGATTACCTTTTTTTTTTCTTTACATCCATGAGGATTTCTCATGGATGTCCTCCATCCTGGGGTAGGTGGAGGGGTCTGTCAGAATCTTACTGACTAAAACCAACCCGGTGTTCCCTCGTACACTTTTGTCGGTGGCTGCGGGTGAAATCAAGTAAAGTGACGTAGTACATTTAAATATCGAAGCTCGGACATTTGACCGACCTTTTTTCCAAATGGAATTTAATAAGCTGGCATACGACCTTTTTGGTCGCCGATTAAGACTTAATTTAAAAATAAATTAGTTTTTTTTTTCATAAATAAAAGGTATTTTCAAACAGTTTTTCATGCAAGACAGCCAGATCTTTTATTGGCAATATTTTCTTTTTCTTAAATATGCAACCTCTTTGCTTGAAATATTCTGAGCATGACCCAATACTTTGCGGCAAGTTGTTCGAGCTAAGTTGTTATTTCTATGAATGTAAATAGGTTTAGAAAGTAGAAATTATTCATAAATAAAACCCAAGATAACTATTGAAAGTAGAATTTCTTAAGCTTTTATAAGTAGAAAATGAGTAGAAGTTAGTAATATTTTATTGCAGATTGCAGAGTTCAATTTGTTCGAACATTTTGAATTCAGTAATTTAATTTCAAAGATTTGAAACTGTTGGTGGCTTTGTGAGATCCGCCAAAATATCAAAGTTTTGCTTTTTTATGTGGGAAAATAATTTAATGATTTCTCCGCCCTAGGGTAGAGCGGAAGGGTGTGACAGCTGTTTCTGACTAAAACCACAACTGTATTCTGTTGCCTTTTGCATTCTATGACCACGGGTTTCCTATTGAAAAATTTTCTTACCGGACTATCTGATAGTGAGCTACTCATTGCTCTTTGTCCGCAAGCCCGCGCTTGTGTTGACAAGGCATTGCCCTGCAGCTCTCTACGTCAGGGTGAAAAGGGCCATGGAGTTTCTTGTACATTCTTGTTCATAGAGATCTATACTTTATATTTCATTTCATTAGATCATATTTTTTTCTGACAGACCGACTTTTTGACCTTTCAAAAGACCCTACCTAATGGTAAATGGTTTATCATTACATAATATAAAACAAAGTTGCTTAGATCCTATGTATGCTTAGATCTTTAAAAGTACGCAACGGATTTTAATGCGGTTTATAAGTTTTTAATAGATAGAGTGATTCAAGAGGAAGGTGTATGTGTATAATACATGCATAATATATTCAATATCAGTACCCGTGCGAAGCTGGGGCGGGTCGCAAGTTTTAAATAAATGCTTTAAACCTTGAATCTTTGGCTTACCTACCCAAATTCTTGCTCTGTCCGTAAGTAAGCTACAGATAGAACAATATTATTTTAATCTACATACATCTTAAATCGATTCTAACGACGTAAGATTTCAAAAATAATAATCATGAACAAAACGTGTTTCCACTGCGTAGGCGTAACAGAAGTTTACACGTGTCTCCATAAATTTCCTGTGACATTTACAATAAACACATAAACACCTGCCTCTCCGAAGCATTGTTATTCCCACTTCTCATTTCCCGCGCGATGTAACGCCGCCACACGCGATCATTGGAGCCATAGACTACATGAGCAGGCGTCGCGTGGCGCGGACACACATCGGCTATGCATGGAGCGCTTTATTGCGGTGCGAGATGCCCATTCATGGAGCTAATGAAATGGGGATTTGAGATTGTTGGAGAGACGTATATTGAAGTTGTTAGTGTAATGTAATAATGCTTTGGAATGAGGACCGGGTTTCTTTTGCGGTGGTAAAAATCATCCAATGATAACTCCCGCCCTTGGGTGGAGCGGGAGATAGTGTTAGAATAAAAAACCCACCCCGTTCCTATTTTATCCCCTTCCTCCTTTCAAATCAGGGTCGAGCCATCCCATAGGTTTTAAACCTTCTGCAGGGTCCCTACAGTTTGCTGAAAACTCCTTGAGCCGCAGCAGTGCGCGCCATCGGCCACTTGTATTGGGCTTGGTCCGTACGATCGGACGGCGAGCAACCTATTGCTCGCTGTCCGTAAGCCTGAGTATGAGGACAATGTTTTTGACACTTATTATTTTGTACCTTACCCGCTGTTGTAGAATAAGAGTTATAAGCTGAATTATAATACTTTAAATAATTCGCAAAGACAAAGTAAAACTTTTTTACTAATGCAGCGTACTTGTTTGCGGTCTGCATGCAAGTATAAAATATTACCTCAGTGTTTTGGGAGCTGCAAACAATTTAAAAATGCAAACAATATAATAAGGCTGATAAAGAAATTGCTCAAGCGGTTAATGGTTCCGCTTGAGCAATTTCTTTATCAGCCAGCCAAATATTGGATTTATAAGAATTATAAGAACTACGTGAATGGCTTTCGCTCATCCGATAACAGAGCATAGTAACACCCTTATAATATTCCCACTGGTGGGACTTAGGTCTCTTCTCTAGGAGAATGAATGGGCCCTAATCCACCACGCAGGCTCAGTGCGGGTTGGTGGATATCACATGTCTTCGAAATAAATTACTTACTTACACAAAGTAATGCGCCTGGCTGGGTTTGAACGCGCGACCTACAACTCGTAAGTCGGGGCCGTTACCACTCGGCCACCACTGCTTCTTCTATATATCTAATGACCTATGGGTGGTCATTGACTCGCTCAGCTGACGTTTACTTAAATAAATTAATTTAGTACATGCGCAAATTAATATGAGTTTAAAAAAAAAGTATTTTTAAAGAACTATAAGTTTTTTTAAAGAACTATAAGTTTTTTTTTAAGATTTTTTTATGTATGTAGTGTATGTATTTTTTAATATTATCTTTACAAACCGAAAGTGTTTCATGTACCGGATCGACCCTTCACGGGATTTATACGAGCCGTGTATATAAGATACATGTTTTTTGTCGAGACTGTATGGTAGATTCTAGAATCTAGATTCCAGATCAAGATATCGTTCAGTGAACAGTGTTATCAAGATGCATTCGATCACAAACTGTGCCTTGCTTCCTGCAGCCAGTGTAAAGTGGCGATGACGTCACAAGCGGACATTATCTACGTAGCGACAAGCTTGTGTTAAAGTTATACCCGAGGGCCAAAGTAACCCCATTTAACGATACCATATAAAATCGGTTACCTACATGTTTTTTATCACTATATGAGACTGTATTCTAGAATATAGATTCCAGATCAAGATATCGTTCAATGAACAGTGTTATCAAGATGCGTTCGATCACAAACTGTGCCAGTGCTTCCTGCAGCCAGTGTAAAGTGGCGATGACGTCACAAGCGGACATTATCTACGTAGCGACAAGCTTGTGTTAAAGTTATACCCGAGGGCCAAAGTAACCCCATTTAACGATACCATATAAAATCGGTTACCTACATGTTTTTTATCACTATATGAGACTGTATTCTAGAATATAGATTCCAGATCAAGATATCGTTCAATGAACAGTGTTATCAAGATGCGTTCGATCACAAACTGTGCCAGTGCTTCCTGCAGCCAGTGTAAAGTGGCGATGACGTCACAAGCGGACATTATCTACGTAGCGACCAGTTAGCTATCATTCAGTTAGTGTATCTCGTTTACATCGGATGATAGGGCTGGGCATTACATTTTTTTTTAGTTTTTTTTAAAGATTCCCTGAAGGCTGCCCAACTTAAATGGGACTGGGCAGGACATGTCTGCCGCATGTCTAGCGAGCTGTGGGCCCGTAAAACACAGGATTGGTGCCCGGACACAGCGACGCGGGGCCGCGGCAGGCCACGAAGGAGATGGCGGGACGACCTGGATGTCTTCCTTGAGAATTGGAGCGGCAAAGCATGTGACCGAGATGATTGGAAAGAATGGAGGGAGGCCTTTGCCCAGCAGTGGGACAGCACAGGCTAGGTATAATAATAATAATAAAGATTCCCTTAAAAAATTAGGTGAGTAAAATCCAATCCAATGACACCTCTGCGTCCTTGTGCGGGGTGCTTTTGGAGTTGAGATAATGTCAAACTTTTACTAACTAAAAAACCCATTCCTGTTCCTTCGTTTCAGGCCTCGGGTGTAACGTTTTCACAATACATTCCAACTTGGGGCCATGTTGGAATGTAAGGTTACAATAGCGCTCATTGCCTCATCATCAGTTTCACTTATTAATGTTCCCACTGCTGGGACACAGGCCTCCTCAAGGAGAGGCCATGGGCCATAATTCACCACGCGGGCCCAGTGCGAATTGGTATTTCGCTGATTGACCCTTCTACATTTACTGAAAATGGAAATAATGACAAAGTTGTCTTGACACCTACCGTGATCTTTTCTAATTTTGTAGGTAGTAATGAAATAGTACATTTTGTTACTAGTGCAGAAAGTTTATCATTGCGACCGAAGTAAACTCGCCTTAGCGGTAGGCGAGTGAGTTATGGAGTCGAGAGCTGTTTAATCTGTTATGCTTTTTTTAAGGTCTAATGACTTGCTCGTTCTACGATGGAGTGAGAGTGTCAGAATTTTACTCACAAAACCATACTCTATGTTCCTCCAAGTGGTGACACTTGGGGCAGGAATTGTCCAGTAGTGGGCGTCCTTCACTTGAGATGTTAATTTGTTCCGAAGATTTTTTCCTTTATTAACTTTTTCAATACTGTAATTAGAGACATAATAGAAAGACAATAGGTATGTGAATGTGCCGGCGTTCGTCTGGGTCTCAACAGTTCAATGTTTTAGTCTATTTACAATCACACGCAGAACAGATGGCCGCTGGGGCCGAAAGGTTCTGCAGTGGCGACCGCTTACCGGAAGACGTAGTGTTGGTAGGCCTCCCACAAGGTGGACCGACGACCTGGTCAAGGTTGCTGGAATTTGATGGATGCGAGACGCACGGGACCGGTCGTTGTGGCGACATTTGGGGGAGGCCTATGTCCAGCAGTGGACGTCTTTCGGCTGAATTGATGATGATGATGATGACAATCATCCATCTGGCTATAATTTTTTTTTTTGTCACAAAGTAAAGAACCTTTTTTATCAGCCATCCCAGCCCTGACACAAGTACGTAGGTAACAGGATGTGCAAAGTAACAACTTTTGTTTTAACCTCTGGCAACTCGTAATAGAGTTGGGATCCTTTAGTAAAGTTTGTCTATGGCCGACGGTCAGTGCTTATCGGAGCAAATCTGAATAAAACTGTTTTTAACTTACTTTCGCTTTATGATTGATGATATCCTTGTTTTGTAAGTTTTTGACCGGCAATTTTATAAGCGAACCTTTGGATAAAGGTACACTATACTAGATTGTTTTTCGGTGGGTAAAAATGATCTAATGACAACTACCGCTATCACCATTGAGTGGAGCAGGAGATAGTCATCATAATCCTTTTTAATGTTCCTACTGCTGGGACACAGGCCAACTCTCTGGGCCATAATTCACCACGCGGGCTCAATGCGGATAGGTGGATGTCACATTTCTTCGAATTTTTGGTCTACGACATGCCGGTTTCCTTCACCGTTTTGAGAGCAGTGGTGATGAAATAAATTACACAACAAAACGCGCGTAAGGTAGTTGCGATGGGACTAAAGGCTCTAGAGTGGCGACTACGTATTGGAAGACACAACATTGGTTTGGCATTAGTCCCATAAGGTGAACTGATGACCTTGCGGGACCGCGGGAATCTGAACCATGCGAGACCCTATCACTCAATGAAAACGTAGTATTTGGTAGGTATTTGGGACTGCCTTGAAAATGTATTTTTTTACACTTAGCTCACTCAATTTGTGATATTTACAAAAAAAGGCGCAATTTAGTCAAAAATAAATACATCATTAACTAGATGTTTGATTACATTCGGCAAAAAATCAGGAGCACGTACACACCTACTCAGTGTTTCTATTTGAGAGAACTCTCTTTTCACCATTCCCTAATTTTAGTCCGGGACCTACTTACAGAGTTTGACACGTGTACGAGCTGAAAATTTGACTGGCCTGTTGGTCTAGTAGTTAGTAACCCTGACTGCTATGCCAGAGGCCAACGATCGTGGGTTCGATTCCATTTGTGTGATGAGCATGATCATTTGTTCTGTGTCTGGGTGTCATATTTAGAAATATACACCGTGAAATTTAAATGGTTGTTTTCTCGCGGCAGAATGACTTGCCATAAGGAGTACTTTTGAAGCAAACAGAAAAAATAAAAAAAATAAAAAGTTTTTTTTTTTTTATAAATAATTATTAATTTTAATTTGTAGGTACTACTGGAGTCGCAAGAGCAGCCCGCTGTCAAAGGAAACCGATTTATTAAATACTAGCTGTTGTCAGCGGCTTCACCCGCGTACATAAAATATAGCCTATGTCACTCAAGAGTAAAGCAGCTTTCCATTGTTGCTAATTTTTTTCTAATCGGACCAGTAGTTCCAGAGATTACCCCCTACAAACAAAAAAACAAACTAACAAAAAAACAAACTTTACCTCTTTATTATATTAGTGTAGATTTAAACCAAAATAAGCTCTCGCACGTTGTGATACGTCATAATTAGCTTGCACTCTACAGGTCCATTTTTTGTTTTTAATATTTTATTTTTTTATCAAACGTTTGTATTACCAAGATACAACCATTTCGCTGAGGGAAAACAACCATTTAAATTTCACGGTGTATAAGTATGTTTAAGTCGTCTAGTACTCATAACACAAGCTCTGCTTAGCTTGAGACGATAGTGGATAGTCGAAAAACCCACTTTCACTTTTTACCTAACCCGGGAATCGAATCCAGGACCACACACTCGGCCAACAAGGCAGTTACTAGTAATATTTCAGTCAACATTAACGTGGTAAATTACGATGACATACAGAGGATACATAACTGAGGTGCCGCTCGATAATTTAATAAGCAAACGTTGGTACAGCTTTTAATTAGTTTCCAAACCTTATAGCGAATAATTAACGATTCACGAAACTTGTACGCACCTTGATGATATTCGTACTTTGACTTTTACACGAGTTTTAGCGCAAATGTATATATATATTCCACAACTATCACACAACGTCGCGTCGTCTAGTCGCAAGCTCAGCAGAGCTTGTGTTATGGGTACTAGACAACTGATACATGAATTGTCAAATCATTATATAAGTTTTTGTGTACAATAAATAATTAAAGAAGAATATTCATTACAAAAAGGCTTCAAAATAACAGTCTTACATATCAGTACACATACAGGGAGTTAGTGATAGTGTGACGGGTGGCAGGACAGAGTGGAAGAAAAGAACATGTTGCACCGACCCCAAGTAATATGGGATAAGGGTAAGATGATGATGATATCAGTAAACAAACATGCAAAAAACAATAGAGTCGACAGAGTTATAACAAAATGGAGTGTTACCTCTGAATGATATAGTGTTAATGGCAATCAACACAAACGTCTAGCTGGAATACAATTTGGAGATTCACGTGAAATGTTGGCTTCATCACAAATGTCAAGAGTATACTCAATTCCTAAGCTCATCAAGCCGTTAGCGACTTTGTAATGATGTTAGAAATACAATGCGTGTTTTGTTCGACTGTTTCGTTTTTAAAGGTTCATTATTAAATAATTTATTACGTATAGTTCAAAAATACCTTACAGTGGTTAAAATGTATAAGGTGCGTTGGGGTAAGATCGGCGCCGGGGTAATCATTACATAGTATAAAACAAAGTTGCTTAAATCCTGTATGCTTAGATCTTTAAAAATACGCAACTGATTTTGATGCGGTTTTTTTTAATAGATAGAGTGAATCAAGAGGAAGGTTTATGTGTATAATAGATTCATAATATATTCAATATCAGTAACATGCGAAGCTGTGGCGGGTCACTAGTAACATTAAATGTCGTACATATTCCACTGTATTTTTAATGCTAGCATATAGTGTGCCACAATCTGCCACATCATTATGTTGTACTCTGACACACAATATGGCTAGCATTAAAACATCTAGCCAAATAAGTGATTATTTGATTTATACGTTCTTACCCCAACGACGATCTTACCCCAACACACTATATTTTTTCAGGTTTGTCATTAGATTATTTTTGCTCTTGATATTAGGAGTACAGATCAGCAATGATATACATAGGTGGGATACTATGTTGCTAGTACACTACTATTACACACATATTGATGTAAATTATGTCGGTGAAGGTGGTGTGACAAGAACTGTTTACATGTGTATTACTTATATGAGTTACTAGCTTTCTGCCAGCGGCTTCGCCCGCGTCATTGTAGGGTTCTCCATACAAACTTTAGACCCCCATTACATTCCTTTAAGAGCTCAATTTTGATAAACCCTTTCTTGGTGTTCCCCTGCGTCATAAAAGGAAGCCTTTTGCAAAATTTCATGCTCCTAGGCCCAGTAGTTTCCGTTGTGCGTTGATATGTCAGTCAGTCAGTTTTTCCTTTTACATATAGATTTAAACAGGAAATTACGTAGTGTGACTGTTTCTAGTCGACCCTAGGCTGATAAAATTTTCATTTTTCCTGAGCTTTCTTACATGAAGGTTTGAAGGTCGGTTTCCCCCTAAGGGGAAAAGGTAGGGCCCCGCCATCCGCCCTACCCTGTGATCCTCAACCTGAGTGACTGGACAGACCCCCACCGTCAATAATGGATTCCCTTTGAATATATCACCTAGTCCCGACTTATTGAAAGCTAGTGGACTAGGAGGGGACGGGAAAACAATATTAAAAATCAAAATAGGACTGAGAATCCATTGTAAGGAGGTAAGGAAGGAGAATCTACTTTTCTTTTGAGTTACGTAAACTATGGGACAGAGAGGGCTGCAAAAGGGATGACACGTGACGCTTGTATTGCAAGTTATAATATTTTGGAATTACATTAATCCCCTTCGCTCGTGCATGTCCTGACCAATCCTACGGCAAAGGGTTGTGAGGCCTCTGCAATAATGGATAAGACATACTTTCTATAACAAAAAGCTCCTCGTACTGCCTACTCACCCTTAACTAAACCAATACGAATCTTTAACTATTACGATTTATTTATTAGAACTTCATGCAATACAAAGGTAACCAAGCGGACTTAATACCTTAAAGTTTTGATTCAATCATGATACTGTCGAGCATGCAAGTAAGTGTCAAAGTTACCCCAAAAGTCTGCAGGTTCACTCCAAAGAAAGGCTTTCTAACACCAACCGTAAGCTTAGGCTACCTTGTCATAGGATAGAATAGGAAATGGTTAAACACTCACCCACTCAATCATCGACTCAGCCGCTGAGGTTCACTCATGTACTTACACACTCTTCCATGCGTATTCAGCTACCACACACTATCTCTACTATAGATAATAAGTAGGCCTAAACTGAACTAATTTTGTATCACAACACTAAAACTCCTAAGAATTACTACGGTAACCAGCGACCGCCCCGTATCCCATCCTGAGCCTAAGTGCCCTTCGTCCCTGAGTCAATTCTCAAGACACGTGTTGTAGTTATTTTTTTGTACAGTCATCATCAATTGCATAAGAGTTACTCGTTTCTTTAGAATTCTGTCAGTCCTTTCGTAAAAGGGACAATTTATGAGGGTCCAAGTGGGAACTGGCGCCGAGTTATTTTTAAAGATAAATTTAATATTTTATTATTAATTTGAAGTAAGTGACAGACAGTCACAGTAGGAAAGTGACTACATGAAAAATAAAAATAATAAAGAACTGTAAATTTTGTGACAGCTGCCATGAAACCGGCAATGTACGTCATGTCACTCGTTTCTCTCACTTCCTCCCAAAATATCTCAGTATCCCAGTAGAAGGCAGGTGGCATCTTATCTCAGATCTAGCTCACGATCGATCAGCAGTAACGTTAGTACGCACAGGTTAATTGGGCCTCCATTGTCGCTATTGTTACCATCTGGTGATGTAGAGGCCTCCGGTGACTCAAATGTAACATGGCAATATTTTGTTAGTTTTATAGCATAGCATTAGGCCTTATAATGTTCACACTGCTGGGAATCAGGCCTCCTCTGTAGGAGAAGGATTGGGCCATAATCCACCACGCTGTGACGGCGCCCAGTGTTGTGTTGGGTTGGTGGATGTCACAAGTCTTCGAATTTTTGGTTCTAGGCGTTTTGAGAGCAGTGGTGATGAATTAACTTTTCGAGTGCCATAATTAGAGACATAATAGAAAGACAATAGGTGTGTTAAACCCGGCGTTTGCTTAGGGGTTCAAGTGTTTAAATTAAACAAAGCACCTAGCTGGGTTTCAACCCGCGACTTTACATCTCGTAAGTCGGGGCCTTTACCTTTCGACCATCATTGCTCTCAACCTCGTACTGTGGTGATGTGCTCAGGCCTTCATACCGAATACAGCACAAGCCAACAGGCTGATGAAACCCTTTTTAAAATTTTACTTTACCTCTGCAGCTATTTGGATTACGTACCCCGTATAAAAGATTAAAGTTGTAAAGATTTTTCTTTCGTAAGTACATTATAAATCTCTTTAATCTTTTTAAGTAGCATTCATCGTGGCTTCCAAAAGATACTTTATAGATACTTTTCGGTGTTTTTATGCACTAATAACTTACGCAGATTCTTATATTATATGTGTAGGTTGTTTTTGACTAAATGGACTTCTTTGGCATGCATTAGAGTCTAAACGGCTTGTTGTATACGATGTATATTTTTTCCATTAAAATACTCACGCAGTTTACTGTTTTTCACACTACTGTAGAAAAGCCCGCGAGCACGCCCTCGCCGTACGCCATTTATGTTGGTTTATATACTCTTAAGTGTATTGAAAAACTTTGTTTGTTACACGTGAAAATCGTTCAGCCCTCCGCCCAATAACACTTTGTTTAAATTCTGCCTAAGTTGTAATGACAAACTTTCTCCACTCCACCAATTTAATACAGTTTTATCACAGGATTTCTCTAAAAAATAGGCATGTAAAGCACAAGAGAAAAGCCTCGGAAAAGGCTAGTATAATCACGAACCTAGACAGGCTTTGTTTGTACAATATTCACCTAATAAGTCCTTATTAAGCATATTTTTCTTGCCCTAGCCTCGCTTAATTTAAGCTTACCTTTCATAACCTCACACCCTTGTGTACCGATATTGAGGTCATCTACTAAGTAAAAAGTCTACGTGCTAATATCAAGTTTATTTAAGATAATAGCATAGAGTACGGAATTTTACAGAATAGCTCCGACTGTTGGATAGGATTCAGGTTTCGGATGTTGCAGGACATAGGCTTATGGATGGTGATCATTAGGTAAATCGTCATCTGATCAAGCCTGAGCTGGTGATTTGCATGGATCAAAAACTTGATAGCAAAATGCCTGATAGAGATTGCATGAAAAAGTTGAGTGATGTGACCTTGGAAAGAGCACGCCGGTGGAATTTCAAGGAGTATTTCCGACGTCTGGCTCTTAAGCTGAATCGTACTGGGGCTGCCCTCAACCGCCTCCTGCCGAACCTTGGGGGTCCAGACGCCCTCTGCCGGAGGCCCTACGAAGGAATCGTTAGGTCCAATCGTTAAGTCCCTGTAAAGGACGGTGAAGCTAACCGGAAGAAGGTGAAGCTAACCGGGACCAATGGTTCGTGTTTGAAAAGAAGGCTCCGGCTCTTGTATATATAGCGACGGAGGAACGGGGTAGGTTGTTTAGCCCGCGGAGGTGGAAACAGTATCAGACTGTTTCCCCTTCCGCCCAAGGGTGGGATTCGTCATTGGATGATTTTTACCTGCCTTAAAAAAAAAAAAACTGAAACAACACAGGTAAGTTTTGTCAGTACAAGTCTGACAAGACAAGTTGGAGAATTTATCAGAGGAATTCCTACCCTAAAAATAAGAGTACAGTATTTGCAATGACTAGAGACATTAACAATGACTAGAAAAATATATGCTCATACGAAGCTCGCAGCGTAAGTGTGCAGTTCGATAGTCTAAGAAAAATATATGCTCATACGAAGCTCGCAGCGTAAGTGTGCAGTTCGATAGTCTAAGAAAAATATATGCTCATACGAAGCTCGCAGCGTAAGTGTGCAGTTCGATAGTCTATGGTTAAGGGGCATTCTGTATCAGACGAGCTGTGACGTCACAACGGTGGTGTTGCCGCAGACAACCCTGACATCAGACGTCTAAATATTGTGGATATTGATACTGTGCTAAATAAATAGAAGACAGACAAGGTTTGGTCCTATAGTAAAAGTTTTGTTATCATGACTTCAATCAACTGTGTAAGTTTTGGTCACTTATTACCAGCTGCCCTATTATTTAGTCAAGCATCCAAAAGTTCAGTTACATACTACCAATGTTTTTTTTTTAAATCTTTTTTATTTATTTTCATCATCAGCTCTATTAATGTTCCTACTGCTGGGACACAGGCCTCCTCTTTAGGAGAAAGAATTTTTAAGGCCTTTTTTATTTTTAAGTGTCTTAAATTCATTTAATCTTCAATTCAATTAATCTTAGTCAAAAAACGTTCAATAAAAAATCAACCAGCAATTTTAGGACACTAGTTGCGGCCTATTGTTTACCACTAGGTTATTAAATTAAATACTTAGATTCCACGCTACGAATGAAATTAGTCTTATTTTTTAAATTTAATTCTTCATGCACACAAGAGTGACGCTCTGCACTAGGCGTACTTAATGCCTTAAGGCATTTTCTACCAGTCATTGACTATCTTCTACATATAAGTTTTAGAGATTAAATAAAATTAGAGACCCTACCACGAGCTCTTAAAACGATTCTTTTGACGACCTAAACTGAACTGTTAATTGGATGGAGCTATCTATATAGCTCCATCCATTTTTTCTCTCGCAGGCCAGACATTTTAACACGTCATGGTAAGGCTCCAGAATGCCTAGTAGTTTGTACTAAATGTAATTCAAGAGAATAATATTTGAAAACAACTATTGGTCCGTCTTCTAAACAGCAAAATCGTCGAACATTGAGATGGACTTCATAACACTTTAATGAAAGATAGGAAAATTTCTAGGTAAAATGTTATCTTCGGAATCCATACAATCAAGAGACTTCAAACTTTCAAATAAACAATCCATTGATGTCTTAAAACTTTGACATTTTCCGAAAACAGGACACGTTGTCATAGTTCCAAAACGTCACAAAACTCCATTTGAACTCAGAACATCGAGTGACAGTTTATTTGAATTTGATCTTCAATTCAAATTTGGAACGGTTTGTTAAATATTTCATGACTTCCTAGATCGTAATAGCAAAGCATTCGTTCAATAACTAAACTAATAATAATTTATGACTGATTTGATTGGTTTGAGTAAGAATTGTATTGTATTGTATTGAAGAAGAACGACACTCAGAAGTGACAGCTGTGACAGTTAGGCGAATAATGTTCAGGAGTACCGAAATTAAAAGAGCGTTTATCAGATAAATGGAGACACACAAAACGTATACAGTACGCGGCACATAAGTTGAACCATCTGCCACTAAATTAAAATCCATCTATCTAAACTAAGCCCCGAAAATCGGTTATAGTCCTCAACACACAAATTGAACCATCATGGCGGTCCATAAGCGATTTTCGGGTTTCAATTGAAGCAGCTGCGCGCAACCACATCAGATGGTTACTTTTTTGCCGCGTACTATACCTAAGTATCAATTATGTTTAATGGTAGCAAAATGCTGTCATCTCTTATGACTTAAGTAAGTCCTCGCAACATATTTCTGTGTGCTCATCGTGACGTCACAAGCAGTTACTGCGGACGGGTCATTAACTTCTATTTGCTCACGATTAACGGACCAGAGCGGCCACATTCTCGTTTTCCGTTACATTTCCATAATGTGACATTAAAATCTGATTTAATTCTGTTTTTGTAAAAAAAAACGGGTGTAGTCTGATGCCAGTCACAAAAACAAAAAAAAAAAAAGAAATCACAAAACAATTTATTTGATTGTTAATTTTTTTTTCAGACGGGATACCCAGTCCTTTAATATCATAGTTTTTGAGCCAAATAGAGCATAAAACAAGGGATTTTAACATTAGAAAATATTCTAAATATAAAACGAGAATACTCGTATTTCCGAGATAAAATAAGGAGACTTTATTTATTTGGATACCAATTTCTATTTATTTTTAATCAACTTTTATGTTTGTTGAGTATAAAAATAGAATGGGCTATAAAAAGGCCTCATTAACGAAAATCGAAGCTTCGATTTAAACGCTTCAAATCGTTTAACAATTTCCCAATAAATAATTATGTCAATTTACTTTGTAGCTTCTTTTTCCAAATGAGAAGTAAATATGAAGACTTTACGTTTTTATTTTAAAACCAGTTTTTACCAGTGATTTTTTCCGGGAATGTCCTATCAGGACTAAAATGGCTTCTTTCATAATACTAGGTTATGACCCAAAACAGATTTGAATGAAATTTCCATGGGTATACGATGCACCCTTTTTTATTGTGGGAAAAATCATCGAATGACGAATTCCGCCCTTGAGCAGAGCGGGAGACAGTATCAGACTTCTACTGACTAAACGATCCACCGTTCCTTCCTGCCTTAGTTTCAGGGCCCTGGTGTTCCGCTTTCGCATCAACCCTTGGCCCTAGAAGGCACGATGTTCCCGTGGAAATTTCATTCAAATCTGTTTTGGGAACTGAATAGTGGGATGATGGGTTCGATCTGTTTTGGGGTGTTTTTAAAAGGTATCGTGCGGATTTCAACACGCATGCGGGATTGTTCCGCACGCATAACGAATTTATTGAAATGCGTACACTTCGTACGTGCACGAAATAAGGAGGTAACTAGGTATATAGTGTATATACATATAAATCGTACTAAAATATCAAGATGGATAACTATTATTTTCTTTGTATCAAAGTTTCAATGATTGTGGTGTGTAATTTCCTTACTTTTTTTTTGGGTTTTACAAAAGAAAAGCACAGAAAGACACGACCAAATATGTATTTCAAATAAGCTGGTCAAATAATCGAATAACAAGTTTCTGGTTCTAAAGTTAAGAACAAGGAAGAAACCCTGTGCTAAATTCAATTATACTATTTTATAGACACATTTCACAATATCATTAGTTATATTAAATCAATAATAATAAGAATGTTCAATTTTATTATGCATATTATTGACCGTGTAACGGCCGCCTAAGATTCAAGCTATACAAATGTTACCCATTTATAAAATAAAACTAACTACAAAGGCTTCACGTCATGGTCATCTGGTCTTCGCTGTATAAGATTGTACCATCTCAGCCTATACTCCGTGTTTTATTCTGCAATTGGTGCCAATTTAAAGGTACCGCTTATGTGTTCACTGGGCACCCTGTCTTTAAGTGTAACTCCGCCCATCCAGACTCCAGTGCAGCATTCGGTCGGGTGTAGCTTCAGTACATGGCTTTTCTTCACAGCCCATATCTCGCTGCCGTAGAGGAGAGCTGGTCTAACAGCGGTTTTATAGACCTTACCTTTTGTTCTAATTGGTTTTTGCTATCGCACATTATAAGAGTACACCATTTACTCCACCCACAGGTGGTCCGATGAGCTAAGGAGTTTTGGGGGTCTGCGAAACAGAGAGTAAAGTCCCACATATCTTCGTTGAAAAGGGAGGATCCTCCGACCAAACAGGTATTACGTCTGTTGCCAATGCCAATGCCAGATAGATGATATCGGACTGTTCCATATGTTCAAATCGCGTGGAAAACTTTGATTGTGGGATGCAGGATTAGTTCTTATGCGACGCCATAGATGGCGCTAGAATGAATTTCCCTGCCAGGGTTTTCTGATACAACCTTTTTTTTAAAACAAGATTCTTGACTGACTGAAGACTTCTGACATGCGCGTCTACACCAAAAGAATGTTGCAATGTTGTAAATTCCTTTTTTGTAAATATTGGCAAGAAACTTGCAGACGATATTCGCAAAAATACCCTGCAGCCTGCATCACTTCCACAGACTCAACTAAACAAAATTCCACTCACATCATTTGTACTGGAAGCAACCGACCCCGACGAAATTATAACTATTATAAAGTCGTTACGAGTGAACGCTGCCACTGGTTGGGATACCATCTCACCCCTCTTCCTGAAGAGGTATGCTAATACCCTGACACCCATACTATGCCATATTTTTAATCTTTGTTTCGAAATGTCCGTGTTTCCAAATTCTATGAAAAAGGCCTTAATACATCCGATTTTCAAGGGTGGAGATGGGAACGTACCTAGCAATTATCGCCCTATTGCAGTTTTGAGTACTCTATCAAAGGTACTCGAACGTCTTATAAACAAAAGACTAATTAAATACCTTGAACACTATAATCTGCTATCCCCTCAACAGTTTGGGTTTCGCAAAAATAAATCCACTTCTGATGCAGTTCAAGATGTAATTTCTAATGTTGTTTTACACCTTAACCAAAATAAAAAAGTCCTTACTGTCTTCCTAGATCTTGCGAAGGCGTTTGATACAGTTCCCATCTCCACTCTTCTACTCAAACTTGAGGGTGTGGGAGTCAGGGGGGCAACTTTGGACCTTTTCCGTAATTACCTAAGTGATCGCACTCAGACTGTTAAGATTGATAATTACAGTAGTGAAGAGCTTCCCATCTGCTACGGGGTGCCTCAAGGCAGCATATTAGGTCCCACCCTCTTCCTTATCTTTATAAATGACCTGTGCAACCTTAATATTCCTAATGGCAGGATTGTTGCATTTGCGGATGACACCGCTATTACATTCACCGCAGACACTTGGTCTGAGCTGGAACTAATTGCACAAAATGGCCTTAACACAGCCTTAGATTGGCTCACCGCACACACCCTTACCCTAAATACCAGCAAAACCAATTTTATTGCTTACTCAATTAGCGCGGCCTCTCAACCACTTACTGCCATAACCTTAAAAGCTCACTCTTGCCTATCAAAAACATCATGTGATTGCCCGTCTCTAGTTAACGTTGACCATATAAAATACCTAGGTATAATAATAGATGCAAATATAAAGTTTAAGACGCACATTGACCTGCTTACGGGAAGAGTAAGAAAATTAATTTACATATTCAGAACCCTTCGATACGTAGCAAGCCTAAAAATTATTCGTACTGTATATTTTGCTCTATGCTCCTCTATTATCACGTACTGTATATCATGTTGGGGTGGTGCTGCTAAGACTTTTTTGATGCCCTTGGAAGTCGCTCACAGGGCCATTTTAAAAGTTGCGACCTTTCGACATTTTATGTTTCCTACTAATGAATTGTATAGTCACTGGGGGATTCTCAACATACGACAACATTTTATTTTACAAGTAATATTACTACAACACAAGAAAACCCCTTACAAAAACATAACAAAACGTCGTAAAGACCAAATTTGCACAATACCACGAACGAGATCAAGCTTCTCCAAAAGATTTTTTTATTTCCAAGGCCCGAGTCTTTATAATAAGTTAAATAAGTACTGTCCAATATATGGTCTGTCATATCACAATTGTAAAAGAGCAGTTTACTCATTCTTACAACGCAAGAATTATGATGAAACAGAAAATTTCATAAGATATTAACGTATCCACTTACAGTTTTGTTCTTCTCTAATAATTACTACAATTATATTCTAACACACATGCTTGACACAATAAATTATAGTTACAATAAAAATGCACATCGAAGTAGTACTAACATTCCGCGCATTAAATTTAACCCGCTACAGCTTATGACTCGTAACCTGTAGCGTAAACATTACGCACATTCGCACAACACAAAATATTGGTCACAACAGATATTCACCTACCCACTAGTTACATGATTTTTTGTTGTTAGTTAACATTCTTACCCTATTGTATTTTTTTTCTTTTTTACGTATTATTGTACTTTTACTTTAGTTTTAAGCCACGATACGGAATGGAGAGGTGCCTTAATTAAGTACTGTCCAATATACCTACAATCTACTTCATTAAGGTACTTCTTTTATTGTCTTCCGTTGTCAATATTTGTTTGTAGCAAATCGTGATGTACTATGATGCATACTGTGTATGATTATACTATTTCCTTTCTTGGGGACCGGCACTGTACTCCTTAACACAGGTTATATATTAACCTAGCTAGGAATGCAGCACCTCACCCACCAATTTGTAGTTTTTGTACACTGGAAATGATCCTGTAAATTGTTATCATGTAAGTACTACAATGTTTTCCATGAATAAAGATATTATATTATTATTATATTATTATATTGTACAGGTTACTTCTAGGCAAGCGTGCTCCAACGTAGACCACACCATCGCTTACCATCAGGTGAGATTGTGGTCAAATGCGAGCCTATAAAAAAAATATTTATCAAATACTAGAAATATGACAAAAATGTTTGAATAAACCGAAATGATTGTAGTGTTAAAAACAAGTACCATCATCTCTCCGAATTCCGTGAAGAGCTTAATTAGCTTTTGTCCAAAGCAAAACAATGGTCTTGAAAATGCTTCACCGTGCACTCATAACAACGTAAACAAAAGAACGAATAAAATAAAGCTCTTTGACTCCACCACGATGACTCTTTAGCTACTAAAACGATTCAAAGTGTACAAATGACATAATTATAATCTTTGTACCATATATATACTATTAGCTTTTGTCCGCGGCTTCACCCGCGTACATAAAATATAGCCTATATCACTCAGAAGTAAAGCAGCTTTCTGTTTTTGCTAAAATTTTTCCAATCGGACCAGTAGTTCCAGAGAATACCTCCTACAAACAAAAAAACAAAAAAAAAACAAACTTTACCTCTTTATTATATTAGTGTAGATTTATACTATGTATATAGTGTGACTGGTCAGTTAAATAGGTACCTGATTGTAGTCATGATAACAAACATCTTTTACTATGGGTCGGAACCTGATATGGCTGAAATAATTTTGTGCTTTATTTAAAACTAGCGACCCGCCCCAGCTTCGCACGGGTGCAATGCTGATATTAAATATATTATGCATGTATTATACATATAAACCTTCCTCTTGAATCACTCTATCTATTAAAAAAAGCCACATTAAAATCGGTTGCGTAGTTTTAAAGATATAAGCATACATAGCGACAGCGCGACTTTGTTTTATAGTATGTCATGATTACGTACCTAACACTTTCAGTTTGTCATAGTCGTTGTAATAGTCGTAAGCGCGACTTTGGCTAGCATAATTTGCAGTATCTATACAGTGTGTAAAAATAATTAATTAAAATAAAACTCGCCTGCCTCACCCGGGACTCGAACCAATTAAAATAAAAAATAAAAAAATTGAATAAGTACCGCGGCGAAGATGGTGTGACGGTCTTATAATGTTCACGGGACAAACTTGGCCAGAGAACGCCCTACACAGAGAAATTTGAAAGGAGAAAGGGGAGGCCTTAGCCCAGCTGTAGGACACAAAGTAGGCTATAAAAAAATGGTTGCCTGTAAAGTCGGTTTTACGGGCGAAGATTTTACGTGACAACGTCTTTTTCTCGGTAGAATATTTATTGCGCCGATTCAATGCGCCTAATTCTCTAGTGCTGCGCGCGCGGCAGACCGATCATAGTTGAGTAGAGAGAGACGCAAGGCATTCGGCGGGCCTCTCTCTCGTTCGGTGACTCATCGTAACGTTACCGAGCGTTACACTTTTTCATAAGTGACTCCCAGCCGCAACCTAATTTAAGACGTTGTCACGTCAAAAAAAGAAGTACCAAATATATTTTAACAATAAATTCAGCTGTTTTATCCAGGAATGAACCAACTGACGCATATCCCATGTCTGTTGGAGGGTGGGGAAGGTGGCCATACATAATCCAGCATCCTCTTTTCCCATAAAAATGTTTAACCGCTCAGATTATCCGACAACACGGTACACAGATACATAGACTAACGAGAACGCATTCGCTTTGTCATGGGCTTATACGTGCCTTTAACTTGCACTAAAGTATGCCAGTAGCATGCTATATACTGGCATCCGCCAATCAGAATTTGTTATAGCTCTCTAGCATGCAAGCAAGTTTTTGTGCTAGCTACAGCTGTGAATATCATCACTAAAACTAATTAAACCATTTGAAACTATCAAATGTCTGGAAATTCACTTGCGACTTTATTCCAATCCTTTTGTATACCGTAATACAGAAATACAATACCTAGGTGTGCGAACGCTGGCGTTCGCTATTGTAGCTCAAAAGTTTAATAATATTCAAATAAACAGATATATTATACACTCACAAAACACGGGCTTATACGTGCCTTTAACGTGCACTAAAGTATGCCAGTAGCATGCTATATTTAGAGGTTTATCATCATCATCCTAGCGGTATTAGTCCCGGTTGCCAACCTTGGCTTTCGCCTCGGTGCCCGGGGTCCGCTTTCCTGCAAGCACGCCTCCACTTCGCTCGGTCTTTTGCGTCCTTTGCCGTAAGCCCATTGGCACGCATATCGTCTCTTACGACGTCGATCCAACGCCTCTTAGGCCTTCCTCGTTTACCGGGTCCCGGCGGAGGCGGCATGTCGAGGCATCTGTTACCCACGTAGTCTGCCGGTTTTCGTAAAACGTGGCCATACCAACGTAAGCGATCCTCCTGCAGTTTATCCGCTATGTCACGGACCTGAAGGCTGCCCCGGATGCGGGAGTTTTTAATGCGGTCTTTCCGCGACACTCCCGACATCCAGCGCAGCATATTCATTTCCGTGACACGCAGGCTTTGCTTATGCCGCTCAAGTACAGGCCACGCTTCACTGCCATACAAAAGGACAGGCCTAATGATGGTCTTATATACCTGTCCTTTGAGCCTAACCGGCATTTTGGGGTCACAGATAACCCCCGCCACCTCACGCCATTTCGCCCAGGCCGCCGAGATACGAGACGTCGCAATCGACGTCCCCGGACTCGTGGAGCACCGATCCCAAGTACCTGACCTGTTCCGTGCGCTCGACTGTGTCTTCGCCAATGCGAACAGGAGCAGCGTTTGTTGTGTTACAGGCCAAGTACTCGGTCTTCGCCGCATTAATCTTCAGACCGCCGTTTTCCAGCGATTCCTTCCACGCTGTCACATGTCGAACCAAGAGCCCACTGTCCGAGTCCGCCAGCGCGATGTCGTCTGCATACATGAGCAGCCATGGCGGCTGCTCATGTAAGTCCCTGATGTTAGAGGACAGTACGTCCAGCACCACGCTGAACAGAAACGGACTAAGGACAGAGCCCTGATGAACTCCAACGGTGATGGGGAAGGGATTCGTATCGCCAACAGCGGTCCGAACCACAGAACCGGAGTCTCGGTACATGTCTCGGACGATGTCAACATAGGTCTCGGGCACTCCTTTGGATCTCAGCGCCCACCAGATCACATCACGGGGGACACAGTCGAAGGCCTTCTGCATGTCTAGGAACAAGAGGTGCAGAGGCGTATTCTTCGATCTGTATCCCTCCATGGTAACCCTTAGGGCAAAGATGGGGTCCATGGCGCCATGGCCTGGTCGAAACCCATATTGACATCCCGAGACGGTGCACTCCTGTCGGATCCGAGAGTCAATCACCCGCTCGAAGAGCTTCATGGTGTGGGACATAACCTTAATCCCACGGTAGTCGCCACACTCTTGCACCGATCCCTTGCCTTTGAAGACTGGAGTGATAATACTCAGTCTCCATTGACTCGGGATCTTTCCGGTGAGGAGCGTGGTTAAATAGGTGGGTTAAGATGCCCACACCACGAGGACCCATCGCCTTCCAGGCTTCAATAGGGACTCCATCGGCACCGACAGCTTTCCGGTTCTTCATGCGGCGAAGAGCCACATGCACTTCCTCAGGCGTAACCGGGGGCACAAGTCCCTGATTTGGAGGGAGAACCGGAGACAGCACTTCTTTGTGCTGCTTGTTCAGCAGCTCGTGGAAGTACGAGCGCCATCTCTCCTTCACCGCGAGGTCCTCGCATAACAGATTGCCGTCAGAGTCTCTTACACAGCGGCACTTAGTGATATCCAGTGCCGCTTTGACCCTGGAACGTGCCAACTTATAAATGAGCTTTTGCCCCTCAGACGATTCCAACTTATCATAAAGTGGCTGTAAGTGGTCTCGTCTGGCTCTGGCTACGGCCCTCTTGGCGGCACGTTTTGCAGCTCTGTATGCGTCGCGGTCTTCGGGAGATTTGGAAGCTTGCCACGTTTTGAAGAGAGCTTTCTTCTCTCTGATCTCCCTCTGGACTGTGTCATCCCACCACCAAGTTTCCTTGTCACACTTGCGGCCGCCCCTGGAAAAGCCGAGCACCGACTTTGCCGCTTTAGTGATGGCCACCTGAATCCTGTCCCAGTGGCTTTGCACCGGTTCGCCATCGGTTCCATCGCACTTATCGCCGATGGCCGACGCGAACGACTGGGACGTGGCTTCATCCAGTCGCCACCACCGTATTCGGCGTTGTTGGCGCTCAACAAACTTGACCTTAGGCTTGACACACAAGTCCATGACAAGGAGACGGTGTTGTGCAGTGAGACTCTCGCCGGGTATGACCTTGCAGTTGGCTACCTTACTGATGTGGTGCCTCCGTGTGAGTAAGAAATCGATTTGGGTAGCGTACCTCCCGCTCCTGTAGGTAATCAGGTGTTTGGGTTTCTTTTTGAAGTACAGTGTTCACGATGGCAAGGCCGGCAGCCGCACACGTTTGGAGGATATTCTCCCCTTCCGCGTTACGGCTACCGTATCCAAAGCCACCGTGAACATATTCAAACTCCTTGCACCTGTCACCCACATGACCGTTCAGATCACCACCCAAGACGATTCCCTGCGACAACGGGATGCCACGAAGTACCCCACCGAGTTGATCCCAGAACGCAGCCTTTTCAGTGTCGCTGCAACCGACCTGAGGTGCGTAGGCACTTATCAAGTGGGTTACAACCCCGTCAATAAGCACACCTACGACCATAAGCCGATCACTGTAGCGTTTCACCTCCAGGACTGCGTCTTGAAACTCCTCGGAGAGTACAACGGCCACCCCGTTCTCCCCACCGGCTGCACCCGTGTAAATCAGCTTGTAGCCATTCCCGATGAGCCGGGACCTGCGGCCTTTCCATCGAGTCTCCTGCAGGAATGCCACGGCCACCTTTCGCCTAAGAAGTACATCGGCTAATTCTCTCGCGCGTCTGGTCAGCGTGCCAATGTTGAGGCTGGCGAAGCGGATTTTACGGGTTGGGGCTCGCGTCTTTGGCCGTGTTCGCCCCAGACACGGTAGCCCTTGCCCACTTGCCACAGGAGTCGGGCGAGTCTCGTGCGCGCCGTTTTGCGGCGGCGCCCTATCCGTGGCAATAAACCTTTCTAATCTATCCATATTAGCGGCTATTTGTGGCCTTTACGGGAGCGACTGCCGTCTGACCTCCCAACCCTAAAAGGGAAAGCCAGCGCCAGAGCCTCATCTGCTATTCGGCAGGTGCCCCAACTTGCAGGGGAGGTTGACTTGGGCCCCGAAGATCGTGGTGGGGCCCCATATGCACCCTATTTAGAGGTTGCGCTTTACTAATTGAGAGTTCTGTGTGTTGTGCGTATGCCACTGTTCAGTAAGGGAGTTCAATTTGGAGATTCAAGAAAACACCGAATAATTTTCACTCAATATATATTGCGTCACAGATACATATACGTTACAATACTACTTTGTTACCGAATACCGACTGATCTTTACGAGGGAGGGAGAGCGACTGCAAGTATTCCTGAACTGTTAGTTGCGCGTGAGGTTGCTTATCGGCTGACGTCACACGCGACTAACTTCATACCCTATATGTCGCTACACTATATACTGGCACCCACCAATCGGGATTTGTTGTTTGCTTTGACATGCAAGCAAGTTTTTGTGCTAGCTACAACTGTAAGTGATGATATTACTAAAACTAATTAAACTATTTGAAACTATCAAATGTCTGGAAATTCATTCACATATGTGACTCTATTCCCATTCCCACTTAACCTTTTCAATACCGTAATTAGAGACATAAGAGAAATACAGTAGGTTTGCGAACGAAAATATTCTACATATTATTATTATTATTTCTAGCCCATACTGTCCCACTGCTGGGCAAAGGCCTTCATCCATTCTTCCCAATGTCTTGAGCCACTTCCTGCCAATTCCTAAGGAAGGCATCCAAGTCGATCCGCCATCTCCTTCTTGGTCTGCCGCGACCCCTTCGTGCGATATTCTACTAAATAGATATATTATAAACTCACAAAACAACCAAAAAACATGTTCAGCGCAGCAGTTCACTACAAGTCAGAATAATAGAAAAGATATTGCATTACAAATCCAACTAGAAAAAAAGAAACATATATAACATATATAGATATCAATACGCTTGACTTGGCCACCAATCTACACTAATATAATAATAATATATAATAAAGAGGTAAAGTTTGTTTTTTTATTTTTTTGTTTGTAGGAGGTAATCTCTGGAACTACTGGTCCGATTGGAGAAATTTTAGCAATAATAGAAAGCTGCCTGAGTGACATAGGCTATATTTTATGTACGCGGGCGAAGCCGCTGACAAAAGCTAGTGATCTAATAAAAAGGTCCTAGGACCTTTTCGAGTCTTCACGATTGCGCGCTCATAACATATAAGGTGCTTTTAAAATATATGCCACGCTCTCCAGGGCGTGTAGCACTATGTTTATAGATTACAATAGTAAAGATAAAATGTAGATAATTTGTGTTTTTTTTTCTCATACAAAAATTATTCACGTATAAATTTTAATTCTTTTTTTGCATAAAACCATCCTGTACACTTTATGAGCTGTTGCCGCTCCGCGCCGCAAAACACCGGCGCCATTCATTCTACTACTTTCATTCATATCAGACGAATGCCGCCTGCGCGCTGGCCACTATGTCGTCACTGCGCAGCCCCCCCCCTCCCCCGCGCGCACTTCCCCGTTCGCCGCACGCGCTGGCCGACCACCCGCTTGCCAGTCGCCCCCCGACCGCCACGGGAATTATTATCGCGCGCATTTTATTAAAAAGATTTAGGCAACTGAAAAGTAAAACGGACACATTGAACAAAGTGAAAAGCCATGTACGTAAGCGTGTCTACATTTGTGTGAGGTGGACTTGTGCAACAGTTTTGTGGATAAGTCGGTAGGGAGTGTGTAAATACAGTGCAATTGGTGTAGGTAAATAACTTTTAAATACGCCAAGTTCCTGTAATTTATCGTTATTTGATATTACACTTTTGAATCCTAAGCGAACGCCGGCGTTTTGTTCTTTAATTGTGTGTGTAATTACAAAAGTCGAAAGGTTAGTCTAAGTACCTATCGTTTACACTAACTTGAAATGGACTGTTTTGAAGTTTATCATGGTAACTGGTAACTACTGGTAAGTAATTGCACTTTAAAACACTTGTTTGCCTACGTATTATTGCGTACCTAGTGAATTAGGTAGGGACAAGCTAGTCAGCTGATTTTAGTTTTCATTCGTAGAACGAATGGAAAGAGATAGCAGCTGTTTCATTGACGAAGAGAAACATCGCGCGTAATTTGTGAACCACGTTGTGCAGAAAAGAGTCAATATTTATTTAACTACTTTATTTTCTCAAACTGGATTAACTGTTCCGGGGTACGAAAGCTCTTCACTATTGTAATCTATAAACCCAATACTATCACCCATTAAAGGGGTGGCATATATTTTAAAAGCACCTTATATATCATTACATGGTATAAAACAAAGTTGCGCTGTTCCTATGTATGCTTGGATCTTTAAAAGTCCGCAACGGATTTTGAAGCGGTTTTTTTAATGGATAGAGTGATTCAAGAGGAAGGTTTATATGTATAATGCATAATATATAAGTATTGCACCCGTGCGAAGCTAGGGCGGGTCGCGATTTGGTATATTTGGTATATTTATTCGAATTTTTATTAATCTTCAAAACAATGCACATTTATCTTAGGTCCTCAATGGAATTAGCTATTAATATTTGCTCGATAGCTCGATATCTATCCTCCGATATCCCAAACCTCTTATTCGGCGAAATCCAAACTACTGGGGCCTTACCACGACATATTAAAATATCATGCAAACGAGTGAGAAAAAAGGATGGAGCGGTACACCCTATATATCTCCATCCCTTTCATAGTTCGATTTAGGTCGTCTACCGGAGCTCATGGTAGGGAGTTTGTACGATACGAGAGGCGTCACAGTACGGTATTGTTTTGGCGACGCACCGCAAATTCCATTACCTGTTAAAAGCTCCCAAATTGAATTGCTAAGGCAGTATATTTGTGATCGAACGTGCGGCGATAAGTCTGACGTAAATGTGTGCGTGTGTGTGTGTCTATCGTCGTCCAACGCTTTGTCACTTATTCAGTAATGGCATCTGAACATTGTGTTAATATTAAATATACGAGATAGGGTTTGGAAAGTGAATGAAGGAAGAATTTTGGAACATAAAAAAATATCCACTTGCCTTCACATACGACCAAAATACCATAGAATAGGTATACCACAACTATATCAGTCCCCCTAGTCTACAATAGTTTCGTGACGAGTCTCTTTCTACAATCGAAAGGCCTCTACGTAAGTATTTATCTACACTAATATAATAAAGAGGTAAAGTTTGTTTTTTTGTTTTTTTGTTTGTAGGGGGTAATCTCTGGAACTACTGGTCCGATTGGAAAATTTTTAGCAACAATAGAAAGCTGCTTTACTCCTGAGTGACATAGGCTATATTTTATGTACGCGGGCGAAGCTGCGGGCAAAAGCTAGTTATATTATAAAACTGCAGGATGTAGCGATGATCATTGTAGAAACGATTACATTTCGTCTGTCATTTTGAATGATGTGAACTTGGCTAATAAAGTTGAAAGGAAGTTATTCCCATACCTACCTTTGATTAGTTGTTTACTAGCGTTAACGATTGTAGATTGTCAACTTGGCTAGGGGAAGGTTAATTTTTAGGAGTATTATAAAAATAAGTAGTGAGTCTTCCCATCTGATTATAACATACTAGCTGGTACCCGCGACTTCGTCTGCGTCTTTTTTTCGCAATAAATGGTAGCCTATGTCTTTTCTCAGGGTCTAAGCGAGAGAGAGGTTTAAGCGGGAAAGCGTAACAGACAGACAGACAGAGTTACTTTCGCATTTATAATATTAGTATGGATTACACTTAGATGGGAAGGAGTTTTCAAAGTTAGAATAGAATAGAATAAACTTAATATCTAACTTAATAATCTCTGAATAAACTAGTGCACCTCACCATCAACGATTACGTTACTACTTAGTCTACTTACCATCAGATTTGCAGTCAAGCATTAGTTTATATTGAACTAGCGACCCGCCCCAGCTTCGCACGGGAGCAATGGTGATATTAAATACAGGCATTATACACATAAACCTTCCTCTTGAATCACTCTATCTATTAAAAAAAAAACCGCAACAAAAACCGTTGCGTAGTTTTAAAGATTTAAGCATATATAGGGCATAAGCAACTTAGTTTTATACTATGTAATGATTATCCTTTCGAATACCGTAAGTAATTAGAGACATAATAGAAATACAATAGGTATGCGAACGCCAGCGTTTGCTTTGGGCTCAAAAAAATAAAAAATAGTCATGTCCTATTGGGTACTACTAGTTGCCATACCAACGCAATATTTCAAAATGAGAATCACAAATCTACTTATGATTTGAGTTTGTAATTAATTAGTAAGTATAAGTAGGTATAAGTAAGTTTGGTATAACGCAGAAAATTGCGATGACAAAGGCGAATAATATCTACGTTGAGGTACCGGTCCGTAATTTAATAAGCAAACGTGGGTACAGATTTTAATTAATATTCAAATCTTATAGCGGATTATTAATTCGCCAAACATCTATGTTACCTTGATGACAATAGTACTTACTTAGATACTTAATTGTTGAAAGCCTTATCGGAATTAACTACCATTTGAATAGATTTCAAATACTATTCAAGATTTAAAGTCGATCTCGCTCTTATTTATTTTACACTAGCGACCCGCCACAGCTTCACACGGGTGCAATGTTGATATTAAATATATCAGACATGTATTATACACATAAACCTTCCTCTTGAATCATTCTATCTATAAAAAAGCCGCATCAAAATCCGTTGCGTAGTTTTAAACATAGGGACAGGAAGCGACTTTGTTTTAAACTGTGTAATGATGATAATTGACACACCAAAGACTCATTCACTACCTAGTTAATCTATATATATAAAAGAAAGTCGGGTTTGTTACAACACTTAATCTCGAGATCGGCTGAACCGATTTAGCTGAAAATTGGCAGGGAGGTAGTTTAGAGCCAGGAGAATGATTGTCATTCTGGATACTTTTTTTTACATTTTTTTTTTAGATTAGGTTAGAGTAGGGTAGAGTAGGGTAGAGTAGGGTAGAGTAGAGTAGGGTAGAGTAGGGTAGAGTAGGGTAGAGTAGAGTAGGGTAGAGTAGGGTAGAGTAGGGTAGAGAAAATAAAAGTAAATTTGCAAATGACTAACATATATGGTGAATTAGTCAGTTAGAGGCACGTATGAGTAAAAGAGCACTAGATTTTTTCTCAACAATTCATACAAAGTTGACACGACATAATATGGGCTTTTCTTAAAAAGGATCTTTGTATACACCAATAAGAACAACTTTTACTATGAGATCAACACAAAAATCATGAAAAAAAAAACTCGCTGCTCCATACATTTTGTCGAGTTATGTGAATTTAAATATTCACACACAGTGCAGTTTTTCCTTATGTTACTTTGAGTTCTGATTTATTTTTATCCCGAAATTTCATGTAGTAACTTTTATTAGCTACTTTATATGTATTATGTGATGTTCGAGTAAACAATTACATTTATTTCATATATGTATAGCGACGGAAAGGTAAGAATTTTTAGTCTGTGCTTGCCACACATAGCTGTGACATATTTTTTTGGTGCTCTGAATACGAGTTCTCTTTCTACTGAATTTCCCCAGTATATTATGCCATATCTGAGAGCTGATGCAATATAGCCATGATGAGCTGCTAATACGGACTCTAGGCTCACTATTTTTGATAATTTATAGAGAACATAAGCAAATTTGTTTAATTTTTTAATAATGACATCTGTCTGGGTTCTCCAAGTCAAATTATAGTAATACCTAACAATAACTGTAATAACTGTAGATGGTTCAATTTTAATCCCCAAGTAGTTAATATTAAGGATATTAATATAAGGATCTTGTTTGGAATCCTTCTTCTTCTTACAGCTATATATCAAGAATTGTATCTTGTCAGTAATTTATTCAAATGGGCAGCAAATTCAACTTACAAAAAGAAGATGAGAATTTGAGTTAGAAAATAGGATTTTGCATATATATTCATTCGTAAAATTGTAAACAATCATGAATATGAATGTGTCGTAACAAAGTTTAATTACGAAACTTGGACAACGACTCTGGTTTCTTTCAGCGTTATTAGAGTTCCGTAGCTGAAAAAGAAGAAAAAATTAACCTTTATAGGATTATTTGTTGTTTATCTGTCTTCCAGTCAAGACCTTTTATATCGGGAACGCGTAGAAATATTAAGTTGAAATCAAAACCCTGAACTTGTAAAAAAAAAAATCAAAGTAAGTTAATTGAAAAAAAGATACGATGTTGCAAAAACCGTGTATTTCGACACTCTCAAGGAAATCAAAATTTATGAAGTCCTTCCCATCGACCTAGAATCCTGAAGTCTGGAAAAAATTCTGAAAACTGTTAATGTCTAGTTACGTCACAATAAAAAACTTTTGTGCAAGTCGGGAAAATCTTTATAACTCGTGATTTTGCGCCATTTTGATGAAAAACAAGTGTAAATTAACAAACGTTTCCGTTAATGCCCGCGTGAATCGCTGCGTTCGCTTCAAGTTCAAGAGGTGACTACAGCCAGTTGCTCTATAAGGAACCCTCAAAAACTGAATCCTCTTAGTAGCCCTAGAATCCCATGTAACAGAGACACACTAACTAAATTTTAGCCATTATATACGCAACGTAGATAATGTCCGCTCGTGACGTCATCGCCACTTTACACTGGCTTGAGGAAGCACTGGCACAGTTTGCCATCGAACTCAGTTTGATAACACTGTTCGCTGAACTACATAATGGCCTACAGTGTAGTTCTGGAATCAAATTATTTGCAAATTGTTCCTTCTAGTTACACCAATTTTGGTATGGTTTTGTATCTCAATTGTCAATAACTGGTACTGGTAGATATGTGGAATTATTGCAAAAGAAGCGATCGCTTAATCTCGATACAAGGGAGTTGAGAACTTTTTACTGTCCTGTTGGTCTAGTGGTTAGTGGCCCTGACTGCTACGCCGCAGGTCGTGGGTTCGATTCCCACTTAGGACAAATGTTTGTGTGATGAGCACAAGCATTTGTTCTGTGTCTGGGTATAATTAATCTATAATGGCTACAATCCGGAAATATTTAAGACAAGAGTGAATAGGTTACTTCAAGGTAAGCGGGCTCCATCATCGACCGCATCGTCGCTTTCCATCAGGTGAGATAGCGGTCAAGCGCGAGCCTATAATGAATGAAAAAAAATATATCAATGTATTTAAAAATATAATAAGTATGTTTATCAGTTGTCTGATAGTTGTCGAATATTGTATTCATGAAGCTTTTTTGCAGCATTGACTACATTCAGTCAAAAAGTATCGGGAATGAATGATTTGTTTATGGTTCCAAATTCAAATTGCATCTGTTATTTATATTTATACAGTGCTGTTTTGAGTTATATCATATCTAGTGTGTATTGTAAATTTAAAAACAAAAATTTTGTGTATTGTTGATATTTTCCCGGTTCTTTCTTGATAGAGTATCTCAATGAAGCTTTACGAGGAGGTCAACTTGATACGCAGATGGCTACCTAACCCATTTGTCTTTAGATAAATCTTACATCACATGAAATGTTAAGAATATTTGCGTAGCTCTAATTTGTTACCAGATGTGTTTTGCTCTGTAGCTTTAAAAAAATAAACGGAACACCGCAATCAAGATCCCACATCCCGGACAAACGCGTACTTTGTCCTCTTTGTGAAACATTCGTAAAAATATGTGCTCTTGTCCTTTTTCCATAACATTTATTTAAATCAAACTCAAACTCTCAAAACTCAAACTCAAAAACGTTTATTTCAAATAGACCATTTACAGGCACTTTTGAAATGTCAAAATTGAAGCTAATTTGCACGTTCCAAGGCGTAGACTCCTATGGAGAAGAACGTGCAAGAAACTCCATGGGCACTCTTTTAAATCAAATTTATATATTTACATATTAAGTACTTAGTTACAAAATTATGTTGCTTCTATTATGCGAGCACGATGTAGCGGTATTTAAAAAAAGTAAGATAATAACTAAAAAAAAAAAGAATTTCAAATAAGCGCCTAGCAGCCAAGAGATGACCAGTCTCAACTGATGGCACCCGTTCACGAGCATGACGCGCGCATCAGCCCCACTCCGCTCAACCATTTTAGAGGGAACAGAATGACCCAACACACGCGCCACCATCAGCGAGACATTTGAGTGAGCATGACAAACTCTCAACTGCCATGCTCGTTTATGTCAAATAAGTTGCAACCTAGCGAAAAATGCTCCATGGTACTTCACATTTACAAAATTTAAAAAGTGCTTCTACATTATACAATGCTATTGTATCCACATAAAAAAAATATATATATAGTAGATGGTCATGAGCTTCAATTAAAAAAAATAAATATAAAACTATTACGAACACGCCAACATAAAAAGGGCAACAACAAATTAGTAGGTAAAAGTAGACTGTGGCTGTGGAGCAGGAACGGCATTTAGCCAGGCATTATTATCAAGAATGTAATCTTCCAGTTTATAATACGCCTGTCTACATAGCGTGCGTTTAATACAAGTTTTAAATTTAGATTCATTCAATTGTATTATCTCTACTGGTAATTTATTATAAAATTTTACACAGCACCCCATAAACGAATTACGTACTTTAGCCAATCTGAACCGAGGCTGATCTAATTTGTCCCTATTTCTGGTATTAAAATTGTGCCTATCACTTATCTTTGCAAAAAGATGAATATTTTTCCGAACATACATGATATTTTCATAAATGTATTGACAAGGTACCGTCAAGATATTTATATCCTTAAATAGTTCCCTTAGCGAATCGCGTCTGCGAAGATTGTAAATGGCTCTGATAGCTCTTTTCTGCAGAATAAAAATAGACTCTATGTCTGCAGCACGTCCCCATAGTAAAATACCGTAAGACATGATACTGTGAAAGTAACTAAAATAGACTATTCTCGCGGTATCTACATCAGTAAATTGACGTATTTTTCTGACAGCATATGCTGCTGAACTAAGCCGTCCTGCCAGAGATGTTAAATGAGGACCCCATTGTAGCCTCGAGTCGAGCGCGATTCCTAGAAAAACTGTGTTTTCGACGAATTCAAGTTTCTCTTTGTTCAATACAATTTCCAAGTCGTTACTTTTAACATTCGGTAAGGCAAATCTGATGCATTTCGTTTTTTTTTCATTTAATACTAAATTATTAACAGTGAACCAGTTTTGGACCTGTTGTAAAGTGCTATTTACGTCATCAAGATTAGTGGAACTTCTATTAATCTTAAAAATTAAAGACGTATCATCAGCAAACAATACTATATGTGGTTGGTTTTTTAATAAATACGGTAAATCATTTATGTATACTAAAAAGAGAAAAGGACCCAATATTGAGCCTTGTGGTACACCCATTTTGACTTTTAAACCAGGCGAATTGACACCATTTATTTGAATTTGCTGCTGCCTGTCATTTAGGTAAGACTTCACCAAGCTCAGTGCAAGTTTACCCAATCCGTAATGATCAAGCTTTAAAAGCAAGGTTTCGTGATTAACACAATCAAAAGCCTTTGAGAGGTCACAGAAAATTCCTATCGCATCTTGGGATTCTTCCCACGCAGCAAATATGTGTTTTAATAAGGTCACACCAGCGTCAGTCGTACAACGTCCTTTGGTGAAACCATACTGCTGATTGTGTAAGATTTTATTATTGTTAAAATGAATAAGCATTTGATCTAGCATGACTTTTAAAATAACTAACAAACCCAATAATCTCATGAAGTCAAGCACTTTATTGTTTTTAGACTATTCGAGACTCTATTAGGGTACCGAGCTCTTAACATAAGTTAGTTTGTAAGGAACCCTCAGATTTTTTATGGTTGTATTTTTTCCTGATGGTAAGCAGTGATGGTGAGACGCACTAGGTTATTGAGAGCCTATTCACTCTAGCCTTGAAGACACCTAAATTATAATCGGACGGAAAGACCGCAGCTGCCAAACTGTTCCAGTCTCTCGATGTACGCGGTATAAACGACGAGGTAAAACGCTTAGTCCGGGCTGTAGATGCCTTAGCAACGTAAGGGTTGGATATTTGCTTTACGTCATCGTACGTATCGCTGGGTTGTCCGAAGACAACCAGGCGATGATTTTGAGATGGCGGAATCAAATCGTGCAATCAAAAACGACATCAAATTATGCATTTACAAAGTTATATACTACTGGCGATAATAAACATATAAACTGCACTTTCACAACATATTACACTCAGCTACCTTACTACTAAGTGAAAACTATACCTAATGTGCTTTGAAAGAGCATTATTACATTACAGTTCCAATTTCAATAGACATTACTTCAACAATCTCAAATCCCCATTTCATTAGCTCGATGAATGGGCATCTCGCGCCGCAATAAAGCGCTCCATGCATAGCCGATGTGTGTCCGCGCCACACGACGCCTGCTCATGTAGTCTATGGCTCTAATGATCGCGTGTGGCAGCGTCAGGCTGACGCCGCCACATAACGATGCATATACAACGATGGACCGAGTTGACTTTTTGGTAACTCGAGTAACTCGAGTTGACCCGTTTAATAACTCGGGTTGCAACTCGAGTTGACTCGACTCGATCCGTCACGTCGCCGCGTCGACCGTCCGAGTCAGCTCAACTTGGTGCTAACTTGCTACGTTCATGGTTCACCGGGTCGGGTCCGGTGGGCTGCGTGACGTCGATTCGCCGAGTAAATGGTAGTCAATGAAATAAAAATGAGACTGTTCAAAAATCAGACGTTTATTATTATTTCGATGGCACTTTATTTATTCCTTAAATTAAGCACATCAACAACACCTTTAAAAAAGCTAATCAACAATCAACATCTAAGTAATGGCACTTATTTCTAAATGAATACCAGTCTTACGTAGTTTAGTTAAAAAAATACTTTGTAGGTAACTCTATAAAAATATCTAATAAAATAGCTCATCACACGGTCATCACTGATAAGAAACCACAACAACGAGAACTATCTCTTTCACTCTCGGTTCGGACGTTCGTTCGTTCGGTTGTCGGGCTCGCTCGGAGCCGATCGGGCCTCGCAACTCGCGGGCAGTCGCGGGCTAGCCGGCTAGCTCGAGTTCGGACGTTCGTTCGGTCGTCGGTTTGATTCGGGCTCGCTCGGAGTCGAACGCCCGCCGCGCGCGCTCTCCGAGTCAACTCGATTTTCTTATATTTTGACTCGGGCTGACTCGCGTACGGTCTGACCCGAGTTATTCGAGTTAGATAACTCGAGTCGCCCATCGCTAGGCGTCACATCGCGCGGGAAATGAGAAGTGGGAATAACAATGCTTAGGAGAGACAGGTGTTTATGTGTTTATTGTAAATGTCACAGGAAATGTAAGGCACGTGTAAACTTTAAGAGAAGTTGTGTTTTGTTCAACATTTGTTTAGAAGATAGGTATTGTGGGAATATTCAAGGTTTTTTTTTATAACGGGAAAAATCATCGAATGACAAATCTCGCCCTTCCGCCCAATTGCGCGATTTGTCATTCGAGGATTTTTCTAGGAGACAGTGTCAGACTTCTACTGACTAAACGGCCCACCGTTCCTCCTTGCCTTAATTCCTGGGCCCCGGTTTTCCGCTTTCGCATCAACCCTTGGATCCGGGAATATTTAAGGTAAGAATCATTGGACACGTCATAGTTATCTTTGAGTCATCTTTGAGAAAAGGTTAGAGCGGCAACACGGCGTCCACCTTTCGCATGACGCAGGATTTATTGGACATGGTAAGTTCGGGAGGTTCCTGGAATCGATTCGTGCGGAAGAAATGCCTGGCTTAGGAGGAGAACCACTGTGTCCTCGTAAAAGCGAAAAGCGACAATGTACAACAATAGTACAGGTTATAGTCCTGAGCGAGGAGGAATGGCAGGTGGCTGCCTCTTGCTGCGAAGCAGTAACGCCAACAAAGGTGACCGTACGCGTGAGTTGAGGCAACGGCCCTCACGCCCCAGTCGCCAGGATCTTGACTCCCATTTCCACATAATTAACCTTTCCAGTAACGTCTTTCTTTTCAGTCTGATTGATCTGATATAGAATTAATATAATATTCCACAATACTGTCACACATCATCGTCTAGTCCCAAGCTAAGCAGAACTTGTGTTATGGGTACTAGACAACTGATAAACATAGGTACTTATATTTCTAAATATATACACATTATGATAAACAACACCCAGCCACAGAACAAATGATCGTGCTCATCACAAAAACACGTGTCCTGGGTGTGAATCGAACCCACGACCTCCGGCATAGCAGTCAGGGCCACTGACTACTAGACTGACAGGTCAGTCATCATAACAATAACCTTTCCATTAGGTAAAGTCTTTCTTTTCAGTCTGATAGATCTGATCTGGGATTGGTTATAAACAGTATCTCAATATCATTCAATTTTAGGAGACATAAAGATTAAGTCCTTTTCAAAGGAGTTTCATTAACGCAATTGCGGACACCTGACACCTCTTTAGTTTGAAGTCTTTGAAATCAGAAAATTGAAAATGTTCGAACTGATTAAACTCTCTGTAACGATATTGATTTCTTGCTCATTTTCTATGATAGCTTAAGAAAATCTATACAAAATTAAAATCATACAAATACATTATCATTAATTTTAGTTATCATTAACAGTCATACAAAAAAACATTTTCTTTATTCTTTATTGTACACAAAAACGTGTAATAGTATACAGTAGTTAGTAAATTAATGTACAATGGCGAGCTTAATTCAACAATGAGTTTTCTCCCAACAAACCAAGCAATTTCAGCAATTTTCTTCTTATTATACTCGTTATTGAAGAAATATGAATAAAGAATTGGGTCATATTTAGAATTTCCCAAACAAAGAGGTTACATATCTAAGGGCCGATTTTTCAATCATCAGTTAAAATATGGTATAAATATGGCGGGTTGACATATTTTCTATACAAAAGCTGTCAAAACGTCAAATATTTTCTTCAGATTAAAGTTATCAGGCTATTGAAAAATCAGCCCTAAGAAAAAGAAAGTAGTATCAATAAAAGTTCTGACTTTTTTGCATGAAAAACTGTTATGAAATGCCCTTAAGTTATGATTAAAAAGAAACCAAATTATTTTTAAATTAGGACTTGATTGGTGAGAGATTGGCGGCCAAGAAATTTTTTGCCAGTTTATTAAATTCCATTTTCAAAAAAGGTCGGTTCGATGTCCGACCTTCTTTTTTATATTATTTAATACCAACAAAATTGGCTGTCTAAGCCTCCTAGGAACCTAACAAGTTTTCTTAATTAACTCAATCAAGGCTTGCCTCAAATATCTATGTTAGATTCGGCTTCCCGTCTAACCGAGAACTTTGATTGCGCGATGCAGGATTAGTTCTTATGTGACGCCATAGATGGCGCTGCATGCCTAAGGCACTAAGTGAGAAATGAGTTTATTAGAAGTCTGAAATTAGCGCCAGTGGCTGAAAAGTTGAAAGGAATCGTTTAGTCTGTGGACGGAAAGGGGACTTACAGTACGTCCGTTGGATCTTGGTGAGTCTGAAGTTGCTTGAAAACTCGTACAAAAATTAAGGTTTAAAAAAAATGCCAATAACCGTGTTTAACAGCAATAACAACTGCAAATTGCGTGTATTTGATTAAACCATTTATTTTTTACGTATTTTCAAGCGCTAAAATTCGCAGAGCCTAACTTTAAACTCGCCAAGATCCGACGACCGTACTGAACTACGATAATATAAGAAAAGAGTGTTAGTGAAGACAGTGTTAGACTTTTCCTGACTAGAACCCACCTGGGTTTAGCAGCTCTTGAGTTCACGAGCCGCGGGGCTTTTCAGCATAATTTTGCAGCCTAAGGGATGATTCTCGATTCTCATTAGAACGTGCTGTGCCCGGGGCGGGGCCCGGACGGGGCCCGGACGGGGCACGGTTTTAATCTGTTTCATATATTTTGTATGAATCAATTTATATTACACAGTGCATTATCCGTGTCCCGTCCGGGCCCGCTCGACGCACTTCAATACCACGTTTGTTGCACGGTCCCGGCCCGTTCCCTCCACGTCCCAACGTAATCAGTACATTTTTCGTGCTGCGTCCGAAAATAAATTGCATAGCACGGACGGGCCCCGGCTCGTCCACGCCCCGGCCCTGGCACGGCCCGCTCTAATGAGAATCATCCCTTATCCTTTGAAATCTTGAAAATTCAACGTCATAACGTCACAAAACTCTATTCGAAGTTCAAATATCAAGTAACAGTTCATTTGAATGTCATCCTCAATTCAAAGTTGGAACGAGTTGTCTTGACTTCCTCGATCATAATAATACAGCATTCGTTCAGAAACTAAACTAATTTAGAGTTTATGAATCTTAAACGTACTGTTTATCTATATATATAAAAGGAGAAACTGACTGACACGTCAACTAGAACTACTGGGGCTAGGAGAGTGAAATTTAGCACAAGGCGTCCTTTCATGACGTAAGCGAACACTAAGAAAGGATTTTCCAAAATTAAAACGCGTGTCGAAAGTTCGTGCGAAAGCTTATTTTTTCACTGGCGAAGCCGCTGGCAGAAAGCTAGTTTAGAATATATAGAATGCTAAAGACGTCTCATTTCTACGACTCTGAACATACAAATCGAATGTGGCAATTTCCGTATTTTTAGGAAAATTCACATTTTAAACCCTTTTTTATATTTACTAAGCATGTAATTAATTTATATACATTAAAAAAAAGATTTGTTTCTTTTTTAACAATAACGTTGCATATTTATATTTATGTATCTAAGTATGTATTTATTTTTTTATTACTGTCTATTTTTTTTTTAAGTTGCACCTACCAGGTTATGTTTCTGCACCACCTCAAGATCGACTGGTAGAAAATACCTAGGGCATTAAGTTCAACTTTGTACTATGTGCATAAAGTTTTATAAATAAATAAAAGATAGCCATATGTAAAATTTTACGCTCCTAGTTCTAGTGGTCAGTCAGTCATTATACTGGTATACACCACGAAATATTATAGAGAGGCTTCTACCATAGATTTTATATCATTAGTAACCTCTTTATTACATTGCAAGCTAGGTATAGGTCTTTATCTGACAGATCATGTCCCGCGACAGTAAAGGGCTGAGCTTAGATCGCTGACATCTAACGCCACAAGGCAACATAGGTTTAAAAATTATTCACTGGAAGCGACTTCTTGATAAAAATACTTATATAGTACGTTTTTGACGTGACAACGTCTTAAATTAGGTTGCGGCTGGGAGTCACTTATGAAAAAGTGTAACGCTCGGTAACGTTACGATGAGTCACCGAACGAGAGAGAGGCCCGCCGAATGCCTTGCGTCTCTCTCCCACTCAACTATGATCGGCTTATTTTCATTCAATTCCTTGTTCCTATTGTGCAATTTAATTATATTCATATCAATAAATATTCTACCGAGAAAAAGACGTTGTCACGTAAAATCTTCGCCCGTAAAACCGACTTTACAGGCAACCATTTTTTTTAATTCTAGACTACGATTTGACAATTCAGAATATCACACTCTAGAAATATGTTCCCAATTTTGTAGAGTTTGACATTTTAAGTTGTCAAATCGTAGTCTATGATTAAAAAACTAACTATAGTAAGCGATAAATATTTATTAAATTAATTTTACAATAGGATCAAATAATAAAGTAACCTTAAAACTACATATATACACATAAATAAAAAAAACCATATGAACTTAACTAAAACTCATAAAACTCACTCATTTAATATTTCTACACCTGCAAAGGTAGTATATGTGATTCCGTCTAATATTAAGATCTAAATGTACCATGTACTCAGAAATAAACGATTCTATTCTATTCTATTCTATTCTAAAAGTACCGATAAATAACTGAACTAGAGATTTTCGTGGTGCGAGTAGATCAAGTTTGTGTGGAATAATTTTTTTTTTTTAAGGTAGGAAAAATCATCCAATGAGTAATCCTATATGTATAATCCTTGGGTGGAGCGGGAAATAGTGTCAGACTCTTACTGACTAAACAACCCATCCCATAATCATAATAATCATCATTTATTTAATTTGCAATCGTGGGTATAATAGGTACATAGATGCCCCGTTCCCACGTTGCCTTTATACCAGGACGTAGGGTAAAATTATCCAATGACGAATCCCACCTTTGGGTGGTCCGGAATAGTGTGTCAGACTCTTACTGACTAAACAACCTACCCTGTTCATACATCGCCATATAAACCAGGGCTATGGCCTTCCTTTCAGACACGGACCCTTGGTCCCAGTTGGCTTCGACCACTTCGTACTGGATCCCAACGGATCCCTAGCCCCAGTTGGCTTCGAGCCTTACTCTCACTCTTTTATCATTTATTGGTTTGCATTGGTTTGTTTGTTTGCTAACCTAACGGTATTTACAATTTTACGGTGTCATACACTAATATATTGAAATCCTTTACGACTTCCATAACTTCTATACATCTACGTTCTCCGAGTATTCGAGCCGGGCAGTTTCCTCCACACTATCGCCGGCATCTCGGCGCGACACTATTCACTGAATGAATGCCTTCGCGAACTGACGGACACCGCCATTCTGTTCGCCTTCTGTTTTGAATGCTTTTTGAAATGTTACCTACTCATTTTTGTTGTAGGAAAGTTGTTTGGAAGTATTATTGGTGTTTAATAGTAAGTCTCTAGTTATATGGGCCAATTAGGTATTATGGATTTGGTCCGTCAGTACCTACCAAGGTTTACGAGACCAAAATGTGGTTTGCCAAATGCACACAACCACACGAGCAGCGCATTCATCAGGTCTGGTGCATGCCAAGTGCATGGTAGGTTTTTTTAAATAAATTAATTTTTGGATGCGACACACACAGGACCGGTCGTTGTGGCGGCGCTTGGGGGAGGCCTATGTCTAACAGTGGACGTCTTTCGGCTGAAATGATGGTGATGACATTTGCTTATAATTTTCCTAATTATAGGCAAATGACATGGGAACCTACAATCGCATTACATTACAAACAAAAAACTATGCGAAGTTTTCTTAGTTTTGTTTTTTTTCCTTATCGAAGATATGTAATAGGCTTATCGAAAAAGAATACAACGTTTCAAGACCTTTAGAAAATCTTGA
Organism: Mythimna loreyi; assembly: GCA_029852875.1. Lineage (NCBI taxonomy): Eukaryota > Metazoa > Arthropoda > Insecta > Lepidoptera > Noctuidae > Mythimna > Mythimna loreyi. Next base: position 15,581,820 of record CM056780.1, on the reverse strand, counting down.
ACTACCCTAAAATTCCCAAAAGTAACAAAGTTACCTATAAAAGTTAACAATATTATATTCTTGGAAAACACAACAATAATGCGCTAAGTTAAATGTCCGTATTGCGAAGTTTCATAATCTTTATTTAAGAAAAACTGCTATAAAAGCTGAGGAGAGTTCCATTGCGGTTTGATCAAGTTTCTTTGCGCGGTTAACTTTGACCATTTGTTTACAATAAATATTTTAGAAGCGGTGGTTCTCAAACTTTTTGATCTCTAGCCGCTTTGATTTCTTTGTTGTTTCTTAGGATTGCTTTGTTATGTTTATTTATGTAAGTATTTATTGATTTACTTTTCACAACCTCTTTCTTATTTCTGCACACTAATGTCTACATTTCTTCTAATTTCTCCTTTCGCAGGTCTGCTGGAAGAAATTTTTTTGTGAAATAAGCAGTACCTTTCTACAATTTATTTTCTTTAAAAATGTAAGTGTGTAAGTACATAAATTGTAAAATAAATAATAATAAATAAATAAAAGAGACCTATTGCTAAGGCTCTGTTGACCGTCTGTCTATCTCATGTAGCGAACAAATGAAACAAAAGAAAATAAAAGAGAAAAATGGGTTTATTGTCTTACGAAAACACTTTAAATTCAATTAACTATATTTAATTGTTATTAATATTTCTGTTGCTGCTACTTAATAAAATATACACAGCTAAATTTTTATTGTTTAAATCCCGTGGAGGGTTCGATCAGGTACATGACCACTACCGATTTGTAATGGATCCAAAATTTTTTATCTAAAACTGAAATTAATATACGCATGTACGAAATTAAATTATTTATTAGTCCAATAGCCTGTAGGCAGTTATTACGCAACAACCGACAACTACCTACCGGGGGTATTTTTAAACGTTAAAAATTTAGAGCCGTGTATAATCAGTAATTAATTACACTGATTTATAGGAGTTATTAAAGATACACACACACATTTGATAGCAAAAATGTATATAAATGTGAATTAAAGACTTTTTGCGGATTTTGTTTCATCACAGTTTGAGAACCTTTATCTCAAGCGGTATTTTGAACGCTGGTCTTTCCTTTGAAGAATATAAATTGACGTCATTTGTTTCGATGCAAAGTTCTATTTATTTTCGACCAAGTTTTATATTTGTTGGGTATAAAAATTGGACGGGCTCTGAAAGAATCTCATTAACGAATATCGAGGCTTAAATTGAACCGCTTTAAATTTTTAAACAACCTCCAATATATCATTATCTAAAACTTAATTAGGTTCTTGCTTTATCTACACTAATATAATAAAGAGGTAAAGTTTGTTTTTTTATTTTTTTGTTTGTAGGAGGTAATCTCTGGAACTGCTGGCCCGATTGGAAAAATTTTAGCAACAACAGAAAGCTGCTTTACTCCTGAGTGACGTAGGCTATATTTTATGTATGCGGGCGAAGCCGCGGGCAAAAGCTAGTGTTAACTAAATATATCTTTTCTTGTGCGTCTCGCATCTATCTGATTCCCACAAACTTCACCGGGTTATCGGTACACTGCAAGGATTTCGAATTCTGTTTTTTTTCTATGGTCGGTAAAAATCATCGAATGACGAATCCCGCCATTGAGCGGAGCGGGAAACAGTGTCAGACTCTTACTGACTAAACAACTTACCCCGTTCCTTCCTTGAATTAGTCCCAGAGCCCTGACGTAACGCTTTTGCATCAACCTTTGACCCCAGAAGGCTTCGACCACGTAGGATCCCTACAGTTTGCTGGCTCAATTCCTTGAGGCGAGCGGGAACAGTGCGCACCGTACTTCCAATGCTGTGTCTTCTAGTCTACGGTCCTCTCGCCAGAATCTTTCAGTCTTATCCTCCATCTGTTCTGCAAGCAATCTGTTCGGCGATTCTTCGAGCTTTGTCGGTATCTTTGATTCTCCTACGACTATTTGCGTGTAGGATCGGCCATTGTGGTGAATTGCGACACTTTTATGCAGCAGTGGAAGTTTCTCAACAGAAATAATGTTTATAAAAGACATCTTTTTATTTCTTTCTTAAAATTATTTTGCTACTTATTAGTTTTTTTCCATCAATGACATAGACCTTCATGGACTCTTATAAAACTTCAGAAGTTAAAGCATGTTTCGAATTGGTCGTTTCCTATGAAAAAAAAATAGTAATAAACTCCACGGATACTTTAAATAAAGATTACTATTGCAATATTTCTCTATTTATTATATATTTAATAACACTTGTTTAATTTTTATAGAGAAATATTGTGACAGAATAGTGTAGACTGGTCTACACTATTCTGACACCAAATTAACCTTTGGAATACCTTGATTAGAGACATAATAGAGAGATAACACTGGTCAACACTGGTTTTGCCACACGAACTTTGATAGCTAATTTTGTTTTATCAATCTACCCTCATTATTAAATCACAGTTGCCATATGTCAATTAGCCTCCTATTTGTTGTGATACCGTAATACTCATAACTAGTACTACTACAGTAAATTAACAGAAACGCTTGCAAGTAAATCGTTATAAAATATTTATCGTTGAATTTGAACACTTTTTCGGGATTTATTAACCCTGTGAGCATGTCAAGGAAGTGTATTAATGATCCTAACTCTTTTTGTTACGTCTGCGGAGAACTTACATTCAAAAAACAACGACGAAATTTTACAAATCTTGTGATGGAGTGTTATCACCAATGTTTTGGTTTTTCTGTCGCCCATCAAGACAAATCCTGGGCCCCTCATGTCTGTTGCATAACATTTGTGAAAAATTTAACTGACTGGAAAAAAGGTGCACGACCTATGCCGTTTGCTGTACCCATGATATGGACTGAACAGCGAGATCACGTTTCAGATTGCTATTTTTGTCTCACTGACGTAAAAGGTAAAAATTACAAGAAAAAAAAAACACAGTATTTACCCCTTGTACAGCCAAATAATGTGCTTCTACCACCATCACCATATCAAATTAGGATTAATAAAAAATTTTGTGAAGGCAATGGATCGCAATGGGAGTGGATTTTTGTATCTAAAAGAAAAATTCCCTAAAATAAGTGATGCAAAGATAAAAGAGGGTATTTTTGTTGGCCCTCAAATTAGGGAGTTAATAAAAGATTCAAGATTTGAAGAAAAATTGAGCGATTTAGAAAAATCAGCATGGAAGTCTTTTAAAAATTTTGTTGCAAATTTTTTGGGTAACCACAAAAGTGACAGCTACAGAGAATTGGTTAGCGAGCTGTTATTGTCATATCAAGCATTAGGTTGCAACATGTCACTTAAGATCCATTTTTTAGACTCGCACCTGGATTTTTATCCTGACAAGTTAGGCTGTCAGTGACGAGCATGGCGAGAGGTTCCATCAGGATATTTCTGATATGGAAAAGCGGTACCAGGGCAAATGGAGCCCAAATATGTTAGCAGATTACTGCTGGCAATTAAAAGGGACCAACCAGAAGCTAAATATTCAAGAAAATCTTAGATTTAGAAAGTCATTTATAAAAAAATAAACTTTTGATTTACGAGATCCGTATTTTTTCTTAATATTTTAAATTACTCAATAGAATAAAATCTTTGTCTAGCAAATTTTTTTTAACTGTTTATTTTTTATTACAATCACCAATTAAAGTAAAAAATATCAAAAAAGTCCGTGTGGCACGACAAAGTTGAAATTTTGTTGACCAGTGTAATAGGTGTGTGAACGCCGGTGTTCGCTCGGGGCTCAAGTTAAAGAGTAATATGTGAATTCGCGGAGGCTACAGTACTCTCACATAAAAGAAGAAAAATAAACTTATCAAAGCTATAAAGCTATCAACAGCTTCACATACAATCATTGTTCTGTCTTCTTATTTTATTCACAGTTCACACTGCCCCAAAAATACAAAACTACAATCCTTTTCTACCATTTTCCCCAAAAAACATGCACAAAATAAATTTCATTTCACCAATTTTGCGAAACCTTAAAAATATTCGAGGCTCACTTGCCTCCAACGCTTTGGCGCTATATTTCATTTGCCAACAGAAACGTGTTTGAACGCTGCACACTCGACAAATGGTGGGATATGAATCCTGAGATATGAAAGTTGGTTTTGGGGTTATTTGTCGGGAGATTTTTTTCGTGAAGATGCGTTAGTTTTATTTTGACGTTTTCTGTAGTATTAAAGATAAAAGTAGCTTGAACAAACATAAAACTTTAATTAAAACTTATAAACTTTTACAACAGGACATACTCTGAATGAAAAAGGGGCGCGTAATTCTATATTTGAAAAATGTCAAAGACAATAGTGCGGGGCGATAGGACGCGGTGACGTAGAGATGCTCCCACTAATCGACTTTAAAGACTTTTTAGTCTAACAGTAGTAGTATCTATGTTATGTCTGTGTACGGTTTCTGCACTTAGTCCTGTGCGGACCATTGTACAGTACGGCCGTAGGATCTTAGCGAGTCTGAATCTGAAGTTAGCCCCTGCGAATTTTAAAAACATAAATGGTTGAAAAAAATAAATGTCAATAACAGTTTTTAACAGCAATAACCACTGCAAATAGCATTGATTTTTTTTAAATAAATGGTTTTAAAAAATAAATGCCAATAACAATTTTTAACAGCAGTAAAAACTGCAAATTGCATTTCTTTGTTTTTAATCCATAGGTTAACTGGTAGTGAATGTCTAGTAGCATTAAGGGATGATTCTCATTAGAACGTGCTGTGCCCGGGGCGTGGCCCGGACGGGGCACGGTTTTAATCTGTTTCATATATTTTGTATGAATCAATTTATATTACACAGTGCATTATCCGTGTCCCGTCCGGGCCCGCTCGACGCACTTCAGTACCACGTTTGTTGCACGGTCCCGCCCCGTTCCGTCCACGTCCCATCGTAATCAGAACATTTTTCGTGCTGCGTCCGAAAATAAATTGCGTAGCACGGACGGGCCCCGGCTCGTCCACGCCCCGGCCCTGGCACGGCCCGCTCTAATGAGAATCATCCCTAACTCCGCATATGTACCACTCGTACCACTACTGTACATGAAGATTAAATAAATACGAGTAAATAACAGTCAGTATTATGTAGAACACATTAGAAGAAACGGATGGGATAAACTTGGTAAATTATTTATTACAAACATTGATATATAGATACCAAATTAATTACACATGCCTAAACATAAGATAAACATTCAAGTCATCAAATTTTAGATTATAACTTATGTAGGATTGGAGCTGTCTAGACTGGAGTCAATATTTAACTGCCAAATAGTAAATCAGAAGGAGATTAAAGGCAGATTAACAAATATCAGGTTTATCTCACCTTCCAGATTATCTGAATTTATTTCTTAATCACCTTGGAATTTGTGACCAAAATTTCTATTAATTGAATAGATACCTAGTCTGTTAAATTTAGGGAAGATTTACTGTTTAAATTATAATATTTCTAGCTTCTGTCAGCGACTTCGCCCGCGCGAAAGTTGGTTTTTCCATACAAGTTTCTAACACCCGTTTTTTTTTTTTTCAAAAAACCGTAATGGCACCCCAAGTTTCGTAAAATCCATGACCTCCATATATAGCAGTCAAGGCCAGGGCTTACACGAATAGTCTAGTCAAAACCAACATGATTATATTGTTATGACTAAAGATACTTCTCACGTACAGTACGGAAGTCGGAACTTCAGGAGTCTGCAGTTAGGCTCTGCGAATTTTAGCGGTTGAAAAACTCGTACAAAAATAAAGGTTTAAAATAAATAAATACCAATAACAGTTTTTAACAACTATTAACTGTGTGTGTAGATTGCGTTTATTTGTTTAAACCATTTATTTTTTCTAAATTTGAGAATTCCATATTCACATTTTAAAAACAGAGTCTATATTTTGTATAGCCTCTGTTTTTTCTGTTGCAAGAAAAAATACAACTAGCACTCAAAGTCAAAGTCAAAAGTCAAAATCTTTTTATTTCACATAGGCCTACATGGGCACTTGTAAAACGTCAGAAGCTAGTGCACAGTTCCAAATTGGTCGTTTCCTATGGAGAAGAACCGGCAAGAAACTCCATGGTTACTCTTTTAAAATAATTGTTTCTTTTACAATATTTCCATATTACAGTATTATCACATTATGTAAGGACAGTGCAGACCAGTCAATATTGAAATCGTACCGTAAAAGTGGTAGGAAGTAATCTAAGATTTGCGTCTACAATGTTCTCACATTCACATTATTGAAAGAAGCTATACAAAAGAAAAATAATCACAATTCTCTATAAGACAATTACATTATATTACGGATCTATAAAATGGTAATCTAGGGAATATTGTATGAATATGTCAAAAAAAAAAAAATAGATGTCGTATATAAAAAAAGGAAAGGACACTACAACAATGTACTACAAAAATATGTTATCAGGTGTTAATAAAATTAATTACTACTGAATGAATTATACACTAACTGGTTTACCCTGAAAACCAGCGCCGTGGACTCGTCACATTGTGTATGTGTGTGTCCTCGGCTTTATGTTGAGTGGTGGGCCGTTTTGTGCAGACGTGCGTACTAGGTATTCTAAGTTTTTGGTTTTTAACACTTCTTTCTTTCTAACTGTAACTCCACTTACTGCGATTGGCACTATAGATGTAGAATTTTCTTTCCACCCATATCCCAGTGTTCCTCGGGTACTGACCCGAGGAACACTCCCGACGGTACATGTCCTCGGCATTCAAAATACGAGTAGGTACTCTTATTTTGAATGCCGAGGATATTATGTACCGTCATATATTATATTGTGAACCGTTACGGGACAATTCGCCAAGTCTTTTGTCCATGGAGGGTGCTGGGGAGACAGAGATAAAGAAGCGTAATCAAAACGAACTTGGTGCGATCTTCAACTGAGAGTGGACTACACTCGTGTCTTGTGTGGCCATAGAATTGGCGTTCTTTCAATTAGATAAGGCAATTTGGTGATACGATGGTAATGTTGGTACCAAAGCTATCTGTTTTCCGTGAAACGAACGAAACAAACAAAACAACGAAACGAACGAACGTACGAACTTATAATGAAATGAAAACAAAAGAAATAAAAACAATTTATTTATTTAAAACACTGAAAGAGTTTTTTTTTAATGTAAATAAATAATGAATTAGGCGTCGATATAATATATAATATGTTCACAACTATCACACAACGCCATCTAGTCCCAAGCTAAGCAGAGCTTGTGTTATGGGTACTAGACAACTGATAAACATTCTTATATATTTCTAAATACATACATATTATAGATCAATTACACCCAGACACAGAACAAATGATCGTGCTCATCACACAAACATTTGTCCTGGGTGGGAATCGAACCGACGACCTCCCGCCTAGCCGCAGTCAGGGTCACTAACTATAGTTAGTGACCCTGACTGGCCTGTCAGTCTAGTAGCTACTAGACTGACAGGCCAGTCAAATATATAAGGTGCTTTTAAAATATATGCCACCACTTTAATGGGTAGTATTGGGTTTATAGATTACAATAGTGAAGAGCTTTCGTACCCCGGAACAGTTAATCCAGTTTGAGAAAATAAAGTAGTTAAATAAATATTGACTCTTTTCTGCACAACGTGGTTCACAAATTACGCGCGATGTTTCTCTTCGTCAATGAAACAGCTGCTATCTCTTTCCATTCGTTCTACGAATGAAAACTAAAATCAGCTGACTAGCTTGTCCCTACCTAATTCACTAGGTACGCAATAATACGTAGGCAAACAAGTGTTTTAAAGTGCAATTACTTACCAGTAGTTACCAGTTACCATGATAAACTTCAAAACAGTCCATTTCAAGTTAGTGTAAACGATAGGTACTTAGACTAACCTTTCGACTTTTGTAATTACACACACAATTAAAGAACAAAACGCCGGCGTTCGCTTAGGATTCAAAAGTGTAATATCAAATAACGATAAATTACAGGAACTTGGCGTATTTAAAAGTTATTTACCTACACCAATTGCACTGTATTTACACACTCCCTACCGACTTATCCACAAAACTGTTGCACAAGTCCACCTCACACAAATGTAGACACGCTTACGTACATGGCTTTTCACTTTGTTCAATGTGTCCGTTTTACTTTTCAGTTGCCTAAATGTTTTTAATAAAAACGCGCGCGATAATAATTCCCGTGGCGGTCGGGGGGCGACTGGCAAGCGTGTGGTCGGCCAGCGCGTGCGGCGAACGGGGAAGTGCGCGCGGGGGAGGGGGGGGGGCTGCGCAGTGACGACATAGTGGCCAGCGCGCAGGCGGCATTCGTCTGATATGAATGAAATAGTAGAATGAATGGCGCCGGTGTTTTGCGGCGCGGAGCGGCAACAGCTCATAAAGTGTACAGGATGGTTTTATGCAAAAAAGAATTAAAATTTATACGTGAATAATTTTTGTATGAGAAAAAAAAACACAAATTATCTACATTTTATCTTTACTATTGTAATCTATAAACATAGTGCTACACGCCCTGGAGAGCGTGGCAAATATTTTAAAAGCACCTTATATAGATATCTTCACGTTAAATTGACTTCAATTATTGGAATGAAAAAGTCAACAACAGTAATCTAGATATGTTTTAGTCCGCTTTAGTCTGATACTTCTTATTAATTAAATATTGTGAATATGGGGACTATGTGGACTACTTTTTTTTCTGTAATTTTACCATGATGTCTGGCAGTTTTGAGTACTTGATGCGGCATACCCAAATGTCTATCCTTAGTATTATTCGACAAGTCGTTGAGCTCCTTAGTTATCCTAAGTTTGAACTACTCGAATACTAAACAAATGCTTGCACTGACTGAATATCATTTATCATTACTTTATAAGAGCAGTTATTTCATAATTTTCCATTACAAAAAGAGGGTGTGACAAGTTGCAAATCTTGATAGAACCAAGTCTGCTTTCTTCGTGGCCACAATCCTCAGTCCCTGGCTTTCTTTCATTGGTTCCAGTGTGTATCCCGTCCGTGTCAAAGCGACATGTCGCCGCTAACTTTGGTCCCGCCATATCAAGCGCGGTACATCGAGGACTCTTTCAAGTGCAATACAATTTCAATACATTGTACACAGTGTTTGTTTTGTGGAAAGATGAATGCTTTGAGTAGATTTTCATGTTTGAATTTGTTTTTTGTTGCAGGACAATTATTTAATTTTGCGGGGTTGTACGAGTTGTGAGATTTTTCGAAAGAGGTTATTGTGCCCTTATAACAGTAAAACAAAGAAAGAAAGAAAAAGAAAAACAATTTTTAATCTGCCCAAAATAGACGCACATAATACAAACAACACAAAATACAATAATTAGTCAGTCAAGTGTGAACCAGGTATTAATAAACGACACTAGGCAAAAAGCCTTGGTCTCAGTTCATCTGTCATAATTACACATTTTTAGACAGTAAAACCTGGCTTTTACTGTCTAAAAAGTCTCTATGTACCTTTCCCCTTGTGTTGTTGTAGTCACAACAACACAAGGGGACGTAAAAGGGGGGGAAGTAAAAGAAGTTATCACAAGTCTGTGATAACTTCTTTTACTCAACTTGCGTAGCAAACAAATGCTATTCACTTTTCTATAAAGAAAAGTGGATGTATGAGGTGAAGATGGTAGTTTGGAAATTATGATTTCTTTTTGTGCCGACCTGCAGTGCCTATAATAGTAGTTTAATTTCTTACCTCTCAGATACCAAATTGGTGTATCATAAATAAAGACAGCTTTAAAAAGCAGGTTGTGAAATGTTTTTCAGCTTTTTTCTACCTCTGAATTCAATGACGAACTTTCAATATACAGAAAAACCAGCATAACGGTAAGAAAAATAAAACAGAACGATAATGGAATTACTTCACATTCTCGGTTGAATCTATACGAGTGTACACGCCTCACCTTGAAATAAATGTGTATACCAAACCTTTAATCTAATTCCATTTCCAAAAATCGCTGGAACTCGGCTGTAATTTATCTGATAATCCTTTCCCGTGTAAGTAGGTACTTACCAGTGTTGCCAACGGTACCATTACTTTTGTAGCTACACCTTTTGCAAAAGAAGCCAAAAGGTAAGATTATTTACCTGAGAAAAGATGCTAGAAGTAGCTGAACGAAACAAAACTGTAACTTAAAATGTTTTTTTAAGCATATTTTATTTTATTGCCGTTCAATGCGGCAATGTTGCCAGCGTTCTGGGCACTTTTTTCAAGCACAACGACACGGTACAATTTTTTTATTATGGCCCATTGCCTCTCCTAGAGAGGAGGCCTGTGTCCCAGTAGTGGGGACATTAAACAAAGAAAAGAAAAACTTTTTATTTGCGGGATGTACACTAATTTACAGTAACAAAACAGAATAGTGAGCACGTCCGCGATTATGAAGAAATGTACTGACCAGCAGATCTCTTTTCGCGATATCCGGTTTAATCCCATAGTAAATATTTGTTTGTTATCATGACTACAATAACGAGCTTAAGTTTTTTTTTTTATAATGGGAAAAATCGTCCTTGGGCGGAGCAGGAGACAGGGTCTGACTTCCTACTGTTCCTTCGTGCCTTAGTACCAGGGCCCCAGTGTTCCACTACATCAACCCTTGGCCCCAGAAGGCTTCGCTGAAGAAGTTGTCGCGCGAAGTGAAGTTGCGGTCACCAATCACCCTATACATATATACTAGCGACCCGCCCCAGCTTCGCACGGGTACTCATATTGAATATATTTATGCATGTATTATGCACATAAACCTTCCTCTTGAATCACTCTATCTATTAAAGAAAGCCGGATCAAAATCCGTTGCGTAGTTTTAAAGATTTAAGCATACATAGGGAAAGGCGACTTTGTTTTATACTATGTAATGATGATATATTTTATCTACACTAATATAATATAATATATGTATAATATATAATCTACACTAATATAATAAAGAGGTAAAGTTTGTTTTTTTGTTTGTAGGAGGTAATCTCTGGAACTACTGGTCCGATTGGAAAAATTTTAGCAACAATAGAAAGCTGCTTTACTCCTGAGTGACATAGGCTATATTTTATGTACGCGGGCGAAGCCGCTGGAAAAAGCTAGTCTACACTAATATAATAAAGAGGTAAAGTTTGTTTTTTTGTTAGTTTGTTTTTTTGTTTGTAGGGGGTAATCTCTGGAACTACTGGTCCGATTGGAAAAATTTTAGCAACAATAGAAAGCTGCTTTACTCCTGAGTGACATAGGCTATAAATCTATACTAATATTATAAAGCTGAAGAGTTTGTTTGTTTGTTTGAACGTGCTAATCTCAGGAACTACTGGTTCGAATTGAAAAATTCTTTTTGTGTTGAATAGATCATTTATCGAGGAAGGCTTTAGGCTATATACCATCACGCTGTGACTTATAGGAGCGAAGAAACAATGGAAAATGTGGAAAAAACGGCGAAAAATATTCATCTTTGAGGGCTTCCGTTGCGTGTGCTGCGAAAACGGTAGAAGATACCAAAAAAATATGTACGAAAGAATTATTCCTCTTAAAATGATCTAAAAAAATGTCCGCGACAGTATATGTCTATCATTTAAGATTAACTCACTAGAACCGTTTTTATGGGAATAAAATTTGGCCGAAATTAATGCATGCAACCAATGAGTTGTATCAATATAATAATATTAATCTTTATCCAAATAAATGTGTTGTTGATTAAGAGTATGTAATTGTGAACAAAATTGTCTTTGACATCACTTATTTTCAATGAACATCTTAGAAGATATTACAATTTTAAAATAACTCCGATATAAAATTCACACGCGCCGCATGATGTGCAACATATGACGCTGCGCCTGGCCGGCGGGCGAGGAGACGGGTTGCTTGCGGGCGGCGCGGAGGGGTTTTTTTTATGGTAGATCATCCAATGACGAATCCCGCTCTTGGGCGGAGCGGGAAACAGTGTCAGACTCTTACTGACTAAACAACCTACCCCGTTCCTCCCTTGCCTTATTCCCAGAGCCCCGGTATAACGCTTTCGCACCAACCCTCGGCTGCAGGAAGCTTCGCCCCTGAAGGGCCCCACAGTTTGCTGACAACACCTTGAGGCGCGCGGGAGCAATGCACGCCATCGACGACTTGGTCTTGATCTGGACTGTTACCAGACAACCGGACAGCGAGCTACCCATTTCTCACCGTCCGCAAGCCAGCGTCTACGGTGGCCTGATATCGGTGGAATCGCGGCGGTGACGTCTACGACGAGGGCGCTTTTGCCCTTGCCTTATGCGGTTGGCCTCCTCCTCTACGAGCATTACTACTTCGCAGAAGGAGGCGACCGCTTGCCGTCCTTCTTCGCTGCGGACCATGGCCTGAACCAAGGCCCGGCGCGAGAGGTCGCCGCCGCCGATCACCCCACGAGGACACGGCGATGCTCTTCTCAAGCGGGGCACACCTCCACCGTGTCCTCCGTGCTGGCCACACAGTGGCGACACCCGGGCGTTTCTTCCGCACGAATCCGGCGCATTAATCTCCTGAACTTCCCATGTCCGGTGAGAACCTGCGTCATGTCCTGCGTGATGTCTATCCAACCACGCCTCAAAGAGGGGACTTACCGCTGAGATTATGGCGTGCCCAAGTAGGGGTGTAGCTCTATGAAGTACTTTTAGATAATTATGTTCTTTTAAAAACTAAATTGTCTAAATTAATAACAGAAATTGATATGGGCAAAGTCGTGGGTAACAGCTGTAATTTATAAAGCTAAGGTTGTTTTCAAAAATAAATATGATGCCCAAAATAACTATTCCATGCGGACGAAGTCGCGGGCACAGCTAGTTATTTATATAACATGGATGTTAACCGAGCTATCTCTACAAGGAATTTTCCGCGGACGAAGTCGCGGGCAGAAGCTAGTAAGTTATAAAATAGGTACCTAAGTTGGCATCACTGGCACTCGTATCTAAATCGCGAAGGAAATTCCGTCGAAGTTGTTCCATAAATCGTGAGTAACGCCTCACTCCGGTTGGCTGTTCGCCAGCTTCGGGAAGTCACACCTTGAGCCGTTACACTAATCCTGGATTACCTTTGACAGTTGAGTATGAAACTTACAATTTATTGCATGGATCCGTTTGATGGATCTCGAGTAGGGTTGAGAGATACGGATCTTGAGTCTTGCTTCCGGCTGAAAGTTTAAGACGTCGTTTTGAGATTGTGTAACGTATTCTTGCTAGATACGGTATATGTATGTTTGAGTAGGCACCCCCCCAAAAACCCACCAAGGGACCCAGTAAGGTCGAAGCCTCCAGTGCCACCTACCGGATTCAATTCTATTTTAGCGGGATATTGATGTGAGTGAAGAGATCAATGGTAGATAGGTCCCACTAATTAAGGAAGAAGGAGTGGCAGAAAAAATGTTTTAATTTTTGGTTCTTTTATTATAGAACTGTATTTTTCAACAAAAAACACGAATGACAACATACTTCAACTCTATGACAGATCACATATAATTCTTTTTATTCTGATTTATTAATAACACATATTTACTTAATAACACATAAAAGGTCGCTACACTATTTTCAAACCATCCAAGAATAACCTCAAAAACACAAAATTTAATGCAAATCGGCAAAAATCATCAATGACGACTCCCGATCTTGAGCGGAGCGGGAAACAGTGTCAGTGTCAGTGTCTTACTGACTAAACACCCCACCGGATCCTTCTCTGCCCTTCGCACTGGGGCCAAGCCTTCCTTTTAGAAAGTGACCCTGGGCCCCTACTAGTAGGCTTCGACCCTTTTGCAGAGTCCCTACGAGACAGACAAAGTTAATGATAATGATAATATTCCACAACTATCGCTATAACAACGCTTTCTAGTCCCAAGCTAAGCAGAGCTTGTGTTATGAGTACTAGACAACCGATAAACATACTTATATATTTCTAAATACATACTGATAATAGATAAATGACACCCAGGCACAGAACAAATGATCGTGCTCATCACACAAACTTTTGTCCTGGGTGGAAATCGAACCCAAGACCTTCGGCATAGCAGTCAGGGTTACTAACTACTAAACCAAGCGGCCAGTCAAAAGTTACTTTCACATTTATAACATTAGTATGGATTTAAACTTTTTTCCATGTTTACTATAGACATGCGGTAAAAACATGGCAATAAAATACAAACATAACCAAAAATTTCCGCGCAATTAATCAAGTACAATAACTGTGTGTTAGTCTACAACATTTCATTCTAATTGCCTTAAAATTAAACACTCGCCGTCAACAAATATAAATTTAACATGGCAAGTATGAAATACGAGTGACAACAAAAATTATGTTTAGTAGATATTATTGTGATTAATGGCTTGGCATAAATTGTTAGTTTCGTAGGCACGATTTGATACCGTCATCTCAATTTTATCACCGGACATCCCGTACGGCGTATGGCAAAAGTCCACCCTTACGTTGTTGAGACATTTACGGTCCGGACTAAGCGTTTTGCCTCGTGGTTTATACCGCGTACATCGAGGGACTCCAACAGCTGCGGTCGGTCCGTCCGATTATAATTTTGGTGTCTTCAAGGCTAGAGTGAATAAGCTCTTAATAAACTAGTGCGCCTCACCATCAACGATTGCATCATTGCTTACCATCAGGTGGGATCGCAGTCATTAGGCTAGTATTAATTAGTTCATAGTAATAAAAAAAAGACAACACATTTCGTTTTGTAACACATTTTTCTTTCTGGTGAGAAAATCATCAAATGATATCTCCGCGCCCTTTAACGGGGCGGGAGTTGGTGTCAGACTTTTACTGACTAAAAATGTAATTTGGTTCCGTCTTTGCTGTTCATCGGGCCATCGGGCCGGACCTTCTTTTCAGAAGCCGGTTCATGGCCCCAGTAGGCTTCGACCTTTGCATTACCAGGCGTAACAGACCTTCGGTCAAAGTCCGAAGCGAGGAGGAGTAGCGGGTGATCACCTCCTTCTACGAAGCAGTAACGATAGCAAAGGAGGAGCCCGACTGCATCATGCGCTCACGCCCCAGACGCCGCAGACGGATTCCGATCCAAGCAATGGGTAGCTCGCCGTCTGATCAACCCACGGAGGATCAACCGGTAACTATCCGGACCAAGCCCATATGTATACATGCGCAGTACACTCTACATGTGCACTGTATGGCGCTCACTAATGTATCAATGTAAATAAACTTTTATAAAAAAATCACTACTATAGAAATTCCAATGAAATTCAAGTTTCAACTAACAAAGATTTTCGTAGCACTTCGTAGCAGCTACGCCGTAGACCCGCTACGACAAACCTCCGTCCGCTACGAATACGACAATAATATTAAAACGCAATCCTTTGCTGGTTGTAAAGGGAAGTGGGAACAGGAAAGTGAATTAGACGTCAATGAATATATTTTCCACACGAGCGGGGTCGCGTCTGCGTGCAACGGGACGTGTTATATTTCATTTGAAGTGATGCACACGAGATTCTATTTTGCGATCTTATTAATGTTATACTTCATTTTGGTTGTAAAATAATAGATTTTTGATTGCAGATCATGACGCTCAGTAATCATCAATAGTATTGCGACAAAATCGGAAGTAGTCGCGCCAAAAAATCGCACATTGTTGAATTCACAATTCAAAACACTGTTTTAGACTTTTTTCATTGATGATAGGTTCTACGTTTGATTGCCTCGCGCCTCAAGGAGTTGTCAAAATATGTAGAAGCCCAACTGCAGGGCCGAAGCCTACTGGAGCCCCCCGCACGCCTCAAGGAGTTGTCAGCAACCGTAGGGACCCTGCAGAAGGGTCGAAGCCAATCAGGGCCACGGGTTTGTGTCTGAAAAGGAAGGCTCTGGCCCTGGTATGTATGGCGATGTAGGAACGGGGTAGGTTGTTTAGTCAGTAAGAGTCTGACACTTGTTTTCCGCTTCACCCAAGAGCGGAACTCGTCATTGGATGATTTTTACCTACCATAAAAAAAAAAGCCTACTGGAGCCCCGGTCCGGTTTCTGAAAGGAAGGTCCGACCCTGGTATAAAGGCTAAGAAGGGATGGGGTGAGTCGTTTAGTCAGTAAGAGTCTGACACTGTTTCCCGCTCTGCCCAAGGGCATGATTCGTCATTAGATGATTTGCACCATAAAAAAAAAACGCTTGATTGCCTAGTCCATATAACTCAGTTCGACAACCTCGCCGTCTATAAATAGGTCAATATAATTGTATATTTTTTGGCCAATCGATTATGAAATTATTCCAATATAATAACTATAGTGCTTTCTACAATTATAGGCTGAACTTATTTTTCTTTTCAGTTTTCATTAAAAATTATTTTTAAGCAGCTACGTTTTTGTCTGTTATATTGCACCTTTCCTGTTTCTGCACGGCTCTAAGAGCAGCTGATAAAAAATGCATAAAGCATTAAGCCTGCTCTACACTACTCGCGAAGTTTCGCCGTCGGACGGTGAGCAATGGGTCTGGTTGCGTGGTAATAGTCCGGACTAAGTAAGTCGTCGACGGCGCGCTCTGTTCCCGCGCGCTTCAAGGAGTTGTCAGCAAATGGAGAGGCCCAACTGCAGAACCGAAGCCTACTAGGTCCCCGGTGCGGTTTCTGAAAGAAAGGTCCGACCCTGGTATGAGGGCTTAGAAGGAATGGGGTGGGTCGTTTAGTCAGTAAGATTCGGACACTGTTTCCCACCCAAGGGCGGGATTCGCCATTCGCTCAAAACCCGTTTTGAGTTATAAAATTACAATGTAAAGCGGCATTGATTTATATATATTTGGCTTTACCATCGAAGGTTGCATCACTGCTTATTATCAGGTGGAGTCGCAGTCAACCACTAGTTTCTCTTTGAATGATATCTTGATATAATCTATCTCAGTGTATGCAGAACGCCTAACAAACCCGCCGGCTCCCGCTACTATTGGAACGTCACTCCGCGTGATTCTGAATGAAATAACTTCCTCGTAATACATTTTCTTTTGTATTACTATGTGTTCTGAGATTGTCTTGTCGCGAATCTATTTTATAGACACTTTTGTGATGAGCTGGCAAATAGTTTGAACTTGTTATTGTAACAAGTAAATTGATGTGGCATGTACTCGTGATGGCAAAAGTTGAAGAATATTTCTGATTTTTTAACGATACGATCGTTTGTGTGGCAAAAAACGTATACAAACTGTAACAAAATAACAATATACATCAAGAAAACAAAATTAGGTAGCCAGGTAGGTACTAGGCGCTCAGATTTACAGAATGTTTCGTAATATTAGCGAGTGTCGTAGAATGTTATTGACCCCCATTATTAATGTCGTGACACGTTTGTTATGATTTTAAATGAAGAATCATGCGATACCACGAATTTGGTATCAATGTTTTTTTTTTAAATATTTGTGCTGAAACTTCGTGTAAAGATTCTATTCAACCTGTATTTTTCAGCGCTTCTTTATGTATATGGTTATTTTGTTACAGGTTGTATATTTTAACACTCTCAAGGGAATCAAAATTGAAGGTACAAGTATAGGAATAAACCTGAAAACTGAAATTAAAGTATTTTATGTTTTCATGTTTATTCCAAAAAAAAAAACAAAAAAGATTTTTCGATTCGGAAAAATCCTCGCGATTCGATTCGGGAGAATTATTTAAATTAGTTGATTGTTACGGGACGCTCAGTCTTTTTAAACCCATCAAAATTGTGTTTATTCATAAATAAACTGCCCAAGAAACTTTATACCATTATCACTTTTGTAGCACATTGTATCTCTGTGAATCCAATTACTCGAGTGCCAAATAATCGTCAAAGGGGACACAAAGTAGTTAGATGACAGATAGACGGGTACAATAGAAAGCAATCACCATCGTATGACGGCTTACAAACTACCTTCCCTCACCCGTTACTCGGTAAATTGTTTCCCAGTATTGCTGTTATCTTCGATGTGGAGTAAATAGGTTCTTTTACCAAGAATTTTGCATGTAGCGCATGTGTATTTTGTCTTTTTTAGGGTTCAAAAGGAATAAGCGGAACCCTTATAGGATGGGTCAAAGCCAATTAGGACCAAGTGTTTGCGTCTGAAAAGGAAGGCTCTGGCCCTGGTATGTATGGCGATGTAGGAACGGGGTAGGTTGTTTAGTTAGTAAGAGTCTGACATTTGTTATCCACTCCGCCCAAGAGCGGGACTCGTTATTGGATGATTTTTACCTACCATAAAAAAACCCTTATAGGATCACTTTATTTTCCATCTGTCTGTCTGTGTGTGTGAATGCGTGGAGGTATCGAGTTGAAAAACACACGAGAGATGACAATAGAAAGACAATAGGTGTGCGAACGCAGGATATAACATAAATGAAAGTTCGCTTGGGGCTCAAGAGTTTAATTTATTCAAATCCATAACCAACATATAAGCGCATAATATAAAAGCGTTCGCCTTTACAACATAAAAGTGATTAAAACTGAAACATTACTTAAAAAGCGCCCGTGGACGTCATGATCATCATCTCACAAAGAGGAACATTTAAAACCAATTTAATCCAGTTTAAGCCGGTTTGTTCCGGCTACGACTCGTTTATTCCAGTCCACGGCTAATTTCCCTTGTACCCCTATTATGGGCTAATATTTTATGCGAATGTGTAATTTTATGCGTTGTACTTTAATTTGTATGGTGGACCGAAATTAGGGGTCTCAGATTTAATGTTCATGATGCTTGAAAGTTGCTAATCGGCCGGAATGTGTAGTACAATGGGTTTATTTTTGTAATCAAGTTTAAAAAAGCCGGGAAAACCCGTGAAATTTTAGTTTTTGTAAGTTGTTTTCGTGAGAAGATCGTTCAATAAGGTAAGACGAATTGAGAGGATTTAGAAATGATAATTTAAATCATTCTTTTTTAAATATAATCATACACCTTGACTCTGACTTATTAGCATTAGCCTTATAATGTTCCCACTGCTTGGACTCAAGCCTCCTCTCTAGGAGAGAATCAACCGTTATCTACCACCAATCTGCATTGGGCATGCAGATTGATCGAAGTCACATAATGTCTTCGAAACTCTGACTTGAAAAACAAAAATTGCAGGCTAATATGGGGCATGGCCTTAAAGAAAAGTATATGAATTTTTAGGCCTTTGCTTACCAGAACAATACGTATAGCAGATAAAACAAAATATTATATGAGGAAATAAAAATCTAGACTGTAGTCTGTAGTCAGCTAAAATTTGGACAGCAGACTTATGTTTATGACCCACATGAAAATATAAAACAGCTACATTTATTTATTTATTAACACTTCATGCACATAACAGTACAAAGGCGGACTTAATGCCTAAGGCATTCTACCAGTCAACCTTTGGGTGATGCAGAGAATCATGATGACACATTTGATCCACATCAAACTTTAACAAGTAAGCATCTATTTTATATGAAAAAAGATGGACGGAACACTTAAAACTCCTTGATTGGAAGCAACACAACACTTTAATTAAATAAAAGAATACACGGTAAACGGCATTAATCCGATTTTAATTGGCTCGCCTTATGCGCGGATACTCAAAAGTTACATGACCGTTAATTGGCCAGATCGGCGTTACGGATTTCCGATAGCCGGCGCCGTCTGTGATACCCACAGACCAGGGTACATAATATTATGCTATTTTAAAGTTATCATGGTCCTTGTGTAACAGAGACCGAGTTATACAGCTTATACGACCTTAGATATAAAAAAATCGAAAGAAAAGGAGTATTGAGCATCTTAAAGAGA
The DNA here is from genome assembly GCA_029852875.1 of Mythimna loreyi. Classification (NCBI taxonomy): domain Eukaryota; kingdom Metazoa; phylum Arthropoda; class Insecta; order Lepidoptera; family Noctuidae; genus Mythimna; species Mythimna loreyi. The sequence continues at coordinate 15,562,132 of CM056780.1, read as the reverse complement.
GTAGCTTCTAAAAAAAATATATTTATTTTTGTATTTTATATTTACTCTTTTACACGTAAATATTTAAATAAAAGGAGAAACTGACTGACTTATCAGCACATAGACAAAATTACTGAGACTAGGAGTGTACAATTTTGGACTAGGCTTCTTTTTATGACGTAGGCGAACACTAAGAAACGGTTTTTCAAAATTCAGCTCATAAAGGGGAATGGGGGTGTAATGGGGGTCTAAAGTTTGTATGGAGACCACTATTTTCACGCGGGCGAAGCCGCTAACAGAAAGCTAGTTTTAAAATAAATTTAAAATATTTATTTTTAGATATGGCATTGTGAAAATTTTCCACATCGAACTTTTGGATAGAGGTACCGAGACCCTGGAAGGAACTTCTTGATCCATCTTTCTCCATGCCAAACAACAAGCTATGTACTTGTTATTAATTTATTTAATTACGAGTATGTGTGCTTGCTTGAAGTTCGAGCCCGTGCAGGACTAAATCATTGTCTTCCCTCTGCGCGTAATAGTATGTAAGTAAGTGCCGCTGTATAAGACGGCAATCTGTTATGCGAGGACCTCGCGGTGAAGGAGAGATGGCGCTCGTACTTCCACGAGCTGCTGAACAAGCAGCACAAAGAGGTGCTGTCTCCGGTTCTCCCTCCAAATCAGGGACTTGTGCCCCCAGTTACGCCTGAAGAAGAGCATGTGGCTCTTCGCCGCATGAAGAACCGGAAGCTGTCGGTGCCTATGGAGTCCCTATTGAAGCCTGGAAGGCGATGGGTCCTCGTGGTGTGGGCATCTTAACCCACCTATTTAACCGCATGCTCCTCACCGGAAAGATCCCGAGTAAATGGAGACTGAGTATTATTACTCCAGTCTTCAAAGGCAAGGGATCGGTGCAGGAGTGTGGTGACTACCGTGGGATTAAGGTTATGTCTCACATCATGAAGCTCTTCGAGCGGGTGAATGACTCTCGGATCCGACAGGAGTGCACCGTCTCAGGATGTCAATATGGGTTTCGACCAGGCCATGGCGCCATGGATCCCATCTTTGCCCTAAGGGTTACCATGGATGGATACAGATCGAAGAATACGCCTCTGCACCTCTTGTTCCTAAACATGCAGAAGGCCTTCGACTGTGTCCCCCGTGATGTGATCTGGTGGGCGCTGAGATCCAAAGGAGTGCCTGAGACCTATGTTGACATCATCCGACATATGTACCGAGACTCCGGTTCTGTGGTTCGGACCGCTGATGGCGATACGAAACCCTTCCCCATCACCGTCGGAGTTCACCAGGGCTCGGTCCTTAGTCCGTTTCTGTTCAGCGTGGTGCTGGACGTGCTGTCCTCTAACATCAGGGACTTACACGAGCAGCCGCCATGGCTGCTCATGTATGCAGACGACATCGCGCTGGCGGACTCGGACAGTGGACGCTTGGTTCGACGTGTGACAGCGTGGAAGGAATCGCTGGAAAACGGCGGTCTGAAGATTAATGCGGCGAAGACCGAGTACTTGGCCTGTAACACAACAAACGCTTCTCCTGTTCGCATCGAGCGCACGGAACAGGTCAGGTACTTGGGATCGGTGCTCCACGAGTCCGGGGACGTCGAGTCACGTATCTCGGCGGCCTGGGCGAAATGGCGTGAGGTGGCGGGGGTTATCTGTAACCCCAAAATGCCGGTTAGGCTCAAAGGACAGGTCTATAAGACCATCATTAGGCCTGTCCTTTTGTATGGCAGTGAAGCGTGGCCTGTACTTGAGCGGCATAAGTAAAGCCTGCGTGTCACGGAAATGAAAATGCTGCGCTGGATGTCTGGACTTTTGCGAAAAGACCGCATTAAAAACTCCCGCATCCGGGGCAGCCTTCAGGTCCGTGACATAGCGGATAAGCTGCAGGAGGGTCGCCTACGCTGGTATGGCCACGTTTTACGAAAACCGGCAGACTACGTGGGTAACAAATGCCTCGCCATGCCACCTCCGCCCAGACCCGGAAAACGAGGAAGGCCTAAGAGGCGTTGGATCGACGTCGTACGGGACGATATGCGTGCTAATGGGCTTAAGGCAGAGGACGCAAAAGACCGAGTGAAGTGGAGGCGTGTTTGTTGGAAAGCGGACCCCGGGCACCGAGGTGAAAGCCAAGGATAGCAACCGGAACTGGCGCTAAGTTGATGATGATGATGTCTTTTTATTGTCGCGATTCTATGTGGCGATTCCGTACTCTGTGCTGGTATCTAATTGAGACGTAACAAGATCAGCTGGCACGGACCGTGGCAGGGCAAGCCAGATGTATCAGATTTTTGGTATATATCCGATTTTTGATCCGTAATATGATGTCCAAAGAGACGTATATGAGGCTACCAGTAAATTATAATATTTGTATTGATATAACCACTCTCCTGAAATATTCTTTTTACTAAACATCCTACTATTAAAATCCCTCACTAATAACAAATTGGAATAAAGTCTGATTGAGTACATGTAGTCAGTTCATAAGGGTTTTTTTTTTAAATTAGTCTTAAGGTTAATTTATTATATAAACCTTTTGAGTATAGTAATTAGAGGCAAAATAGAAAGACGATAGGTGTGCGAACGCCGGCGTTTCCTTGCAGTTCAAGAGTTTAACTGTAAAATATTTGGAGTTGGTAAACCAAATACAGTCATAATATATGCAAAATAATACGTGATAACACTAATTAAAATCCACATTACAAAGAAAATAACTTTAGGATAAACTGAAGTGGAGAACGTACCTAAATATACATATATAATAAAGGTAAGTACGTCAGATCATAAATTATTACAGTAACATTTTGGTATTAACATAATGGAGGTATTTCAGTAAGTAAATATGTGAGATTGAGACCAAAGAAAATATGGATGGTTTGTGTAAGAAGTGACATGAAAGAACGAGGAGTTAGTGATAGCGTGACGGGTGATAGGACAGAATGGAAGAAAGAAACATTGCGCTGACCCCAAATAAAACGCGACAAGGGCAGGAAAATGATAACGAAGTAAATAATGTGAGATTGATATAATTTAACGACAAACTAGTTCGAAGATGTCATACATCTTCGAATTTTTGGTCCTAGGTCATGCCGATTTTCTCACGATATTTTCCTTCACGTTTTGAGAGTAGTGGTGTTGAAATAAATTACACAAAGTAATGCACTTGACTGGGTTTGAACCCACGACCCAACTCGTAAGTTGGAGCCGTTACTACCTGATCACCACTGCTCTCAGAAGCTAGTGCACGGTTCCAATTGGTAGTTTCTTATAAAGAAGAACCGGCAAGAACCTCCATGGTTACTGTTTTAAAAGAGTGATTGTTTCTACAATTATTCCATATTACGATATGAGATATGAGAGAACTATGCAGACCGGTCGGCTTTGTACCCATAAGCACAATAAGAATTAAAGGAAACATGCTCCTGAGAGAAAATATTACCAAATTTAAATTAATTGTATATGAAGGACTTGTAAAAGTATTGCACAATTTAAAAAAAATTACCTTAAGACTATATATAAACATGAGTAGACGTTCATATTTTTTATGCAAATAAATAAATTAATGAAGCTCCAACCCCACGCCAGTGTCCACATACCTTTGCGAGTTAGCTTCGGCCCCTCGTACGCCTTTTAAAGGTCCAGGACTTCAGAATCCTATATAATAAATAGCTATTAAGACATACAAAATTAAAGGAAAATCAAGCATAAATATCCAATACTTAACTAAAGTAAGGTACATATACATATACGTATACCTTTGTACGTATATATATACATATACCTATGTACGTATATAACCCCAATCGCTCCCACTCCTCTCGTAATAGTGATTCCCTCGTCTGTATAATTCCAATTCCCACAAATTTGAATATAACAGGCCTGTGTCGAATCATTGTGTTAAATGATAATATTTTACTAATGTATTAATGGAACTTGAATAACAATTCTATATTCAGTTAAATTTTATGTTAGTAAAATGGTGAGCTAAATGTAACCTGCTTTTGTAAATACCTAGGTTTTTTAAAAGCTGTTTTATGCCAGTATTTCCACTTCGATCATCTGAACGGATCAACTGGTTGATCGAAATGGAACACGGTGAAACTTTGAAACGATCAACCATTTACTAATAAAAACACTGATTTATACAATTATTTGAGATTGAATATTACCAAATAAGGTGAATTTCCTACGATGAAAAAAATACTGCCAATTTCACATCACAATAGATCAATCAAATTTTTTTTTTTTTATGGTAGGCAAAAGTCATCTAATGACGAATCCCGCTCTTACTGACTAAACACCCTACCCCGTTCCTTCTTTGTCCTTCACACTGGGACCAAGCTCCAAGCTCCAAGGACCAAGCTCTTTTCAGAAAGAGACCCTGGGCCCCAGGATCTCGTAGGGACTCTGCAGTAGGCTTTGACCCTTTTGCAGAGTCCCTACGAGATCAATCGATTTACGAATAAACTGAAATTGCCACTGAACTTTACTTGAAAAATTCTCACCAAAAACTCATAAGAAATCTGTTAGTTTAATATAATCTAGTAATAGGTACCTATTATTCTTCTGAATAAGTTCTATTCAAATCTCACATGACTACTCTTAATTCGAAATCGAACTTTTTGGTAAAAAAAAAATACCGCGAGATTATTCTTCGACGACATTTGAATTTAGAATGCAAATCAATCAATCAAAATGGTTTTTTTTCTTTATGGAAAATGATTTTTATTTCAAAGGTCACTAACCTCCATTCTTGCTAGAAAATGTGGAAATCTGTCAAAGCTGGGTGATGAAAGTTTGCTGTTCATTGGTTCGAGATGATTCTCGCGTAATTAAATTAAATTTTCCTGACATTTTCTTTTTACAAAGAGTCTGTAAAAGTCTACAGTTTATAATGATACAAAATAAGAGGATTATAACGTTTTACTTACAGTTATCTATGGTCAAAACCTAGATATGCTTCCTGTTATAAAAAGAGAATTATTAACCTTAAAAGCGGCCTACCCGATATATATTTTCATTGACTCTCCAAACTGTACTCCTATATTAAAAATATTAAAAAAGTACTTCTATAGAAGCCTTGCGCATTTAATCCAAGTTCTAAACGATGTCAGTTTTTTTTTCTAAAATCTCTAAGAGTTTAATAAAAACACGCATTTTCTGGAAAAAGTTTTGTGAAAAATTTGAGTAAATTGTAGAAATATCGAAGTATTTCTTTAGAGATTATTTGTTACTTTAGAGAGTATTTGTACGCAAAATACGCGCTTTAGTCGTGGAGTTGCGGACACCAGCCCGATATACCATACCAAGCCGACAGAGTTTTCAGGTGTTATCTCTCTTTTTTCGCATTACTGTTGAATCAAACATCACTTTTGATTGCGTTAAATGAAGCAGGAAGCTTTTAAACCGTGCGCGATGTTGACGACAGGTGAGTGAGGAAGGCGCACCTTAATATCTGTACGTCTTCTCGCGGACGGTGAGTAATGGGTAGCTCGCCGTCCGGTCAACGGCGCGCACCGTTCCCGCGCGCCTCAAGGAGTTATCAGCAAACTGTACCGCCCTTCAGTGTCGAAGCCTCCTGGAGCTGCCGGTTTGAGTGAAACTGTTACTGCGGCTCTAGAGGTACAGGGTAGGTTTTTTAGTCAGTAAGAGTCTGCACTGGTCTCCCGCTCCGCCTGAGAGCGGGTTTCGTCATTCGATGATTTTCACCTACCATAAAAAATATATATCTGTACGTCTTGTAGTTACCTTTATCTGTTAATTCGGGACCTCTATGAATAAATTATTCTGAACATGTCGCTTTGGAGAACAATCCCAAGAGGATCAAACAAATGATAATTGTCATCTTAATTCTGTTAGCAATTACTGTTTAAATAGCCCATCCGAAGGGACAAGGTGATCTTAATGAGAGCGATATATTTAGAACAAAACCACGCAGAAATTATTATTTGTATCCGAATTTTATGACAGCATATTCGTATATTTTATGTTGCATATATTTTTTTAAAGGAATGGGTTTTTTAATTTTTTATAGTAGGTATAATTGAATTTTTTTATTGATAATACTCATAAAATACGCAGAAAATTTAAATATAAACTAAACTATAAATACATTTATAGTAAACTAGTTAATAGTCAGCTTTAACTTGATTTGATAAAACGTAGAAAATTAATTTGCTGCTAGGTATATGATATACTAGCCACCCGCCCCAGCTTCGCACGGGTACTGATATTGAATATATTAAGCATGTATTATACACATAAACCTTCCTCTTGAAGCATTCTATCTATTAAAAACTGCATCAAAATCCGTTGCGTACATTTAAAGATCTAAGCATATTTAGGAACAGCGGAAAGCAAAATTGTTTTATACTATGTAATGATACTAATAAAATACGTAGATTTAAATATAAACTAAACTATAAAAACTTTTACCGTAAACCGCCACCAACCACCACTATCACCACCGCAACTTTTACAGTGTACCGCGTACATCGAGGGACTGGAACAGTTTGCCTGCTGCAGTCTTTCCGTCCGATTATAATTTAGGTGTCTTCAAGGCTAGAGTGAATAGGCTCTTAATAAACTAGTGCGCCGTACCATCAATGATTGCATCACTGCTTACCATCAGGTGGGATCGCAATCAAACAATAGTTTATTGCAATAAAAAAAAAAACTAGTTAATGGCCAGTATTAACTTAATTTGATAAAACGTAGAAAATTAATTTGCTGCACTTAATAATTTTACCAAAAATTTCCTCGCCGATGTTCTATGTTGCCATGCAAACCCGCGACTTGTTCCTAGTACAAAATAAAACTTCTTGATCGAGTATTTCGTTTCGAGTATCAACAATTCGTGTCGAAGTTGTGAGCTTAGCGAAGTTCGTTAGCGATAATTTGGAACTTGCAAACTACAGTTATTGACAGGTAAAGGATGTCTTGTTCTCAACAAGGCAAACTAACGAGGTATGTTGAGATGTTTGTTGTTAGGAAATTCTAGTTAAATAGGTAGACGCCTTTCATCATCAGAATATTTTTGAATAAGTGTTAAATTGGGTAAGCACTATCAAAAGTCACTCGAGTCGCAATCAAAAGTTACTCTTATAAAATATCTTCCTTCCAGAATTTCACTAAAATCTATTTAGAACTAATTAAGAAATCACTTATTATTTTGCTCTGATTATTTTCACTAGTGAAAAATAAAATTGAATGTTTCGAGTATCAACAAGTCGTGTCGAAGTTGTGAGCTTAGCGAAGTTCGTTAGCGATAATTTGGAACTTGCAAACTACAGTTATTGACAGGTAAAGGATGTCTTGTTCTCAACAAGGCAAACTAACGGGGTATGTTGAGATGTTTACTGTTGGGAAATTTTAGTTAAATAGGCAGACTTTTAGAGCCTTTTATCATCAAAATATTTTTAACATAGAAATATAAAAAACAGGAGAAGTGGCAAGTGGGCGTGTTCGTGTAGATCGCGACTTGTGCAATAAGCACACTTTCGGGCAAACGGCCGTCGTGCGGCACTCAGTTGTAAACTAGTGAGACTCGCGGTACGTGCTCATAAAATATTTAAAATGCCGTGTTGTTCAGTGCTTTCTTGTAAGAACCGAAGTGATAAAATTAACCTGGATAATCACGGAATCTCTTACCATATGTAAGTATAAGTTTATTACTATATTTGTCTTTAAAATCAGTAAAAACAATAATCCTTGTAATTCCTTGGCTGTTACTACGTTATTTTTGTTTTTAAATTTTAAAGCGACTGTATTACTTATGCAGTAAATACATTGCTCTTTAACCACTACTTAACTTTGACGCTCAGTAACTAGACCAGCAATGTAATAGGAACATAACGATACTTTATCAATGCGGCGTGTTTCATAGTACGGCCGCTATGAGCGGCGGCTAGTTAGTGATGCACTTGTTGCAGATCCATTAATGTCGACTTATCGATAACAACACAATATTGAATGGTCGGGTATCCGATGTGAAATAATAATAATATAATGAGAATAAAATGAAAAAATAAAATGGAAAATATACGCTGTAGAAAAGCAATAAAGTTTAAAATTCACTGTGTATTATGATCCGATTATGAATTGCGGATGTGTGCGCGAGTGCGTAAGTATATTTGCAAACGTGCGAGTGAACGTAGAAGTGGGGATGACTGCAGACAGCGGGTTCCCGTACATTTTTGACTTCGCAACATATCTCCTCTTTTCTTATATCTATGATTTTTAATAAGTGGTGGAAAGGTGCGACCTCTGGAGGAAGAAGTTCAAACCTCCTGATGATGTTTTGGAGCCGTCGGAGAACATCTCTCCTGGACACGACTTGCCATGGTCAACCTGGAAAACTCTAAACAGACTTCGCACCCAGGTTGTGTGCAGCTAAGACAATCCACACAGATGGGGGTTCTCGGACGGTTCTGATCTTCAGTGTTTGTGCGGCGTCACTCCGCAGACCATGTCCCATCTTCCATCCTCTATACGTGCCCTATTACCTATTAGTGGATAGCATTGCCGTGGCTGAATACTGGGCCAGTCAAGGAATTTAGCTGGTTGCGAAGAAGAATAAGTGGTAAATTTGGTAAGCACCAACTAAAGTCACGAGTACCTATCTAGCTAGCTATAAAACTAACTACCTATAAAAGTTACTCTCACAAAATATCTTTCTTCCAGAATTTCACTATTATACACTAATATATTAAAAAATCACTTATTCTGTGGTACTAATTACTTTCGTATCGAAAGGGAGCGTAATTACTCGTACATGGACACTGGTATGGACAAAATTGTCTACGCCTGTGTCTACCGATCGCACAGCGGTGATCAGGAGACGACTCGACTTTTTGACCACCTCAGTCGGGCCGCCGATGAGGCTCTGCTTTGGCACCCTAATGCACAGTTCGTCGCTCTGGGGGACTTCAATGCTTGCCACCAAGACTGGCTTTTCCCATACCAGAGGACCGACCACGCTGGGAGAGAGGCGCGGAACTTTGCGGTTTCGATGGGTCTTTCCCAGCTGGTTAGGCAAGCGACTAGGGTGCCTGATGTGGCTGGTCATACTGCCAATTGCCTGGACCTTCTGTTGACTACCGATCCAGACAGATGTATCGTAACAGTTTCTTCGCCCCTTGGAACTTCAGATCACTGTCTGGTGAAGTCTGTATCGTCCTTCTCCCCACCTGACTGCGAGTTACGCGGTGAGCGGCGGATGTGGCGTTACAAGTCAGCAGATTGGGATGAGATGCGGCACTTCTTCGCATCTTATCCTTGGCAGCGGGTTTGCTTCTCTTCTGAAGATCCGTCGAGCTGTGCGGACGCTGTATCCGATGTGATACGTCAAGCTATGGAGTACTTCATCCCATATACCGACGTACCCATCGGTGGCTCGGCTCACCCATGGTTCAATGCCGAATGCGCTCAAGCTGAAGAGCGTAAACATTCGGCTTTTCTCGCCTGGGTTGACGCTCGTGACCGTAAAGCTCCGGATCTGAGCTCAAAGAAGAGAGCCTTTAACCATGCTGCCAAGTCCTACAAAAAGGCACTGAGGAAGGCTCGCTTCGACCGCATTACCTACATTGGCACAAAACTCTCTGCACAACCGTCCGGTAGCAGAGCATTCTGGTCCCTTGCCAAGTCGGTCGAAGCGAACTTCTGTCGGCCCACACTGCCTCCGCTGGTCAAACCTGATGGTACACTGGCTCATACCGCGAGAGAGAAAGCAGGTCTCTTTGCATCACTCTTCGCCCATAATTCTCGTCTTGACACTTGCGGTGCTACTCCACCGACTCTGCCTACCTGCGACACCTCGATGCCCGAGGTTCGCTTAAGGAACAAAGAAGTTCTGAGAGCACTGTGTCGTCTAGACGTGAATAAAGCTAGTGGGCCGGATGGTATACCAGCGATAGTTCTCAAGGCTTGTGCGCCCGAGTTGTCTCCTGTATTGACGCGCCTGTATCGCCTCTCATTTAGGACTGGTATTGTGCCAAAGTCCTGGAAGCTCGCCAACGTGCAACCCGTGCCCAAAAAGGGCAGTCGTGCCGATCCTGCCAACTATCGGCCGATTTCGATAACCTCCATACTCTGCAAGATTATGGAGCGCGTGTTGAATTCGCGCCTCATGGCATATCTAGAAGGTAACGATCTCCTCAGCGACCGACAGTACGGATTTCGCCGCAATCGGTCTACTGGGGACCTACTAGTTTATGCCACTCACTTGTGGGGCGAGGCCCTCGAGAGGAATGGGGAAGCTATTGCCGTTTCCTTAGACGTCTCGAAGGCCTTTGATAGGGTATGGCACGATGGCCTTTTGTCTAAGCTTCCAGCGTACGGCATTTCTCCTGGTCTGATAAACTGGGTAAAAGACTTCCTGAGTGAACGGTCACTCCGAGTTGTTGTCGATGGATGCTCATCAGAGCCTATGACGACTAATGCCGGTGTTCCTCAGGGGTCTGTTCTCTCTGCAACTCTATTCTTGCTCCACATTAACGATCTGCTAGTGCCTGGTATCTTTGGGTATGCAGATGATAGCACAGTTGTAGAGAGATACCTGCCCAGTGCTCGGGCTAGTAAGGAGCTAATCCAGTCTGAAAGGGAGGCTATGGTAGAGCGTACGAATGTCTCACTTCAGGCAGTTTCCAAGTGGGGCGAAGCTAACCTGGTAACATTCAACGCCACCAAAACACAGGCGTGTGTATTCACCGCCAAAAGGAGCCCGTTCACCTTGGCTCCTGCTTTTCGGGATGTATCCCTGGAGTGCACCGACCGCCTTCAGCTCTTGGGAATGGACATTGCTTCAGATCTCAACTTTGGGCGGTTCATTGAGTCCAAAGCCAAGGTAGCTGCTAGAAAACTCGGCGTTCTTGCAAAAGTCCGACGGTACTTCACACCGAGTCAGCTTCTAATGTTGTACAAAGCTCAGGTCCGATCGTGTGTGGAGTACTGCAGCCACATATGGGCTGGCGCTGCAAAATGCCACCTAGCGGCTTTGGATTCAGTGGAAAGGCGTGCAAAGAGGCTGATTGGTGATCCAGATTTGGTTGGATCCAGTCTTCAAAGTCTCGAGCACAGGCGCAGAGTAGCCAGCCTTGCGGTTTTCTACAGGATGCATTTTGGAGAGTGTGCGCAGGAATTGCATGATTTGATTCCGCCATCCCAATTTCACCTTCGGACATCCCGGCGTACGGCAAGTATCCACCCTTACGTTGTTGAGACACCTGCGGCCCGGACTAAGCGTTTTGCCTCGTCATTTATACCGCGTACATCGAGGGATTGGAACAGTTTGCCGACTGCAGTCTTTCCGTCCGAATATAATTTGGGTGTCTTCAAGGCTAGAGTGAATAGGCTCTTAATAAACTAGTGCGTCTTACCATCAACGATTGCATCACTGCTTACCATCAGGTGGGATCGCAGTCAAGCACTAGTTTATTGCAAGTTAAAAAAAAAAAAAATGCAACCAGCGTTTATGCTGGGGCGTTGATGATTCATTGAGTCAAGACATTCCATTTTATACATTGTTAAATTTTGGTCGTTTTAATCCCGTGGATAGCACCTACGACCATTGAACCCGCTCAGAGGTTCTTTACTTAAAGATATGAATTTCGTACCTATACGCGTAAATTAATTTTAGTTTCAGAAAAAATGTACTTTATTTTTTAATTTTATCTTTGCAAATCGATAGTGTTTCATGTACGGGACCGACCCTCCATGGGATTGAAACGACCAAAATTTAACGTTGTATATTATACCGATAAAATTTGCATACCCCACCACGCGGGTTTAGTGCGAGTTGTATGGATGTCACATGTCTTAGAAATTTTTGGTTTTGACACGCCGGTTTTCTCACTATGTTTTCCTTCATCGCACAGATAAATTGAAATGACATAATACACCAAGCGTGTTGTAAAAATATTATAAGAGATAATTTGCTCTAGCCTACAATTTCTAAGAAGAACTTGTTTTTCTACCAACATAATAGTCACCGATTCTCAGAATCATTCACGATTTGTATAAACATAATTGTATTTATACAATAACAGGTCGTACTCGTGGAGATTCTTCCAAGGCAGTGGTTCAGCGAAGTTTGAAATATTACCGCTTAACAAACTCCGACGTGCTTACATTTAATCGAAGTAAATTTAAATTTGTATTTCTGTATATCTTTTACGTTGATTTTCCTTAAAGTTTGTCTGTCGTTTGCTGTAGTTAGCCTACTAAGGCTGCCGGTCTCCTACAGTGGAGTTAGGCCTGTAGGTAGTAAGTACCTACGCAACGACAGACAACTATCTACGTGGTCATTGACTCGTTCACTTAAAGAAATGAATTTTGTAAATTCGAGACCAATACGAGATTTAGAAAAAAGTACTTTATTTTTTTTATTTTATCTACACAAATCGATAGTGTTTCCTTGGGAATACTATTACATACTAATTTAACGGTGTATAACCTTACGCTCAAAGTCACCTTTTGCGAACACTAGACCAACGAATCAGTTTTCGATGTTGAAAGTATCGAAAACACTAAATGTTCAGCTCCGAGTGAAATATCTGCTAATGTAAAGTGAAAAGTTACGAGCCAGAAAAGTTTGGATGTGGAGGTAAACGTAATTAGGTACTTGTCAACGGCAGGTAACCTGATTACTTTGTGCAGACCGTATCCATGCCATCTACTTTATGTTACTGGGAAATCCCGATAATTCATTAATTTGTTTCATATATAAAACTGGAAGACTTACTGATTAATCACGAAATTTTAGAAACTATAATACCTACAAACTTAAAATTAGGCAGGTTTTTTTAAAATTGCTTATAGACTGTAGATATTGGTTAAAAGCGGATTTTACGAAACTCCACCCCCAAAAGAATTAACCCACTTGCACGTGAGTGAAGCCTTTGGCAGAAGCTAGTATTATGCTATTTCAGGACAAGTTACCTTGTCTTGAAATAGCACATGGGATACTTTTTATTCCGGACATTTTGGTACTTTCATACGAGCAAAACTAATGGCAGCAGTCAGCAAAACCAAGATTAGACATTTAAAGAAACCATTTTAATGCCTTTTAACCGATTTTAACTTCCACTTCGTAAGCATAAGGATGGCTTTAAAAGCAAAGTCGTTAAAAAAACCAACTATTTACTGCAGCCGCCATTTGTCATTCGACCAACGTAAAATAAAACTCAAATTCGGTTGAACGGACAGTAAAAAAGATTTTCTTAAACCAATGTCATGTTAAACAGAGTATAAACCTGAGCAAAAATCGTAGAGCCATGGGTCGACTTCTAAATGGGTTGACCCCAAGTCTTGGGATGTGAAAAGCTACAACTTTTTTTTAATTCTAGATAGGCTCGCGTTTGACCACAATCTCACCATCAGGTAAGCGATGATGTGGTTGACGATGGAGCACGCTTGCCTAGACGTAACCTATTCACTCTTGACTTAAAGACCCCTAGGTTGTAGCTATCAGGAAACGCAGACTCTGGCAGGGCAATCCATTCCTTAGCTGTACGCATAATGAATGTGTTCCCAAAACCCTTTGCACGTATGGGTGGGATCTCCACCATGTACCGGTGGCGTAACGCTGGGAAGGAACTGTAATGAATATTAGAGAATTTTTAGTCTGTAAAAATCTAACACGGCCTCTCGCTATGTCATCGAGATAGGTGATTACCCACGATAAAAAGCCCTACACTTCATAGGTGTTAATTATACTTTTCACCCGCTCTGAAGTTGTAGACGCTACTAATTAAAATCTCCCGCCGCGCCCGAACTTCAGCGCTGCTATATTAAAGATCATAGGTGTACACTCATACTAACAATGTGGTATACTGCTAATTTGAGTTGCCAACAAATTAGATATTTTTTTGTCTAAATATATCAAAGTAATCTACACTAATATAATAAAGAGGTAAAGTTTGTTGTTTTGTTTGTAGGAGGTAATCTCTGGAACTGCTGGTCCGATTGGAAAAATTTTAGCAACAATAGAAAGCTGCTTTGCTCCTGAGTGACATAGGCTATATTTTATGTACGCGGGTGAAGCCGCTGACAAAAGCTAGTCTATTATAATACGGCTATTTTAACTTGGCGAGCCCGAAGTTAGGCTCTGCAAAATGATGAATTACACCCAGACTCAGAACAAATGATTGAGCTCATTACACAAACATTTGTCCTGGGTGGGAAGCGAACTCACGACCTCCGGCGTAGTAGTCAGGGCCACTGACCACTAGACCAACAGGCCAGTCGAAGTTATGAAATGCTTCAATGATAAGCTCTATATGAATGGGTATAGAAGCAGGTGCCAAGCGGCCGGGCGCTGCCAAATCACGAACCATACAACTTAGATTAGGAATGGCTAGTATAGTACGTTGAACAGCGGTATTACGTGGCTTTGTATTGGTACAGCCATCAAATTCTTGGCACTTGGTTGAGCTTGGTTTGTTTTTTTTTTCTGCTCGTTTTTAGGGTTCTATAGTTAACAAGGAACCCCTATAGTTTCGCCAAGTCTGTCTGCCTGTCCGTCCGCGGATAATCTCAGCGACCGTTAGCACTAGAAAGTTGAAATTTATTATCAAAATGTATATCAACTACACCGACAAAGTGCAAAAACAAAAAGTGGTAAACAATGTTTTATTAAGGTACCTCTCCTACACGTAAAGTACGTAGTGATTTTTTTTATAAATTGTGTCAGACGGGAAACTACTGAACTTTAAATTAAGTATGGCCCGACACGCTCTTGGCCGATTTTTTTGTAGTTACGGTCCCTGCAAAATTTCAAAATCCTTTCGAAAGAAAAAAGGTAGAAAGAAATACCATTTTATTCAGCGGAAATGACACAATCTTTAGTCTAACTTACAGGATAAACATTTTATTTAATGGTACGTTTACACGCTTGCCAAGCCTCGGCCAACCGCCATAGTGTTTACGGGGTTTCCCCATTTATACAATGGCTACACAATGGCGATTGGCCGAGGCTTGCCAACGCTTGGCAAGCGTGTAAACCTACCATAAAAAATATGCGTCATCTTTTGTTATGCTATGGAGTATAGATGGCAATTTCTCGTTAGACCACGAGTAAGTATCTCATTAAACACTTCAGCCCCAAGCGAGCGTTCGCAAACCTATTGTCCTTCAATTATGTCTCTAATTATGGTATTCAAAAGGTTTAATCAGTAAGTAAAATCTGTAAGTATTCTCGTCCGGAAGTCCAGCAGACTGTGTGAACAACTTTTGTATCGCGCGAGTACTGAAGACGAAGTTGTATTGTAGTTAGCACAGCCGCACAAGTTTAACTCTACAAATCGACAGTGTTTTCTGTATCCGATACAGAAAACACTGTCGATTTTTGTCGATACAGAAGGATGTAGATCCGATACAGAAAACACTGTCGATTTTTGTCGATACAGAAGGATGTAGATCCGATACAGAAAACACTGTCGATTTTTGTCAGCAAACCGTTGGGACCCTGCAGAAGGGTTTAAGCCAACTGGGGCCAAGGGTTCGTGTCTGAAAGGAAGACTCTAGCCCTGGTATAGGTAGATGGTGACGTGGGAACGGGGTAGGTTGTTTAGTCAGTAAGAGTCTGACACTTGTTTCCCGCTCCGCCCAAGGGTGGGACTCGTCACTGGATGATTTTTACCTACCTAAAAAAAAAAAATCACACAATCCATTGACATTCTACACGCTATAGTTACTGGGTGCTTAGCCCGTAAATGTGGTCGAAACCAGCCGAAGAGCTGAGAAAAATAAAATATGCCTGAAAATAATAATCTTAAAATGTCTGCTAATGTAAAGTGAAAAGTAAAATCAGTAAGTATTCTCGCTCGCAAGTCCTGTAGTCCGTGTGTACAACTGTTGTAGCGCGCGAGTACTGACGACGAAGTTGTGTTGTAGTTAGCACAACCGCACAAGTGCACCGATCAAACTCTCGGGTATATATCCATTTTGAACTTAATACTAAACTACTCTACTATGGAAATGAAACTATGGAAATGTAATCAGGAGAAAGAAACCTGTTTAAAACAACATTTAACTTATGTACCAGTTGAATTGCAACATTTAACTTATGTACCAGAAGTATTTTGTAATAGATTTTCTTCTACTCAAGCCATAATGTCTGGCCTATCAGTCTAGTGGTTAGTGACCCTGACTGCTATGCCGGAGGTCGTGGGATCGATTCCCACCCAGGACTAATGTTTGTGTGATGAGCACGATTATTCGTTCTGTATCTGGGTGTGATTTATCTATAATATGTATGTATTTTGAAATATATAAGTATGTTTTTCAACTGTCTAGTACTCATAAGACAAGCTCTGCTTAGCTTGGGACTAGACGATGTTGTGTGATAGTTGTGGAATATATAAAAAAAAAAACGATGATGCCTGTTTTTCTTAGGAGTTAAGGACTAACACCAAACCAAACAAGTTTCTTGGCGCCCAACATTATTGTGTTTGGCGCCAATACGCACCTAACTGCTCGCTAATTGGTAAAATTAACAAGTTTTCAATGAAAATATTTTTTTTCATAACAAGCTTTATAGCCATGGTCTATACATATATATTTAAAACTCGTTAAGCCGATTCACACGAGCCCAAACTCGACGTGGTTGTGCCGTTTAATTACAGAGTTCCTATGCCTACCTCGCGATTCCATCATCAGATCAGCTCCATGTCATCTTAATATTGCCATGTCATCTTAATATTGCATTGTCATGCGATTTACACCTGCATGTAAAATTGCAGCTCAATCGGTTGAAGATATCTGCTTCAAATTTGATTTGCAAGATTTGAGCCGAACATACATGTTACATTGCAAGCTAATAAAAAGCTTGTAAAAAATACGACTACAAAAAAAAAAAATGGCGGGTAAAGTCTCTCTATAATCTGTGGCCGATTTGGTCTTTCTTGATTTTTTTTTCGAGGTGTAGATTTTTGTTTACATTTTGCTAAATCTCTGTTATAAGAAATTTGTATTAACACGATAAGTTCATCAGCTTCAGTTATAAATTGAACGCAAGATTCTTTGAGAAGAAAACCGCTTACCGCCGAAATCAAACGAAATATACCTACCTAAAAACACGAAGACATTTGATGACGACTCAGGTTTTTATTATTATTTTTATTTTCCTCGTATTCATAATGAAAAGCACAGTGTTTACCTCGGGTTAAAGAGTTATTTAGTCCCTCGAACTATTAGCGACCTCGCTGTCGCTCGGTCGCCAAGAAATTTCTCGGGACTAAATAACTAACTTTCATACCTCGTATAACAATGTACTATTACTCACTTTTCTCCGTTTTTAAATGGTTTGGTGTGCTTACCGTCTCGTTGATCAATAGATACTTACCCTAACTCCCAGTGTTATATATTTAGGTATATACTGATGCCAAATCAAAGGCCCAATAAAAGAGAATTACAATAAACCAATTTGATAACATGTACATACGAAGATTCACAAGCGCTTACTGTGTAAGTCACAGCAACAAAATGCTAAACATTATGATATGTTGGCTAAATTTTATATTTTAGCATGAAAACTAGACAAACTTCAATATTACAGTAGTTTGAAAAGTTCTAACTTCTAATTCTCAACTCAGAAACGGACTATCCTTAATTATATCTAGTATTAAGATGATAGGTAATGACCTAATCTTTCCAATTAGAACTTTACTTAATCAATATTCTAGAATCTCATTAGCTCGTCACATATTATGTACAGGAAGGCCAACTTATATCCCAACACAATTCCAACAAAACTTATACTCGTACTAAATACCTTAACTACGAAACTCTAAGAACTTTCATATGTCGCCTGTACCGTCTTCACACCAAAACTCATATATAACTTCATATGACGACGCCTTAGTATCGCACCGGCATTCAGTTTAGAGCCGCCATTTCATAACGGTAACGTTAACGCTCACGTTCACGTTTGCGGTTGAATACGGAATATGTACCGGTACACAAAAGCTGGAACTGTAAGACCAAGTGTGCAACGGAAGACGAGGTGGGCGTAGGAAGTGGAGGCGGAAACCGGCCGCTTTACACACCGAGCGAGAGAGTTAATGTTGAGCTCATTTTATATGACGGCGCGCACATTTCCCGCGCTCCTCAAGTAGTTGTCAGCAACCGCAGGGACCCTGCAGAAGGGTCGCAGCCAATTAGGGACAAGGGTTCGTGTCTGAAAGGAAGGCTTTGGACCTAGTATGTATGGCAATGTTGGAACGGGGTAGGTTGTTTAGTCAGTAAGAGTCTGACATAGTTTCCCGCTCCATCCAAGGGAAGGATTCGTCATTGGATGATTTTTACCTACCATAAAAAAGCTCATATGAAGGAGGAATCATTTTATTTTTAACTGCCCTTTCAACCCGACACGGACACAGGACAGGTTAGAAGGAGAGCGCAGCGGATTTCTCGCCTTAGCTTTCATGGTTATATTTTTGTAGGTATTAGAAATATAATCTGAGTACTTTTAAACTCTTTAGCCCCAAACGAACTCTAGCGTTCGCACACTTATTGTCTTTCTATTATATCTGTAATTACGGTATTCAAAAGATTAAAACCAAATAGATAGTCGTTCCCATTCTTGCTTAACTCACCATTTCAAATTATAAATTCCGACTACAATATCACCAGTAAACTTAGTCTGACACACTTTACTGAATCGAAGCTCCACAAACAAACGCTAACATTTCTGAGAACAATACAATCCGTACTCATTATTGCTGAGTGTACAAGGAATGTTGTAATGATCCCGGGAAAGGCTGTAGCTTGCAATTAACGGTAATTGCAGAATACTACCAGTGAGCCGATAAGGGTGTCTTATGTAAGTAATGTATGAATTTCTAATGGAATAGTTCTCGAAAATATGTAGTTGGTTTTTCCAACTAGTACTTTACTTTTTAGTAGGTTTTTTGAGTGTGACGCTAACTTACGTCAAGTTTTCATCAATGTTGTAGCTTGCAATTAACGGTAATTGCAGAATGCTACCAGTGAGCCGATAAGGGTGTCTTATGTAAGTAATGTATGAATTTCTAATGGAATAGTTCTCGAAAATATGTAGTTGGTTTTTTCAACTAGTACTTTACTTTTTAGTAGGTTTTTTGAGTGTGACGCTAACTTACGTCAAGTTTTCATCAATGTTGTAGCTTGCAATTAACGGTAATTGCAGAATGCTACCAGTGACTCGATAAGGGTGTCTTATGTAAGTAATGTATGAATTTCTAATGGAATAGTTCTCGAAAATATGTAGTTGGTTTTTTCAAACATTACTTTACTTTTCAGTAGATTTTTTGAGTGGAAGTTAACTTACGTCGAGTTTTCATCAATGTTGCAGCTTGCAATTAACGGTAATTGCAGAATGCTACCAGTGACTCAATAAGGGTGTCTTAGGTAATACATTACGTATGAATTTCTAATGGAATAGTTCTCGAAAATATGTAGTTGGTTTTTCCAATTTACTTTTCAGTAGGTTTTTTGAGTGTGAAGTTAACATATGTTAAGTTTTTATCAATGTTGTAGCTTGCAATTAACGGTAATTGCAGAATGCTACCAGTGAGCCGATAAGGGTGTCTTATGTAAGTAATGTATGAATTTCTAATGGAATATTTCTCGAAAATATGTAGTTGGTTTTTCCAACAAATATTTTAATTTTCAGTAGGTTTTTTGAGCGTGAAGTTAACTTATGTTTTTTTTTTATGGTAGGTAAAAATCATCCAATGACGAATCCCGCTCGAGGGCGGAGCGGGAAACAATGTCAGACTCTTACTGACTAAACAACCTACCCCGTTCCTCACTTGCCTTATTCCCTTATTCCAGGAGGCTTTGGCCCTGAAAGGCCCCAAGTTTACATCAATGATGAATACTGTTTATTTCTGTTAGACCAGTGCCGATAATTTTTGAAAGGAAAAAAAAAATAACAAAAATATAATTTCATTATTTAGTAAATATAAAATTGAATATTCTGTGAACATTTCAATCGTTTATTTGTTGCTGTGTTAATATCGAACAAAATATTACGTTTGTTTTATGCCCCACTTAAATATATTTTTATGTTTTTTATGGTGGGAAAAATCATAGAATGACGAATCCCGCCACGCAGCCGCGGAGCAGGAGACAGTGTCAGACTTCTACTGACTAAACGACTCACCGTTCCTTCTTAGCTCTGTTCCAGGATCCCGGTGTTCCGCTTTCACATCGACCCTTGGCTCCAGAAGGCTTCGACCCTGCTAGGCCCCTACAGTTGCTGATTATGTTATGACTTCCTTGAGGCGCGCGAGAACAGTGCGCGCCGACGCCGAGTTGGGCTCGGTGCGGACGGTTACCGGATGGGCGGTCAGCGAGCTACCTATTGCTCGCTGTCCGCAAGCCCGCGCCTACGGTGGTCGAAAATCGAGATCGGAGACACGGCGGTGGCAGCTGCTGCGTGAGCGCCGATGCCTTTGCCTGATGCAAATAAAATAAAATATTCATTTTATTTAGTTTTGAAAGTAAAATATTCATTTTATTTAGTTTTCAAAATAAAATATTCATTTTATTTAGTTTTCAAAATAAAATATTCATTTTATTTAGTTTTTTTTTATTCATAATTTTAGTTCATGAAATATAGCTTGATGACAGTCAGACGGACAGCGAAGTCTTCGCGCGTATTTACACTAACAAAAACGGGTACATTGTTACACACCGGTGTGAATACAGCCGACTCCACGGGAGGTTCCGTACCGTTTAATTTAGCGGAACACACTCGCGATAGATACCGGCGCGTGTAGGCCATGGTTCACCTTGTGTCAAATGTGCGCCATGTGCCGCGGTGTTGAACACTTAGTACCTGTCACAGTGCGCCGAACAAATGTTTGCCAGTTTCCTTTTTTAAAATCTTCGTTAGTGAATTGAAAAACGTCATTGGATACAAGTGGAATTTGTCGACTCGTGCAAATTTCGCCTCACTTGCTATGTCAAACTTTCTGCACGTGTATCAAAATGTGAATGTGAATGCACGCATGCTATTTTCATTCTACATTTTTCATATAGAATATTTATAATAACTCTTTTGTTTTATAAATAACAAATGAAAAAAAAAACATTCTCCATTATTATTTTTTTTACAAATTGAATGCGGTCACTTGTATTAATGAGTTTTCAAGTATTTTCCGAATGTTGTACTGAAAAATAAAACAGAAAAATGGTTTTGAGAACTGAATAAAACAAAACGAATTTTCTCGAAATGCTGCAACCACAAACTGTCCATGGCATTTTTTATTTGTTTCCGGAATTTACTGGAAAATTAATCCGGGAAAGGTTTTTTTCATTGAATAGAGTTTCCCGTGTTGTTTCAGGTGTTTTTTATTGAGTTTATTTGTAGGTATATTTTAAAACTAATTATGGCAGGATATAAATTTTTATTTTATTTACTTTTTTATATTATGTGGAAAATGTTGTTGGTTATACATTTATTTCATTTATTGTACCGCATGCTTTCTTGATTTTTTTAAATGTATCACCGTTTGTTTTCCCGAATAAATAAAATGGCTTGTGTGTACAGTAAAACAATGTTAGCTTCTCAAACTAGTAAACGCGTCAAAGGTATGTATACCTTAGGTATACATACCTTAGGTGTGTATACCTTAGGTATGTATACCTTTGACGAAGAGGTTATTAAAAAAATGCTACTGGAATACCTTTTCATGAATTGTGTACATTCCCCGGTGTTTCTTGTAAAAAGCCATTTGGGACAATAACGTGTGTCCGTTTCAGAAGCCGCAACGATCCGTACGCAAATATAGTTTTATACTGGATGTGTCTGGTCATTATTTCTTTTCAATTTCTGTAGATTTTTTACTCTTTTGAATAGTTTATGTAGGGACAGATAATAATAATAATAACTTTATTTAACCATTGTTACAAGTATTTTTACATAGATATAACATAATTGCATATTCGTCGGTAACAGGAGTCGTATTTTACAATATTATTATTACAATGACCCCCAAACTAGGCGATGCCTGTATCTTGGGGACCAGAGTTGCGTAATCATTTAACTAGATACATGTTTATTATTGCGAATTACCTTAAATAAAATTACCTTGTATAGAAGACAAAATAATTATAATCAATAAAATTATGAAATAAAGTTAGTAAAGTTAAAGTAAAACAAATTTAAAGTAATAAAAAATGAGTAAAAGAGTGATCGTTTACGTAGAGGTGTGTGGTAGAAAGTGTGAAGGTGCGAGATTTATCTTGAAGTTAAGTGTTAGTTAATAATATCCTCAGTTTCATCATATGAGAGCGAGATGAGCAATTTTTTCAACGTTTTCTTACATAAGCGGTCGTTTAAGCCTTTGATGTCACAGGATTTGTTTATTTGATTATAGACATGAATGTGAGAGTAAAAGGGACAGCGTCTAGCTAGTAGACTGTTTGCGTTTGGAAGCGGAACATGTAGAACGCGTTTTGCTAGCAGGTTTTGGTAATCAGGCCTGTATTTTAGACTTCTGTGAGTACGTAGTGTTGCACTTAAGATGAATAATTGTCGCACTCGGAGGACAGGGAATTCACTATAAAGCTGGTCTGTTGGGAACCTGAAAGGTTTTTTTAACATAACTTTGATAACAGCTTTTTGAGCCCTTTCTATTTCAATGAATGTGGTCTTACCAGCACTACCCCAGACGGAGATACCGTACTGGAGCACTGATTGGCAAAGCCCAAGAAAAATCATACGAAGAGTTTTAGCAGGCGTGCAGTCACGTAGTTTTTTCATAATATAGATGAGTTTTCTGACACGAGCGGAAAGTAGGTGTATAGATGTTGGTGGGATTTAGCTGACTGATTGTGAGCTGAGCTATTTTCATGAGCGTTTTTTTTTTTAGAAAAAGAACGACAGACGACCGCTTTTTTAAGTTGTTAAAAATACTTTACCAACTTTAACAATTTCGTAATTTACAAAAAAAAAAAATAGATGCAGATCAACTGCAGTGATACAGTTTAATAGATTATTATGGGTGGACGCAGACAAGTAATAAATGTCATCACATATAGTGTGGAAAACAGATTGTGCAATTCTAAGGTTCATAGAATATTAACGGTAAAAAAAAAACAGTTCTAGTGGGCTGACATGTTATCCATCGATATGACACATCCAGAGAGCCTAATTCCACGTACCGGCCGGCATAAATACTTTTGTCCAACCAAACACATTCACAACAGGTCCCTAAGCTGACGCTTTTGGGTGCTGGGGACGTTAAGTATCTATGAATTGACTCCTTTCAGCCCCCAAGTTTGGAAGGGACGGCAATATGTGTCAATCGACAACTTAGGCTACTCATGTGAGGTAAATTGAGACGATGATGGTGTTTATTTAAGTAATTTGTTAGGTTTTACGCAGTGTAGAGTTTTTTGGTAGAATACCTATGCCTTGCATTAAACTCTTGAGCCCCAGGCGAACACGCCAACCCCCAAGGCAAGTTACAATCGTTTCATTCAGAGTTAGCGCTTATAGATCTCAATTCCTTTGTTCAATTCTGTCCGAACAAGGGAATTGGGGGCGTGGTAAAAAATAATGCCAATAACAGTTTTTAACAACTGCAAATTGCATTTATTTGTTTAAACTTTAAATCATTTATTTTTTAACGAGTTTTCGAACGCTAAAATTCGTAGTGCCTAACTTCAGACTCGCTAAGATCTGACTGCCGTACTGTAGCTACACTTGGAGCCTACGTCCCCAGTCTTGACAGTACTGACAGAATCTAATAAAAAGTTAAAGTGTATCTCTTCGGGTCAAAGACCTTATTTCTTATAAACTGTATTATTAGAACTCATTATTTATTGCTGAAACAAACTTTATTTTTACGAACTCAGAAAATATCGACGACAATTTTTTAAGACACTTCATAAAGATTTACCGAATCGAATTAGTTTGACAATAATGGAAGCCACTTTCAAATGAAGAACTTTCAATAGAAACTCACTCGATAACAGCTGATGTTAAGACTCTTAAAGAAGACTTTGAAAACTTTTGTCATAAAGTTTAGGAGTCAACGAACTTTGAAAAAAAAAAGAATAAAAAGAACTGACTTAATGATTCAAAGAACTGTCAATAAAAGGTTTTGATTGATTCTTTCAAAATAATTTTCAGTAGGTATGCGAAAATGAAGGTTTAAAAGTTTATTCAAGCTCTACAAAAAGAAAAATTGAATTGGACTAGAATTTGAAAAGTGATAGTAATTTTATAGTGCATGTTACGGAAGTATTCCTAATCAATTAAAAGTTTTGACTATGATAATTATAGGCTGTATAAATTAAGTGTTGTTTGCAACACGTGAACGACTTATGACGTAATTAGCAATAATATTTAAATTTCATTTAGATTTTTTTCACGCCCTAGACCCCAATCCCGGTTTCCGGCCACAATAGGCGCGGGCTTGAGGATGGCGAGAAATGGGCAACTCGCCGTCCGGGCGTTTGGCAACCGTCCGGACTAAAGAGTTGTCAGCAAACTGTAGGGACCCTGCAGAAGGGTCGAAGCCAACTGTGCCCAGAGCCCAGGGCCAGAGCCCTGGTATATATGGCGATGTAGGAATGGGGTTGGTTGTTAAGTTAGTAAGAGTATGACATTGTTCGTCATTGGATGATTTTTACCTACCATAAAAAGTACCTTACTATAATGGTGCTTTATTATTTATTTTTATTGCAACATGTGCAATATAACTTTTAATATAGTCTTCAAAACTCAGAAACAACAATCTGCAGAGCTAGCAACACGAATCTCGTCTCAGCTCTCCTTCGGGGGCCATTTTTCGCGAAGCAATAGGATCCAGTGGTTTAATTGCAGTGGTCGGGTTAAAGTCGTGTCTCCACGGGTTTAGTTGGCACCAGTCTCGACTATCTGAATGATGAATCTCCAATATTTTTTATTGCTTTTTTCGTGGAATATTATTAAATGACGCTCTGGGTGTCCGACTTACTTACTTTTACTGCCTTAAAGGTTTTTTGGTAGGTAAAATCATCGTATGACAAATCCCGCTTTTCGGCAGAGCGGGAGACAGTGTCAGACTCCTACTGACTAAACGACCCACTTTTCCTTCCTGCCTTAGTTCCAGGGCCCCGGTGTTCCGCTTTCGCATCAACCCATGGCCCCAGAAGGCTTCAACCCTACCGGACCCCTACAGTTGCTGACAACTCCCTGAGGCGCGCGAGAACAATGCACACCGACGACGACTGAGGCTCGGTCCGGACACTTACCGGATAGGCGGACAGCGAGCTACCCATTGCTCGCCGTCCGCAAGCCCGCGCCTACGGTGTCCGGAAATTGGGATTGGAGTCACGGCGGCGGTGGCTGTGGCGTAGCCTTTGCCTGATACGGTCGGATTACTGCTTCGCAGAAGGACCACGGGGTTGTAATATATCGTTCCAACAACCAATATCGCCTTGGTTGAGGCTTGGTTTAGGTGTTTGGTTTGTGTTGCGGCTAGATAGAGGCAAACCACACACCAACACATTCGAAATTAAAAGGCCATACATATACTTCCAAGTCAAAGGTTGCAGGTTCGAACCCCGGCACGCACCAATGTCTTTTAGAATTCATGTGCGTATTATAAATTAATTATCACTTGCTAAAAACGGTGAAGGAAAACATCGTGAGGAAACCTGCACACCTGAGAGATTTTTCAACGGTGTGTAAAGCCATGTCAGAGGCCTACGGGCGGTTTAAACTCTGACACCAGATTGTTTATCAACCATACGATAAGAAGAAGAAGACCTTTCGACTACACAGTAGGTGTGCTCTTGGGGCTTAATTGATTAAATTAGCAAGTTCAGTACATTTTCACCAATAGGCGAACATAAATGTAGTATGTACCACCAGATATTTTTTTCAGGTTTGGTCCGATCATACTAAAAGTGGTTTGTTATCATGACTACAATCATATGTAGGAGTCACTGATTACCATAATTATAGGTATTGGTTTCGCGTGGATTCGAATTTGAATTCGCGAGACGTAAAGCAACAGTCAATCGTGTCGTCCTGTCATATTAGCATTTGTTTTTATACTTTTTAATCTATAACAAGTATTCAATGAAAATATATTTTTCATAACAAGCTTTAATAGCGCGATATATACCTACTATTAATACTCATCAAATACATTCCTTTTTACCGAGTTTTTATGGTGATCCCAGCTCCAGATCAGACCTGTTTGCCATTTAGCATCAAAGTACTCGTCAATACATATTCAATGAGCCCAAACACGAAAAGGTTGAGTTGTATTATTGCTGAATGCTGAGTTCCTATGGTTACCTTCCAGCTCCATCATCGGCATCATCAGATCAGCTCCATGTCATCATAATATTGCATTGTCATGCGATTTACACCTGCATGCAAAATTGCAGCTCAATCAGGTGACGATATCTGCTTCAAAATTGAGTTGCAAGATTTGAGCCGAACATATGTACATAGTTACAGCATTGCAAGCTAATAAAAAGCTTGTATAATTTTTGTGAAATGTTAGTTATTACTACTTATCTTACTAATATTATAAATGCGAAAGTTACGATGTTTGGATGTTTGTTACTCAATCACGCCAAAATGGCTGGACGGATCTGGATGAAATTTGGCACAGGCGTAGGATACACTCCGGAATAGGACATAGCGAAGCCGTGGGTAAAAGCTAGTGTTACTATAGATATTCAAAGAAAAAAATCCTCGATCGCGATCCCGTGAAAAGTGCAAAAGTCGAGACACTGTTTAAATCGCTGGTGACCTCTTTATCGGTGATAGGAACTTTTGCTGTGCAAATTAGAATTTATGAATAAAATATAAGTAGATCTCTTCAAGTTTTTGCTGCAGTTTCACAAGTGAAGCGACTGTATAATCACGACTTTCCATAGATACTTTACATACGAAATATTTTATTTTCAGTTTGTTTTTTAATGGGTTTTATGCGGACGGTATTAATATTATGCTATAAAAGGCGGTTATGCCGCAAAAAAATCATGCATACACCGTAACATTTTGGTCGTTTTAAGCCCGTGGAGGGTCGATCCGGTATATGAAATACTATCGATTTGTAAAGATAAAATTAAACAAATAACGACAATTTTTTTATAATTTTACGTTAGCCGTACAGAGTCTACCGTTAAATTCAAAAAAAGTTACTTTATTTTTTAGTTTCATGTTTACAAATCGATAGAATTTCATGTACCGGATCGACCCTCCACGGGATTAAAACGACCAAAATTTAACGGTGTACAATGTTTTAGGTTTATTATGTAATGAATGAATTTTTTTTTTCAAAAAAAATTTATTAATCAAAATTATTTTCAGCTTAATAAATTAACGACCAACAGGTGTACTATTCATAAAAAGATATAAAAACTTTATGCAAATTAAAAACTTAATTTCATAGAACTTTAAAATACTTATTGAAAACAGTTAAAATACGAATAATTTTAAATACATCTGAAGGTATAACGCTTTTTATTGCTTTTCAAACAATTGTTTTGTTCTATTTCAAAATTAGTTTGAGTTCACAATTGTTTTAATGAAATATGAAATCAAAGCGTCGTTTGTAGATTTTATAATTAATTTATTCATATTGTCTTTCTAATTTCCATTAAATTTTGTTGGTAAAATTAGCTGAAATAGTCATTCGTATTTTTGAGAGAACTTTTTTACATGAGTTTGTTTACATTTTTAGTTTTGTATCCTTAGATTATAAAACAAAATGCAGATAGACCGCGCGGAACACGAAAGTGAAGCCACGCTTGCAGACATGTGTGCGTGACAGCACTGTAAACATACGTTTCCTCGGTGTGTGTTACGGTTGCCAGGATAATAACAAAATTACCCATATTATTTCATTACCTATCTATTAGGTGTTAAAAAATTAAATGCAAGAAAGGTAAGTACTTACTTAGAATTATAAATAAAATGTATTTGCAAAAAAAATAATATAAAAGTGATTAAATTTTTTTTTAACGTGTTTGTTTTGCGATAGTGGGTAAGTGGACGAAGTTCTTGCAGTTAATTTTTAACACATTGTATATTAATAAAAATCAATTTCCGAAATGTATGTACGCACATAACTTAAGAACGCTGCACCTATTTAAGTGAATGTTTATTGTTGTGTTTGTAATATTTTCAGGACAAGGTTTGTATGAAAGTGTTTGAAAAAAAAATTGCAAATAAAATGAAAATGGTGTTATTTATTCAGTTGGTAATTTTTTTTTTAGGTGGGTAGATATCGAACGACTGCCATTAGATGTTCGTATGGCAACCGGGATTCGTGATGCGATTCTTCGAGCTATGTCGCACTTTAGTTCTCTTGCGGATATCTTCATTTTTGATTCGATCACGCAAAGAAACTCCGAGCAAAGCCCTTTCCATTGACCTTTGGCCTTTCCTCGGATTCATGCATACAAATATTTGCATTGAGTGGGGATCGAACCCCCCACCTCCTGCGCAGCGGTCGCGTTCACTACCTAGCCGCCACGGAGGCTGTCATAATTACTATGTTTCAATATTATTACATAATTATTATTAGAGACAAAAAATTCAATAGTTTTAGTAATTAAGGCACATACAAACAAACACACATACGTCAAACATACCAACCAAAAGGCAAAACGAACAAAACACTTTTATCGAAATAAATATTTTTTAAATTGATAATTTTGTTTCCAATACAAATTTCCCAACTTAAGGGTAAATGTTTCAAAATAAACTAACAACACTGGGAGATTTTGTTGACGTTTTGTGTTCCAAGATTTCACTAAAAGAAATTACGTAAAATAATGTCTAAATAAACAAATAATTAATATTTGCATATAAAAAGATATTCCATCTTGTTTTTTTTTGTTTTTGGGAACAATTTTTGCAATGTTTGAACACGCAAGGCGGCATTATTCTCGAAAATATGAATATTGTCTGTGACCTTCAGTGACGTACTTACGATGCGACGCTTCGTGCCGTACTGACGCGAGAGTGTATTCGTTTTTCTATTTGTATTTACTTTGTTGGCTTCACTTTCGTGTTCCGTGCGGTCTATCTGCATTTTGTTTTATAATCTAAGTTTGTATCAGTGACAAAACTTCAATACTTTTACAACACAATAGGATAGCAACATAAGCCTTAAAATGTTCCTACTGTTGGGACTCAGAGCTCTTCTCTAGGAGAGGGAATGGGCCGTAATCCACCACGCGGACCCAGTGCGAGTTGCTGGGTGTCATATGTCTTCGAATTTTTGATTCTATGACATGCCGGTTCCCTTACGATGTTATCATATCACAATATCCAAGAGAAATTCATAATGGTATAATTATTAATACAGTCTATCTTTCTTGCAATTGTAAAAACGGCCCGTTTTTTATGAGATTTTTTGACATTATCATGAATGAAAAAAGATTTTTTGACCTATGGTGAAAAAATTTAAATAAAATCGGCCAAGAGCGTGTCGGGGCACGCTTACTTTAGGGTTTCCTGTCCGTCACAAATGTTTAACAATGATTTTAGGGGTTCTGTTACATAAACAGAACCTAAGGCTTCTGTTATACTAGAGTATCCCCTAATAAAACTTTTGTTTTACTTTTATCTTAGCACTTTATCGATATGATTGATAAACTTATTGGTACCAAATTTCAGCTTTCTAGTGCTAACGGTCGTTGTGATTATCCGCGAACGGACAGACAGACGGACTTTGCGGAACTATAGGGGTTCTTTGTTGACTACGGAACCCTAAAAAGAAATGAAGTGGTTACTTATGATTGATTCATAACAAACCACTTAAAAATAAAACTATTCTCAGGCTTAAACCTTTTTTCTTCAGCAAACTTTTTGGAAAATAAAATCTGTAATTCAGAACGACAAACATAATTTGCTGGCAACCCTTTTGACGATACAAGTTCGTCCCAAGCCGAGGGTTAAAAGATATTTGAGGAAGCTACATCAATCTATGTACACAACGCTGTATGTATTCAGTATCTACTTAAAAGTTTTCTTCACAATTTCAAGTGTATATTTGAATTTATGCTCACATACAAGTTCATTTCATGACTGGCCTGTTGATTCAGTGGTTAGTGGCCCTGACTGCTATGCCAGAGGTCGTGAGTTCGATGATTTTTGCCTACAAAAAAAGTCATTTATACGGAACCTGTTTCAAATAGCAGTATTCATACCACATCTAGGCTCATCCATTTCTAGACGGTATAATATAATAGATAAATTCGTCTGTAATTTAATCTAAATTCACTTTCCGTGTAGTGTCAGTCACTTATTAAATTATCACCATCTGTCTAATAGCGAAGCAATAGGAATAATAATTTGGTCATAACTATTGATTTTTTTAATAATCAGCGATAATATCATATCGCTTCTTCTAAACGACCACTACATTCAGGCTTGAGGACGACGAGCAGTAGGTAGCTCGCTGTTCGGCCCTCCGATAATCGTCCAGATCGAATTTAAGTCGTGGACAGCGTGTAGCGCGCTTTTTAAAGAGTATTAGCAAAGAGTACCCCTGCTCTTTGCTGATGCTCTTCAGCAGGGCCGATGCCTGCTTGAGCCGCCTAGCCGTGGGCATTTTTAAAAATGAAACATTTGTCCTAGAACGCAAAAGGCAAATCAGCGGCGCAGGTATGATTAGATGGACCTCAAATTTTGATAATATGCATAAAACGATGATGCCATTAGGCTTTTCTATCTACTCTTCCCAAAGACCTATTACGACGATTGTGGCATGCCTCATGCTCGGCATTAGTACGCGCAAGCATTCAAAAGTAAATCATTATCTTCAACATCATAAGCCTTTTTTTAATGTTCTCAAAGCTGGGACACAGGCCTGCTCTCTAGTAGAGGGAATAGGCCATAACACCACGCAGGCCCAGTGCGGGTTTGTGGATGTCACATGTCTTCGAATTTTTGGTTCTAGGACATGCCGGTTTCCTTACGATGTTTTCCTTAAATAAATAAATTACAAGTAATGCGCCTAGCTGAGTTTTTTTAACCCGCGAACTACGACTAGGGATGTAAAGCAGTAAAATTACCAAAGTAAAATACGGTAAAAATCGTTTTTTGTTTAATCGTAGTTTTACGTTCTACAAACATAATTATACGGTAAATAATGGGTGTGTTTTTATGTATCTCACTCTTTTCTATGTGATGATATGAATTATACCACATCATCGATTATCCTACCTACGACTCGTAAGTCGGGGCCGTTACCACTCG
This sequence comes from Mythimna loreyi, assembly GCA_029852875.1. NCBI lineage: Eukaryota > Metazoa > Arthropoda > Insecta > Lepidoptera > Noctuidae > Mythimna > Mythimna loreyi. The sequence goes on along the minus strand of CM056780.1, from coordinate 15,530,923 downwards.
GCAACTGCTCTCAGTAATCCCTTAGTGATAATGTACTAGCGACCCGTCCCAGCTTCGCACGAGTGCAACATGGTGATATTAAATATATTGTATTATACACATCGAGAGCAGTGGTGGCCGAGCGGGAGCAGTGGTGGCCGAGTGGTATCAGCTCCGACTTACAGAGTTATGGGTCGCGGGTTCAAACCCAGCCAGGCACATTACTTTGTGTAATTTATCTCATCACCACTGCTCTCAACACGGTGAAGGAAAACATCGTGAGGAAACCGGCATGTCCTAGAACCAAAAATTCGAAGACATGTGACATCCACCAATCCGCACAGGGCCCGCGTGGTGGCTTATGGCCCATTCCCTCTCCTAGAGAGGCCTGTATCCCAGCAGTGGGAACATTGAAAAGGCTGATGATGATACACATAAACCTTCCTCTTCAATCACTCTGTCTATTAAAAAAACCGCATCAAAATCCGTTGCGTACTTTTAAAGATCTAAGCATACATAGCGGTAACTAACTTCGTTTTATACTATGTAATAATAATATATTGGACAACTATCACAACGCCGTCTAGTCTCAAGCTAAGTGGAGCTTGTGGTATGAGTACTAGACAACTGATAAACATACATAAATATTTCTAAATACATACATATTGTAGATAAATTACACCCAGACACAGTACCTAATGATTTCAGAAACTTTGAGCAGCATTTACTCAGTTCTGTTGATTGTAACTGTCAGTTTTACTTGGAGTGAGGTGCAAATACCAGTATTTTGGGCAGCCGCCATTAATTCAGGTTGCAGCAGAGAGCCTCTCGACCCGCTTGCCAACGGCTGGAACTTTCCATCGATCGCTGGTAATTACGGCTTCGTATGTATATGTGGTTTAAATTGGCTTCTGCTGAAAGATTTATTGGATTTTGTTGGGGTTGGTCTTTAATATGGTTAATACGTTGTGTAGAGCCCGATGGATGCGAGATACACAGCACCGTTCATTATAGCGACAATTGGGAGAGGTCCTGAGTCCAGCAGTGGACGTCTTTCGGCTGAAATGATGATGATGATATTAATTATTAGTGACCGATACTTAAACACGTCAAGATTACAAATAACTTTTACGACGGGATCAAACCTGAAATCGCGAAAGTCTGCTTCTTTCTACATTAATCATGTCCGCCAACTGGTCAAAAGATGGGCGAAGATTGTCACTCACTGGACGTCTGAGGGAGGTTGATGCCGTCGAAGTCGACCGCGGCGATCTGATCACGTTCGCGGTCAAATTTAACCAGAGATCGCCCAAAACAAAGAAGTTTGGAAGGAAAAAGTGGAGGCTCTTGCCCATCTGTGGGATACGTAGTAGGTTATAAAAAAAAAACTGGTCAGAATGTACCAGTCTTACCCTAAATAAACCTTAATTTCTTATACAGCTAGAATCAAAGCAGTCCTTAATGTGGTCCTAGCTACGCATCTGACAGTATTTCATATTTGTTAGAGTTTCTATATCGTTCAAGTTCGATACTTCCCACCTTTAATTATGACAGTCAGCTGTAGGTACCGGGCGGCCAATCAGTGGAATCTCCGCACAATATGCGTTAATTAGTCGAGATTCGATGTCGAAATCAATCGTCAGTGTTTCGCACGACTATAATTGTGTTTCAGTAGCTACTTATAACTTTGTTTGAATAGATGCCGTTAATTGGGAAACTGTATTTGAGGTAGGTGAAATGAGGATCTTGCTAAATATGATTGAACTAGATTTTTTTGAGTTCACGTTCAACAACCGCATACAGTACGCGGCTATTATAGGTATGTAAGTTTTTTTTTAACTTACACACTAGTTCACACAACGCCATTTAATCCCAAGCTAAGCAGAGCTTGTGTTATGGGTACTGGGCAACTGACAAACTCTAAATACATACATATTATAGATAAATTACACCCAGACACAGAACAAATGATCGTGATCATCACACAAACATTTGTCTTGGGTGGGAATCGAACCCACAACCTCCGGCATAGCAGTTAGGGTCACTAACTACTAGGCTGACAGGCCAGTCAAATATTAATGAACTAGATTTTATTGAGTTCACATTAAACTATGAATGAATTTTTGTCGTTTATACCGCGTACATAGAGGGACTGGAACGGTTTGCCGGTTGCTATCTTTCCGTCCGATTATAATTTAAGTGTCTTCAAGGCTAGAGTGAATAAGCTCTTAATAAACTAGTGCACCTTATCATCAACGATTGCATCACTGCTTACCATCAGGTCGGATCGCAAGCAAGCACTGTTTATTGCAATTAATTAAAAAAAAAACGATTAAAAGCTATTATAGGTATATAAGGTGATTGTTGGCTTCGAATGAGACTCGGAAAGCAGTTATGATGGTTTAACTTGGGTATTGTGGATTATAACCGATTTTTCTCATCAAATGCCTCATCATTTAAGCTGAAATTTAACTGTTTACCTAATGCTAACCTACCTAATGGTAAAATGGAAATAAGTAAATAAAGTTCACTCTTGATTTGAATCATCATCATCAGCCTTTTTAATGTTCGCATTGCTGGTTCACAGGTCTCCTTTCTAAGAGAGGGAATGGGCCCAGTGCGGGTTGGTGAATGTCACATGTCTTGGTAGTTTTCTTCGTGTTTTCTTTGTCATGGTTTGTTTGATTTGAATATTACCTTTTTAAACCTTCACAGATTTTCACGCTCAAAAGGTTAAAAGGATTTAGATGGGTTACTGACACGATTAAATTTATAAATACTAAATTAGAAAAAAAAACTTCCTATTAACGGAAGTTTTTTTTCTACTTAAAAACTTCCTATTAACGGAAGTTTTTTTTCTAATTTAGTGAAATTGACGCAGTTTATAAAACTTTCAAATTGATCATCTTCAATTTGTACATTTGTGAACATTTTCTAAGAATAGACTCTTTACCGAAAGTGGAAAATTTAATTAAAAGTTAATTAAAATTCGCAATCAAGTGGCTTCAATTATTGGCGAAACCTTTTAATAACAATTTATATACAATATGTTATAAAACGAGGTTTGAAGTTTCTTGTCGGTTCTTCTTCATGAATTAGGTTCGGACGATTTATAAGTGGTCTTTAAGGAACGGGGTAGGTTGTTTAGTCAGTAAGAGTCTGACACTGTCTCCCGCTCTGCCCAAGGGCGGAATTCGTCTTGGAATCATCCAAGACGAAACGTTTTTGGTTTTAACGCCATCAAAAAGTAGACGAAAAGTGAAATTTTATTTAAAATATGGTGTGCAACTATAACATAACATACATACATATTTCACAACTGTCACACAATGTCGTCTAGTCCAAGCAGAGCTTGTGTTATGGGTACTAGACAACTGATAAACATACTTATATATTTCTAAATACATACATATTATAAATAAAATACACCCAGATACAGAACAAATGATTGAGCTCATCACACAAATATTGCGTAAGTTGCATGCAAATATAAACTGTAATTACTGTTGATACATTGCAATGTTCTTTATCGCACTGTTAAATGCCGTCCGGCCCAGCCCGATTCGAGCCGGTTGGTCTGAATCGTACCTAAGTCGTATGTTTGTACTTCCCTACGTCAAAGTTATCTTAGACACCTCGGCTATATACCTTACCTCACCATTAGTTAGGTTTCTCCTGAGTTTGCACTGCAATATCGAGTGTCCAGGAGGCAACATTTCCATCTATTCCGTTGCCTCATACGACCTAACCAACACGTAGTCGAAAGTACTTAGTGAAATTAGTCTAAAGCTGATGAGAATTGCAACTTGGTTGGTATATAACATGTAACTGGAATAAGGCACACTTGTACTTAACCCAATTAGAAAATTAAGTTACAATCATAATTCAAGCACTGAAATTTTACTTGCATCACTTAGGTTTTTTTTATGGTAGGTAAAAATAAACCAATGACGAATCCCGCCCTTGAGCAGAGCGGGAAACAGTGTCAGACTCTTACTGACTAAACGACCTACCCCGTACCTTCCTTGCCTTAGTTCTAGAGCCCTGGTGTAACGCTTTCGCATCAACCCTTGGCCGAAGGAAGAAGAAGGATGTGCATTTACGTGTTATAGTTTAACAGCAAGATTGGTGAAGTGTTTTTTTATTAAACAAATACCTAGTTCTACCCAACTAGATATTTTTCAGGATTCTTTTTTGTTTGTTTTAATTTCTTCGAGTATTTTTTTCTGCAACGTTGAAAGGCCATCTGATTATCTACCACAACAATTTCAACAATTTTTTTTTATTCTCTACATTCATTTCACAAAAATTGAATCCAAGCTTCTATTTACCATTAAATGAATTTTAGATGTTTGAGGCTTGCTCAAACAACCGAAATTCAATAGACAAGCCACACATATTCCTACGACTGTAGTATATCGTAGTACTCCTACTTGCTAGAAAGCAAATAATCGAAATCCATTTCAGTAGCCAAAACTCGATAGATTTGACCATAGACTTATAGCGCTATGAAGTGAACACATTAAAAAAAATGTGAGAGAGACAAAGCGATTATGGAGTCTGTAGTTGTCTCTTTTTAGAATAGTTTCACATTATAGATCGGGTTGTTTTACAGTATAACAGGATTAAGATGAAAATCAGTATTTCATTTTCATTTGAATCCAGTTATACTGCGACCAGTGCAGTGTGTTAGAGCAGTGGTGGCCGAGTGGTAACGGCCCCGACTTACGAGTCGTAGGTCGTGGGTTCAAACCCAGCCAGGCGCATTACTTTGTGTAATTTATTTCATCACCACTGCTCTCAATACGTTGAAGGAAAACATCGTGAGGAAACCGGTATGTCCTAGAACCAAAAATTCGAAGACATGTGACATCCATCAACCCGCACTGGGCCCGCGTGGTGGATTATGGCCCTTCCCCTCTCCTAGAGAGAGGAGGCCTGTGTCCCTGCAGTGGAAACATTGAAAGGCTGATGATGATGATGATACTGCGACCATCGATTTGAACTAATTTAACTGATAAACATACTTATATATTTCTAAGTACATACATCATTACATGGTATAAAACAAAGTCCCGCTGTCTTTCCCTATACACCGTTAAATTTTGATCGTTTTAATCCCTTGGAGGGTCGAACTGGTCCATGAAACACTATCGATTTGTAAAGATAAAATTAAAAAATAAAGTACTTTTTTTTTAATAACTCGAATCAATTCTCGCATGAGTGAATAAATAATGCGAACCGTTAGTAGGCAGCATTCTTATCAGTAACAACATTGACGCGGTCGCTGGTCAACGTGGACTCGCAAAAAATAGCCAATCCTAAACCAAGTCCCGCCCCCGGGCGCGCGCGCCGTATTCCTTGCCAATCAAACAGGGCGCGCGCGCCCCTCTCACCCCGCGCACCCCGCGCGCTAACTGCAGGGATAGTGACACGTCATGGGAGTTTCCCGGGGTCAGTTTCTCTAATGACGTTATCGGAGTGCACTGTGTTATCTCGCAAATAATGGCGTCTCGGAATTACGCGTATTCCAACCTTGAGTTCGTTGCTATGGTGCAGTTTTACGCAATTGCGGGTTTTGATGCGCAGGAGGCTCGACGACTTTACAGTGAACCAAACCATTTGCAATCATTGCGACTGCATGGTATACCCAACCCGCAAATTCCATCTGGACAAAGACACCTACACACGCTCAGGGCCGCGGTCGCCAATTCAGTGTTTGACGATAATTGGATTGAACGGGGTGGTCCAGTTGCTTGGCCAGCAAGGAGTCCGGACCTTACCCCGTTGGATTTTTATTTGTGGAGTGAAGTAAAACGTTTGGTGTACAAAAACGAGCATCAAATTCGTGAACAAATGAAAAGTGCAATAGTGTGATAAAAAGTGACAGGGACACATTAGTAAAATTAAAAGACAATCTCATTAAAAGTGCAAGACTGTGTATCGAAAGGAATGGTTTGTATTTTTAACAATTATTACGTTACCGTGAAATTTAACTACCTACCGTTATTAGCATAGCTCTTTCTAAATCGTTGTAAATAATTTTGATTCTTTTTAAATCATTGTACAAAATTTGATTCCACATTTTTAAATACACCATAACTAGCAGGCCTGTAGAGATTTATTTGTACGTGTAGGTCCTTACCTACCGCTTTTAGCATAATTATTTTATTAGGCATGACGTCTTATGCACAAAACAGTTATGTCGGTCCTAAGCCCGTAAAAGTATGAAGGAAAATTTGGAATCAATTTATTTGTTTACCTACGCAAACATCAGCTGTCGAGTCAATAACCTTATGCTGTGCTTATGCTTGATCGGGCCGTGTAGGTACCTACACTGCCCGATACGCAACGACCGACGACGACGTAGGTAACTATCTCGTGGCGCTACTTTTGGTTGCATACATTTTGCGAGTATAATCTTATCATTTGCTAATTTATTTATTTTTTATGTTACATCGCAGTACAAGCTTGTAATGAGTAGTATTTTGTTAGTTAAACCACCGGTCCAAGGGATTAAAACGATCAAAATTTAACGGTGTATATGCTTAAATCTTTAAAACTACGCAACGGATTTTTATGCGGTTTGATATAATAAATAGAGTGATTCAAGAGAAAGGTTTATACGTATAGTATATGCGTAATGTTTATTTAATAATATCATTGCACCCGTGCGAAGCTGGGGCTGGTCGCTAGAATTAAGATAAATTACATCCAGACACAGAAAAAATGATCGTGCTCCTCACACACGCATTTGTCCTTGTTGGGAATCGAACCCACGACCTCCGGCATAGTAGTGGTTAGTCAGGGCCACTATCCACTAGACCAACAGGCTATCCATAGAAAAGTATTGGACGTTATAAATAGGTCGTTCTCTTTCTACAGTCAGCGGTACTGCTTTCGGGGCGAAACTCCGCTGCCTCAACAAGTCGCAGGGGCGCTACAGGGTCGAAGCCTCCTGGGCCAAGGATTGATGCGAAAGCGTAACACCAAGACTCTGGGTATAAGGCAAGGAAGGAAGGTAGGTTTTTTAGTCAGAAAAAGTGACACTACTTGTCGCTCCGCCCAAGGGAACATTCGTCATTTGATGATTTTAACCTACCATAAACAAATATAAAAAAGCGGTACTGCTCAGTCTATTCCTTTAAGTCTATGGATTGGACTAACAACAAGTGCGAACGGTGTGAGTACCTAATCTACACACAACTACACACACTTGACACCTTTTGCTTTGACAAATAGATTTTTACAATTTTCTGTGCAAATACTTTTTCGATTTGACTCCTTTTGCGATGGTAAATAAAACGCTGGTTCGCTGTTTGAGAACTTAGGAGTACTCTTTATGATGTCAAGAGGTTGAGGGAGCACAGTTGCAAAATATAATTAGAGTAACCCTCTTTTTATTTGTGGTGGAAAATCATCAAATAACTTCTGTTCTAGGGGAGAGAGTTTTTTTTTTTTATGGTGGGCAAAATCATCCAATGAAACTCGCACCCTTGGGTGAAGCGGAAGATAGTGTCAGACTTTTCATTTGCCTTTGTTTCAGTCGTACAGCAGTTTATTGATTATAAGTTCGCGCTTGACCGCCATCTCACCTGATGGAAAGCGACGATGGGGTCGACGATGGTGCGCGCTTATCTAGAAGTAACCTATTCACTTTTTGCTTAGAGATTCCCGGATGGTAGCCACCAGGAAGCACAGACTCCAGCAAGGAATTCCACTCCTAGGCTGTACGCACAATAATAATAATAATAATAATAATAAATCATTTATTTTCAGGCATCTTGGCCCATATAGACTAACATATATAAAGTAAATACAGTTTATCTATCTATCTAATGAATGTGTTCCCAAAACGATTTGTACGTATATGTGGGATGTCCAACGATTTTAACGATTTGTAAAAGAGCGATGGTTTAAAATCAGTTTAGTCGGTGTATCGTACGCGGTAAATAAGTTGAACCATCCGCCACAGGTACGCGAAGACCCTTACCTTGACTGAGACCCGACATCGTTATAATACTTGACACACAAATTCCACTATCATGGTGGTTGACTATGAATACGCAGTACAGTACGGCTGTCGGATCTTGGTGAGTCTGAAGTCTGCGAATTTAAGCGCTTGAAAACTCGAACAAAAATAAAGGTTTTAAAAAAATAAATGCCAATAACAGTTTTTTTGACAGGCCTATCAGTCTAGTAGTTAGTGACCCTGACTGCTATGCGGGAGGTCGTGGGTTCGATTCCCACCCAGGACAAATGTTTGTGTGATGAGCACGTCATTTGTTCTGTGTCTGGGTTTTTTTTTTTTTTTTTTTTTCTGTGTCTGGGTGTAATTTATCTATAATATGTATGTATTCAGAAATATATAAGTATGTTTATCAGTTGTCTAGTACCCATAACACAAGCTCTGCTTAGCTTGGGACTAGATGGCGTTGTGTGATAGTTGTGGACATATTATATTATATATATTATTATATTTGACAGCAATAACAACTGCTAATTGCATTTATTTGTTTAAACCATTTTTTTTTTTGTGATTTTTCAGGCACCAATATTCGCAGAGCACTTCAGACTCGCCAAGATCCGAAGGCTGCCACTTCCACTTAAAATTAGGACACTAGATTTCTAGGCCTTAGTGTTTTTTGAAAATCATCGAATGACGAAACCCGCTCTTGGGCGGTGCGGGAGACCAGTGTCAGACTCTTACTGACTAAAAAACCTAACCCGTACCTTCCTTGCCTTATTCCCAGAGCGGCGGTAACAGTTTCATACAAACCGGCAGCTCCAGAAGCAGGGGCTACCGCCGTATCTGCCGTATCAATTATACTGGGCCCCCGCCGTACAGGGGCCCCGACCTAGGCAAAAATTCGCAACATGTTATCCACAACCGTCTCATAGGGCAGCTAAGCATCTGTAATAAAAATACGTTTTTTTTTTATACGGGGCCCCCGAAGGACTTTTGATACGGGGCCCCTGTGGGACTAGCTACGCCACTGTCCAGAAGGCTTCGACCCTGAAGGGCCCCTACAGAGGCCTTAGTGTAGGGTTCCTAAAAGCTGCACAATTATCAGAGTCATCAGTACCCCGCTGCAGCACTTCAACTGTAAAGCGCTTTTCACCCAGTTCCCGCTGAATTCAACCGTGTAACAAAACACTTTTTACAACCACCCGCACAAATACTTCCGCAACTCGATACTAGATGGCGTTGTACAAATACGTCACTATTCTGAATCGCGGTGTTAAGATTCTCCGTGAGTCAATGACCTCCGCCGTAGTTTAAGTTTTTTTATGACTAACCTAGTGTCGCATCCGTGGGTTACATCCTGTGAGGATCGCTTTTCGGGACTTCACTAGCTTAGTTTTGCCAAGAGTATATTTTTTGGATTAGAAGACTTTCTGCCGCCTTCGTCATATTAAAAAGGATCGGAGCAGAAGTCTTATTTATTTTACAACAAATAACTGTAAAATCTTGTCTTTGACAATAAACGTCGTGACCTTCAACCTGCGTATCATTTCGTCGGCACCGGGTTCAGCACATCCCTTACACTGGCGACCAACAGTGGGCCCGAAACGAAGAAACAAAAGTACATCACACGTACAGGCAGAGTAACGACGACGAAGGGAACACCTAAGGAGATGTCTGTCAACCTGTCCGACGCCCAGTTCCAGATCCTGCTGGAGAAGATTTCTGCGCAAGGGTCCATCACCACGTGTACCGCCCAATATGATGGTACCAAAAATTCAGAGACATTGGAAGCATTATGGCGACAAGCAAAAGGAAACAAACCTCTATACTCTCAATACCGATGCCTGTAACGATTCACTTGGAGCAGTTCTCGTCCAGGGGGAGAAGAAGATGAACACCCGCTCCAGAACCTGCCTACCCTCTACAGAAAGCGGACGACCGAAGAAGAAAGTCCAGAACCCAACTTCACCTCCGTAAATGAAAGATGACGACCTGGAAAGGAGATTTGTTGCCAGCAAGCCTTTGCTAGGCACCAAAACGAGGATGTGGACGTCCTACAGAACAGCGATGACCTCTCCCGTAGTTTTAAGATTTAATGTCTAAGATAGTGTTGTATCAGTGGACTACACTATAATTGAATTGTGCGATTTGTATCTTTGATCAGTGTTGCATCAGTGGACTACATCCTACTTGGAATAGTCTCACAGAACTTCACTACAATTGAATTGTGCGATTTGTATCTTTGATCAGTGTTGCATCAGTGGACTACATCCTACTTGGAATAGTCTCACAGAACTTCACTACAATTGAATTGTGCGATTTGTATCTTTGATCAGTGTTGCATCAGTGGACTACATCCTACTTGGAATAGTCTCACAGAACTTCACTACAATTCAATTGTGCGATTTGTATCAAAGATAGTGTTGCATCAGTGGACTACATCCTACTTGGAATAGTCTCACAGAACTTCACTACAATTCAATTGTGCGATTTGTATCAAAGATAGTGTTGCATCAGTGGACTACGTCCTTCTTGGAATAGTCTCACAGGACTTCACTACAGTTCAATTGAATTGTTCAAAAGGTCAAGTGCAAAAGTCTTAGCCATTGTAAATAATAACCCACTATCCAGTCCTTCTCGCCGAGACGTCTTCGAGGACTGAGGGGGAGATTGTAACAAAACACTTTTTACAACCACCCGCACAAATACTTCCGCAACTCGATACTAGATGGCGTTGTACAAATACGTCACTATTCTGAATCGCGGTGTTAAGATTCTCCGTGAGTCAATGACCTCCGCCGTAGTTTAAGTTTTTTTATGACTAACCTAGTGTCGCATCCGTGGGTTACATCCTGTGAGGATCGCTTTTCGGGACTTCACTAGCTTAGTTTTGCCAAGAGTATATTTTTTGGATTAGAAGACTTTCTGCCGCCTTCGTCATATTAAAAAGGATCGGAGCAGAAGTCTTATTTATTTTACAACAAATAACTGTAAAATCTTGTCTTTGACAATAAACGTCGTGACCTTCAACCTGCGTATCATTTCGTCGGCACCGGGTTCAGCACATCCCTTACAACCGTTATTACAGATAAAGTTATTTGGTGAGATTTTTAGTGATCTGTTTATTTTTAACTGTCAAGTTGAAAGAGATTTGTTTTTAATTATATTAGACAACTGGCTTTTTCCAGCGGCTTCGCCCGCGTACATAAAATGTAACCTATGTCACTCAGGAGTAAAGCAGCTTTCTATTGTTGCTAAATTTTTTCCAATCGGACCAGTAGTTCCAGAGATTACCTCCTACAAATAAAAAAACAAACTTTACCTCTTTATTATATTAGTGTAGATTATTATAGGTGTGCGAACGAGTTCGCTCGGGGCTCAAGATTTAACGGGCAAAAATCTAGAACTAAGAACAACGGCGAGGAAATTGTTGAGGAAACTGTGTCTACATTTATAATCACGTGCCACGATATAGATATGTATACCAGCAAAATAATTGACGTTTTATCAAATCAAGCTTATTAGCCAAAGTAGGTGTCGCGAAAAAAAAACAAATATTGTAGTGCTGTGGAATATGTTATTCTTCTTGTTTCTTTTTCATGATTTTATGCACCACAAAAAAAAATACGGCCCTGGTCCTGTGGATGGACTTTAAGCGTATTACGAGTATGTTGCCGCTGTAACAAAAAATCTAAAAACAAAATAAAAAACAAACATTTAAGTATTTAAAAATAATGGTTTTAAAAAAATTAATGCCATTAACAGTTTTTAACAGCAATTAGGTACAACTGTAAATTGCATTTATTTGTTTAAACCGTTTATTTTTTCAAGGGTTCTCAAGCATTAAAATTCGCAGACCGTAACTTCAGACTCGCCAAGATCCAACGGCCATAATGTAGCTACTTACTTTATTTCTTTTTTTTTTGTTTTGGCTGTTATATTTATTTGCATGAATTGATGTAACTACCTAATAAAAAAAAACTTAAATATAAGGGGGTCCAGACGTCGCTCTACGCCGGCATCGCTCGGTCCATGGCCCTTTATGGGGCACCAGTGTGGGCGCCGACGCTGCGTAAACGCCCGGCGGCCCAGCTGAACGCCTGCCAGAGGGTCATAGCCATCCGGATGGTGCGGGGATACCGCACGGTGTCCCGCGAGGCGGCAAGCCTCCTTGCTGGCCTACCACCATGGGATTTGGAGGCAACAGTCCTTGCACGCATGCACGACCAGCGCGTGGAGATGCAACGCCGGGGCGAAGATCCGCTGCCCGAACATGTCGAGGCGTGGCGGAAGGAGCTCCGGCGAGATCTCATGGTGAAGTGGAAACAGCGACTGTCGCAACCCAGCGCTGGGCACACCGTAATCTCAGCGGAAGGAGCCTAGATGGTGGTGGAAAACTGTTACCTCGACTCCAGGAATAAGGCAAGGAAGGTACGGGGTAGGTTTTTTAGTCAGTAAGAGTCTGACACTGGTCTCCTGCTCCGCCCAAGAGCGGGTTTCGTCATTGGATGATTTTCACCTACTATAAAAAACAAGTTTTCAATGAAAAAAATTTTTTTCATAACAAGCTTTTATAGCGGTGGTCTATGCTTATATAAATAAAACTCGTCAAGACGATTCACACGAGCCCAAACTCGACGTGGTTGTGCCGTTTAATTACAGAGTTCCTATGGCTACCTCGCGATTCCATCATCAGATCAGCTCCATGTCATCATAATATTGCATTGTCATCCGAACTAAACGTGTATACCAAATTTCAGCTCAATCGGAAACCGGGAAGTGGATCAAATTTAAGTTGCAAGATTTGATTACAGAACGACAGACAACGGGACAGGTGAAACTAAATAAAAGCTTGTAAAAACCTATTCATTAACTTAACTTCGGGCCAAATACGGGTAGATCTAATATAAAACTGCTCAACTATCTAAATACTTACCGTTGTGTACATCAACATATCGTGCTTGTGTTAATAATAAATGAGTGATTTTATTTCAATCAAATAAAAAATAAACAAAAAAATGTCAAATCGTCAACTCGTTCTAAAGTTCAGCATATTAAAAAAAAAAATAATGAAATACTCGCGTTTGACCACTATCTCACCTGGGGGCTTAGACAAAGTCACATGAAATTCGAATCTCCAAAATGTATGGAACTGACATACGAGTATATGCCTTCGAAAAATCACGTGGTCAAACGTTTTCGATTCGCTAATTGTTATTAGTTGTTTATACGTCAAATTGGACGTTTTAATTCGATAACCATAGCCAAGAAGTTGTTATTTTATCGAACCAACACTTCGACTTATCGATATGTTAGTCGATGTCACTTTGTCTACCATTTTGTGGTCGACATCGTTAAGGCGAAATCGAACTTAGAAATGGATTCGACACGGAGCGATTGCCACTTGTCTAGGGCCCCTGATGGTAAGCGAAGATGTGATTGCCAATGGAGAACGCTTGCCTACATAACCTATTCACTCTTGACCCCCCAGATAAGCCTACTGTCTTATATGTAGACCCCTAGTTTGTAGCAATTAGGTAACACAGATTCCGGCATGGAATTCCATTGCTTAGCTGGACATCTACACTAATATAATCAACACTAATATAATAAAGAGGTAAAGTTTGTTTTTTTGTTTGTAAGAGGTAATCTCTGGAACTACTGGTCCGATTGGAAAAAATTTAGCAACAATAGAAAGCTGCTTTGCTCCTGAGTGACATAGGTAGGCTATATTTTATGTACGCGGGCGAAGCCGCGGTCAAAAGCTAGTAATATATAATTAATGTATTTACAGAACACAAAAAAAAAACATATCTATATGCTATTCGCGATAAGATTAGACATCCAAACAAACCTTTTTTACTGCCAATTCCACCGATTTTGACTTCTATTCCGTAGTTATAAGGATGGCATTGAAAGCAAAAAAAGTCGAAACCAACTGTATACTACACCGTAGGGGCCCTACAGGGTCGAAGCCTCCCGGAGCCGAGGGTTGATGCGAAAGCGTTACACCGGGGCTCTGGGAATAAGGCAAGGAAGGTACGGGTTAGGTTTTTTAGTCAGTAAGAGTCTGACACTGGGCTCCCGCTCCGCCCAAGAGCGGGTTTCGTCATTCGATGATTTTCACCTACCATAAAAAAAAAAAAAAACTGTAGACTACAACCGTCATTTGTCATCCGAGCAAGGCAATAAAATTCGACATCGTTTGAACAGACCGTAAAAAAGGTTTTCTTAAATTTTTAATGTTATTGTGAATGGCGTATAAGTACTTATTAAGATTATTTTTTACACAGCAGTTCAATTGTTTAATCCCTTCTATAGTGATATGATAACCAATCCGGCGGAAAAATCATCAAAAATCAGAATGCGTCAGAGCACGGGTTTCAAGTTCGATTCCATGTCTGATTGTAATATCCACCGACACCTTTGTATTGAGAATGCATTATGTAGCAATTGCGTCGAACGGAATAAAATTATAGTAGGTAAGTATGCAGTTACCAATTGCATTGTATTGGGTATGAAATTTAAATTGCAGATAATTATAAACAATACATTAGTGTCGCTAGCATTATGAGTGTAATGATGATGACAATAAATATGTTTAGCCGCTGTCTCTCTCTGGGTCGATAACCGCGGCAAACCGACTCGGCTCGCGGTCGGCATGCCGAGGACACCCGAGCGCGGCGCGGCACGGGGCGGCGCGGCGCGGGGCGGGGGGAACGCGGCAAGACTCGGCACGGCAACCAATCGGCAGTGCCGCGACCGGCTGCTGCGTAGCACAACGCATTCGTGTCGCGCGAAAAAACAACATCATGGCCGTCGAAATACAGTTGATAAACCAGATAGAACAATATGAGTTTCTGTATAACTTCAACCTACCACAGTACAACAGAAAAGATATGGTTGAGGAAGCTTGGGCCAACATTGCAGCCAACACCAACATGTCAAGTAAGTAGCTATACCTGCCCGCAGCGCTGTCTGTGACGTCACTGTGTCGTACAATGCTTGTTTGATCCCGAAGTAAACTTTTTGTTCTACAACCCGCCACAGTGAGCCAGCAATGTATGCGGTACGGTATATATCGCGTCTTTGTTGTGTAGCTCCGTTTCAATGCCATGCCGTAATAGTTGAATGACGGGTGCGACATATGTTGCCAGAGTGTAATCTAATTTTATCATAATGTTGTCGAGTTACGTTACTGATAAATAAATGTGTGGGTTGTTTCTTGTGCATGATTTTTTTATGTTTCGAGTTGGTTCTAGTAGATTTTTGTTTTACTGATCATACTTATATACTTACCTACTTCTAATAATTCAAAACTTAGAAAAACATTGCTGTTTATTATGATCAGAGTTGAAACCAATTTTTTGTTGTTTTTAAATTTTATGCATTGTGTTTAGTTTTCAAAAAGAAGGTATAATTTTTTTAATTCTACCTAATTATTAGAATAAATACCTAGTTATGATAATAAAATCTTTGAACAAATCGATTAAGTTGCTTTATTGTGTTAACTTTTTTAGTCCAGTTTTTTAGTCACTTGTTATGAATGGATTATAAAATCTAAGCAATGTTTTGTTTTTTCATACCACAGCAATTATCAAATGCTCGAGTTAAATATTTAGTTAGGTACCCAATAAATCAGTAAGATCCCTTGATCTGACAACACTGGCCATGCATTGTGATTTATTTGTTTCCGCCGCGTCCAACAGATGGCACTGTACACAATCCCCACTACATTTAGCGGCACAGTTGGTAAACAGCCAGACGTCTGCTTCTTATCTTATCGTCCTATTAATTACGTTCTATTTTCATTTCAGTTAGCGACTGCAAAGAAAAATGGCGTAACATAAGATCTTCATTCTTAAGGAGCATGAAACCAAGCGGATTAAAAGTAAAAAAGCCGTACTATCTCACGGATTACTTGAAGTTTATCTTACCATTCTTGAAGCCGACCACTGGGATAGAAAGCGCGGATGATAGTCAATACGATTCCCCACAGCACACTAACGATTCAGATATAGTGGTTAACTTTATAAAAGAGGAACCAACAGATGGGGATAATGAGGAACATGTTGAGAATAATGCAGACAATGGTATACTGAGCGATCTACTGACGAGGAACAAGGCCACAGTGCTGCGCAAGAGACGGAGGTTTGTGCCAATGAGAAAGAATTACTCAGAGTCATTAAGACCAAGAATGAAACCAGTGTCATCAACATGTTCAAGAAACTACATAACACCAGATTTAAACAGCACTACAAATAATAACAGCGCAATGAAAATGTTCCTAATGAGTTTGTTACCAGAAATAGAGACAATGACTGAAGAACAAATTAGACTGTTCAAAATAAAATCAATGTTATTAATAGATGAAATCAAAGTAAATTACAACCAAGTACGACAAAGTACGGCTTCTTTAAATAATGAAAGATTACAGAAAAGATTGATAAATCTACTCTTAAAAAATTTGAGTAAGACTACCAAAGAAAGTGTGAAGACAAAGTAAAAGATTTTTAGATATTATTATTATGGTTAATTAAGGATGCATGGACCGATCACCAAGGTCAAGTAATGCAAGCTGATCTATAAGGTGATTAAAACATACGGGAATTTCTCCGGAAAGCATATTAAGGCTATTGGGCCCAGCTGTCATAAAAATCTTTGAAAATTTCGGATAGCAAGGCCTGGCCCAAACACCGTCGTTACCGTGAAACCCCGAGACCTCAACGTCGTCGTCACCGTGAAACCCCGAGACCTCAACGTCGTCGTCACCGTGAAACCTCATGACCCCAACTCATGACTTCACCGTATGCCAGTTTATACATTTACTTGATTTGTTAAAGCAAAATCTTCTAATTACCGTTTATAGAAAGCGGATATCGTCGTTGCAAATTTAAAATGGGACTTTTTTCAAAAATGAGTTTTACAGATATTTATAAAGCTATTTTGAATGCTTGTACCTAACAAAAACTTCGACGTGAATATCTAATTATTACTCAAAGGATATTTTAAAATTGCAACGACGACACACAGTTTTTCAGACATTCTAGCCCAAGAACGACTGTTCCATAGCCGAAGAAGAATCGCTAAAGCCTGATCGCGGAGCAGGAAGAATTTCGTACGTTGACCTTTTATCACCTGTCTCTGTCACTCCCGTGTAAATATTATAATGCGTCTCGCTCACCCAGATGCTGTGGCAGGTGTCCTCAGGAATTGTAAACCCTAAAACTGTAAGCATTTTTTTAACTGCTTACAATACCAGAAAAAATACTTACAGTTGAGGTTCTGTTTTCTATTTAATATGGCTTTTATTATTATTTTTTGTTTGTTTAAGTCACTACATATAAATATTGATGCAATTCATCATTTTAAAATAATGAATGACATGTTCTGACGTATCTTGGGTTGCGTTAAAGTTTTTACAACGTTATAATATAATATCTAAGTTAATAATTTATATACTCAATAACAATAATTAATTTAATACCTAAGTTAGTAATTTTTTTTCTGCTTCAAATATTTAATGTAAACCTCACTTAATATAAAAATGTTTGTGACCGCTGTCAGTAGGTAGAGAGGTCATTGTACGAAATTCTTAGTGCTCAGCAATCGGGTTTTAGTTAGAAACAAGTTAAAAAAAAAGATTAAAAATATAACACTCGACACGATGTCGTGCGGAACTACGGTGACGATAGCATGCCGTGGTGTTGAGGCTAGGCCTTTAGATGCCTTGAAATCGGACACCAGGCTTCCCAAGTGGTATTAAGGTCTCTGCACACAGCGGGCGCGGTGCGGCGGGACGGGACGGCGACGCGACGGGACGGCGACGCGACGGGACGGCGACGCGACGGGACGGCGACGCGACGGGACGGCGACGCGACGGGACGGCGACGCGACGGAACGTGTGTGTCTGTGTGGCGTCGTCCGTAATATCTAGTACATTACAACTGCTCAGTGTCGCGTCGCCGTCCCGTCCCGCCGCGCTGCGCCCGCTGTGTGCAGAGACCTTTATGGTACCCGCTTACTAGTAACCAGCTGCCTCCGGTTAGACTGGAAGTTGATCCCAACTTGGTTGGGACAGAGTGTAGGCAGATTGACTAAGCATAGATTGATTATGATTAATTAAAGACTGCTCATATTTTGATATTTGATTGTAATTGTTGATTAAAGTACGTATGGTTATGATTTTGTGTTTTCTTTATTCCTTGTTACATACACAACAGGCTCAAGACGAAAGTCTATAATCAGTGCGTGTTGCCAGTGATGACGTATGGCTCTGAAACGTGGTCGCTTACAATGGGCCTTATAAAAAGACTCAAGGTCACTCAAAGGGCAATGGAAAGGGCTATGCTCGGAGTATCCTTGCGTGATAGAATCAGAAATGAGGATATCCGCAAGAGAACCAAGGTTGCCGACATAGCGAAAAGAATCGCCAAACTTAAGTGGCAATGGGCAGGGCACATTGCACGCAGAACGGATGGCCGCTGGGGCCGAAAGGTTCT
This sequence comes from Mythimna loreyi, assembly GCA_029852875.1. Taxonomy (NCBI): domain Eukaryota; kingdom Metazoa; phylum Arthropoda; class Insecta; order Lepidoptera; family Noctuidae; genus Mythimna; species Mythimna loreyi. The sequence continues at coordinate 15,512,473 of CM056780.1, read as the reverse complement.
GAGTGGCGACCGCATACCGGAAGACGTAGCGTTGGAAGGCCTCCCACAAGGTGGACCGATGACCTGGTCAGGGTTGCTGGAAGCCGATGGATGCGAGACGCGCAGGACCGGTCTTTGGGAGCGTTCAAGTATTACGTAACGCAATTTTTAAAGATTTTTGACCCCCCCTCCCCCCCTTGTAACGCACCGTAACGTTTTTCTGTACCCCTCCTCCCCCTCTCTAAACGTTACGTAACACTCAAGTGTTGTAGTTTTACCTAAACTTTTCTTTATTTTTTAGCTTTTCTTTAGCCGTTGTCGACGACCAGACTAATAGAATTGAGGGATTCCTAAATGAAAAGTACTGTACTACGTAAAACTTCCCCTCCCCCCCCCTCCCTTTCCCCCTCTCCCTTTTAATTCCCTAATTTTTTATTAAAAATAAAAAAAGCAATGTTACGTAACGTGTAGTAAGAAATACCCCCTCCCGCCCCTGTGACGCATCCTAACATTTTACGAGACACCCCCTCTCCCCCAAATCGCGTTACGTAATACTTGAACGCCCCCTTTGTGGCGGCGCTTGGGGGAGGCCTATGTCCATGTCCTATGATGATGATGATGATACACAACAGGCACAACATACAACTAGTATTTATAGGTATACGGCCGTCAGATCTTGGCGAGTTTGAAGTTAGGCTCTCCGAATTTTGGCGCTTGATAACTCATACAAAAGGAAAGGTTTAAAAAAAATAAATGCCAATAATATTTTTTAACAGCAATAACAACTGGAAATTACATTTATTTGTTTAAACCAGTAGTTCCCAAACTTATTTTTCTCGTGGACCACTTTCAAAATTTTACTGGTTCGGTAGACCCCCTGCTGCTACATTTCTACCACATTCTTAAAGTCGCCAAAATATAAAAATTGTGTCGCTTCTGAGTTCTGTCTAAAACTGTCAAAACTTGGTCATTTTGTATGGGGAGTCGAAAAAGCATCAAGTATTTATAGTGGTGATCAAGTTCATGTCTGAAAAAGCACTAAGCATTTTCGGGCGGATAGGGCTTTGCAAGTCTGTAAGTACATGAAATTGTACGTAATATCGAATACGCAAGTTTGGACAAGTAACAGTCACTTGCCTTATTAAAATATTGTCTGCTTAGTTAGGTGCTTACATTTTTGCTTTTTACTATCAAAAGCAGATAAATTTTCGTGGACCCCCATTAACATCTTATGCACCCCCATTTTTTATTCACCCCTACGTAGACCCCCAGCAAGTCTCCCGTGGACCCCTGGGGGTCCACCTGGACCACTTTGAGAATCACTGGTTTAAACCATTCATTTTTTACAAGTTTTCAAGCGCTAAAATTCACAGAGCCTACCTTTAGACTCGCCAAGATCCGACGAATGTACTGTACAACATACTAGAATACTTCACATCTGTTACGATTCAAGTCTTTGACAATATGATTTCGTTTTTATATTTTCATTCCTTGTTACATACGCAAATAGCTCAACACACAACAGGTACCATATATTTGCGAGATTATTTCACACTAGTTACGATTTCATATATACATACTTACATACTTTATTCTTTGTTACATACACAACAAGTAAACTAGACAATCTATACTAATATTATAAAGCTGAAGAGTTTGTTTGTTTGTTTGTTTGTTTGTTTGTTTGAACGCGCTAATCTCAGGAACTACTGGTTCGAATTGAAAAATTCTTTTTGTGTTGGATAGATCATTTATCGAGGAAGGCTTTAGGCTATATAACATCACGCTGCGGCGTATAGGAGCGAATAAATAATGGAAAATGTGGAAAAAACAGGGAAAAATATTCATCTTTGAGGGCTTTCGTTGCGTGCGCTGCGAAAACGGTAGAAGATACCAAAAAAATATGTACGAAAGAATTATTCCTCTTAAAATGATCTAAAAAAATGTCCGCGACAGTATATGTCTATCTTTTAAGATTAACTCAGTAGAACCGTTTTTATGGGAATCAAATTTAGCCGAAATTAATGCATTTTTTTACTAATTATTTGTTAGAGTTGTATAAACATAGTAATATTAAACTTTATCCAAATAAATGTGTTGTTGATTAAGAGTATGTAATTGTGAACAAAATTGTCTGTGACATCAAGAACATTTTAGAAGATATTACAATTTTAAAATTACTCCGATATAAAATTTACACGCTCTGCATGATGTGTGTGGGTTGCTTGCGGGCGACGCGGAGGGGTTTTTTTATGGTAGGTAAAAATCATCCAATGACGAATCCCGCTCTTGGGCGGAGCGGGAAACAGTGTCAAACTCTTACTGACTAAACAACCTACCCCGTTCCTCCCTTGCCTTATTCCCAAAGCCCCAGTATAACGCTATCGCACCAATCCTCGGCTGCAGGAGGCTTCGACCCTGAAGGGCACCCCCGCGCGGGAGCAGTGCGCGCCGTCGACGACTTGGTCTAACCGGGCGGCGAGCTACCCATTGCTCACCGTCCGCAAGCAGGCGTCTACGGTGGCCGGATATCGACGAGATCGCGGCGGCGACGGCTACGGCGACGACGATGTTGCCCTTGCCTTATGCGGTCGGCCTTCTCCTTTACAAGCATTACTGTTTCGCAGAAGGAGGCGACCGCTTGCCATTCTTCTTTGCTACGGACCATGGTCTGAACCAAGGCCCGGCGCGAGAAGTCTCCGCCGCCGATCACCCCCACGAGGACACGGCGATGCTCTTCTCAAGCGGGGCACACCTCCACCGTGTGCTCCAGCGTGTCCTCCGGGCTGGCCACTCAGTGGCGACACCCGGGCGTCTCTTCCGCACGAATCCGGCGCAGGAATCTCCTGAACTTCCCATGTCCGGTGAGAACCTGCGTCATGCGGAAGGTGAGGACGCCGTGAGGTCTATCCAATCACGCCTCAGACTTACCGCCGTGATTATAGCGTGCCCAAGGGGGGTGTAGCTCTATGAAGTACTTTTAGATAATTATGTTCTTTTAAAAACTAAATTGTCTAAAATAATAACAGAAATTGACACGGGCAAAGTCGTGAGTAACAGCTATAATTTATAAAGCTGAGGTTGTTTGCAAAAATAAATATGATGCCCAAAATAACTATTCCACGCGGACGAAGTCGCGGGCACAGCTAGTGTATATAATATACTTGCTAGGTTATTTCACATCGGTTACGATTTTATGTTTGCTTTATTCCTTGTTACGTATGCAACAGGCACAACATACAATAGATATCACACATTTGCTAGATTATTTCACACTAGTTTCATATTTACTTACATACTTTATTCCTTTTCACATACACAACAAGTAAATAGACATAAGTACCTACAACATACTTGCTAGGTAACTTCACATCAGTTACCTTTTCATGTTTGGGTACTTTTTTCCTAGTTACATACACAACAGGTAAACAGACAACATGCTCACTTGCTAGGTTACTTCACATCATATAGGTACGATTTACATACTTTACTCGTACTTAGTCACATACGCAACAGGTACCTAAACAAATAATTTCTAGGTTACTTCAAATTAGTACCTGCTAGTTATTTAGACGGCGTGAAAGTAGTACCTAAGTAATTCTAAGAGACATAAATTCCATACTCCTGGAATTAAAATTATCATTTGTTCAATTTCATGACATAGTCTGTGTGCCAAACGTCAAAATTCGGACAGCCATTTGAGTGTTAAATAGTAACAAACACACGTACCTTTTTTAAGTAGGAAAATCGTCTCATGACGTCTCTCGGAGTAGGAAATAGTGTCAGACTTTTATTGACTAAAAACTCACTCCTATTTCTTCCTTGCCTTTCATACTAGTTAAACTAATATAACGGGCTGGTATCCGCAACTCTAACCCGTTCAAATTTTAGACCATATAAGTACCACGCAAACTATCCATCTTTACTTTGAGTTTTCCTCCTTGCTTCTAAGCTGAACCAGGCAATTTCACCATAACACACTCGGATTTTCCGCCACAAAGGCGCGTTATGTTTAATATTTTTCACGTTTTTTGTAAAATGTTTTACACCAAAAAAGCTCTCTTGTGCTAGAACAAAAATTACTGTATAATGGTTCACAAGAGTCGAATAGAAATTTACAGCCTTACGCGGAAATTCACCTCCAGCCGTTTTTATTCGAGGCTTTGTGAAAATTCGATAGCATATTGCCCAAGTATTCTTTTTTTTCAAAGGATACATAAAATAGGTCCTTATTGCTGTCACTCCACCGACTGCCTTTTTTTTAAATTGCTTTAAAGTAGTGCTTGACTGCGAATCCACCTGATGGTAAGCAGTGATGCAATCATTGATGATGAGCCGCATTGGTTTATTAAAAGCCTATTCCCTCTTGCCTCTTGCCTTAAAGACACCCAAACTATAATCGGACGGGAAGACCGCGGCTAGCAAACTATTCCAGTCCCTCGATGTACGCGTTATAAACGACGAGGCGAAACGCTTAGTCTGGACTGTAGATGACTCAACAACGTAAGGCTGTATTTTATGAACTGTGATAGCTAGGCTAGTACATTTTAAAATAATATATTTCTGTTGCCCCTATATAAAAAAATGCTAAAAACAGAATAAAATTAAATTATGTAAAAAAATATTTACTTTGATAATGGTACGAAAGAATCTTTCGTTCCGAGTCCGACTCGCACATTGCGAACTTTACTTTATATACAATCATACTCTCATTCAAGATTCCAAAACCATAAACTGGAAGGTTTGTTTTTTCTTCCTATTTCCTCGAAATGACAAGTAACGGACACTTCTCAACTTTTCATTAAGGCTGCGTTTCCACCAGAGATGTGCGAGGGTGCGTAGCGAGGGATGTGTTTGTAAAGAACTAACTGCTGACCGAGCCGAGGTAAATGAAGCGATCTTTATTGCTTCTTTACAAGTAAGTACTAGTAGTAGTAGTATTAGTAGTTAGGCTCTGCGAATTTTATCGCTTGATAACTCGTAACAAAATAAACAGTTTCAACAAATAAATGCAATTATCAGTTGTTATTGCTGTTAAAAAATGTAAATTGGAATTTATTTTTTTAAAACCTTTATTTTGTACGAGTATTCAAGCGCTAAAAGTTGCAGGCTCTAGCTTCAAACTCGCCAAGATCCGACGGCCATACTGTACCTCGCTACGCATCGTGAGGACTCTGCAAAAGGGTTGAAGCTTACTGGGGTCCAGGGTCTCTTTCTGAAAGGAAAGCTTGGCCTCAGTGCGAAGGGCAAAGAAGGAACGGGGAGGGTTGTTTGGCCAGTAAGATTCTGACACTGTTTCGCTCCGCCTAAGAGTGGGATTCGTCATTGGATGATTTATCCCACCATAAAAAAAAAATACCTCGCAACGCATTCCCACTCATCTCTGGTGGTAAACGCAGCCTAAATTCGTCGTAAACGCGGGTGTAACAAAATAATAACAATATTAGATACTTCTGTTTAATGTTCTTCTTCTTCATCGCCCATCTTTAGTCCCTTTGTCTATTGTTTCGAAACAAAAGTTATTACGGTCGCATTTTAGTCTGTTTATGCTCAACAGTTTGTTTTTGTAGCGTACTCAGCTTGCTGCTTTGTTTTCTACATTTGGAGGCAGCAACAGGGGCGTAACTACTGCTGTATCAATGGGCCCTAGTGCTACAGGTTACAAATGCTAGGTTTACCCTGCGAGATGGTTGTGGATAACACGTTACCTACGAACTTTTGTCTACATCGGGGCCCCTGTAGCGCGGGGCCTTTATATCATTGATACGGCAGATGCGGTAGAAGCTACGCTCCTGGCATCAACTTATTTGCCGCATCATCATCATCATCATCATTTCAGCCGAAAGACGGATCCACTGTTGGATATAGGCTTCCCCCAAGCGCCGCCACAAAGACCGGTCCTGTGCGTCTTGCATCCATCGGCTTCCAGCAACCTTGGCCAGGTCATCGGTCCACCTTGTGGGAGGCCTTCCAACGCTACGTCTTCCGGTACGCGGTCGCCACTCCAGAACCTTTCGGCCCCAGCGGCCATCCGTTCTGCGTGCAATGTGCCCTGCCCATTGCCACTTAAGTTTGGCGATTCTTGATTTGCCGCATACTATAGAAATATTAAGTCCCATTACTTCTTCATTACTATAACCTAAAGATCTTCGGGACTTAGGTAACTTTTTGTAGCTCAGTCAAACTACTGATTCTCTGTATTTTCTACTTCATTTAACTTGGAAGTTTTTGCTAGTTCACTTCTGAGAATACCTAGACGTTTGTTTGACTAAACTATTACAAGTTAAGTTTATCTTTCGAGATTGTCTTCTGATGTTATTTGTGTTACTGATTCGCTACTGTTTCTGAGACTTGTTTTACACACATTTTAATGTTTTTTTTTTTTAATGGTAGATAAAAATCATCCAATGACGGATCTTGCCCTTGGTCGCAGCGGGAAATAGCGTCAAACTCTTACTGACTAAACAACCTACCCGTGTAGCTCGCCGTCCGATTGTTTGGTAATAGTCTGGAACAAGCCAGTCATCAACGGCGCGCTCTGTTCCTGCGCGCCTCAAGGAGCTGTCAGCAAATGAAGAAGCCCAACATCATCATCATCTTTTTTTATTTTTCCCACTGCTGGGACACAGGCCTCTTCTTCAGGAGAGGGAATGGGCCGTAATCCACCACGCGGGCCCAATGCGCATTGGTGGATGTCACATGTCTTTGAATTTTTGGTTCTAGGTACATGCCGGTTTCCTCACGATGTTTTCCTTCACCGTTTTGAGAGCAGTGGTGATGAAATAAATTCCACAAAGTACCGTTTGAACCCGCGACCTATAAATCGTAAGTCCGGGCCGATACCACTCGGACACCACTGATCGTCCGATGTAGTTCCCACTAAAGTCTTAATCCGAAAGTTCGAAGTTTAGGGGTCAGCTATATTTAGCCGTTCTATGTTTAGTTTAAACTATTTCTTCGTGATTGGTTTCAAAGATGAGCATTTGGACCAGATAAGACTAATCAGTTATGTAACTTAGTGGTCAATTTCTCACGTCTTTATTACGTCTGTGTTCATCTCGTAACCCAAGAGAGTGAGGCATATTTAATTGCTGCCTTCATTCAGAAGAATGATGAACGAGCCATGACCGTATCATCGTGTGTATATGTCGCAGTAAGATAGATAAAGCCGTAATATAGTTATATCTCTAGGGATATAATTATATCCCGGAACATAGTGATACGAAAGCGATTCATTACTATCTCACTAGGGATATAGTTATAAAACGGACCAAGTTTAGTGATATACTTATATTACTAGATTAAGTTTAGTGAAATAGCTTTCGGAGTGTGCGGCGCAGGCGACGCGCCGCCTCCCCCGCAGTGTACAGTGTTTTACTAAAAGATGTGTATTCTTTATGTTTGTAATCGTTGTCTGTCTCGAATCAAATTGATTTTATTCTATTCTATTCTTCCTATATAGTCCTTGTATTCGATATTTATTAATAAATACACTTTCTGCTGCCAGTGGCTTTGCCTACGTGACAGTAGAAAAATATGCGTAGGAAATATACTCCTGGGTTAAAAAGGATCTCTTGTAGGATCCCGGACATCAAAAGGAAAGGAAAAGTGGGCAAGTTCGAGTTGGACTTGAGCACTGAGGATTCCGTAAGCTAACCTGAGTCCCTAATTGAGTTACGAAGATATTAAACCGAATCGCATTTTCGTTATGACGTAGGTAGGATAACTACAAATTTACAGTTTTCAGATTTTTTCTAAACTTGTACTATGTGACTTCATGTCACATAGTACAAGTTTTGTTGCTTCATGTCAAATTTTGCTAATTCTTTTTTCCGACGAGCAAATATTTTTTCGCTATTTCAGGTTTGGCCCCTTAACAAACACACACACATATATAACACATATATCCTATTTACACAGTAAACATGTTTCGCAAAATAAAAAAATCCTATTTTGTATGTTTATAGGTACCTATTATTTTAGTATTCATCAACGCTATAACACGGATTTGCGTCCGTTGCGTCACAACCGTAGGTTCATGCAAAACTGGGCCTATTTTGGTGCATTCGTGAGGCAGATAATTGAATTTTAGATTTTTTGTTATTTTTATTACTTATCTTTTCCTTACGTGTGTGTTTGTGCCTTATACTGTACCGAATACATTCTATTTCTTTCTTTTCTTTTTTTCTATATCATATTTTAAGTATCGGTCACTAATTACCAGTCACCCTATATACCGTATTCTGTTACCTAACATACATTCTTGTCAGTTTTCATTACAAATACATTTCGCAGTGTTACCTACCGTTACATTATCACATTTCACACCTGCCATCTCGGAGTAGAGCAGTTCATATAACATTACCTCGCTATATTACTCTCGTTTGGAACCTTTCCAGGGAAAAATGCGTAAAGGTGAAAGATATTCAGCAGCGATTATTTGATCAAATCGTTTCGATAACATAAAGGAATACTGCCACCTGCTAGTTTCCCCTTTGACGTCAAAGACACCTGACACGATGACTTTATATTGAACAAGTTAAGATCTCTGACATGATTTCCTGGTATAAAAATTTCATCTAGGTATATCGTGTACATCAACCACCATCACCATTTAAAGTATTCTAATGTACCAGTTCATGTTTATGGTGTGCCTACAATAAAGTGTATATCTATCTATCTATCACCGCTCAGTTATTTTGATTACCGAATTACTTCAACGCATAAATATGTTTTGTATTATTATTATCGTGTTTTTTAATATTAATATATTAATGTAACAAACAACTTTTACTATGGGACCAAACCCGAAATTGCGAGAAAAAATCTGCTGGTCAAAATGTGCTGAACATGCTGATTTTTTTCACGATTTCAGGGTGAAAGTTGTAATATATTGTAACCTAGGTTCTGTCAGCGGCTTTGCCTGATCCTTTCTCAGTGTTCGCCATCGATATATACGTACTAAGCACTAGATAAGGTGTGCCGTACAGTGACTTTACTTCACTTAAGTGATCAGCATGCCATACACTTTTACATTAATGACAGTTTGACGAATCTGCGCTCTATGTTTTAAAAGATAGAGATATTTTGATAGACGACATTGCCAATGAAGCGAAACATTTCAGTATTTTGACAAAAAACTAGTTTCTATGAACGTGCTTGTCTATCGCTAGGATATAAGTCGATGGTTCAAATCAAATCAAATCAAATCAAAACATTTATTTGCTAGAATATGGTACATAAGGTGTTACAGTATATAGGGTTCCAGATATCCTGCCACAGCATGGCGTGCAAATATATTCACAGTCAGTGACGTTAATTAATCTCACTAGCACTTTACAGGTTCTATTGACTTGTCTTCTAAATAGTCTTTCACACTATAATATTTTTTAAATAATAACATATTGAAAAGTTTTTTTTAAACATTGTCAGCGGTAAGTCTTGTAAACTATTAGGTAAACGATTGTAAATAATAACCGACACGCAGTATACATTTTTCTTAAATAATTTTAGCCTTGGTGGTGGCAGTCGAAGTCTGTCCTTATGCCGTGATCGGCTATTTGGCCGGTCAGAAAATTCGAAGAGTCATAAATGGAAACAATGTGCAAAATTTCGCTCTTAGTTCCAGTAGTTCTCCTGTGTATTGATATATCAAATGTCGACTAAAACGGAAGACCGCGGCAGGCAAAATGTTTCAGTCCTTCAATGTACGCGGCTTGTGTACCTACGCGGTTAATGTCTGAAAGGAAGGCTCTAGCCCTGGTATACATGGCTACGTAGGAACGGGGTAGGTTGTTTAGTCAATAAGAGTCTGACACTGATTCCTGCTCCAACTTTGGGTGATTGAATTGTCATTGGATGATTTTTACCTACCATAAAAAAAATGTATGCGGTATAAAAAATAAAGCGAAACACGGGATTCGGTAATTCGAAAAATCGACAGCTAATATGCAAAATAAGACATAGCAATTCACTCATAAAATCTGCATATTTCCGATACTGTCGCATTGAAATATTCGGATTTTGTATTTCCCATCGTTAAGTGTGGTGGAGTATCCGGATGCTTGTGAAAAGAGCAAAAAAATATCGGAAGTACAGGGTGAATTTTAATTTGAGCTGTTGGGTCCCGTACCTACTCATAATAATTTTGCGCGTTCTTTTGATGTTATGAATTAACGATTTATGTGAGTGTGAAAAGAATGCTTTGATTCGGGATGGTTTTCTTTTATGTTCCTTTAAAAATTTGGAGATCTTCTTCTTCTTTTCGTGAAGATTTGACTCAAATTTTGTCCGACCACTATGTGGCTACCTGGACAGCTCTTTTCTTCTTTGTTCTTTTCTTTTTTTTTCTTTTAGATTTGGAGATAATAGAACGTATTCTAATCCCGAATGTTGATTCGTACGTTCATTTGAAAATTAATTTGTGGCATAGGTTTATTTCGTCACAGCGAAGCTCATCATTTCTTAATTAAAACATTACTATCATAACTTTCCATCAGGTGAGATAGTGGTCAAGCGCGAACTTATAATCAATAAAAAAAATCAAACAGTACATAGTTTACAACTAGAACAAACATAAAAGGTGAGAATCACCTATCCATTTACCAAACCAAAAAAAAAAGAACAATAAACCGCCGGCATCGGTGTTTTTCGACAAAACATTTTTGCTAGAATTTCATTCAAATTGTACCTTCAAAATTGAAATCGCATGGATTAGGGTTAGCACCCGAAACGAATTTATGGGTCCATGTCGATTTTTAGCTGAATTTAATCGTGGCTTTGAACGTTTTACATTACCTGTGACGATTATAAATGATACAGCTGCAAAAATACGATAAATTGTTAAATATACAGTAGGTAAAGGTTCGAAAGTCTAATCAAATTAATTAATTTTTCCGCAGCAATCGCATTTTTGTTCTTTGCACTCTTTTCCGTCTTTGATCTTGATTAGTCGATGTCTCGCTTTTCCCAAGCTGCGGTGCTCAATATTTCACCTTCTGCAAATAATCTCATCATTAGTACCTACCAGATAACTTTTTGAGTTAGCGAAGGGTATAATGGCATTAATGCACGCGGGAGTTTACGCCTTGAACAAAATACTCAAGTCATACCCCGTGAACAACCCGCGAAAATCATTCACGTTCACGCTTGTTTACTTAGCGGCTTCACGGCTCTAATCTGGTGCCACCATCATAAGCTAGTCTTGACTCAGGACTCATAACCAATAAAAAAATTATATTCTCTGTGCCTACCCTAGGTCAATGTAAATAGGCGTATATAAATAGGTATGTATAGATGTGTATCTGATACATTGTTTTGTTAGGCAATACAAAACGTCTGTATTGAAATAATTACATTTTACGCATATTGGTAACAGTACAAAGTTTTTTTATTTTTTTATAATTCGACGACCATCACACAACGCCGTCTAGTCAAGCTAAGCAGAGCTTGTGTTATGAGTACTAGACAACTGATAAACATACTTATATATTTCTTAATAAGTACATACATATTATAGATCAATTACACCCAGACACAGAACAAATGATCGTGCACATCACGCAAACATTTGTCCTGTAAGTATGTATGTATAAATTTTACGCATATTGGTAACAGTATAGAGTATTTCCATTACATTCAAGGTTCGTCCCCACAGTGTTGGTAAAGCACTTAGTATTTATTTATTTATTATAAACTTTATTGTGTATAATTTGGATAGTCATATCAAGTCATTCATTCTGACTGACAAGGTGATTATGTTTATTATCATTAAACAAATAGAGATTTTGTGGAAAACACTATGGTGAATAATTATGTTTGTTTATTGTTGTTATTAGGTACAGTCAGCAGCACAATCAGACTACAACAAACTGTCAAAATTCTGCAAACGATTTTCAACTCTTAACCATAATATAACAAGGTTCAAAATGTATTGGAGAAATCTGACAGATTTGTATGATGTGCTACTGACCGTACATTAAAAATACGGTTATTTCAAAACAATTGTTTATTAGACAAGAAGACAGAGGGTATAGAAAAAAGGTTACAAAATGATACATCATGTATTATACGGCTAAGTATATAATATAAACCATGCGAATACAAATTGGCATTTCTCATTTACATTGTAAGCTAAGTATTTTAGGATTATGATAAGTTTTTATGCGATATTCTTGTGTCGTTTCACTGTTTTAACGAAATTTCTAAAAAGTTTCGTATGGGGCAGCCCTGATTTAATTTTTAATTTAAAATAAAAATATTTGTATTTCACATGTGCACGTTAGAAACTAGTGCACAGTTCCAATTTTTTTTTTTTGAGTGAAAATTATCCAATGACATCTCGCGCTCTTGGGCGAAGCGGGAGAGTGTGTCAGATTTTTTCTCATTTTTGCTGGCTAAAAATTCATTTAACTGAAGACAAAATCGACATACCACAGATCACTCAAATGTGCAAAAGTTATGTCGTAAATGAGCATTCGCACTGTTCCCGTTTAAATTTATTGGTAGTATATTTTTCACCACCGTGGTGAAGGGCCTGGTGACGTCACATACTGGAGCACCAAGTAAAATGAAAATATTCTTGCAAGCTCACCTTTACAGTTGTATAACTTTAAAAAGACAGCATTGGTAACTAAGTGGAAGACCACGACTTACAGAGAGCGAAGCCGCTGAAAATTACTAGTTATTTAAATATATTACTTATAATTTGCCACAGTTTATCCGTCAAAAAAATTTCTTTTTAAACGCAGATTTCACCAACATTTCCTTTGTTTTCATCGTAAGCGTCATAATTCCTAACTACTTATTAGTAGGTAAGTACCGTGTATTCCTGGCCATGTGTTCTGCATTTTCTTCGCCATTTTACTTGCAGCGTTGCACGTGACACTTAGATTTCGTTCTCAAGGTGTGTCTTATTATTTATTACTGAGCAGCATGCCTGGGGTTCTTACAAGGTTTTTATGCAAAATTATGGCTTGGTAGAAGGTATTTGGATGTAGTAAAATGCAAATAATGTGTTTTATGCCGTTGTAGGTGCATTGTAAATTTTACAAGAATAACAACTTAAAGAAATGTTTATTTTTTATTATTATTTAAGCTAAGATCTGAGATCATGTGCAATTAGCATCTCTTTTGTTAAGACAGACAGAGTTCTCAAATATATAGATAGACTTTCTTTCAAAAGTGCCTGTAAATGGTTTATTGTAATTAAAATGATTTTGACTTTAGACTTAGGCGTGCGAGTGTGAAAGAGGAATGGAGCTATAAACCCTGTGTATGTACATAATCTATACTAGTTGTAGCTATATATCTAGCTCGTTGTCCGGTTGTCTGGTAACAGTTCGGACCAAGCCAAGCCATCGAAGGCGCGCTCGATTCCCGCGCGCCTCAAGGAATTGTCAGCAACTGTAGAGGCCCAACTCCAGGGCTGAAGCCTACTGGTTCTGAAAGGAAGGTCCGACCCCGGTATGAAGGCTAAGAGGGAGCGCGGTGGGTCGTTTAGTCAGTAAGAGTCGTCATTAGGTGATTTTACCCACCATAAATAAAAACCTGTGTAGCTCCATCCTTTTAACTTTTCAGTTTAGGCTTTAAAATGGATTGCGTTAAGAGCTTATGGTAGAACCTCTATGCATAGTAATAGTATTTTATATTTAAAAAATATTTTTTTATATTTATTTTTCAAGACTTATTATTTTTTAATTTTAGTGTCATCATCATCACCCTTTTTAATGTTCCCACTGCTGGGACACAGGCCTCCTCTCTAGGAGTGGGAATTTGCGTTTGTGTGAGTTCTGTGTCTGGGTGTAATTTATCTACACTAATATAATAAAGAGGTAAAGTTTTTTTTTGTTTTTTTGTTTGTAGGAGGTAATCTCTGGAACTACTGCTCCGATTGGAAAAAAATTAGCAACAATAGATAGCTGCTTTACTCCTGAGTGACATAGGCTATATTTTATGTACGCGGGCGAAGCCGCGGACAAAAGCTAGTTTATGATATGTATGTATTTGGGAGAATTTTAGTATGTAACGACACAAAAATATCGCATGAAGTAGTTATTATTTGCTCAACAATTAATAATTTAACACGAGACCCAATATTTGATATTTTTCTCTAACAATAAACAAATCAGCGAATTTTTTGGTCCCATCACAACAATGATATAGGGCGAAAACCTCAATTAGCAGCCATGCCTTATACATTTATTTCGCAAACGTTTTTTTTCTAGCTCTGAGCAAAACTTAAAGTTACTAGATTATTTTGAGATAGATAGATCGTCACAGGATTAGACGAATATTGAAATATTATTGATCTCGTATGAAGAAACTGGTAAAAAAAAAACCGCAGTATTTACACGAACAGTAAATAATTGAGTAAAAATGTTGATTGACACATTACTGTGTAAAATAAGTAAACAATTTATTAAATGCTGACGTACCAGCTTATTTTTTTTTAAAGAAACACCTACATATTTATTTAAATTCCAAAAAAAAAAAAACAAAACACGTCATCTACAACAATAAAAAATAAAAAGAATAAGGGCGTCGTCAAATTAGACGTAAAGTGCCGCGCGATTACAGAACGGCTGCAGTGCTGCTGCCGCGTTGCTATGTTTTTTCATAAAATAAATGACGCGCGGACGCAGCGCGGTTGCAGTGCGATAGTCGCTTGTTTTTATTTATATGGAATAAAGCCTCGTCCCCACTAGGAACATTTGTCGAGCGACATGATTGTGTCTCCGGAGACATCAGGCGATGTCGCCCTACATCGCCCCACGTCGCCCGATGTCTTGACTCCGTCCACCGTACCGTACTATCTCTCACTCATCACTCTATCACTACGCTTTATCGACTGTGGGACAAGGAACAGTTTCAACAATGTCGCGGCGATGTCGTCCGACGTCGCCCGACATCGTCCGATGCCACCGGGTACACATGTCGCTCAACAAATGTTCCTAGTGCGCTGCCGTCGCGTGGCACTTTGGCACAAATTTGAAGGCGCTCTAAGAAAACCTTAAATTAGTCCATTAAATATTATTAATATTAACACATTCCAAGCTCGACGACCATCTCAGATATACAATAAATATTGACGTACTACATAACTTCAAACCTTGGATACCATCCATTGGTTTCATTCACATCATCAACAACGAAGCAAACGCTAATTCCATAAATTTCAACCATCATCAATAAATACTACGTTAAAAACTCACGGAGCGATTGCCGTGCGGTGCCCGCATTCGGGCAACAATCCGCATGCGGGTGTTAAATCTAGTAACGAAGGTTTGTGTGTGCGTGTATGTGCTCGTTTAATTAAAAATATCTTATAATTGATATGAAAATCTTGAGCATAGTTATGGAATGAGGTGAGGGCACATGATAAAAATAATCTGCTCCATAAGTTTTTAACGTAAATCAAACTCGTTTATCTTAACTGGGGTTATTGAACCAATTCCAAGTTAAACTAAAGTTACAATTGTACGATTATCTTTGATTAATCCTAAAAGATTGACTCTAATGAGTGTTTACAGTTTTCTTTGTTTCCATTGTAAACTCTATTTAAATATAAAAGACTTTGATTGTCTCAATCAGCCATTACTCCGACTGGATTAAGGCTTTTGCAGACGTGCGACGAGACAGCTAACCGACAACGATTTTTCACAGAAATTGTCCTAAAGGGGCTCAACAGATAGGAAAATGTCTGTAAAAATGCGTTGTTTGATTCTCGCATTGCACCTGAGCGAGAGCCTTAGAGTATTTTAATATCGTGCACATTTTATCACGCATGCGGTACTGCTCCGCATGCGTTTTCCGCAAATGTCCTTTTTTACAAGTATTAACTGTAATGCATGGAATACGCACGCGGGATGCGGTGCATGATATCAGGCAGCAGCCCCGCATGCTTGATAAAATCCGTACAGATAAAAAAAATCTTAAGAACCCTTAGGGCCTTATTACACTGCATAGACATCGAGTTTTGATGACATTTATTCAAATATTAACGTAAAGAATTTTTTCAAACCACATCGATGTAAAACATCTCTTGATTTGAAAGACGTAATTTGTTGCGAATTCCAGTAAAATTCAGAGAATCCAATTTAACGGACCGAAATGGAAGATCCAACAAACTTAATAACAACATTCATCGTGTAGTTTAAATACTTCTTTAATTTATCAAACTCGACGTTTATGCTAAAGGATACATAGTTTATTAGATTCTACGGGGTCTCTAAGCAAAGTGACATGATATCAGTAATATTGAGGACCGGTACCCACCAAAGCGGAGAAGAGAAGAGACGAGACGGCAAGAGATATGTTTGAGAAAACCAATCCGATTTCGTCATTTCCACATCTCATCTCCGTTTAGCGTTGGTGGAAATGGATCGAGTGGAGACGACAGGAGATGTCTCATTTTTCTGTGAGCGGCGAGTGAGCAAGCGGCGCAGCAGAGCGGAGAAATGTCAGGCAACCGAGTGGTGTACGCACTCGCGCACCCCGAATCCCACTGCCTTAACCCGCGACTCTTCTCTCACAACTCAAATCTCTGTTAAACAAAGCTCACCTCCTCCCCACTACACTACTCCTCTCTACTTTGGTAGAAATAACCTACTAGCTTCGCTATACATCTGCTCTCGTCTCCTCTCCTCTCCGCGTTGGTGGATACCGAACCTGTCATAAAGTTCAAAAAGAAGTGAATTAACACGCGTCTTTTCACGTGATCAAACCCTTACATTTCGACTTGAGAATATCACTTATCTAGACCCTCAAATCATCTTGGAACACTGGATCTTCTATAGCACCTGTCACTATATTCCCGAGTCTACTAACAATAAATATCACTGTACAATACACGAACGTTTTTCACTCTGTCCTGAAGATCTCACAAGCCTGTTCAAGGTTATCTTTGGACTTCCACTGGTACTCTCCGTGTCTCCTTTGGCACAAGTCTTAGTTCTCATTATCATTAAGTCAGTACGGATGCTAGGCCTTCTAACGTTTGGAGCTACAACTCCACAGGCGTCTGATAGCCTCCTTTTTATAGAAAGCGTACATTTTTTACTTCTACTACTTTGGCTACTGGTTGGGGGTAAGGTACAAGGGCTTCCAAACGCAGTACTGACTCTTTTGTGGTGGTTCGGTGCCATTTCTAATGGGAGGTTGGCTACGACGAATAGTTCGTAGAAAAGGTCATCGACGTGGTAGTTCTTCTTGGCTGAGGTTTCCACGAAGACGCAGGAGGAGTCTTGGGTATTGCAGTAGGCTACTGCTTCTTCGGGTTGGACAGTCCTGTGAGAAGAAAGAGTGTTTTGAAACTGATTTCGATTTTGTTAAGAGAAAACTGATTGCAAAGTTGAAGTATTTAATGATGACCTATTGATGTCCGCTAGCTCCAACAGATATGCAGGGTCAGGGGGTCAATTATGTCTCGTTTTTTCACCCCTAACTGTGTACGAACTTCAAAAAAGGTTTTTTTTACATTGTATATTTGTTAAGGGCCGGTAATGCAAATGTATTTCGAAACGACTACCCTTAACTGATTTAGCTGAAATTTTGTAAACTGGTCTATAAAATTTAGCTAAGAATGCAGTATATGGTATCGTAGAGTTGAGATCAAACTACGAGCTTTTAAGTGTTAAATAGATGGCGCTAAATAAGGCATATAGCTCCATTCCTCTATCTCGCTTGGTCACCTAAAATTTAATATGCCCCCTATGAGGCCCCTAGTCTGATGATGGAGTCAAATAGTCTAGTGACTTCATATGGTCACTGCTCGAGACAAGATAACCTCATAATATTAGAACTCTTTGGAGTGGCCTATGAAAAATGATTCTGAAGTTTTTTTTATGGTGGGTAAAAATCATCCAATGACATATCAAGCTCTTGGGCGGAGCGGGAAACTAGTGTCAGACTTTTACTTACTAAACATCTCATCTCAACATTCTCTGCTCTTCAAACTAGGGCCTAGCCTTCCTTTCAGAAAGAGACCCTGGGCCCCCAGTAGTCTTCGACCCTTTTGCAGAGTATGATTTTGAAGTTCAACATCGATCCTTTTTACTCCAAACTTGAACAAAATTTAGGGAGTAAAACGGTCCTTAATTAAGAAGACGCAAAATAAATTGCTACAATCAAGTTTTTCTGTTGACTTGTCAGTTACTTAGAAATGCCAACTGTTTCCTTTATTTCTTTCTAAGTAAATTAAGAATTAATTGCTGTAAAAACACGTTTCTTTACCAAAATTCAATTTTTATTTAGGTATTATTTAGTAAATAATGAATGAGAAAGACAGAAATACTCGTATCTGTTCTAGAAGTTTAAAATTAATGAGGTTAAAAATAAGGTTTTATAGAATGTCCCTTTTTAGGAAATACCCTTATTTTTAGATTCCAATTATAACGACCCGTTCCGTCTTTTAGAGAGGAGGTCTGAGTTCCAGTTATGGCTGAAATACATTTGTTTAGTATAGCATATTCAGCCACCCCTGATTATACTATGCTTATGCTGTTATCAAATAAATGTTCCCACTCCAAGAAGAGTGAGTGAGAAGGAATGTCAGATTTTTAAAGACTGAAATCCACACATATTCTTTCAGTCTTGCCTTTTATGTTCGAATATTGCGGTGACTCCGTTCCAAGAAAAGAAAGATTTACTGCATTTTTTTTCTTTAAATGAATGTTTTACTGCAATCCCATTTAATGGTAAGCTGTGATGCAATAGTAAATAGTGCGGCGCACTAGTTTGTTAAGAGCCTATTAGAGTGATTTAAAGACATCAAAATTATAATCGGACGGGAAGACCGCAGCAGCCAAATTGTTTTAGTCCTTTCATGTACGCAATATAAACGACGATTTTGTATGTCTATCTATAACAGCAGCTTTTTAGAAGGAATAATAACTGTATTATGTAAAACTTAACTAATAACTTGGGCATTGGGGCAGACATGTTGTTTTAGGCGATAATGAAGCGCCTTCAGCTCAGTTAGTTTATGACCTGACAGTGTGCCGTTTCCCTTGGGAGTAATAAAAAGTAAATAAAAGGGAATATTAACTGGAAGATTTCTAGCAACAACCTTTGTATATTAAGCAGGAGTAATGGAGTCACTGAATTTGTTGGTGATTTCTACCTACAGATAGTGTTTCCGGAACTTTTATTTTTTAATTAGAACAGCTATCAGGGCAAAATGCCTCCTGGTGCCGAGGGTTGGTGCGAAAGCGTTATAGGTACCGGGGCTCTATGAATAAGGCAAGGGAGGAACGGGGTAGGTTCTTTCGTCAGTAAGAGTCTGACTCTGTCATTGGATGATTTTTACCATAAAAAAGGGTTAAATGAAAAAAAAAACACGTTTTGCGCCGACCCTAAGACGGTTCACCCACTGAAGATGCGTCCCGCCACGGTGCGCAAACCGCATTAAATTTAGATTTTATCTCTGATGAGACATTAGGTTATCGTTAAGATAGTTATTGCATCTAATTCTAAATAGATTTTTCCCGACTTCGTTTGTTAGAGAAAATGCGTTTTACTATTGTAAGGCGCACTAGTTTATTAAAAGCCTACAGAGTGAGTTTAAGACATCTAAATTATGATCGGACGGGAAGACCGCAGCAGGCAAATTGTTCTAGTTCTTTCATCTACGTAATATAAACGACGATTTTGTCTGTCTGTCTATAACCGCAGCTTTTTAGAAGGAATAATAACTGTATTATGGAAAACTTAACTGATAACTCGGGCATTGGGGCAGACATGTTGTTTTAGGCCCTAATGAAGCGCCTTTAGCTCAGTTAGTTTATGACCTGACAGTGTGCCGTTTCCTTTGGGAGTAATAAAAAGTAAATAAAAGGGAATATTAACTGGAAGATTGCTAGCAACAACCTTTGTATATTAAGCACGAGTAATGGAGTCACTGAACTTAGACAGATAAATAGATATACACTACTACTACTACTTGTTAGTGATTTCTACCTACAGATAGTGGTTCCGGAGCTTTTATTTTTTAACTAGAACTATCAAGGCAAAATAAAAAAAAAGCATGTTTTGCGCCGACCCTAAGGCGGTTTACCCACTGAAGATGCGTCCCGCCACGGTGCGCAATCCGCATTAAATTTAGATTTTATCTCTGATGAGACATTAGGTTATCGTTAAGATAGTTATTGCATCTCATTCTAAATAGATTTTTCCCGACTTTGTGTGTTAACGAAAAATAAATAAGAAGATAAACCATAAAACCATTGTAAACAAAAAGTTGGGTTTTTATATAAGATTCGAACGTAAAAATCTTTACCTGTTGAATTGAACTGCTTTAGTTACCATGAGATCAAAGTCTTCATGAGAAAAATTGAAACATCTTATGTAAATTTCTAACCCCAAGTAATGACTTAATAAGAAATTACTTAGTAACAAGTAATTACTTCTTTATAAAGAGCTACGGGTGTTAGAGTCAAGATCAGTTGTTGTCACGTTTGAAATTTGTATTTAGGTTTTCCTAAGGACAAATTTTACAACAATTAAAGAATATTATGGTGACTTACTTAAGATCTCTGTCACACTTATTCCCAGCTATAGCCATGGGAACCCTGGGTGCCTGACGCCGACCTCTGCTGCCCCCGCTGCTAGCGCTGGCCTTTGTCTCCAAAATCTGTTCCCGAAGCCGGATAACCTCCTCGAAGGATTCGCGGCTGTCCATCGCAAAGACCAGGACGAAGATGTCACCTGTTAACAAAATAATGTTATAAATATACATTTCCAATACATACTCCAATTTTCTGGTAGCTGTTCGGACCGACCCCGGGTCGTCGATGGCTCATGGTGTTCCATGCGCTCCTCAAAGACATTTCGGTAAAACCGTAGAGACCCACTAGGGCCGAAGCCTACTGAGCTCAAGGGTAGGCTTCTGAAAGGCAAATCCTAGAACGTAAAGTGTAGCTGCAGGAACATAGGTATGGGTTTAGTCAGTAAAAGTCTTACAGCCCTCCCACTCCAATCTAGAGCGAGAGCATTCATTAAATGATTTCCAACCATAAGGCGATTACCACATGGCACCGCAGTCCGCCGCGGAGAGTGGTGGTTTTAGAGCTGATTTCGTCGGGTCGTTGTACCGTGTTTTAAAACGAGAAAGATAATAAGTGTTCGCTTGGGGCTCAACAGTTTAATAGCCTAAAAAAAATTTTTTTCAAAAAAAAAAACCGCCTTCAAAAAAAGACGAACGATAAAAGTTCCTACACTAAAAAGTTGAAAATAAAAATTTGAATTGCTGTAAAGAAACTTAATTTATAGGTAAACTTATTTGACATTAATATTTTGCAAATATTCAAAATTTATTACTTCTTTTTGGAGTCGGTGCCAGCATTTTTATTGTTGAAACTTAATGTTAGGTAGCTTTTTAATATCCGGTGCCATTTTTCGTACACAATGCTTAAACATTTTCAATGTACTTAAAATGTGGCAGAAGGTTTTTGTAAGTATATATTTTTTATTTTAAAAAATGTGCAAATCGGATGATTTTTTTTAGAGAAGTCTAATATGTATTTACGTCTTAATTAAGTATTATATATTTGAGTATGCAAATAGGTACTAAGTAGTTTTATAGTTAAGTTAGAGGTAGTTTTTCAAGGGATTGTTGCCCATTCGTAATTCCTTGCCTTGGCTGGCACCGACTCCAAAAAGAAGTAATAAATTTTGAATATTTGCAAAATATTAATGTCAAATAAGTTTACCTATAAATTAAGTTTCTTTACAGCAATTCAAATTTTTATTTTCAACTTTTTAGTGTAGGAACTTTTATCGTTCGTCTTTTTTTGAAGGCGGTTTTTTTTTTGAAAAAAATTTTTATATTTGTAGCCGTTTAGTGTCTTTTATTATAATGTGTTATGGCAACGAAGTCAATATCGTTCCTATATTTCTTTTGAAAAAGTTACCAATGTCATATAAGTAGGAATACATATTAAAGGTACATTGTTACAGTGTAATCGTTTTGATCTCGTGCGACTCGCATCCATCGCGTTCCCGTGATTCTCACCAGGCCGTCGGTCTACCTTGTGGGAGGCCTTCCAAAGCGGCGTCTTTTGGTGCGCGGTCGCCACTCTAGAACCTTTCGGCCCCATCGGCCATCTGTTCTACGAGCAATGTGCCCTGCTCACTGCCACTTAAGTTTGGCAATTCTTCGGGCTATGTCGGTGACCCTGGTTCTCCTGCGCATTTCTGATTCGAACACGCAAGGAAACTCCGAGCATAGCCCTTTCCATTGCCCTTGACAGCATTGCTTATGACAGCTCTAATAAGCTCAAACAATGCTAGGATACATTATTTTATTTTGAAGTTCCCACGCCGACCTTCCACCTTCCAGCTTCATCATCACATCAGTTCATTAGTACCTTACAGCCAAAGTGCATCTTATGACAATTCTAACAAGCCCAAACACGGCTAGGATATATTAATTAGTTACGCAGTTCCAGTGCCTACCTTCCAGCTCCATCATCATCATCAGATCAGTTCGATGATAACATTTTCAACATAATTATTTAAGATCATTGGTTTATAGTGCATTTTCATAGTTGCTTAACTACTTTGATTGTGATATCTATGCGAGTGTCAAGTTTCGTTAGCCATTTTCTGATCTTCTTCACCAGTTCCACCTCATCAAATGTTACTTTTTGACTGTAAATGCTTGAGTTCTCGATGTAAATATAAAAAAAACTATATAGTTGCCTATAATATTTGAGGAGTTCCCTCGATTTCTCATGGATCCCATCATCAAAACTCAATTTTGAAAAAAATGGGACCTATCTGGAAGCATATCCTTGCAAGTACAAAAAAAATTTTGCAAATCCATCCATAAACAACGCAGTTCTGAGGTAACAAACATAAAAAAAAAAAAAAAAAAAAAAAATATTATTAAAAAAACAAAATACCCGACTGCACACTAAAAAAAGAGTAAAACAAGCCCCACAATACAAATTTACTGAATATAATTTATAAATGTTGATGGAAAGCATCGCAGGCGGGGACCAACAGAGGCTTATTTATAGTCATTTCTGTTGTGCACCATTTAGCAGAATTTTCGTTGGTGGCGGTCAAGGTGGTCCCCGCCTGCGATGCTTTCCATCAACATTTATAAATTATATTCAGTAAATTTGTATTGTGGGGCTTGTTTTACTCTTTTTTTAGTGTGCAGTCGGGTATTTTGTTTTTTTAATAATATTTTTTTTATTTATAACTTTTTAGCTGTTTTTATTTAAGTTGACGCAGAATTAACATGTTCCCGTGGGAATTTTGAGAAAAAACGTATCCTATATTAATTACTCCCGTGATTGAAATGAATCTAATGATACCGCATACATATTTTTTTAAAGGGAAATTTAGAAAAAATATTATTATGTCTTTATCCCGTGGGACTTTTAGGATAAAATGTATCCTATGACACTCCCGTAATCAAGACAAATCTAACGATACCTCATACATCAAAATCCATCAAGCCGTTTAGGCTACAGGAGGTCACAAAGGAAAAGACATACATACATACTTACATACACTCGAAAAACATTACCCTCCTTCTTTGGCAGTCGGGTAAAAATAAAAAAAAAATACAATTGAATTGAGAACCTCCTCCTTTTTTTGAAGTCGGTTAAAAAGGGTAAAAATTTCAGTCAATATTTTCCTTATTTTTAAGTTTTCTTTAAGCTTTTACTAATTGCAAACAAAAAAGAAAAGATATCTTCTCAAAATCCAACGGAATGCAATTGCTAATCTTAGTACATATAATATTTGCGTTGGTATCTTTTGGGTAAAGTAATGTATGGGTTAGTTACTTCCTGTACCCTATCTCGTGTAGTATATTACTCGTTATACGGTTGGGTCAAAGTTTCTCTTAAGGGCAAAGATTAATCCTTACTTAAGGAGATGCATTTAGGACTGCTTTAAGTGAAGATCGTCATTATTGTAAGAGGCAAAGTAAGTTGGTGTTTGTAACTTACATTAATGCTTGATTACATTTTTTTGTGTTCTTTATATTATATACTAGCTTTTGTCAGCGGCTTCACCCGCGTGCATAAAATAACCTGTGTCACTCAGGAGTAAAGCAGCTCTCTATTGTTGCTAAAATTTTTCCAATCGGACCAGTAGTTCCAGAGATTATCTCCTACAAAAAAACAAACTTTACCTCTTTATTATATTAGTGTAGATGTAGACTAGCGACCCACCCCAGCTTCGCACGGGTTAAGTTATTATTATTATTATTACTAGCCTGTGCTGTCCCACTGCTGGGCAAAGGCCTCCCTCCATTCCTTCCATTTATCTCGGTCGCTCGCCATATCGTTCCAATTCCCAAGGAAGACATCCAGGTCGTCCCGCCATCTCCTTCGTGGTCTGCCGCGGCCTCGCGTCGCTGTGTTCGGGCACCAATCCTGTGTTTTACGGGCCCACAGCTCGCCAGACATGCGGCAGACATGTCCTGCCCAGTCCCATTTAAGTTGGGCAGCCTTTTGAGCCACGTCGACGATTTGTGTTTTGGAGCGCAGTGTAGTGTTTCGAACGTGATCTGTTAATTTAACACTTAATATGCTGCGCTCCATAGCACGCTGGCAGACCTTGAGCTTGGACTTTTGGATGTTAGTCAAAGACCAAGTTTGTGCACCATAGGTCAGAATAGGGAGAATACACATGTCCATCAGCTTACGCTTCAGTGACATGGGCAAAGTGCCCTTTAAAAGTTCCTTCATGGACCAGAAGCTCTTCCAGGCATTTTCTATTCGGCGCGTTATTTCTTTTTCTTGCCTTGCCTGGAAAGAGACTACTTGGCCCAAGTAGATATACTCTTGGACATATTGTATATTCTCCCCGCCTACGTGTATGCTCCTTTTGGAGCTGTTGGTCATGACTTTGGTCTTCGACATGTTCATCTTCAGTCCAACCTCAAGGCTTGCATCGCTAAGGTCTTGTAGCATGTGCTCTAGTCCTGTGGCTGTGGGAGAGAAAAGGACAATATCATCAGCGAAACGCAGATTAGTTAATCTCGCCTCGCCAAAGACAATACCCTTGTCTTCCCATTTGGCTGCCAATGTCTGAAAGACTTCTTCCAGGGTACTGGTGAACAACTTTGGAGACAGCGGGTCGCCCTGTTTGACTCCCTTAAGAATTTCAAACTTAGGACCTAATCTCTCTAACTTTATGGCAGCTGTGCTATGGGTGTATATATTGTGTAGTAACTGTATATAAGTGGATTCTATTTTTTGTTTCGTGAGGGAATTAAAAAAAAAACGGGTTAAGTGGTGATATGAAATATATTGTGTACGTATTATACATATAAACCTTCCTCTTCAATGACTCTGTCTATTAAAAAAATCTCATCAAAATCCGTTGCGTAGTTTTAAAGATGTAAGCATACATAGGGACAGCGGTAAGCAACTTTGTTTTATACTACATATGTAATGATGTATTTCAATAATAACTGTTTTCTTCGCCCTTTTTTTACGAGCTTTTATTTTAGTTTTATCTATTCCGATGTTTTTTTTTTTTTATGGTGGACAAAAATCATCCAATGACGAATCCCGCTCTTGGGCGGAGCTTGAAACAGTGTCAGACTCTTACTGACTAAACACCCCACCCCGTTCATTCTTTGCCCTTCGCACTGGGGCCAAGCCTTCCTATCAGAAAGGGACCCTGGGCCCCATAAGACTTCAACCCTTTTGCAGAGTCCCTACGGTATCTATCCCGATGTTTGTGATCAATTCTTGTAAATAAGTAAGCAAGGCAAGCAGCCTATTGCTCGCCGTATTATTAAAGAATAGTGCAAAGTACTAGTAAAGAGTAGTTTAAAATAAGTTTATTTGGTGTCCAAGACAATCGACGCTAATGGCCCTTTAAAATGAAACGGATTTGTCATCATCAACATCATTTCAGCCGAAAGACGTCCACTGCTGGACATAGGCCTCCCCCAAGCGCCGCCACAAGGACCGGTTCTGTGCGTCTTGCATCCATCAGCTTCCAGCAACCCCGACTAGGTCATCGGTCCACCTTGTGGGAGGCCTTCGCCATTCCAGAACCTTTCAGCCTCAGCGGCCATCTGTTCTGTGTGCAATGTGTCCTGCCCATTGCCACTTAAGTTTGACGATTCTTTTCGCTATGTCGGCAACCTTGGTTCTCTTGCTTGATATCTTCGTTTCTGATACGATTACGCAAGGATACTCCAAGCATAGCTCTTTCCATTGCCCTTTGGGTGACTTTAAGTCTTCTGATGAGGCCCATTGTAAACGACCACGTTTCAGAGCCATATGTCATCACTGGCAACACACACTGGTCATAGACTTTTGTCTTGAGACACTGCTTTGCTTGCATTCGCTATGTCAGCAACCTTAGTTCTTTTGCGGATATCTTTGTCTCTGATTCGATCACGCAAGGATACTCCGAGTTTAGCCCTTTGATACATAGGGCAATTGAACGGATTTGTATTTCTATAAAATTCATTTTACTGTTTTAACAATAAATCATTAGTCGACAATATATTCACAGAATACCAATCAGCCAGAAATCAATTTCGATCAACAAATAATCCTAGCAGAATAACTGTCGACACGCAATGCTTTGATTAACCTTTTACCTGTAAATGCTAATTGAATTGCATTCGACCACAGAACTATAACGCCTCGGCGAGCACCGGTAAATGCTCCATTGTCAAAATCTATACTTATAAAATCGAAATACCACTCACTCATAACACCTACAAACTTAAAATTTGGCAAGTAGGTTCCTTATAAGGTGTAGACGTCCGCTAAGCATTTAATATCTATAATTAGAATTTGTTTTTCCTTTAATTACAATATTCTCATATAATAGTATCGACCTGCTGCGCTCCATGACCGGCATAATAGACGTGGGCAAAAAGGCTACCAGGCTTAAATAGGCTTGGGCGGGGCACATCAGTCGCATGAGGGGACCGTTGGGCAAGCATCGCCACACAATGGGCACTTGCAGGAAGAAAGCGTCGACGAGGCCGACCTAGAAAAGGGGTAGCGGGATGACCTAGACGCGTACCGAGAGGACTGGTCCGAGATGGCACAGGAAAAAAAGACTTGGAAGGACTTGGGGGAGGCCTTTGCCCAGCAGTGGGACAGTAAGGGCTACTAAAAAAAAATTAAAAAATAGTATCGACAAGAAACATTTATCCAAGATATTTGTTTTAAATAACATTATTTGACCTATTGAATACCTTATTACAGACTCAATTAAAAGACAAGAGATGTGCCGACACCGGTGTCCCCTTGGGGCTTAATGAATTAAAAGAGTTTCATGGACTTTCTTACTTATTATTTTCCTCTTATTAGATACCTATGCTTTGGAATGTACAGTCAGGGATTCACCAATAAGACTAATCGCGACTATTTTAAATAAAACACAAACTGTATTTTGTGTCTAATAAAGATTGTAACTTCATTTTGTGCTCTTAACACAAACTGTGTTTTGTTTTGAGCGCAAAATGAAGCTACAATCCTTATTATACACTTTTGTTTTGAACAATCGCGATTGAGAAATAAGAAAGAAAGAAAAACAGTTTACTTACGCGTAATGACGCAAATTTAAAGCTAGTAACAAACATAACCAATTACAAAAGAAAGATTGGCCTTATTTGTGAATTTGGCCTTCAGTAACAATTTACTAACTGGCTGACTTCTTGGCATTTCAAAAACATATGTATTTCCTCAACATTAGATAACTATATTTTCAGGAGAAAATAGAGATTTTTAAAGAGTAGGTCATCATCATCATCATGTCAGCCGAGCGACGCCCACTGCTGGGCATAGGCCTCCCCCAAGGATCTCCACAACGATCGGTCCTGTACTGTCCGCATCCAGCGACTTCCCGCGACCTTCACCAGACCGTCGGTCCACCTTGTAGGGGGCCTGCCCACGGAGCGTCGTCCGGTACGCGGTCGCCATTCGAGAACCGCCCCACCCCAACGGCCATCGGTTCTCCACGCTGTGTCCCGCCTACTGCCACTTCAGCGACACAATCCTTCGAGCGATGTCGGTTGATTTGGTTCTCCTACGGATCTCATCATTCCTGATTCGATCAAGCAGGGAAATACCAAGCATCGCTCTCTCCGTTGCTTGCTGGGTGACCTTGAGCCTTCTTATGAGACCCATAGTACTTAGTAGGTAGTTCATATTTGAGTAGGTAGTTCATATTTATGGCCAATAAAAATAATAAACCATAATAGTAAGTCAAATGGCCTCTAACTAGACTCTCTAAGGATGAGAGATCAGTTAACTTAGTTCAGAAATGGTGATAAATTATTCTCGTCTTACTAATCCAATATAGGATAGTAGTACTATTGTTCGTTATGTACGACTTAATAACTAGGTGGCGCTGTCTATCGCTCCCTAGGTAGTTATTTCAAGAAATTAGTTTCAGATAGTAGTGAATAATGTGGAGAATATTGTATATTACCAACGTTATTCACATCTGGGATATTGTTAAAACTAGCAAGTAATAATTAAGAGATAAATCGGCAGGAACTATAAAATATAAATATATATCTTTATTTATTATATTAGTTGCTTTTATTTATTGTATTGATTCAAAGTGCAAAAGTTGTTTACATTATACAATTGGATCTCAATGTACACGTCTGTGGATAGCTACCCGGGAAAGATCTAACGCCTAAGGTACAGGCTTGGCCATTCGAATTGTGTTCAATTGCAGAATTGTACCAACTGTTTATAAAGATCACTTTGTAAAATATTTTTGTGTCAATAAAGCTTTTTTATTTATTACTAGCTTTTGTCCGCGGCTTCGCCCGCGTACATAAAATATAGCCTATGTCACTCAGGAATAAAGCAGCTTTCTATTGTTGCTAAATTTTTCCAATCGGACCAGTAGTTCCAGAGATTACCTCCTACAAACAAAAAAACAAAAAAATAAAAAAACAAACTTTACCTCTTTATTATATTAGTGTAGATATCTGAAGTGGTAGTGGCTAAAAAATGCGGGAGGGGCATCATGTAGATACCGGAAGGCGCAGCGTTGGAAGGCCTTCCACCGATGCGAAGATAATGGTAATCCGATAGATGCGAGAGCAATGCAGATTAGTGTCTGAAATGGTCTTTTGAAGAAAGAACCACACTTAGTGGACCTTTCCAGTCAGTACAAATATTTTTGTGTCTGTGTCAGTATCTGAGTTTAAGTTACTCGTGTATCAGTATCTGCCTTTGGGTTGCTCGTGTAACCCAAACTCAGGAGTACTAAGAAGCTCAACAACTTGACGAACAATCAAGTCCAAAGGAGATTTGGGTAGGTTCATCAAATACTATATGGGCAACAGAAAAATGTGATAAATGAAGAACCGCTCTACCGATTTTGTGCAAACTTCACATAAACCATCTACTAAATAATCATCATCTAATTAATAGGGCCAAGGATTTGTGTTAGGGCCAATGGTTTGTGTTAGGGCCAAGGGTTTGTGTCTGAAAGGAAGGCTCGCCCTGGTATGTATGGCGATGTAGGAACGGGGTAGGTTGTTTAGTTAGTAAGAGACTGACACTGTTTCCCGCTCCGCCCAACAGCGGGACTCGTCATTGGATGATTTTTACCTACCAAAAAAGAAAACATCTAAGTAATCAATATTTGTGTTCGGTAGGAATACAAAATTACGAAATCTAGCTAGTCAAAAGTAAAATAATGAATCCTAACAATATTTTTCTTCATTGTTTTATAAGCAGAAGTATAAAATAAAGTTGATGGTCAATACTTACCCTTTTTAACAAAGATATAAAAACTCATATTTTTAAGATATTTCTTTCGAAAAACACAGCAATCTCATTACTGTAACTTCGCAAGTAGATACTCGCCCCTTCTAAGACCTAACTACAAGGGGTTGTGAAACTTTCAGAACTCCTGAACAATGTTTGCCTGTCTTAGCAATAATCATCTATAGTTTGATGAAGGAGAGGATTTGACATCTCTGTACGATTCACTTACAATGATTTGACAGCTTTTAGATTAATTATTTGTTTGTTAATTAAATGTCTTTTTTTGAGGTTGGAAATCATTCAATTGCTTCTCTCGCTCTAAAGTGAAGCGAGAAGTTGTGTTAGACCTATTTATTTTAGTGCTTTTTTCAGAAATCGTTAATCTCAATGTTTATCTGTTGTCTAGTACATGTATGGTGGGCAAAAAATATCGCCCACCATAAAAATAACGATTCCCGCTCTTGGGCGGAGAGGGAAACAGTGTCAGACTCTAACCGACTGTTTAGTCAGGATAGGGTGTTTACCCTACCCTGTTCTTTCTTTGCCTTTCGCACTGGGGCCAAGATTTTCTTTCAGAAAGAAACCCTGAAATAAATACGCAATCGATAAATTCACACATAGTGACGAGATGTGGGATTAATCGCAACGGGTGATTCTTTTTTATTTTTTTAAGAGGATTATTTAAAAAGGTATTCTGAAAAACAGTTAAAATTATAAAAATAAAATAAGTATTATTGATGATTAACGAGGTATAGTATTTTTATATGATTATTTATGAATTTTATTACAATCTCCTGAAATATTGTGCAGTTCCAAAACTGCACCGTGTGTAACTCCTATAATATTTAATCACTGTCAAAAAGTGTTATTAAACTTACGACTTTCATCATAAATATCCATTATCAATTACAGCAGTAATTACGTATAAAATGGACCGTAGTGAATCTTTAATGAAAAGCACGTGGTTTTAATGCCATCATTAAATCCATCGTCGCCGCCGGTCCGTGGTTACCGGCCGATGATTGGCTCATTTCGATCGCTGTCTAATTACTTTATCATTCATTCATAATATGTTCATGTATTCATGTCATTTATTAATAGCATTATTTTTATATTATTTTATGTGCTTAAAGTGAAAGTGAGAACTCTGATTGTGGTGACTGATTTTTTTTCATTTCAATCCACTTTTGGTTTTCAGACTGCAAAAGTCTAGCACTTTCTCTCGTCCCACCTAAGGGCGTGGGATATCATTATTATCATCATCAGTCTTATTAATGTTCCCTCTGCTGGGATAACGGCCTCCTCTGAAATAAATTACACAAAGTAATGCGTCTGGCTGGGTTGAACCTGCGACCTACAACTCGTAAGTCGGGGCCATTACCACTCGGTCACTACGGCTCTAAGCCCAACCTAATGAGGTGCCTTTACCATGAGATGATGCACAACATCTTTACTACGTCTATAATGTTGACGATGGCAAATAAATTTCTGGATATTCTGAACCATACCACAGTTACTTCAATAATCTTGAATGTCTGTTTACCAGCAAACCACCAAGATTTCTCACGGACGAAGCAGAGAGACGTTCGGATAAACGTTACAGTAGCTTGTTACGTAACATGTGCGAACTGGGCCACGTTAATTGCCCTCACTGTGACACAGACTAGACAAGTACAGAAGGCGAACTTTACACAAGGACCAATATCGCACGCACGTAGATAATACCCTTCCGCCTGACCACCGTCAAGTTCATTTTTGCTTGCACTCGAAACGAAAACTTCCAAGTTTCGGTTTAGCGCCGAGCCGTAGGATTCAAGCGAATTTTTTTTAAATATCTCAGATCAGACAGAAATGCTCGCGGTAGTACAGACGTTTATTTTCGGAAGTCCGTTAATACAGTAATGATGAATTTTATATTGAGAGAGTTGTAAAACTGTTACAGCCATGGAATTACAAATTTTTATTCAAACTCTCAATAGTAGTACTACTAAAAAAAATGGTAACACAAATCTTTACAGCTAGCTAGTTACGATTGTTTCGTTAACGTTGAACGCATTAAGTTGGCCACGCCCCCGATTCCATGGTTCTGACGTCATCTCAAAGCTCAATTACGTGATTAGAACAAAGGAAATGAAGGCTAATACAAACTTAACGATTTAATACAACGTTAACCACAGAATTGTAACTTTCTAATCGTAGTGGTTTACAATGTAGTACGACACTCGTGCTAATTCGTAAACACGAAATTTCTACATCCCATACAGTTTAAATTTCACTGCGCAACCTAAATAACCAAACACCCGTTCAATCTGGGCCTCAAGTCTGCTATTACAATAGTGTCAGAATAGTCGATCATTGATAGGTATAAAAATTGTTGATTTTGACAAGTTTGGTAATCTACTAATATAATGGCATCATTATGACTTTCTAATAATCTACCACTGACACTTCATTGAAAGTTTTT
The DNA here is from genome assembly GCA_029852875.1 of Mythimna loreyi. Classification (NCBI taxonomy): domain Eukaryota; kingdom Metazoa; phylum Arthropoda; class Insecta; order Lepidoptera; family Noctuidae; genus Mythimna; species Mythimna loreyi. Next base: position 15,480,298 of record CM056780.1, on the reverse strand, counting down.
TTTTTTAGAATGGTAATCTCGTACATAATAACAAATTAATATTTGACATATGCAGTAAATTAATAAAATTTTGCCCATTCACTGGTATGCAATGTTATTCTTCTGTAGGAATCTATTGTGTGACAGAGAAGTGCAACGCACGCCCAATTTGCGCTCCTGATTCCGTGTCGCTCGTAATGCAACGTGAGCGAAGTGCTTAGGGTGTAATTCCTGTGCCCTAGGGTATATTTAGCAGCTCAATCTTAATAATCATGCGCCTAGCCCGTTCCTTGCTAAGTGGAGTTGGTGGTCTAGCTAGCGGTAGGATGCCTGCAATTTGGAGACGTGGAGTGACAACCGACTTTGGTTTTTATTCAGATAAAAGTTAACAGAAGGCCCAGTCCTTGATGAGTTTTATTCTGAAAAATATTTACTTGCTCTAGCTAGGCTTTTGAGCCTAGCCAGCGGGAGGGGTTAATACGAAAACAACTAACCGACAAACAATTTTACCGAATTTCTAAATATATTAGGGTCGTTCTTTTTTCTAAAACTCTCCACTATTGTTTTTGTCTCAAAAACGTGTATTTTGACACTTTCAAAAGAATCAAAATACATGGGTACATCTTTAGACCCTGTTTGGCATGAATATAGAGGAATAAATCTGAAAATTCAGAATTTGTTATTACGTCACAAAAAAAAAATCGGTATAATCTTCCGATTCTCGATTCGAGAATTGATTTAATTACCTAAGTTACTCAGTACGGAACTCTCAGTGTTGCAAATCCGACAAATTACGTCATCTTCACAGTTTAATGTATATTATCTTATTTCTTTATCTTACCACTTCACTCCAGTATACTATCCGCAAAAGCATCAACATTATACACTGCCGTGCAAGCAAAATTACTAGCTTATTTGTTACTAACACATCGGAGGCTGTCGCAACGTAGTTAAACGGTAAACTGGTTAGTGCAAGGAATTGCACGCCAGTGTAATGTTGATTTTGTCTCTAGTGTATCGGGAGATTGTCTTCGCTAATAATTTTAGTTCAGCAATTTAGTGTAAGATGGTATTACAGGGCCCTACTCTGAATGAAAATTTTATGATAGGTTCATAATTTTATTAAATTTTCTAAACCTTATTTCCAATGGTACCAAATTCATCCACATCATCATTTCAGGAGAAAGACCCCCCAATCGTAGCCACAATGACACAAAATGAACAAAACAAAAATAAGTTCTGTTCACGAGATAAATCTTAGCTTATGAACTAAATTGGACTAACTTTAAAGAGCGAGTATCCTGCTCGAAGAACCAAAAGTTTTATGGATCCTCTCTAAGAACTTGATAATTAAAAGTTAAGCTATATTAAAATTTTAATGAAAAAATATTTAAAAAAAGTAACTATGACTTCATATATACGATACGCATGTGCAATATTAAGCTTTCTATTACCAGTCCATCTTCTAGTTAATGAACACGTACCAGCAGCTTGTAAGCAATATGAGCCACAATCGCGTGCGCAAAGTAGGTGATTACAACACAATGTCTCACTAAGACCAAGATATTGTGGGGAAGCAGCGGTAAAAATGCGGTCAAGAGGAAGACCGTGGTTTGAAACGAAACTTGTCATTTGAAGGAATAGTAGTTTTATGTTTATGTCAATAGTGTAAGAGAAGGTTTAGTAAAAGGGTTTGGAAAACTAAATATAAATAAATACAGGGCTGTGGTTTTTGGAGTCTTCAGTGGACTGGTTACTAAGAACTATGTTAAGGCTATGGTCCCTGACTGAACAATGTTATTAAGTTACTTTTTAAATATTTATTCATCACAGGACCCTGAGGTCCTGGACCTTTGATAGGCGTACGAGGGGTCGAAACTAACTCGCAGAGGCCCTTTTAGACGCTTTTAATGGAATATGGTACTAACCGGTGATTATCCCTGTACGCGCTATGCTAGTGCATCAAAGGACAAACCCCGGTTGATGAAAAACTATTGCGACATATAGATAACTAAGGTATAGGGCTATGGTTTTTGGTATCTTAAGTGAACTAGTTACTAAGAACTATGTAAAGGCCCTGCTTGAAACCCCTGCTTGAACAATGTTATTAAATTCAAATTAATATACCTAATGACGGCACATGCTTCACTGCGATCCCAACTGATGTTAAGCATTGATGCATGATACAAAATTTCGCAGAACGACAATCATCATGATTAAGGTAGCGTCATTGCATGACTTCTCCCGTTCTAAAGCGGAACGAGAGGGCATGGGACTTACTAAAGCCACACCTATGTTTCTCCAGTAACCTCAAGCGTTTTAGAACCACAAGTATCGTAAAAATAACAGCTGCGGTCTTAAAACGAAACGTCCTAGATAATCCTTTACATTTAGAATAATGGCTACCATGCCATTTTAAAGCTTAAGCTATAATTAACGAGCGTAAGAAATACGAATGTAAAATACCATACGTATTTTACATCTGTAATTAAAAACCCGACCTGTTTAATTATCCGTGGTTTAAAAATGCATGCTTTTATTTATTAAAACAAATATATATATATTAAAAACGCAGAACGAATGGCCGCAGGGGCCGAAAGGTTCTGGAGTAGCGACCGCGTACCGGAAGACGCAGCTTTGGAAGGCCTCCCACAAGGGTCATGATTGGTGGAAGTAAGTAATTGTTGAATGTAAGACGCACAGGACCGGTCTTTGTGACGGCGCTTGGGGGAGGCCTATGTCCAGCAGTGGACGTCTTTCGGCTGCAACTCAAGAACGGGTTCCCCTAACCAAACCAAATTTTCAGGGGTTATTCGGACTATTTAGTAGATGGTTTATGTGAAGTTTGCACAAAATCGGTTGAGCGGGTGGCGGGTGGCGGGAGCGAAGCCGCGGGCAAAAGCTAGTATTATAATAATTATTTACTTAAAGTTTTACACTGGGTGAAAAAAGGTATTTATAACACGACCACTGACGCTTTAAGGAAAATGTAATTACCTTACTAAAGCTTTGTGAAACAAGTATTACATGAGAACACTTACTCATTAATTTGTTTCTTTTTTCACTAATTTCTAGTAATACTATTTTACAGCGAAAATCATCGAAGGAAACGCCCCGGGCACAAGAAATTGCAGGGCGATTTCTGATCACCATTAGAGTGGACTTGCGGACGACGACTTATGGGCTCGCCGTCAAGTTGTCCTGTGACCAATCCTGAGAGACACAACGGCGCGTCCGTCATACATTTTATATGGAAACTACCTACATTCTTATGTCCGGGCCACACTTACGAGAAATGCCGAGAATTATTGCGAATTTTAACGTTTGTTGTGGCCACGACTTAACGCGATAATTTGACAACGGCATCAACATTTGGCATAATGTTTGGCGTTAGCCAATAACTCAAGTAAATATAAAGTTTAGCTACTGAGTTTAGCGCGTTAAAATTATCGTGATAGTATCGCGTTAGTGGGCATTGACGTTAGACGTTAGTGTGGCCCGCAGCATTAGCACTACACTTGATCTACTTGAGCCCCGGGTGTCCTTAGAGTGTAAGTTCTAAGAATGTAGCTAAAATGTATGGAAATGTTAAACGCACACTATGTAGACAAGCATATTATAAGTTAGAGGATTATATACAAGATAAAAATGCTTGGCTCATTGCTGGTCCAGCTCCACTACCACTAGTACCTACGAATTGATTGTTATTATTATTATTTTTTTTTATCTTAAATTTTGACATTATTATAGTGTTGTATAATGTAGAAGCATTTTTTTTTCTCAATGTTTGTAAATGTGAGTACCATGGAGTAATTTATAGTTTAAAGTTAATATTTTACTTGTTTGACGTAAATGACCATGGCAGTAGAGAGTTTGTCATGCTCACTCAAATGTCTCGCTGATGGTGGCGCGTGTGTTGGATCATTCGGTTCCCTTCATAATGGTTGAGCTGAGTGGTGCTGATATACGCGTCATGTCCGTGAACGGGCGCTGTCAGTTGGGACTGGTCATCTCTTAGCTACCAGTGGTTTATTTTAATTTGTTTAGATCATGTACTTTTTTATCATTTTAGTTGCATTGTTCTCACATCATAGTAGCGACAAAAATATGTAACCAATATATCTGTAAAACACAACATGATTAAAAAGAGTGTCCATGGAGTTTCTTGCACATTCTTCTCCATTAAGACCTACTTTTTGGAATGTGCAATTAGCGTCATTTTTTCCTGACAGACCGACTTTATGACATTTCAAAAGTGCCTGTAAAGGTTTATTTGAAATAAATGCTTTGAATTTTGAATTTTGAATTTTGAAAATGGGCGCGCAGCGGCGTGTAGCGGACGTCCGCGCAATGTAGTTATTAGTACCGAATTTCTGTGGACATTGTCTATACGCACTAATCAGATGGGGCTGCGTCAGCGACCACTTCTGCAGGCAACTGGAACGAAAACTAATTATAGGCGTAACGCATATTTTCAGAGAGCTAGTAGTAGTTTTAACAGAATTCCTTGTCAACCCAACATTGACCCTTTTTGCACTACTTAATGCGAGCACAGTAAGGAAACGTTTAACAAAGTCATTCTTTGCATAAAAAGAACCTACCAGACATGCTTTTGATTCTATGTATTATTTATTTTGCCAGCTTGGGTCTACACTGGAAAAAAACAATCTTGGTAGGTATCTATGCCTCCTGGGCCAAGGGTTGATGCGAAAATGTAACACCAGGGCCTGAAAATAAGGCAAGGAAGAATGGGGTAGGTTTTTTAGTCAGTAAGAGTCTGTCACTGTTTCCCGCTCTGCCCAAGGGCGGGATTCGTCATTCAATGATTTTTACCTACCGTAAAAAGCAAGTATACATCTGTGGAAGCTTTTAAAGCAACTCAAGGAAGGAATGGGTAGGTTTTTTAGTCAGTAAGAATCTGTCACTGTTTCCCGCTCCGCCCAAGGGCGGGATTCGTCATTCAATGATTTTTACCTACCGTAAAAAGCAAGTATACATCTGTGGAAGCTTTTAAAGCAACTCAAGGAAGGAATGGGTAGGTTTTTTAGTCAGTAAGAATCTGTCACTGTTTCCCGCTCCGCCCAAGGGCGGGATTCGTCATTCAATGATTTTTACCTACCGTAAAAAGCAGGTATACATCTTTGGAAGCTTTTAAAGCAACTTAATCTTGTATTAGTGTATTTATAATAATACTAGCTTTTGCCCGCGGCTTCGCTCCCGGCAATAGATTATTTTACTCTACTCCACTCTACCCTACTCTACCCTATTTTTGTTTTTCATAAGAACCTTCTCCTGACAATAACAAACACAACAAAAAAAGAATCAGCAAAATTGGTCCAGGCGTTGTTGAGTTATGCGCTTACCAACACATTTTGCGATTTTTTTTTTATATATAAGATTAGTCTGTAAACTTTCTTATAATTGTAAAAATAAAATAAAAAAATACAGTTTGCTAACAAAATATCCCTCTAAAACTTTTTAAACGACATTAAAGAATAAGTACCATAATTCCCATACTTTAAACTTTCATAGATCGTCTATCCGAGCGCGAGGCATTACTTTAGCGAAGACCTACAAACTTAGTAAGCAGAGCCACTTTAACTCGTCCGCTACAGTACTCAAATAAAATACGACTCGATATTTCTGAGAATAAGCTGAAAATCTTTTTGATAATGTCTGTGCATCTATTTTAGATAAATCTTTTACGACTGTGGAATTTTAATCGTCTGATTCAGTTCTTAATGGCTTTAAATGGTGCTCCACTGTTATAACTGGATGAAGTTGGAAAAACGTCTGGAATATTAAGTGTCTAACTGATAACGCTTGGAGGTAGTGAGCGACTGAAATACGATTTGAAGATGAAGTTGAAACAGAAGGCGTATGTTCGGCTAATCTTGACTGGCCTGTTAGTCTAGTAGTTAGTGAGCCTAACTGCTACGCTGGAGGTCGTGGGTTTTTTTTTATGGTAAGTCAAAATCATTCAATAACGAATCCCGCTCTTGGGCGGAGCGGGAAACATTGTCAGACTCTTAATGACTAAACAACCTATCCCATTCCTACGTTGCCATATATACCAGGGCCAGAGCCTTCCCTTCAGACGCGAACCCTTTTTTTTTTTTATGGTAGGTAAAAATCATCCAATGACGAGCCCTCGATTCCCACCCAAGACAAATGTTTGTGTGATGAGCACTATCATTTGTTCTATGTCTGGGTGTAATTTATCTATAATATGTATTTAGAAATATATAAATATGTTTATCAGTTCACCAAAACATTATGTTTAGTGCCAAAGCTACGCTCTTGTAAACGTCTCTTGAGAATGATCATTTAAATACCAAAAAAATAAAATAACAAAAAAACTGGTTTTTGTTTATTTTTAGGGTTTCATATCACAAAAGTAAAAAACGCAACCCTTATAGGACAGTGCTTCACGTCTGTCTGACAAGATCCTTTATCTAGAGAACTTGTGAACGTAACGATTTGAAATTTAAATCATATATTTAGAACTGCGTTTCCTGGAAGCTGTGAAAAAATGACACTTCTAAGTTAAGAAAGAAAAAATTATGGTAATTTTTGTCGCAAAACAAAATGTATTTTTTAAGATACAAAAAATCAAAATTCATAGAGTATTTTGCGCTGACCCAGAATCCTGAAATTTTGCATAAAGCAAGGTCTTACAGCACACACAGATATAGGAATAAATCTGAACAGTAAATTTGTTGTTAAGTCACAAAAAAAACCCTATTTTGCGACTTCGAAAAATCTTCGAGACTCAATTCGGGAATTAAATTTAAGGTTCCGTAAAATACATACTTAGGTATGTATTTTACGGAACCCTCAGTACGCGATTCCGACTCGCACTTGCCAAGTTTTTTTATCTTCCACGGCTCTTTGTGAGTTGAGTTACGACAAAGTTTATTAAACTGTGAACGCGCTAACAGACCCACTTCATTAATACTTTCAAAAGGAGAGCGTATTTATAAGACACTAGCATCTGCCAGCGGATTCGCCCGCAAAACTGAAATTTATTTATTACAGATCAGATCGAGAATTTAAAAATCTTCTGGTTTAAACCGTAAAAAACGACCAAAGTCAACTAAAAGTCAAAATCAAGATTATTTCACACTAGTGGCCCGCCCCAGCTTCGCACGAGTACTGATGTTGAATATATTATGCGTGTATTATACACATAAACCTTCCTCTTGAATCACTCTATCTATTTAAGAAACCGCACCAAAACCCGTTGCAATCTTTTAAAGATCTAAGCATAAATAGGGACAGTGGTAAGCAACTTGGTTTTATACTATGTAATGATGATAGGCCTACATAGACACTTATAAAACGTCAGAAACTAATGCACGGTTCCAAATTGCAACTAACTCTAATAACTAACAAATGACTGACGGGACGAACAGTATAACGTATTTTCTTACGTAATATGTAATTAATGGTAACCCATCCACAGACAAACCTCAGCAAGCGTTGCTTAACCGTGTACATCGACCCGTGCGACTGTTATTATTTTGCTACGGAAACAAGATACATAATCGGTTTATGGGAAACAGGCTACGCTTCGTAGCAAGCGTAGCACTGACGTCATCTCGTAGCACGTAGCCGCGTAGCGACCGGAATATGAGATTTTTTGTTATCTATGTGGTTTTTTAATCTTTCTAACATTATGGATGATTGTAAATAATGTTTCAACAGCTAAAATAATTTAACCTTTCGACTTTAGTAAATACAGACATTATCAAATAACAATAGGTGCTGGCGTTCACGGGAGTCTCAAAAGTTTAAATGAGACTGCCTAGTCTAGTAGCCAAAGGTATTTTTTTTTTAAATCATTTAAAATCTTCTCCCTTTCGAAGTCGGATCGTGAGGGTGTGTCAGACTTTTACTGACTAAAGCTCAAGATGTTCTTTTGTTGCCCTTTTTTTTCCTTTCAGAAGCCTACCCATGGCCATGATTAAATTTCGGTAGCACTGTACCTACTGCAAACCAGAGCGCCTCACCATCAACAATTGCCTCACTGTGTGATTGCAGTCAAGCACTATATTACATCAATTAAAAAAATATGTTTTTTAAATGTACATTCCACAACTTATCACACAACGTCGTCAAGTCCCAAGCTAAGCAGAGCTAACTGATAAACATACTTATATATTTCTAAATACATACATAATATAAATAAATATCACCTAAACACAAAACAAATGATTGAGCTCATCACACAAACAATTGTCTTGTGTGGGAATCGAACACACGACCTCCAGCATAGCAGGCAGGGCCACTAACTACTAGACTGACAGGCCAGACAATAGTGACACCCGGGCGTTTCTTCCTCGTGAATCAGGATCACACTGTTCCCGCGCGCCTCAAGGAGTTGTCAGCAACTGAAGCCCAGCAGGGTCGAAGCCCTCTGGGGCCAAGGGTTGATGCGAAAGCGGAACATCGGGGCCCTGGAACTAAGGCAGGAAGGAACAGTGGGTCGTTTAGTCAGTAGAAGTCTGACACTGTCTCCCGCTCCGCCCAAGGGCAAGATTCGTTATTCGATGATTTTTCCCACCATAAAAAAAGCGGTTCGATGATTTTTTCCACCATAATAAAGACTATAGCAGTCAGGGCCACTAACCATTAGACCAACCGGCAAGCCAAAATCAACCTTATGTGTACCTTATGTGTCAAACAAAAATCTCGTTCAAACCCCAACATTGTTGCTAACCCCACAATGTCCTAATGTTAGGTTGTTTACACGCTCTATATCCATTAGGTGGGATAGCAGTCAAGCACTAGATTACATCAATAAAAAAAAAAAATATATATATATATTCCAAAACTATCACACCACGTCGTCCAGTCCCAAGCTAAGCAGAGCTTGTGTTAAGGGTACTAGACGACTGATAAACATTTTTATATATTTCGAAATACATAGATATTATAGATAAATTAAACCCAGCTACAGAACAAATGATTAAGGTCAACACACAAACATTTATCCTGGGTGAGAATCGAACACACGACCGCCGGCATAGCAGTCCGGGTCACTAGACAAACAGGCTAGTCAAAATCAACCTTAAGTGTCAAACAAAAATCTCGTTCAAACCCCAACATTGTTGCTAACTCTACAATGTACTAATCTAAGGTTGTTTACACGCTCTATATCCTAAAAGGCTACTTACACTACATACTTCGGCCATCTCAAGACACATTCTCAAAGCGCGTTACTACTTACTATCCGGCACGTAAGCTGAGACAAGGGCTATCAAACAGTTTAGTGGCGAACATTCCAGGCCCACTTAGTGGAAGTGTCCTTCAATATTTCATGTAATGACACCCAGCCTGTAAGACCGTGAACACACACACGTAGAATAGAATAAACTTAATTGTAAACCAAAATAGGTAGTAACGATTTCACAAAAAGTTTTTAAATTTTATGGGTACAATGACGGCTTTATAGCTAGAGCGATATCTATCAGACAACCTTAAGAGCGACCATTTTCATACAACCACTCTTACGTCATTGTGATATTATTACACATCTTCCTTCAAATATTTGGGATGTACAGATATCTTGTGGATGATTATCTAGGCTTCGACAGAAATCAAAACATAAATTTGTGTAAGAGTAATCCAGTAAAGACCTCTGAAAATCTGTTATTTTATGTGAACTTTAACTCTCCATAATGCACTGCTATATTAAAAATATAAAAAAGTACTTGTGTAGAGGGCTAGCGCATTTAGTCGAGATTTTAAATTATGCATCTTATCTAGATTCTAAATTATGATTCTAAATTATACATCTCGCTTGGTTAGTATGACCACAGCCTAAGAACTAAGCGGTCAGCTCTCTTCGTAAAATGTTAATCACATCTTAACGTTCCAAGTTTGGAAGTTATCTTGTTAAGTTAAGGTTAATGGCACATGTTCGTTGCTGATGAAAAGAAAGAAAGTGGAATGTTTGTTAGTTTCATCTACTTTGGTTAATAAATTAGAGACAAATACAATTGATTAAACACTGCGAGCGCCCGTATTCACTGCTGTTTATTTTTGTCTGGCGTAAATAAATAATTAAAAAATTAAATGTATTTATCATCAACTAACGATTTCTTTTTTGCAACTATTCGATAATATTTAAAAACCCACTAGTTTTCAAACCAAGAATGAACAGACTCAACTCTCAAACTCATTATAGACCTCGCATAAATAATTTTTCATAAGACGATCGAGACCAATGTAAAAAGAAATATATTACGTAATTTGGCTTTTCTATTTGAATAGAAAACTCAATCTAAAACTACTTACGGGTAGCGGTTTGGTTAAGCTCATATAAGGTCGAATATTTAAATACAGTTTCCGAAACATCAGGGGCGTTGAGAGATTTTAAATCTAACATCACAACGAATGGATTCAAAGCTATCTTTCTGAGAGAGTACAATGCGTAGAAATTACAAAAAATTGTCAAAATGAAATAAAAACATATAGATCGGAATATAAGCAAAATAATTATGGCACGCCACAGGGAGGTATCTTATCCCCACTACTTTTTCTAGTCTATATCAATGACATTCCAGATGCAATAGGCAAAGATTGCATTCTATTCGCTGATGACACGACAATAATAATTAAGAGTGACAATGACATAAAATTAAAAAATGAAATTATCCAAGCTCTAGATAACGCAATCGGTTGGCTACAGAAAAATAACCTTAAAATAAATATGACAAAAACAAATATAATACAATTTCAGACATACAGGGCTAACATAAATAAACTTGACATTCAATATAGAGATTCTAAACTGACCACAGTCGATAATTGTGTATTTTTAGGTATAACGGTTGATAAATATTGCAATTGGAAAACACACATTGATAAAATTCTGGCTAAAATTGATCGGTTCATATATGCCTTGAAAAGAATCAGACAAACAGCAAACTGCCAAACTGCGATGTTGGCTTACCATGGCTATGTATCATCCATATTGAGATATGGCATTGTGATATGGGGCAATTCGGTCGACTTTGATAGAGTCTTTAAAGCTCAAAAAAAATGTATCCGAGCAATTTATGGAGCTCATTTTCTAGATAGCTGTAGGCCACTATTCCAAAAACATAAAATTCTACCTTTGCCATGTTTATATATCTTCGAAATATGTATTTTTGTTAAAAGGAACTACAACTTATTTAAAACGAACACGGAAAGGCCAAATAGTCGATCACGCCATAAAGATAGACTTCAGCTGCCATCAATAAAACTAAGCTTATTTAAGAAAAATGTGTACTGCATGTCAATTATTATTTACAATCATCTACCAAATAGCTTGCAAGACTTACCACTGACATTGTTTAAAAAAAAACTTTTTAATCTATTAATACGAAAATGTTATTATACCATTAAGGACTATTTAGATGACAAGACAATAGATTCTGAAATTTGTAACTTAGACTAACAAATACATTGATAAAACTTATTTTGACATTTGCACGCCATGTTATGGCAGGATATGCTGAAACAAATTTATTGTAAGAACTTATGTACCATATTCTAGCAAATAAATGTTTGAATTGAATTGAATTGAAATCACATCTAAATAAATAGGATATAATAATAAATAATATATGTTAAACAAGACTATTTTCCTAATAATTTGAAATACATTTTTTTACATTTATTTACATTTTTTTTAAAATCAAACTTAATGTAATTTATTTTCAAAGTTATGTCTAACATAGACAAAAAAGCGACAATAAGGTAAAACCATTAGGTGTATTTTAATGAATCTTTCACAAACTAAAAAACATTTAATTACCAATCTTTTGATATACGGCTTTTATTAATATTGTGTTTAACAAATGAAAGACATATTATTCTTCGAAAAACCTCGATTCGTGGGGACCGACGCTAGCTCCTCTTTTGTTAGCTCAAGTTTGCTCGCGTTTTGTCATCATCAGCCTTATTAATGTTCCCACTGCTGGGACACAGGCCTCCTCTCTAGAAATGGGCCATAATCCACCACGCGGGCCCAAGGCGGATTGGTGGATGTCACATGTCTTTGAATTTTTTTTGAAAGTTCTAGAACATGCCGGTTTCCCCACGATGTTTTCCTTCACCGTTTTGATAGCAATGGTTATGAAATAAATTACACAAAGTAATGCGCCTGACTGGGTTTGAACCCGCGACCTACAACTCGTAAGTCGGGGCCTTTACCACTTGGCCACCACTGCTCGCTGTCTCCTTAACAAAACTAATCAATCTCTCCTATGTTTCAATTGAAGCCCGTTCATATTTACGTCACGCGTACACAAACTATGATGCATCGACCGCATCTATCATTTTACTCGATAAATCCTCATGAATATAGCCTCGCATTAATCGGTAACAAAAGCCGCATATATTAGGCTTTACTATAGCCTTGTGTTGAAATGAGAGATCAGATATTAAGCGCCATCTATGGTGTCACATAAGAACTAATCCTGCATCGCGTAATGAAACTTCTCCTCTTTGAATATTAGAACAGCCTGAAACTAAGTATCGGGCAATAGCCCATTAGACGTAAAACCTCTTTTTCTCTTTACTCTCTGTGCCGCATACCTCCGAAAAGTATTTCTGTAGCTCTCAGTGCCAGGATTTTGCTGACAAAAACCTATCTTTGTTCTTTTAGTTGCCGTTTGTATTCAAAAGCCACGGCGACTTTTTCGAATATACGCGCAGCCATAACAGCCATGGATTCAATAATTCTGACTTATTCTATGAAGCGAGATACTCCTCGCTCACCGTCCGCAAACCCGCGCTTTGTGATCGGAACTCGCCCTGCGACTCTTTACAGTCATGGCGCCTTCTGTGACAGCTGGGGAGGATTGTCTCTCCCTCCCAACCTCTTTCGTTGGCATTCCGACTTCGCAGAAGGTGACTGCAAGATAAATGATATCTATGTTCCTGATAAATTGGTCAGAAAACTTGTAAAACGTTTGCTACGTGATTTATAAGTGGTATAAACACACTTGGATCACATTTAACCTTTCGAATGCCGTAATTAGAGACAGAATAGAAAGATAATAGGTTGGCGAACGCCGGCGTTCGTGTAGGGCTCAAGAGTTACATACCTACCACACGATTTTTTTTTAAATTATATAAACCAAAACTTGACTGCGATCCCATCTGATGGTAAGCAGTGACGTAATAATTAACTAGTTACTATTAAGTCCTTTCGACTACCGTAATTACAGACACAATTAAAAGACAATACGTGTCCTCCTGGGGCTTAATGAACTGGTGTGGGGCAAAGTTTAAAATAAAAGTGATTCCAGTGATCGTTTTGATAATTTCCTTACCTTTTTCAACAGATTTAAAAGGCAACTTTATTTATTCTCGGCAAACGACCATTTTCAGGCAACTTTTTCTTTGCTCAGATCTTGACAAATATTTGAAGTTTTACTTAGAGCTGATTTAAAATAGGCCGTTCTAAGCCGGGCAGCTTGTTATAATATTATTTTTTCTTCCCCAAAAGTTACACAAAATAAAAAAAAAACCATATCGGATATAAGCTTCACACTTAGTCACACCACTTTTTGTTTAAATAAACAGTGAGATACGAGGTCGAAATGACCCCGTATTAAAATACATAAATCATTCTATTTTATTTAAGCATTTTAGATATATTTATTTCTTTCCTAAAGTAAACCTAAAACTGAATTTACACACGGCAAAAAAGACACATGGAATTGAATATATTTTGCGGACCACTTATGAGGTGTTTTAGACCCCGTGCAGTTCTGAACATGTTAAGACTTCGGGCTTGAAGACGGCGAGCAATGGGTAGCTCGCCGTTTGGTCGTTCGGACCAAGCGTCAAAGTCATCTACGGCGCGCACTGTTCCCGCACGCCTCAAGGAAGTGTAGATGCCGAACCCTACTGGGACCCCGGTCCTGTTTTTGAAAGGAAGGTCCGACCCCGGTATGAGGGCTAAGAAGGAATGGGGTGGGTCGTTTAGTCCGTAAGACTCTGACACTGTTTCCCGGTCCACCAAAGGGCAGGATTCGTCGTAAGATAATTTTTCCTACTTACCGTAAAAAAAGACATTTGTATAGATGTTACGGGTAAAGCTAGAAGATGGAGTAAACCTAGGTTTACCCGGGTAAACTTAGTATTACCCAAGCTTCTTGGGTAAAGTCCGAATAAAAAGTAAAATCAATTTTAATTCGGGGTTTACCCATGCTCACCTAGGTCTACCCAACTCTGGCTGGGTAATGTTAGGTGTTGCGTTATTTTCGCACCCGTGGCGTAATTCTGGGGGGCCCGCGTTATCTGCCGACGCGGCCACACACGTCCCTTACTTAGTGACATAATGGCGACCGAGCAAAGTGCAAATATATCACCAGAAGAAAGCTTACGAGAGCTTGCAAATGAACAGTCGATTTCAGGAGGCTAGGGTTTTATTTTATGGTAGGTAAAAATCATCCAGTGACGAATCCCGCCTTTGTGTGGAGTGGGAAACAGTGTCACTCTTACTGACTAAAGAACCGACCCCATTCCTACGTTGCCATATATACCAAGTCCAGAGCCTTCCTTTCAGATGCGATCCCTTAGACCCAGTTGGCTTCGACCATTCTGCAGGGTCCCTACGATTTGCTGACAACTCCTTGAGGGGTGCGGGAACAGTGCGCGCCGTCGACGACTGGGCTTGGTCCGGACGGTTACCAGACGACTGGATGGCGAGCTACACATTGCTCCCCATCCACAAGCCCGTGCCTTCGGTGGCCGGAAATCGGGATCGGAATCTCGGCAGCGTCTCGGGCTCTCAGCGTGAGCGCCCAGTCAGCTTCCTTCTTTGCTAGCATTACTGCTTCGCAGAAGGAGCCGTCCGCCTGCCACTCCTCCTCGCTCCGGACTATGGCCTCGACCAAGGCCCGGCGCGAGAGATGGCCGCCGCCGATCGCCCCCACGGCGATATTTGGCCACGGCGGCAAAATTTTGCAATTCAAAATGTCACATCAGTTTATCTTGCTGAAATAATGGCTGGGTAATATTTTAAATTAATTCGTCTAATTAATTAGTGAAATGAAAATCTGGGTGCAATTTAAACATTTATTATTTAAAAAACATACAAAGGCGAACGTAATATTGCAAGCTACTGAAGAATGAACAGATAACGCGGGCCCCCCAGAATTACGCCACGGGTGCGAAAATAACGCAACACCTAACATTACCCAGCCAGAGTTGGGTAGACCTAGGTGAGCATGGGTAAACTCCGAATTAAAATTTATTTTACTTATTATTCGGACTTTACCCAAGAAGCTTGGGTAATACTAAGTTTACCTGGGTAAACCTAGGTTTACTCCAACTTCTAGCTTTACCCGTAACATAGACATTACCCAAGAGCAATAAACCCTGCTTACCTATATACTATATCTAAGGGTTTTTATAGTGTTAAAACGCCTCTAGGTTAAACATTTCAAGATGGACGTTGATAAATGGCTCGTTCATCAGGGGCTCCTTAGTTTTTGTACAACGAAATACGGTTACAAATATTTTTGGTTAACATTTGATGTTGATTGAATGTTGCTGGTATATTTTTTATTTATAATTGTTGTTTTTTGAGATCTCTTCTTAAATTCTTACCTTAGATAAGTTTTTTTATGGTGGGCAAAAATCATCCAATAACGCTCTTGGGCGAAGCATGAAACAGTGTCAGACTATTACTGACTAAACAACTTACCCC
This sequence comes from Mythimna loreyi, assembly GCA_029852875.1. Lineage (NCBI taxonomy): Eukaryota > Metazoa > Arthropoda > Insecta > Lepidoptera > Noctuidae > Mythimna > Mythimna loreyi. The sequence goes on along the minus strand of CM056780.1, from coordinate 15,464,601 downwards.
GTTCCTTCCTTGCCTTAATCCCAGAGCCCTGGCGTTACGCTTTTGCATCAACCCTTGGTTCTTGCTTCGACATCTCCTTGAGGCGTACGGGATTTGTGTATGGACTTTAAAAGAGACTTTGACCCCTGAGTTGGTTTCGGTGTTTCATCTCCGGGTAGTCGGCTAGGAAACACCTGCCTCATCTAGTTTCAATGGACGAAAAAAAAGACATGTAAAAGAGTTTGCGAAAACCGATTTACAAAATAAAAATAATTTATCATTACCAAGTAAAATACCTAACTGAGCAAGACTCGTGAAGAGGGACTCTGTGAACCGAGACCTCAATACTATAAAATTAATTTTCAAACTTTTCATCCGTATAAGTACTCGTCAAAAACATATCTGACCACTATTAGAGGACCCTAACCACTAATGAGACCTCTAAGTGCCGATTGACGTCATATCAGGACCCAAATCAAACACAGATTACTAAAACATTCTCCAAATTAGTAACTAACCACACAACTCTAATTTCAACCTTATTGAATAAAGTTACAGTTGAATTTTCATTGATCTCATGTAATACGTTGGCTTAATTAATGTTAAGAGAAAATTGCACATTAATATTTTTTTACTATCAAGTGATCAGGAGGAAAATTAAAGAGACTTAGGGACCAAGGAACAAGTTCTCGAGATTTTTTTTTTATGGTAGATAAAAATCATCCAATTACGAATTCCGCACTTGGGCGGTGCGCGAATTAGTGTGAAACTCTTTCTGACTAAACAATCTACCTCGATTCTTCCTTGCATTGATCCCAGGGCCCTGTTATACAAAGTTTTTCTTTATTGTTTTGAGAGCATTTGTGATGAAATAAATTATACAGAATGATGCGCCTGGGTGGGTTTGAACCCGTAAGCCGGGGTTACCACTCGGCCACCAATGTTCTCGAATACTTTTATTATGTATTTTTACATTCATATCCTAAAATTAACCGACTTGAAAAATAATCCAATTCTTTTTTTCCATTTAATCCTGCTTAAGGCGAGTTTCTGACTTTATCAAACCCTATTTTAATATTACATTAAGAATACTCAACTTCAAATCAAAAATCGGGAGTTAATCCTTTAAAAGCATATTTGTTAAACCAACCCACAAGTTAATACGAACTATTTTTATATAGCTAACTATATAAAAATTATACCTAAGAATAATATGAGATTATCCTAGATGAAAAGGTGGTCTTATCGTCCAGGGTATGTCCAGGTCACCGATGTTTGAAAACGGTCGAACATACGGTAGAAATGTGCCCCGCTTGGGCAGAGCGCGCGCCTCAAGGAGTTTTCAACAAGCTGTAGGGGCCCTGCAGGGTCAAAGCCTACTGGGGCAAAGATTTCCTTCTGAGAGGAAATCTCGACCCTGGTATGAAAGACAAGGAACGAACAGGAGTGGGTTTTTAGCCAGTACCTACATCGTCATCGTCACACGTCATGTGGGATACAGGCCTCCTCTCTAAAAGAGGGAATGGGCCGTACTCAACCTCGCGAGCTCAATGCGAGTTGGTAGATGTCAAATGTCTTCGAATTTTTGGTTCTAGGACATGCTGGTTTCCTCACGATGTTTTCCTTCACCGTTTTGAGAGTAGTGGTGATGAAATAAATTACAATAAGTAACACGCCTGCCTGGGTTTTGAACCCGCGACTTACAGCTCGTAAGTCCTTTACCACTCGGCCACTATTGCTTTAGTAGCCAGTACAAATCTAACACTATCTCCCGTCCCTTGGCAAGAGATGTCATTGGATGATTATCTACATAATAGTATCTTTATATGCAAATATATTTAATATGAATAAACATAAAATATTGACACAATATGTACAAAAAGGAAATTATAACCCTGTCCGAGTGACGGGCGGTCAATATAACCCCGTCTATCAGCTGATTATGGGCCTGTTCAGGCCTGTCAGCTGCCAAGCCCAGTAAAAAGGGTTTGAGTGTAGGAGTTAAAAATATCCTTATCCTCGTGTGTTGTTCGATACTTTTGTGACAGGTTGTATTTTTAGAATTTATTGAGGATCTTTAGGATAGAAAACTGTCTCCATTATTTTTTTTTTGAAATTGTTACGTAACTATCCTGTTAAGAAAAGACGCGAGTTTTTTTTTTTAAATTGACTATAGATTTGCGCTTGACCGCTATCTCACCTGATGGAAAGCGACGATGCAGTCGACGATTTTACCCGCGTCTTTGGTGGCTGCTCCTCTCCTATTATTCATGGGGTTTCAAAGGGGCGAAGCTGGCACTATTAGTACAGAGACAATGAAATTTAATAGCGATAGACCATATTAATTTAGGTGTCTTCAAGGCTACAATGAATAGGCTCTTAATAAACTAGTGCGCCTTACCATCAACGATTGTATCACTGCTTACCATTAGGTGGGATCGCAGTCAAGCACTAGTTTATTGCATTAAAAAAAAAACTATCTAAGAGCGCCTTGAAATTAGCCGCAACGTGACAAATGACACGCGGCCGCAGCGAAGGTGTAACACGGCAATCGCACATTTTTATTTATATAGATAGAACTGGCTTTTGCCCGCGGCTTCACTCCCGGCAACAGAAAAATGTGATAAATGAAGAACCGCTCGACCGATTTTGTGCAAACTTCACATAAACCATCTACTAAACAGTCCTAAACATTTGGTTTAGATAGATGAGTCCTGTGTGAGACTGTTTTCTTAAGGTGGGACTTCCTCGCTCACAAATCGACAACGTCGTGCATGGTTTAAAAGCTTGTTGCATCATTTAACGCAGTCCAAAGTAATAAACTGTAGGCATTCGGTAGGTAATTCTACGATTTACTCGAATGTTTCACAAAACTTGTTCCAAGAAATACGTGTTTTTATTAAACCCTTAAAATAAAAATAAAAAATTATATCGTTTAGAATCTCCATTACATGCGCAAGGTTTTTATAGAAGTTATTTTTAATATAGAAGTACATCATGGAGATTCAAAGTTCACGTAAATTAGCAGTTTTTTTTCTTTACTGAATTACTCTTACACAAATTTATGTTTTGATTTCTAATAAATAAAATAGAAGCCTAGATAATATCCCCAAGATATCTGTGTATCAAAAATATCTGAAGAAAGTTGTGTAATAACATCACAATCACGTAAGAGCGGTTGTATGAAAATGTACGTCGGGTTGGCCGCTTTTAATGCCATGTGCATTTTCTACCAGTCGACCTTGGGGTGGTGCAGAAACAAAACACGGTAGGTGCAACGTTATACTGTTCGTCCCGCCAGTCATTTGTTGATTATTAGTGTTAGTTTCAATCTTGGTTGTATGAAAATGTACGTCGAGTTGGCCGCTCTTAATGTTAGCGGTTTCCAAACAAATGTTACACGATAAACCCTATGAATAGGGTTATGAAAGTCGCATAGACAGTTGTTCCGTGCAAAATACACGTGCTGTTTCCAGTTAGACTAAAAGCCTGATTGATTGAACCTTTTGGCAAATTGACTTCAGGATTAACAGGAAAAAACTGTGTAGGAGTACGGACTACGCACCGAATGTTCCTTATAAAGATTACACAAATAAAATTCGACTCTAAATCAATTCTTGGAATGGTAATATAAACTACAGTACCTATAGATGGACAGGCAGACAATAAAGTGATACTAAAAAAAGATTTTAGAGATCTTTTTTTATGGTAGGTAAAAATCATCCTATGACGAATCTCGCCCTTGGGTGGAGCGCGTAACAGTGTTGGAGTCTTACTGACTAAACATTCGACCCCGTTCCTTCCTTGCCTTGATCCCAGGGCCCCGGTAATACGCTTTCGCAGCAACCCTTGGTCCCAGGAGTCTTCGACCCTGCTGGGCCTATACAGTTTGCTGACAACTTCTTGAGTGCACGCCGTCGACGGAGTTGGACTACGCACCGAATGTTCCTTATAAAGCTTACACAAGTAAAGTTCCACAAGTAAAGTTCCACTCTAAATCAATTCTTGGAATGGTAATATAAACTACAGTATAGATGGACAGGCAGACAACAAAGTGATCCTCAAAATAAAAAATCGGGTTTTTTATGGTAGGTAAAAATCATTCAATGACGAATCCTTTTCGAGATTCGTCATTGGATGAGATGACATGTCATGTCTCTGTCATGCGCCAATTCTTGAAACTAAGCGTATTTAGTCAAAAGCAGTTTCTATCTCGAACTATAATATTTTTAGTTCTTTAGTCGACAAAAAAACGGTAACCGTTTTTTTTAAGAGGTAGGTTTTTTAGTCTTTAAGAGTCTGACACTGTTTCCTGCACCGCCTAAGGGCGGGATTAGTCATTGGATGATTTTTACCTACCATAAAAAAAGTACATAATGGTTTTGGGACTCATTATTGTACGTTAAGGAGTGAAATTTTCTGCCGAAGAGTGTGTTTCCTAATGGCTACAACTACAACCTAGGGAGAGGGTCTAGTCATGAGTGAAAAGGTTACTTCTAAGCAAGCATGGTCCATTGTCGACTACATCGTTGCTTACCATCAGGTGAGATAATGATCAAACGCGAGTCTTTCAATAAGAAAAACAAATCCATCAATATCATCAACATCATTTCAGCTGAAAGACGTCTCCTGTTGGACATAGACCTCACCCAAGCGCCGCCACTAAGACCGGTCCTGTGAGTCTTGCATCGATCGGATCCTAGCAACCCTGACCAAGTCATCGTTCCACCTTGTGGAAGACCTTCCAATACTGCGTCTTCCGGTTCGCGGTCGCCACTCCAGAAACGTTCGGCACCAGCGGCCATCTGTTCTGCATGCAATGTGTCCTGCCCATTGCCACTTAAGTTTCGCGATTCTTTTCGAAGAATGAAGATATCAAGTAGGCAAAAATTTCCGTTAAATAAGTATCAAATAATAACACACATTCTTTCCTACATTTCACTTTTACCGAAAAACTCTCTCCATATTACGATATGGTCGGTGTTCGAGCAGAAATTGGACGTAAAAAAACTATTTATTGTTGAATAAATCTGGCAAAGTTTGAGTAACATCGACGCGGGGGGCGTGAGAATGGAGTCTGAGTTCCTTTACCGACCGTAAATTGTTTCACGTTTCTTCATATACTTAGAGAGAGTTTTATTATATAAGTTTGTGGGAACAGTTTTGGAAATAATGAATTTATTTCCAAAAGTTGTTTTTTTTTTTGCAAAAGATAATTTTTTTTTGCAAAAAAAAATCTTGTTTGGATAGGTGAGCGTGTTCTTGAGTTATAAAATAACAACAAAAAGTGGCACTGATTTTTATATATACATATAGATACAGACAACCATACACAGTTTGTTGATCACCGATCAAGATTGCTTAAACTACAGTGATTAGTTTTATTGTATTTATTTTCAACAACTGCGTTTTCCTTTTAGACTGCTCCATAATTTTATCCCACAAATCAGGTGTGACTTAGATTACCAAGTACACGCCGGTACTAACACACAATGACCCTATATTTGACCCCATGTCTGACCCCAATGATGACGCAATAGAAAAGCGTTCAATTTAGCTTGGTGCATAGATCGCAGCTCGATTTCCGCACAGGAAGTGATAGGCGCACACGTGTAGGCTTCGCTCGCAGATCGGGTTAAAATCTCCATTTTCTCGATTTTCAGTACAGTTTTGTGAATATACGAGGAGATTTTTTTTCATAATCACCAGCACATTTGTGCTTAGGTTAGGTTAGGTTAGGCAAAGTCCAAGTCAAAATATTTTACCTCACCTCATAGGCCTACAAGAGCTCTTATAAAATGTCAGAAGCTAGTGCACGGTTCCAAATTGGTCGTTTCGTATGGAAAAAGTGCTGTGGTGGTTAACTAATAATAGCTCTAGCTTACTTATTACTTTCGTAGATCGTAGGTTCCAATCCAGGTAAGTGAGCGCATGGTTTTTTTTTATGTCGGAAATTGAGTTCTCCTGATTTGTCGCCCTTCGACTCTCGTAACTTAGGGCGGCTCTGACTAGCCAGCGCATGAGAATTACGACATCCTCATGCATCCACTCATCATCATCATCATCCTAGCGGTATTAGTCCCGGTTGCTAACCTTGGCTTTCACCTCGGTGCCCGGGGTCCGCTAAGCGCCCTATCCGTGGCAACATTCTTTCTTGTCTTGTCCATTGTATAGTGGCTATTTGTGGCCTTTACGGGAGCGACTGCCGTCTGACCTCCCAACCCTAAAAGGGAAAGCCAGCGCCAGAGCCTCATCTGCTGTTCGGCAGGTGCCCCAACTTGCAGGGGAGGTTGACTTGGGCCCCGAAGATCGTGCAGGGGCCCCATATGCACCCTTATAATAGCCTGAATATTAAACAGGGTATCATTGACATCGTAACACAAACGAATACCATGGATCCAGTACATCATTCTGGATCCCCTCTTTACTTAGATTTAAGGCAGAACTACATTGGCCACACGTGGGTCACGTACGTCCATCTGCTCGCGTCGGTCTTCATATATTTTATATAGCAACTACAATCGTAGAGCTACATTAGATGCACGCCACACGACACGAATCTGCGTACAAATAAGGCGTATCCCACGTGTGCATCGGTCTAATATAGTTCTCTCTTTAGAAATGGTCTTTGTAGATTAAATTTAGAACAATTCAGACTAAAAAAATAATAATATAGCATTGCCATCCAACGAGGCAATACTGCCAGAGTTTCTGGGCACATTTTCCACTGACATCAATGTGGATGAATTTTTTGATGCCCTATGAATTGTTTCTTATCTGTTTGTAGTTGTACATATAATTATTTTTAGACAATATATATACCTGTATACAGTAATAGTAATGTAAATAGATATAATAATAATAATAAAGTTTATTTCCAAAAGAGTTACAGAAATGTATACAAGAGGAAGTAACTAATGGGTAGATTTATTCTAGGCATTACTGTGTGTTGCAAAATTACTGTACAAATGTGATTCATGAATTAAAAGCATATGCTTTGAAAAAAAAACAATGAACAATTCAATGAAAATACGAACTCCTCATCCCTATTGGAAAGGACAAAACATAAATGAATGTACAAAGGCATTCGGCGCAAATAACATATTTCATTTTCCATCAACAATGCCAACATTCCCATCTTTCTCACTACTGCCAACACAATGCCCAAATGCCGTACATTCTTCGTTTTATTTCTCCAATTAGGTCTGTGGCAGTAAACCCCGGGATACATTAGCCCTTTCGAATGAAGTTGACGTCATAAAGTTGTTATTGACCATTCGCGTGAGTGTTGACCACATTAGAGAATTGTCAGACGTGTCAAGTGTTAACGCTGCGTAACGCGGTTTAGTGGTCTTCAGATCAGAGGGACTAGTGTGAGTTTGTTTTACGCTAACGCAATCGACTCGTTTATGACGTTCGGCGTTTTTTTTTTTATGGTAGATAAAAATCATTCAATGACGAATCCGGATGGAGCAGGAAACAGTGTCAGACTCTAACTGATTAAACAACCTACCCTGTTCCTACCTCGCCATCTATACCAGGGCTAGAGCCTTCCTACCTTGGCCCCAACTGGCTTCGTCCCTTTTTCAGGGTCTCTACGGTTTGCTGACAACTCCTTGAGGCGCGCGGGAATAGTGCGCATGACGTTCGGCATTGCGATTGGCCTGCTTCAAGCTCTTTAACCAATTAAAGAGCCAAACGCGCTAACCATTTCGATTACGTTAACGTTAAAATAACTGACACTCAGCACTCTTACTAGCGACCTTAGTTTTACACGGGTGTTAAAAAAGATTTAAAAAATTGGTTGCCTGTAAAGTCGGTATACGGGCGAAAGTTTTACGTGACAACGACTTTGAGTGGTAAAATAATTTTAATGTGAATATTCATTCGTATAGTAGGAAGAAGGATGAAATAATAGTCTCTTTCGCTCTTAGGCGGGCTAACTGTGCTCGAGTGGAAGGGACGCGTGCCTTTCACTTTTTATATCTGTCTCTCTCGCTCTTAGGCGGGCTAACCATGCCCGAGTGGAAGGGACGCGTGCCTCTCACTCGCTCTCATTGTGAGCGCATAACGTGAGCGGAGCGTAACGCAGTTTCTTGAAGTGTCACCCGGCAAACCAATTTATAAGACGTTGTCACGTCAAAATTGACAACTTAACATATACAAATTTTAGCACTCGCAAAACACAAGATCTAGTTTTAAAAAGATGACAATTTGTATGTGTATGTTCCTTGTCCTTCTCCCCGCTCAACATGCTGAACGAATTTCGATGACATTTGACACAAGGATTGACCAAAGCCTAATACAAAACTATTTGGGATACTTTTTATCACAAGAGTGTATTTCCCTGAGATATAATTCTACTTTCCTGAGAAACTGCTATCTTCTGCTAGCAGCTGGCAGTCAAAAACATTTCACCTGGTTTACAAAACACTTCTATTCCAACAGAATTGTCTTACAGCAAATTTATGACAAAACAATCGGATATATAGAGATACACACATGGTGTTACTGAGCTCTTCAATTTTCAAATTCAGTTCCATAATGCAACGCAGTGTCGATCTTCATTTAAGAGCTAGGTATGCAATATATTGTAGCTATAATAGGAATATATGTCACATAAGTATTTTGAGCAGTGGTGGCCGAGTGGTAACTACCTCGACTTACGAGTTGAAGGTTGCGGGTTCAAAACCAGCCAGGTGCATTACTTTGTGTAATTTATTCCATCACCTCTGCTCTCAAAAAGGTGAAGAAAAACATCGTGAGGAAAATTCGAAGACATGTGACATCCACCAAACCGCACTGGGCCCGCGTGGTGGATTACGGCCCATTCCCTCTCCTAGAGAGGAGGCCTGTGTCGCAGCAATGGGAACATTAAAAGGCTGATAATGATGAAGTATTTGCACACCCAATAATCACCAAATAATAAAGAAATCTTTTCATAACATATTAAGAAGATAAACAGTAGTTACTTCCAACTATGGCTGTATTTTTTAACAAAAGTTAAAGTCACGTTCACGCCAGTCTGTCTGTACTACCCCTAAGGGTAAAGGTGAGTGGACAAAGGCATTTCTCGTTTATCTGCACTTGACTACGCGACTTTATTGTAAGAGTTTTCTGTGAAACGCGACTCTCCAAGGTAAGTTAAATTACCAGTTCAATATGGTTATTTTTGCACCTTTGTAGCGGACACTGTTGAACTAATTTTATTCTTTTTTTATTCAATTTTTCCTAGAGTTCACTTAGTTATGATATTGTTCCAAGTGATTTTAGAGTGTTCAATTCTTGATATTTGATTTTGACTTTAGGTCTATAAGAGAAACGATTGTCTAAATGCAAAAAATTTAAATGAATAGTATTCACTTTAACCTTTTGGGGCTCAGGAGTTTAAATATCGTTTACGAGGACTAATCTACACTAATATAATAAAGAGGTAAAGTTTGTTTTTTTGTTTGTAAGAGGTAATCTTTGGAACTACTGGTCAGATTGGAAAAATTTAAGCAACAATAGAAAGCTGCTTTACTCCTGAGTGACATAGGCTATATTTTATGTACGCGGGCGAAGCCGCGGACAAAAGCTAGTGAAATATAACTTTGTAATGGTTACCTTAGTAACATTTATCTAAAAATCAGATATGTAAAGTACGTAACATTCATTTATGTTTTGTGAAGCTTTATAAGTTTCGGACAGAAGTTTTGGTCCATAGAAAGTGTCTGTCACTTATGATACTTTTTTTTACTATCTAGTCCCGCCCTTGGGCAGAGCGGGAAACAGTGTCAGACTCTTACTGACTAAATAACCTACCCCATTTCTACGTTGAGAGTGTGCCACTGTTTCCCGCTCCGCTCAAGGGCGGGATTCGTCATTGAATGATTTTTACCTAACATAAAAATAAAAACAAATGCTTACAAGTGTGTTCGGAACACATTACATGCAAAACAGTTGAAACGCGAGTTATTACAACTAACAATACACGTTACACTCGCACGCCACGTTGTTTGATACACGCCAACTTTTGTTTTGCTAAGTTAAAGAGCTGAAAGAGGAATGTCAGAAGTATCAGTCTCACTGACGTTTAATCTGACAATTAATCATCATTACATAATATAAAACAAAGTTGCTTCGACCCTATGTATGCTTAGACCTTTAAAAGTACGCAATGGATTTTGATGCGGTTTTTTGTGATTCAAGAGGAATGTTTATGTGTATAAAATATGCATATATATATTCAATATCAGTACCCGTACGAAGCTGGGGCGGGTCGTTAGTCTACTCTAATACAATAAAGAGGTAAAGTTTGTTTTTTGTTTTTTTGTTTGTAGGAGGTAATCTCTGGAACTACTGGTCCGATTGGAAAGATTTTAGCAACAATAAAAAGCCGCTTTACTCCTGAGTGACATAGGGTATATTCCATGTACGCGGGCGAAGCCGCTGACAAAAGCTAGTATATATATTATATTTCACAACTATTAATTATATCACTCAACGTGGTCTAGTCCCAAGTTAGACAGACTGATTGTATTTCGGGCTGGTATCCACAACTACTAGACTAACAGGCCAATCAAGTTTGATGCTCCGGAGTTATCCCTGGTAAAGCTGCGAGTGGCAGTATTAAGACTGAACGCTAAAAATACCGCTTCAGGACCAGTCTGCTCTCCTGGGGTGACTTGATCTTCTGCATTCGTTTCTGTTACTTAACCCTTTTAAGTTTTAAAACTGTGATATGTGCGAACATGTCCGAACCAGCCTGAACATAATTCCACCTTTGAACGTGAAAATATGAACGTGATTTTATGTTTCTTTAGTTCAAACTGCTTTTGTTGAGTGAGTTGTGTTTCCATGACTTTCATGTGGTTTGATAATTTGGTTAAGTCCAGCTCCCATAGTCAAGTTACGATCGAATCCTTAATGTCGAACGCTTTGAGTCGGCCACGCCCGCAATTCCTTTGTTCTGACGTCATCTCAACGCTCAGTCACGTGGTCAGAACAAAGAAATGGAACGCGTGGCCGCCAAGCGTTCGACGTTTACTAAACAGCCTTAACTTGGCTAGGGGACGGAAACCAAATATTATGAAGTGATTGCGCTTCTGGCCCGGTTTTGCTAATTTTGATCTTTTTTAAACATTTGAGAAACCACAAATGTAAAAAAGAACTCAATAAAAAAATATTTTTATGGAAATTTTTTGACCACCGGGCAAAAATAAAAAATATAAACATGATAATATAAATTAGTTGACTAAATTAAAAAATCGTGAATCTGACCCTGACTTACGATTTCAAACAAGATTACGTCATAGAAATATTTGAAAGTTGCAAAAAAATAAAGTTTAAGTTTTTTTGGCCAAGTTTGACTATTCTTCGGGCTAAGACGACAACATTGGTTCTCCTGTGGATATCTTCATTCTTGATGCGATCACGTAAGTTTAAGTGAGTTTAAGCCAAAAGACTTAAAGTCAGAAGGCTTAAAGCCAAAAGGCTTACAGCGCAATGGCTTAAAGTCAACTAAAAAAAGTAAGTTAGAGTCAAGCCAGAAGGTTTAAAGTCACTAAGGTCACTTATTTAGGCCTCATCAGAAGATAAGGCCTATTGCAAGTGACCTTTTTCATTTTAGTGCCATATTTCATCACTAGCAATACGCACGAAACGCAAATGGATCTGAATAAAATTTAGTTACTCCCATCGATAACCACAGCACACTCGTACAGCTGAGCCAGTAGGCTTTCAGCTAGTGGCTTCACAAAGTAATAATACGACGAAGTTGAGTCTCGGAAATCCATTCAAACTCGAATACATTCACAAAGCGACTATTACGGACGCGGTAGGGATGTAGGATAGTAAACAATTCAACTGGTGATGTTGAATGAATAAACACAAATATTTATAGGCTTTGTCTGTTTTGAGGTGGGAATTCAACTCAAGGAGCTGTCAGCAAAGCCTTAGGCTTAAGGAGTTGTCAGCAAAATCGTAGGCTCAAGGAGTTGACAGCAAAGCCGTAGGGACTCTGCAAAAGGGTCAAGCCTGTTGGGACCCAGGGTCTTTTTCTGAAAGGAAGGCTTGGCCTTAGTGCGAAGGGCATACAACGAACGGGGTGGGCGTTTAGTCAATGAGAGTGTGACCCTGTTTCTCGCTCCGACCAAGAGCGGGATTCGTCATTGAATGACCTGTCGCCATTGCATCCATTCTGGGTTGATCCGATGTGTTAAGTCTCGGTCAACCTCGCCATCTCCTAGATATCATGTTAAGTCACTAAATTTAAATACTATAAAACAAAAACACATCATGTCCCATCTCTAAAACGCAGCATGTGTGCACAGGTTTGAGTACACAACGCCGGTATTGTGATCTCTTTGGACACAACAATGGACGTAGCGCAGCGCCATCCATCAACTGGTATTAGCGTAGTTAGTTCAGATATTGTTTAGAGGACGCTATAGACGTTTTTTTAGTCAATTACTACGCGCAGTATAGCCTATGAAAAATATTCCATGTCAATACATGACAGGACATTTTTCATAGGCTGTCCCAACCCTATGATGTTTTTGTTCCTTTTTTGAAAATAGGTTTGACGTACGAATTCTGTTGCATAAAATCTTCTATCAACGTAAAAAAATATGGTAATGGTTTTTTTATGGTGGGAAAAATCATGGAATGACGAATCCCCTTGGGCGGAGGGGGAGACAGTGTCAAACTTCTACTGACTTAACGACCCTCCGTTCCTTCTTATCTTAGTTTCAGGGCCCCGGTACTCCGCTTTCGCATCAACCCTTGGCCCCAGAACCGATATCTTTTTTTATGGTGGGCAAAAATCATCCAATGACAACTCCCGCTCTTGGGCGGAGCAGGAGATAGTGTCAGAAGACTCTTACTGACTTAATACACACTCCGTTCCTTCTTTGCTTTAGTTCTGGGGTCTCTGGTGTTCTTTTACACTAGCCATGGCTCGATGAGGTTTCGGCCCTGCTGGACCCCTACAGTTAGCTGACAACGCGCCGTCGACGTCTTGAGCTCGGTCCGAATTGTTACCGGACGTTAGGACAGCGAGCTACCCATTGCTCGCCGTCCGCAAGACCACTTCTACGATGGCTGGACAGTTAATTGGTTCTGGCCGAAGCTTTTCTTAACTCAGAGTATCCTTATAGTTCCGTAGAAACAACTAGGTAGGTATTAATTTTCGTAATTAAACAAAATAATGTAATTAATGGAGATCTTGGAGCGCCATCCATCAAATGGGATTAACGATATTAGTTCAGACATTGTTTATTTAACACTAAGCTACTAGCACTATGCACGTTTTATTTATCAAATAAATAACGCTGTTCGACACAGATTTTTTTAAAGGTTGAAAACAAACGAATGAACATTTTCTTTCGCAATTACATACTATATCATTAAGTACATAGTATAAAACAAAGTTGCTTACTGCTGTCCCTAGTATGTATGCTTAGATCTTTAAAAGTACGCAAGCGATATTGATGCGGTTATTTATAATAGATAGAAGTGATTCAAGAGGAAGGTTTATGTGTATAATACATCTGTGCCCGTGTGAAGCTGGGGCGGGTCGCTAGTTTATATATATAAGAGTGTTTGAATGTAGGTATATTTATGTATATATTTATTTTTGTATTTTTAAAATTGCACACTAGATCTTGTGCTGGACTAGCTTTTGCCCGCGGCTTCGTTCCCGCCACCCGCCAACCGCTCGACCGATTTTGTGCAAACTTCACATAAACCATCTACTAAATAGTCCAAACAAACCCTAAAAATTTGGTCTGGAAAGGTGAGCTCGTTCTTGAGTTATAAAGTGAGATCGAAAAATGCCACTTATTTTTAGTAGATTGATTGATTGATTGTGTATGATGTACTTCTTAGGCGAAAGGTGGCCGTGGCATTCCTGCAGGAGACTCGGTGGAAAGGCCGCAGGTCCCGGCTCATCGGGAATGGCTACAAGCTGATCTACACGGGTGCAGCCGGTGGGGAGAACGGGGTGGCCGTTGTACTCTCCGAGGAGTTTCAAGACGCAGTCCTGGAGGTGAAACGCTACAGTGATCGGCTTATGGTCGTAGGTGTGCTTATTGACGGGGTTGTAACCCACTTGATAAGTGCCTACGCACCTCAGGTCGGTTGCAGCGACACTGAAAAGGCTGCGTTCTGGGATCAACTCGGTGGGGTGCTTCGTGGCATCCCGTTGTCACAGGGAATCGTCTTGGGTGGTGATCTGAACGGTCATGTGGGTGACAGGTGCAAGGAGTTTGAGCATGTTCACGGTGGCTTTGGATACGGTAGCCGTAACGCGGAGGGGGAGAATATCCTCCAAACGTGTGCGGCTGCCGGCCTTGCCATCGTGAACACGTTCTTCAAAAAGAAACCCGAACACCTGATTACCTACAAGAGCGGGAGGTACGCTACCCAAATCGATTTCTTACTCACACGGAGGCACCATATCAGTAAGGTAGCCAACTGCAAGGTCATACCCGGCGAGAGTCTCACTGCACAACACCGTCTCCTTGTCATGGACTTGCGCGTCAAGCCTAGGATCAAGGTTGTTGAGCGCCGACAACGCCGAATACGGTGGTGGCGACTGAATGAAGCCACGTCCCAGTCGTTCGCGTCGGCCATCGGCGACAAGTGCGATGGCACCGATGGCGAACCTGTGCAAAGCCACTGGGACAGGATTCAGGTTGCCATCACCGAGGCGGCAAAGTCGGTGCTCGGCTTGTCCAGGGGCGGCCGCAAGTGTGACAAGGAGACTTGGTGGTGGGATGACACAGTCCAGAGGGAGATCAGAGAGAAGAAAGCTCTCTTCAAAACGTGGCAAGCTTCCAAATCTCCTGAAGACCGCGACGCATACAGAGCTGCAAAACGTGCCGCCAAGAGGGCCGTAGCCAGAGCCAGACGAGACCACTTACAGCCACTTTATGATAAGTTGGAATCGTCTGAGGGGCAGAAGCTCATATATAAGCTGGCACGTTCCAGGGTCAAAGCGGCACTGGATATCACTAAGTGCCGCTGTGTAAGAGACCCTGAGGGCAATCTGTTATGCGAGGACCTCGCGGTGAAGGAGAGATGGCGCTCGTACTTCCACGAGCTGCTGAACAAGCAGCACAAAGAGGTGCTGTCTCCGGTTCTCCCTCCAAATCAGGGACTTGTGCCCCTGGTTACGCCTGAAGAAGTGCATGTGGCTCTTCGCCGCATGAAGAACCGGAAAGCTGTCGGTGCCGATGGAGTCCCCATTGAAGCCTGGAAGGCGATGGGTCCTCGTGGTGTGGGCATCTTAACCCACCTATTTAACCGCATGCTCCTCACCGGAAAGATCCCGAGTCAATGGAGACTGAGTATTATCACTCCAGTCTTCAAAGGCAAGGGATCAGTGCAGGAGTGTGGCGACTACCGGGGGATTAAGGTTATGTCCCACACCATGAAGCTCTTCGAGCGGGTGATTGACTCTCGGATCCGACAGGAGTGCACCGTCTCGGGATGTCAATATGGGTTTCGACCAGGCCATGGTGCCATGGATCCCATCTTTGCCCTAAGGGTTACCATGGAGGGATACAGATCAAAGAATACGCCTCTGCACCTCTTGTTCCTTGACATGCAGAAGGCCTTCGACTGTGTCCCCCGTGATGTGATCTGGTGGGCGCTGAGATCCAAAGGAGTGCCCGAGACCTACGTTGACATCATCCGAGATATGTACCGAGACTCCGGTTCTGTGGTTCGGACCGCTGTTGGCGATACGAAACCCTTCCCCATCACCGTCGGAGTTCACCAGGGTTCTGTCCTTAGTCCGTTTCTGTTCAGCGTGGTGCTGGACGTGCTGTCCTTCAACATCAGGGACTTACATGAGCAGCCGCCATGGCTGCTCATGTATGCAGACGACATCGCGCTGGCGGACTCGGACAGTGGGCGCTTGGTTCGACGTGTGACAGCGTGGAAGGAATCGCTGGAAAACGGCGGTCTGAAAATTAATGCGGCGAAGACCGAGTACTTGGCCTGTAACACAACAAACGCTGCTCCTGTTCGCATTGGCGAAGACACAGTCGAGCGCACGGAACAGGTCAGGTACTTGGGATCGGTGCTCCACGAGTCCGGGGATGTTGATTGCGACGTCGAGTCACGTATCTCGGCGGCCTGGGCGAAATGGCGTGAGGTGGCGGGGGTTATCTGTGACCCCAAAATGCCGGTTAAGCTCAAAGGACAGGTCTATAAGACCATCATTAGGCCTGTCCTTTTGTATGGCAGTGAAGCGTGGCCTGTACTTGAGCGGCACAAGCAGAGCCTGCGTGTCACGGAAATGAACATGCTGCGCTGGATGTCGGGAGTTTCGCGGAAAGACCGCATTAAAAACTCCCGCATCCGGGGCAGCCTTCAGGTCCGTGACATAGCGGATAAACTGCAGGAGGGTCGCCTACGCTGGTATGGCCACGTATTACGAAAACCGGCAGACTACGTTGGTAACAGATGCCTCGCCATGCCGCCTCCGCCGGGACCCGGAAAACGAGGAAGGCCTAAGAGGCGTTGGATCGACGTCGTAAGGGACGATATGCGTGCCAATGGGCTTACGGCAAAGGACGCGAAAGACCGAGCGAAGTGGAGGCGTTTAAGTCGGAAAGCGGACCCCGGGCACCGAGGTGAAAGCCAAGGAAGCAACCGGGACTAACGCTGTGATGATGATGATGATTGATTGATTGTGTGATAGAGAGAGACTTCTATCACTCAACGGTTTACGGGAAGAAATTCATCTTTGAGTTAGGCTCACCTATATCACATAAACTCTGCACTCCACTTTTTATATGTTGTTTTGTATTCAATAAGATTTAAAGAGAAGGAATATTTTTTTGTATTAGCAGCTGCAACCAGTTTCACCTGCAAAAAGATCCAAAATATATTCCAAGTAAAAATACTCCCGAATAGGATAATATGTATGTATTTAGAAATATATAAGTATGTTTATCAGTTGTCTAGTACTCATAATACAAGCTCTGCTTAGCTTGGGACTAGACGATATTGGGTGACAGTTGTGGAATAAAAAAATAAGAAATAGAAAGTCCTGTGTGCTGTTTTCAAGATAATGGTCTACCTGTATGCCGCATGCTTCATGCAAATACGTTCAGCCGTTTGAACGTTCAGAAGTGACAAACTATGGAGAAAAAATCAATTAAAAAGCTAGCTGGCCCTAACTTTCAATTAACTTTATTACAATATTTCAGAAAAAGGAGATAATATATATGAACTAAAAAATGTACTGATGAAAAATACACCTACAAACGGCCGTGGCATTTAAAGAATGTCATCGAACAATGACAAAGAATTCTCAATCATATTAGAGACGGGAAAAACTTTTCTTTCAATTTAATTAATTTATCATATATCTCATCATCATCATCATCTCAGCGTTAGTCCCGGTTGCTTCCTTGGCTTTCACCTCGGTGCCCGGGGTCCGCTTTCCAACTCAAACTCCTCCACTTCGCTCGGTCTTTCGCGTCCTTTGCCGTAAGCCCATTGACACGCATATCGTCTCTTACGACGTCGATCCAACGCCTCTTAGGCCTTCCTCGTTTTCCGGGTCCCGGCGGAGGCGGCATGGCGAGGCATCTGTTACCCACGTAGTCTGCCGGTTTTCGTAAAACGTGGCCATACCAGCGTAGGCGACCCTCCTGCAGTTTATCCGCTATGTCACGGACCTGAAGGCTGCCCCGGATGCGGGAGTTTTTAATGCGGTCTTTCCGCGACACTCCCGACATCCAGCGCAGCATATTCATTTCCGTGACACGCAGGCTCTGCTTGTGCCGCTCAAGTACAGGCCACGCTTCACTGCCATACAAAAGGACAGGCCTAATGATGGTCTTATAGACCTGTCCTTTGAGCCTAACCGGCATTTTGGGGTCACAGATAACCCCCGCCACCTCACGCCATTTCGCCCAGGCCGCCGAGATACGTGACTCGACGTCGCAATCGACGTCCCCGGACTCGTGGAGCACCGATCCCAAGTACCTGACCTGTTCCGTGCGCTCGACTGTGTCTTCGCCAATGCGAACAGGAGCAGCGTTTGTTGTGTTACAGGCCAAGTACTCGGTCTTCGCCGCATTAATTTTCAGACCGCCGTTTTCCAGCGATTCCTTCCACGCTGTCACACGTCGAACCAAGCGCCCACTGTCCGAGTCCGCCAGCGCGATGTCGTCTGCATACATGAGCAGCCATGGCGGCTGCTCGTGTAAGTCCCTGATGTTGGAGGACAGGACGTCCAGCACCACACTGAACAGAAACGGACTAAGGACAGAACCCTGGTGAACTCCGACGGTGATGGGGAAGGGTTTCGTATCGCCAACAGCGGTCCGAACCACAGAACCGGAGTCTCGGTACATATCTCGGATGATGTCAACATAGGTCTCGGGCACTCCTTTGGATCTCAGCGCCCACCAGATCACCTCACGGGGGACACAGTCGAAGGCCTTCTGCATGTCAAGGAACAAGAGGTGCAGAGGCGTATTCTTTGATCTGTATCCCTCCATGGTAACCCTTAGGGCAAAGATGGGATCCATGGCGCCATGGCCTGGTCGAAACCCATATTGACACCCCGAGACGGTGCACTCCTGTCGGATCCGAGAGTCAATCACCCGCTCGAAGAGCTTCATGGTGTGGGACATAACCTTAATCCCCCGGTAGTCGCCACACTCCTGCACTGATCCCTTGCCTTTGAAGACTGGAGTGATAATACTCAGTCTCCATTGACTCGGGATCTTTCCGGTGAGGAGCATGCGGTTAAATAGGTGGGTTAAGATGCCCACACCACGAGGACCCATCGCCTTCCAGGCTTCAATGGGGACTCCATCGGCACCGACAGCTTTCCGGTTCTTCATGCGGCGAAGAGCCACATGTACTTCTTCAGGCGTAACCAGGGGTACAAGTCCCTGATTTGGAGGGAGAACCGGAGACAGCACCTCTTTGTGCTGCTTGTTCAGCAGCTCGTGGAAGTACGAGCGCCATCTCTCCTTCACCGCGAGGTCTTCGCATATCAGATTGCCGTCAGGGTCTCTTACACAGCGGCACTTAGTGATATCCAGTGCCGCTTTGACCCTGGAACGTGCCAACTTATAAATGAGCTTCTGCCCCTCAGACGATTCCAACTTATCATAAAGTGGCTGTAAGTGGTCTCGTCTGGCTCTGGCTACGGCCCTCTTGGCGGCACGTTTAGCAGCTCTGTATGCGTCGCGGTCTTCGGGAGATTTGGAAGCTTGCCACGTTTTGAAGAGAGCTTTCTTCTCTCTGATCTCCCTCTGGACTGTGTCATCCCACCACCAAGTTTCCTTGTCACACTTGCGGCCGCCCCTGGACAAGCCGAGCACCGACTTTGCCGCCTCGGTGATGGCAGCCTGAATCCTGTCCCAGTGGCTTTGCACAGGTTCGCCATCGGTACCATCGCACTTATCGCCGATGGCCGACGCGAACGACTGGGACGTGGCTGCATCCAGTCGCCACCACCGTATTCGGCGTTGTTGGCGCTCATCAAACTTGACCCTAGGTTTGACGCGCAAGTCCATGACAAGGAGACGATGTTGTGCAGTGAGACTCTCGCCGGGTATGACCTTGCAGTTGGCCACCCTACTGATAAGGTGCCTCCGTGTGAGTAAGAAATCGATTTGGGTAGCGTACCCCCCGCTCCTGTAGGTAATCAGGTGTTCGGATTTCTTTTTGAAATACGTGTTCACGATGGCAAGGCCGGCAGCCGCACACGTTTGGAGGATAGTCTCCCCTTCAGCGTTACGGCTACCGTATCCAAAGCCACCGTGAACATGCTCAAAGTCCTTGCACCTGTCACCCACATGACCGTTCAGATCACCACCCAGAACGATTCCCTGTGACAGCGGGATGCCACGAAGCACCCCACCGAGTTGATCCCAGAACGCAGCCTTTTCAGCGTCGCTGCAACCGACCTGAGGCGCGTAGGCACTTATCAAGTGGGTTATAACCCCGTCGATAAGCACACCTACGACCATAAGCCGGTCGCTGTAGCGTTTCACCTCCAGGACTGCGTCTTGAAACTCCTCGGAGAGTACAACGGCCACCCCGTTCTCCCCACCGGCTGCACCCGTGTAGATTAATTTGTAGCCATTCCCGATGAGCCGGGACCTGCGGCCTTTCCACCGAGTCTCCTGCAGGAATGCCACGGCCACCCTTCGCCTGAGAAGTAAGTCGGCTAACTCCCTCGCGCGTCCGGTCAGCGTGCCAATGTTCAGGCTGGCGAAGCGGAGTTTCCGGGTTGGGGCTCGCGTCTTTATCCGTGTTCGCCCCAGACACGGTAGCCCTTGCCCACTTGCCACAGGAGTCGGGCGAATCTCCTGCGCGCCGTTTTGCGGCGGCGCCCTATCCGTGGCAACAAACTTTCTTAAACCGTCCATGTTTATTGGCTATTTGTGGCCTTTACGGGAGCGACTGCCGTCCGACCTCCCAACCCTAAGAGGGAAAGCCAGCGCCAGAGCCTCATCCGCTGATCGGCAGGTGCCCCAACTTGCAGGGGAGGTTGACTTGGGCCCCGAAGGTCGTAATGGGGCCCCATATGCACCCAAATTTATCATATATCTATTTGTGTAAAAAGTAGATTTTCTCCATATTTTATTATCTACTAACAGCTGTCGGCAGCTTTGCCCGAAAATTGTCCCAAAGTCAAAAAAAAAACCTGAGAAAAAAAGGAAAAATTTTCCCAAAGTGAAAAAATCATTCAATGACCTTTGGGTAGAGTTGAGTAAGAGATAGTGTCAGACTCTTACTGGCTCAAAAACCCATCCCGTTTCTTAGCCTTTCATACGACCGGGGCCAGACCTTCCTTTCAGAATCTGGTTCATAGCCCCAGTAAACTTCAGTCCTGCTGGGCCTCTATGGTTGCTGATAACTCTTTAAGGCGCGCGGGGACAGAACAAGTGTCGACGACTTGGGCTTGGTCCAGGCGATTACTGGACTTCCGATGGCGAGCTACCCATTGCTAAAAAATGGCGATATAAAACCCTGCATCGTGCATGAGAACTTTACGAACGCACACGTAAGCTCAAATCATGTCATCAACCCATATTGTGTTATACTAAATTTTCATAATTTAGTGCAAAATGCCAAAGAGTACAAATGTACGAAAACTAAAAAGATTACTTTTAAAAAATTATAAATAGAAAAGATTTTTTATTTATTGACTTTTATTTGTATTTAATGAATAAACCTAAATAGTTATCTTAAGTTTTACGTGTTTTTGTTTTGCATATAATAGTACTGAATAAGTGTAGGTTTAAGTTTTAATTATATTATTAAAATAGTTATCTTAAGTTTTAATCACATCTTTCACTGGAAATGGTACAAACCCATGGCATAATCCACTTAATGGTATTTGAAGAGGTTCTCGATAGAAAAATAAAATGTCATACGATCCACCAAGAGCAGTGGTTCCCAACCTATGGTTCATAGATCACTGGTAGTCCGCAAGAGCTAACATCCGAGCTAACGTCCGTGAAAGGTCTAAACATTTCAAAGTCTTTTCAACAGAAAAGTAGGTAGCATTGATGCAGATTTTAAGTTTCTATCAGAAATGTAATTTTTAAGGCAGATACTGCTTTTGGTTAAAAAAAAAATAGGGCAGGGCGAACTTTTTTATTAGTAGTTATAGATTTATTATACATTTCTAGACCCTACTAATGACAAAAAAACTAAAGTGGTCCCCAGTCAAGTAAGTATGAGAGCCACTGACCTAGAGTTATTAGATATAGAGCTCTTAGGAGTGCTCTCCCTGAATCATCTATCTTTCAACGTAAATATTGTTTCATCCAACGCAATCCAGCACGATGCTTGATAAAAAAAGCAATGCAAAAAAGAGAGATAACGGCTGAACGCTCTGTTGCTATTCCATCATTTACTTGATTATTATACAAAAGTGTTTTTTTTTTAAACCTTAAACATTTTTTGGTATACATTTTCGTTATTCAGAACGTCTCGTATTGTTAGGTTTCTTTCTCTGGAGTTTTATCCTGACGTCCACCTTGTGTCTGATACCAGTGCCCGATAGTATTATATTTGCAAAAGGAGTTTTTTTTTAAATTACATATACCTTATTTTTTTCCTTTTATTTGTTTACTGTCTGTGTATAGTTTTTCCATAAATATATATTTTTAAGGTTACAGTAAATGTTCAGTTCACTCCCTTATTTAAAAAAAAACGAATATTTTAAAAATGAAGCCAATTACCACCATACTCGTAACTATGTTAAAACGACTCAAGTATAATCGAAGAGCAAAACCTTCTCCTCTGGGCGGCTATACATTAAAGCCGTGAAATCACACGCGAATTCAAGCCATCAATAAACTACCCTTCGAACACTCCGCGTAAACCGTCCACCACTGCACATTCACGTTCACGCCTGTTCACAAAAGTTTAAAAAATCAAAAATCACTCACCAGTAAGAAATGACAATCTCCTCATAGCAGGAAAAGGATGGTTTCCCGAGGTGTCCAACAGATCCAGCTGGTACACCTCCCCTCTGATGCGGTACAGCTTCCGATGGAAGTCTTCTATGGTCGGCGTGTAGCTGTCCTCGAACTTGGTGCCCAGGAACCTGGAGACCAGCGACGTCTTGCCTACGCGAGCTGACCTGCACAAGATAAGAGAGGTTGCTATAGTATATGAGAACACATGGACTCAAAATTTGAGGGGCTCCTTTAAAAGTACTATTTATTATAGGTTTTTTTTTATGGTAGGACATCCAATGACGAATCTCGCCCTTGGGCGTAGAAGGAAACAGTGTCAAACTTAAGAGTCTGACACTGTTTCCCGCTACGCCGGTCAGTTAGTAAGCTGAATAAACAACCTAACCCGTTTCTTCCTTGCCTTAGTCCCTGGGCCCTGGTGTTACTACTTATTATAGGTAATTTTCCCAGTAAGGGAAACGGTTTTAAAGCAAAATAGACTTTATTAAAATAATTTCTAACGAAAATCCAATTAAATTAAAAACAATCCGCGCTTAAGATTCAAAAACCATGGTAAGTCATTATTCAACATTCCAATTCCTGTAACATAGCTATCCTCACCTAACACAGGACTCAAAGCCTCACTCTATTTGTGTACAAAGGTTTTATGCCAATAAATATATTAACTAGATAATTATATATTATAGCAGTGGCGGCCGAGTGGTAAAGGCGTTGACTAAGGAGTTTGTAGGTCGCGGGTTCAAACCCAACCAGGCGCATTACTTTGTGTAATTTATTTTATCACCACCGCTCTCAAAACGGTGAAGAAAAACATCGTGAGAAAACCGGCATGTCCTAGAACAAAAAATTCGAAGACATGTGACCTCCACCAATTCACACTGGGCCCGCGTGGTGGATTATTGCGCATTCCCTCTTCTAGAGAGGAGGCCTGTGTCCCAGATTTGGGAACATTAATAAGGCTGATGATGAATTATATTATTATCTTATCTAATTTATTTATCTAAATCATTCACAACCAACTTTATCCCATTTCAGTAAACACAACTTAGGAGTTCAGTATATCGGAATAAATATACTGAAACCATCAAAGACATTCGCTGACATCCGGAACTCCGGCTTAACGTGCTGTCACCATAGCGGAAGCTAACGGAATCCCTAATCACGGATCCGAGTAATTCCTTAAAAGGACAAAGTAGTACAACTTTGCTCTTCATAGTAAAAGAGACTTAATCTTACTAAGCCCCTTTTTTAGGGGTCCGTGGTACTAACTTGGAAGCCTTATAGTTTTTTCATGTCTATCTGTTTATCCGTCCGCGGATTAGCTTTGGAAAATAATAAAATACATTTATTTAGCACCCATTAGTGTGCTAAAAACAATAAACTCGCAGCCATAGTTCGAATTGTTTTTTTAAATTCTATAATACTTACTTATCATAATGTAGTTAATACCTAAACTGAAATAAAAATGTCATGTGATTGTCAATGTTTTTTTTGTTTGCATTTAGTCATTTCCTCGCTGAGGTGGGATGAAAAGTTACGTGTTGCACTTGAATGCAAATATTTTCTCCTCGATCTCTTTTGATTCAATTTTAGAAAAAATATATATTTAAAAAAAAATCAGAAAAATCGTCGAGACTCGATTCGCGAATTGACTATTTATATAAGTTACTTTGTACAGAACCCACTGTGGTCACTGTGTGAGTTCGATCTGTCTCGTTTTTTTTACACTTAGATAATTTATTTAATTTAAATAGCACTGAACTATCCTATAAATATAAATAGTTTAACATTTTGTTCAAAGTTTTATAAAATACATTCCCAAAATAAACCGTAAACTTTTCGTTTAAAAACTTTAACCACAGACATCTCCGGTTTTATGGTTACGGATGTAAACGATAGCCGTGATGTATTCGGATAGGGACCGTTGTTTGTGATGAACTTTGATATTTTCAGGGAAACGAGGTCAAGAATGATTCCGTTTATAGGGATCTTATATTTCCAGTTAACAGTTTCAAAAGATGAATTGTCAGAATAAAATGAGTTTTAAAAACCTTTTTTATTACCTAGTCTATGAGTTCTTATTTAGTTTTTACTGAGAATACTGTGTTTCCTGATGGTTACAACCCGGGAATCTTTCAAGAGTTTTTCAGAGTTTGTCAAGAGTGAATAGGTTACTTCTAGGTAAGTGCGCTCCATCGACGACCGCATCGCTGCTTTACATTAGGTGATTTTTTTTTTCGGTGGGAAAAGTCATCGAATGACGAATCCCGCCCCGGGGCGGAGCGGGAGACAGTGTCAGACTTTTACCCCGTCGTTCCGCTTTCGCATCAATCCTTGACCCCAGAAGGCTTCGACCCTGCTGAGCGTACGACGTACGGCATTGCGCTTTCGGTACATGGTGGATAACCCACATATACGTACAAAACATTTTGGGAACACAATCATTCATCAAATCAAATCTGGTGGTTCTTTCTTCAAAAGACCACCTGAGACACTAATCTGCATGGTTCTCAAATGATTTGACCAATACATAGTTACTGTATGGACTTTAAAAGAGACTTTGACCCCTGAGTTTGTTTCGGTGTTTCTTCTCAGGGTAGTCAGCTAGGAAACACCGGACTCATCTAGCTTAAACTGACGAAAAGAAAAAATATTGACGTGTAAAAGTGTTATTTTAAAACCTATTTACAAAATAAATATCATTTATCATTATGCGTATAGCCAAGGAGTGGAATTCCTTGCCAGAGTCAGTGTTTCCTGATGGCTACAATCCGGGAATCTTTAAGTCAAGAGTGAATAGATTACTTCTAGGTAAGCGCGCGCTATTGTCGACCGCATCATCGATTTCCATCAGGTGAGATAGCGGTCAAGCGTGAACCTATAATCAATAAAAAAAAACTGCATGAGTAGGGATGATGGTGGCACAGGTGCTTGCGGATAGTCACTGAGGCCATAAAACATTAAGGACTACTGCTGAAATGACTGGGTTTTAGGCAGTAAAGTCTAACACTCTCTTTTGGTTGACTTGATGGCGGGGCGACTTGATGGTTTCCTAAAAAGTGAAGCGTGATATTTAGCTAAACAAAAGAGAAGCCAAGATGATGCTGCAGATGACGGTACGGTTTGTGGAACGCGTTAAGAGGTATCCTCGGCAACTACGCATTTTCTGCCACAGAGTTTGTCCTGTGTGTTTTAAAGTTTATACTCTTTTATCTACACATATAATAAAACAGTAACGAAAGAAAAACTGTACATTGAGAATTTTCTGGAAAAAATGAGTGGGTTTTGTTAGAAAAACGTAACTGATGACAAAAAGTGACTTTTTAGAATTTTTGTCTGTTTGTCTGTTTGTCTGTTTTTCTGTGCCTATGGTAAGGGTTGGCGCCAAAACTACTGGATAGATTGATTTGAAATTTAGCAAAAATGTTCTTTGTAAACCAAGGAAGGCTTTAGGCTACATATTATCACGCCGTAAGTTATTGGAGGTAAGCAATATTGAATTTAAATGGTGCAATGGATGCAAGGGTGTAACTTTTTTGTCCGTGGGCCGATCGACTCAAAACTTAGCACAAATATTACTCTTAATTAATTATCAAGGACGGCATATTTGTGTTTTCAGTAGTACCCCCAGTGCAAGATTTAGGGGATGTTAAAGTTTGTATGGGAGAATCTTATTCCTTGGATTAATTAACTTGAAACTTGGCACGTAAACTTATTTAGGTAAATAATAAAAAATCCTATTATTAGTTTTTCAAAACAACGTAATTTGGGCAAAGAAACATAGTTTAATGAATATTAGTAGTATAAAGACAATCTTAAAACAGCGCCATCTACAAGATTACACAAAAATCAAATCAAGTTACATATTAACACTTTTTTGAAATTAATAATTTAAATTTGATCATGTTTGCAAGGTTAGCAGTTAGTTATTCTTAAAATTCATAGATGGTGCATTTTCTTAGTCTTACTGCGCAGTCGAATTTACTCACAACTGGGAATTAGAAATGAAAAAAAAATCAAGCCCGAACAAAGCAAATGTTACTTATTTATTTTTAAGGAACTACCTTAGGTAGTGGTTGGTTCGTTTTACTAAAAAATGTGGGTTAATATTTAATATATAATTTAAAAAAATAGTTCATCTCTTTAATGGTGAAACGGCGTTCTCCATGTTTATATGAAATATCTTATTCTTATTCCAACGGTCTAACGGATTTATTTTGCAACGCAACCTACATAATCTTAAATAACGTTTCAGTGTTATTTATATACGTACAACGACATCTACTGACTCAAATTAGTACAAACGAAAACATTACATTAACAAAATAATATTATTTTTACCTTTCGTCTACCGTAATTACAGACACAATTAAACGACAACAATTGTACAGAAATTTGTGTCCTCTTGGGACTACATATTATCACGCTATCACTTACGGGGGAGGAGTTGTGAATATTTATTTTTCTTACGCATTCTGTTACAGTGTTTAATCTAACGACGCATATTTAAA
This sequence comes from Mythimna loreyi, assembly GCA_029852875.1. Taxonomy (NCBI): domain Eukaryota; kingdom Metazoa; phylum Arthropoda; class Insecta; order Lepidoptera; family Noctuidae; genus Mythimna; species Mythimna loreyi. The sequence continues at coordinate 15,437,654 of CM056780.1, read as the reverse complement.
TGTTGTTTTTGAGTAAGTAATGCTATTATCTGGCTTTACACTTTAAAAACTACGCCATTTATGTAACTTGGGCAGAGAAACATAGTTTAATGTAGTAGTATAAAGAAAATTTTTAAACAGAAAGAAAGAAAGAAAGAAAGAAAGAAAGAAAGAAAGAAAATATGTTTATTTGGCACTCCATGAACCAATATAAAATAAACAAATACAATTTCAAGTAATATTAAAACAGAGAAAAAGAAAAAAAATATATAAAGAAAAATAAAAGAAACAAAATTAACAATAAAAGAAATAAAATTAACAATTTAATATCTCACGGCTGTGCCAAACAGGTCCAGTTCAGCATAATGCCAGACAACTACGTAGCAGTTGCCTGACGCTGGTTTTCAACTGAACCTTTTGGGTGTAGGGACGGATGCCAGTCAGCTTCCAACATGGGAAATAAATAAATGTATATAAGCATATTATTATTATATAAATATATATGTTTAATCTATATGTGATAAACTATAAACAGGTGCTAAGTGTTAGTGATGTGTACTGTGTAATAAGAATAAATATAGCTTAATAAAAAATAGAATAGAATAGAAATACAATTAATTAAAAAAAAAAAAAAAAACATCGCCATCTATTTGATTTCATAAAAATCAAATCAAATTACATGTCAACAATTTTTGTACATTCTTAATTTAAATTTGATCATATTGACAAGGTTAGTAGTTAGTTATTCTTAAAATTCAATCATGGTAATGTGTATTTTTTTCCTAAAAGTGGTATCGTATATTATTTATTTATTTATTATAAGCTTTATTGTACACCTCATTATGTGGACAGGATATACAAATACAAAAATTAAGTGTACAATAGGCGGTCTTATCGCACAGAGCAATATATAGTGCAGGGTATATTTCTTTTTGAAAAATTCAAGTTCCAAAAAACCCAGAGCAAGACTATTAAAAAAAAAATCGGTCTTGAGTATTACAAAAAAGTTATGTTCATCGAAATATCGCCATCATCTGTCTGATGATTTTCTGCGAGCTTTGAGGCGTGCTACTAGAGACGAAGTCGATGTAACTGATGATCGTGTGCTGAACACCTGTCTCAGTTCACTTCAAGATGTGGACATTTCTATCGGCGGCAATCTACTGATTGAATATGGATTACCAGCTCCCCAATCATCACCGCATCAAGAGTATAGAAATCGAGAGTATAACGCTGAGACAAATTTATGACACCGTCCTTGAAAGCGTTGTGCAAAACCAGGGTAAAATGTTTTTCTTGGGTTACTCCTATTGGAACAAGAAAAACATGGCATACTTGCAGAGGTCAGGAGGTAAGGCAATATTGGTATTGCTGTCGCGTCGTCGGGAATCGCTGCCACACTGCTTCCTGGTGGCAAGGCAAGAAAAGCACATGCCATGTTCAAATTCCTATCGATTTAGAGAGCGCCAAATCGCCTGATTGTGGTGTGTCACGTAACAGCGATAAGGGATACGTGCTTAAGGATTGCTCTTTGATCGTTTGGGATGAGCGTACGATGGCCAATAGGAAGGCAGTTGAGGCCGAGGACATGCGCGGGAACGAACATTTGATAGGTCACCACCCTGACACTCACACACTGAGTCCACTGTGACACCTTACAGTTTGTTCAGTGGCGATTTCGGGCAAACGCTTCCCGATTGCTACGTTGAAAAAATCTTCGTTGCAGTCACGAGTTTGTGCGATGCGCTTGACCATTAATTTGAGAGCTCGGCTCGGCAGCAATGCACAAACTCGAACTGACTAAACAAGCCACCGTTCCTTCTTGCCTTAGTTCCAGGGCCCCGGTGTTCCGCTTTAACATCTACCCTTACACCCAGAAGGCTTCGGCCCTGCTGGGCTTCTACAGTTGCTGATGACTGCGTGAGGCGCAGGGAATAGTGCGCGCCGTCGACGACTTACGCCCAGTCCCGACGGTTATCGATTGGGTGGACAGAGAGCTACCCATTGCTCGGCGGTCGCAAGCCCGCGCCTACTGTGGCCAGAATTCGGGAAAGGAGACACGGAGGCGGTGGCTGCAGCTTGAGCGCCTTTGCTTTTGCCTGATGTACTCGACACCCTTTTTTAGCCGCTAGCATTACTGCTTCGCAGAAGGAGACGACCGCCTGCCACTCTTCTTTGCTCCGAAACATGGCCTCTGCCAAAGTCCGCTTCAAGTCAAAGCCAGCCGCGAGAGAGGTGGACAGGACACATTACTTCCAGAGTCTCTCGATAGAGCGTTAGCCAGCTTAGAAGAATTCATTTGCTGTGTGTACTGGGACATCAGTCGTTTACCGCACCAGCAGAATTCTTGGGTGTGTGAGCGGGCCATTTTGACGTCCAAAAATGATCAGGCTGCAGCAATTAACGAATACATTCTCTCGGAAATTGAGGGAAATGCAGTGGTCTATACCTCGATAAACACTGTCGTCGAGCAAGATGACGCCACACATTATCCCGTGGAAATTTTGAACTCCCAGCCAGCAAGTGGACTTCCAGTGCATACCATCAAGCTGAAAGTCGCAGTCCCGATTATACATCTTCGGAACATATCTCCTCCAAAGTGGTGTAACGAGACCCGTCTTAAAGTCATCTCGCTGCACAGACACACCATTGAAGCAAAAATTCTTTCGGGTTGTGGAGGAGGCGAGGCAGTATTTGTACCTCATAACTTCCCGTTCCACTTCAAGCGCATACAGTTCCCCGTGACTGTTTGCTTCGCGATGACCATCAATAAGTCGCAGGGGCAGACACTGAGTGCAGCGGGTGTCAACTACAGGACGAGTTGTCTCTTACGCGGGCAACTGTATGTCGCTTGCTCCCGCGTCACCAGTCCTGACTCTCTTTGCATTTTGGCTTCTGGCAGCATAACTACCATCGTAGTATGGTGGCGGAGTAGTAAAGGCTCTGACTTACAAGTTGAAATCAAAATCAAATCAAATCGAAGACATATTGTGTCATCTACCAATCCGTATTGGACTCGCGTGGTGGATTATGGCCCATTCCCTCTCCTAGGAAGGAGGTCTGTGTTCCAGCAGCAGGAACTTTACAAGACCGATGCAATGCTATTTTAAAAGTTATTTACTTATAATTCTACTAGCTTTTGCCCGCGGCTTCAAAAAGTAGCATATGTCCTATTCCGGAGTGTATCATATGCCTGTGCCAAATTTCATCCAGATCCGTCCAGCCGTTTTGGCGTGATTGAGTAACAAACATCCAAACATCGTAACTTTCGCATTTATAATAGTAGTAAGATACCGACACTGCCATCTTAGGTATTTTTGGTGCTGTAGAGCTTTCACGCAGACAACGTCGCGGGCAGCAGCTAGTACTATAATATGAAAATATTAATAGGGTGAAACTGTGGTGTTAACCATGTTAATAGTGTTATTTATTTATTCAAATAAATATTATTGTTAACGTGGAACGCTTAGAGATGTCCGTGCCCCTAATTCCTTTCTCAATTCTCAGTCACGTGGTCTGAAGAAAGAATTTATAGCGTGTCCTATTCCTAGCTTTCGACGTTAACGAAACGATAGTAACTTGGCTAGGGGAGCAATAGCTTCAATATTAAGGCAACAAGCTACCAATAAAACTGCACTTTAAGCTACCAAGATTGGTAGCGAGTCAACTACCGACCAATCTCGCTGCCTAGCTAAGTAATCGTATTACTACGGCATGAGCTTATTCTAGTACTTATTCCTTGTTACGGTGTAAGAGATGAAATTGAATAATTTCAACTTTATTTCAGAAATAAAGCCAGATAAATACAAAATAACGATTATTGATCCTAATACATTTTAAAGGTATAAAGCTGCCTTGAATCGACATTTATCGCGGTCTTTAACATTTTATAGAAATGAGATATTAGGAAAAAGTTATCATCATCATCCTTTTGAATGTTCCTGCTGTTGGGACACAGGCCTCCTTTTTAAGAGAGGGAATGGGCCATAATCCACCACGTGCGGATTGGTGGATGTCACATGACTTCGAATTTTTAGTTCTAGGACATGCCGGTTTCCTCAGGATATTTTCCTTCACCGTTTTGAAAGCAGTGGTGATGAAATAAATTACACAAAATAATCCGCTAGGCTGTGTTTCAACCCGAGACCTACAACTCGTAAGTCGGGGCCTTTGCGACTCGGTCACCACTGCTCCAATACTGCTCGCCTGTCAAAAATATATATTGCGTTCCAAATAAGAATAGGATCGATTACCATGTTGTGACGTCACGGTTTACTGTCAAATCGAGGCGAGATATTTTTAAAATTCAGTTTATTTACGAAAAATGTTTAATCAGAATCCTGTTTTTCAATTTTACTGATCTCAGAGTTCTTCAATTTTGTAAAAATACTTCGACTTGACAATATGGCGTGACGTGATATCCTGTTAATCGATCCTATTCTCATTTTGAACGCATACTACCTCTTTATATTACAAGCTTAGAAGTAAAACAATTGAAAATACTGTAAACAGATAAAAAAACATACCATAACAACAGAATGTTTCCAAAATATTACACAAACGATGACTGTTTCTACAACATTTCTTATTATGATCACATCAAAGGCTCCAATCAGATCAGAGCTCGAGCATTCGAGCCAGGAAACAGGAAAATGGAGGGAAAAACATTACCTCTCATTCCTCTTAAGAGTCTTGTTATGTGAGGGCTTTGACATCGTGCTTGTCATCATTCTTTATTTGTGTAATGACTCTAATCAAAACTGGCCGAGGTTCAAGTTGTATTTGAGCAATAAGACCTACAGTTTTTTTCTTTACGGTGGGTAAAAATCATCCAATGACGAATTCCGCCCTTGGGCAAAAAAGTGAACAGTATCAGACTCTTACCGACTATCTTTAAGTCAAGAGTGAATAGGTTACTTCTAGGTAAGCGCGCTCCATCGTCGCCCGCATCGTCGCTTTCCATCAGGTGAGATAGCGGTCAAGCGAAAACCTATAATCAATAAAAAAAAAAACAACCCAACCTATTTCTACTTTCCCTTATGTACCAGAACCATAGCCTTCCTTTCAGACATGAACCATTGGCCCCACTTAGTTTTGCCCTTATACAGGGTCCCAACGGTTTGCTGGTAACTCATTAAGGCGCGTGGGAACAGTAGCCTAATTCTTGTAATGAAAACCGTAGCGATATCGTAGCGACTTTGACATTTTTGTATTCCCATCCATCAATCGAGTTTGAACGACACCGATTTTGAACTCGTTCGATCGAAGAGAGGTCGTTTAGAAGTCGTTCGATTGTCGTTCTATCGAATCCCCATCAAAGAACACGTGAATACCGATTTTGGATAGGACTACGATCGAACGACAATGGAATTGGGATTGTTTGATTTTACGTGAATTAGGGCACAGTACGCGCCGAAAACATCGAGAGGAAATCGGAATGACGTCCTTGAACCAAAATTTCGAAGACATGTGACAAACACCAACCCGTTTTGGCCGTGTGGTGGAGTACTTCTCTTTCCCGCTCCTAGAGAGGAGACCCGAGTTCCATCAGTAGGAACATTACAAAGCTGATTTTGCTATGCTTTATGCTTCTAAATAGTAGGTACTCATTTAGGTACATTTCGCCATTGCATTTCCACATTCACTTTTTACTCGTAGTTTAAAACAAAAAACATTGGAGTGCGAGTAAAAACTGCGGTACGATGGTCATATAAAATTCTTTTAATGTGCAAATAGCAAAAAAATCCTCTGTATACAACCAGTTTTATGCTTTTCATCATAATTAAACTAGAATTTTATGAATGCACTTTTCAGATTTCTGAAAAGTGAAAAGCAAAAGTTAGCAGAATTTATTAGCACTTTCCATGTTTGTGATCTATGATAATATTAAAAGAAACTGGGCTAGGCGGACTCGCACCCATACATAAAATGCATGAACTGCAAAAAATACAAAACAATATTTAAATACTATTAAAAATGTTGAACGCTCACCACTGCTCTCAAAACGGTGAAGGAAAACATCGTAGGGATACCGGCATGTCCTAGAACCAAAAATTCGAAGACATGTGACATCCACGAACCTGCACTGGACCCGCGAGGTGGATTACGACCCATTCCCTCTCCCAGAGAGGAGGCCTGTGTCCCAGCAGTGGGAACATTAAAAAAGCTGATGATGATGATGATTATAAAACTGATCAGCTAATGTTTCCTTAACTTAACTATATAAAACCATTATTTGTTAAATGTCGTCATACTTTTTAACAATGTGATTTAACGGTGTTGTCTTGCAAGAGAATGCGTATGAACGTCGCAACTGATGTCAAATCCTGACAATGTCACAACTACAATGGTTCAGGCGCTATAGGCGAAAGACCTATCTTCTGCTGTTTTAATTTTAATCTAAGATTTACCCATTGCTCTCTCTCTCTCTCTCTTTGATTCGGGTTTGCATCGTTTGAGTTGCTCCATAGTCGGACACATCATCGAAGACCATCAGGTGAGATAGGGGTTTTTTTTATGGTAGGTAAAAATCATCCAATGACGAGTCCTACCCTTGGGCGGAGCGGGCAACAGTGACCGACTCTTATTGACTAAACAACCTACCCCGTTCTTACTTTGCCATATACACCAGGGCCAGAGCGTTCCTTTCAGACGCGAACCCTTGGCCCCAGTAGGCTACGACCCTTCTGCAGGGTCCTTACGGTTTGCTGACAACTCTTTGAGCCGCGCGGTAACAGTACGTGCCGTTGACGACTAGGTTTGGTCTGGGCGATTACCAGACGACCACGTGATATACCTAGTAGTATTGATATTGTTAATTTAATTAATTTTGTTCCTACATTTTTCTTTCTATTTTTTAAATGTTTAATTAAAATTTGTAATTATTTATTTATGTTTCATGAAGTGCCAAGTAAACCATGTTTTCTTTCTTTCTTTTTCTTCCTATCAATAAAGAAAAAATGTTTTCCTGCCTTACACCTGTGATCTATCACCATCAAACCTTATCGCCCCCATAACGCTATCACCCCTTCCTTTCACATTAAAAACGCGTTAACAACGTTATAAATCCACAAAGATCACACGGTTCTTCACTAATGCGATTTTCAAAGGTCACTCGATCCGTTTCTAGACGAATGTCACGATAGAAAATCCGTTTTTCGTCCGTTCCTCTTTTCTTCGTCACTAATAGGTACCTATATCGTTTCGTGATTGATTGGGTTAGGAAGAACTAATGTTTACCCTTGAAGAGATCACTCGTAAATGGCAATTTATTTCTGTCCTTCACATCGGACGTTATTTTATGTAACTGCTACATAAACGTGATCTTGAACTGGTTTTGTGGATTTATTTCGTTGTTCAGTTCGTGCAACGAATACAATATTAGACTTTATGATATTCATCGATAGAGATACAGTTTTGAACCTGGTGTAAAATAACGCCTTACTTACTATAAACACAATGTACTACTTACTTACTGAAAACAGAATGTACCATGTACATACACACACATGTGCCTTTGCCCACGGTTTCACCAGCATAAATGGTGAAAATTTACTCAGATACTGTATCTATAGCGCCATATCCACATCACACATTCCACATTTTAATTTAATGTTTGCTTTTATTAAAAACTAGCTTTTGTCGCCCGCGTAGGTACATAAAATATAGCCTATGTCACTCAGGAGTAAGTCAGCTTTCTATTGTTGGTAAAATTTTTCCAATCGGACCAATAGTTCCAGAGATTACCTCCTACAAACAAAAAAACAAACTTCACCTCTTTATTATATTAGTGTAGATGTATATAATATTCGTATATTACAGCGCTTGTCATACCAAATGTTTCACGTTTTTATATGTGGAGAACGTTGTTGATATCACATATGTAAAACTATTTCTAAGCTTTTCTTTATGTATTACTGTATGTGCTATTGTTTGTTTTCCCCAATAAATAAAATAAATAAATATAAGAACTAAATAAGATACGAATCAATTTATACGCGTCTAGTTGAAGAATTGTCTCTTTTCAACGGATCTTTGTGGGACTTTACTCTCGTGTTCGCTTACCTCCAAAATACTGTATTACAGGGATAAAAATATCCTATGCCTTATTCCAGGACATGATTCACCTGTATGCTAACTTTTACCCAAATTCGTATAGCCTATAACCATTTGAGAGTCAGGGAGAGAGTAACATTTTATTATTAATATTTCTTTTTTTTTATCCATTTTTATTTTATTTATTTTTTTCAAACTATTCTATTCTTTGTCATAGTATGTTTAGGTGAAATACGAGTAACTATAAATAATTGTATATCTTTATTAATAGCGTAACATAGCATCAGCCTTCTAAAATTCCCACAGCTGGGACTCAGGCCTCAAATCCGCATTTATGATCTACACAATATTGAAAAACACCCTTATTAATGCCTTAGCTCGCCGTCCGGTCGTCTGGTAACTGTCCAGACCGAGTCCAAGTCGTCAACGGCGCGCACCGTTCCCGCGCGCCTCAAGGAGTTGTCAGCAAACTGTAGGGGCCCTTCAAGGTCGAAGCCTCCTGGAGCCTAGGGTGTTGCAAACTGTTACCTCGACTCTAGGAATAAGGCAAGGAAGGTACGGGGTAGGTTTTTTAGTCAGTAAGAGTCTGACACTGGTCTCCCGCTCCGCCCAAGAGCGGGTTTCGTCATTCGATGATTTTCACCTACCATAAAAAAACCCTTATTAATGCCTTTTCAACAACTCGCCGTCATAACAATTCATTATATTCTCATAATTACTCAATATAGAAACGCGGTCCCCTACGTAGTACCGCTCATTAATATTTCAAGAGAACCCGGTTGCTAATTTAAGATCTAGGGTGTACTTCGAATTTAAATTAGGTTTATAATTAGGGATTTTCATTGCCTTTATTTAGATTTGTGTACCTGGCAGGTTTTTTAAGTCCTGCGTTCAGATATCGCGTTGGAATATTCAATGAGTGTTTTTTTAATTAGATGTTAAGTGTATTTAAAAATGGTTAATTAACTTGAAAGCTGTGGATTTTGTTCAAGAGAGCATATAATTTTTAATTTCAAAAAGCTTGTTTTTATTTTCTTTTTGTTTTTAGTTGAATTGCGGATTGCGGGTTAGAGTGAATTTTTTTTGCGAACTGTCAGTTATGCATCATCATCTCATCATCAGTTTTATTAATGTTCCCTCAGCTGCAGCTGGGACACAGGCCTCCTCTTTAGGAGAGGAAATATAACAATGTATTTATTTCCTAAATACAATGTCTATTTTTTTTCAAATAGAACTTCGTAAGTTAAACGAATTTACAAAACGATTTTTTTTTGCGGACCTTATTTCCATAGCTGTTTTTTTGGTATCATCCAAAGATCAATCCCGCCCTTGGACAGATGCACCCCATTCCTTCTTAGCCTTTATACCAGGATCGGACCTTCCTTTCAGAAACCGGTACCTGAGCCCCAGTAGGCTTCGACCCAGCAGTTGGGCCTCTCCATTATGTTAGTGTGGGGCAGCACTTTAAGAAACAAAACGTAGATATATATAAATTAACGTTTCAAAATGCGAAACATTTTCATTATAACATTAATTTAAAGTAAATATTTCCACCTCAGTTAACATAACCTGCGTTGAAATTCCCACAAACTACATGAACACGACACAAACACGAATACCTCAGAGAATCAGTAAACAAAATATCCGATACGAAATATCGTGTTCGTAGTCAAAGCTGGGAGAATTGCGAGAAACAAACAGTATTTTTGCTGGGAAAGCATATCAGCATCGACGAAAGCATACCTATCATTATTTAAATAGCATATTAGACAATATTTAACGATATTAAAGAAATTCTGAGTTTACGTGTAATTGGAGGAAGAGGGAGGCCAAAGAAAAGATGAATCTTACTACTTATCTTATCTTATTAATATTATAAATGCAAAAGTTACGATGTTTGGATGTTTGGATGTTTGTTACTCAATCACTCCAAAACGGCTGGACGGATCTGGATGAAATTTGGCACAGGCATAGGATATACTCCGGAATAGGACATAAGCTACTTTTTATCCCAGAAACCCCAATCCCAATACCACGCGGGCGCTAGAGGATTATATGAGGATGCCAGCTGTGGTGGACGAGTGGTAACAGCCCCCACTTAGGGGTCAAACCAAGCCAGGCGCATTACTTTGTGTATTTTATTTCATCACCACTGCTCTCAAAACGGTAAAGGAAAATATCGTGAGAAAACCGACATGTCCTAGAACCAAAAATTCTTTCAACGCATGTCTGGTTGAATTTTTTTAATGTTTTATCTTTGAATAACTAAATATAACGATTTTAGGTATTTCCTTTTTTATAACTTTATTGCACACCATAGTCTAACACAGGATAAACATTAATAAAAATAAGTCTACAATAGGCGGTCTTATTTTGTTCAGTTTAAAAACATACTAAGAGATAATCTAAGTTTTCAAAACTTAATTCTTTAGGTGTTTCTTTTTACAATGGCCACGAAAATTTACTTCGTACTGAATCTAGAACAACGAAATCGCGTGCTAAATGGATTTTACGTAAAACTAGCTAAATTGTAGAGACGGCACATTTCGTTATCCCTTTCGCACAAAGACAAAGCATTGCACCACTTTGTACTCCCGGGTGCCGAACTGCGCTGCACAACAATCTGGATGGTTAAGTTTTGTCTTGAGAGTATGAAATAGATAAGGTTGTATGTGCCTTGTCTTAGAACTAAGCAAAACCTAACAAATAGGATAGAAAAAAGTTGTATATTTTTTTTTCATCCAATCACGAATGTCACAAGGAAGTTCAAGGAAAACAGTGTCAGACTCTTACTGACTAAACAACCTACCCCGTTCCTAAATTGCCATACATACTAGGGCCAGAGCCTTCCTTTCAGACACGAATCCTTGGCCCTAGTTGGCTTCGACCCTTCTGCAGAAGTGCTGTAGAAGGGTCGAAGCCAACTGCTGCGCCACCAGTGATTAAACACGTGCTCATGATCATCATTATCCTGACCTTATCCTATACTAGCTGTGCCCGCGACTTCGTCCGCGTGGAATAGTTATTTTGGGCATCATATTTATTTTTGCAAACAACCTCAGCTTTATAAATTATAGCTGTTACCCACGACTTTGCCCATGTCAATTTCTGTTATTAATTTAGACAATTTAGTTTTTAAAGAACATAATTATCTAAAAGTATTTCATAGAGCTACACCCTCCACTTGGGCACGCCATAATCTCGGCGGTAAGTGCCCTCTTTGAGGCGTGGTTGGATAGACATTACGCAGGACATGACGCAGGTTCTCACCGGGCATGGGAAGTTCAGGAGATTCCTGCACCGGATTCGTGCGGAAGAGACTGGCCACTGTGTGGCCAGCACGGAGGACACGGTGGAGGTGTGCCTCGCTTGAGAAGAGAATCGCCGTGTCCTCGTGGGGGTGATCGGCAGCGGTGGCCTCTCGCGCCGGGCCTTGGTTCAGGCCATGGCCCGCAGCGAAGAAGAATGGCAAGCGGTCGCCACCTTCTGCGAAGCAGTAATGCTCGTAAAGGAGGAGGCCAACCGCATAACGCAAGGACAAAAGCGCCCTCGCCGTAGCCGTCGCCGCCGCGATCCCGCCGATATCCGGCCACCGTAGACGCTGGCTTGCGGACGGTGAGCAATGGGTAGCTCGCCGTCCGTTTGTTTGGTAGCAGTCCAGACCAAGACCAAGTCGTCGACGGCCTGTACTGCTCCCGTGCGCCTCAAGGTGTCAGCAAACTGTGGGGCTCTTCAGGGTCGAAGCCTCCTGCAGCCGAGGGTTGGTGCGAAAGCGTTATACCGGGGCTCTGGGAATAAGGCAAGGGAGGAACGGGGTAGGTTGTTTAGTCAGTAAGAGTCTGACACTGTTTCCCGCTCCGCCCAAGAGCGGGATTCGTCATTGAATGATTTTTACCTACCAAAAAAAAACCCCTCCGCGGCGCCCGCAAGCAACCCCTCTCCTCGCCCGCCGGCTAGGCGCAGCGTCATATTTTGCACATCATGCGGCGCGTGTGAATTTTATATCGGAGTATTTTAAAATTGTAATATATTCATTAAGATGTTCATTGAAAATAAGTGATTACAAAGACAATTTTGTTCACAATTACATACTCTTAAACAACAACACATTTATTTGGATAAAGTTTAATATTTCTATGTTGATACAACTCTAACAAATAATTGGTAATAATGCATTAATTTCGGCCAAATTTGATTTCCATAAAAACGGTTCTAGTGAGTTAATCTTAAAAGATAGACATATACTGTCGCGGACATTTTTTTAGATCGCTTTAAGAGGAATAATTCTTTCGTACATATTTTTTTGGTATCTTCTACCGTTTTCGCAGCGCACGCAACGGAAGCCCTCAAAGATGAATATTTTTCCCCGTTTTTTCCACATTTTCCATTGTTTCTTCGCTCCTATAAGTCACAGCGTGATGTTATATAGCCTAAAACCTTCCTCGATAAATGATCTATTCAACACAAAAAGAATTTTTCAATTCGAACCAGTAGTTCCTGAGATTAGCGCGTTAAAAAACAAACAAACAAACAAACTCTTCAGCTTTATAATATTAGTATAGATTATTTGTGGTTGGTGCAATAGGATTTTTTTCATCAAGTTGACTGGCCTGTTGGTCTAGTGGCTAGTGGTCCTGCTATGCCGGAGGTCGTGGGTTCGATCCCCATCCTCAGATAATACAACAATCTGACAGTCCAACCTTCTGATCCATACAATATGAAAGCAGAAAACCCGAGCCTATCGACCATAAAAGAACAGGTTCTATACATCGACTTTTTAGTTCTCAGAAGCCCAGACGTTTCGTGGCACAACATTCCCAGCACCATTACTTGCTGGAAATCCTCCCGGTGTTGCACCTCTTTATTTGTTGGGAAATATTTTCCGACGCCCCGAGCTCGGTGCACGGCGATTCCAAGCATTATGTCTTTTCCAGTTCTTGTTGATCGAATCGTTTAAAAACCTAAAACTCTTTACTGTTTGTATATCTTTTGAAGGAACTTTATTCTGAGAAATGTTGGTCTTTTATTTGTTGTTTGCAAGTTCTTTTTTCGTGGCAAAAGTTGTTGTGTACAGTAAATAATAACGTGTGATTAAGTAGAAAATCGCATTTCTATTTCACAGTAAGGTGCTTCCCATTCTCTCTCACATCATGAAATGTCCTGACAATTCATATAGTTTGTACAAAAATAGACAAAGAAAACAGGAAAGTGAGGGAGTTGTAAGTAGCAGTATCGGACCCAGCAGATGGTTTGCTGACATTCAGTCAGTTAAGTGAATTTCTAATACGTCCCTTTCGTGGTTACGAAAATCTGGATAGCAAAATAGATAAAAATCCTAAAAGCACACAGTCATTACATGTAGTAAAAGATAAAAAAAAATAACTTGCGCATATTGTTCAGCTGATCACAAAATTTCATCTTGTCCTAAGTTTTCCAAAGAGTCTACCGATAGTCATCAAAATATTGTACAAAAAAAGAACCTATGTTTTATTTGCATAAATAGTAACCACTCTACTGGTTCTGCAAAAACACGCGGATAACCAGGCACCTAAGTAACCACTCTTCAAAGATGCACATATGTAGGTACCTACACAAGTAAAGCATGATCAGCCTTTTAATGTTCCTGCTACTGGGAGTGAGGCTTGCGCTCTAAGAGAGAGAATGGAAGGGAATGTCACAATTATAACAACATTCCATTTTTTTTTCATTAAGATTATAAATAAACCACCAAATAAACGATACACGGACCGAATGAAAGATGACAGCGCCATAAAATGATTACTAAGATGACTAATACAGAAGTGAGTAAGGAAAGAAGATCTCATAACTAAAACAAACTTTCATCTATAATGTAAAGCTTTTATTTTCACCCTTTGCCTTCCAAACCTAATTCTAAGACCTTTACCATACGTCCACACGCCCACCTATGTTTACCGACCCTTCAAGATTCAGTCCCGTGTTTGTTTAGGTCCAATGCAGGTCGCTTCTTAAGGTGCTGTTCCATCTTACATGTGCGAGGTAGCTGGGCGGAACGAAGATATGTGGTGGCTCGGTAAAATGTACTGGAGTGGAGCGCTGCGAAGATGTGTCGAGGATTCCGTTCTGTGTGACATTTGCATCTCTTAAACACATCTCCTGGGGTCATGCGAAAGCGTAACACCATGACACACGGATTTTTTTTATGGTGGTAAAAATGGGCGGAGCGGGAAACAGTGTCAGATTCTTACTGACTAAATAACCCACCCCATTCCTTCATAGCCTTCATACCAGGGTCGGACATTCCTTTCAGAAAGCGGACCGGGTCCCCAGTAGGCTTTGGCCCTGCAGTTGGGCCTCTTCATTTACTGACAACTCCTTGAGGCGCGCGAGAACAGAGCGCGCCATCAACGATGACACTGGGATCAAAGCAAGTAACAGGGTGTGTCATTTAGTTAGTAAAAGGCTGACTCTATTTCCTGCTCCACCCAAGTGCAGCTTTTGTAATTGGATGATTTTTTCAAAATTAAAATAATATCTCTCAAACACATCCTTCGCTTTACTAACTAGCGTCACTCGCATAATTATTTTATTTACTTTTATTTCTTTATATTAGGCTCGCATTTGATCACTAAATGGTAAGTGAAACTGTGGTCTACGATGGAGAGCGCTTGCTGTAATTTATTCACTCTTGACTTTAAGATATCTAGTTTGTGGTATCAGAAACACAGACTCCGACTGGGAATTTCACTCCTTAGCTGTACGTACAATAAATGTGTTCCAAAACTTCTTGTGATCGTAGGTGAGATATATAGCATATATGGTGGCAATCGCGCTCAACTACATCAAGAGTGAGGCTACCAAGCATAAAAATAATGCTAGAGCTAGTTTTCATCAGTTTGGTAGCCTTTTTCGTACCGCTTATCTTACTCGCTCATCTCTGTCAGTAAGGTCCCTCGCTCATCCACCACTGAATAATTAACTAAACAGTTTCCTTTGACAGTTACTCACAATGTTCAGCTGTTTATGACTAAAAGTCTTTAAGGGCTTGGACCTTTTCTTGTTTGTTTATAGAGTTAATTGTCGACGCGTGGGTAATGGTGTGGATCTAATTAGTGACCCTCTGTTTTGAGTAATAACAGCCCAGTGGTAACGGCTCCGATTAGTCCTGACTTACAAGTTGTAAGTCAAAAGTTCTAACCCACATCGGCACTCAATTTTGTATGATTTATTTTGTCACCACTGCTTTCAAAACGGAGAAGGAAAACGTTGTGAAGAAACACTGGTTTCTTCACAACGTTTTCCTCCCATTCCGTTTTCCTGTTTTTATGGTTCTAGAACATAAAGTTGAGAGGGAACCGTTTGTCTTGGTATGGCCATGTAAAAAGGAGGGATGAAACGCATGTTACAAAAAAAGCCATGAGTATAAATGTGGATGGATGGAAAGGGAGAGGGAGATCAAAGAAGATATGGATGGATTGTGTGAGAAGTGATATGGAAGACAGAGGAGTTAGTGATAGCGTGACGGGTGACAGGACAGAATGGAAGAAAAAGACATATTGCGCCGACCCCAAATAAAACGGGACAAGGGCAGGAAGATGATGATGATGGTTCTAGAACATACTGATGTTCTAGAACCAAAAATCTGAAGACATGTGACATCCATCAAACCGCACTGGGCTCGCGTGGTGGATTATGGACCATTCCCTCTCCTAGAGAGGAGGCCTGAGTCCCAGCAGTGGGAACATTACAAGGCTGATGCTATGCATATATATAACAACCCGCAGTTAAGGTTCAGTACACTTTCACCTTGAAATTAATTTTTAATTTCGTTACTCATACATACTTGATTTCTGCCAATTTACGAGAACACTCCGGTTATTTTTAGTTGCCCTACCACAAGGTGGACTTAGTGAGGGTCGCGGAAATCCGATAAATGCGAACCTTACAGGACCGATCATTGTGGCGACTCTGGGGGAGGTCTATGTTCAATAGTAGACGTCTTTCAGCTCAAACGATGATGATAATGGCGAAAATGAAGAATATCAGTATCATAATAATAACATTTATTTTCTATATGCCACAATAGCTTTCGATTTCCAGGAGTTGTCCTTGGATTAGCATCACGTGCTATTAAAAGTCGTCGTCGTCGTTTCATTAAAGGTTACCCTGTTGCTGCTTACCCTTTTGGTAAGCAGTGATGTAAACGTTGGAAACGTAGGATCGCAGTCAAGCACTAGTTTATAACAATTTAAAAAAAAGTAGGTATCTAAAGGGCCTCTGCGAAATGGTTTCAACTCCTGGTATGCCTTTCAAAGGTTCAGGACTTCGAGTTCTTTCTGAGATATACTGATCATCTCTATACATAAAAGGAGAAACTGACTGGACTGACATATCAACGCACACCCAAAACTACTAGGCCTAGGAGCGCTGGGCTATTTTGCTCAAGGCTTCCTTTTATGACGAAGGCGAAAAATAATAAAAGAGTTTTTCAAAATTCAGCTTCTAAAGGGATGCAATAGGGGTCTAAAGATTGTATGGAGAACCCTACTTTCAAGCGGGCGAAGCCGATGGCAGAAAGCTATGTATGTATGTTATGATTACCAAACGGTTCTAAAACGTCATGTAGAACAGTATTCAATAGAGTAAAATGGACAGTGAACCGATAACATTCGATGGTAAAGGCAAAAGAAGTTTACCTTTCCAACGCCAAAATATCAGGGGACCTTCTAGGCCGCAGGTGTTAAGAGTACCTACTAGAAGTGTCCGCAAAATTACCCTAGGGAGGGCAGAAACACGTAGTGGTCACGTAATGTACTGCAATGCCATAAATAAAGAAAATATTACTAAAGGCAAGGAAGAAACAGTGTTACGATGTTTCAACTTTTTGCTGTCTTAAAAAATTATTTATTTTTGTAGATGCATAAATATTGAAATTATTAATTTATAAATACATTTGTCTGTACGTAATAATTTCTAAATTCTGAAATCTCGGGCTGCAGTCCTTTGAAGTTGTAAACAAAAACACTTCTAAGTTAACAGCAAAAAAAAGATATAGTCATTTACGTAGCAAAACAAATAGTATGGATCAACGCTCTCAATGAAATCGAAATCATAACTATATTATAGTACTTCCCATTGACCTCATTCGATTATTTTTACTTACCATAAAAAACCCAGAAAAAAAAAAGTTATTTGAATATTTACCAACCTCTAAAAAGGTAAGGTAATTAATATTATACTGTAAGACCTAGTTACAGTAACGAAATGCAAAAATTACCCTAAATTAGAGTGGAAACATTATGCAAATGAACTTAAGCTAGCTCCCACTGCTCACGGCTAACTTGAGCAGAAAACTATACCGTTAGGACTTGAACAGTACATTTTCCTACTAAAACTTGAATATATTTAAGAGCGGTCAACCTGAGGTACATTTTCATACAACCGCTCTTACGTGACTGTAATGTTTTTACACATTTTTCTTCAGATATTTTGGATACACAAATATTTTGTGGCTGTTATCTAGGCTTCTATGGAAATCAAAACATAAATATGTGTAAGACTAATCCAGTAAATACCTCTGAAAATCTGCTATTTTACATGAACTTTGATTCTCCATAATGTACTCCTATATAAATAATTTAAAGTATTGCTATAGAAGCCTTGCATTTTTATTCGAGATTCTTAAAGATGTCAGTTTCGTTTCAAAAATTCTTAAGGAAAAAATAAAAACACGTATTTCCAAGAACAAGTTTTGTGAAACATTCAAATAAATCGTAGAATTATCGAATGCCAACAGAGTTGTCAGGTGTTGTCTCTCTTTTCTTGCATTACTTTTGTATCAAACATCACTTCGAATTGCGTTAAATGAAGTAACAAGCTTTTAAACCATGCACGACGTTGACGATAGGCGAGTGAGGAAGGCCCACCTTAAATGGAGCTCCGCAGAAAACTAGAGTAGAATGGTTTTGGCAAGGATACCTCCACGGAAGTTTGGTTAAGTGGTTTAATTAGTTAATTGTTACGTTTAAATGAAATTCCTTTGTTTGTTCAAGAAAATTAGGCGTTTTCTTTGTTCTAAGGTCATGGATTTTTAAGGTTTGAAAAAGAGCAAGGAGGTTCTTTCCTTTTTTTTTTATTATCCTGAACATTTATTTACATTAAAACGGTTATACATGACTATAAAAAACTTTTAATCTAAACCTAACTATTTTGTATTATATGTAGGTACCTACATATAATAATAAAGTACTTTTTTTTCTAAAACTTAATTTTAATTTATTAAAAATAAAATTACTTTACGCATTTACGCATATACAAAAATTAATTTACGCATATACAAAATTCATATTTTTAAGTAAAGAATAGCAGAGCGGGTTCAATGACCGTAGGTAGTTGTCTGTCGATGCTTACTAACTACCTCCGGCCATTGAACCCGCTCAGCTGCTCTTTACTTAAAGATATGTTGGCTCTGGATACATCGCTTTATTACAGTGCTCTCGTACTTACTTTTCGGCTCTAACATCAGATAAATTCAATGAACTACCTTAAAACCCGAGTTTATAAAAACAAGTATCAAGTTGAAATTAATGACAAATACTTAAGTCTTAATACACATTGGAACAGCAAAAACCAACTTCTAAGACGCAATTTGATGATAAGGACGTTTATGGAGCATATTTTGTCGCTCCCAAGGGAATCAAAACCTATAAGGGACTTCCTATTGATCTAGAATCGTTACATTTGGCAAGAAGTAATGCCATCTAAAATGTATAAACGGACAGATCCGAAAATCGTTTTGTTGTTGCGTCATAAAAAAAAAATTACTTAAACTAGTGCTTGACTGCAATCCCACCTGATGGTAAGCAGTGATACAATCGTTGATGGTGAGGTGCACTAGTTCATTAAGAGCCTATTCGTTCTAGCCTTGAAGTGTTTTAAATAATCGGACGGGAAGACCACAGTAGGCAAACTGTCCAATCCTTCGATGACGTGGTATAAATTATGTGGCTAAATGCTTAGTTCGGATCGTAGAAGTTTCAACTACGTTACGATGGATATTCACCGTTCATTGGATTGCTCGATGGTCGAGAGATGTATTTCCCGCGCCACTCTCCGAAATGCATCCTGTAAACTGAAATGCTGGCTATTCTTTGGGTCTTAAGAGAGCCAAGAACGGTAAAGTTTCATTTCTCACGTGTACCATCCGACGTTTTTCAATAGACTTGAGAAGAAAAAACTTAGCTATTATTACAACGGTAAAACTAATATTTTTTTTCATAACATGGCGGCAAAAAATTTAATCTGTTTTCATAAGCGCGCGCATCAATTTTTTTACTCGTATGATTTTTTTTATGGTAGGTGAAAATCATCGAATGACGAAACCCGCTCTTGGGCGGAAAAAAACCTACCCCATTCCTTCCTTGCCTTATTCCTAGAGTCGCGGAAACAGTTTCACACAAGCCGGCGGCTCCAGAAGGCTTCGACCCTAAAGCTGTTATATACCTAAGTGTAGTGCAATAACATCAGTGGCTCTTATTTGTACTTATCTCAGAAAGTCTTCTGAGCAAGCGTATTGAAAAAATTCTTCCATCTTTATACAGGTTGAAAACAAACGATTTAAAAATAGTCTGAAATATCTGTAGCTCTGTTCCTGAAAGCTAGCAGTCTGTAATAGCAAAGACATAATAATCTTGGAAATCTCTTGCAAAAGCCTAGCCTCAGAATAATTATCGGGCGGCTTTCAACGAAGACAAATTAAAAAAAGCGAAATTCTACGAACTCCAAACACGTTTGAGCAACCACAAAAAGGCTGTGGTTCTTTGAAATATTATCGTGATGTGTAAATAATGAGGAAATGCCGCAATGTTTTCAGAATTGCATTCTCGTTTATGCTCTACGGAGCGGAAAATGTGTCACATTATTTTGTTTATCACTTATGGCTGATTTCATTATTCACTATAATAACTCAGTTCAACTAAATTGAACTCAACGTCATCTAGTTTAACCTTTTGAATAGCTTAATTAGAAAGATAATTAGTGTGCGATCGCCAGCGTTCTTTTGGTTTTAAAGACCCATGTCGAAAATTTAAGTTTAGAATCGAAACTGAGTTTATCGTAAACTAGAGAACAGGGGTGTAAAGGCCCCGAATTACAAGTTGTAAGTCGCGGGTTCAAACCCAGGCAGGTGCATTAATTTTTGTAATTTATTTCATTACCACTGCTCTCAAACTGGTGAAAGAAAACATCACGAGGAATGCGGTATGTCCTAGAACCAAATATTCGAAGATATTTAACATCCACCAACCCGCACTGGGCCCCTGTGGTGGATTACGGCTCATTCCCTCTCTTAGAGAGAAGGCTTAAATCCCAGCAGTGAACATAACTTATAATGCATCAGAATCAGCCTTAACTGATGCTATGCTATTCTAACCGTCTTTTCTATGAGCAATGCACCGCACCAACGTAAGTTTGGCGATTCATCAGATACTTCTCATTTTTTTTAAATTGCTTTACAGTTTTGTTTGTGTGAAAAATATTTATTTGAAGCAAACATATTGTCGAAATAAACAGTAATTTTATTTTTTTCTATCCTTATGACAAATTTAATCCAAATCCCTCAAGCCCTTTAGGTATTTTTTTTTAATGTGGAAAAAATCAGCGAATGACAAATCTCGCCCTTGGGCGGAGCGGGAGACAGTGTCAGACTTCTACTGACTAATCGATCCACCGTTCCTTCTTGCCTTAGTTCCAGGGCCCCGGTGTTCAGCGTTCGCATTAAGACTTGGCCCCAGATGGCTTAGACTCTGCTGTGCCCCTACAGTTACACAGCCCTCACGAGAACACGGCGATGCTCTTCCCAAGCGGAGCACGCCTCCTCCCGCCCTCCGGGAGCCATTTAGGTATGGAAGAGTAACAAATATACACAACCTCATAGGTACTTAGTTTTTCCTCCAGAATAATATTCGTGTAACAAATTCACATTGTTTCTAAGAAAACAAAGTTGTATGAATATTTTCTCATCTCCGCCCATTGCTAATGTAAATTCTAATTTTCGTATTCGTAGTCGGGATGGCCCTAGTGTGTGATTACCTCGTCAGTCTAACTTTGCATACCTAACATCCGGCTCGAGTTACCCGAGCGAAGCCTAAGGTATGTGTATAGTGTAGTAGAGTGTAGTATACCCACATTTCGCGTGTGGCTGACTCCAGCTTACCCACCATCACGCATCTTTGTTTTAATATCACGAAATTTTTTTCTAATTGAGTTCTCTAATATCTTTTTAATAGCACGCCGACAAATTTTAATTCTGTAACTTAGCGACATATTACCGACTAAATTTGGACGAAAACAAATCTTCGCTAGATGGCTTAGTTATTGAGATATTAGGCCGTGAAAATTTCTCATTGTCAAAATCTAGAAACCCTTTTAATTTTCAAACCAGTGAGCGACAAATTCTGGGATTTAGCAACTGATTTTGACTAATTAGCGACTAAATTTGGGAGAAAACTAATTAGCGACTAAATTTGGGAGAAAACTAATTAGCGACTAAATTTAGGAGAAACATATCTTCGCTAGGTGGCCTAGTTTTTGAAATACAAATGTGGGCAAGCTGGTGAAGCTGACACAGGATGGGCCACCTGTAAACCCTTATAACTTCTAAACCACTGACCGACAAATTCTGATATTTGGTAACAAATTTCGACAAATTATCGCCTAAATTTTCCTGTTATCCAAAATTAGGGGACGTGATGGTGGGCATGCTGGAGCCACACACATTTCGCTAGTTATACGGTAAGTCCCATGTAAGGGGTAACCATACAGTACGCCGTTCCAACTAAGCGAGCCTGAAGTTAGTCTCTGCCAACTTTAGCGATTGTGCACTCGTACAAAAATAAATGGTTTAAAAAAATGCGATTAGATGTTGTTATTGCTACTATCAACTTTACGGTTATTGGCTTTTTAACCTTTTTTTTGTACGAGTGCATAAGCGCTAAAATTGGCAGAGCCTAATTTCAGGCTCCCCTCGCTCCGCCCTAGAACTTTACATCTCTATATATCAGCATTAATTTCAAGATTCATCTCATTATCATCATTAACATCTTTCAAACAATCTGAGAAACTTTGACTATAGTTCGTTTTTTAATCCTAGACTACGATTTGACAACTTAAAATGTCAAACTCCAGAAAATTGGTAACATATTTTGACAGTGTGACATTCTGAGTTCTCAAATTGTAGTCAAGAATTAAAAAACGAACTATACTTAGGTATTAATATTACTTTATAGAGCGGCCATTAACTTCTCGTCTCGTCACCTCCTTTGCCAAACTACAATTTGATTCTACTGCAGTAGTAGTAGAGTAATTTCTTTTTGGTGAAGTAGAGCTAGAGTATCAGCTCTGCTTCACCAGAAAGAAAGCCAATATGTTATTTTACAGAAAAAAATAAGTAAAATAGTTTATTTGTAATTTGCGCAAAACAACAAACTAAAATACATTTTTAACAAATCATTAAAATGAAATAACTAAAATAACAACCTGACAGCTACAACCTAGGGGTCTTTAAGTCAAGAGTGACTAGGTTACTTCTAGGCAAACGTAAATTGCGATGGAGCCATCATCGGCCACATCATCGCTTACCATCAGTTGAGATAGTGGTCAAATGGAAGCAAAAGTGTGCAGGGTGTGTGTGTGTACCCGTTTTGAAAACTAAATAAGTTTCAAATTCAATCTTTCTCCAAAAATTATAATAATATAATAATAATATATTCGACAACGATCACACAATACCGCCTAGTCTCAAGCTAAGCAGAGCTTGTGTTATGAGTACTAGACAACTGATAAACATACTTATATATTTCTAAATATATACATAATATAGATAAATTACAGCCAGACACAGAAAAAATGATCGTGCTCATCACACAAACATTTGTCCTGGGTGGGAATCGAACCCACGACCTCCCGCATAGCAGTCAGGGTCACTAACTACTAGACTGACAGGCCAGTCGATTACATATATTTTTCGCCCGTACAACCCAGGAGGGATACTAGTCGGGTATTTTTGAAACTCAGTTAGTATTTAGTACCTACCCACCTAATTTGTTTTGTAAAACGAAACAATTAATCAACGTCCACGTCAACCCCGCTAAAGGCGTTTAATTTGAATGGCTAAACATTTTAATTTACATGTTTTGTAATGGCGACCAGTAAATAGAATAATAGCACTAAGTATTTAGATACTTTTCAACCAATTATGAAACCAACTTCGGAATGTGAAGTAGCCGCCGCCGAGACTGCAAAAAAAAAATAAAAGCTCAGTAGAAAAATAATTTAGCTTGTAGGTATATTCTAGTATAATTTTGAATAAATCTTGTGTACTATGAAAAGGGTTGCAGTACTTATGTAAGTACGTATTTTTTATAATATTTTTTTTACTTATTTTATCTCCACTAATATAATAAAGAGGTAACGTTTGTTTTTTTTTTATTTTGTTTGTAGGAGGTAATCTCTGGAACTACTGGTCCGATTGGAAAAAAATTAGCAACAATAGAAAGCTGCTTTACTCCTGACTGACATAGGCTATATTTTATGTACGCGGGCGAAGCCGCTGATTTTTTATAATTAACAAAATAAATATGATTTTCCTAAGAAAAAAAAACATCGAATTAACAACAACCATAAAATCAATGCCACTTTTCTTTGTATTTTTTTTTAAATCAAGAATGGGCTCATCTATCCAAACCAAATGTTTAGGTTTTGTACGTACTTTTAGTAGTTTATGTGAAGTTTGCACAAAATCGGTCGAGCGGTTCTTCATTTATCACATTTTTCTGTTGACGGGAGTGAAGCCGCGGGTAAAAGCTAGTTACTGAAAAAGTTAATTCTCCATGAATAAATTTCACATATTATATTCTCTACAAACAAAATCATACCAGTCGTAAAACACAACATTGCGATAATGTCTACAATACGATATTAGCTTCGTATTTGATATTCAAAATCCTCGAATTAATTAGACCCAAAACAACATTGGAGAAACGTGCGGAACCCGACTCATTCACTAGCCACTGTAATCTCGTCTAATAAAAATCCTCGATTCTAAATTATTATCTGCTAGCTCTTGTCTGCGACTTTGTCTGCGACTTTGTCTGCGACAAATTCGTAAAACAGCAAAATTTTATGTGGTTTGAAATTAAAGTAGGTTTTTTTGTGGGCAAAACTCAATCCAATGACATCTCCCGCCCTTGGTTCGAGCGAGAAATCCCATCCCATTCCATCTTAGCCCCACATACCGAGGCTGGACCTTCTTTTTAGAATTCTTGAAGAAATTTAGAATTTACGATATAATTTTTCTTCAAATAAATAATTAAGTATGTAATTAAATTTTCCTCTGAAATTCTGGTCCCTGGCAATGACAAAGAATCGAAAATGGCCCCAGGACAAAAAAGATTGGGAACCACTGTTTTAGTCAGTGAAAGTCTGAGACGCCCTCGTGCTCCGCCCTAGAGCGAAAGAAACCATTAAAATGATAAAAAAACAGATAGGTATGTCACTTTTATTTAGGTATATTTGTATAGATTTCAAAGAAAATGGCATCCTATGTAAAGTCAGTTCCATAAGGAAAATCAAATATTTATTACGAACATAAAAAAAAATATTATTATCAATTACTGAATTATTATAAAGAGGTGACGGCATGATCTTCACGGGTACCGCAAGGCATGGCTTGAGACAACGGGGGAAACAACTCTACAAAGACTTGGGAGAGGTCTTTGCCTAGCTGTGGGACTGCAAGGGCGCAAGCGCTAGACAAAATAAACAATTATTACTGTACTTCAATTTGAACCGATAATTACTGATGGCTGCTCTAGATTAGAAAGATAGAATCAATCAAACATGATTGATTGTAATTATTTATTTTATTGTTAACTAGATTTTCCCAGCGGCTTCGCCCGCGTACATAATATATAGCCTATGTCACTCAAGAGTAAAGCAACTTTCTATTGTTGCTTAATTTTTCCCAATCGGACCAGTAGTTCCAGAGATTACCCCCTACAAACAAAAAAACAAACTTTACCTCTTTATTATATTAGTGTAGACTAGCGACCTGCTCCAGCTTCGCACGGGTGCAATGGCGATATTAAATATATTATGCATGTATTATGCACATAAACCTTCCTATTCAATCACTCTATCTATTAAAAAAAAATCATCAAAATCCGTTGCGTACTTTTAAAAATCTAACATACATAGGGAAATAGCAACTTTGTTTTATACTATGTAATGATGATGCTTCATGGAGTGCCAAATAAACATGTTTTCTTTCTCTCTTTTTTTTAATAGTGCCGTGAAGCTTCGTAAACAGACGTGAACGTGAATATGGACGGCTGTCGCGGGGTGTTCGCGAGGTACAACTTGTGCAATTTATTCACGGAGCAAATTAGCGTGTGAATTCACGACACTGAAGCCCTCTGGATTCCCAAGTGAATGCCGGCGTTCGTGCGTGATTTCGCGCAGTTCGTTTGAATATCAGCACAGATTATTAAATATTGATCTTTTTTTTATAGAGTAATAGCTTTTGCCTGCGGCTTCGCCCGCGTGGTATTAGCAATATATAGGCTACCAGCGGCTTCACCCGCATCTGTGGTTACTGCTCCGCCCCCATAGCATGACGTTATATTGCCTATAACCTTTCTCGAATAATGGGCTATCCAATACAAAAAGATTTTTTCCAATCAGACCAGTAGTTCCAGAGATTACCTCGTAAAAACAAAAAAAAAACAAACTTTACCACTTTATTAGTGTAGATTTATCCAAGAACGTAAATAAAAAAGTTATTCATGGACAAATAAAATTAACCTTTTGACTACCGTAATTACAGACACAAAGAACAATAGAAGTTCAATGGTTTAAATATGAAAAATAAGCAAACCATTAGTTAATACTTGCGCGAACGCCGGTGTTTGCGTGGGGACTGAAAGGTTGCGTTCAAACGAACAAACCGACTTTTTAGCTTAATTTATCGGCATATTAAGTATAGATTCATGGCTTAATCCTTGTAATAAAACAGTACAGGTATAATTATATATCTGAAAAATGGTTTTACAAATACTCTCTCGGGATAAGGATTAAAATAAAATGTCAAACACCTGAAATACCTCGCCCGGTGCCATTTGTACGTAATCCTACAATATTTCTGGATGGGCTATTTAAATCAGGTGCTACTAACGCAATTTATTTAAATTTTAGATACTTTATCTTGATTTAAGTAATTTAAAGCTGTAATTAAGAATTATGCGACGATTTTGATTAGTTAGTACCAGAGATTTAGTTTAAAAGATATAAGTGTAACAAAAATTTGGCCTTAAGTTGACTTCTGAAAACGAAACCTGGAGTCTTAAAACGCAAGACAAAAAATGAATATGGGTCTGTTTTTAGTCAGTGAAAATCTGATAAGTCGTTGGATGATTTCACAAACTTAAAAAAAGTAGAAAACATTGTTTCTGCTTCTTCTTCCTGCACTTATTCAATATTACTTGTCGTCGGCGCAACACGTTTTTGTAACTTGATGTTCGAACAGCTATACAGCAGCACATGATGAGTATGGGACTCATCATCTGCTGCCATGAACAGCAAAGGTTCGATAGTGCTCCTTTACAGACTTCTCAACACAAAAATGCACGCTTGCCTAGAAGCGACTTATTCATCCTTGGTTGTATAGCTATCAGGACAGACTCTGGCAGTAAATTCCACTCCTTAGCTATACGTACAATAAATGTGTTCCCAAAACGCTTTGTACGTATAGGAGAGATATCCACCTTGTACCGGTGGTGCAACGCAACAGTGTCTGATAGTCCGATGATGGAACGGACACCGCGAAATTAAATTGTGCAAATTCATTGCACACTCCCCGAAATGTAAACTATAATGTGATCCATGAAGGAGCAAGCTTGTCTAAGGGTAATTTATTATATTTTGCTCTTGACTTAAATACCCCTACGTTGTAGTTAACAAGAAATACATTTTTCTTTTTATATTTTATTACTCATACTCTGAAAGTAGGTGTAAAGTTGCCTGTGGAGAGGGCTGAAAAACTACTTTTACTCCCTGGGGAGTTTTACTTTACAACTGACAGTTGTTTTTTTAATATTTAGACAGCAAATATTTAAAAAAGAACTAGTTCTATTTTGACATTTCTATTGAACCGTGACCCGAATTTTTATACTGCCAGTACAATTAAAATGACATAGAGATAGAAATAATTTAAGAATACTTTTTTTTAATGACTTTATTTTAATTTACTTTCAACTATTTCATTAAAACTACGACTGAAAAAAAAATGGCGGGTAAAGTCTCTCTATAATCTTTGGCCAATTCGGTCTTTCTTGATTTTTTTTTCGAGGTGTAGAGTTTTGTTTACATTTTGCTAAATCTTTGTTATAAGAAATTTGTATTAACACGATAAGTTTATCAGCTTCATTTATAAATTTAACGCAAAATTCTTAAGAGGAGAAAACCGCTTACCGCCTAAATCAAAGGAAATATATCAACAAAAAAAAATATCAACCGCCGACGCTCTTCACAAACTAACTTCATATTTAGTCGAAAATATGGATAAGGGGCAAAAGTCGCTAGGAATATTCCTAGATTTGGCAAAGGCCTTCGATACTGTATCTGTGCCGATCCTCCTGACCAAACTCGAGGCCCTGGGAATTCGAGGAATACCTCTCCAACTTTTCCAAGATTACTTGACAAACCGAAAACAAGTTATAAAAATTGATAACAGTGTTAGTCTTGAAGAAAATGTTACCTTCGGAGTGCCTCAAGGTAGTGTAATGGGTCCTACGCTATTTTTGATATACATAAATGACCTTTGCAATTTACTTCTACGAAATGGTCAAATAATAACATTTGCAGATGACACAGTTCTATTGTTCAGCTCCAACACTTGGAAAGATGTAACCGAAGCAGCAAATGAAGGGTTTGCTTTGGTAACTTCATGGCTAGACAATCATTTATTGACACTTAACCTTGATAAAACTAAATTTGTTACATTCACTCTTAACGCCAGAACTCAACCTTCGACTAATTCAACAATAATACAATCTCACAACTGCAACAATACAAATTCCTGTCATTGCAACCCAATAACCAGAGTAAAATCAATAAAATATCTCGGTGTGATAGTAGACCAAAACTTAAGCTGGAAGGAACATGTCATGAAAGTGGGAAATCGCGCAAGAAAGTTGATTTATATTTTTAAAAGTATTAGAAATGCATGTGACATCAAGCTACTAATAAAAATCTATTTAGCACTATGTCAGTCTATACTGACATATGGTTTGAATTTTTGGGGAGGAACTTCAAAAACCACTATGTTGACTGTCGAAAGAGCCCAACGCATGGTACTTAAAGTCATTTCTCGAAAAAAGTACACTTATCCGACAGATGTACTTTATTCTGAACTGGGAGTTCTCACGGTACGAAAACTGTTCATTAAACAAGAGATCATGACTCAACACAAAGTAAGACCGCACTATACGAAAAGACGACGAGTGGATATAGTTTATAACGTACCTAAATACAGAACTTCTTTTGCACACAAATTCCATAATTATCTCGGGCCTCATCTTTACAACACAGTAAGTAAAGATCTTAAATTGATGAATCTTGATAGACAAACCTGCAAAGATACTTTAGAGAAATATTTAAAACTAGCTGCTGCCCGCGACGTTGTCTGCGTGAAGGCTTTACAGCACCAAAAAAACCTAAGATGGCAGTGTATGATCAGTGTATATCAGATGGCATAGCATTATAAGTAAACAACTTTTAAAATAGCATTGCATCAGCCTTATAAAGTTCCCGCTGCTGGGACACAGACCTCATTTCTAGGAGAGGGAATGGGCCATAATCCACCACACGAGTCCAATGCGGTATGGTGGATTACACTTGATGAATTTTTGGTTCTAAAACATTCACAGTCACAGTTTCCTCATGATGTTTTCCTTCACCGTTGAGCAGTGGTTATGAAATAAAATACACAAAGTAATGCGCCTGGCTGGGTTTGAACGACAGACCTACAACTTGTAAGTCGGAGCCTTTACTACTTCGCCACCACTGAGTCGGAGCCTTTACCACTCCGCCACCACACTACGATGGTAGTTATGCTGCCAAGAGCCAAAATGTAAAGAGAGTCAGGACTGGTGACGCGGGAGCAAGCGACATACAGTAAGAGACAACTCGTCCTGAAGTTGACATCCGCTGCACTCAGTGTCTGCCCCTTCGACTTATTGATGGTCATCACGATGCAAACACTCACCGGGAACTGTACGCGCTTGAACTGGAACGGGAAGTTATGAGGTATAAATACTGCCTCGACTTCGCCATAAACCGTAAGAATTTTTGCTTCAATGATGTGTCTGTGCAGCGAGATGACTTTAAGACGGGTCTCATTACACCACTTTGGAGGAGATAGGTAATTCCAAAAATGCATAATCGGGACTCCGACTTTCAGCTTTATGGTATGCGCTTGAAGTCCACTTGCTGGCTGGGAGTTCAAAAATTCCACGGGATAATGTGTGGCGTCATCTTGCTCGACGACAGTGTTTATTGAGGTATAGATCACTGCATTTTCCTCAATTTCCGAGAGAATGTATTCGTTAATTGCTGAAGCTTAATCATATTTGGACGTCAAAATGGCCCGCTCACACACTCGAGAAATTCTGCTGGTGCGGTAAATGACTGTTGTCCCCGTACACACAGCAAATGAATTCTTCTAAGCTGGCTAACGAGAGACTTTGGAAGTACCTCCTGTCCACCTCTCTCGCAGTGGGCTTTGACTTGCAGCGGACTTTGGCAGAGGCCATGATCCGGAGCAAAGAAGAGTGGCAGGCGGTCGCCTCCTTCTTCGAAACAGTAATGCTAGCGGCTAAAAAAGGGGGTCGACTGCATCAGGCAAAAGCAAAGGCGCTGAAGCCGCAGCTACAGCCGCCGTGTCTCCAATCCCGATTTACGGCCACAGTAGGCGCGGGCTTGTGACCGCCGAGCAATGGGTAGCTCTTTGTCCACCCATTCGATAGTCGTCGACGGCGCGCACTATTCCCTGCGTCTCCAGCAGTCGGCAGCAGCTGTAGGAGCCCAACAGGATCGAAGCCAAGGTTTCAACGTAGCAAACGGGTAGCGTTTGCCCGAAATCGCCACTGAACAAACTGTGACACCACCCATCAAATGTTCGTTCCCGCGGATGTCCTGCAGGGTTCTGTCCTCGGCCTCAACTGCTTCCTATTGGCCATAATACGCTCATCCCATATGATCAAAAAGCAATCCTTAAGCACGTGTCCCTTATCGCTGTTACGTGACACACCACAAACAGGCGTTTTGACGCTCTCTAAATCGATGGGAATTTGAAGATGGCATGTGCTGTCTTGCCACTCGGAGGCAGTGTGGCAGCAATTCCCAACGACGCGACAGCAATAGCAATATTGTCTTGCCTCCTGACCTCTGCAAGTATGCCATGTATAACACAAGAAAAACATTTTGCCCTGGTTTTGCACAACGCTTTCAAGGACGGTGTTATAAATCTGTTTTTGCTCTGAAGAGAACTCTGTCTCAGCGTTATACTCTCGATTTCCATAGTCTTGATGCGGTGACGATTGGGGAGCTAGTAATCCATATTAGATCAGTGGATTGCCACCGATAGAAATGTCCACATCTGAAGTGAACTGAGACAGGTGTTCAGCACACGATCATCAGTTACATCGACTTCGTATCCAGTAGCACGCCTCAAAGCTCGCAGAAAATTTTCAGACAGATGATGGCGATATTTTAATGAACATAACTTTTTTGTAATACTTAACGCCGCATTTTTTTTAATAGTCTTGCTCAACTCTGATCAATATTTTGAAGGTTTTTTGGAACTTGAATTTTTCAAAACGAACTATACCCTGCCCTATATATTGCCCTGTGCGATTTTGTATTTGTATATCCTGTCCACATTATGAGGTGTACAATAAAGCTTATAGTAAAAAATAAATAATATACGATACCACGTTTAGGAAGAATTTGATTTTTATCAAATAGATGGCGCTGTTTTAAAATTTTCTATATGCTACTACATTCAACTATGTTTCTCTGCCCAAGTTACTTAAATGTCGTAGTATTTATAGTGTAAAGCCAGATAATAGCATGGCTTACTCAAAAACAACATTTAAATATGCGTCGTTAGATTAAACACTGTCACAGAATGCGTAAGAAAAATAAGTATTCACAACTCCTCCCCCGTAAGTGATAGCGTGATAATATGTAGCCTATATGTTGGCCCATCCTTTATTCAAGCAAAATTTGAAGATAATCCATGCAGTATGTATACCTAAATATATGTTATATCCAAGTAATTTTTGAGTTTAGCCTGGACATACATACAGACAAATAGACAAAAATTCTAAAAACTATATTTTTGGCTTCGATATCGATTGTAGATCACTTCCCAAGTATTCTTTTAAAAAAATATTTAATGTACAGTTTTGACTTTCCTACGATTTTATTATAATTACCTATATGTATAGATTATTCGTAAAACTCTTTAGTTAAGTCCCAAGAGGACACAAATTTCCTTACAACTGTTGTCGTTTAATTGTGTCTGTAATTACGGTAGTCGAAAGGTAAAAATAATATTATTTTGTTAATGTAATATTTTCGTTTGTACTAATTTGAGTCAGTAGATGTCGTTGTACGTATATAAATAACATTGAAAGATTAGGTTGCGTTGCAAAATAAATCCGTTAGACCGTTGTAATAAGAATAAGACATTTCATATAAACATGGAGAACGCCGTTTCACCATTAAAGAGATAAACTATTTTTTTAAATTATGTATTAAATATTAACCCACATTTTTTCGTAAAACGAACCAACCACTACCTAAGATATTTCCCTAAAAATAAATAAGTAACATTTGCTCTGTTTGGGCTTGTTTTTTTTTTCATTTTTTATTCCCAGTTGTGAATAAATTTGACCGCGCAGTAAGAGACTATGAAATCTTGAACACGACCCATGTCGTGAGATTTTGAAGGTTTTTTGAAACGTAAATTTGTCAAAACTTTTATGAAGAAAATGCGCACTACCTATGAATTTTAGGAATAACTAACTGCTAACCTTGCCAACATGGTCAAAAAATTATTAATTTCCAAAAAGTGTCAAAATGTAACTTGATTTGATTTTTGTGTAATCTCATAGATGGCGCTTTTTAAAATATGTCTTTATACTATTAATATTCATTAAACTATGTTTATTTGCCTAAATTACGTAGTTTTGAAAAATGAATAATGGGAATCTTTATTATTTACCTAAATAAATTTACGTGCCAAGTTTCAAGTTAATTAACCCAAACAATAAGATTCTCCCATACAAACTTTAACATCCCCTAAATCTTGCACTGGGGGTACTACTGAAAAAATAAATATAGCATCCTGGATAACTAATTTAGGGTAATGTTTATGCTAAGTTTTGTGTCGATCGGCCCACGGAAAAAGAAGTTACAGCCTTGCATCCATTGCACCATTTAAATTCAATATTGCTTACCTCCCATAACTTACGGCGTGATAATATGTAGCCTAAAGCCATCCTTGGTTTACAAGGAACATTTTTGCTGAATTTCAAATCAATCTATCCAGTAGTTTTGGCGCCAACCCGTACCATAGGCACAGACAAACAGACAAACAGACAAAAATTCTAAAAAGTCACTTTTTGTCATCAGTTACGTTTTTCTAACAAAACCCACTCATTTTTTCCAGAAAATTCTCAATGTACAGTTTTTCTTTCGTTACTGTTTTATTATATGTATAGATCACTAGACTATAATAACACTGAAAATCTACTGGAAAGAATGACATAAACAGGGCACTTCAGGCATTCACAAATACACACATACATAAACATACACACACAACATACACATATACTAGTATCCAAACATTTAACAACACAGATAATTCCAATAATGTAACTTATTTAATATGATTTATTACCTATGCAACTTGTAAGTGGAACCTTGTGAGAGTCTGTTGGAATAAAGTTGAGGAACCCTATCCGCTCGTGATACAGTTCTACACTAGTACGAGGGGATAGAGCGAATCAGTCTAAAAGACAGCCAAACCATATTAAAATATGCAAACTCACATTCCTTAATATAGTTACAGACCTGTCTAAAAAATTTTATTGTTAAAATAGATTTACCAACTATTGTCTATCTTATGTACCTACCTATATTATTAAGTTACTGTATGGTTGTCTCATATTTTTGTGAATAAATTTATTTATTATTATTATTAATATACCTACCTACCTAAAAACATACGAAGACCTGTGACGACAACTCAGGGTTTTTATTATGTTTATTTTCCTCGTATTCGTATTGAAAAGCACAGTGTTTACCTCGGGTTCAAGAGTTATTTAGTCCTTCGAACTATTAACGACCTCGCTATCGCTCGGTCGCCAAGAAATTTCTCGGGACTAAATAACTAACTTTCATCCCTCGTATAACAATATACTATTAAAGTTGCTTTCGCGTCAAAAATACCTTTTAACCTCAGAACATTACCACAAAAGTACGAAAGTTCAAATATAAAATACTATAAAATCCGCTAATCCGGCTCTTACCGCCCACCGAAGCTTTTCGCAGCACGGCGGAAAACGAAAACGAAGCAGTTTTATTCTGCTTTTAAGCAACCACAAGTAAAAGGTCAGGTTAAATAAAAAATCTACAATTGTTTGGTCAAATTGCTGCTGAGTTTAATTTAACGAAGACTAATCAAATATAGGTGTTTTTTTCATCATTACGTATTATAAAACAAACTTGCTTACCGCTGTCCCTATGTATGCTTAGATCTTTAAAAGTACGCAACGGATTTTGATGCCGATTTTTTGATAGATAGATTGATTCGAGAGGAAGGTTTATGTGTATAAAACATGCATAATATATTCAATATCAGTACCCGTGTGAAGCTGGGGCGGGTCGCTAGTTTGTTATAAACTAACGCTTAATTCCCCGATCCCAACTGATGGTAAGCGGTGCTACAATCGTTGATGGTGAAGCGCACTATTAAGAGCTCACCATTAAGAGATCTATTAAGAGATCGTAATCGTGATTATAATGAGCTTCTATAGGCATTACACACGCGTGATTTTGAAAAATCTATGCCTATCCCCCAATTGTTGAATGAAATAATAAAGGATAAGCATAATTGGCCTTGTATTTTTCCCTTTGTTGAGACTCAGGCCTCCTTTCTAGGAAAGGGAATCAACCATAACCCACCAAGCCTGTCCAGGTGCAGGCTGGTGGATGACACATGTCTACGAGTTTTTGTTTCTAGTACAGTAAGCGGTTCCTTCACGAACTTTTCCTTCACGTTTTTGAAATTAAGCATTCGAAGTTGAGTATTTTTTAAACTGTAAGGGCCACGGTCGAGCTATGCTAAGTTGTCGTCCAACTGAGCCTGAGTTGTCGACGACACGTAATGCTCCACATCCACTTCAAAGAAATATAAACAAAAACCTTAGAGACCAGCACGGCCGAAACCAACTAACATGAGTCTGTAGACCTGACTATTAGTCAACTTCTGAAAGGCGCAGCCGTGGTCCTAGAAGATAAAGAGCAACAGCAAAAAACTTTTTGCTTCGGAAAAATCATCAAAACTCAATTCGTTAATTTAATTACCTACTTATGTACCTACTTTTCTTTTATAGTGCGTTCGTGTTGAGCTCCTTAGTAGTCCTGAGTTGAGCTTTGCGAATAGGTACTGACAAATGCTTGCACTAACTGGACAGGTCTACTCAAATTTGTATGGATCTTTCTTCAAAAGACCATCTCAGACAAATCTGCATGGTTCTTATGTGATTTGACCAATACATATTTTCTGTATAGACTTTAAAAGAGACTTTGACACCTGAGTTTGTTTCGGTGTTTCTTCTCAGGGTAGTCAGCTAGGAAACACCGGACTCATTTAGCATTAAAAAAATGACGTGTAAAAGTGATTTTTAAATCTACTTACAAAATAAAGATCATTTATCACTTATCAGTGGGCAAAAATCATCCAATGACCAATTCCGCTCTTGGGCGAAGCGGGTTACAGCGTCAGACTGTTACTGACTAAACACCCCGTTCCTTCTTTGCCCTTCGCACTGGGGCCAAGCCTTCTTTTCAGAAAGAGACCCTGGGCCCCAGTAGGCTTCGACCCTTTTGTAGAGTTCCTATATTATTTATGTACTTACGTTAAAAGTGTGCGTCCAACACGCACTTACCTAGTTTTTTTGTTTGATTTAACTACAATTACCCACTATTTTGGCATAGCCCAAGCCTTGCTAACATATTTTATTACTACTGTACTCAAATGAGTAAACTCAACACAAATTTAGTCAAGCAATTGGCAAATTTTAACGCTTTGATGACAGATACTGCCAACTTTCTACAAATCAGCTTCAGAAATTTCAGTAAGAGTATACTCCGCTATGTTCTCGTACCTTAACTCAGTACTTATAGTATGTTACAATCTTACAATGTATTATGATACATTGCGATGTCGGTATTCCCTGCAGCATCCACATTGTTTCTCGTGACTCGCCATCAATATGCGATGAGAGTGTTCCATGTGTTTACACGTTGCTATTGCATTGTGTGCCGTTATAACTTTGTAATACGAAGATTTAATGGCTCTTGTGTTCATCTTTATAAACATTATAGAAAGTTGATATGACAGATGGAATTTCCTTAAAAAGGATCATTGTACACTCCGACATGAACAACTTTTAGTTTGAGATCGATCCAAAAAATCACGAAAAAAAACCCCGCTGCTCCATAGATTTTTTTTTTTTAATTTACGTATCAACTTTGAGCCCATATAGGTATATCTAATGTTGGGCACGCCACAATCATAGCCGTAAGTCCCTCTTTGAGGAGTTGGTGGAGCGTGACAGCGTCCTCATCTTTTGCGAGACGCAGGTCTTCACCGGAGAATTTAAGTTTGGAAGGTTCCCGCATGGGGAAACACCTTGGTGTAACCATTTTGTGAACCGTCGCAGAATACGTTGGAGCATATGTTGGAAATGAGCCCCAGCAAACTCGGTGATCACTAGAGCCGCCGATATCTGAAAAGCTAACCCATGCTCTTGCCCAGTCATCGACAGCGCGCACTGTTCCCGCGCGTCTCAAGGAGTTGTCAGCAAACCGTAGGGACCCTGCAGAAGGGTCGAAGCCAACTAGGGCCAGGAGTTCACGTCTGAAAGGAAGCTGGCTTTGGCCCTGGTATATAAAGTATGGTAACGTAGGAATGGGGTAGGTTGTTTAGTCAGTAAGAGTCTGACACTGTTTCCCGCTCCGCCTATAGTTGGTTGGCGTTATGTGATAGTTGTGGAATATTATCAAAAGCAAATTCAACAAATACTTATGATATAAACATTACGACAGTTCTATTAATGTTGTTCAGTTTGTAACAACACTCATACATCATTGTTGAAGTGACAATGTCATCGAACATACATTGTTTCCTGATATTTACGATCTCTCATTGAAATAAAACCGATATATCGCGTTTGAACACTCGTGCTGAAAAGTTGACACATTCAGCAGTTATGGTTTGATATTGCAAGGTGAAATGTTTTATTGGCTTAGTGGTTTTTTTATGATTTTTTTTTTTTATTATACATAGGCTCGCGTTTGAACACTATCTCACCTGATGGTAAGCGATGATGTTGCCGACGATGGAGCACGCTTGCCTAGTAACCTATTCACACTCGACACAATATATGGCAACGTAGGAACGGGGTAGGTTGTTTAGTCAGTAAGAGTCTGACATCCCGCTTCGTACAAGGCTGGGATTAGTTATTGGATGATTTTTACCTACCATAAAAACCCACCGCGACACAAAATTTGAATTTTTAGTTCCTATTTGGCAACATAGATGTCACTAGGTATAATAGGTGAACTATGTACTGTGCAATATCATTACATAGTATAAAACAAAGTCGCTTCTCGCTGTCCCTATGTATCCTTAGATCTTTAAAACCAAATAACGGATTTTGATGCGGTTTTTTTTAATAGATAGAGTGATTCAAGAGGAAGGTTTATGTGTAAAATACATCCATAATATATTTG
This sequence comes from Mythimna loreyi, assembly GCA_029852875.1. Classification (NCBI taxonomy): domain Eukaryota; kingdom Metazoa; phylum Arthropoda; class Insecta; order Lepidoptera; family Noctuidae; genus Mythimna; species Mythimna loreyi. The sequence goes on along the minus strand of CM056780.1, from coordinate 15,400,496 downwards.
ATATCACCATTGCACCCGTGCGAAGCTGGGGCGGGTCGTTAGTTGTAAATAAAATGTTTAGTATAGAACTTTAAAAAGATTAAGCTTTTTGTGAAATTTGGAGTGCAATAAAAGATGCAAGAACAAGGTAGTGTAAAAAATACATAAATACGCTCCCGTCAACGCGATGCAACACGAGCTCGACATCCAATGATTCACAAAAGTCTAGCTCAGCAACCGTGTCTACAGCAAACTTCTTTAAAATTCAACGCTTATAAATTTAGAATTGGCCCGGATTCCATGCACGCCAGTGTACCCGCCCCAGGGCGTTTTCGCCTATTCAAATATTCACATAAAATAGACACAGGTATTACACATTATAGCAGTATTTAATGGCATTTGTGTAATCGAAATAGCTGTTGCCGTAATAGAGTTACACTTGACAGAAATGAGCAATTTTCGGATTAGATTTGCGTTAATTTTGTTAGCGCGGTTCGAGTTGGTTTGGGACGGAAATTCGTTAGTGTAATGATATTTGTGTCGACATTTAATGCCGTATCTATTTTTAGTAGCGTTGTGGGGTATAGCAGGGAGTGATATGTTTTTTTTTATTGAACGAGTAGATACTCGAACCGTCTTATGTAATATTATAAATGCGAAAGTACGTACATGTTATTATAAAAGCTAAGGACCTTAATAGTAGAAGCGACTTTCTCGAAGTATAAGCTAAATAATTTTCAAGTTTGGTAGCCGGTGTTAAAAACAAACAATACCAGAAACACAAACATTTTTTAAATTTTCATTTGTGTTTATGAGTTCTGGATTGTCAAATAAAATACTATGACCAGTTAAGCGGTCATTGCCATCATTTAATGAAGTGTTCCATGGTTTATCTCCAAAGTACTTTTAAAAAAATATATAATAATACAAATTTTGCATTTAAAAAAATGTAGTGCATTTTTTATATTAAATCGGTAAGTATTTAAAGATATTCAAAGATATCGCTGAAAAACTTAAAAAAGAAATCTGACAGAGTGAGAACTCTATTTTTTTTTTTCAGTGTGTACAAAGAGCTTATAATGAGGATTGTACTTGAAGTCTGGACAGATCTCGATTGATGACTTAAAAATCTCCAACTTGCGATATGCGGACGATACCACTTCGTTCGCCTTGACTTAAGATAAATCGGAAGAAAACAAAACTGATGGTTGTCGTCTGCATAAATAGCAAGTTTCCAGAAGCTACACATACTACTTAAAATTCAATAAATCGATTCGTTATAAAATCTATACTAATATTATAAATGCGAAAGTAACTCTGTCTGTCTGTCTGTCTGTTACGCTTTCCCGCTTAAACCTCTCAAACGATTTTGATGAAATTTGGCAAAGACAATCTTTAGACCCTGAGAAAGGAAATAGGCTAGGATATATAAGGATATCTTTTATTGACGCAGACGAAGTGGCGGGTACCAGCTAGTTTAAAATAATTCCATATTCATTTTCATATTTTATCACAATAAAATGAAATACATGTAACGAACAAATGGACAGACAATATGAAAAACTCTTTTGTTCTTGTTTGCAAATAAAGTTCGAGAGAAATTGCAATCTGCGAATTGAAGCAACCATCTCTATTGTACTATTCTACCATCGAAAAGAAATCTGTCGATCTATACAATTTATTTGTAGTCAATTTGAATTGAAAAGATTATCATAATTGAGTCGGACGGTCGGTAATTTTGATGTTGAGAAATTTCTATAGCAGAAAATGAGTAAAGTATTTTAGTTTGAGCTGATTTACTTTGCATGGAGTGTGTTGTCAAATAATACATATCAGTAAATATCTCAGTAAGTATCTACCTCTCTACTTAAGAGATGTTTTTAGTATCGTGCGGATTTCATCTCCCTTGTGGGATTGCTCCGCATGCGTAGTCCCCGCGATGAAGTCCTTTTCAGGGAAGTATTTAATATATTGCGTGGAATACGTACGCGTATTGCGTCGCGTGATTTCGGGCAGCAGCCCCACATGCGGAACAGTTCCGCATGCGTGATGAAATCTCCACGATATTAAAATCACCTTTAGCGTCAACCTTATAATGTTGCCACTGTTGGGACTCAGGCCCTCTCTAGGAGAGGGAATGGGACGTAATCTCGGTCGTAAAAAAATAAAAATAAAATACCATGGACGTTAAAGGCAACTGAAAGAACATAATCTAATTCAGTATAAACTGGCACTCTTTCTCCACCACGGGTGACGGTATTCGAAGAATTAATCAAAAAAAAAATCTGTAGCGATGTCGCTGATTGAAGTGTTCATAAGAGGTGCTTTCACCACTAAATAACCTAATTTTCGCATTGCCTATTTAAAGTAAAATATTTACAAGTTAACTTGCTGAACTAAATTAACCAGTTAAGGATTAATTAATACGCTGCATTAATCTAGTGGAGTCAGGATTCTCTTATAGCAGAGGTTCTCAACTTGTGGTCCCCTAGTCCCCGAACCACTGGTAGTCTGCAGGTGTAAATACAGTAAAGTTAAGGAACATAAATAATAAAAAAATTTTTTTGCAAACTGTATTTTAGGACAGACACACTGCAGCATAAACGACAACTCCCAACCGAGACATGACCACGACCACTGTGTCAAGAGTGTACGACTAAGTAGAAGAAAAAGTTTTAAGTATCTATTAGATATAAGAATAGAATAAACTTTAATAGACAACGAAATAGTAATAACTTTGTACACAAAGTTAAAACGCTGATGGTCGTAGGGACCCTGCAGAAGGGTCGTAGCCAACTGGGGTCAAGGATTCGTGACTGAAAGGAAGTCTCTGGCCATGGTATATATGGCAACGTAGGAACAGGGTTAGTTGTTTAGTCAGTAAGAGTCTGACACTATTTTCCGCTTCGCACAAGTGCGGGATTCGTCATTGAATGATTTTTACCTACCATAAAAAAGCGCTAATGGTACAATGGCGGTCTTATCTCTGACAGGGATATCTACAAGCTGAGTTATGCGCCTTTTTGGCGTCGCACGGATTTATTTTTTTGTTTTTTTGGTATGTATTATTAATTTATATGATTATGTGAGATACGATTATGCTTTTTTTTTAATTCCTTATTTCAGTCAATTTTATGAATGTTCTCAAATATTAACATTCTTAAATTTTCCAATGGTCTTGTAGTTCTTGCTAACAACAAAGATACCAAAGTGGTCCTGGTCAGAGAATGGTTGGGAACCACTGCCCTATACCTCGACTATGCACTTAATGCTGTGGGAACGGTGGTAGGGGCGCCACCTATCAACTATGTCATGATCTATTGCACTACCTGGGTGTTAGTCTAGGCAGTGCGTTATTAACTGCGGCACTTCATTAACGTTCAAGACCACTGCTCTGATTGCTATGCCAGAGGTCGTGGGTTTGATTCCCACCCAGGACAAATGTTTGTAAGATGAGCTCAATCATATTTCATGTATCTGCCTGTAGTTTATCTGTATTATTTATTTAATTAGAAATATTTATTTATAAAAACTTTATTTACATATTAAGTACAAAAGTGGACTTAATGCAATAGGTATTTTCTACCAGTCGACCTTGGGGTGGTGCAGAAACAAAACACCGTAGGTGCAACTTAAAGAAAAATAGACAAACAAAAAAAATAAACAAATACATACTTAAATACATACATATAAATAAGCAATTTTATCGTGAAGATTAAAAAAGAAATATATAAGTATGTTTATTTGTTTAGTACTCATAACACAAGCTCTAGCTTGGGACTAGACAACGTTGTGTATACGCTAATATAAACAACAAAACCGCCCGATATAAAAACCAATCTAAAATATTGTAAAATATAATAATATTGTAATATTGTTATATCTTAAAATATGTGTAGGTCCCTTCAGGGTCGAATCCTCCTGGAGCCGAGGGTTGGTGCGAAAGTGTTACCGGGGCTCTGGGAATAAGGCAAGGGAGGAACGGGGTAGATTGTTTAGTCAGTAAGAGTCTGACACTGTTTCCCGCTCCGCCCAAGAGCGGAATTCGTCATTGGATGATTTTTACCTACCATAAAAAAAAACCTAAAATATGACATCGATACGCATGACAAACATTAGTTATTACCCACTCTACCCAGTCAAACCCAATAATCACTCAACCATAAAATAAAGCAATTGACATCTGCAAAAAGTAGATAAGTGATACACTTGATAAATGAACGCTTTGCAAATCCGCGCGAACAAATTGTTAATGTAATAGAAAACCTATTGGTTGGCGGGTAATCTATCAATTTGCCGGGCGAGTGATCAAAGGTAGATGTGAACTTCAGTAATCTCGCACGTGGCTATAGCAAGCTCGTACAATTTGTGTTATAACACCTAACAACCTCTACTGGTTGTTTTCGACAGTGATTTGGGCTAAGTGTTTTTTTTTATGGTGGGAAAAATCATCTAATGGCGTTTCCCGCCCTTGGGCGGAAAAGGAGACAGTCTCAGACTTACTGACTAAACTACCCACCCAATTCCATCTTAGCTTAGCTTTCATACCAGGGTCGGGACTTCCTTTCAGAAACCGGACCGTTTTTTTTTATGGTGGGAAAAATCTTCTAATGACGGTCCCGCCCTTGGGCAGAGCAGGAAACAGTGTCAGACACTTACTGACTAAATACCCACCTCATTCCTTCTTAGCCTTCATACCAGGGTCGAAGCTTCCTTTCTTAAACCAAACCGGGGCAGTAGGCTTTGGCCCTGAAGTTGTCCAACTGCTGACAACTCCTTAAGGCGCGCGGGAACAGAGCGCGCCGTCGACGTCTGGCTTGGTTCGGACTTACCAGATAACCGGACGGCGACCTACCCATTGCTAGCCATCCGCAAGCCCGCGTCCACGGTGTGGGCAAATTGATCACTCTAATGTGAGTAATGTTGTATCAAAAGTAAGAAAAGTACACTGTCCTTTGAAGAAGATGTTGTACTTAACGGAATGAAGGTTTTTGTTTTTTTTTGTTTTGAGGGTGAGATAAATCCTCCAATTATAACCGAATGGAGGTAACAGTTTCTTACTGTATACTAATTAAAATTCTACTTCTGATTAACCGAAACCATGGTTCATAATGAATTGGAAAAAAAATACATTTCATTGAAAATGTCGTATCGGAAAAAATCGAGGTTAAATTCACCCGGGTGAGGGTTTTATGGAGCCGCGAGCTGCCAATTTCCAAGTGACAAATCTCCACGTGTATCAAACGACGTTTTTTAATACACTTCATCATCATCAGCATTTTTAATGTTCCCACTGCAGGGACACAGGCCTCCTCTCTAAGAGAGGGAATGGGCCGTAATCCACCACGCGGGCCCAGTGCGGGTTGGTGGATGTCATATGTCTTCGAATTTTTGGTTCTAGGACATGCCGGTTTCCTCACGATGTTTTCCTTCACCGTTTTGAGAGCAGTGGTGATGAAATAAATTACACAAAGTAATGCGCCTGACTGGGTTTGAACCCGCGGCCTACTACACGCAAGTCGGGGCCGTAACCACTCGGCCACCACTGCTCTCTTTTTAATACACTTACGAAGACGTAAATAAACAGCAACTGAAGCACGACTCGTGGCCATCGTTCGCCAAGCCTTATAATGTAAAAGTACAGTGGAGGGACGAGTACGGTCGCTTTTCCGCACTAATGCGAAAAACAGTAGATTGCATTACCCGAAACTGTATTAAAAAATACTCTAAAAAGTAATTTTGACTAGAGCAAGTTTGGAATTAATAACAATAAAAAATATAGTGTATTTTGTTCACTGAGTAGAGTAATGTAAACTAAATTCCGTGAAAATGTGTATTAAAAGCAACTAATTATATTTTCTAGTGTCTACACCAAACTAAGTAGGTACACGAAGAGTTTGACACCAAACTATAATTAGTTACTCTTTGTCCCAGGTAGGTTATAAATTAACAATTTAGAGATTTACAACCTAGTTAAATTTGACACATTTTAACTCAAAACTTGGCTTCATTTGTTCATTTTCGTTATTTTTTTAAATATTTTGTAGTTTGATTTTTACGATAATAATGTAACTAAAATAAGTCTTTGGAATTTAAAATATAAATAAATAATAATTAGGTATAATTATTATTCTTACTAGGTACTAATACTACACATAACTTCATACAGGTGTTGGAAATCTTCAAAATTCTCAGCATTTATTGTAATTTATTCAGTTACTGATTTTAAACAAAATAATTTGTAAGTTTCGCATATTTAATTATAACATTGTATTGTATATTTATGTATATCATCATCATCCTTTTTAATGTTCCCACTGCTGGGACACAGACCTCCTCTCTAGGAGAGCCAATCGGCTATAATCAACCACGAGATTAAAATTTTTGGTTTTAGGACATGCCGGTTTTCTCACGATGTTTTCCTTCACTCGTTTTAAGAGCAGTGTTGAGGAAATAAATTACACAAAGTAATGCGCCTGGATGCGCCGGTATCACTCTTGTACATACAAAGATATTTAATTTTAAAGTTACTTAGTTACATTCCGTACTCCGGCCATTGAATCAATTTTTTCCAACCTAACAGTGACATTCAACAAAAGAAATAGTACGCTATAAATACCTTCCCTACGAAAAGATTATTGGAAAATTACCCAAGACTAGCTCAAATCCTAACACTCTCAACAAAGCCCCTATCAAACCCAAATTAACTTCATGAAGGGTTTTTACAAGTACGTTAGTCATGTATACAAAGAATAGACTATGAATGGGCACATTTCCTTTCATAACAGTGCCCTAATTCACGTAAAATTAAACAATCCCAATTCCATTGTCGTTCCATTGTCGTTCGATCGTAGTCCTATCCAAAATCGGTATTCACGATATTTGAACCACAATATTTGACGTTTAGCCGTTGATGTCCTATCCGACAACGATTGAAAGACGACTGAAATAGCTGAATACGCTTCAACGACTCTCGAAAGAGTTTAAAATCGGTGTAGTTCAAACTCGATTAATGTATGTGAATACGAAAATGTCAAAGTCGCTACGAAATCGCTACGGTTTTGATTACGTGAATTAGGCTACAGGTGCCTACCTACGCAGTAAACCTTCCAGCCGTCGACTTTATGAACTTGCGTGGGCTTGGAACAGCTGACTGTCTCCACGTCCCTTTTATCCTGATAACTATATAAAAGGATCAAGTTTTCACAATTCGGATGGATAACTTTTCACGTTCTTTTTTTTTGACGTGGAATCCGGTGATGGACGGTGTTGGAATGTGAGATTAAACTATAAATACCCTAAAAAACCTAAAAAAGAGGCATTGTATTTCCATGACGAGTTCATGCCTCTTTTTTAGGTGGGATAATCTTCCAATGACATCTCCCGGTTTCGAGTGTAGCAAGTAATAATGTGAAACTCTTATTGATTAAACAACCTACCCCTTTCCTACATCGCGTAAGTATTATTCAAGGACCCGAGACAAATCCAGAAGGAACCGTCCGGACCAAGCCCAGTGGTCAACGGCGAGCATTGTTCCCGCGCGCCTCAAGGAGTTGTCAGCAAAACGTAGGGACTCTACAGAAGAGTCGAAGCCAACTAGGGCCAAGGGTTCGCGTCTGAAGGGAAGGCTCTGGCCCTGGTATATATGGCTACGTTGGAATGGGGTAGCTTGTTTAGTCAGTAAGAGTCTGACACTGTTTCCCGATCCGCTCAAAGGTGGGATTCGTCATTGGATGATTTTTACCAACCATAAAAAACATAAGGAAATAAAATAAAGATATCATCATCTTTTCTGCCGATAATGGTCTCTCCCAAGTGTCGTCATAGCGACAGGTCATGTGTCAAACGTGATCGACTTATATCCTAGCGATAGACGAGCGCATTCATAGAAACTATTTGTCAAAATACTGAAATGTTTATACAAAAGTTCGATGCAGCTCTTCATTGCTTCATAATTACTAGAATTAACGATACATGTTCTGATATTTTAAGCAACAAACAAAATAGTCTCGCGGTACATCAACTCGGCTTGGTATTCGCAATTTGTACCTGTGCTCTGTCGCCACTTGATTTATTGATTCACTGAGAGCTTCCCGAGCGCGTTTGCATCACACGGATACACGAACGTGTTAGAGATCATGTAACACCCTGTTTATTTATTCATCTTGTGTTATTTTAGAACGGGAACTAATTTTTTGAGCAGTTATTTAAATATTTGAGATGTTATTATGATCAGTTCAAAAACATATTGAGCAGTTATTTAATTTAATGGCAGTTCATTAATTATTGCGACAGTAAACCATGGACAGTAAAAAAAAACAACTTGTCGGTTATTTTATCATACAATGTCAATATCTAAAAATGATTGAGCTGTCCAATAACTAAATGGGCAGTAAAAATGATGGAATGGGCAGATCGATAAATAGATCGGCAGATCATAGCGAGCGGTGACCCGAACTCAATTTCATTGAAAAGAGAGGTCAAATGTTCGTTAGTTGGGCGGAGCTTATAGATATCTGAGTATGAAGTTTCGTTCGCCATTCCTGGTCTTCTTCATCAGCTCCACTTCATCAAATGATACTTTTTGACCGTAAATGCTCAAGATCTCGAAGAAAATACCAAAATCACCATATAGTTGCTTATAAAATTTGAGGAGTTCCCTCGATTCTTCATGGATCCTATCATCAGAACTCCATTTTCAAAAAAATGGGACCAATCTGGAAGCATATGATACAAGGTGAAAAAAAAAATTTTCAAATCGGTCCATAAACGAAGGAGTTCTGAGGTAAGAAATATAAAAAAATAAAAAATAAAAATACAACCGAATTGAGAACCATCTCCTTTTTTTGAAGTCGGTTAAAAAAAGGAACCCTTATGGTGCGACTTCGTCTATCTGTCCCTGCCCGTTCGTCACACCGCTATATTATTATCTCAACACTAATTTACAACCTCATTATTTATAGAATTGCTTAGAATGAGATTTCTTTCCGACAAATTCTGATTTATTACTGCCCACACGTAACTGCCCATTCATTCATTTTTACTGCTCATTTAATTATTTTTCTGCTCAATTTTGTATTCACCGATCAGTTTTATTATTTTTTATTACTCATTTTTGTTTATTTTACTGCTTAGCTTTAACTGCTGAACTAGTTATTAAACCTCCCATTTATATTTTTTAACTTACCAAAACCGCTATTTACAACTGCTCCTTTAAATCAGTGCCTTTTAGAACTACTGAAAATATGTTGTCAGCAACGTGTCGACTGGCCTGTCAGCATAGTAGTGTTACTGACCCTGACTGCTATGCCGGAGGTCGTGGGTTCGATTCCGACACAGGACAAATGTTTGTGTGATGAGCACGATCATTTGTTCTTTGTCTGGGTGTAATTTATCTATAATATGTATGTATTTAGAAATACATAAGTATGTTTATCAGTTGTCTAGTACTCATAACACAAGCTCTGCTTAGCTTGAGACTAGACGGTGTTATGTGATGAAAGGCGAATAAAAAAATATTTAAAAAAAAACCTAGAATCCCAGCAGGGACGAAGCCTACTGAGGACACGGACCAGTGTCTGAAAAGAAGGTCCGACTCCGGTATGAAGGCTAAGAAGGAACGGGTGGGTTGTTTAGTCAATAAGACTTTGACACTATTTTCCGCTCCGTCCAAGGGCGGGATTTGTCATTGGCTAATTTTTCCCACCATTAAAAAAACTACTGGATGTATTTCAAAACTTATATGGTTGTACAGATTGCTTGCAGAATTTATGGTCGTTGGAACTGAAATTCTAGAAGATGAACAATGGTTAGGTTAGGTTAGAGGTTTGGGGGAGTTCGTGGTAGACTGAAGACCTAGTGAAAAAATGATCTGATGGACTTAAGAAGCAGTTAATGTGGTGGTGCTTCGAGGAAGGCTGTGGGCGTTGTCCAGTTAAAATTATTATAAAGAAGAGTATTTCAAAACTTTCCAAGATGATCGTCTTTTTTTTTCAAGCAAGACAATCTAGCGTTGGTTCATCTCTAAAAACTTGAAGATGTAATATTAAATCTTAACAACCTTGCGGCACTATACAAGTTCTAAAAAGGAAAGTTTCGTTGGAAACAAACCATCCTTAAGTTTTTTAGTGAGAGTAAGTTTTTTAGTGACAACTTTTGAGAGTGTCTCGGCACTTACTCAAAAAAATACTGGAAGAATTCTCAGTGCTCGAGTGTATTACCTATAGCAATCTGCTGAAAACCTAGCATCATTAATCTGATTTGATCACATCGGTGCGGACAGGTACGATTTATTGATGTCAGGACAAATGGACCACTTGGGTTTACACGAGCGTGACAAGCAATTTTTAACCAACCTCAAAATAGGAGTTAGTTCTCAAATCGCAGGTAAAAAAAAATGTAACTTTTTCTTTTGGTGGGAAATCGTGCAGCAAAAGAAAAAGTCCTCCTCTAGCACTAGGGCCAAGTATGAGGGTGTGTCAGATTTTTACTAACAAAAACATACTTCTCGCGCTAGTTTAGTTAGCGTTTTAGAGTGGCCCAGAAATGCTAGGTACTTAAAGAAGATAACATATTCCAAAAAAATCCCCAAGGCAAAAGCTCCCCTTTGCCCCTGACAGGCCAAGGCTTTGTTGGGCCCCTACGGTTTTACTGATATGTCTTTAGGCGCGCAATTGTCCTCAGTCCTTACCGGACAGTCAAACGGCATCCTTTGATAGAAAAAAAGAAATAGAAACATTTATTTACGCATTACGACGTAAACTTAAAAAAAACTAGCTCGCTTTACTCGTCATCTGCAGCCCGTGCCGACGCTCGGCCTTGGTATGGACGGATCAAATTCGTATTACCAAGTTCGAGCGCATCTTTATAGTATAATCTAATTTGTTACCTTTATCGCTTAAATAAATAAATAAAAATAAAGTATTTTTTTGCCTATTATAAAAAAAATTAACAATCTTTTGATTTTAATAATATAGGATTTGAAAATTAAAATTATAAAATTATTATTGACATTAATGAAATTTGTTATTTCATTATATGTATAATTATAATATATTTGCAATCATTTCCATTATCATTATTTATATTTATTATTATCCAAAATTTTTTTTTTATATTATACTAGCTTTTTCCAGTGGCTTCGCCCGCGTACATAAAATATAGCCAATGTCACTCAGGAGTAAAGCAGCTTTCTATTGTTGCTAAACTTTTTACAATCGGCCCAGTAGTTCCAGAGATTACCTCCTACAAACAAAAAAACAAACTTTACCTCTTTATTATATTAGTGTAGATTTACATAATTATTATTTACTTATTTGATGCAAGAACCCCTCAAAGGTAAAGGCCTCCTCCAGAGCCTGCCACTTTATCGCTTAAACTACACTAACTATTGATCGTTAATATCTACGACGCAGCTGCCACTATATGCCGTCTCCAAAGACGAGCATTAATTTATTATGAACCGTGGGGATTACATTACCACATCCCCGTTCCGTTATACGGTAATGAATTTTACTTGAACATTCAAACCAGATTGAAAGAGATCAGTGAAAATAGTATTGTTATGAGAATATGGTTTTTTTTTTTATGGTAGGTGAAAATCATCCAATGACGAAACCCGCTCTTGGGCGGAGCGGAAGACCAGTGTCAGACTCTTACTGACTAAAAAACCTTCCCCGTACCTTCCTTGCCTTATTCCTGGAGTCGAGGTAACAGTTTGCGCCACCCTCTAGGCTCCAGGAAGTTTCGACCCTGAAGGGCCCCTGCAGATGAGAATATGGTTAAAAATGCAAACAATGGGAACAATACTAGAATTAACAAGGTTCATAACATTTACCCATGTGCTTCCCGGGAGTGCAAAAGCCTCCTGTATGACTGGCTCGCCACTCTTGCATATGAGGAACTTGAGAATTTTGTAAAACCTTAAAACGTAAATTCACAGATATTCATACCACATACACGAAGTGTGGAGTGAGTTTGTATGGAGATACCATGCAAGCTTTCTCTATACCTACACCAAACATACATGTAAAAACACAAACAGTACATTTTGTTAACATTTCCATTTTTTTTTTAATTGTTTAATTTTATTTTTCTTAGTTTATCTACTGTGATTGGAACATTGTCATCTTCCCCCTGGAAGTGGGCGATAATAGTTACGACACAGTTACTAACTAATGTAACTATTTTCGTGCTTAATTTATTTGATAAACGTTTTTTTGTTCCAAATAAATATATTATTATATTATATTATTACTGTGATATCCAAGGAGATCGCGTCCTGGGGCCAAGGGTTGATGCGAAAGCGTAACACCAGGGCTCTGGGATTAAGGCAAGGAAAGAACGGGGTAGGTTGTTAAGTCAGTAAGAGTCTGATACTGTTTCCCGCGGCGGGATTCGTCATTGGATGACTTTTACTTACAATAAAAAAAAGGAGATCGTGTGAGGAACAGTCCTTAAGCAGCGTTCAATCTGGGCGACTCTTTGGTATTGCGATCCGATAGTAAAAAGGATGGTGTTCAGGTTGCGAGTTCAAACCCAGCCAGGCTCATTAATTTATGTAAATTATTTCTTAATTACTGTTTTTAAAACAAACATCCGACGACACGTAACGTCCCCCAATCCGCACCGGGTCCGCGTGCCAGATTACGGCCCATTCCCTCTCCTAAAAAGGAGGTTTGAGTCCAAGCAGTAAGAATATTATAAGACTGATTATGGACACTATAAAATTTGTGATCAGATAGTTATGTTCCTATAGAATAATTTCCAATTTACATGCGGGCGAAACCGTTAATAGAACCTAGGATAAAATAAACTAACTTAATCTTATTGCAATTTTCCTATCACCTATAATAATCATAGACCTCCATCTGCTCATAATCCAATACATATTAAAACAGCCCAATACCTGAAAAAGAAGTGCTTAGTATACCTTCCACGTACCTCCGCACCATACATACCGAAATACCCTTGTCTCGAAAATACGGTGACACATACATACATATTAAGTTTTCTGTAACTTAGATGTAGAGAACTGGACTGAGCAGTGAGTATTACCGTCATACAATCGATATTTGTAACCTTAACACCTGTTTTTTTTCTGCAAATTTTAGCGACGGAGAAAAAAAAATTTTTTTTGAAGTGAGAAATCATTAAAAACTTTGTTTGCTTTGCGTAGAGAAAGAGAACTGTTCCTGCTTTGTGTGGAGAAAGAGGCTTATCTAACTTATACTATCTTGAACAAAACCTGTGTCCAGAGTCATGGTAACTCTTTCAAACAATTTCGTAGCCCCGCCACGAAGGAAACATTTACAGATAACAACAAAACCAAAGTTCTTGAAAAAATACAATAACTGAACACAATCTTATACACTTTTTTGGCCGTATTCACTTGACACCCAAGAAACGGTAACACGGAACTCTTCTGATCTAACATTTCTCTATGTCTATGTTCCGTAACAACAGGGTTATTCTACAATCCAATAGCCAGAACGATCGGGATCCTCAATTGAACCTTCATCGAAATCGCTCTCCACATTTGTCGAATCGAATCGATTTATATGAAGGTTAACTAACCGATCCGATCTCATGTTCTTGAACAATTTGTTGGATACTGCAGTTAGTGGATGTGAATCGATTACACCGAAGTGTCTCGATTTTGTCTTGATTTTTACAAGCTTTATATTTTCACCTGACCGATGTTTGTGATCAAATGTTAAAAATTTAATTTGATCCACTTCCCGGTAACCGATTGAGCTGATATTTTGCATGTATGTGTAAATCGCGTGACAATGCAATATTATAATGACATGGAGCTGATCTGATGAGGGAGCTATAGGCAACAAAACAATACTAATCCTTCCAGTTTGGGTTCGTTTGATTTGTATAGACGAGTATTTTGATTCTTTATTGTAACCAAAGTCTGATGACGGAGCTGGAAGATGGCTACAGAAACTCAGTAATTAAATGATATAACCCCATGGAGTTTGGGCTCGTATGATTTGTTTTGACAAGTACTTTAATGCAAATGGTAAACAGGATCTGGTAATGGAACTGGTAGATCGAACTCGGTAATAAAGAATGTATTTGATGAGTATTAATTATATAGTAAGTATATAACACGGTATTATAAAAAAAAAACATATAATATAGCTTGTTATAAAAAATATATTTTCATTGAAAACTTGTTTAAACATTTATTTAGCTGATTGGTCTTCTGAATGATAAGTCAGGTAAAAAAAGGATCTTCAGAGTAACTGACATAAAATCACGTATACTATTTTTACAAAACAGGAGCAGGACCGTAAGTACAGATGCGAGTGAAACCGCGGGGTACACCTAGTTTCAATATAAAAACTGTTCAAGAGCGAGTTGGACTCGCGGAACGGGAGTTCCGTCTAAAATGAAGGTTACCATTGCAGAAAAAGCAGTATTTTGTGGTGAACTACAGTCACTCGTGTTTATGACATTGGTTCTTGTCAAATATGACACTAGGCTAATGGAAAGTCTTGTATCCCTTCTGATTCCTTTACAAATATATACGTTAAAAACAACCTTCTCTTTACATTGCGTTGACTTGGTCATTTGATTTTATTCACTGGTCCAAGGAGTAACAGATCTGAACATGGATTTCAGCTTGATAACTCTACGCGTTACTGAGATAAAAAAAGAATAATAATAAAAAGGAAAAAGGGCTAAGAGTCGTCGTGTATCGTCGTGCGTGTGCAGTTTTTGACAGACTCCGTAGTTGAAACCGTATACCTGCGCAGTGTCGCTAGTTCAACTTTAATAGTGTGCATGTAGTTGTATCTATGGAGAACTTTAATGCATTATTACGTAGGGAGAGAGGCGAGGCTGCACGTGACGGGTTCTCACGCGGCTAGTCAAGACGGAGTAAAGACGCAACGTTGGCCTTAACAGAAAGACAAACGGACAACAAAGTAGATCCTATATGATTGTAGGTGTGCTTTATGTAAATGTTTTTATATTATATCAGTACCCTATTATTCTCGTAATCAAAACCGTAGCGATATCGTAGCGACTTTGACTTTTCGTATTCACATCCATCAATCGAGTTTGAACGATTCCTATTTTGAACTCGTTCGATCGAAGAGTCAAACGACAATGGAATAGGGATTGTTTGATTTTACGTGAATTAGGGCACAGAACAAACGAAAACAAATTTTCTTACTTTGATAAAAGGATATGCTTCAATCTGTCATTTCGTTTTTTACTTTACTAATTTTATAGAGAATACTTAGGACATGGCACTACAAGGTCGCCATTTTGCCGATTGAATAACAGATTCCTAGAAACACTGAAATTAATTATTTTTTTTGCTTTTTTATGTACAAGCTTATCATGACTTGCCCTTTATCACAAAAAGTCGGAAAGAGAAAAGACAGAAGGGGTGATTTGCTGTGAGACAAAACTGAATTCTAAAAACAATTAGAAAAGAAATCTACGATTTCATAAGATTTATTTATAGTCCAAGTACCTACGCATTGTCAAATGAGTAGATCAATTTTGTATTCCCTAACAGAAAAGCAAAGAGCTTTAATCAAATGTCAGTCAAAGTGATGAATGTTTCACTTCTATCCGTCACGTCAGAAAATATTATATTACAAGTTTCTTCAAGACTAGATTAATTGCAAGTATGGATCCAAATAACAAATATAATACGTAATGACTGGCATTGAAGAAATTATGAGTAACTTTATTAAAGTTACGCTACTTTTTTTTAAAGTAGGTATATTTTCAGAAAATCTTGTCCGTCTGTCTGGATTATTGTGAGATGAGTGCCGTATACTTTGTTGCTATTTTATTGAATTTTAATGTCAAAAACAAGTCTGTATTTGGCGATTGGATAAAGGACTATGTATAAAGTAATTAAGTTTTAAAAAATGTAAATATCTATACACATTATGTTTTTGTTACATTCTCTTCCTTTTAAAATGGGTTTCATTCTACTACTATTTTGTTCCACTTTTTATCATTTTCAATGCTATTTGCACTGGAGTATATATATAAAAATCAATGCCACTTTTCGTTCTTATTTTATAACTCAAGAACAATCTCACCTATCCAAGCGAAGTTGTTTAGGCTTTATTCGGACTATTTAATAGATGGTTTATGTGAAGTTTGCACAAAATAGGTCGAACGATTCTTCACTTATCACATTTTTCTGTTGCCGGCAAAAGCTAGCGATATTATATAGATGTTAAGAATATTTGGAAATTATAACGTTTGGTTCTGAAGGCAGTCCATGTACTGCGTTATACAAGTACGGTGAATTTCCCAAATGAAGAACACTTAGAAAATTCAAGGTCAAATCTGAAACTCTCTTAAATGCTCTTGGCGGATTTGATGAAAACTAAAACTCTTTCTTTTGGTATTAGTCAGGATATTTATAAGGTTACAAAGTATTTAATGCCACTTACCCCAACATGACCAGCCTGTAGCAGTTCTTCGGCGGAGGCACAGACTCGTCACACGCCTGCAGCACAGGGGCACTCGGTCCCGGTGACCTTTCAGGGTCAGACTCTTCTCCTATCCCCGCACCGCGTCGACACAGCCACGACGCCCCACACTTGTCCCTCGCATCCTCCACAGGTGCGGCGAACTGACACCTTCTAGGCGATCTTCTGCCACTAGCTAGGGAGGACTTTAGTGGGGACGGAGGGGCCCGAACGGGGCTCGAAGTGGCCCGAACTGGGGACGTTGACACTTTCACTGGGGACGACTGTAAGGACAAACCGCCCCGTTCAGTAGTTCCGTTCAACATTTTGGTCTATTTTTTGCACTGAATTTCACATTATTGGTTTTTGTTTCACTTTTTAATTTAGTTTTGAGGATTTTGGGCTATGTTTTCTGTATAAACGTAAAAACTAAATAATTTATTTAGTGTATTTAAAAACTAAATAATATATTTAGTTTTAAATGAAAATAAACGGAGTGTGCTTAAGACTATACGATAGAAATAAAAACTGCATGAAGGCCAGTTATAATACTCTTCACCGTTCGGGCAAAGTCGACTCGAGCCGACCTTTAGCTCACCGTCCAGCCTTCCGGCAATGTCGACAGCGTGTAGTATTGTACGCGTGTTTCAATGTCAGTACACCTATAGGGGCATAGCAGGGCTGAAGCTTATTAGGGCCATGGGTTGACTTCCGAACGGAAAACCTAGGGTGGCAACAAAATATATAGGCGTGGTTTTAGTCAGTAAGTCTGATATCTTATGAGTCATTAGATGATTTCATGTTTTTTTTAAAAACCCACTGTGTCCTACTATTGAGCGAAGGCCTCCCCTTTTGCCTTCCAAACCTTTCCGTCTAGGATGATTTCTGGCCAAGTTTACCCTCCTCCTCACCCAAACGAGATAAACTTTTTTTTTCTATTCGTTTTAACGATCACGTCTCAAATAGTCGGGACCGCTCAGTCTCATTCAATACCCACAAAATAAATTGCTCAGCACGTCTAAAGGAGATTTCGCTTCAAAAATGAGATACATAACCACCTACTCCTTTTCTGCCGTCGCCGGCAGTTCACAGTAGGTACCTACTACGTTTATAAAAATAAAAATTCCGCTCGCCTCTCCGTCCGTATCGAGTTATTTCGGGTATCTATAACTTAGCCGGATAAAGTTATGATTACATTCTACTTTTATTTTTACATCGCAAAAGTCTGGGATGACTGTATATCCTAATCTGGCTTTACACAGCCAACATACAAAACAATTCATGACGCGGTTTGTGTTAGCTTTTGTCCCATTGAAAGCGGAACGGAATCGCGAATTATATTTTTTGATTAAACATGATATTTATTTTTAATATGGTACTTCTGACCTTCTTTTAAGAAAATCATCCCATGAAAAATCCCGCCAGACCGAGTGTTAGATTTTTACTGACTAAAAAACCCTCCCTGTTTCTGCGTTGCTTTCTTTTGATCTAATTCTAATCAATACTAAAAGGAGCTTATGTAGAGGGATATCACCAAATAACTTCTCCCGCTTTAGGAGGGGCGAGAGGAAGTATCACAATTGTACTGACCACAACCAAAGTGACTTTTTCATACAATAGCTGCTTCAAGTCTCTTTCTAACTCTCGCTCCACTCTAAGCATGATGAGCCATGTCATCATTTCCCACTGAAAAAACCTCGTAAGCAATATAACCGAGCCTTAACATTTGTAACAGAGGTACTCAATTTAACAAAAATAAAATACAAAACAAGGGTATTATTTTTACTCATTTTCACGATCCTACATTTGTGAAAGTGTGCTCCTAATAAAAGGTGAGACGATTTTTATTTCACGTACCGTTGCTATCGTTTCTCACGTCGAGTTGACGACGGGTGGCCATTATTATTGCCAGTGTTATGTTAATAGGATGAATATAGGCCTTGTGTGCTAGAATAAAGCTTTTGAACTTTGACGGTGTTTTGAATATCGTACTGATTTCATCACGCATGCGGGATTGCCTGTTCCATCATCGGACTACCAAACGTACGGCGTTGCGCTACCGGTACAAGGTGGACATCCCACATATACGCACGAAACGTTTTAAGAACACATTAATTGTGCGTACAGCCAAGGAGTGGAATTCCTTGCCAGAGTCTGTATTTCCTGATGACTACAATCCGGGAATCTTTAAGTCAAGACTAGTTTATAGTAATAAAGAAAAAACCTGTTGGTCTATTTTTCAGTGGCTCTGACAGCTATGCCGGAGGTAGTGTATGTTATTCGCATTCAAGATAAATGATTATGTGATGAGCACGATTATTCGTTCTGCGTCTAAGTGTAATTTATCTAGAACATGTACGTTTTTAGAAAAATATAAAACATAAATTCGAAGACATGTGACTTCTACTAATGCGCACTGGGCCTGCGTGGTGGATTATGGTCCTTTCCCTGTCCTAGAGAGGAGGCCTGTGGCCCAGTAGTGGCAACATTAAAAAGGCTGATGTTGATAAGTATGTTTATCATAGTACCTACCCATAACACAAGCTCTCCTTAGCTTGGGACTGGACAGCGTTGTGTGATAGTTGGGGTAAAAAAACAAAGCTTTTCAACTCTGCGTCTGCCAGCAAGTGGTCACCACTTCAAAACCTTTCAGCCTCATCGAAATCAGCACTACGAGCAAAGTGCCCTGTCAATAAAGAAACAATATCTACCGATATCGCAAAGCCATACGCAGCAACTGTCGGGACCTCTTAAAACCGCAACCTACATTCAAGATCAGATAGCTATCAGCGATGTAAGCGTATCTTTCAAGCCCAGATAGCTACCTACGTCTTACCCACCAGTTAAGACAGCCTTACCTTGATGGTTATATTATATCGTGCCCGTAATACGGGGATTGAGTGCGTATCTCACCGTATCCGAAGTCATTAGGCTTCGATGGAAATAAGATGAAACTTGAGCGAGGGCGCAAGATCGATAGTTCATTATGTGAAAAGGAAGTAAGGGTGTACATGAAGCGGTTTCTGGTATATTTTTTGCATGATATTTTAGAAGTTCCGTTGGCTATACACTTATTTGAGTGCTTTTTTGTAGCTACAAAAAAGCATTTAACCAATTTTCGGGTCCTAGTCGAATTAGGTGGTTTCAAGTAGCCCAAGCAAATAATTCAACTTATTTGCTGCCTGTTTGATTTATCCATTGGGCGCTTTACCAGCTGGTAATAAAATTGGTTAGTTGGAAAATTGATTATAATCCTCATAACACAAGTTGAACTACCATGGC
The DNA here is from genome assembly GCA_029852875.1 of Mythimna loreyi. Classification (NCBI taxonomy): domain Eukaryota; kingdom Metazoa; phylum Arthropoda; class Insecta; order Lepidoptera; family Noctuidae; genus Mythimna; species Mythimna loreyi. Next base: position 15,380,778 of record CM056780.1, on the reverse strand, counting down.
GGTCAGTAGTAACCGAGTTTCGGATTTCAATTCAACTGGATGGCTGCGCGAAACATTTTAACATATACGACTATCGGGCAGTAGCCCACCAGACCAGACTTGTCACCTGTCTGGTCGGAGGATCCTCCCTTTTCAAAGGACTTTCTGTCTGTTCCTCTGCCTCCGAATATGTATGACTAAACATAATTAGGTGTAATTTATCTATAATATGTTTGTATTTAGAAATATGTAAGTATGTTTATCAGTTGTCTAGTACTCATAACACAAGCTCTGCTTAGCTAGAGACTAGACGGCGGCGTTGTGTGATGGTCGTCGAATATTATTATTATGTTATTATTATTTATTATTATTAATTTATACTCTTGAGCCCTAAGCGAACACCGGCGTTTGCATGGTATTGTCTCTCTATTATGTCTCTAATTACGATATTCAAAAAGTTAAAATAACTCTCAAACCACACTTCCTCATAGTTTCAGCTCTAATAATCTTCAAAACAGTGTACAATAGATTCTCCTCTCTAATTGGCCGCACAGCACAACATCGCAAGCCGATAGTTTTCATGACTTTCTAGGGATGCCCCGGATTTATAGCGCGCGATCCCGGGAATTGATGCGGGATTAGTTCGTTTACTGTTTAGAGCCCGGACTTGAAAATACGAGGAAGAAATAAAATGATTTAGGAAAAATAACACGTAAAACTGGCCGCATTGTCAATATATATATTTTTTTTTTATATTTCCGATTTTCGAAATGTCGGATAGTGTAATAAGAATTTTAGTCTGTAAAAATTGTTTTTTTTTTATTGCTATAAACTAGTGCTTGATCCAATACTAGCCATCTAATACCAACCCGCAATGGGCCCGAGTGGTGGATTCTCACCAGTTCCCTCTCCTAGAGAGGAGGCCTGTGTCCCAGCAGTGGGAACATTAAAAAGGCTGCTGATGATGAGTGCTTGATCCCACCTGATGGTAAGCAGTGATGCAATCGTTGGTGGTAAGGCGCACTAGTTTATTAAGATGCTATTCACTCTAGCCTCGAAGACACCTAAATTGTAATCGGACGGAAAGTCCGCAGCTGGCGGCAAACTGTTCCAGTCTGTTGATGTACGCAGTATAAACGACGAAGTAAAACGTAACTCTAATAATCTCACTCCACCATAGACTCAAAATAGAAATCTTTTTATTTCACATAGGCCTACATGGGCACTTATAAAACGTCAGAAGCTAGTGCACGGTTCCAAATTGGTCGTTTCCTATGTAGAAGAACCGACAAGAAACTCCATTACTATTTACTCATTATTATTATGTTACTCTTTAAAAAAAAATGCTTTCTTACAATATTTCGTTATAACAGTACTTATATGATTACTGGAGAAAGTCACCGACTGGAGAAAGTCATTGGAATATTTTCCTACCATAAAAACAAAACAGCTTAATCAAATAAAATTTGATTATTAAAATTTAATCGCGTCACATTCTCAAACAAACGTTTCATGCTACATAAAAGACCCAACATCAATAAAATATTAGATTTAGCTCGCCGTCGTACAATAGACATGCCTAGCATCGAAAGCACTTCGGTATCTCCGTTCCTCGCATCCCTCAATTTACCTACTTACGTTGAAAAGAAGACGCACTCTAAGCTTTGTTCATTTCTAGGTCAACATCAAAACCTGGAAGAATATCCCTATTGAAAATAGACTGCATGAAAGTCTCATGATATAATAATAGATGACTTATGAAATGAACATACACTTAAACAATGAGCTAAGCAGTAGGTACTAAATGATAAATGATATTTATTTTGTAAATAGGTTTTAAAATAACACTTTTACACGTCAATATTTTTTTTTCCGTCAGTTTTAGCTAGATGAGTCCGGTGTTTCCTAGCTGACTACCCTGAGCAGAAACACCGAAACAAACTCAGGGGTCAAGTCTCTTTTAAAGTCAATACAGTACCATGTATTGGTCAAATCATATGAGAATCATGCAGATAAGTGTCTCAGGTGGTCTTTTGAAAAAAGAACCACCAGATTTGAGTAGACCTGTCCAGTCAATGCAAGCATTTGTCTATTAATATAGTATGAAAGATGTTTAATATCGGTGAATTAGTCTAATGTGAAACATGCTAACAAATTACTCCCACTCTATCATACTTTAACACGTTAGGAAGAGCAACGTCAAATTTGTACAATTTGTTGTTAACACAACGACTAATCACGCCCAATAAAAATATGTCATTATATGCACCACGTGTCATAAAAAATTGTCCGCGAAAATAATGACCAAAAAGCTAGAAAACTGTACAATAATTCGCTAATCATTACATAATATAAAACAAAGTTCCACTGTCTCTATGTATGTTTAATCTTTAAAAGTACGCAACGGATTTTGATGTAGTGTTTTTAATAGATATAGTGATTCAAAAGGAAGGTTTATGTGTATAATACATGCATAATATATTCAATATCAGTACCCGTGCGAAGCTGGGGCGGGTTGCTAGTGGATATTAATTAAAAACAGCACAAGCCACAAAAAAATCGTGTAAAAGTCTATGAAAGCAAGAACCTCAACGATCAAAGATAACCTTTTTTTACTAAACCAGACTCTTCAGATTCCGAATCAGATAGACAATCGCTCCGACAATCTTATTCGGCTTGAACAAACTCAATATTTACATAATCCTAACCATCCTAATTCAGTTTTCGGGCCGCAACTAACCGTAGCGTAATTCGAATTTGGGTTCGGTTTTCGGTAAATTCGTGTGTGGTACAACACTATGACCTGGGTTAGGGTGAACGTGTGCTAACAAAAGCGGTAGCGATCGCGATTAAATGAAATAAATCCATTTCCTTTCTTTCTTTAGATTACGTTGTCACAGTTAATCTCGTGTATTATTGAATTTATGTATATAAAACACAAGACGCAGAAAATGCTTAAGTTTCACCGAATTGTTAGGTCCGGCTATATACTTTTGTGAGCATAATGTATTACTTAAATAAATAAATGAGACTCTCACAATGACATAGTCACTCATAAAGAGCATCATCAGGATGTTTAAAGTCTTCCAAACGACAGTAAAAAGGGCTCAGAGTTATCTAGCGTGATCAAATAAAAAATGGACAATTCCGCAGGAGAACCTAAGGTACCAACATAGACCGAAAAATCGACAACCTTAAGTGGCAGTGGCAACAAAACAGGTGGTCGATAGGGCCAAAAGATTCTGTAGTGGCGACCGCTTACTGGAAGACGCAGCATTGGATGGTCTCACACATGTTGGTCCAGTGACCTGATGAGAGTTGTGAAATCGGATTGATATGTGACGCGCAGAATCGGTTGTGTGACGATACTTGGAGGAGGGCCATGTCCAGCAGCAGACGTCTTTCGGCTCAAATTACGTTAAATATCAAACGTAGGTATAATAAATATTTTTTTTATTCTGTATTTTTTATGCTTTTTGTTTTTATTTTTTATGCACTGTATCAGTAACAAATTAACTTATAATTGTAGTTCAAACCTTGGGTCGTTCAGTAACTGAAGCACACTTGATGGTGAATCACTTTTCTATGAAACACAACTGTTCGACTTAGTGTAGCCAGGGTCCATACAAGGCTTCAGATGGGACCAGTGAGCCCCAGAGGAACAAAAAAGGCAACCCTGTTCCACCGACATTATATTTGCAGAAAAAGAATTATTGGGGTTATATAATTTTTAACACCGCGATTGAAACGGTTCAAGCATTTTTTTTTCGATTCATGTTGAACTAATTCGATGTATGTTTGACATTACGCACCCGCGCATCTCCGCACTCTGTCCACAGCTTAAAGCGTCGGTTTTAGCTCGATTGTAGGACATTGTTGATGACAGTTCGCGTGGAAATAGCGATGGACTTACCAGTGAAGTGTGCAGCATTGTCATCATTGTGAATGCTGTTTATTCAGCGAAGTCCGACTGAATTTGCGAATAAACAAGCTCTCAATAGTTGGGTGATTTCTGCCGTGTTGGATATTTGGCGTATTTTCTGGAAAGAGATATCGTATAACGCAATACGATTTCTTCAATGGTCACCCGAAAATCACTTATTTTGAAAGCGAACGAAAATTATTAATGACTGCTATACTCTGTTCAAAATAATATAAGACTTGTAATAAAAACCTGTTTTTACTGTCCGTTCAGCCGATTTTGAGTTCTATTACGTTGTTGGAATGACAAATGGCGGCTGCAGTAAATAGCTGGTTTTTTACGTTTTTTTTTTCTTTTAATGCCATCCTTATGTCTACTGAATAGGAGTTAAAATCGAATGAAAAAACAGTAAAAAAGGTTTTTTTAATGTCTAGTTTTAACGCGAATAGAGTATAGTTTCAAGTGATTTTTCTTTGCTAATGTTCCCAATGACTTCACAACAAAGGAAGTTCAGGTGGGATCGCAATCAAGCACTAGAAGGTTTATTTATTTAATCAAATTATAATAAAATAAAGTTTAATTCATAGCGAAGTCAAACCATTTAGTACTTAAGCACTAATCAAGATGAACATCAGCGTGTATAATATGGTTTCCATCGGGAATATACACAATCTAAGCTACAAGCTACTACTCTCAAAATAGTAAATGAGAACACGGGCATATCCAAGAATCATAACGTCGAAGACATGTGACATTCACCAACACGCACTGGGCACCCGTGGTGGATTACGGCCCCATTTTTCCGCCTAAAGTGGTCTCTAGGCGGTGGCAATAGTCTTAGATTTGGGAACTTGATAAGGCTGATTATAATAATTAGTGACCGATACTTACGCATAATTATAGTCATGATAACAACTTTTCCTAAGGGACTCAACCTGTAATCGCTAAAAAAATCAGCTAGTTCAGTACATTTTGTACCAGTAGGCGAACGTAAATAAAAGCAGTTTTTTTTTCGAGATTTCAGGTTTAGTCCCATAATAAAAATTGTTTGTTATCATGACTACAATCACATGTTTAAGTATTTGTCACTAATTCCAGTCACCCAGACAAAAAAGATAGAAAGAAAAACGTTTATATGTGCCTCACACAATCATATAGACTAAAAATACAACAATAAAAATGTACGAAATCTGTACAAGCCCAAAAAGGCGCCTAATTAAATACTTATGCCCTGTATACTTATGCTGTGTGTTACTTTTTATAGCACAAAAATGCTTGAATCCTGAAAGAGAGAAATTGCTAGCATAACAGCTTTATAACCAAGTTATGCACAATCACGATATGCCCAGAGCTACCTCTCTGTGGAGATTTTAAGCCTAAATATTCGCACATATTCGTACATTTGGCTAAAACAAACGCTTATTTGAACTCGGCAGACACGAAATGAGAATGTAAACAGTGCCCGCAACACCGCGCTTATCGAAAACCGATTATTGTAGTGGTCAGATAAGGAAAGTTTGGTACAAAAAGATAGGCTATAAAAACTTATGATAGCTATGGAATACTGAGTACTTTCAAACTGCCTGTTAGGAAAGCGAAATATGGATCTCGTCTTCTCCATTCCCAGTTAATAGAGTGGCACTTAATAAGGAAAATGAGCAAACAATTGTGTGTGAAAATAAAAATGTAGGTATATGTCGTGAGTAGATCATAGAAATTGAACACTTCATGATATGGCAATCTAAAATTAGCCAGATCGTTGAAACTTTAACATTTGATGATAAGTCAATAAGATTGAAAAAAGTGTCCATAGAGTTTCTTACAACATTCTTCTCCATCTCTATGAGATGAAAGTGTTTCTCTAAACTCTTTGGAATGTGCAATTATCAACATTTTTCCGACAATGTTCTTGATTTTTCTAAAGTGTCTGTAAATGGTTTGTTTGAAATAAATGCTTTGAATCTTGTAAAAAAAAGCTAAGATTTTTAGAGATTTCTAATTTTTCCCACTTAGCGCCTTCGAATTAGCCGCGACAGCAACGCAGCTGACGCGTTGCTTGAAACCCACAAGACGAGGATTATTCATATAATATGGCTATCAAAAAATAGTATTGTATCAGAAATATCTTCGCATTGAACTCTTCGTATCTCACAGCCCCAAGTTCCACAAACATTGGTCGATTCGTTCTCACACAAGTTTTAATTGGGTCATTCTGTACAGATCCCGCTACCAATGAAATTAATGGTCGCCAATGTTGGGAAATTCCCTAATGATTCCGGGATTCGCGAAAGTAGCCATCAAACTATTAGGGGTGTCAAAGTATCGGGGATTTTCACATAAATTAGGTTAAGGGTGAAGGAGATGATGTGCCAAAAGTTTTTTTCTAATTAAAACTTGTTTTTTTTTATATTTATGGGGTTCCGTGCTCAAAAGCTAAAAACTGATTGTAAATATTATTTTATACACCACCACTCATTTTTTCTTTGATTTTATTATCATTACATAGTATAAAACAAAGTTGCTTACCGCTGTCCCTATGTACGCTTAGATCTTTAAAAGTCCGCAACGGATTTTGATGCGGTATTTTTTAATAGATAGAGTGATTTAAGAGGAAGGTTTATATGTATAATATATTCAATATCAATACCCGTGCAAAGAGGGAGCGGGTCGCTAGTTTGCTATAAACAAGTGCTTGACTGCGATCCCACCTGGTGGTAAGCAGTGATGCAATCGTTGATGGTGGGGCGCACTAGTCCATTAAGAGTCTATTCACGCTAGCCTTGAAGACGCTAGCCCAAAAAATAATCGGACGGAAAGACCGCAGCCGGCAAACTGTTCCAGTCCCTCGATGTACGCGGCATAAACGACGAGGCAAAACGCTTAGTCGCTTGCTCAGTTTCATAAAATAATTTATACGGTAGAAGCAACACCTAGTGAAAATATATTTGCTTCAGTACTTCTTCATGAAAGTAGCTCAGTTCAGGGATACGTCATAAGTTTCTCTAAACTATGAAATATTTCTGTGTACTCGGAACACAAACCAGCTACATGAACTAGCAAAATAACTCCTTCACAAAATAAACGAATACTGTCTTTCTATTTCGTTGTATTTTCATACACAGTAAAGATATTCTACTTATATCTGACTATTATTATGATATTATTTACCTAGTAGATATACAACTATTATTGTGGAGTTTATTTTACAATATGTATCAATGTATGTATATATATGATATACATAATTACTAAGATAGTGTCTAAATATTGTATGTAAGAATATTACTAAAAGAATATTACAAAAGAGAACTATTTTGTTTGTTCTTATTTTCCGGTTTTTCTCAATCACTTTGTTTTTTTTTTAGGTGGAAATATCTTCCAGTGACATCAGCTCCGCCCAAGGGCAGGATTTGTCAATGGATGATTTTTAGGTACTACTAGCTGTTGCCCGCGACGTTGTCTGCGTGAAGGCTCTACAGCACCAAACATACCTAAGGTGGCTTTGTCGCTATAGCATTATAAGTAAACAACTTTTAAAATAGCAATGCATCAGCCTTATAAAGTTCCCGCTGCCGGGACACAGACGTCCTTTCTAGGAGAGGGAATGGGCTATGATCCACGCGGGCCCAGTGCGGATTGGTGGATGGTACATGTCATCGAATTTTTGGTTCTAAGACATTCACAGTCACAGTTTCCTCATGATGTTTTCCTTCACCGTTTTAAGAGTAGTGGTTATGAAATAAATTACACAAAGTAATTCGCCTGTCTGGGTCTGAACCCCCGACCTACAATTTGTAAGTCGTATCCTTTACCACTCCGCCACCACTGAGTCGGAGCCTTTACTACTCCGCTACCATACTACGATGGTAGTTATGCTGCCAGGAGCCAAAAAGTAAAGAGAGTCAGTACTGATGACGCGGGAGCAAGCGACGTACAGTTGCCCGCGTAAGAGACAACTCGCCCTGAAGTTGACACCCGCTGCACTCAGTGTCTGCCCCTGCGATTTATTGATGGTCATCGCGAAACAAACACTCACGGGGAACTGTACGCGCTTGGACTGGAACGGGAAATTATGAGGTACAAATACTGCCTCGCCGACGCCACAACCCGTAAGAATTTTTGACAGGTCTCTTTACTTTTCTTAGGATATAGGTTCCAAAGATGCATAATCGGGACTCCGACTTTCAGCTTGATGGTATGAGCGGGATAATATGTGGCGTAATCTTGCTCGGCGACAGTGTTTATCGAGGTATAGACCACTACCTTCCCCTTAATTTCCAAGAGAATACATTCGTTAATTGCTGCAACCTGATCATTTTTGGACGTCAAAATGGCCCGCTCACACATCCAAGAATTCTGTTGGTTTGATAAACGACTGATGTCCCCGTGCACAGCGAATGAATTCTTCTAAGCTGTATAACACTCTATCGAGAGACTCTGGAAGTACCTCTTGTCCACCTTTCTCGTAGTGGGCTTTGACTTGAACCCAAGTCGTCGACGGCGCGCAGCGCGCTGTTCCCTGCACCTCAAGCAGTCGTCAGCAACTGTAGGAGCCCAGCAAGGTCAAAGCCTTCTGGGGCCAAGGGCAGATGTTAAAGCGGAACACCATGGCCCTGGAACTAAGGCAAGTAGGAACGGTGGGTTGTTTAGTCAATAGAATTCTAACACTGTCTCCCGCTCCACCCAAAGGCGGGATTCGGCATTCATTTATTTTCCCCTTCATAAAAAAGATAAGAGTTAGAAGGTCATCAGAGAATTCTTGAGCACGTGCATTGCTGCCGAGCCGAACTCACATATTAATGGTCAAGCGCAGCGCACAAACTCGTGACTACAATGAAGATTGTTTCAACGTAGCATTCACCTCGTAAGACTTTGATCCCCGAGTCAAGACGGAAAGCGTTTGCCCGAAACCGCCACTGAACAAACTGTAACACCACCCATCAAAATGTTCGTTCCCGCGGATGTCCTGCAGGGTTCTGTCCTCGGACTCAACTGCGTTCCTATTGGCCACCGTACGCTCATTCCATACGATCAGAGAGCAATCTTTAAGCACGTGTCCCTTATCGCTCTTTAAATCGATGGGAATTTGAACATGGCATGTGCTGCCTTGCCACCCGGAAGCAGTGTGGCAGCGATTCCCGACGACATTGCTGTTCAATAGCAATATTGCCTTGCCTCTTCAAGTATGCCATGTTTTTTCTGTTCCAACAGGAGCAACCCAAGAAAAACATATTACCCTGGTTTTGCACAACGCTTTCAGGAACGGTGTCATAAATTTGTTTTTGCTCTGAAGACAACAAAGCGACATGGTCATTTCGTATGGTGGTCATTTCGCCTGAATCGTAATTTGTCTCAGCCATAGTCTTGATGCGGTGATGATTGGGGAACTGGTAATTCATATTCGATCAGTGTATTGCCGCCGATAGAAATGGATAGAGACAGGTGTTCAGCACACGTTCATCAGTTACATCGACTTCGTCTCCAGTAGCACGCCTCAAAGCTCGCAGAAAATCTTCAGACAGATGATGGCGATATTTCAATGAACATAACTTTTTTGTAATACTTAGCACCGCATTTTTAATAGTCTTCCTCAACTCCGCTTAAGATTTTCAGGGTTGTTTGGAACTTCAATTTTTCAAAACGAACTATACAATACAACTTTTAGGAAGCTGATTTGATTTATTTTTATCTCTCATACATGGCACTGTTTTAAGACTGTCTTTTTACTACTAATAATCATTGAACTATGTTCATCTGTCCAAGTTACTTAAATGACGTAGTTTTTATAGTGTAAAGCCAGATAATAGCATAGCTTACTGAAAAACATCATTTAAATATGCGTTGTTAGATTAAACACTGTCACAGAATGCGTAAGAAAAAAAAGTATTCACAACTTTCCCGGCCCGTCCTTTATTCATGCAAAATTTGAAGATAATCCATGCAGTATGTTTATATATATATCCAAGTAAGTTTTTGAGTTTAGCTCAAACATACATACAGACAGACAGACAAAAATTCTAATAAAAACTTTTGGCTTCGATATCGATTGTAGATCACTTCCTAAGTAATCTTTTAAAAAAATAATTAATAAACAGTTTTCACTTTCCTAAGATTTTATTATATTTATATGAATAGATTATTCGTAAAACACTTTAGTTAAGTCCCAAGAGGACACAAATTTCCGCACAACTGTTGTATTTTAATTGTGTCTGTAATTACGGTAGTCGAAAGGTAAAAAATATATTATGTTATGTTTTCGTTTGTACTAATTTGGGTCAGTAGATGGCGTTGTACGTATATAAATAACATTGAAACGTTATTTGAGATTAGGTTGCGTTGCAAATTAAATCCGTTAGACCGTTCGCGTTGGAATAAGAATAACATATTTCATATAAACATGGAAAACGCCATTTAGAGATGAACTATTTTTTTAAATTATATATTAAATATATTAATCCACATATTTTAGTAAAACGAACCAACGACTACCTAAGATATTTCCCTAAAAATAAATAAGTAACATTACCATCTATGAATTTTAAGAATAACTAACTGCTAACTTTGCCAAAATTAAATTAATAGTTTCCAAAAAGTGTTCACATGTAACTTGATTTAATTTTGGTGTAATCTCATAGACGGCGCTGTTTTAAAATTGTCTTTATACTACTAATATTCATTAAACTATGTTTCTTTGCCCAAATTACGTAGTTTTGAAAAACTAATAATGGGAATCTTTATTATTTACCTAAATAAGTTTACGTGCCAAGTTTCAAGTTAATTAACCCAAGGAATAAGATTCTCCCATACAAACTTTAACATCCCCTAAATCTTGCACTGGGGGTACTATCGAAAAAATAAATATGCCATCCTTGATAACCACTTTAGGGTAATGTTTGTGCTAAGTTTTGAGTCAATCGGCCCACGGAAAAAAAAGTTACACCCTTGCATCCATTGCACTATTTAAATTCAATATTGCTTACCTCCCAAAACTTAAGGCGTGATAACATGTAGCCTAAAGCCTTCCTTGGTTTACAAGGAACATTTTTGCTGAATTTCAATTCAATCTATCCAGTAGTTTTGGCGCCAACCCGTACCATAGGCACAGACAAACAGACAAACAGACAAAAATTCTAAAAAGTCACTTTTTGTCATCAGTCACGTTTTTCTAACAAAAGCCACTTAATTTGTCCAGAAAATTCTCAATGTACAGTTTTTCTTTCGTTACTGTTTTATTATATGTATAGATAAAAAAACTTCTATTACCAAAAACCAATTTAAAATACAACCCGTTCCAAATGAGAATAGGATCGATGGCCATGTTGTGACGTCACGTCGAACTGTCAAATCGAAGATATTAGGTAGAGTGAACAAAATAAGTAATTAAAAAAAAATAATTTACGTACGAATCGTGAATAAAAAAAGTTTAATCAGAATACAGTTTTTCAATTTTCTTAACTGTTTCACTGTGTGATGTGTCTGAGTAGTGGTAAATGGAAGAAAAAGGCGAATTCTTTCTAACAATGAAAATAGGGAAGAAAATGTTTTTCTTGTAAACTATTTGTAACTTAAAACAATATATTTGGCAAATTTATATCAAACTCTAACGTTTTTACTTGAACTAGAATTAACTGTGTTGTAAAAAAAAAAACAAAAAAAAACTTTTTATTGATATGCAAATAAGATTTTTTTGCAAACCATACTTTTCACTCAAAATTTGACAGATAGAGGTTATTGACTTTCCTGTTCTTATTTGGAACGCGTATTACAACCTGTGACACAAAATATTATTAAAATCAATTTGACATTGCAAAAGAGATTTTTCTTTAGATTCAAATTATTCTAAAAGATTGAATAAATTGCACGCTTGTGGACTAATTCACAGACAAATTTTGCAGACAAATTACACAGTTAATTATCAAAATTACGTGAACAAATTAAACAAATGTAACAAAATTAGTAGTTTTAAGATTTATAAAAATGTTGCTACCCAAACACATTGTACAAACAGTAACCAGTCACAAATTAATACTGTAAGTATTGGGACACAAACTGAAGATCAGCAGACAGAATTTTTTCGTGAGTGATTTGGATAAATCCTTAGTATTACGTAATGTTATAAATCCAAATTCACAATCTAAAATATATATTTGCCATCAGAATGTTTGTGGAATCACCAATAAGAAAAATGATTTCGAGGTTTATTTACAAACGCTTAAAAGAAGGGTTGATTATATATGTTTAAGCGAGCATTTTTTGAACGATCAAACTGCTCTTTTACTAAATCTAGAGAATTATAATGTGGTATCTTATAATACTAGAAAGCATAAGAAAAGAGGTGGCAGTTTAATTTTAGGATGCACAAGCAGGAAGGTTGAGAATGTTAATGTAATTAATAAACTGTATAGGGTGGATAGCTTTGAGGTTTGCTGTGTTAAAGATCTCAGTACTAATCTTTATCTGTGTTGTTGTTACCGAGTTCCCAATGATAAGAATTTTGATATTTTTCTTAACAGCCTTGAAAAGTTATTGGAACATTTGTTTAATAAGAAGTGCATTATTTGTGGAGACTTTAACATTGACTTACTTAAAGACAGCAAAAAACGAACTGAGTTTATTAGCCTTTTAGCCTGCTACAATTTTAGACACCTGTTTGACAGTCACACTTTTATTCGTAATAACTCATTTTCTTGTTTAGATAATATTTTAACTAACTTGCCTGATGACTGTATAGCGCAATGTGAGGTAGATCACAATGGTTTGGCAGATGGACATGGGGCTCTACTGGGTGAGTTTTTGTTGGAAAATGTAATTGACGATTCTAATAGCAATAGTTTTATCACTATAAATAGGAGAATTTTTAATAATAGGAGTAACATAACATTTAGGCAACGAATACTTGAGCATAACTGGGATGACATGGGAATTAATGCCTTTATAAAAACTTTTAGAAAGATTTTTCATTCTAGTTTCAAGACTCGAGTGCAAAAAATTAAATTAAAAAATAGTTTTCAGTTAAAATGGGTTACAAAAGGTGTGAAAACTTCAAGTAAAATGAAGCGATTATTATGTACCAGTGGAAATAAAATTGATACTAGTGTTCTTAATTACAGAAATAAATATGTCAGAATTTATAGAAAGGTTATTTCAAAGGCAAAAAAACTTGTTGTAAATGAAAATATATGTAAATCGAGAAATTCAAGTAGGGAAATTTGGAAAGTAATAAACAAGAGTACGAACAGAGTTAGAGCTAAGAAAACAGACATTAGATTAAAAGTAAACAGCCAAATCGTCGATAATCCGAAGGAAGTGGCTGACGTTCTAATAAAACAATTTGATCAAAAAAGTATCACGACCGAATACCAGGGCCAAGATGCTGTAACTTTTCTTCAGCAAAGTACGGAAAGGGTAAACAATGACATGGTTATTGAACTCACTACTCCTAATGAAGTTTCTAAAATAGTTACCAGTATGCAAAACAAGAAATCTTGCGGCTACGATGAAATACCGATTTCAGTTATTAAAAATAATTTACAAATTTTATCAGAGCCACTGTCTAGGTTTTATAATAAGTGCATTGTGGAAGGCATATTTCCGGAACAATTGAAATTGGCTAAGATCATCCCAATCCATAAAAAGGGCCCAAAAATGGATGCAAAAAACTACAGGCCTATTTCTTTATTACCCACACTTTCAAAGATTTTTGAGAAAATATTAAAGGATCGTTTATGTAAACATCTTAATTTAAATAAGGTAATACATGTTAGACAATTTGGATATCAGAAGAATGTTGGCACAGGGGATGCAATTTATACACTAATAAATGATGTAATTGACAAAATTAACAGTAAAACGAAGGTAGCTGGCATTTTTCTGGACTTAAGCTCTGCCTTCGATACTATCGACTTAGAATTACTCATCAGAAAACTAGAGCACTACGGTGTAAGAGGTAAAGCTTTGCAACTGTTTTCTTCTTATTTGAAAAATAGAAAAATGTTTGTCGAAATTGAAAAAATCGATTCAAAAGAGTGTAAAAAAAGTTACAAGTCATCCATGCTTAATATCACAGCTGGTGTGCCTCAAGGGTCAATCTTAGGACCTTTATTGTTCATCCTGTTTACTAATGATCTCATCAATTACTTCAATAAAATATTACCCGACATAAAATTAATAGTCTTTGCAGATGACACAAATGCAATAGTTTCAGCTAACGACATTAAAACGCTCAACGATGCAGTTAATGCGGCTCTAGCTGTTTTTCATTCTTGGTTTTCTGCGAATAAACTTATAATAAACGCGAAAAAAACGAATATCATGTTATTTAAAACGACTGCACGTAATAAAGATACCGGGACTATGGACATAGAACTAAATAAGGTTAAGGTTGAGCTTGTTAGGGAAGTTAAGTTTCTAGGGATATATATAGATGATTTATTAAACTGGAAAAGAGAATTAGTAGCGCTCGATTCTTCTATATCATCGGCGTGCTATGCCCTAAGAACTCTCAGGGATGAAGTGAGTTTGGAAGCTCTGAAGTTGGTTTACTATGCGCTGATAGAGTCAAGGTTACGATACAGCATACAGTTTTGGGGAAACAGCTATAATTATAATTTTCAGAGGGCTTTTATTCTGCAGAAAAGGGCAATTAGAACCATTGTCCGTATTCCTCAACAGGAAAGCTGTCGACCGTTTTTCAAAGAACTTGGCATCCTCACAGTACCTGGACTTTACATTTTGGTACTTCTATCCACCTTTAAAAAATATATTCATTACTTTGAAAATGATGAGGATAGATTGGTAAGAGAAAAAACTCGTAGAAAGGATTTAGATAACATAATCATTCCATCGCTAAACATTGTTAAACACAGTCCATTGTACCAGGCGGTTAAAATATTTAATAAGTTGCCGCTTGACTTAAAAAGCATATTATATACAAAATCGTTCAAAGAAAGGCTCAAGTCATTCCTATTGGAGAAATGCCTCTACTCCCTAAATGAATTGTAAATTTCTAATATAATTTTAAAAATTATGGATTCAATGTTTAGAAAATACCTTTTTTTGACTTGACATGTTATTATTATTTTTTAATTTATTATTATTATTATTAAATTGACATTGAAGTTATTATTATTGACATTATTTTTGTAACTTTTTTTGACATTTAATTATTATTAGATAAGCTACTGTCCTACTTTTTTTTTGTAATATGTTTTTGATCCTAGTTTTTAAGAAAAATATTCGCATACAATTGTTGTTCTTGAATAAAAAACAAAAAAAAAAAAAAAAAAAAAAAAGACTGTTTCAATTAAAGAGTATTACAAATTACAGCGGTGGCCGAGTGTGGAGCAGTGGTGGCCGAGTATTGACGGCCCCGACTTACAAGCTGGGTCACGGGTTCAAACACTAGCAAGGCGTATTACTTTGTGTCATTTAGTTAAAAATCTGGTCACTTGCAGTAAAAACAAATAAAATAAAAGACTGTAGGTATTACGAAGATATCCACACAAACACAAACACACCATAATTATAATTTGACATACATATTAAATATGAGCAATTTTTAGTTTTAATTTTAATGTTTCATTCAAATTTTTAATTTTGTATCCTAATTCTAATTATTTTTTTTAATTGTTATTATCCATGACATATTTTTATCCCATTTTAACTATAATATTTAAATTATAATTATAATAATTATTATTTATGTGATTTTTGAGCATTGTTTGTAAACAAACTAAATTGTAAATGTTTAAAGGAAGGGAACTGTCTCCTGAGATACAGGTTCACTACCTAGTTCAGCAGACAGAGCACTTATGCGTTTGTGAAACTTGTTTGCAAATAAATAAATTATTATTATTTATTTCATCACCACTGCTCTTAAAACGGTAAAGGAAAACATCGTGAGGAAACCGGCGTGTCCTAGAACTAAAAATACAGACATGTGACATCCACCAATCCGCACTATACCCGCGTGATAGATCACGGCCCGCTCCCTCTTGTAGAGACGAGGCTTGAGTCCCAGCATGGGAACTGATTCTAAGTGACAGTGGGCAGGCAACATTCAGCCACCGATCAGCACTTGGCTTGCGTGGTGGATTATGGCCCATTCTTCTCCTAGAGAGGAGGCCTGTGTCCCAGCAGTGGCAACATTAAAAAGGCTAATGATGAGAAATTATAGCGTCAAACTTTATTAAGTTAAGCCATTATCAAGATATTAATTGTTACTCAGCTAAGTAATTAACGGCTTTAATGTTTAATGTTCTAAAATTAGACAGAGTGGAAATCTCGAGTTTATTGACCTGCATGATTATTACAGCATCCATTTACGGAAGACAAAAGCTAGTGATTGTTATTGATATGTACGTACCGAGTGATGATGATCTAATTAAACTTGGGAGAAAAACCAATAATACACCGTGAAATTTTAATGGTTGTTTTCCCTCAGCGAAATGGTTGTGTCTTGGTAATACAAACGTTTGATAAAAAAATTAAATATTAAAAACAAAAAATGGACCTGTAGAGTGCAAGCTGATTATGACGTATCACAACATGCGAGAGCTTATTTTGGTTTAAATATTTAATGAATCGGTTTCCTTTGACGGCGGCCTGCTCATGCGACTCTAGTAGTACCTACCAATTACGTCTATGTTACTATTGTTATCGCTTTTTTGAGTTGATAAATATTTTTAATAATTATTTATAAAAAAAAAACTTCTTAATTTTTTTATTTTTACTGTATGCTTCAAAAGTACTCCTTATGGCAAGTCATTCTGCCGCGGGAAAACCACCATTTAAATTTCACGGTGTATATTCGTATATTATTACCTAGGGGTCTTAAAGTCATGAGAACACGCGGGCCCAGTACGGGTTGATGGATGTCACATTAGGAAACCGGCACGTCCTAGAAACGGGAGTTTATTTTGTTTAGGTTTCGTCAAGATGTTTCTTTCACTGTTTTAAAAGCAGTAGTGATGAAATAAAATACACAAAGTAATGTGCCTGACTGGGTTTGAACCCACGACCTACAACTCGTAAGTCGGGGCCGTTACCACTCGGTCAAAATTTTGTGATGCCGGAAATATCTCATACACATTGCAAAGAAATAAATTCAACTTTGCCTCTAAAAGGCCTCATAACCACTGAATTAAAGACCACGAAAAATGGCTCCGCAACGAACGTGTTAATAATAATTAAATTCCTAGAAACGTAACATTTCATCACAAAATCATGAATGAATTAAGCTTACAGCTTTTTCCGCGAACATCTGGATTTGGGTTTCAACCAAGGAATAATATTTATTGTTAATTTTCATACTTTTCAGCCAGAAATGTTATGGAAATTTGTTCTTAGAATTCATCCAATGAAGAATCCCGCCCTTAGGCGAAGCGGGAAAGAGTGTCAGACTCTTACTGACTAAACCACCTACCCCGTTCATACGTCGCCATATATACCAGGGCTAGAGCCTTCCTTTCAGACACGAACCCTTGGCCGCAGTTAGCTTCGACCCTTCTGCCCTACGTCGATACAGTATCTTTTCCTTATATAACTATTTATTAGGTAGGACAGTTCATTAATGACGTCATTTATTTTATTCAACAGTGTTCTCAAAGTTGTTTCAACTTCACTCAGCCTTGCGCAGTCGGCTCTCTTAGATAAAGCTTAGAAAAGGCGCCTTATTACTTTCTCACTTAATCCTAAGGGATTAAGTCCAGTTCTAGCTAAGTCAACGATTACTATTCAATCGGAAAACATTACAAAGAACTAACTTGGATAAAATGGATTTTGAAACATATCCTTCATATGTGTTCCTTTCCTTTGATAGTGGTGGTCTAAACTCTTGAGCACCGAACGCCGGCGTTCGCATACACATTGTCTTTCTATTTTGTCTCTAATTACAGTACTTGAAAGGTTAAATGAATGTATAATTATTATGCAGTTGCGGCCAAGTTGTAACAGCCTCGACTTCCGAGTTGTACATCGCGGTTTCAAACCCAGCCAGGCGGCATTGCTCTGTGTAATTTATTTCATCTATATATATCCACTGCTCTCAGAACGGTGAAAGAAAACTTTGAGGGGAAGCCGGCATCTCCTAAAACGAAAAATATGAAGACATGTGACATCTACCAACCCGCACTGGGTCTGCGTGGTGGATTGCGGCCAATTCCACGTCCTAGAGAGGAGGCCTAACTCCCAGCAGCGGGAATATTAAAAAAGCGGCCTCGATTTGCTGGTCGCAGATTCAAACCCAGCCAGCCATTTTATTTTATAGCGTTTATGTCACCACCACTGCTCTCAAAACGGTAAATAACATCATTAGTATTAATTTTGATGCTGATACCGAATTAAAATTCCGCGCAAAAATAAACCTCTACAAATCGTGACCAAATGAGCTTGCTGGGGTGGATCGAGTGATGCATTTGTCCCACCCGTACGCAAAATACGCGCTTTAGACGTGAAGTTGCGGATACCAGCCCGATATACTATACAACTACTACTATACTATTGGTGCTTTTTACGACTTTGATGCGGAAAAATCGCGGGTAAAAGGTAGTTTTAAATATAATTTAGGGCAACAAAGGTCGCAAGGATTTTATTAAAGGTGTCAAAAAGAGGCTCTATCTTACACTTGAAATAAAATAAAAGCCTTACTGATTTGATTACGTGGGTTCGGTGTAAAACGTAGTGTTACCTTTTCAGAATTGTTAGGTGTTCTTCAGAATAAGGTTTAAGGCACTATTGGCGGAGTGGTTGAGAGATTGGCTTCTGTACTACGTGTCGTGGGTTTGATACCCGCACGCACAAATATTTGTAAGATCTATGGATGATTGTTCCGGGTCTGGATGTCTTGTGGATGTGAGTTTACAGGTTTTTAAAAAAAACTTCCTCTGAATAAAAAATATATCATACCGCAAAATCACAACTAAAATCCTAAAACACTGTTACGGAAAATTCCTATATATTCCTAAAAACTTACTCACAAATTAAGAAGCGTAAAATAAAAAACCGGACAAGTGCGAGTTGGTTTCGCGCGAGTCGAGAGTTCCGTACAAACCTAACCTACTAACCTATGTAAATAGTTCAATATGTACCGAAAATTTTGCCTAATAGTAAAAAGAACAAATTTACTGTTTTACTGTTTTCAAATTTGATTCCTACATTTATGCTATCAAGCCTTGCTTTACTTATCCCAAATTTCAGGATCCTAGGTCCAACGGTAAATAAGTACCGTATCAATTTTGATTCCCTTGAGAGTGTCGAAATCTATACGTTTTTTGCAACATAAAGGTTATAATTTCAACTCGATACTTCCACGCTTCCCGAGTTAAAGAATCTTGACAAACAGATAGACGGACCAAAAAGTGATCCTTAAGAGTTTTTTTTTTTTTATAGTCAGTAATAATCATCCAATTACAAATTCCTTTCCATTTCCTCTCTTAGCCTTTCATATCAAGGCCGAGCATTGCTTTCAGAAGTATATACATATTCCACAACTATCACACAACGTCGTCTAGTCTCAAACTAAGCAGAGCTTGTGTTATGAGTACTAGACAACTGATAAACATTCACATATATTTCTAAATACATACATATTATAGATAAATTACACTCAGACACAGAACAAATGTTCGTGCTCATCACACAAATATTTGTCCTGGGTGGGAATCGAACCCACGACCTCCGGCATTGCAGTCAGGGTCACTAACTATTAGACTGACAGGCCAGTCAAAAACGTAGACCCTTGCCACTAGTGCAGTCCTTACGGTGATCCTATATGGGTTCCGTTTTTCCCTTGTGAGGTACCCCAAAAACCGTGAGTTTATAATGAAAGGCGATTAGCTATCAGTCTGATGCCCTAAGCCGTGATAAGAGATAACACGGGAGCCGACACGGTTTTAATTATTTCGGTGGCGCTTACGCCCTTTTTATCAGTTGCATCTACAATTTTTGTAATTCAGTAGTTGAATGTTTGGAAATGTATTTTGTGAGGTATATCTAGAGCATATTACGAAGTATTATTAGACGAATTAATAAAAACTTAACTTCTTTTTCCGGCAAAAGTGAAACCTACGCCATTTTTAAAGGACTGTACGATAAATGAGCAGTGGTGGCCGAGTGGTAACGGCCCTGACTTACGTGTTGTAGGTCGCGGGTTCAAACCCAGCCTGGCGCATTACTTTGTGTAATTTATTTCATCACCACTGCTCTCAAAACGGTGAAGGAAAACATCATGAGGAAACCGGCATGTCCTAGAACCAAAAATTCGAAGACATGTGACATCCACCAACACGCACTGGGCCCGCGTGGTGGATTACGGCCCATTCCCCTCTCTTAGAGAGGAGGTCTGTGTCCCTGCAGTGGGAACATTAAAAAGGCTGATGATGATGATGATGATGTATGATAAATCAATGAAAAAAGCTTTGCCATAGTATAAAAATACTTATGTCTATCAACCATAACCAAACGAAGTTAGAGACTATCGGGCGTTATAAAGACACTTCAAATGACACCTGTTATAAATCAGTTTGTGGGTATTGACCCTATTATGCCCTTTAGCGCATCCTTTCAACGAAAACAAGTCCACGGCTGGACATAGGTCTATCCCAATTTCCCAATACGTCTTGCATCCACCGGATTCCCGCAACCCTCACCAGGTTATCGGTCCATCTTGTGGGTCTTCCAACGCTACGTCTTTTTGTTTGTGGTCGTCACTCCAGAAGCTTTTGCCCTATCGAGCATCTTATTTTATGAGCAATGTTGCCTGCCCACTGTCACTTAGCATCAGGCTCATAATGTTCCCACTGCTGGGACTCAGGCCTCTAGTCTAGAAGAGGGAATGAGCTGTCATCTACCACGCGAGCCCAGTGCGGATTAGTGGATCTTACATACAGTATTTTTAGTTCTAGGAGATGCCGGTTGCCTCTCGATGTTTTGCTTCACCGTTTTAATCTTTCGAGTACCGTAATTAGAGACATAATAGAAAGACAATTGGTGTGCGAATGGGGATTATGAAATAGATTACAGAAAGTAATGCACCTGGCTGGGTTTGAACCTGCGACGTACATCTGGTAAGTTGAGGCCGTTACCGTTTGGTCAAAACTGCTCTTAAAATATGTAATTATAATTTGTTTATTTGTTAATGAAAAGCTTTATTTATGCACTCAAGCCTGTATTAATCAAAATAAAATCAAATCAAAATGGTTTTTATTTCATATAGGCCTACATGGGCACTTATAAAACGTCAGAAGCTAGTGCACGGTTCCAAATTGGTCGTTTCCTATGGTTCTCCATACCGGCAAGAAACTCCATGGTTACTCTTTTAATGAGCTCTGTATTAATTTTAGTTCTTACGATCCATCCTAAGAATAGAATAGAATAATACTTTATTGTACACCAAAAAAGTAACAATTTCACAGAAACTTATATGAATGGGTACAAAGGCGGTCTTATCGCTGACAGCGATAGGTATCTACCAGACAACCTTAGGATGGAGTATAGAGCTTGAACTAAAAAAGGGGGTAGTCTATGGTGTACTGCTTTAACAAAATAACATGTAAAAAATAAAATAAACACATTACTTAGATAAAAAAGATATACAAGACATAATACATAAGCTTAACAAAGAAATATAATAAATATATATATACATATATTAATATGAAAATATGTGTTACACAATAAAAAGGAAGAAAGAAGAGAATAAAAGAATAAAAGTAGTGGGAAGAATTGAAATCTGATCGAACCTAAATAGTCTTCTATATATCTAAATTCTAGTAAAAAAACATTACCTTTGCCTCCAAAGGTAATGTTTTTTTACTAGAATTTTAAAGGAATCCAGTGACTGAGCTTGCCTGACTGACCTCGGCAATGCGTTCCACAATCGCACAGCCTGAACCGTGAACGATTTGTCGCAGAACTTTGTCGAGTGCGAGGGCATTAAAAGTTTCAAGTTTTGATGATCTCAAATGTCTAGAATGTGTGTCATGAAGGAACTTAAAACGTAACTAAGCTTGTCTGGTAATAATATACAAACAAGACCGCCATTGTACCCATAGATTTAAGTTTTGTAAAGTTCTGTTACTTTTTGGTATACAATAAAGTTTAATTAATCAATCAAGCCTGTCTATCCAATATAACCTGCGTACTGTCACTTATTTTTTGGCGTTTCTTCGGCAATAAGGTGAAATGAGACACAACTTACAAAGTATATCACCAACTATCCCCAAACAAGCGCCTATGTTCCTCACTAAACCCGCCATACATATTCCTTTTATATTCTTTTACCGCCCGGGCGGAAGGCACAGTGTGGGCCAGACATTCAACTAAGATTGCTTACAAAATTTATTGCCAACACCTTTTGTCTCCTTCTTTTGAGGGCCGTCGATATTACCCTTGTAATATAGTGATTTAGAACTACGTCTTAAGTATTGCTCAGCTTTATATTTAAGAGCTGCCAAACCGAGTTACTTCTTCATACAATTGCTCTTACCTGATTAAGATAAATTATTACAAATCTTTTTTCAGATATTTTGGCATATCATAGCATTGCGCTAGCCTTATACTGTTCCCACTGCTAGGATTTTGGGTACTCAAATATTCGGTGGATATTATCTAAGTAGAAGCTTAGGAAAATAAAGCAAAACATAAATTTGGGCGGGGCGTGAGGGCGTGACAGACTTTTACTGACTAAAACCTACTCCTGTTCTCTTTTCCACAACCGATGGATGCAATTGGTGAAAGGGACAGTCTATCAGCTTGAATGATCCGAAACGTATTCCACAACTATCACACCACGTCGTCTAGTCCCAAACTAAGCAGAGCTTATGTAATGGGTACTAGACAACTGATAAACATATTTATATATTCCTAAATACATGTGTAACCCACGGTCAGGGTCACTAACCACTGAAAGGCCAGTAAAAAAAAAAATTAGAAACAGTTCTTATTTCAAACGCATATGACTCTGATGGCATGAAACTCGCTTACGAAGCCGACGGTAGAAAATTTCATATGCTTTCGTTTCGCAATCCCCAAATACCTCTATTTGCAACTTTTAGAACGAGAAGTTGTGGAACTAAAACTCCAATATCGTAGCTTTTTGACGGACAGTTCCGTTTAGCTCTGACCGGTTGAGACCAACACAGCATGCATTCTGCAAATGTAGGTTATAGCTGAGTATCAGTGATTGATATGTTCGTTAAACTAAAAGGCTTTGAGAATATGCAAAGGGTAGGTTTTATTTCTAACGCTTTTGGGTCATATTTTTTTTTTGCTAAAAGTTTTAATCATTTGAAATATTAGTTTCCGGCTAGACGAAGTAGTGCCTCAAGGGGAAGACCCTCAAGTCCGGGTAAGGGGGTAGAGGAGTTAAGAAACCTGTATGTTGCAACTGATCATCTCTTAACTGGTGGTATATTTTTTTTTTTCACTTGCAATAAACTAGTGCTTGACTGCGATCCCGCCTGATGGTAAGCAGTGATGCAATTGTTGATGGTAAGGCGCACTAGTTTATTAAGAGCCTATTCACTCTAGCCTTGAAGACACCCAAATTATATTCGGACGGAAAGACTGCAGCCGGCAAACTGTTCCAATCCCTCAACGTACGCGGTATAAATGACGAGGCAAAACGCTTAGTCCGGACCGCAGGTGTCTCAACAACGTAAGGGTGGATATTTGCCGTACGCCGGGATGTCCGAAGGTGAAATTGGGATGGCGGAATCAAATCATGCAATTCCTGCCCACACTCTCCAAAATGCATCCTGTAGAAAACCGCAAGGCTGGCTACTCTGCGCCTGTGCTCGAGACTTTGAAGACTGGACCCAACCAAATCTGGATCACCAATCAGCCTCTTTGCACGCCTTTCCACTGAATCCAAAGCCGCTAGGTGGCATTTTGCAGCACCAGCCCATATGTGGCTGCAGTACTCCACACACGATCGGACCTGTGCTTTGTACAACATTAGAAGCTGACTCGGTGTGAAGTACCGTCGGACTTTTGCAAGAACGCCGAGTTTTCTAGCAGCTACCTTGGCTTTGGACTCAATGAACCGCCCAAAGTTGAGGTCTGAAGCAATGTCCATTCCCAAGAGCTGAAGGAGGTCGGTGCACTCCAGGGATACATCCCGAAAAGCAGGAGCCAAGGTGAACGGGCTCCTTTTGGCGGTGAATAGACACGCCTGTGTTTTAGTGGCGTTGAATGTTACCAGATTAGCTTCGCCCCACTTGGAAACTGCCTGAAGTGAGACATTCGTACGCTCTACCATAGCCTACCTTTCAGACTGGATTAGCTCCTTACTAGCCCGAGCACTGGGCAGGTATCTCTCTACAACTGTGCTATCATCTGCATACCCAAAGATACCAGGCACTAGCAGATCAAATATAATATTTTAATATCTATATTTAGAACATATTTTGATCAGTTGTGACCGAGTGATAACGTATGATAAGTTGTAGATCGCGGGTTCAAACCTAGAAGGGCGCATTACTTTGTGTAATTTATTTAATTACCACTGCTTTCACTGCTTTTTAGTTGTATATATTTTTTTAATTTTTGCTAAAAGTTTGAATCAAATGAGATACTAGGTTCCGGCTGTGACTAAGCTCTATTTAAAGGGCTAGACGAAGTAGTGCCTGAAAGGGCAGGCCCTCAAGTTCGGGGGAGGGAGAGCAGGGGTCACGAAACTTGTCAGTTGCAACTCGTCATCTCTTAGCTGGTGGTTTTATTTTAACATCTATATTTTGTTCATGGTGAGAAAAGTCCCTTGGGAGCAGAAGTCAGTGTCAGAGTTCTACTGACTAGACGACCCACCCCTTCTGTCTTTTTCTAAATGGCTTCTAAAATATATTTTTTAAAGGAAAGACCTGCTCACCCGCAACCTTTGCCCGATTGCGGGCGAGCAGGGGCCCAAGTCTGCTATTTTCAAAATATTATCATTCCAACACGATTCCATTGTCATTTTGCTAAAAGTTCGTAATCTGTTAATTCATAATGGCTGATCATTGGGCGGTCAGTGGTGTTGTGATAGAATCGCGGTAAGAGCTGATTTGTAACGAATTAAAAACAATAACTGTACAATAGCATTCTAATCGTAAGTCACTGATTGAAGGAACTGTAAAAAATTTATTAATTTACCGCATATGTCAAATATTCATTTGTCATTATGAACGAGATTACCATTCTAAAAAATATCTTTCAATGAAGTGTCACTGGTTGATCATTGGAAAATCATAATGACGCCAACATATTAGTAGATTACAAAACTTGTCAAAATAAACAATTTTGAAATCAATTATCGACTATTCTGTCACTATTGTAATAGCAGACTTGGGGCCCTGGTCTTTTCTTTAAAATAAACTATTTGTAGAACCCATTTAGAAAAAGACAAAACATTTAAGAAAGAGCGATGGGTATTTTCCCATTCCTTATTCACAAATCTCGCCCACGCGGTCGTTTTGTGTAATGACATACGTAACAATGATTTTACTTCACTTTATATACGTGATCGTATCTTTGTAACTACGCCCCCTAGGTATGCCTACAGCGAAGGGATGGTACTCAAACACACGCGATTATCATATTTTCTAACAAAAAGGTCTCTTTGAAGTAACTTGAAATTAGTTTTTCGATTTCTTTTCGAACTATTTTTTTATCTGATTTGATAACAGATGTAAAAGTCTTTTTATTTGAAGAAAAAATATAGTTTAAATGCGAGTCAGAGCCTTTTATTATACTTACTAGCTTTTGCCCGCGGCTTCGCCCGCGTTGTATTGGGGTTAGGGTTGGGGTTTCCGGGATAAAAAGTAGCCTATGTCCTATTCCGGAGTGTATCCTATGCCTGTGCCAAATTTCATCCAGATCCGTCCAGCCGTTTTTGCGTGATTGAGTAACAAACATCCAAATATCGTAACTTTCGCATTTATAATATTAGTAAGATACCGTTTGAAACTTGGTTAAGAAGGACCACCGACCTGAAGCTAACGGCCCAAGTCTGCTATTTTCATAAAATTGTCATTCCACTGTCATTTCAACACGATCCCATTGTCATATTGCTAAAAGTTCGTAATCTGTTAATTCATAATGGCTGATCATAAGCAGTAATTAATTTTTAAGAGATGGCGTTCTTAATTTCGGTTTGAGGTTAGTTCTCACTGGACACGATTGTTTCGGACTGTTTCAGATTCAACGGAATGAAATGAGTAATGCAAGCGAAATAGGAGGCAGAAACCTTAAGGGACCAGACATCGCCACCGATCACCCCGGGGAAGGTGAGATTTACTGTGTGATTTCTGGCCACTGTAAGCGCGGGTTTGAGGACAGCGAGCATTAGGTAGCTTGCTGGAGCATACCCGTGTTTTTCCACCTGCGCCTCAGGCCTAGGCTAATGCCTGCAACGGCTTTTTTTTAGGTGGGAAATCATCCGATAACATCTCCCGCTATTGCGGGGAGCGGGAGGGCACAGGAGTGGGTTTTTGTCAGTAAAGGTCTGACATATCAGACCCTTACTAACAAAACGGGCGTCAGTTGGCTGATACTGTTGGGCCCGTACGGTATTGCTAACATCTCCTTGAGGTGCGCGTGGAACACTACGCGCCGTCGTCAACTTGGGGTTACCGGACGGTCAGATGGCGATCTGCGCTGCAGAATGATTCAAAAGAGTTACCTGAAACTCTAAGAGCGCCTTCAAATTGGCTGCTGCGTGGCCATCGCACTGTTTTTTGTTTTCATATAAGTAAATGATTATTATTACATGGCATAATTATTAATTTGAAGGCTTTTTTTATTTGAAGGCACCCTAAGAGCCTTGGAAAGCAAAGGGAACTGAAGTAACACAGGTGGGTTTTAGTCAGTAAAAATCTGCCACTCCCTCTTGCTTCACCCAAGAGGGAAAAGTCTTTAAATGATTTTTTGACTCCAAAAAAAACTGGTCTAGATTTTGACACTGGTTAAATTTCTAAACATCTCATTAGTGTTTTTAAGACAGCTTTGTTAATATAAAGCTTTACGGTACAGCTCTGTACATTTATTAATTAGGTACGTTCTCCGTATACTAATTAAAAGTTTGCGAAATCGCAATTAAGCTAACATGACAATGTAATTAATTTTAAACCCGAATTAAAAATTATTAAACTCAGTTTAACGTAAAATTGAAAACGGTCATCAATTTCCTATCTGGTTTCGACAGCTATAAAATACTACCAAAAAGTTTTTAGTTGAAAAACCTGAAATTTAAAAAATAAATGAAATTTTTAAAAGCAGCTGAATATTTAAAGATTCCAAGAATTCGAAACCAATATAAAGTTGTCGGAAGAATTCTTATGAATATTTTCGTTTTCGATAAAAACGAAATATTCTAAAAGAATGTTTAATAACACAGGTATTTGGTGTATTTTAATTCAACTCCCTTGACGATCCTGTATGCATTAATCCTACCTGCTTAAGGTATTTTTCAACCTTCGTGTACCTCAGAAAATCTTAACGTTTCGTCTCAAAACATGGAACGTATTTGAAATATATGTATTATGAAGACCATTTTTTTTTTTTCATTATTATTTATATTAGCGATCCGCGACAGCTTCGCACGGGTACGTACTGATATCTCTCCTAGAGAGGAGGCCTGTGCCCACGCAGTGGGAACATTTAAAAAAGGCTAATGATGATGATGATGATGATACATATAAACCTTCCTCTTGAATCACTCTATCTATTAAAAAACACGCATCAAAATCCGTTGCGTACTTTTAAACATCTAAGCATATTATTATTATTATTAAAAATACTTATTATTATTATATAGGTGCATAGAGACAAAGCAACTTTGTTTTATACTATGTAATGATGATGTGCAAAAAAAGAAAACAAAGAAAAGAATCGCATTTAATAACATAAATCAATGTAAATACATAGGGAACTCGATAGATAACGCCATTACCAAAATGTCTCGTTTTCTTTCATACGCATTTGCAAGTTTATTTTCAACGTCTTGCCGTCGCTTCTTATTTTCATTATATTTCCTCAAGACGTCAAGTCTCGAGCAAGATTTAATATTGCCACAGTGTATAAATATTGTACAGTATGTTCAGTTGATCAATGTGTTTCTACAACTCCGTCGTGACGTTGTCGTCGGCGTGTTCGAGCTTAGTGCTTGTTCACGTTGACTCGCGGGCGCGGTGGCGGGCGCGGTCACGAAATATCAAACATATGGCGCAACATCCAAGTGTTCACGTAGGAATCGCACGTGCGGTCTAAGTAGCGGGCAAGCTAGCGAGTAGCGCGCGCGCCGCTCGCGGCAATATCAAACCCCTGAGATGTTTGTGTGTGCTCACGTCGAAATAGCGGCGGAGCGCGCGATTCAACCAGTTTGAACTTGTCGCTAGAAAAGTTAACGCGTCACACCGCGCAAACGCCTTGCGGCCAATGTGAACACAAACCCGCCACGCCACGTCTTCGAGACCGCACCCGCCACCGCGCCCGCGCGTTCCAACGTGAACAAGCACTAACAGTTCATTTTATTATTTGAACCATTATCGTTCAACTGGAGTGCTAACAGCGAGTACTAAAACACAAAGTAGCTCCTTAAAGATCTTTTTAAGAGAAAACATAACCCTAAAAGATTTGGAACGGCTCCAAAATGCAACACACGTACGGGTAATTGTCCATTTGTACTATTTTAGCTCAAAATAGTCTAATTCAAATGTAGAACGGAGCTTTTGGCGGTTTTTTTTATCGAAGTCTAGTTGCTGTTTTAATTATCTACACTAATATAATAAAGAGGTAAAGTTTGTTTTTTTTTGTTCTTTTGTTTGTAGGAGGTAATCTCAGGAAGTACTGGTCCGATTGGCAAATTTTTAGAAACAATAGAAAGCTGCTTTACTCCAGAGTGCTAGATATTTTATGTACGCGGGCAAAGCCGCTAACAAAAGCTAGTATTGGATATTTTGTTGTACAATTGGTGTAGTTTTGTATGTCATGGTTCTACGTAGTTGGACAATATGCGGAAACATTGAAACAGACGCGATTTATGTAAAATAGGGCTGAGAATTACTATAGTATTTACTGCGACAACGAAGCTCACCGAGAAGGCTGACCCGATACTGTCAAATACTACAACATTTGAATGTGCAACATACATAGACTGGAACTTCCCGTAGGGGCCCAGTAAGGTCGAATCCTAGAAAAGTTGTGCGGAAGAAAACCCTAGGTTCCAGGGCCTTGGAATGAAGACAAAGAAAGAACAGGAGAGAATTTTAGTCAGTATAAGTTGAACACGTCTTCCCGCCCAGCCCAAGAAAAGGAGAGCCATTGGATGATTTCATACCGAAAAAAAATACTGGAACTTTTTAAAAGCGTTAAAGTGATAGAAAACTTAACACTTTCCTTCAAAACTTGACAAATCTGGCTAAAAGCGCATACCGTGTGAAGCCAAAATAATAATAGAAAAAAACATGCAACGAGTTTTTTTTTAATATTCACCTATATTGCGTGCTACTGAAATACTGATTGCACGAACAGTGAACGAAACGCAATATATATTTTTTTTGCAACACGTTAGACGTCAAAGGGTTGCGCTGAATATTTTTCCTCTGTGGCAACTTTTTCATATGAAATCAAAATGGCACCTCGTATTGGAAGTGGGACCATGTTTTGTTGGGTTAGTGGGCATTGAATGAAGGCCACCAGGGAAATCTAACAGTTTAGCGAGCACAGGTGGAACTTGGCGATAATTTCATTTTCCAAAATAAATATTGTTGATAGAAAACTTGTTTAGTTGTAGAAATGAAAGGGTAGTTTGAGGGTTGAAATATCTTTTTGCTTACACCTATAAGTGTGAAGACTATTATTCGATTCTTGTGACAACTATTTTTTTATTAAATTATTTCTGTAGGTATCCCTATTCATTTTTGATACCTCTCCAAAATGTTTCTGTACTAGCTGTTTTTTTAGGTGTGGAATCATTCTATTACTTGTCTCGCTCTAGGGAAAAATGCCATTTAAATGTGGCGTTTCTTCAGGCTCTGTTGGCAACTTTAGGTCTCTTGCTGAATATAAAGCTAGAACTATATTAGACCGACGCATACGTGAACGCCTTAAGGAGTTGTCAGCAAATGTAGAAGCCCAGCTGCTGGGCTGAAGCCTACTGCAACCCCGGTCCGGTTTCTGAAGGCTCAGAACAAAGCGGAACACCGGGGCCCTGGAACTAAGGCAAGAAGGAACGGTGGGTCGTTTAGTCAATAAGAGACACTGTTTTCCGGTCCGCCCAAGAGCAGGAATCGTCATTCGATGATTTTTTCCAAAAAAATGTTTATGTAGATTCTATAACATTGCCATTACGTCCATATTGTATCGCATATATTATCACTTGAAAGGAAGCAAACATTAAACGATCCCCAAATGCTCTGTAATCACAGAAAAAAGCATTTAGAATATTCTAATATGATAATTCAGCGTTTGAACAGGTCCTGCACTTCATTTTGAATGCCAACAATAATGGAACGGATTTCATTTCGCTCTCAAACTCATTCATCGCCTTCAATTTCCGTCTTTTAAAAATTTTAAGTCTACTTCCGCTGGCAATGCGTAATGAACTTCCGGAAGAAGGTCGTTTGCTTCGAATTGAAAGTTTTTATTTATTTTTTACTCTGATTATTTGGGGGAAGCAGTGGTGGCCGAGTGGTAACGACTCTGACTTACGAGTTGTAGGTTGCGGGTTCAAATCTAAGAAGGCTCGACACAGATTCTCACCGGACATGGTAAGTTCGGAAGGTAACACCGGATTCGTGAGAAAGCAATGCCCGGGTGTCGCCAATGTGAAAACACGGTCGAGTACACGGTAAAGGTATGCCCCGCTTGGGAAGAGCATCGCCGTGTCCTCGAGGGGGAGATCCGCAGCAGCGACCTCTCGCGCAGGACCTTGGTTCAGGCCATGGTCCATAGCAAGGAGGAGAGGCAGGTGGTCGCTCCTTCTGCGAGGCAATAATGCTAGCAAAGGAGGAGGCCGACCGCATAACGTAACGACGTACACGCCCCAGGCGCCGCCGGGATTCCGATCCCGATTTCCAGCCATCATAGGAACTTGCTGACAATGGGTAGCTCGCCGTCTGATCTTCTGGTAACAGTCCGAACCAAACCAAGACTTCGACGTCGCGCTCTGTTCCCGCGCGCCTTAAGGAGTTGTCAGCAAAACCGTAGGGACTCTGCAAAAGGGTCGAAGCCAACTGAAACCAAGGGTTCGCGGCTGAAAAGAAGGCTCTGAACCAGGTATATATGACGGGGTAGGATGTTTAGTCAGTAAGAGTCTGTGTTCCGCTCCGCCCAAGGGCGGGATTCATCTTTGGGATGATTTTTACCTACCATGAAAAACCCCTAATAGGATCACTTTATCGTCCATCTGTTTGGCTTTTAAATATTTTTTTCTTAAAAAAAAAACAGCTGACGGACCTGCCGAATCCCCTTTTGGCTTCCCAAAACTTTTTGAGAAAAGAAAATCTTTGTGAGGATTGCCTAAATCGGATTGTCCAAGACTAACCCCCTCATGACCTTTCACGTCCCATTCACTCATGTAGTTTGCTCAACTGTTACAAATTAGATTTTCAGAAGATAGTTCAACTTGTATTAGTTTGTTAGCTAACAGCTAACAACTATTTTGGGAGCTTTACTATTAGTTGAATTGTTTGTATTGTCAAAAAACTCGGCAAATGTCAGACTTGAACGTTGAGGGTTCTGTATAAACTAACTTTATGTAAATAGTTCGATTGCCAAATCGAGTTTCGAAGATTTTTTCGAATCAAATAAAGTTTTTTTTGTAACTACTTACAAATTTCTGGTTTTCAGACTTATTCCTATGTTAGTGCTATAAAACCTAGCTTCATCCCAAATTTCATTGAATTTTGACACCGTTGCGCGTTGAGAGTATCGAAATATACGTTTTTTGCCATAAGTTAGAAGTTTGATTTTTTTACAGATTAAAGGGACCGCGGACTTAAATATATGTATATATATAGTTTAAATTTTAACTCGATACCTCCACACGTTCCCGAGATAAAGAGTCTTGACAAACAGGCAGACAGACAGTCGGACGGACAAGTGATCCTATACAAGGGTTTCGTTTTTTTCTTTCGAGGTACAGAACCATAAAAAGGATTTCTTTTCTTTAAAATCACACTAGGAATTACTCCTGTATCGTGAGTGCGTTCACAAAGATTTAATCTCTTATACAAAGTTGATACGCCATCATTAGGCCTGTCCTTTTGTATGGCAGTGAAGCGTGGCCCGTACTTGAGCGGCATAAGCAGAGCCTGCATGTCACGGAAATGAATATGCTGCGCTGGATGTCTGGAGTTTCGCGGAAAGACCGCATTAAAAACTCCCGCAACCGGCAGACTACGTGGGTAACAGATGCCTCGCCATGCCACCTCCGCCGGGACCCGGAAAACGAGGAAGGCCTAAGAGGCGTTGGATCGACGTCGTAAGGGACGATATGCGTGCCAATGGACTTACGGCAAAGGACGCGAAAGACCGAACGAAGTGGAGGCGTTTGAGTTGGAAAGCGGACCCCGGGCACCGAGGTGAAAGCCAAGGTAGCAACCGGGACTGGCGCTGAGATGATGATAATGATAAAGTTAATACGACAGATGGGCTTTCCTTAAAGAAGACAATTGTACACACCAGATTTATATTCATTTAACTCGACAAAATCTATGGAGCAGAGGATTTTTACAAGCTTTTATTTAGTTTCACCTGTCCCGTTGTCTGTCGTTCTGTAATCAAATCTTGCAACTTAAATTTGATCCACTTCCCGGTTTCCGATTGAGCTGAAATTTGGTATACACGTTTAGTTCGGATGACAATGCAATATTATGATGACATGGAGCTGATCTGATGATGGAATCGCTAGGTAGCCATAGGAACTCTGCAATTAAACGGCACAACCACGTCGAGTTTGGGCTCGTGTGAATCGTCTTGACGAGTTTTATTTATATAAGTATAGACCACCGCTATAAAAGCTTGTTATGAAAAAAAATAATTTTCATTGAAAACTTGTTTCTCTTGTTTTGTGGGTTTGTTCTCATAGTAAAAGTTGTTCATATTGGTGTGTAAAATGATCCTTTTGAGGAAAGTCATATCAACTTCTGTTGTTCAATTCTCAGCACACAATTTAAACATCATGGCGATTGGCCTTGAATGCGCAATAACCGATTTTTGGGTCTCAATCAAACGCGCGTCACCATAACAACTAGATCAACTTATTTCTCGCGCACTAAGCTAAAGAAGGAATGATTTTGTAGTGTAATTCATCAATTCGTATTTTCAGAATTTCCAACAACGTTTTGCCATTACCACAAACCACGAAATGAATGCTTAAATATTCATTATCGGCGATGAAACTATTCGGTTATGAAAAGTCATAATCATTACAGCCAACTGTGGAAAATAACCGGTTTAGGAAATGTACAGCAACAAGTTCTAAAAGACAGTAATGACACCTTAACATGCGCACAGACCATAACAATTTACCATTATCTTTTTTTTGTACTGATTTACTCAATCTGTCCACATTGAAAACCAGCGCCGTAGACTCGTCACACTATGTGTCTTTATGCTTGGGAAATGTGAATTGTGTTTCATTTATCAAACTAACCAAGTTAGAAAAATCGTCAGTAGCTGCTAATGTCTTATCTTATACTAGCGACCCGTCGCACGGGTGCAATATTGTCATTAAATATTTTATGCATGTATTATACCTAGAAACATTCCTTTTTAATCACTCTATCTAACGAAGGCAACGAAGAAATGGGATGGGTTTTATCAGTAAAAGTCTGACAGTATATCTCCCTCCGCCCAAGGGCAGGAGATATCATTGAATGATCTTTTCCCACCAAAAAAAAACGATCTTTTCTTTATAAATATCTGGATGGAAGGATTGAGAAAGAGAGATCTTTCTCAATCCTTCCATCCAGATATTTATATTTATATACACACATTTATGTATACACATCATCATCATCATCATCAGCCTTTTTAATGTTCCCACTGCAGGGACACAGGCCTCGACCTCTCTAAGAGAGGGAACGGGCCGTAATCCACCACGCGGGCCCAGTGCGGGTTGATGGATGTCACATGTCTTCAATTTTTTGGTTCTAGGACATGCCGGTTTCCTCACGATGTTTTCCTTCACCGTTTTGAGAGCAATGGTGATGAAATAAATTACACAAAGTAATGTGCCTGGCTGGGTTTGAACCCGCGACCTACGACACGTAAGTCGGGGCCGTTACTACTCGGTCACCACTGCTCTCAAAAATACCTATATACATATTCGTGTATAATATAGTATACACATTCGTGTATAATACAAAAAAAAACTATGTACGGTGTGTGTGATTATGTGTATAATTTGTGCATCGATATCATGACTTACATGCCCTTCATCCCACCTCGTCACATAACCAAGACAGACGATTCTCTTTTCACTTTTTAGTCACTAGCAACAAAAATATAGACCAAATAGCAAAATAAATTTACTTTATTCGCAGGAAATTCTACGAAAGTGCTGAGCCTTTGTCTTCGGGAATTGATTTCATACGGTACGACACTACGGATACCTTTTTCAGGTTCAAAAGACTTATTTTTTCTCTCCTTTAGGGATCCTTCTATAAATAATAAATGGATAAGACTTCTAATTTTGCTGAGTTTTATAGGTTAGTATCGAAAATTGATATGATCAACTTAGCCGGCGATAAATAGGATTACCTAGGTACATTTGGATTACGAAAACAAAAAAAAAACCGCTGCTCCATAGATTTATATTCACATAACTCGACAAAATGTAGCAGTGGGTTTTTTTTCGTGATTTTTGGGTTGGTCTCATGGTAAAAGTTGTTCGTATTGGTGTGTACAATGATCCTTTTTAAGGAAAGCTTATCTTTCTTTATCAACTTTGTATATGGTGTAGGTGAACATAAGTGTTGATGATATCCTTTTCTCTAACAGCGTCTCTCAACTTAAGAAAATTATTTGTACTAGATTTTTCAAAGTTTATTGATATGTTCTGGATTAGTAATCGGTACTTGCTCCGAGCGTCTTTACTTTTTTCTTATCTGTCTACTGTCTCTTGTTGAAAACTTTTAATTGGCCTTTTTAATATTTTACAACCATTAGTATTCTAGCTGTAAGTTTTCCAAATAAAATTATAATAATTCCATCCCTCTTTCTCGTTTGCATGGCTGGTATTTTAAACTGTCATGGTAACGTAGGGACCCTGCTGAAAGGTCGAAGCCAACTGGCGCCAAGGGTTCGCGTCTGAAAGGAAGGCCTGGCCCTAGTATATATGGCAACGTAGGAACGGGGTAGGCCGTTTATTCAATAAGAGTCTGACACTGTTTCCCACTCTGCCCAAGGGTGGGATTCGTCATTGGATGATTTTTACCTACCATAAAAAGCCCGTCATGGTAAGGCTCCAAGACTGGATTCAAAGGAAAGCGTATTCGTGGAATGTGTGTGACACTGCTCACGCAACCGTGCGACAATGTGGCAACATAAATAACTTAGGTACGCCATATTTTACAGCCGCGTCTCAAAAGTTTACTTTCAACGCGGAAAGCATTGTCTGCAAATGTTTTGTTTCATTACTGGTATTTTAAATTGTCAAAGTTTTTGTCAACAAAGGATCTGTTGTTTCCAGCTGTAAGACAAAGGTAAACTTTAAAGATAAGATTCGTATATATCTACCTAAAATATTTAGGGTTTATGTACAAATCATTAAATACTTTCTCCCGCTCTAACGTGTTTGATATGCTCGTTTTGATCACAGGGATTTATTCTCACTTATTGTCGACCACATCCGACATTGTCGTTTTCCAACAGGTGAGATAGTGGTCAATTGCGAATCTATCAACAGTAAACAAAAAACATTTTATTTGGTGGAAAAGGCGCACTCTTAAAACTAACATACAAATTATAAACGTTCTATTGAAAAAATATGCGCCATATGTGTTCAAAACGGCCGAACACGCAAAATAAGACAAGTTCACAACCCTGGTTTTCAGCGTAGGCCGGTGACTGTATCGACACAAAAAGTTACTGCAGCCCTATAACTCATGTTGTCAGCAACTGTAGGGGCCCAGTAGGGTCGGAGCCTTCTGGGGCCAAGGGTTGATGCGAAAGCCGAACACCGGGGCCCTGGAACTAAGGCAGGAAGAGAAGAGGGCCGTTTAATCTGTCTCCCGCTCCGCCCAAGGGCTATTACGGGGATTCCCACCATAAAAAAGCCACACGTCAAGTAACACGGATGGATTTTAGTCAATAGAAGTCTGACACACTCTGTCCACCTACAACGATTTGTAGAACCACTTCGATATCGATGGTTAGATTGGATCGAATCTTCGCACATCTAATGAGATAGTGTGCAGGTGTTATCCTCTCATCGTAAGCCTAATTGGCTACGTTTCAATTAGTACAATCGTGATCTATATCTCTGATGACATGGCTGTTTTAGTATTCTGTAATGGATTTAATATAATTATTTAATTGTGGTTATTTATATCAATCTAATGTGAAAAACTTGTATAAAGGGCAAAATTTGTAATTATGTTACGTGTGTATTTCTTTTTTATTTATTTGTACGTGTGTGTTACTTTATTGTAAGTTTATCGGGAATACCTCAATATAATGTCTCAGAAAGCACGTAAAGCCGTTGATCCTCCGGTTGTTATTCGTAAGGAAAGATCCAGCGGGATCTCATGATGGATTAGTGATGAAAAGACCTCGTGGCGTCCTCACCTTCCGTATGACGCAAGTCCTTAATGCACATGGCAAGTTCCGAGACTTCCTGCACCGGATTTGTGTGGAAAAAACGACCGTGTCGACTGGAGGACACGATGGAGCATACCGTAAAGGTCGACCCCGCTTGGGCAGAACTCCCGCGTCCTAATGGGGCGATCGGCGTCAACAATCTCTCGGGCAGGGCAAGGTCCGAAGCGAAGAGGATAGGCAGGCAGATAAGAGTTTTTGTGTAAGTATGTTGAAAAATTGTTTAATATTGTATACACTTACCAAGAGAGGCTAAAGGCTATATTATTGTGCTACGATTCACAGGGTCGGACCAAACAAAAACATGGGTGAAACCGCGGGAACAATCTAGTTATTTAACTCAATTTCTAAACTTATTTAAACAACACGCCGTCTAGCGCTACTTAAACATTTAATAAGAAAACAGGTGCTTATATTTACTTTTAAAAACTCCTTTTTCTTCAGAAGTGGACAAAGTTCGAAGCGATATCGATAAAAAGTTTGCCGGCACCGATCGAATGGAACTCGAGCAATAAATAACGTGCAGGATGTCAAAATAACTATAACTTTAAATGGGTCTGCAATCAAAAGAAAACTGGAAGAACGTGGTGCATTGGATCTAACGTAGTAACTACATTTATGACAGCTTTTGATTTGCCCGTCGAACATTCGCGGATAATTATCATAATTATATTCAACAGTACTGGAATATCCAAAAAAAAAACAGGAGAATAAACAGGATAAGGTCACGTTTGACCACAATCTCACCCGATAGTAAGCGATATCGCTGTATTCAGAATAGTTAGTAAAAGTCTGACACTGCGTCCCGGTTCAACCAGAGATAAAAATAAAAGTCATTTGAAGCTTTCCCACATTCTATTTTTCATTAACGTAAAAAAATCAGTAAACCATTGACAGAAAATTGACATAATTATCAAACATGAAATCAGCATTTTCCATTTCATCAACATTGTTGTTGTGCTTTTGAATCTTTCCTTCTATAGAATCTCACTTTACATAGGTACCTATCATTCCATTATATTGTTAGGTATTGTCTTATTTCGCATCTTATTTCTTAAGAGCGGCCAACCCGACGCAAATTTTCATACAACCGCTTTTACGTGATTAAGACGTTATTGCACATCTTTCTTCAGATATTTTGGATAAACAGATATCTTATGGATATGATCTAGGCTTCTATAGAAATCAAAATATAAATTTGTCTGTAATTCATTAAAGACCTCTGAAAATTTGCTATTTTACGTGAACTTTGACTCTCCATAGTGTACTCCTATTTTAAAACATATAATAATGTAATTATATGGAAGCCTTGCGCCTTTAATCGAGATTCTAAATGCTGTGATTTTATTTCAAAAATCCTTAGGGAGTTTAATAAAAACACGTATTTGCTGGAACAAGTTTTGTGAAACATTCGAATAAATTATAGAATTACCGAATGCAAACGGAGTTTTCAGGTGTTATTTCTCTTTTTTCGCTTTAATTTTTCAAACATCACTTTGGATTGCGTTAAATGAAGCAAGAAGCTTTTAAATCATGCTCGACGTTGACGAGAGGCGAGTGAGGAAGGCCCACCTTAAGATAAAACAAAAGAAAATTCACCTTCTAATATTTTTCCATTTCATTTCTCAAACTAATATCCTACTTGATTATTAATATCTTGTTTCAATAAAGCGACACCAATAACAATTCATAAAAATAACTGAATTATGAAGACGTCTGAACGAAATTATTTTATTACGTCGCAAAATTCAGGATATTGAACGATTAATCCACGAATCAAAATTCCAATCCGTCTTTTTTCCGTCAGCGTGTATTACGAAGGGTCTTGACATAGAGTAATAAGAAGATAGAAGCGCAACTTATGTTCTCCGCGAATACACTTATTTTTATGTAAAAAATGATATAGAGGGAAGAACATACGAAAACTGGAAGAATACGCTTCCTCTCCTTTTACTAGAGTCATCATCATCATCATTAGCCTTATTAATATTTCCAATGCTGGGACACAGGCCTCCCCTTTAGGAGAGGCAATGGACCATAAGTCTGGTGTATTATGATGGTGGATTATGGCCCTTTCCTTCTTCTAGAGGAGAGAAGGCTTGTATCCCAGCAGTAGAAACAGTGAAAAGGCTGATGATGAACTAAAACTCCGTCTAACTTTTGCAATAGTAACAATAAGAGGCACAGAAGCTGTTAAAGCGAAACCCTCGATTCCAATACAGAAAAGACAACTGAAGAATAAAGGCCCAATTGAAAAAAAAGAAATTCACTTCTGTTGTTTTGTACTCTTTGGCCTCATTTATACGTAAGGAGAGGCAACACCTGGGAGGGTCGACTGAATCAACTAAATCCAATTGCGTACAATAATTTATGCTATAGGGACCTTTTCTTTGGAGGAAGATTCCGAGTTTAGTCTATTTTACTTACCTAGAGGGTGTTATAGAGTGAGAGGGATACTTTAAAAACATTGGTTTTTATTGCTAATGGGTTTTTATCATGGTTTTTTCTTACCATCATTCATTACCATCATCCATTACCATCATTCATTACCATCATCATCATTTCAGTCAAAAGACGTCAACTGTTGGACAGGCCTCCCCCAAGTGTCGCCACAATAATATCTACCAGACATTCTTAGGACGGTCTATAAATACTTAAACTAAACATATTTAGTTCATTAAGCTCCAAGAGGACACCGGTGCACACACGCCTATTTTCTTTTAATTGTGTCTGTAATTACGGTAGACGGAAAGGTTAAGGAAGAAAAACCGGCCAAGTGTTCCGTACTAATCGACGCAAATAAGTCACGTTTGTTGTATAGAAGCCACACTTAAATATTAATTTTATTCTATTTTTTTGTATTCTTTTTGTTATAGTGGCAACACAAACACATCACTTGTGATAATTTTCACTGCCTCTATCAAGGTTCATGAGATACAGCCTAATGACAAACGGACCGACGGACAGCGAAATCTTTATATTAGGGTCCCGTTTTTACCCTTTGAATACGAAACCCCAAAAGACAGACTGCCTACACGGCTACACTACTTATCCCAAAAATGTGTCAAGTGTCCCAAGTCCACAAAAAGCTACTTTTAACCCCTTATCACATTCCTCTACTCCAAGGATTCCTCTCTTCGTACCCTCCGGTAAAGACTGTCCACTCATCACGATTTTATCGCTCAGCCTTCCATTTCAGCGTAAACTCTAAAGTAATAAAGAAGTCGCATATGACTACTACTTTAATCAAAACTTCAATATTCAAATGAACCCAAACTTTAAGTAACGTTGTAGGGATGGCTACTTTAAATAAACATAGTATGTCGAAACGTAAATATTATTCTAGTACAAAATTTGAACCATCACGGTAGTCCGTAGGGACTCTACAAAAGGGTCGAAGCCTACAGGGGCCCAGCGTCTCTTTCTGAAAGAAAGGCTTGGCACCAGTACAAAGGCAAATAAGATACGTGGTGGGATATTTAGTCAATTGGAGTCTGACAGTCAGACTCTTACTTACTAACCTACTCCGTTCCTTTCTTGGCTTGATCCTAGGGCCCCGGTAGTCCGGTCTGCTAGGACGTCCGTTTGAGTGAGTGACTTCAGCGCCATCTAGCGAGAACTTAAAAATAAATAAACTTGACCACGTTCAGGTTTAACTCAATATCTCTTTAGTTAACTAAGGAGTCAAGCCATATTTTTGAATACCAAACCATACCATACCATAACATACCATACCATACCATAACATTCCATAGCATAGCATAGCATACCATAACATACCATTTTTTTATTTGTATTTTAAAAGTAGTGACAGTGGTGGCCGAGTGGTAAAGGCCCCGACTTACGAGTTGTAGGTCGCGGGTTCAAACCCAACCAGGCGCATTACTTTGTG
Source organism: Mythimna loreyi (assembly GCA_029852875.1). Classification (NCBI taxonomy): domain Eukaryota; kingdom Metazoa; phylum Arthropoda; class Insecta; order Lepidoptera; family Noctuidae; genus Mythimna; species Mythimna loreyi. The sequence continues at coordinate 15,340,189 of CM056780.1, read as the reverse complement.
TAATCTATTTCATCGCCACTGCTCTAAAAACGGTGAAGGACAACATCGGGAAGAAACCGGCATGACCTAGAACCAAAAATTCGAAGACATGCACCAATCCGCACTGGGCCCGCGTGGCGGATTATGGCCCATTCCATCACCCAGAGAGGAGGCCTGTGTCCCAGCAGTGGGAACATTAAAAAGGCTGATGATGATGAGTTTAAAAACATATTTTTATTTGTATTAAAGTGTTTTAAATGTTCACCACCCCTGCCCTAACAGCTTGAAGCTCTTGTCTAAATATAACACTAAATTGTCCTTACAAGAAGTATTAAGTTCACAGGCTTATGTATGATGCCCGGAGGGACGACTTCCAAGTCTCCGGCTTATTAAAGAGAAAGTCGGGCTTCAGATTTGATTCTTGACTTTCTTCGTAGCTTTAAATACTTGAGTGTTGACTTAACACTAATTGAACTTGGTAATTCAAATTAATTATAGAATAGAATAGAATCGTTTTTTTTCTGAGGGACCCAGCAAAAGGATCTAAGTCAACTGGGGCCTAGGGTTCAAGTCTGAAAGAAAGGCTCTGGCTCTAGTACAAAGGTTACGTAAAAACGAGGTGGGTTGTTTAATCAGTAACTGTCTGATACTTTTTCCCGCTCTATCCAAGGGTGGGATTTGTCCCTGGAAAAAGTACTTGTTAAATAAGATCTTAATATTAGACGGAATCATATATACTACCTTTGCAGATGTAGAATCATTAAATAAGTGAGTATCTAATGTGCAAATCCACGTAATTTTGTATTTTATAAATAAAATAAACAAACAAATATGTTAACAGTGGCAAGTTTTTTATATAAATATTTATAACTTTATGAACGACGTGACATACAGAGACGCGGGGCCGCGGCAGGCCACGAAGGAGATGGCGGAACGACCTGGATGTCTTCCTTGAGATTTAGAACTATAAAGCGAGTAACCGAGATAACTGGAAAGAATGGAGGAATGTCTTTGCCCAGCAGTGGGACAACAGAGGCTATAATAATTATGGATCGCATTATTTTTAGGCATATTTCGTGGCCGGATCATAGAAGTTGATTACTTCATGATATAGCCAAATAAAACTGGCCAGAACGTTTAAAACATTAAAGTTTGATGATATTTGAATCCTCGTTTGGCCTCTTCTTCGGACTTTTTAATGAAATTCTTCATTAATCATATATGATCAAACGATTATTCAAATATCGTCAAATATTAGCGTTTCAAGGATCTGGCCAATCTCAGATGGCCAAAGCCATTTAAGATTGGCCAGATCGTTAAAAGTCAGATTTATTTTCATCTTCTCTTGTATAGACGATACTTCTGTTTACTGACAGAACAAGTGGACTAGCTCAATAGCTGACCCCGTATACTGTCAATTTAATTTGCATTGCGGAACTTTTTAATTCCATTAATATTTAAACACCTAACGTGCACCGCAGTCATTTCAATTACGGTACGAATTAATTAAAAACTTAAACGAACTACGAGAGTATATATTTATTTAAAACTTCATGTACCTAGGTCACAGTCGCGTAGTCAAGTATACGTACACTTACATAGGTACTATACGTATAAAAAACGTCAACTGAGCGAGTTCAATAACCCGTAGGTAGTTAGTACACAACTACCGACAACTGACGTTTACTTAAAGAAATTTATTTCGTACATGCGTAAATTAATTCGAGTTTAAAAGTCGAATTGATATAATTCTAAATTAAGTGTCACCTTTATTTTTTTCTTTTTGTAAATATAATATATTATTATTATTATAGAAAGGCCTATACGCGAGCGAGCGATGAGGGGTATTGCCCCCTTCCTTAAAATAAATAATAAGTAAAAAAAAATGTTCATTGAATTTTTTAGGAAAAAATAAAATATGAAAACCAAAATTGTGTGAATAAACTACATTTAAGTTTTTATATTTTTCTTGTTTAATTAATCAAATAAATATGCTCTATCTACGACGATTTTTCAGTTATTGAATCTGCCGTAAGCTAACTCTTTTTCAATGAAATCGCTACTCATAAATTAAAAAATGATAAGAAAAAGATCTAAAATATCTATCACCTAAAATAATACAAATTGCTATAATTATTTGAAAGCTACTTTTATACTCCAACAATATATCTCAATGTCTTTTAAATTGTACGCCCTTAGAAAACCATCCATGTGACAAATCCAAGTAATATTGATACGATAGAAAATGTACTACTTTTATAAAGTAGATTTTATATGTAGCACTAGCTGCTGCCCGCGACGTTGTCTGCGTGAAGGCTCTACAGCACCAAAAAAACCTAAGATGGCAGTGTATGATCAGTGCATAACAGATGGCATAGCATTATAAGTAAATAAATTTTAAAATAGCATTGCATCAGCCTTATAAAGTTCCCGCTGCTGGGACACAGACCTCATTTCTAGGAGAGGGAATGGGCCATAATCCACCACGCGAGTCCAATACGGTTTGGTGGATGACACTTGATGAATTTTTGGTTCTAAAACATTCACAGTCACAGTTTCCTCATGATGTTTTCCTTCACCGTTGAGCAGTGGTTATGAAATAAAATACACAAAGTAATGCCCGCGTAAGAGACAACTCGTCCTGAAGTTGACATCCGCTGCACTCAGTGTCTGCCCCTTCGACTGATGGTCATCGTGATGCAAACCCTCACGGGGAACTGTACGCGCTTGAACTGGAACGGGAAGTTAAGAGGTATAAATACTGCCTCGACTTCGCCATAAACCGTAAGAATTTTTGCTTCAATGATGTGTCTGTGCAGCGAGATGACTTTAAGACGGGTCTCATTACACCACTTTGGAGGAGATAGGTAATTCTGAAAATGCATAATCGGGACTCCGACTTTCAGATTTATGGTATGCGCTTGAAGTCCACTTGCTGGCTGGGAGTTCAAAAATTCCACGGGATAATGGGTGGCGTCATCTTGCTCGACGACAGTGTTTATTGAGGTATAGATCACTGCATTTCCCTCAATTTCCGAGAGAATGTATTCGTTAATTGCTGCAGCCTGATCATTTTTGGACGTCAAAATGGCCCGCTCACACACTCAAGAAATTCTGCTGGTGCAGTAAATGACTGTTGTCCCCGTACACACAGCAAATGAATTCTTCTAAGCTGGCTAACGCTCTATCGAGAGACTTTGGAAGCACCTCCTGTCCACCTCTCTCGCAGTGGGCTTTGACTTGCAGCGGACTTTGGCAGAGGTCATGATCCGGAGCAAAGAAGAGTGGCAGGCGGTCGCCTCCTTCTGCGAAGCAGTAATGCTAGCGGCTAAAAAAGGGGGTCGACTGCATCAGGGAAAAGCAAAGGCGCTCAAGCCGCAGCTACCGCCGCCGTGTCTCCAATCCCGATTTCCGGCCACAGTAGGCGCGGGCTTGTGACCGCCGAGCAATGGGTAGCTCTTTGTCCACCCATTCGATAGACGTCGACGGCGCGTACTATTCCCTGCGCCTCCAGCAGTCGGCAGCAACTGTAGGAGCCCAAAAGGATCGAAGCCAAGGTTTCAACGTAGCAAACGGAAAGCGTTTGCCCGAAATCGCCACTGAACAAACTGTGACACCACCTATCAAATGTTCGTTCCCGCGGATGTCCTGCAAGGTTCTGTCCTCGGCCTCAACTGCCTTCCTATTGGCCATAATAATGCTCATCCCATATGATCAAAGAGCAATCCTTAAGCACGTGTCCCTTATCGCTGTTACCTGACACACCACAAACAGGCGTTTTGACGCTCTCTAAATCGATGGGAATTTGAAGATGGCATGTGCTGTCTTGCCACTCGGAAGCAGTGTGGCAGCAATTCCCAACGACGCGACAGCAATAGCAATATTGCCTTGTCTCCTGACCTCTGCAAGTATGCCATGTTTTTCCTGTTCCAACAGGAGCAACACAAGAAAAACATTTTGCCCTGGTTTTGCACAACGCTTTCAAGGACGGTGTTATAAATCTGTTTTTGCTCTGAAGAGAACTCTGTCTCAGCGTTATACTCTCGATTTCCATAGTCTTGATGCGGTGACGATTGGGGAGCTAGTAATCCATATTAGATCAGTAGATTGCCGCCGATAGAAATGTCCACATCTTGAAGTGAACTGAGACAGGTGTTCAGCACACGATCATCAGTTACATCGACTTCGTCTCTAGTAGCACGCCTCAAAACTCGCAGAAAATCTTCAGACAGATGATGGTGATATTTTAACGAACATAACTTTTTTGTTTGTTCTTAACGCCGCATTTTTTTTAATAGTTTTGCTCAACTCTGCTCAAGATTTTGAGGGTTTTTTGGAACTTGAATTTTTCAAAACGAACTATACCCTGCCCTATATATTGCCCTGTGCGATTTTGTATTTGTATATCCTGTCCACATTATGAGGTGTACAATAAAGCTTATATTAAAAAATTAATAATATACGATACCACGTTTAGGAAGAATTTGATTTTTATGAAATCAAATAGATGGCGCTGTTTTAAAATTGTCTATATGCTACTACATTCAACTATGTTTCTCTGCCCAAGTTACTTAAATGTCGTAGTATTTATAGTGTAAAGCCAGATAATAGCATGGCTTACTCAAAAACAACATTTAAATATGCGTCGTTAGATTAAACACTGTCACAGAATGCGTAAGAAAAATAAGTATTCACAACTCCTCCCCCGTAAGTGATAGCGTGATAATATGTAGCCTATATGTTGGCCCATCCTTTATTCAAGCAAAATTTGAAGATAATCCATGCAGTATGTATAAATATATATCCAAGTAAGTTTTTGAGTTTAGCCTGGACATACACAAACGGACAAAAATTCTAAAAACTATATTTTTGGCTTCGATATCGATTGTAGATCACTTCCCAAGTATTCTTTTAAAAAAATATTTAATGAACAGTTTTGACTTTCCTACGATTTTATTATAATTACCTATATGTATAGATTATTCGTAAAACTCTTTAGTTAAGTCCCAAGAGGACACAAATTTCCGTACAACTGTTGTCGTTTAATTGTGTCTGTAATTACGGTAGTCGAAAGGTAAAAATAATATTATTTTGTTAATGTAATATTTTCGTTTGTACTAATTTGAGTCAGTAGATGTCGTTGTACGTATATAAATAACATTGAAAGATTAGGTTGCGTTGCAAAATAAATCCGTTAGACCGTTGGAATAAGAATAAGACATTTCATATAAACATGGAGAACGCCGTTTCACCATTAAAGAGATAAACTATTTTTAAAAATTATGTATTAAATATTAACCCACATTTTTTCGTAAAACGAACCCACCACTACCTAAGATGTTTCCCTAAAAATAAATAAGTAACATTTGCTCTGTTTGGGCTTGTTTTTTTTTTTCATTTTTTATTCCCAGTTGTGAGTAAATTCGACCGCGCAGTGAGAGATTATGAAATCTTGAACACGACCTATGTCGTGAGATTTTGAGGGTTTTTTTAAACTGAAATTTGTCAAAACGAATTATACGACTTTTATGAAGAAAATGCGCACTACCATCTATGAATTTTAAGAATAACTAACTGCTAACCTTGCCAACGTGGTCAAAAAATTATTAATTTCCAAAAAGTGTCAAAATGTAACTTGATTTGATTTTTGTGTAATCTCATAGATGGCGCTTTTTAAAATATGTCTTTATACTACTAATATTCATTAAACTATGTTTCTTTGTCTAAATTACGTAGTTTTGAAAAATTAATAATGGGAATCTTTATTATTTACCTAAATAAATTTACGTGCCAAGTTTCAAGTTAATTAACCCAAGCAATAAGATTCTCCCATACAAACTTTAACACCCCCTAAATCTTGCATTGGGGGTACTACTGAAAAAATAAATATAGCATCCTGGATAACTAATTTAGGGTAATGTTTATGCTAATTTTTGAGTCGATCGGCCCACGGAAAAAAAAGTTACACCCTTGCATCCATTGCACCATTTAAATTCAATATTGCTTACCTTTCATAACTTACGGCGTGATAATATGTAGCCTAAAGCCTTCCTTGGTTTACAAGGAACGTTTTTGCTGAATTTCAAATCAATCTATCCAGTAGTTTTGGCGCCAACCCGTACCATAGGCACAGAAAAACAGACAAACAGACAAACAGACAAAAATTCTAAAAAGTCACTTTTTGTCATCAGTTACGTTTTTCTAACAAAACCCACTCATTTTTTCCAGAAAATTCTCAATGTACAGTTTTTCTTTCGTTACTGTTTTATTATATGTATAGATTTTATCTTCAATAGCCAACGAACCAAAAAAAGTCATAATAAAGTTGAAATCTCCTTAGTTCCAAATAGAGAGACAAACTGGGGATTTTCGTTGAACGTTTTGGCCGTAAAGATATTTTTCATATTCTTAAAAAAAAGGATATTAAACTGCCGACGTCATAGTTTTTGGGAAGTAGTAAATCATTTCATTCAGCCTAGTATCTATGGTGCAACAGATAAAACAGATTGTAATATTACGTGCGTCGTTACGTGTTTTGGGCAAAATAAACACTTTTTCTTTCTTTTTCTTTTATTTGATGCGTTCTCCCGTTCTATGCTGAAGTGGCAAAGCGTACCAGACTTTTACTAACTACCTATTTCTTAATATCTTTCAGTGCCCTTTGTGTTCTAGAACCATGGAGTTTCTTGGATATATGTCAAAGTCAAAATCATTTTATTCCAAATAAACCATTTACAGCCACTTTTAAAAAGTGAAGAAATCTGTCTGTCCTAAAACAAAATTATGCTTATTGCAATATCTAATTTATATTTAGAAATATAGGTATGTTTATTACTTGTGTAGTACTCATAACACAAGCTCTGCTTAGCTTGAGACTAGACGGCGTTGTGAGATAAAATAAAAAAAATCCTTGCCATCCTCACAGGATTCTTATACACAAACAATTTGTCGCTTCAATGAAATGCATTCACAAAGTCGACAATCTATACATCTATCTATCTATATACATATAATAAAACAGTAACGAAAGAAAAACTGTACATTGAGAATTTTCTGGAAAAAATGAGTGGGTTTTGTTAGAAAAACGTAACTGATGACAAAAAGTGACTTTTTAGAATTTTTGTCTGTTTGTCTGTTTGTCTGTTTTTCTGTGCCTATGGTACGGGTTGGCGCCAAAACTACTGGATAGATTGATTTGAAATTCAGCAAAAACGTTCCTTGTAAACCAAGGAAGGCTTTAGGCTACATATTATCACGCCGTAAGTTATGAAAGGTAAGCAATATTGAATTTAAATGGTGCAATGGATGCAAGGGTGTAACTTTTTTTTCCGTGGGCCGATCGACTCAAAAATTAGCATAAACATTACCCTAAATTAGTTATCCAGGATGCTATATTTATTTTTTCAGTAGTACCCCCAATGCAAGATTTAGGGGGTGTTAAAGTTTGTATGGGAGAATCTTATTGCTTGGGTTAATTAACTTGAAACTTGGCACGTAAATTTATTTAGGTAAATAATAAAGATTCCCATTATTAATTTTTCAAAACTACGTAATTTAGACAAAGAAACATAGTTTAATGAATATTAGTAGTATAAAGACATATTTTAAAAAGCGCCATCTATGAGATTACACAAAAATCAAATCAAGTTACATTTTGACACTTTTTGGAAATTAATAATTTTTTGACCACGTTGGCAAGGTTAGCAGTTAGTTATTCTTAAAATTCATAGATGGTAGTGCGCATTTTCTTCATAAAAGTCGTATAATTCGTTTTGACAAATTTCAGTTTAAAAAAACCCTCAAAATCTCACGACATAGGTCGTGTTCAAGATTTCATAATCTCTCACTGCGCGGTCGAATTTACTCACAACTGGGAATAAAAAATGAAAAAAAAAAACAAGCCCAAACAGAGCAAATGTTACTTATTTATTTTTAGGGAAACATCTTAGGTAGTGGTGGGTTCGTTTTACGAAAAAATGTGGGTTAATATTTAATACATAATTTTTAAAAATAGTTTATCTCTTTAATGGTGAAACGGCGTTCTCCATGTTTATATGAAATGTCTTATTCTTATTCCAACGGTCTAACGGATTTATTTTGCAACGCAACCTAATCTTTCAATGTTATTTATATACGTACAACGACATCTACTGACTCAAATTAGTACAAACGAAAATATTACATTAACAAAATAATATTATTTTTACCTTTCGACTACCGTAATTACAGACACAATTAAACGACAACAGTTGTACGGAAATTTGTGTCCTCTTGGGACTTAACTAAAGAGTTTTACGAATAATCTATACATATAGGTAATTATAATAAAATCGTAGGAAAGTCAAAACTGTTCATTAAATATTTTTTTAAAAGAATACTTGGGAAGTGATCTACAATCGATATCGAAGCCAAAAATATAGTTTTTAGAATTTTTGTCCGTTTGTGTATGTCCAGGCTAAACTCAAAAACTTACTTGGATATATATTTATACATACTGCATGGATTATCTTCAAATTTTGCTTGAATAAAGGATGGGCCAACATATAGGCTACATATTATCACGCTATCACTTACGGGGGAGGAGTTGTGAATACTTATTTTTCTTACGCATTCTGTGACAGTGTTTAATCTAACGACGCATATTTAAATGTTGTTTTTGAGTAAGCCATGCTATTATCTGGCTTTACACTATAAATACTACGACATTTAAGTAACTTGGGCAGAGAAACATAGTTGAATGTAGTAGCATATAGACAATTTTAAAACAGCGCCATCTATTTGATTTCATAAAAATCAAATTCTTCCTAAACGTGGTATCGTATATTATTAATTTTTTAATATAAGCTTTATTGTACACCTCATAATGTGGACAGGATATACAAATACAAAATCGCACAGGGCAATATATAGGGCAGGGTATAGTTCGTTTTGAAAAATTCAAGTTCCAAAAAACCCTCAAAATCTTGAGCAGAGTTGAGCAAAACTATTAAAAAAAATGCGGCGTTAAGAACAAACAAAAAAGTTATGTTCGTTAAAATATCACCATCATCTGTCTGAAGATTTTCTGCGAGTTTTGAGGCGTGCTACTAGAGACGAAGTCGATGTAACTGATGATCGTGTGCTGAACACCTGTCTCAGTTCACTTCAAGATGTGGACATTTCTATCGGCGGCAATCTACTGATCTAATATGGATTACTAGCTCCCCAATCGTCACCGCATCAAGACTATGGAAATCGAGAGTATAACGCTGAGACAGAGTTCTCTTCAGAGCAAAAACAGATTTATAACACCGTCCTTGAAAGCGTTGTGCAAAACCAGGGCAAAATGTTTTTCTTGTGTTGCTCCTGTTGGAACAGGAAAAACATGGCATACTTGCAGAGGTCAGGAGACAAGGCAATATTGCTATTGCTGTCGCGTCGTTGGGAATTGCTGCCACACTGCTTCCGAGTGGCAAGACAGCACATGCCATCTTCAAATTCCCATCGATTTAGAGAGCGTCAAAACGCCTGTTTGTGGTGTGTCAGGTAACAGCGATAAGGGACACGTGCTTAAGGATTGCTCTTTGATCATATGGGATGAGCATTATTATGGCCAATAGGAAGGCAGTTGAGGCCGAGGACAGAACCTTGCAGGACATCCGCGGGAACGAACATTTGATAGGTGGTGTCACAGTTTGTTCAGTGGCGATTTCGGGCAAACGCTTTCCGTTTGCTACGTTGAAACCTTGGCTTCGATCCTTTTGGGCTCCTACAGTTGCTGCCGACTGCTGGAGGCGCAGGGAATAGTACGCGCCGTCGACGTCTATCGAATGGGTGGACAAAGAGCTACCCATTGCTCGGCGGTCACAAGCCCGCGCCTACTGTGGCCGGAAATCGGGATTGGAGACACGGCGGCGGTAGCTGCGGCTTGAGCGCCTTTGCTTTTCCCTGATGCAGTCGACCCCCTTTTTTAGCCGCTAGCATTACTGCTTCGCAGAAGGAGGCGACCGCCTGCCACTCTTCTTTGCTCCGGATCATGACCTCTGCCAAAGTCCGCTGCAAGTCAAAGCCCACTGCGAGAGAGGTGGACAGGAGGTGCTTCCAAAGTCTCTCGATAGAGCGTTAGCCAGCTTAGAAGAATTCATTTGCTGTGTGTACGGGGACAACAGTCATTTACTGCACCAGCAGAATTTCTTGAGTGTGTGAGCGGGCCATTTTGACGTCCAAAAATGATCAGGCTGCAGCAATTAACGAATACATTCTCTCGGAAATTGAGGGAAATGCAGTGATCTATACCTCAATAAACACTGTCGTCGAGCAAGATGACGCCACCCATTATCCCGTGGAATTTTTGAACTCCCAGCCAGCAAGTGGACTTCAAGCGCATACCATAAATCTGAAAGTCGGAGTCCCGATTATGCATTTTCAGAATTACCTATCTCCTCCAAAGTGGTGTAATGAGACCCGTCTTAAAGTCATCTCGCTGCACAGACACATCATTGAAGCAAAAATTCTTACGGTTTATGGCGAAGTCGAGGCAGTATTTATACCTCTTAACTTCCCGTTCCAGTTCAAGCGCGTACAGTTCCCCGTGAGGGTTTGCATCACGATGACCATCAGTCGAAGGGGCAGACACTGAGTGCAGCGGATGTCAACTTCAGGACGAGTTGTCTCTTACGCGGGCATTACTTTGTGTATTTTATTTCATAACCACTGCTCAACGGTGAAGGAAAACATCATGAGGAAACTGTGACTGTGAATGTTTTAGAACCAAAAATTCATCAAGTGTCATCCACCAAACCGTATTGGACTCGCGTGGTGGATTATGGCCCATTCCCTCTCCTAGAAATGAGGTCTGTGTCCCAGCAGCGGGAACTTTATAAGGCTGATGCAATGCTATTTTAAAATTTATTTACTTATAATGCTATGCCATCTGTTATGCACTGATCATACACTGCCATCTTAGGTTTTTTTGGTGCTGTAGAGCCTTCACGCAGACAACGTCGCGGGCAGCAGCTAGTATCTTATATAGCAGGAAAGTGCCTTCTTCAAAGATAAGCTGGAAAGCTTACGTGGGACGTACTCGAATAATATTACAGTTTGAAGATTTTACCGGGCGGTAGTGACCTTGGCAGCTTCAGTTCACTTCAAGGTCATTCTTTTAGAAGGGAAAAAGCATCCAATAACTTCTCCACTCCCTTGGGTGGTGCAGAAGATAGTGTCTGGCTTTTACTGACTAAAAAAGTATCGGAAAGAAAGCCTCTGGTTTACAAAGTTGATACGACAGATGGGCTTTCCTTAAAAAGGATCATTGTACACCCCAATATGAACAAGTTTTTAATGAAAATATTTTTTTTTCATAACAAGCTTTTATAGCAGCGGTCTATAATTATATAATTAAAACTCGTCAAGACGATTCACACGAGTCCAAACTCGACGTGGTTGTGCCATTTAATTACAGAGTTCCTATGGCTACCTCGTGATTCCATCATCAGATCAGCTCCATGTCATCATAATATTGCATTGTCATGCGATTTACACCGGCATGCAAAATTTCAGCTCAATCGGAAACCGGGAAGTGGATCAAATTTAAGTGGCAAGATTTGATTACAGAACGACAGACAACGGGACAGGTGAAACTAAATAAAAGCTTGTAAAATCAGGACAAAAAACCCGCTGCTTTATAGATTTATATTCGTTTAACTCGACTAAATGTATGGAGCAGCGAGGTTGGTCTCATAGTAAAAGTTGTTCATATTGGTGTGTACATGTACAATGATCCTTTTTAAGAAAAGCCCATCTGACTTATCAACTTTGTACATGGCAACGTTGGTTCGGGGTAGGTAGTTAAGTCAGTAAGAGTCTGACACTGTTTCCCGCTCCAAATAAGTCATTGTTTTTTTTTTTTTTATCTACAATAAAAACCCGTTTCTTCTTAGGCCTTCATATCGGAGCCTGACCTTCTTTTGTGAAGCTGGTCCATGGCTCTAGTAGGTTTCGGCCCTGCTGGGCGCCTACGGTTTGCTGACAACTCCTTGAGGAGCGTGGGAACAGTACTCAAGGTCTAATTATATTTGGACTACTTAAGTTTGGTGATGGTCGTAGGCAGGTAGTCTGTGGAACATCACTTCATACAGAGATAGACCATCAACAGAACAAATAAGAGAAACTAGCACTTGACTGCGATTCTACCTGATGGTAAGCAGTGATGCAATCGTTGACGGTGAGGGGCACTAGTTTATCAAGAACGTATTATTTTAGCCTTGGAGATAATCATTACATAGTATAAAACAAAGTCGCTTTCTCCCTATGTATGCTTAAATCTTTAAAACTACGCAACGGAGTTTGATGCGATTTTTTTTAATAGATAGAGCGATTCAAGAGAAAGGTTTATGGGTATAATACATGCATAATATATTCAACATCAGTACCCGTGCAAAGCAGGGACGGGTAATGTACTAAAATTATAATATTTCCATAATACAATATTTGTTTATGAGTGTATAATGCATAAATGTAGACTGGTCAACATTGTACCCAAAAGCGCAATAAAAATAGTAGGAATACGAAATCTTTTCGAGAAGGTATTACGATACTATGTAAAAGCTTACCTCCATTTATTATTAGTAATACAAACTATTATTATTATTCATATATTTAACTATATTCCTCACATGATAAATCTGACGCACATATACACGGATTTTAAAAAGACTAAATTAAAGTCTATGTGAATAGTGAACGACAAATTTTATCGTTTATCGAATTAATCAATGTAAGTAAATTAAAACCAGTTTTCAATAAAAATCTTCTTTTTCATAGCAAGCTTTTATAGTGTGGTATATACCTATATAATTAAACTCAACAAGACGAATCACACGAGCTCAAACTGGATGGGGTTGTGTCGTTTAATTACACAGTTCTTATTGCCACCTTACGGTTCCATAATCAGACCAACTTTCTAATAATTTCGCATTAACATCTGATTGACACATGTTAAAAATTTCAGCTCAACCGGGAAGTGGATCAAATTTAACCTTTCAAGTACCGTAATTAGAGAGATAATAGAAAGACAATCGGTATGCGAATGCCAGCGTTCGCTTGAGGCTCAAAAGTTTATTTTACACATTTGATCATAAACATCGGGACAGGTGAAACTAAATAAGAGCTTGTAAAAGGGTGAGCTATACTTTTGTCTTTTGTTTCGTTTCGTTGCAATGAGGGTGTTCTAAAATGTCGTTCACCAGGTGGCAACACTGAGGCGTCAGGTCCAGGCACCTGTCAAAACACTTCTGTTAATGACATTAGCTAGACATCAACGTCAACGTCAAACGTTAGACGTCAGCGTCATGTATAAGTTTTCATAGGAAAAGACCTGACGGCTAAGTGGCGCTAACTGGTGGTGTGAAAATTCCTAAACACCCTCATACAGTCATAACTACTTATTACAATCATAACATATCTCAGCTTCTTCCAGGATGTCAATACGTGAACTGATGAGGAATCCTGCTGTATTTCCGATCCCTAGTCCTTCGTCGCCTTTTACGATTCCCGCAAGGCGGAAGGATGCTTTCTTTACCACCCACATATAGAATTTTTATGTCCCTTTGACTTCCTCCGAATATCTTGGTGACTTTGATTTAAGGGATTTAAGGCTTTTATAGGTTATTCATGGGATATCCACATCACTCTTGGGAAAGATTTATTATTTATTACCACGACTTGATTACAATGTATGGCAACAAACGTGCATGTGAGTAATATATTAATAAAGTTGAGTGGCACGCGAGCTTTTTGTCTAGCTACAGTTTTTATCGTCCCATGTTTACGGCATAAATATTAAATGAAAATAAAACACTTTAGACTCTGTCACTTACGGAAACGCTTTCACCAACAATAAGTGCTTATAAAAGCCAGAAAACAGATGTTTCGGTACTAAAACAATACATAAAACATAGCCCAAATTACTTTTTACACTCGATATAATATCGTCATAAAGGCGAAATTGTTGTAAAATGTATTTACACTGACAGTTTTATAAAACCATTCACTGCACTTTAAAAAAAAAATGTGTCAACGTAAAACGGGAACATTCACTACATTCAGCTCGTAGACACAAAAAATAAATCTCGTAGCGGTCTCGTAGCGATTGCTACGCCGTAGAGCTACGCGGGTGCTCGCTCCCGATTCTCGGCTAACACTGGCTTCGCTCCGCTAGGGATGCCAGATGCGAATCAAATTACCCGATAACTTGCTAACATCTAAATAATAGAGTGGGGAGAAATTTCGCCCAGCTGCGTCATAGCGCTAGTCTGCGTAAAAGTTTGCTCTCGATTTTTGGGAATTAATGAACAAAATGTGGTTTCTTGTTATAACGATATTTTTCTAAGTTACGGCTTCTTTTTATGAAAATTGGAAATATGGAAGTGGGTTTGTATTAGAGAATTCGCTATTTCGCGAGATTTTCTTGAGCTTGTTTTTCCAATATGTATCTTATATAAACGAAAATTGTCTATGCATACAAATAGGTGTTATTATTACACGCTTTAATATTTTAACTCACAGTTTCTTCTTACACATCTCATCCGTTATAAATAACCAGAAACCTTCCAAACCTTTTTTACTATTAAAACAAACTGAATTTGAATAAATTCTTCACAAAAAAAAATTTTTTTTCTTTGTTAACGGTGCGAATATGAACGTGTTACAACGTTACATCTTCCCATTTTCGTGGTAGACTTCCATAGGCTGGTCACCCTTCTAGCAACAGATATCTGTTGCGCCCCCATCACCCCATACAATTAATATCAGGGAAGTATAGTTTACTGCCCCATTTGTCACCAATATTACAAAAGAAAAACTGTTTCATAAAAGTTACGTTATCGAGAAGAAAGTATGCGTTTGGCATATTTTGATAGTTTGTAGGACACTATTGTATAGAGATTTATGGAATTATGATAAAAAGTTATAGATAGTAGCCCTTTTTTGAAGAGGGAAATCATCGTAGGGACTCTGCAAAAGGGTCGGAGCCTACTGGGGCCTAGGGTCTCATTCTAAAAGGAAGGCTTGGCTCCAGTGCGAAAGGCAAAGAAAGGGCGGGGTGGGGTGTTTAGTCGGTAAGAGTCAAAATCAAAATCAAAATCAAAATCAAAATGGTTTTTATTTCATATAGGCCTACATGGGCACTTATAAAACGTCAGAAGCTAGTGCACGGTTCCAAATTGGTCGTTTCCTATGGAGAAGAACCGGCAAGAAACTCCATGGTTACTCTTTTAAAAAAAATGGTTTCTTACAATATTATCTCGTTATTACAGTATTTATGTCATTATGTAAGAACAGTGTAGACCAGTCAATATTGTACTCAAAAGCACAATAAAAATAATCATAATAATAAAAAATCAAAGGTGAGTCGTAATAGGATTTGCGAAGTCTACAGTGTTCTTACTTTACAACGTGAGATGCAAAGAAAGAAATATTATATAAAACAAAAAAATTAATAAGTATGAAAAAAAAAAAAGAAATACATATATCACCACAACAGTTACACTGCGAGATGCTAACAAAATAAATTATTATTTAATTTAAAAGTTTTTAAATCTTAATAATATAAATATTGCAAAAGCAATGTGTCAATAAAAGAGGGAAAATAAAGTGTATATAAAAACAAAGATGGAGCAGTTAATAGACATAAATACACAATATGAATGAGTTACCAGGGAGCCACATGTGCAGGAGCAGTCATTGCCAAACAAGCTTGTCTTCTATATAATCCTTAACCTTATAATATGCTTTTTTGGTTAGGACCCGCTTAATATGATTTTTGAACTTTCCCTCACTAAGTTCAGTTACCGTTACTGGCAGCTTGTTATAAAAGCGTATGCTGTTAACTAAAAATGACTTGCTGGTCTTGGCTAGTCTCCATTTGGGTAAAACAATTTCGTGTTTACTGCGCGTATTCTTGTTATGAATATCGCTTCTAATTTTAAAAAGTCCTAAATTTTTACGAACATACAGGATACTTTCTAGGATATAAAGAGAAGGCAGAGTCAGTATATCGATTTCTTTAAATTTATCTCTAAGGGACTCGCGAGGACCCATTTTATAAATAGCCCGGATGGCTCTTTTTTGTAAAATAAAAATTGAGTCGACATCAGCTGCAGATCCCCACAATAAAATGCCATAAGACATAATACTGTGGAAATAAGCATAGTAGACTAATCTAGCTGTGGCTACATCTGTCAATTGCCTTATCTTTCTTACTGCATATGCAGCTGAGCTTAGTCTACCAGAGAGAGTTCTAATATGAGCGCCCCATTGCAATTTAGAATCGATAGTTATACCTAAGAAAACAGTTTCCATTATGACATCAAGTTTTTTGCCGTCAAGAATTAAACTGATGCCAACTTGAGGGACATTTGGCGATGAAAATTTTATACATTTCGTTTTATTGGCATTTAATAGGAGGTTGTTAGCTTCAAACCATTTAGAAAGAACAGCCAGACTTTCATTGACATGTAAAACATCCACATCCTTCCTATCTACTTTAAAAATAAGGGAAGTGTCGTCTGCAAAAAGGATTATGTCGGATAAATTAGCCATCATGTAAGGAAGATCATTAATATAAACCAGAAAAAGGAAAGGGCCAAGAATTGAACCCTGAGGCACGCCCATCTTTACTAAAGACCCCGAGGACGTCGCCCCATTAATGTTTACTTTTTGCTGCCTGTGAGATAAATAGGAAAAAACAAGATCAGCAGCGCGTCCACGAATTCCGTAATGATGTAATTTACAGATCAGAGTTTTATGGTCAACACAGTCAAATGCTTTTGAGAGGTCACAGAATATGCCAATGGCATCCTGGGATTTCTCCCAAGATTCCAAAATGTGACTGATGAGTTTCACTCCTGCATCCGTCGTCGACCTTCCTTTCGTGAAGCCAAACTGATGACTATGCAAAATCCCATTCACATTAAAATGACACAGCATCTGGTCCAGCATGATTTTTTCGTAGATTTTACTCAATGCTGGAAGCACAGATATAGGTCTATAATTAGAGGGGTCACTCTTACTACCTGATTTGAAAATTGGTACAACTTTACTATGTTTCTGAGACTCTATGAGTCTGAGACTGTTCCCCCTCCGCCCAAGAGCGGGATTCGTCATTGGATAATTTTTGTCTACCATAAAAAAACTCACGTTCCATAGGGTACATATATAGTGCGCATGACTAAATGGTTCAACTTATTTGCCGCGTACGCCAGACGGGTTTGTCTCGCTCAATATAAGTTTTGTCTCATAAAGTCACTTAGTTGAAAAAAGGCTTTTTAGCTTAACTCTTTTTAAAAATCAATAGGTCTTTCAAAGTTACGTATTCCACACATGTTATACTCCGACATATGTGAGGATATAAAAAGCTAATCCAGCCCAATTTATCTCTGAAGTAAAAGTTACGATTCCAGACTGGAAGTTGGAAACAAAATTCCAACTGTCCCGAAAATTTTCGATATCCAAAAGTTCGATGAATCTAAAGGCTGGTCTCACACGATACGGAGAATTGCAGCGGTTTTACCTTTTGAACTTTTGTTGGTAGTATACCTGATTATTTTGTTTTACATAGATATTTGACGCTGGCACCCTAAACACAAGTTAAATCTTACATTGGATGCCAGAGCTCATCGTAAACACTTTTGTCTTTGTAGTTGTAACGCTGCTAATTGTTTAGATTTAAGTGTTTTTTTGTTATTTTTTGAGGTAATAAATATTTTATTATTATTACCTATTATTTTTTTAAAACTTAAAATGTAAGAGTTTATTTTTGTATAACGTGAGATGGCTACAACCCGGGAATCTTTAAGTCAAGAGTGAATAGGTTACTTCTAGGTAATCGCGCTCTATCGTCGACCGCATCGTCGCTTTCCATCAGGTGAGATAGCGGTCAAACGCGAACCTATAATCAATAAAAAAAAGATATGGTGGCCCAGTAATAGCTTAGCTGTTTCGCGCAGTACCTCTTTGCTTTATATAATTATTTTTGTCACAACTACTCTCAAAACGGTGAAGAAATACATCATGAAGATAGGCATGTCCTAGAACCATATTTGAAGACATGTGATATAAACCCAGGTGGGTTTATGCACTGGGCACACATAGTAGATTTTGGCCCATTCCCTAACCTAAGGGAGCCTTGAGTCCCAGCAATAGGAAGAGTATCTTAGGTAAATAAAAAATAACACAGGTTCTGCTGAAACCAATTCGAGGCGCACGAAGAACACTACATGCTGTCGACAACACGGGCTCAGTTATGACGGATACCGGTCGGCCGGACGGCGAGTTACCCGTTGCTCATGGTTGGTCATCTACATGGCAACGTCAACCGTGGCTGGTTGAGGTAGAAGTTAAAGACCCGTGGTCCAATCGAAAAACAGCCGTATAAATATATAAGTTAACTCCAAAACCGACTTATTCCACAAAAAATTGGAGCACAAGGAATTAATTAACAAATAAAACTCAAGTTTAATTAAAATACTGTGACAGGAACACGTTTTGTGAATTTAAAACGAAATTAGTACCTACAGGCCTTTCCAAGACGGCTCTATGCGTTTTTAAGGTTCCGTAGTCAACTAGGAACCCTTATAGTTGCGCCACGTCTGTCTGTCTGTCCGTCAGTGGATAATCTCAGTAACTGTTAGCACTAAAAAGCTGAAATTTGGTGCCAATATGTATATCAATCACAATATATATATATCACGTCGACAAATAAGTAAAATAAAAAGTGCATAAAAATGTTTTGTTAGGGTACCCCTAACAAAACATTTGCACTCCCCTACACGTTGGGAAGTGATTTTTATTTTTCGTTTTGACCCTAACGTGTGATAAATTGTTGGATATGTATTTAAAAATGAATAAGAGTTCACTAGAATAATTTTTGATAATGTTAATAATATTCTCGGAAATATTGCTCCATAAGTAAAAAAATAATGAGCCCCCCCTAGATTATGAACCATGAACCATAAGTTTATAAAATATGTAAAAATCTCAAAAGTAGAACCATCTTAAGACTTTCTAGGAAAATTATTTTGAACCTGATAGGACGAACAGTTTTTGAAATATTTTATAGAATAATTACTGAACTAAGTTTGTAATTTACCCAATTTCGCACTTACGTCGTAGGTTAAGGGTTCCATTACATTGTTAGAAATTTGTGACGGACGGGAAACTACAGGACCCTCCACTGAGCGTGGTCCGACACGCTCATGGCCGGTTTTTTTTTTCAACGAAAAAATGCTTTGTTAAGAAAGTATTCTCGTGTTAAATTAGTCATAATTGCTTTTTAAGTCAGGCTGTTACAAAATTAATTACGTTAGAGGTAACTTAGAAAGTTTATGTTTTAATAAAAAATCTTTTGAAATTGTCTCTAGACATCGAGTTGATGCTAATATAATCTTAATTTAAATTCATTAGTTGATATTACAATTAAAGACATTTATACGCAATTAATAAAATAAAACAAAAATTAAATAGACCGATGAGGATCAAACAAAGACAGTTTATTATTAGCTAAGAGACGATCTCCAAGGTTAAGCAACCTTGACCAAGGTCGATTAGAGGATGGGTGACCGTCTTAAAATATCTTGGTTACTCTGTCTCGCTGTTATTTATTGATCTTTAATAGTCGTTATGTACAGTTGGAAGCCAGGAAATCTAACATCAGTCTTACCAAGAGACATCGTAATTGTGAAAGCCAGGGACTCTGCAAAAAGGCCGAAGCCTACTGGGTCCCAGCTCCTCTTTCTGAAAGGAAGGCTTAGTCCCAGTGCGTAGTGCAAAGAAAGAACGGGGTGCGGTGTTTAGTCAGTAAGGGTCTGACACTGTTTCCCGCTCCGCGGGATTCGTCGTTGGATGATTTTTGCGCACCATAAAAAAGATGGACAATCGCTCTATGTTGATATTATGATGGGCGCTGGAATAAATAAAAGGCTTCTTTGCTTTTTTTTACAATATTGTCATTAGAAGCGCTTATTTGATTTCATTAGTTTTTCTTCCATCTTTTATAGGTATAAAGATTGAATATTGTTAAGAGGTCTTAACAATATTCAATCTGGACGTCTTTTTTTATGGTGAGAAAAATCATCGAATGTCTAATCTTGCGCTTGGGCGGAGCGGGAGATAGTGCTTGACTTCCACTGACTAAAAGACCCACCGATCCTTCCTGCCTTAGTTCCGGGGCCGAATCGTGCACGTCGAATCTGAACGTCTAGCCTTCTTTTTTTATAAACCCTAAAAGTAAATCATGGTGCCAGTATGCAGGTTATCGCCACAAGTGAGTTTGGTAGTCACCACAATATATATGTACCTGATACTGGTATTCAGCTGCAACCAGTTCTACTGGCAGCCGACCCCACAATTGTTGACCAAGGTTAAGCAGATGGAGGAATATACATAGGCTTGTCTTCTTCTCATAGTTTACATACAGGCCCCAGATGCTAAGCCACTGTTAGCGCGGGTATATGGACGACGAGCAATAGGTAGCTCACCGTCCGGTAACCGATCTGACCGAGAAAGTAAATTATAAATGATCTTTATTTTGCAAGTATGTTTAAAAAACACTTTTACACATCACTTTTTTTTCGGTTCTAGATGAGTGCGGTGTTTCCTAGCTGAGAAGAAACACCGAACCAAAGCTCAACTCAGGACTGCTAAGGACCTCAACGACTTGACGAACAAAAGGGACCTCCCTTCCTTTCTTTCACTTTATTATACTATGGTCCCAACAAACTCATAATAAATGTAACTTATTGCCAATTCCCTTTGTCCTGTCCTACATCTGTAAAGAATTGGTAAAATGCGTGTGTAACACAAATAATTTTCTCATTCACAAATGATGTCCTATAATATATTTCAAAAATCATCAATTTACACAAATTGGTGATTTTTTTAATATATTATGGTTAATCACACACATGACACATGGTGGACATTCTGGTGGTGGATATTATGGTTAGATCATACGATCTAACCATTAATTGTGGCCATAAAGAGGAATTTCAAAGCAGAAATTTACAAAAACGTACTTTTGACCACTATCTCACCTGATGGTAAGCGATGATGTTGCTACGTTGATTTGACATGTGTGTATTACATTATGTGTGTATGGACTTTAAAAGAGACTTTGAACCCTGAGTTTGTTTCGGTGTTTCTTCTAGGGTTGTCAGCTAGGAAACACAAGACTCATCTAGTTTCAATAGACGAAAAAAAAATTTACGGGTAAAAGAATAAAAATCATTTATCATTTACGGTGGAGCGTGATTGCATAAAAGTAACTTAACGTATTCAATTTTGAATTAAAGACCCCTCATCATCTTCCTGTCCTGTCCCGTTTTATTTGGGGTCGGCGAAATATGTTTTTTCTTCCATTCTACCCTGTCACCCGTCATGCTATCACTAACTCCTCTGTCTTTCATATCACTGCTGTACGCACAATAAATGTGTACCCAAAACCGTTTTACATGTGTGGGCGTATCTATTTGTGCCACACGGCGAAACAAAGTGAGTTAAAATGCTTGAATTTAAATTACGCCTCTCACAAAGTACTTTAAATTGAGCTTACTCTAAGATAGCTTATCAAAATAAGGATTTTTTTGTTATGGTGGGCAAAAATCATCCAATGACTAATCCCGCTCTTGAGCGGAGCGGGAGACCAGTGTCAGACTCTTACTAACTAAAAAACCTACCCCGTACCTTCCTTGCCTTACTCCTGGAGTCGAGGTAACAGTTTTCACCACCCTCTAGGCTCCAGGAGGCTTCGACCCTGAAGGGCCCCTGCAGTTTGCTGACAACTCCTTGAGGCGCGCGGGAACGGTGCGCGCCGTTGACGACTTGGACTCGGTCTGGACAGTTACCAGACGACCGGACGGCGAGCTACCCATTGCTCACCGTCCGCGAGCCAGTGTCTACGGTGGCTGGATTTCGGCAGGATCGCGGCGGCGACGGCTACGGCGAGGGCGCTGTTGCCTTTGCCTTATGCGGTCGGCCACCTCCTTTACGAGCATTACTGCTTCGCAGAATGAGGCGACCGCCTGCCATTCCTCTTCGCTGCGGACCATGGCCTGAACCAGGGCCCGGTGCGAGAGGACGCCGCCGCCGATCACCCCCACGAGGACACGGCGATGCTCTTCCCAAGCAGGGCACACCTCCACCGTGTGCTCCACCGTGTCCAGCTTATGAAGATAAGGATTTGTTTTAAACTACTTTCTCAATTTCATTCTCATTCAGAAATGTTTTTAACCTTTTGACTACCGCAATTACAGACACAATTAAAAAAACAATAGGTGTGCGGACGCCAGCGTTTGTACACGGTGTACACCTAATAAACTCTTGAGCCCCAAGCTCGTGAGTTTAAACCATCTCGAATATTTCACCTTTTTTTGTTTATCAAATAAGTCTTCCCGCTCTGGGCAGAGTGAGAGGGAGTATCACACTTTCACTGAATAAAACGTACCTGTATTCCATCAGTTGCCCTTTGCACTCCATGGCCGTGGAAACTTTTTCAAACAATCCCGCATACGAAATATCAGATTTTACGTTTAGATTTTTTTACCAGAACCTTTAAGGGTGTATGAATACGAAATGAATGGATGCACTCTCCGACGTTACAAAGAGGAAAGAGTACACGACCAATTTTAGAGGCTCTTGAAATAGCACGTGCCTAAAAATTTTCGCTCTACTTTCATAAAGAATAGAATCTGAATCCTAAAAAGTTTGGTGGTTTTAGGATTCTGTAATTTAAAAGGAAAAACCAAATTCTTGTAGGATCACTTTGTTGTCTGTCTGTAGGTATGTCTGTCAAGACTCTTTATCTCGGAAATGTGTGGAGCTATTGAGTTGAAAATTAAACCATACACGTAAGTCTGCGGTCCCTTGAAGCTTAGCTTAATGGGAAAAAGTTGCGGTGGTTTATGTCCCACAAAACTTACATTTCGTGCCACGTTGACCAAGAATCCTGAAATTTGGCATAAAGCAGAGTCTTATATCACATTTATAGGAAAAAAAATGACAACTATATTTTTTTGGCGAAAAAAAAAAATTTCAGATCGGTTGGCAAACGACGAAGTTATGTGCTAACAACACACATAAAATAGAAACATCCGAATTGATAACCTCCTCCTTTTTTAGTAGTCGGTTCAAAAAACTTCATTGCGATTCCAAAACTTTGTACTGAGGAGTAAGGCAAGTTTGTGTGGAACCCTCAGTGTGCTTATCAGTCTCCCACTTGCCTGGTTTTTTTTTTCACGCATACGCTACTATGAGATTTCATAGAAATCTGTAGTGTGAAAAAACTACCAACGTGTCCGCATAACATTTTGAAATATGTGAAAATACACGTGCTTTTTTGTTTTCTTCTTATTTTGTGTTGCTGTTTTTTCCTTATTTGATACGTGCTGAACTTGGACAATTTAGAAGAGGTCGTGGGTAAAATGCACGCGTGCAGAAATCTGTCCGTAGATGGGAGAACATTAGTAACGTACCGAGACTATTTCGGGTCACAGAAAACACCTTAAGAGGTCCCTGCACGGTCCATCGATGTTGCCTCTTTTTTCGCGTAGTCTCTTCATCAAATATTTCGTTGTATTGCGTTGGATGAAACGGAAAGGTTTTAGACCATGATTACTTTGACGTTAGGCCACTGGGGAAAGGCCCTCTTAAGACAATTTTATCCTACTTAAAATAAAACATCGAATAATACTCGAAATTTGTATTGTTTTTAAATATAATAAGTTCTTCGTTCGTTTAAATTTACTAATGTACAGCATTGGGACAATATTAGGACTATGGCTAAATGTAAAAGTGAACACTAGGACCCTGGAACGAAGACAACGAAGGAACGGGGTAGGTTTTTATTCAGTAAAAGTCTGACGGTGGGTTGTTTAGTCAGTAGAAGTCTAACACTGTCTCCCGCTCCACCCAACGGCGGGATTCGTCTTTCGATGATTTCTCCCACCATAAAAAAATACCTACAAGTCTTATAAAAAAAACTATTGAATATACTCCATATAGTAGTTTTACCTCAGACAAGAACAGACGCTTCGGATTCCAAAACGATTTATCTAGATGAGTCGCCTCAGGTGTGCATAGTGGAATTACTTCGCAGACACTTCCAGCGGACGGGGGAACCGACTCGACGTTATTGAGTCTAGGACTAAACGAAGAAACACGGCGGGGATTGTTTTGTTAATTGTTTAAAATCTTTTAAATTTAGTGTTGAAAGAGGATTTGTTGCGGGTTGTTCCATTTGATATTAAAAATAATCATCAATATCATTATCGTTACATATCATAAAACAAAATCGCTTCCCATCTGTACATATGTATGCTTAAATTTTAAAACCACGCAATGGTTCAATAGATAGTGATTCAAGAGGAAGGTTTATATGTATAATACATACTTATATTTAATATCAGCATTGCACCCGTTCGAAGTTGGGGCGGGGCAATAAAGTGTAATCTATCTATGTATCTATAAAATCAATGCCACATTTCGTTGTAATTTTATAACTCACTAGCGACCCGCCCCAGCTTCGCATGGGTATTGGTATTGAATATATTATGCACACAAACCTTCCTCTTCAATCACTCTGTCTATTAAAAAAAACCCGCTTCAAAATCCGTTGCGTAGTTTTAAAGATCTAAGCATACATAGGGACAACGGTAAGCAACTTTGTTTTATACTATTTAATGATTTTATTTGTAGCAAGAGACATGTCTCCAGCATGCGTGTAAATTTCATTAATAGCAGTATTCGTGTATGTTTAAACCCAAGTTTAAACCACTTATGTTTGTCTTCACTCAATTAGAGAGTTTAGGACTCTCCAGTGGCCCTAAACTTACGTATGTGTTTGGCTTGTCCCAGGGGCAATGAGGTCTCTTCCCCTAACACTTGCGGTGTGAGGTATTACAGTACTCTACGTGTTGCGGCCCTCCCCACTACCTAAAGCCATTTTGCGGACCCCTCTGCCTCGCTGGAAGGCCAAGTCCTAAGAAATAAAATGTCATAAGATTTTCTGCAATCACCAAATAGCTATGATTCGTAATCTTATGATGAACTTTCCCACTACTTCTTACTGGTAGTAATACCTCAAACTACTGGTATTAATATCTCAAACTATCTCAAAGATTAAAATTATCAGTCTGTCAAAATTTAAATGTACTGTAGCGTGGGTTAAGGCGCTACCCATACAGGGGCACTGTAAAAAGTCCTCTTTTTCGTTGCGAAGTTAGCAATATGCTACACAGTACAAACGCCAAAAAAATACAGTATATAGTCTAATATATAAGTAAAAAACTTATGCAAAAAAAATTTCTAAAAATTAATTCAGAATTTTGAGAAAAAAATCGCAAGAAAGTACACGAATTAATTTTTCGTCTCGAAATACTCAGTATTTTGAGTGATAACTATTATTTTATTTATAACTATTAAAATGGAAATTTAAACAACTAAAGAGAAGTGTAAAAATATTGTACTTTTTTTTAATAATAAAAAATCTGCGAAATATCCTTCATTTTAGCGGACACGAGATTCAACTAAAATCAAACGCATAGCCATTTTCAACCTTATTTATTAACCGCGATGCACTACCCGGAAATACCTAAAGATTTGCTGCTTACGGCGCCTTACTACTACAATATACAATAATCTTACTAATATTATAAATGCGAAAGTTACGATGTTTGGATGTTTGTTACTCAATCACGCCATAACGGCTGGACGGATCTGGATGAAATTTGGCACAGGCTTAGGATACACTCCGGAATAAGACATAGGCTACTTTTTATCCCGGAAACCCCAACCCCAATAACACGCGGGCGAAGCCGCGGGCAAAAGCTAGTAAATAAATAAATAAAAGGACTTCTTTGATTTCATGCGTTATTATTGCAAAGATCTTATTGTATAAAATATTTTAATTTATTTTTTTGATATTGCTAAAACAATCCATCTATTCAATCAAACAATTCTTAGAATACTCCTTCTCTTTTTACTATAAAGCTTAAAAGTAAACATATTGTGCCAGCTTGGATGATATACATATCGAGCCGTTACCGCCAAATTATCGTAAGCGACACTTTTTTCAAAAAACCGTTTTTTATCAATACTAGTATTTCAAACCGTAACGGATCCACCCCTGTTGGTGTTTCCCGCCAAAAAAAAACCGTTACAAAGTTATAGCAAGTGCTAAAATTATCGTGAATACACATTTTTTCTAAAACTTAACGTAAGCGACACATGCATTTTATCGCAAGCGACCGCACTTGTTATCGCAAGCGACAATTTTTGTTTAAGGCCCTAAACATAATTATTCCAAATGTCTTTGAAATACACAGATTTTGAGATAAACAGATTTTAATATTGGATTTCATTTGCCTCATCATCATCTTCCTTCCATCATCATTGTCCCGTTTTATATTTGGGGTCGGCGCAATATGTCTTTTTCTTCCACTCTGTCCTGTCACCCGTCACGCTATCACTAACTCCTCTTTCTTTCATATCACTTCTCACACAATCCATCCATATTTTCTTCGGTCTCCCTCTCCCTCTCCATCCATCTAAATTTATACTCATGGCTTTTTTTGTAACATGCGTTTCATGCCGCCTTTTTACATGGCCATACCAAGACAAACGGTTCCCTTTCAACTTTTCAGTCACTGGCACCACTTTCAGACTTCCTCTAATATACTCATTTCTCACTTTATCCATTCTCGTCACACCACACATCCATCTCAACATTCTCATCTCTGCTACATGCAATCTCTTTTCATCCTTTTTTTTCATAGCCCAACATTCTGACCCATACAGTAAGTAGGACAGGCCTTATCACGGACTTGTAGATTTTACCCTTCAACTTGAGGGGCATCCGTGGGTCGCAAGTTGTTCCAGTGACCTGTCGCCATTTCATCCATCCTGATTTGATCCGATGTGCTACGTCTCGGTCTCATCATTCATTCATCTCACCATTCCCTTGGATAAGCGACCCAAGGTACTTAAAGTCAGAACAGATTGGTATGGGCGTTCCGGCGAGAGCTATGGGCACAAGACTAGAGAGACCGCCGAAATCACAGAACAGGTACTCTGTTTTAGTTCTGCTCAATTTTAGGCCAACACTCTCCAGTCTTTGCCACCATACCTCCAATCAGCTCTGGACCTCTGAGGCACTCTTAGCAACCAGCACAATATCATCGGCAAACAGCATACACCAGGGAGCCTCTTCCTGAATGTCCGACGTCAGAGCGTCCATTATTATCAGGAAGAGGTAAGGGCTAAGAGCCGACGTTAGTGGTGCCCGCTGCAGACTGGACTTGTGTACTGCAGCGACTATACATCGCTCGGATCAACTGCACATACTTCCCAGGCACACCTTTCCCCTTAAGTGCCCACCACAGAACCTCACGAGGTACCCGGTCGTATGCCTTTTCGAGGTCAACGAATACTATGTGCAAGTTTTTATGTGCACTTCTGTATTTTTCGCACAACTGGCGTATAGCAAATATGGCATCCGTTGTACCACGACCAGGCATAAAACCGAATTGGTTCTGTGAAATTTCACTCTCTTCTCTCAGCCTCCGTTCAATAACTTTCTCCCATACTTTCATGCTTTGCGACATTAGCTTTACTCCTCTATAATTGTTGCACTCAAGCACATCACCTTTGTTTTTAAAGATGGGCACCAAGGAACTGTTGCACCATTCATCAGGTATGGCTTCTTCCTGCAACAGCTTATTGAAGAACAAAGCTAACCACTCCCATCTATCCACTCTCAATAACTTCCACACCTCAACTGGTATTCCATCCGGGCCAATAGCTTTACCATTTTTCGTTCCATTTACTGCTTCCCTGACTTCCTCCATTCTCACTAACCCCACATTTACTGGTTTATTCTCTTGGATTGTTCTCTTGAATTGGATTTCATTTGCCTAAAAATTATAAATGTAGTTTTTGTAAGAAATACAAAAATTTGCCATCTGAGAACAAACCAATTCCTAACGATTACTATGAATAAATAATTTTTGATTATTATGTGGATATTTCATACAAAAACCTTTTAAAATGCCTATTTTTTTAACAATTATAATTTCTTGGGCATAGTAATTTTGATAGGTAATGTTATCGTAAACGCCCGAATATCTATAGACTGTGACAGCAAAAATATTGTATGCGCCATAAATGGCATAAATACTCATTATTTTTGTTTTATTTTCAGTCATATATTTAAATCTCTAAAAATCATTAACGTATGTCATATTTCTTGTTATTAGCACACTTCTAATTAAAAATATTTAAAAAAAACCTTCTCCTGTAAAATTTGGTTTTTGTCGCTTGCGCTAAAATGGCGGTAAAGGCTCGATATGTGACCTACAAGCAGTCACTACAGTACCTAAACAATGTGATATATCTTGTCACCCTAAGAATTACGCTAGAAACATGTAAACCCACATACCCGGAACAACTACCTGTAGGCAATACAAATATTGGCTTTATTCGCTAGTAGTACACCGCAGACTACCCCCTGTATTATTTTTAGTTCTTACGATCCATCCTAGGGTTGTCTGGTAGATATCGCTGTCAGCGATAAGACCTCCGTTATAACCATAGATTTAAGCTTTGTATAAGTTCGGTTACTTTTTGGTGTACAATAAAGTTTAATCTATCTATCTATATGTTCTATCTATCATATAGATAGATAGATTAAACTTTATTGTACACCAAAAAGTAACCGAACTTATGGAAGAAACATATTCTTTGAGACATCACTCATTCTTCATCATGAATACAGAAATCTAAACCGGAGCAACCTTACAAACTTGCCTATTATCAAGTTTGAACTCCCCCTTTATATAAAATACATACAGACTTATACATATACAGGGTGTTAAATAAGATCAACAGATGAAGACGCGGTGGAAGCCAGATCACGTATAAAATGTCAATAATTTCCACTTTGTCCTTACTCCGTAAATTCATTCATAAATACTTGTCAAGTTATTGATTATAACTTGGGGATCGCAATCTACTTTGGAAAATTTTGGGGCACGTAAAATGTTTTATTAAAACTGCACGATATTATAAACTGGCCACCCCACGCGGTTTTGCCCGCGTCTCTAGATAAAGCTCCGCTACCGTAGGTCGTATTTATCATAAGGGAGAAGCGGTGGCTCAATGGTAACGGCAATTTAGTAATCTGTGGTAACGGTCTTGACTTACGAGTTGTAGGTCGCGAGTTCGTACTAAGCTAGGTACTTTAATAATTTATTTAATTATCACTGCTCTCTTAATGGTGAAGAAACAGATCGTGAGAATTATGGTATGTCCCGGAGGTCGTGGGTTCGATACCCACCCAGGAAAAATGTTTGTGTGATGAGCTCAATAATTTGTTCTGTGTCTGGGTGTTACTTATCTGCAATATGTTTATCAGTTGTCTAGTATCCATAACACAAGCTCAGCTTAGCTTGGGACTTGACGACGTTGTGTGAGGGTTTTGATGACACGTAACACCATCAATCCGCATTAAACCCGCGTCGTGGCTAACGTGTCACTCCCTCTCCCAGAGAAGGAATATTAAAAGGCTGTTTATACTACGCTATAGCACTGCAGATATTTTTTTTTTCAATACTACTGGGAGCCACAGAGGTTAGCGGGTTTGAACAAAGAAAAAACCCCATCCGTTTTTATTATATTAGTATGCATTAGATAATAATAAAAATCGTATAAAAATATATTCGGGAAAAGCAATTTCGGTGCGAGATTTAGAAAATGTGTAATGGAATTTCGTATTAGTATAGGAAACAAGGAAAATTATTATATGAAACTATGATAAATTATAGTTTAAGGTTTGGGTCGGCGAATGAAGAAACATACAACTACATAAAGTATACTAAGTAGCAACAGGTTTTGGCCCATTGCCTACCGTCACAATACAAAACAAATTATCGAAATGATTCCTCTTTTAATGTTGTTGCCAACATTTAATTCTTTATAGTGGGAGAGCTTTTACCCGCGGCTTCACTCCCGCAGGCATAGCAGGGTATCTAACCTATGCTACCTGACGATACTTACGAACAGCAATTGAATTTTTATTTACTCTAACGTAACAGATAGACGATAAATGATATGATAATGATAATTATATTATGTATTAAGTATATATTTATTTTTATTTGAATATGAAATATTTGTACTTTTGTATTGTTAACATAACATTTTCTTTTATGCACCTACCATATTGTCTCTTCACCATCCTAGGTTGACTGGTAGAGAATGCCTAAGGCATTAAGTCCACCTTTGTACCCTGTGTTGCATGAAGAATAAATAAATAAATAAATTTTCAAAACATAAAGAAAAATGGCGACGGTGTGAGAGACTATCTAAATAATTCCATCACAATTTTAAATAAGGAACCGACATTTTAGGGCTCCTTGCCGAAATATTTCGAATTTCAAGAACATTTGAAGTCGGTTTAACTTTCAATTTGTTTGGACTCTCTCCAAATATGCTTAATCGTCAACACTTCGCCTGAGTACGAGGTAAACATAGACGTACTTCTATAAAGTACTGTTCAGATCATCTTTCACAGCTTCTAAACAAAATTAACCATCTGAATAACAACTAAATACTTTTTTAAATAATATAAATTATAATAGTGCGTGTCTATGATCCTACTTGACGATAAGTAGGGATGCAATTGTTGATGATGAGGCGCACTATATTAAGAGCCTGTTCAATTCAGCCTTGAAGACACCAAAATTGGAAAAACTGGAGCTGGCAAACTGTTCCAGTCCCTTGATGTACCTACGCAGTATAAACGACATGACGAAAAGCTAAAACTAAATTTGACACTGGCTAAATGTACAATAATTTTTTCTCCCCTTTCCTCACATTTTTTGGTCATGTATACCGCCGAAGGCAGGTGGCTATTGAGCGAATTGTGGTACAAGGAAGAATTGAGGGTACCAGGCCACGAGGAAGATTCCCTATGAGGTGGACTGACCAAATAAAGGCTTCAGTAAGTGGCTCATCATCGCTGCATGAATGCACAAGGAAGGCGGCCATCAGAGAGGAGTAGCGACGTGTTGTAAAGCTTGACACCAACACCTGAAATGATGACCACGACCACTCTGTCAAGAGTGATACCGACAAAGAAGAAGAAATGTACAAACAGTACTTTTCTTGGGTAGGTAAATCATCCAATGACATCTCCCGTTCTTGGGTGTAGTGGGGTTAGTGTCAGACTTTTACTGACTAAAAACCCAATCATGTACCTTCCTTGCCTTCGTTCCAGGACCCCAGGGTACACTTTCACATTCCTCATGGCTTTAGCACAAATAATGCTAAGAAAACGAAAAAAAAATGTTTATATCAATTTCATATGCCAACATATGTCCATTATATTCTCGTAACTCTAGCTTCTCATGTAGATAGGTATATCTAAGAGGCTAGATTACAAAAGCTAACAAAGGGAAGACTACCCCTCACAGTTTATGAGTATTAATATAAGCTTTGAACTCAATTTATTTGCGGTTACATCACTAAGCGTAAGATAGCGGTCTTTATTCACATTATTGAGGATAAAGGGAAACATATTTGAGTGAAAATGTTTATCGAAATTGAGTACGTAGTTTAATATTATTATCATCATCGTTTTAGCCGATAGACGTCTGCTGTTGGACATGTGCCTCCCCTAAGCGTCGCCACAACGACCGGGCACACGTGTCTCGCATCCTTCGGATTCCAGCAACCCTGACCAGGTCATCGGTCCACCTTGTGGAAGGCCTTCCAACGCTACGTTTTCCGGTACGAGGTCTCCAGTCCAGAACTTTTCGGCACCAGCGGCCATCTGTTCAATTAATATCGTTGAGTAAAATATAATAAGAAAGTCACTGTATATTTTTTACTAGTTACTGCCTTCGGCTTCGCCCGCGTGATAGCAGAAATTCATCCCTATCCACATTTGCTCTAAAAACATTTTCTATAAAACCCAGGCGCACTTATTTTAATGAAGATTCCTTGACACTTTTAAAGGCAGAGGTTTAATATTTTAGACATACTTTACTCAAGTAATTAAAACTAGGTACTTACTTATTAAATGAAAAGCTTTAAATGCGTGTGTTATTTACATAATATTAAAATAGCATTTCTTTATACTTTGCAAATGTCTCATCATCAACCTAGCGTAAGTCCCGGTTGCTACCTTGGCTTTCACCTCGGTGCCCGGGGTCCGCTTTCCTGCCTAGACGCCTCCACTTCGCTCGGTCTTTTGCGTCCTCTGCATCCCGTACCTCGTTTTCCGGGTCCCGGTGGAGGCGGCATGGCGAGGCATCTGTTACCCACGTAGTCTGCCGGTTTTCGTAAAACGTGGCCATACCAGCGTAAGCGACCCTCCTGCAGTTTGCTTTGCAAATGTCTAATCAAATAAAAATCTTTTGTATGAAATGTCATAGGTTAGGTTATGATGGGAAGAATACACATAGGTACGCTTAAGTGACATAGGCAAGGTGCATCGATATATTATAAATGTACTACGCACTAGATGAACAATTTTGATAGACGACAATACCAATGAAGCACTTCATTGGTATTGTCGTCTATCAAAATTGTTGCAACAGACTTTTTTATCAACATTTCAGTATTTTGACAAATAATTTCTATGAACGTGCTTGTCTATCGCCAGGAATAGATATAAGTCGATAGCAAGGTGCCTATGAAATGTTTTGGCAATCCAGAATTCAAGACTAAATTGATCCCATTAAAATCGGAAGATAAAGGGCTAATTCATTGTTTTTTTATTATTATTATTTAACCCATATTTCCCAAAGCTATGCAAAAACTACCCCAAATTCTTTTTGGCTGGCAGCAAGGTTCTAAGAAACCTCGCCACCTTTTCCTTGATGAAATGAAACATAAAATTTTATCGATCACATACGATATGATCTTGATAATCTATTTAATATTTAGATAACTACTTTCAATTTTTGTTTATAAGTTTATACGGAATAACGCATTAAAAGGGTTGCCTGCTACAAATCCGTATATAGCTCAATTCGGCGCTGACACGTAGGGGCACCATGATACTTATATTTCCAGCTCTTTCTTCTCTCTTTATCATAGCCTGAAAGTAAGTAAGTATTGATGATTATTACTCGTTAAACCCACATTTTTTACTGTCTCAAATCATGTTTAATGAATTCTTTGTTCATAAAATATGATTTGAGACTGTAAAAAGAACGCGACGGGCGCCTGACGGGTACCTGATGGGCAGGGCACAAAGGATCTGGAATGGCGAACACATACCGGAAGACGTAGTGTTGGAAGGCTTCCTACAAAGTGTACCGATGTGTGTGCTACCGCGCGGATCACATTTTTCGGCGTATCGTGAATGTAAAACATACATCTGTTTATATGTTATACACTCATGATATATCTACACTAATCTACACTAATCTACACTAATCTACACTAATCTACACTAATATAATAAAGAAGTAAAGTTTGTTTTTTTGTTTGTAGGAGGTAATCTCTGGAACTACTGGTCCGATTGCAAAAATTTTAGCAACAATAGAAAGCTGCTTTACTCCTGAGTGACATAGGCTATATTTTATGTACGCGGGCGAAGCTGCGGGCAAAAGCTAGTATCTAATATATCTGTTTATTAAAATACTAGCCTTCTGCCAGAGGCTTTACCAGCGTGAAATTATGTTCTCCTTACAAACTTTAAACCCCCATTACATCCCTTTTAGAGCTGAATTTTGAAAAACCCTTTCTTAATGTTCGCCTACGTCATAAAAGGAAGCCTTGTGTATAATTTCACGCTTCTAGTCCCAGTAGTTTAGGCTGTGCGTTGATGTATCAGTCAGTCAGTTTCTCCTTTTATATCATTACATATTAAAAAACAAAGTTGCTTACCGCTGGCCCTATGTATGCTTAGATCTTTAAAAGTACGCAACGGATTTTGATGCTGATTTTTTTAATAGATAGAGTGATTCAAGAGGAAGGTGCATGTATTATACACATAAGTGTGTAATACATGCATAACATTGTGACCATCTTGACGTAACAGTTGGTTCACAGTTATTCAATATAGTACCTATGCGAAGCTGGCAAAGGCAACGGCGTACTCGCCGTAGCCGTCGCCGCCGCGATCCTGCCGATATCCGGCTACCGTAGACACTGGCTCGCGGACGCTGAGCAATGGGTAGCTCGCCGTCCGGTCGTCTGGTAAGACCGAGTCTAAGTCGTCAACGGCGCGCACCGTTCCCGCGCGCCTCAAGGAGTTGTCAGCAAACTGCAGGGGCCCTTCAGGGTCGAAGCCTCCTGGAGTCTAGAGGGTGGTGGAAAACTGTTACCTCGACTCCAGGAATAAGGCAAGGAAGGTACGGGGTAGGTTTTTTAGTCAGTAAGAGTCTGACACTGGTCTCCCGCTCCGCCCAAGAGTGGGTTTCGTCATTGGATGATTTTCACCTACCATAAAAAAAAAAAAAAACCTATGCGAAGCTGGGACGGATCGCTTGTGTATCAGATAAAACAGGATTATCCCAGCAACACCGTCAACATGGTATTGCCAGCCATCGAGTGACGACGCCGACCGCCCATCGCCTCTAATGGACAAAACTGAGAACCTTTTAGATTAACACTTTCGAACTAAATGGGTCAGCGCTTGCTTATTTACTTAGTGTGTTTTAGCCTTTTTTGCCATGTTTTTTATGTTGGTCCTTTATTTTTATCCGTGGCCATAAGTACACGAAATTGTGTTAAGCCAGATTAGGATAAATATGGAAACGGTTTTTTATTTATCTGAGTAGGCCCGCCACATACTAAAGTAGAATACATATTATTTTTATTCGAAACAGGCAGAACTCTACAGCGGATACTAGACACTAACTTCTAAAGTATTGTTAGAAAGAGTTTCCATGACCCTGGAACTCAAAAGGGTAACTGAAGAAACACATGACTGGCCTGTTGGTCTAGTGGTTAGTGACCCTGAGTACTATGCCAGAGGTCGTGGGTTCGATTCCCACCCAGGACAAATGTTTGTGTGATGAGCACGATCATCTGTTCTGTGTCTGGGTGTAATTTATCTATAATATGTATGTGTTTAGAAATATATAAGTATGTTAATCAGTTGTCTAGTACCCATAACACAAGCTCTGCTTAGCTTGGGACTAGACGGAGTTGTGTGATAGTTTTGGAATATATGTAGTATATTAGTTTGACATGTTAGTTTTAATCAGTAAAAACCGCAGTTGGGGTCAAAGATTCTTGCGTGGTGGCCACGTGCCGTACGTACCTATAGGAAGGCCTCCCACAAGACGTACCGATGACCTAGCAAAGGTTGCGGGAATCCGATGTTTGCGATGAGAACGTTCATTGTGGAACTGTGCACAAGCTTCTGACGTTTTAGAAGTGCTCATGACAAGGCGTATAATAAAAATATTTGATATTTTTTAATTAAAATTTTGTCTATATTCAGCAGTAAATGGGTACTAATTCTATGCGTAGTCTTTCCTTCTTATATTATTATGGAAAAGGAAAATACAAACTGCAAATAAATCGTAGCTTATAAACTGTTTGCAAAGAAAATTGCACTGAAACCTTTTTTCTACTTCATCGCTGTATGCTGAGTTCATTGTAGTGCTGCGTTGGAAATATACTTTTTACTCGTTTATTATACCAGACTGATCGTATCAGAAATGAAGATATCCGCAGGAAAACCAAGGTTGCCGATATAGCCCAAATAATCGCCAAACTCAAGTGGCAATGGGCAGGCCACATTGCTCGCAGAACGGGTGGCCATTGGGGTCGAAAGGTTCTGGAGCGGCGACCGCGTACCGGAAGACGCAGTGTTGGAAGGCATCCAACAAGATGGACCGATGACCGGGGGGGTTGAGGGTATCCGATGAATGCGAGATGCACAGGACCGTTCATCATGGCGACAATTGGGGGAGGCCCAGACATATGGACCAAACTGCACTCTGCTTGCAATGTACATGTACTATCGCGGTAATTTCTGCCTGATCACTTAAAGAAAAAATTCGCTTGAATCATGCGGCGCGAAACCAAACCCATGAAGGTTTACTTTCGAGTGCTAGCAAAAATAAAAACGAAACTGTCTTCGGTGGTCAAACGAAACTGTCTTCGGTGGTAGCTACACTGGTGCATGGTGGACATTCCGCCAATACGCGTTTTGGGTACACATTCATTATGTGTACAGCTAAAAAGCGAAATTCTGTTTCCTGATAGCTAAAACCTGGGTGTTCTTAAGTGAAGTTTGAATGGATTACTTCTAGTCATCGATATATACTTACTACGTACCTACTAGATAAGGCGTGTACAGTGGCTTTACTCTAGTTAAGTGATCAGCACTTTTACATTGATGACATAAGTGTAGTGTAAGCGTTCACGCAGCGTGACAACTCTTTATATGTTTTAAAAGTTTTAATAGAAGACATAATGCCAATGAAGCGCTGCAGCGGACTTTTGTGTTAACTTTTCAGTATATTGACAAATGTTTTCTTTTAAAAAAAAAAAAAATACGTTGCCCCACAAAAGGAATTACTCCTGTGTTTGTGCGTTCACAAACATATAAAGTCACATACACAATATACCCAGACCCGGAACACATATCTGTAGGCCATACAAATGTTTGTTCCGTGCGGGAATCGAACTCGCGACCCTAAGCGCAGCAGTCAATCGATGAACGTGCTTGTCTATCACTAGGGCAGGGTAGGCGAACCTTTATGCATCAACGTGCCATTTTTTCCAAAAAAAGTTTAATGGGGTCATTGAGGTGCCATCAAATAATTTTGACTTACTGATTATTTGGACAATAATAATAATTAATACTATCAAAACTCTCTATGAAATAAAGTAAACACGCATAAATTAAATTACTGTAAAATTTGTGTGATTTTTGTTGCTGAACATGTTTTATGATCGACGACGTGCCCAAAATATTAAGTCGCGTGCCGTCAATGGCACGCGTGCCATTGGTTCGCCTACCCTGCACTAGGGTATAAGTTAATGCTTCTCATCAAAATTCCTCTAACATCAACAAAATCATAGCTGATCATCAGGTAAAATAGCAGCCAAAAGCCAACTCATCCATTGTAATTTAAATCAAAACAGCGAAAAATAGGTGATTCGTCAGCGTGTCTTATGCGTAGAACACTGAAATCATGCCTTTATGGCCTGATTTCACTAACTCGGAATCGAGGAGTGAAAAATTTATTTTATCTCTGTCCTTGTCTATCAGTGAAGGTAAGTTTGCGACTGTCATGACAATAGTGTCATTCCAAACCTCCAAACCAAACCTGATGATGATATATGTATAGATATCATCATCAGATTTTTTAATGTTCCCACTGCTGGGACACTATACACTATACATAAAAATAAAACTATTTATAAAAAAAAAACCGACGAATAATTTCACCACTGGGGTGTCCAGAACCATGTACTGGATCTATTGTATTCGTTTGTGTTAACATGTCAATGACACCCTGTATATCAAAGCTATCCAATAAAAAAGTTTTTATTCACTGACCTTATCAAGTAAACCTCCAGTTCAAACGCAGCACAGAACAGGTAACCGCCCCCGCGAGATTCTCCCCCTATCTACGAATAAATGTGGGTAAATATGTTTTACTCGGATTTTGTCTGTCTTCTTAACTGTAAAAGTTTTCTATTGGCCCTATCGAAGTAAGTTTACCTACCCTATTTTTTTTTGATAGTGGGAAAAATCATCTAATGACGAATCCCGCCCTTGGATGGAGCGGAATACAATGTCCGACTCTTACTGAATAAACGACCCACCCCATTCCTTCTTAGTCTTCATACCGGGGTCAGACCTTCCTTTAAGAAACTGGACCCGGGCCCCAGTAGGCTTCGGCCCTGCAGTTGGGCCTTTACATTTGCTGACAACTTCTTGAGGCGCGCGGGAACGTCGAGTCGATGACTTGGCTTGGTCCGGACTGTTACTAGACGACAGGACGGCGAGATACCCATTGCTCGCCGTCCGCAAGCCTGCGCCTACGGTGGCTGGAAATCTGGATCGATATTCCGACAGAGTCTGAAGCGTGAGCGCCGTTGCCTTAAGCGGTCGGCCTCCTCCATACCATACCTAAGACAATACTATAAAGACATATTGTATTAAATTTCATGTCCGTATCTGGGTTTGTGGCAATCACAGTGGGCCCTAACAGAATACCAACGCTGCGATATTTATCTTTTTTTAAATAACGCAGCATATGCTGAGTTATGCGCCTTTTTGGCCTTACACATATTTCGTACTTTTTTTTATTCTTGTATTTTCAGTTTATTTGATCGTGTGAGGCACAAATAAACGTTTTTCTTTCTTTCTTCTTTCTTTTATATTCTATCTCAATGTGTCCATAGCAACATGTATTTTGTGCTGAGAAAGAGTTACCGCGCGTCCCAAACACAAAGGAGAGCTGAAGGAATACAGGCGGGTTTTGTCAGTAAAAGTCTGACATTAGCTCACACACATGAGTAGTAGTGGCCGAGTGGTAGCGGCCCCCACTTACGAGTTGTATGTCGCGGGTTCAAACCCAGTAAAGCGCATTACTTTGAGTAAATTATTTCCTCACCACTGCTCTCAAAACTGTGAAGAAAAACATCGTGAGGAAACATGTCCTAGAACCAAAAATTCGAACAGTGACATCTACCAACTCGTACTAGGCCCGCGTGGTAGATTACGACCTTTTCCTTTTCCTAGAGAAGAGGCTTAATTCCCAGCAGTGGGAACATTAAAAGGCTGATGCTATGCAGGCTATACCTACTACGTCTCACACAACCCAGAGGTGTCCCGAAGTCTCATAGCTTACCTAAATTGATTCTCTTTGCACAATAAGTGAAAGATGTTATTTCAGCTTGTAACACAATAAATTGTTGTAAACTTCGTTACCGTAGAATAATTTAGCTAAATTAGTTAGACGCAGCTCCTAAATTACTCCTATATCAAAGCTCTTCCTATATGAAATTCCACACGTCACGTAAGTATGTATGTACCTTAAATAAACACTAATATTGTGGTCTTTGAAATAGGTACGGCAAATATCCACCCTTACGTTGTTGAGACACCTGCGGCCCGGACTAAGCGTTTTGCCTCGTCATTTATACCGCGTACATCGAGAGAACGGAACAGTTTGCCGGCTGCAGTCTTTCCGTACGATTATTATTTAGGTGTCTTCAAGGCGAGAGTGAATAGGCTCTTAATAAACTAGTGCGCCTTACCATCAATGATTGCATCACTGCTTACCATCAGGTGGGATCGCAGTCAAGCAGTTTATTGCAATTAAAAAAAAAACTGAAAAAAAAGTGACTTCTTTCATTGGCATTCATTTTTTTTGTACATTGAAAATAATTACGTTAAATTGATTAAAATCCTTCTACAGGGGCCCCTGATTAAAAAACACTCGCTGTAATTAATTAATTAAAGAAAGGAAAAAACGTTTATTTGTACCTTACACAGTAGAAATAAATTAAAAAAAGTAGCATTAAAATCTGTGCAAAGCCAAAAAGGCGAGCTCAGCATAAGCAACTACGTATTTTTTTGCATTCAGCCACACATTTCATTTCAAAGTAAATAAGATTGAACACATTTGCAAGTGCTCAATCATTCAAAAATTTCGTCAAAGACGTAGGACATCAGAAACCAAAATTGTGCA
This sequence comes from Mythimna loreyi, assembly GCA_029852875.1. Taxonomy (NCBI): domain Eukaryota; kingdom Metazoa; phylum Arthropoda; class Insecta; order Lepidoptera; family Noctuidae; genus Mythimna; species Mythimna loreyi. Next base: position 15,300,506 of record CM056780.1, on the reverse strand, counting down.
AGCCAGGCCAGACAGGCGACTCAGACTCTTCGTCATATATTGTACAGCGATCCGACCTTATTCCGGCTCGTAACGAAACCATAGCGCGATTCAGGAATTCACTCGGACGGTACAACGCCATCTATCGAAGTAGCAGGCAAACTTTAACGTGCAGCGTGCAAGCGTGATGCAATCGTTGATGGTGAGGCTGACTAGATTTATAAAAATCGATAATTTGGGTGTCTTCAAGGCTAGAGTGAATAGGCTCTTAATAAACTAGTGCGCCTTACCATCAACGATTGCATCACTGCGTACCATCAGGAGGGATCGCAGTCAAGCACTAGTTTATTGCAATAAAAAAAGGTGCTACCTAACAAGTCGATTGGCGCACTAGTTGAGTGATTAGCTGCGGATCGCAGGTTCGGTGGCCATGTTGGACAAATATTTGCATGGCCTACAGAGAGTTGATCAATCCGAGTGTTTTGTCTGTGTTATTATACCTACATGTTTGTGGACCCACCCACGATACAGGAGTTATTCTAAAATGCTGGGCAACTCTAAAAAAGTTCTACCCAAGTTCACGGTAAAGGTTTCTTAAGGTGGGCCTTCCCGACTCATCTGGAGCATGGTTTTAAAGCTTCATCTAAAGCAATCTAATGTGATGTTTGATGAAAAAGTAATGCGAAAAATGTGAGATAACACCTGATCGTAGAATTACTGAATGCCAACAGACTTTCTGTTGGCATTCAGTAATTCTACGATTTACTTTAATATTTCACAAAACTTGTTCCAGGATATACGTGTTTTTATTAAACCCTTAATGATTTTTGAAAAAAAAAATACATTTAGAATCTTGATTAAATGCGCTAGGATTCTATAGAAGTACTTTTTTATATTTTTAATATAGGAGTACATTATGGAGAGTCAAAGTTCATGTAAAATAGCAGATTTTTAGAGGTCTTTATTGAATTACTCTTACACAAATTTACGTTTTGGTTTCTATAGAAGCCTAGATAATATCCACAAGATATCTATGTATCCAACATATTTGAAGAAAGATGTAATAACATAATAATCGCGTAAGAGCGGTGGTATGAATATGTACGTCGGATTGGCCGCTCTTAATATGGTTTCCAATATCTAAATGATCAAAAAAGCTAAAAAATATAAAAGGTATGTTTAAAGCAAACGTGGCCTGAAATTAGTATTAAACTCGAGTGTGAGGTGTCTACGGTTGAAAAAAAGTTAAGGCTTAATTGGCAAGGTTTTTATACATACGATCTTTATGTATTTGTTTGCGCGTTTCTATATAAAAACTTACCTAAGACTGCTATATTTAATGTGTCTTTTTCGCGACTTAATTCACACATATGTCGATAAAATTCGAAGTCGTATCCAGACAAAACGTAGGTTGGCTTAGGGTACAAGCTTACTCCGTGCCTAACAACAAAATTTACTAGTTTATGCTTAACTTAGTAGTTTAACCGTCAAAGCATAACAGACAGACAGAGTTAGTTACACATTCATAGTTCTTATGTATGCTAAGAATTTCAGACTTTTTTATGGTGAGAAAAATCATCCAATGACTCACATCCAGACTTCTACTAACTAAACGACCCACTGTTCTTTCTTGCTTAGTTCCAGGGCACCGGTGTTTCGCTTTCGCATCAACCCTTGGTAGTACGAGATACATAGAACAAGGATGACCCCTCATATGTTATTCGATTATGGCAAATATTACATGCTAGATAACGCATTTATTAATACATTGCGAAGAGGTTGCCTCGCTAAATTTAATGCAAATGATGTTAAATAATAAAGTTTGTTACTACATTTTGGACCTAACAACAGATGAGGGTAAACCTCATCTGTTATTTGAAAAAATCAAGCATCAGCTGAAAAAATGTGCCCCAAGGAACTAAAAAAATACTGGTTGCCTTCGCAAAAATGATGCGCAATAGTTAGTTGCCCTGTTTGAAGATATAAAATTTTCTTATGCTCCACTGACGTTAAGTAAAAATAAAGCCAATTAGTGTTTTTTATATTATAAAGATTATACGCCAGATAATCTAGCATCAACTGAAAGGCTGATGCTAGACTTTCTTAAATAAAATGTCAGGAAAGTTGATAAAAAAAATTGCCATCATTGGCATGGGATTAAACTAAGTAACCTACCTATATCGATATTATACTTTATCTGGCGTATAATCTTATTTTTACTCGTCGTTAAGTGAAACTAAAGATTACTTTACGACCTTTTCAACTTTAATTTTCGCTTTAATCGAACCCTTTCCGAATCCATATTTATTTATTCTTTTATAAAAACATTGCAATATATACATCAAAATGTTCATCTTTATCTCTTCTTAAGAATAAAATAATAATATTTTACATACATTAATTTATGAAAAAGTTTTTAGGACATTGACTGTTAATAAAGTCAGTTTAGCTATTTCCATGAACACAAAAAAGTCATAACTTTGTCAAAACGGGTCTAATTGGACTTCTATTGCTTACAATATTATTTTTAAGCTACACCCTAACGAAACAAATGAGGTTTAGTTTAATTAGTCATCAAATAAAATGTCTCATTATCAAAATCTTATTACGTAAACTAGCGTAAATCGCGAATATTTCTGATTTTTCAACATTTCCAAATCCAATTGTATTGTTGCTAATAGTTTAAAGTAATAAAAAACACTAATTGCCTTTATTTTTACTTAACGACAGTGGGGCATAAGAAAATTTTACATCTTCAATCAGGGCAACTAACTATTGCGCATCATTTTTGCGAAGGCAACCAGTACTTTTTTAGTTCCTTGGGGCACATTCTTTCAGCTGATGCTTGATTTTTTCAAATAACAGATGAGGGTAAATTAGGTCCAAAATGTAGTAACAAACTTTATTATTTAACATCATTTGCATTAAATTTAGCGAGGCAACCTCTTCGCAATGTATTAATAAATGCGTTATCTAGCATGTAATATTCACCATAATCGAATAACATATGAGGGGTCATCCTTGTTCTATGTATCTTAGATCATGGCCACTGAAAGCTTCGACCCTGCTGGGCCCCTGGCACAGTTGCTGACAACCCCTTGAGGCGCGCGGGAACAGTGCGCGCCGTCATTTTAGACTAGGTATATTTTATGGTCTAATTTACGTCAATTATTTAAGAAATCTAGTCTGATAATTTCATTTTTAGCTAAAGAAAAATCTCAACCAGCATACTAAATCTTTGCGTCCGAAAACGCCTCAAATAAGTAGGTACCCAAATCTTCACACAGAAGCATTTGAAAAGGAAATCTTGAAGCGAAACGCCGACTTCTCAGAAAAAATAATCTCCTAAAGAACGTATGAGATCTATTGCAAGCACCCCGATCTTTTGATGTTCGCGTCCTTTACTTTTAAGCCCACATAAAACGCTCGGGCATCCGATCCTTTTTATATCTTTTAAGATAATTGACTTCCAATCATGAATTTTCCATGAACCAATTCCACTAAACTTGATTAGTAACTGCTTAGAATTTTAATAAATAAAAAATTTATAATGAATGATGTTTGTAATGAACTCAATAGCAAACTCATTTCACAGGGCCTCAAGTTATTCTATTGCAATCTTTACTTTTAATTCCTTTCAAGGAAGCTCGTACCACAATTTTATTCTATTTATTACGAGATCACTGACCGACTGCGATGGAAGGCGCGGCGATCTCTCGCGCCGAGCCAAAGTAGAGATCATGGTCCGGAGCGAGGAGTTGTGGCAAGCGAAGCAGTAATGCTAGCAAAGAAGGAGGCCGACCGCTTATGGCAATGGAGCTCACGCCCCAGACGCCGCCGCGATTCCGATCCCGATTTCCGGCCACTGCAGACGTGGGCGATAGGTCGCCGTCCGGTTGTCTGGTAACAGTCCAGACCAAGCCAGTCGGCGAAGGCGCGCTCTGTTCCCGCGCGCCTCAAGAAGTTTTCAGCAAATAGAGAGACCCAACTGCAGGGCCGAAGTCTGCTGTTGCCAAAGGTTAATGCGAAAACGTATTACCAGGGCCTTAGGATTAAGGCAAGGAAGGAACGGGGTAGGCTGTTTAAAAAAAACTGGAATGGAAGGAAAACTCGGTTTGGGTTCTAGCGACTAAAAGTCTGACATGTCCTCTTATGCCACACTAGAGCGCGAGCAGATTAAAGATTGGATGATTTCCTACCTAAAACAAAAACTATTCTCAAAACTTTGCTTACAACAAGTCCCTGATTTCGTCGCATGGGTTCCTAAACCAACCGACCTTATTTTCATTCACTTAAAAGCTATTATCGTGTAAAGAAAATGCTTTTATATTATATCTGAAGGCTAAGCCGTCAGTAAAAAGATCCAATATGAAAACAGATGACGTGATCCTTGCTGCTGCGAACTGCCATATTATTAATACCAAGTATATGAACTGAATATTATTTAGAACATCTCGAGTTAACCCCTAGATATAGGAACTGTTCGTTGGTTTGTTCTAATTTTTCTTTTCTTTTTTTACTTGCTCTAAACTAGTGATTCACTGCGGTCCCACCTGATGGTAAGCAGTGATGCAATCGTTGATGGTAAGACGCACTACTCTATTAAGATCCTATTCACTACAGCCTTAAAGACCCGCAAATTATAAACGGACGATATTAGATCAGCTTCTGATAGCGGCTTTTTTGTGGTTGGGGAAAATCATCTAATGAGATCTCCCGCCCTTATCCGGAGCGGGAGATAGGATCAGTCTTTTAGCACTGACTAAAAAACCCCCCGTACCTTCTTAATCTTTCATACCGGAGACTGGAGTCGAATCTTCCTATGCTGGCCCTGTTGGGCCTCTACGGTTGCTGACAACTCCTTGAGTTCTGCTTGCGCCTTTGCCCGCATGAAAGTACATTTATCTATACCACTTTTGGAACACAGTTTCATCCCCTTAGGGTTGAAGTTGAAAGGAAGGCTCTGGTCCTGGTACAAAGGCAACACAGGCACGGGGTGAGATCTTTAGTCAGTGACTAAAGATCTCTCTTTAGTCAGTAAGGGCAGGAGTTGTTATTGGATGATTTTCCCACCGTAAAAAAATAACTTATCCAGATATTCATTACCAAAACAGCAAGCAGAATCACATAAAAACTCCTAGTGAAATATATTACAAAACAAACGATTCCTAGCATGACTTTATAACGAACGTGACTGGTTTAACGTTGCCATAAACATAAGTCGAAGGCCTTATATGAATTCAACGCGTGTGCGATACACAACGCAATATGTCGAAGAAACTTGATTAGACGGGATTCCCGCGTTTTTACGCGTAAAGCTGTGAGCATATGTTACCGTGAACATGTTATGTATAAACAGTTACCACTTATTTTGTATGTAAATGTCGCAAATTGTGTATGCGACAATACTGAAGTGTCGTTTTTGCGACAATCGTAAAGCTTTATTAGCATCAGCATTACAATGTTCCCACTGCTGGGAATCAGGCGCCTCTACACTCCACCACGCGGGCCCAGTGCAGGTTTCTTCACGATGTTTTCCTTCAGCGTTTTGAGAGACTGCTCTCGAAACGATTGTAACCTAGGTACTTACAAAATAAAAATCATTTATCATTTAAGCAGGTTTTTACAAACTCTTACACGTCATTTTTTTTTTAATGAATGAATGAAATAAATTACACGAAGTAATATTATAAAGATGAAGTGTTTGTTTGGTTGAACGCGCTATTCGCAAGGACAGATCCCCTAGCCAAGTTACAATCGTTTCGTTTACAATTAGCGCTTTGTAGATGGCCAAAGCCTTTGTTCAGATGACGTCAGAACAGGGAAATTGGGGGCGTGGCCAACTACAGACGCTAACGCTTAACGAAACGATTGTAACTTGGCTAGGGTGGCTTGTCTAACTTGAAAAATTGTTTCTGTGTTAGATAGCCCATTTATTGAGGAAGGCTTTATAATATTATCTACGCAAGAACTTACTAGAGCAGTTCAGTGACTTAAGATGCTGATGAAACTGGGGGGAGAGCTAGTTTAGTTTATTTAGTTTTGTAGTTTGTATACTCATATGGTTATTTCGTATGTAAAACAAGGGCGTCGCCAAGGGGGGGGGGGAGGGCTTAGAGAATACATATTATTTTATCTAATCTTTCACATTCGAAAATTTAACCGCTTGTAAACTTGTAATTTATAAAAAACTTAAACAAGTTAAACGCAGTCAAGAGGGCCACTTTGGTTTCAGTGGCTTTAACGTTTCTCTGGTCAGAACTAAGGAAGGTGGGCAATATGGGGCCACGCGCTCCGTTTTGATGTCAGTAAGAATGTTGGTGACCTAAGGTTAAAGCAGAGGGATAGTTTCCTTGCATGATCGATTCAGGAATAAAAATATCCACAGGTCTTAGTCCAACATCACAGTCGGTACCTAGGTATATTTTGAAAAAAAAACTGTTAGATTAATAATTTGTTATACGAATATTTAATTTTATTTTTTTTTTCATTAAACTTGGTGTAAATTATTTAATGTCTAACGCAGACAAAAACTATTGGATGTTTTTTTTATGAAACTTTTGATAAAACGTACGATTTTTGTTTAAACGGAGGACAAATTATTACTCAAATCATCTTGATGCGCGGGAAATGACGCTAACTCCTCTACCGCTAGTTTATATCTGCCCTTTAAATGCTTACAAAAGTAAATTTCTAGTATTAGGTTAGAATCACTTAATTTTGATAGTCCTCTTTTCTTTACAACGGATTTGTGTCAAGGTGGTGCAAGGGACTGTAGTGTTTGTAGTTCACCTAATTTAAAAAAAAAGTGAATCTAGTGCTTAACACGTATAATTATATCGATGTCTGATGATTTCTGGCGCTTTAGGGTGAACCAGGAGAGACATGCGAGGTTTTTACTGATTACGACCACACCTATGTTCCTGCAGTAGCCCTATGCGTTGTAAAACCACAGGTTTCCTTTTCAGAAATGGCCCTAACAGGCATCGACCTAGCTGTAGGCTTCTTTTTTTTTGGTGGGCAATAATCAACCAATGACAAATCCCGCACTTGGGCGGAGCCGGAAACAGTGTCAGATTTACGAACTAAACATCGTCCCTTATTTGCCTTTCGCACTGGGGCGAAGCCTTCCTTTCAGAAAGTGACCCTGGGCCCCAGTAGGCCTCGACCCTTCTGCAGAGTTCCTACGACCTAGCTGTAGAAAGATCGGTTCAATAAAAAAAATGGATATTAATTCTACCAATAAAATACAAACTATTTCAATAATCATTTTATTCGTTTACAAATTGCTTATTGCCTGTATCTACTGTCATCTAACTCATATTAATTCACCATTGATAACTGAAATAACATCCTACGCCAGTCAAATTATTTAATCTTTACAATTTACACACAGTAGGAATACATAACATACGACTCAAAGCCAAGGAGTAGGAAGGACAGCGGACTACCAAGGAGGTCTATACTCAAAGACAGGTCAAAGCAAAAAAAAAAAGTAGCAATAGAGAAAAATCACACAGGCGAATGATTAAAACCACTTTTTAAGTCGTTTTTTTTTATATTTTTTACATCTACATTGTTGATTTTGTAGACCTATACATACAAATAAATTGTACACAGTACTAATCCTTCAAGAAAAAATAAGGATAGACCCCGGTGTAAAAAAAACAAAAACAACCATTTTAAAAAGAATAAAACACATAAAAGATTGAGCAGTGTACAATAAATAATGCTTTTATAAAACTACTTAACACTAGACGAATTAAAATATTTTTTTTTTGTTTGCTAATTTCACCACCTAATAACTTCGTTATGTAATTATAGGCAGACATTTCATTTAGCTCAATTATTTTTTTCATAGAGTAACACTATAAAACTCACGACTGTCTGACTGGTATGCTCATTCCATTTTCGAAAATATTAAAAAAAATAAACCAGACTGCCAGAACTGTAAAATGTTGCCCAGAAACCATATTGTTCTATCTACAAGTGATAAAAAAAAACTAACATTAAAATTGCAATGAATGCAGGTTTTCGAGACGTTATATACCCTGCAAGGAGAATGACCACACACACATTTTTTTTATTTTAACACGTAAATAGGTTACAAAAATATTTATGATTAGCGACTGCTCTTATTCATTATTTTCTTCTCTCTCACACCAATTCTCCGTGAGCGAGAGGCAAATAGTCCCTGTTCACGAAATCGATTGGTCACGCTGTGCATTGAAACACAAGTTTTTGGCACCCCTGCTTGACAATTCTATCCAGTATTTAAAATGCCTTTAAAATATATTAAGTTTCAACAGGCCACTCTCCTTTCTCATGACACGAATGAGTTATGTATTGCCAGTAAAAACACCTTTGTTTTTTTAAGCTGGCAACAATAAAATTAAGGGGTCAATAGCAAAAGATTAAAACTTGTTGCATTAATATGATGGCTCCTACGGCTAGCTCAGACTAACTTATTGGTGAATAAAATTCAGATGGTTCTTTTAAATGTATGCGTAAACATAGTCCTAATTGTCTCGAATGATTTGTCCGGAAATCGGTGTTCATAGTCCCACATTTGTCAAACGTGGGTGAGTTAACGGACTTCGGAAATATTGCGTTAACTAATAAGTTTCATCTGATATAATTTGGTCATCCTAAGGTCACCATTTCTCGTTGTCTTTACATTTAACAAGATGGCTACTCTCACTCCATAAACATGTATGGCAACATTAAAGCGGGAACTACATTACACTGACGCACACTTGAGCGACGTCCGATTTTTACGTAGAATCGCGTCACGTGGCGTAGATCTAATGTAGCTCTACAAATCCAGTTGCCATATAAAATAAATGGAGAACAACGCACCCAAATCGGCGTACGTGCCTTCCGCTGTAATGACGGAACTATGAACTAACTGATTTTCGATTTCCCAATACGTTGTATGTTTTCAAAGACTTGTCGAACTGTGCAAGTAACATTTACACAAATCACCAACGCCCAGGTTATTAACAGCAAGGGAATGATTACAACAAAAGTGTTTATCATAACTTTATAATAATATTACAATATACATTGGCAAATTAACGTAGGCCTTTAAAAAATTGAAGACCACAAAATTACAAATAATCATCATTATATAACAAGTAAAATTAATCTAAGAAACTGTGTGATACACTGGCGTGCTAGTTACTTGCACAATGGTAAGGGCCGACTGACATTAGGAGGGGCGTGGTCGTCACTGACAAACAAATATCAAACTTACGCTGTGTTGAAATAAAGTTCAAAATAAATAAACTTGACTACATCAGTTTTGTCTCAGATTAGATTATTAATTTTCGACTTTATTTCAAGGGACGAAATGTTGATATTTGTTTGGCAATAACAACTACTTCGTCGTGTGCGCCGGCTGATAAAGCGCCTTATAGAAAAGAAATGCTGTGAGTTCGGGATCGGGGCATTAGACTGCTCAGCAATAAATCATAGGGTTTTAAACAGGAAAGTAATTGTTTAGCGAAATAAATTGAAATGTCATTATTGGATATCAAACTGACATCACGGAAATGTAAAAAAGAATGTCAATCAGCTGAACGATTAAGTTCTCTTACATTACATAAATACATAAGTCTGCACCCCGCTTCCCTTATTTATAGTACTTAAAAAAAGTTACATGTGGCGGTAAATGTGTCCAGTCGATATAAACTCCGATTCTCTCACTTTCACGTCTTTTTAAATATAATTTTAATAATCTTTTTTTACGTAAAAATAAATTTCATGCCGATTAATTTCAAATGTAAACAATCGATATTCAATCGATGTTTAATCGAATAGACATTAGTCGAATAAACGTATAGCTACTGAGTACAGATATCAAATCGATTTTTATCTGATGACAAACTACACTATCGTAATCGACTAACCGCTTATTCGATTAGTTACTAATCGTATTGCATTACTAACATTTAGTGTTATCTTTAGCCATTTTTGGTAAACGTTCCACATGTTTTAATAGTCAAAAATTAATCGAATGGGTATCGATACTTAAACTTAAACAAACTTTCGGGTTCGTGACGTAGGCGGTGAAGACACAAAATGCTATTTATTTAGCTTGGCTCCAAATAGCTGAGATCTAATATTTCTATACAAGGAATGCCAATATTACGTGGATTAAAAGGTAAAGTTTAGTGACTAAAACATTTTTATTTACAAGATATAGTGGATATTGACTAATTCAATCAACTGTGTACCTTGATAGTACAGTACTTAGATCGGCATTTCTTGCAAGCATTACAATGACGCTAAAGTGAATATTACTTTAATCATTATAACATTTGCCTACCCATTTCATCAGTAAAAAGAATTTACTGTTTCGAGATTTAAAAAAAAAAGATTACCTCTCTATGAAGATCCCTATTTAAAAACAAGTTTCGCTTATAAGAAGGGTCATAATTATAGAGGTCATAGTAGGCAGATTGATTTAGGGTCACGAACAGGGTCAATTATTTGAGAATTTGGACATGCCTCCGAGATATTTTTTTTGTTTTATTCCAAAATTGTATATAGTCAGCGAATAGAATAAAATAGAAAAGAAGACAATTTAATAGAACAAAAAAGGTATTCACGTTAAGAAAATAGTGACTCATCGTTGACACTGAGTGCAACAGCAGTGCAGCACAACAACAGTGTCCACATTGACCAGTCGAAGTAAGCCTTCAGAAAATATGGACGCGTATTTTTATGAATTTCAAAAATTAATACCTACACATTCATTTTTAAAAAAATTGAAAATACTGACTATTCTCATTAATATTTCAAAATACTGTGTTATAAAAAGTAATATCTCCTTGATTTTACTCATACAACAACATTCATATACAAATTGGAGGTGTTTAAGTCAAGATTGAATAGGTTACTTCTAGACAAGCACGTTTCATCGTCGACCACGTAATCGCTTATTATGTGGAAAAACAATGGTCAAATATCTATAGTAAAAAGGAAAATCAGGATGCTGGATACAATTATTTTGAAGAAGGCATGTCCATAATGATCGTATGAGCACAAAAATCAATCTGCTTACTCCAACCTCCGTAGATAGTTAGAGAGATCGTTCGCTGTCACGCGCCTAGTGTCGTGCGACGCGGCGATGACGTCACGCTCAGTTGGCGGGCAGCGAGCTCTGTTGCTGTTTGTGTCGCCGGTGGTCGTAGTTCACGAGGCGCTGCCCGACGAGGTACTTGTCGTTCTTTATGTGCTCGTAAAGTTTGCGGAACTGTCGTATCTGCGGGAGATACATTTAAGTTAGCTCTGTTATATCACCAATATTAAGAAAGAAAGAAGCTGTGCGAAAGACCTGTCCAGGTGGCTAAATATTGGTCTAACAAAATTTGAGTCAAATTGACACGAAAAGAAGAAGACCAATACAAAACGTTTCAGATTTCGTTAAATTACGTGGCTGATTGTTGACTTTTTGGATTTGTAATAAATGTTGTTACTATACATGTAACTAAAAGTACCAACCGTCTTTATAGTTCGAAAAGGTGGGGGTCAGTCAATCTAGATTTTGGTAGCAGCAAATTTGAAACAACTGTGTGACAATGCAAGCTTAGTACAACGTACCTGGAAGACAGTGAGTGCCAACACCAGCGCAGTGAGCAGCAGCGCGGGGTACACGCGGCGCGCCAGCAGGTTGCGCTGCGCCGGCGCCGCCACCACCAGCGGCAGCACCGAGTGCGCCAGCGCGTACGGCACCGCCAGCGCCAAGCCCAGCCAGCACACACATGGCGCGGCGATCTCGCGGAGGATAAACCTGGGGCAATACGTCGATCCAAAGTTATTCATAAATAATAAGAATTTATTACTATCTTTAATCAGATCATACACTCCCAATGCCATTTTCATAATAATATAAAAATACATGATGTATTGGTATCATGTATTTCTCACACTTGGGCAAGGCAGGAGTCAAATTCAAGAAGCAGGAGTCCAATACGTTGGTCAGACCAAATCCGTAATACATTGGAGACCAGTCTGCGACGCCATCCACGTCGCCGAAGATAGGGCAACAAGGCGAAATATAGTCCATCAAAAAGTTATTCGTCGAGGTCAAGACCCTTAGCATTACGGCGCAAAACGACGCAAGAAGTCAACAAAACAAATTAAATAATTTTTGTTACTATAGCTATAACTTTGCTATTGGTCAATTTTGTACTTTATTGCAATTTGTTTGAAATTTTACTTAAAAAAAGCCGAAATTGACTATTTTTGAATTGTCTGGAGAACATTCCTCAGTTGAAATAAGGTTCAAAATTGAAAAAAGAAAACGAGCCCGAAATTTTTGAATTGAACTAAAAATACACATTCTTTTATTTAAAATTTCATATCGATAGGTTCAGAAAGCCTCCAAAAAAAGCTGAGCAAATTGTTGCTCAACTCATATTGCTGAAAAAAAAATGGATGAAAATACATACTTGAGGTCCATCTCTCTAATTCCATCACGGTAAGCCTTCTCGATGGCGCGTCGCATGGCCCAGTCGGGGCCCATCATGGTGAGCGCGCATACTATCTTCGTGTACAGAACGCCGAGCGCCCAGTCTTGCCACACAAACAGCACCGGAGACTGTTCGATTGGCACACGGAGAGGTATTACTAACACCTAACGGAGAAAAACAAATATTTTGTTATTTCTTACACAATCCATACTAATATTATAAATGCGAAAGTAACTCTGTCTGTCTGTTACGCTTTCCCGCTTAAACCTTTGAAACGATTTTGATGAAATTTGGCACAGACAATCTTTAGATCCTGAGAAAGGACATAGGCTACCTTTTGTTGCGAAAAAAAGGACGCAGACGAAGTAGCGGGTACCAGCTACTTGTAATACTTGTAATTGTAAAAATATTTTTTCAAGTCGGTATTTTTTTTTTTGTCTAAGTTATCGCCCAGTAAAATAAATTTTTAAAGTGGTAAGAATTAAAAAAAAATATTATTAAAAAAACAAAATACCCGACTGCACACTAAAAAAAGAGTAAAACAAGCCCCACAATACAAATTTACTGAATATAATTTATAAATGTTGATGGAAAGCATCGCAGGCGGGGACCAACAGAGGCTTATTTATAGTCATTTCTGTTGTGCACCATTTAGCAGAATTTTCGTTGGTGGCGGTCAAGGTGGTCCCCGCCTGCGATGCTTTCCATCAACATTTATAAATTATATTCAGTAAATTTGTATTGTGGGGCTTGTTTTACTCTTTTTTTAGTGTGCAGTCGGGTATTTTGTTTTTTTAATAATATTTTTTTTATTTATAACTTTTTAGCTGTTTTTAAAGGGAAATTTAGAAAAAATATTATTATGTCTTTATCCCGTGGGACTTTTAGGATAAAATGTATCCTATGACACTCCCGAAATCAAGACAAATCTAACGATACCTCATACATCAAAATCCATCAAGCCGTTTAGGCTACAGGAGGTCACAAAGGAAAAGACATACATACATACTTACATACACTCGAAAAACATTACCCTCCTTCTTTGGCAGTCGGGTAAAAAACAAATACATTCGATCTGAGAGCTTCCTCCTTTTTTTGAAGTCCGTTAAAAATAGGAAAAATAACCAGAAAAACAATATAAAAATATTATTTTATTTTATAAAAAAATCAAACGTATTTATAATTTTTGAGGGGCCTAGTCACCCGCGTCCGTACGAGTAAGTCCCTACACTTCCCTCCCTGGATGGTGCTAAACAGGTGACACTAACTAGTGGTAGGTTTCGACCGTTGGTTTGCGAACACCCACTAAGCAACGTACCGCCAAACGGAATGGCCGTGAGAAATGAAAAATAAAGTAGGTACAGTCACCAGCACATCAGACTATACAAATCTGTCAGATTTCTCCAATACATTTTGAACCTTGTTATATTTTGATGAGTTAAAAATCGTTTTCAGAATTTTGACAGTTTGTTGTAGTCTGATGTGCTGCTGACCGTACAATTTCGTATGGACGAAATTAATATGTTTAAGGGATGATTCTCATTAGAACGTGCTGTGCCCGGGGCGGGGCCCGGACGGGGCCCGGACGGGGAGATTAAAAAATCTGTTTCATATATTTTGTATGAATCAATTTATATTACACAGTGCATTATCCGTGTCCCGTCCGGGCCCGCTCGACGCACTTCAATACCACGTTTGTTGCACGGTCCCGCCCCGTTTCCTCCACGTCCCATCGTAATCAGAACATTTTTCGTGCTGCGTCCGAAAATAAATTGCATAGCACGGACGGGCCCCGGCTCGTCCACGCCCCGGCCCTGGCACGGCCCGCTCTAATGAGAATCATCCCTAAGTGAATATCAGCTCAGCAAGTCAATAACCTGTAGGTAGTGAGTACGCAACCACCGAAGACAACTGAAAATAACTTGTAGCATTACTGCTGATTTTATTTTATTTTATGCATTTTACGAGTATTATAAATTGCTATTTTTTTTTATTTGCATTAAAATGCTGTGTCAACTTTTGATTAATAGTATTTTGTAAGTTAACCACCTGTTCAAAAGATTAAAACAATCAAAATTGAACGGTGTATAATACATATTTAACAGTTCCTCCAGTTACCTATTGCGATACATGGCCGCGATATCTCTTTAGAACAATCCAGCAGCTCTATAAAATTCACCCTTAAAGGGTGTAAAACAAAACTTTAAAAAGGTTTATTATAAAAAAAGGTGTACAGAATTACAGGAATCTCAGAGGTGAGTTACAAGGCTGATCAACGTGACTCCCTATTGAGGAAACCACTTAGCTTGCTTGTCACCGGCACAGGAAAAAGGGTCGAGTGCTGTGCTTCGGCTTAAATAAGCCCCGAGGTTCGCGGTGCGGGGAGATCGCATGACGGTGGGATGCTGGAGATGTGACAAGGGGAATTCCAAAATTTGTACGAAGAAACCTACTTTCACACAGCTAATAGCTAGTATATAGTTATAAAGTAACTCACCAACTCCAACAGCAATCCAAACATGAGCGGCACGAGCCCCAGCAGCGCGAGCGCGGCGAGCGCGGCGCGTGCGGCCACGCGCGCCCACAGCGCGGCGCGCGCCGCCAGCATGGCGCGGCCGCCGCGCGCCCAGCCCGCCGCCAGCGTGCCGCCGCGCCCCAGCGCCCAGCACACGTACATGCCTGGGACAACAACGACATACACACCTGCTATACTCAACCTACGCTTACTACCACGGTGTACAGACCAAACACGTACCAAAGAGATTGCCAATTTTATATTTTTACTTAATTTGATGAGAACAAACCGATAAAACCACCACATTTTTGTTAGTTTTACGTAAAGTGCCATTAAATTAAATAGCTAGCGCTGGTTTGCGAGATTATCGACACAATTCAAAGTTCTGACAAATTATACCAAACGCTCAGTGCTTGTTTACGAAGACGCGGCGCTTTGGGCGTTTCTCGTATACTGCCATGTTTGTTTGCGCGTGCGATGACACGGTTCGCTGCTGCAATGTACGACAAACGCATATTGCGTCGTGTCTCCGCAAACATAACACTAACTATTCACAATCGCAAATCGAAAATATGTATAGAAGTTGCAGTTCTTAAAACGATCTTCATTGTGTCACGGAATAATTGGAATGCTGCTATGTGCAATGTGCATTCCAATTATTTATACAAAAACTAAAATATCAGTGTTTAACAAAACTTTAGAGATATTACATACCACAAGCAGCAGTGTAGAGTTCATGAACGCCATCAGACGCCTTCGGTAGCCAAAGTGCCATGACTCGCCTTCCAATAGCGACGGGGATCACCTACAAAAAATGTTGGAAACAATTACACATACATTATATTTATAGGATGGATGAAAGAAACCACGGTGCATGTAAACCTTTTTCGAAGCAATGACAGCTAAGAGTCTGTAAAAACGGCACGCGGCTGCGCTACCAGTTGTCATATTCGTGTCAGACTATAGTTCAAGGGCCAAAGAAATATTAATTAGGATACTTGTTATTTTGTTTTTTAAGTTTTAGGATAAATAATTGTTTATTTTTGTTGTATGCCGCATTGTATTTCTTTTTAAATATCTGCACTTCTGATTCCTAAAAATATAATAATTAAAAAATTCATTCTAAAGTTATAATCACGTTTTTTAAACACGCCGTAGGCGAGCGTTTTAGGAACGTATATCGACGACGCGCTTTTATCGTAGAACGTCTAAGATACCGCGTCTGTATGTATCGCCTACAAACGCCTGTCAACGGTGCGTTAAAAAAAAAAACGGTGTGAGGCCATCAGGCACCAAGCAAAGAAAAAAAAACTAGTATAACCAATATTTTAATGTTTTTCATGCGGCAAAATTTATACAATATAATTCTGCTAGGAAATTAATTGTGTTTGATTCTGCTAATTTGTATATCATTTTTCGATTATCAGCAGAATTGCTAGTAGATCATTAGTATAAAAATAATTCAGGAAATTAATTGCTTTTAGAAGACTTGCTAAATGTGTGTACCTTTTTAGGCCCGGTCAAAGTATGAATATTTAAACGTACGCGTGTAAATTAAACGTCAATTTCTACCAAACTGAATAACCGCCGTATGAAATTGTACGTTTCGATACATTTTCTGAAAGTTATTTGCTCCAACAGAGGCGGAATACTCCCGAGCTGTAGGTGAGGGTGTTATGAAGCAGAGTGCCGTACCACATCGTCACTTATATCAGAATAGATAGTGAAGCGCAAGCCTATCAATAAAAGGAGTTGTCAGCAAACTGTAGGGGCCCTTCAGGGTCGAGCCTTCTGGAGCTGCCGGTTTGTGTGAAACTGTTACCGCGGCTCTAGGAATAAGGCAAAGAAGGAATAGGGTAGGTTTTTTAGTCAGTAAGATTCTGACACTGGTCTCGCGCTCCGCCCAAGAGCGGGTTTCGTCATTCGATGATTTTCATCTACCATAAAAAAAGCCTATCAATAATAAAAAGTGTTGTGACAATACTTTCCCTGGCAAGCTCCTTCACAAAGACCACAAACATTAAGTGTTCTTAGAGATCAAAAGTACTGTCCATCTTGAATATCAAAAAGTTGTTTAAAGTGACTTACAAGAGTGAGTGCACTGGCCAAGACCAGCGATATGGAGACTAGGACCAACAATGCGCCAAGTCGAACTGGGAACCATGACACGCGGACATAGGGCTCAAAGCCGGCTGGACCGTCGCGACGCATTAATGCCTGAAACAATAAAGGAAATAGCATTAGAAAGGGACTAGAAGACATACTGAGGCGAAGTCTGCATTGACGTTCCAGCAATTTTGGACCTTATGCCTCTAATCATAGATTGTATTATTGCAAGGTAGCGGACGTGATATTCATATCTTTGTGCTACACCGGCATAGTGACTAGACAATTCTCTTTTCTTGGTAAATCTCTCAGTTTCCAGTTCACGCCTTCCAAAACTGACTAGCCTGTTGGTCTAGAGGTTACATTATAATAGTGGCCGTGGGTTCCTATTCCCACCCAAGATAAATGTTTGTGATGATCACGATCGTTTATTCTGTGTCTGGGATTAATTTATCTATAATATGTATTTCGAAATGTATAAGAATATTTATCAGTTTTCAAGTATTCATAACACAAGCTCTACTTAGTTTGGGGCTAGATGGCGTTGTGTGGAAGTTGTATAATAAACCTCATAAACTCGTAATAGTTGCCAACTAACCGGAGGTTGTCCCTCGGTGTACAAACAAGAAATCTACATATCTTTTTTTTATTTTGCTATTTATTTAGTGTTCTTCATGAAATTACCTGATGTGCTGCCCCAAGTTGATGCGGCGGCCTCGGCGGGTGCGGCATCGGTTGGTCATTTCTCATCTCTCCCAGCAAGTACGAGCGAAGTCCCAGGGCTCCGGCGGCGCAGGCACACCATGTGCGCACACCTGCCTTCAGCCATGTTCTAGTGTGGGACTGTTCTAGTAAGGCTGGTAGAATCACCTGTGGACAAAAATAAACATAGTTAATTTAGTTAGTACTAACGACCCGCCTCAGCTTAGCATGGATACAATGCTTATATTAAATATATTAATGCATGTATTATACACATAAACCTTCCCTTCACTCTATATATTAAAAAAAAACCGCTTCGAATTCCGTTGCTTAATTTTAAAGATCTAAGTATACATAGGGACAGACAGCGGGAAGCGACTTTGTTTTATACTATGTAATGATATATCAGAACACTGGGGTCCTGTACCTTTGGAAAGGGTGTGCGGAGTCGAAACCAAGTCGCAGAGATCCTTTAGACATTTTAATGGAACGTGGTATCTAGAGTTGCCAACTATACTGACTATACTAAACAGTATTATACAGTTTTTCAATAAATTATACTAAATTATATTTCAGTAATTAATGCGAAGGGGGATGAGGATAGAAATAGAGCAAATATTAATTTAATAAAAAAATTGTTCATTATTTATATTAGTTATAATATTGTGGCGATTCATAAAAAGCTTAAAAAAAAGACATTACTAACTCTAAAAAATATTTATTTAAAACTTTCAATAAATAAAATAAGGTTTCTTAAATAATGATTTTTTTTTTAAATACTGTTCAATGTTCTTCTCATATTAATACTTTATTTGTTGGCATCCCTAGTGGTACCATTTAATTAATTAATTTCCTATTAAAAACCAACTTAAAACTAAAGACAAAAATTAATAATTAAAAAATAGATGCATATAATCAAGAATATATAACGTCAATGTCCACAATTAAATCAAATAAAACCATTTAAATAATCACATTAAAAGTGCAAATACTCAAACGCATAACATTACACCTTTGCTCCCAGACATCAATTGGAATTAGTTTATAAAGCACGTAAGCTATTGAAATCACTTTTTCGCGTAATTATTTTTACACGTACTAGCTGTAGTTAATACATAATAAGTAGTATAAAGGAAATTTCCCTCATCACCACATTTCAGTTTCCTAACTGTGAAAAAATCAAATTTCTAAGTTAACAGGAAAAAAGTTACGGACGTTTATGTTGTAAAAAATGTGTATTTCGACAATCTCAAGGGATTAAAAAAGCCTGAATTTTGACATGCTCATATAGCACAAGTATAAATCTGAAAACTTTATATTTGTGTTTAGATTACAAAAAAAAAAAAAATTCTTTCTATTGACAAAAATCTTCCTTGACTCGATTTAAGTGAACGATATAAGTTATTTTGTACTGAATTTGTAGTGTTCAAGTCCGACTCGCTCTTGCCCAGTATTTCTTTTAATTGTGATGGAAAAATACATAGTGTCACAAGTGATAATCAGGAATTTTAAAACATTGACCTTAATTTGTTGATTACATAGCTTATCTTGTAAGATAGGCTACAATCATCAGACTTAGCAGTCAAATCAGTACTACATGTACCTTTTCCTAAAGTACATTATGTAATTTAGATAGCATGAAGCTAATTTACTACTTTGTATAATGGCCTGGGGAAAGGTTATAATTTATTTATTTGGATTACTTTATATAAAAAAGTAAAAAAAAAAAAAACTAAAACATGACAATTTTTTTTTGTTGTACAAAAAAAACCGACGCTGAAACAGTAAGAAACAAGAAAAACCGTAAAAAAGAAAAACCGTAGTCACACGTTATTAAAGTGTTGCGGTTGTAACGAGTGACTACGGTTTTTCTTCAGTCATTCAGCTCTGAATGAAGGGAATACTGACACTCTGTCAGACTGTTGCTGACTAAAACTCACTAGTGTTCCTTCAGTTGCCCTTTACATTCCAGAGCCACCATAACCCAAGTGTTAAGCACAGCTAACTGTGCTAATTTTACAATTATTCATTCTTAACTGGGGCCCAGGGTAGAGACCCTGGGCCCCAGAGCCGGGCCTTCGAGAGCGAAGGGACTCTGCAAGAGGTTCGAAGCCTACTAGGGCCCAGGGTCTTTACTAAAAGGAAGGCTTAGCCCCAGTGCAATTGGCAAACGGAACGAGGTGGGGTGTTTAGTAAGTAAGAGTCTAACACTGTTTTCCGCTCCACCCAAGAGCGGGATTCGTCATTGGACAATTTTTGCCCACCATAAAAAAAATCATTAATTCTTTGATATTGGAACGACAAAGCGAGTAACCGAGATAACTAGAAACAATGGAAGGAGGCCTTTGCCCAGCAGTGGGACAGCACAGGCTAGCTATAATAATAATAATTCTTTAAGGAAATTTTTAAAAATATATTTAATATGATTAAAATGTAAATAAATGGAATAATAACTCTTTGATATGACTCAAAACTCAATTAAATCACAAACAATACAATCCTCATAAATACAGTTCTGTATATGCAAATGATTACAAGTAGAAACTCTGTACAACAACCTCCTTAGCATATGTCGGCTCACACTTCCCTCGTTGCGTATTGTCTGATGTAGAAAACAATGCATGTTTTGTTGCCATGCATGAATTGGAGCCATTTCTTGTATTTTCAAGACTGTTGGAGTGTCTATAAAATGATTTATGGTTGGAAACTGAACGTAATAGAAATCAGTCAATTTACGATCGTTTCGTAAACGTCGAAGGCTTTGAGTTGGCCACGCTCCCAATTCCTTTGTTTTGACGCCATCTCAACATTCAGTCTGGTCAGCACAAAAAACGGCGGCGTGGCCTATTCCAGGCGTTCGAAGTTAATGAAACGATAGTAACTTGGGGGGAAGATATATTGTATATCCTTGCAATGTGCGGTATATATGTGACCCTACCCAGTTCCTTTGGCTGCTGAGTTGCCTACAGCTGCGATTTGTTTTATAGAACGAAGGTCCGTTCCTTATGTAATATTATGTTCTTTTGATCCGGAGAATATTTCATTCCATTGCTCGCTGGCAGACCCCGAACGCCGCATGTCACCACGAAATTGGGCGAAGGTAACCGCCGACATAATTTCGAACTGCAGGAGCCGGCGACGCGGTAGACCCAGAAGATAGCGTGACGATTTGGACTTTGTGGCACAAAATGCTCATAATAATAAAATAATATCTGTATAGCCAGTGTGTGTTGCCAGTGATGATATATGGCTCCGAAATGTAGTCACTTACAACGGGTCTCATCAGAAACCTTACAAGTCACGAAAAGGGCAATGGAAAGGGCTGTCTTCGGAGTTTCTTTGCGTGATCACATCCGAAATGAAGATATTCGCAGGAGAACCAACTTACTCGAAGAATCGCCAAACTTAAGTGGCTATGGGCAGGGCACATTGCTCGCAGAAAGGATGGTCCGTGGGGGCGAAAAGTTCTAGAGTAGTGACCACGTCCTGGAAGACGCGCCGTTGGAAGCATTGCCATAAGGTGGACCGATGACCTGGTGAGGGTCGCGAGAATCCGATGGATGTAAGACGCACAGGACCGGTCTTTAAGACGACACTTGGAAGAGGCCTATGTCCAAGGATGTTTTTGGCTGAAATGATGATGATGATGATTTGTATATCATAAAATCTTCACACAACTTTTCTCATAGTCCATTTTTTATAGTAACTACATCTACATTATGGATTAGCTTAGCTCGTGTGGTTTTTTGTTCCTCTAACTAAAGCATTGGTTCCCAACCTGTGTGGTCCGTAATGGCAAAAATATAGTCTAGGTGCTAAATAGAAATTTTAAATTTTCTATCTGAAAATAAAAATTAGAGTATATCAATTTCCAATTACAACGCTCGTTTAAATTCAGAAGTGATTCTGAATTTAAAGTGTGTTTGAAGTGTTTTTTTATTAGGATATTTAAGTGTTCTTCAGGACTTCAGATCCCTGCTATCAACAGACGAATCAAAGTCGTCTCCGGTTGAAAGAAGGTGGGAACCACTGATCTAATGCCTAAACAACCAAGTGGTTGTAAACGGCTTAAGTAAGCACATACAGATTGTTAGCCGATCCTTCATCATGGGCTTTGTTATAAGGGTATATAAATTGATTCTTTATTTAAACGTTTAATTTATTCTACTGCATTTTGAAACAATTTTAAAACTTAAATTCTTATTATTTGACGACGATAATATAATCATTGATCAACTGCTTATAACAAAACTGTATGTGGAGAAAGTAATAAATAAATACCGAGAGATTCTGGCTTGTATTGAAACAAGAACGTAATAAGCGTGACCATATGTGTCACGCGATTGTCGTACTTAAAGTATTACTTTTAAGACTCATTATTTGGGATAAATTGCTCAGTAGTAAACGAGTTGAAGATATTCTGGCTTGTATTGAAACAAGAACGTAGTAAGCGTGACCATATGTGTCACGCGATTGTCCTACTTATGCGTTTACTTGTAGTAAGGCTAGTTTGGGGAGAATTGTTTGTTGAGAATTTCAGTAGCAAACGACTCGAGAAACACTCTCTCCTTGTATTAGTCACTAGCCTTCTGCCAGCGGCTTTACCCGCGTGAAATTTTAGACCCCAATTTCATATCTTTAGGAGCTAGATTTTGAAAAATCTTTTCTCAGTGTTCGCCTACGTCACAAAAGGAAGCCTTGTGCAAAATTTCACGCTCCTAGGCCCAGTATATTTGGCGGTGCGTTGATATGTCAGTCAGTCAGTTTCTCCTTTTATATATAAATAAAAAATAAGTATCATATGAGTCATAAGTATCAAGTGGGACACAGTTTCTTCAACCCTGTACAAACAACAGTTAGTAATCATTAACATAACCATTGTATTTAACAAATTAATACAAATATTATCTTCAATGACAACCAGACTGTTTTAAATTAAAGTGTCATTGTTACTGATTAATTTGAAAATAAAGCAATCAGTAAATTAATTATTCTGCAGTTTCGGGCATGAAATACAAAAGGTGAATTACCTATGGGCCTACATCATTATGTATAGGTATTCACCTTTATAAGTAGGTATGTAGGTAGGATACTCTTTTCTTTTCAACATATGATAAAGAAAAGTACTTCTTTTTCTTTTTTTAGAACGAAAGAAAAAGAGTTCACTTACGCGAAATGACATAATCTTAAGCTACTACTACTGGTTAATCTTAAGGGAAGATATGTGTAAAACGATTATCTGCGTAAAACGTACGAACGCTCAGCATAAAGCTGTGGCCTTATGCATAATATTTTTTTCTTTTTCCAGCTGCGAAATTATTCAAAAGAGTCACCGCGACTCTGGAATACATAAGGTAACTAACGGATCTTCCAATAAAAATCAACCCAGCCATCTTCATTATCAATCTCTACAGGGTAGAGTTTGGTGATAAAACGTTAAGCTGACCCATAAATAAAATAGCAAAGAAAAAACAATTTTTATTAGGTCTGTGAATGTCCAATGACTTAAAAAAATTTGTTTTTTTCTTTGCTTAATAAAATTTTCTGGTTATATTCACTAAATCAATTTCTAAATGTACTTTAATAGGCATCATTTTCTTGTCTCGATAAAAATAATAGCCTGCTAAAGGTAGTGAAGAGTTTATACCTTCCAGGTAGATATAAGAAGAACGAATTTATAATTAAAATCTCATGTAAAATCTATTAAAAACAACAGTAATAAATGAACTTTGAATTTCGTAGCAGCAGTGTTAATGTCGAAAATGTTACAACAGTTATGCAGGATTTAACATCACCAGACGCACAGGCAAATTTAAGGTCGGGGAGGCCTTATAAGGTCTAACACAGACATTCCCTTGTACCGGTGATAGACCTTCTGCCAAACCCAGAAACTATTTAAAAGCTGTAATGTAAACTTCATATTTGTTCCCATTCTGTAGCTTTTCAAGCAATCTTCGACACGTTGAGGCAGCTTAGTTTAAACGTCTTCTACATGTCATTTAATTTTGCAAATGCAATCATAACCCCGCAAGATATAAAGCTCAAATTTCAACGCGTCTAAGTCAAAGGTTCGAAGCCTACTGGGGCCCAGGGTGTCTTTCTGAAATGAAGTATTAGCCCCAATGCGAAAAGCAAAGAAGGAACGGAGTAAGGTGTTTTGTCAGTTAAATTCTATTTGACCATTACATATTTTCTGTATGAACTTTAAAAGAGACTTTGACCCCTGAGTTTTTTTCGGTGTTTCTTCTCAAGGTAGTCAGTTAGGAAACACCGGACTCATTTACCATCGAAAAAAAAAAAATGACGTGTAAAAGTGTTTTTTTAAACCTACTTGCAAAATAAAGATCATTTAGTCTGACACTAATTCCATAATTGAATGATTATTGCCCACCATAAAAAAGACGCCTCTGAGTTCAATATGTTTCTCTGAACAATAACCAAAGCAGTCTTACCTGTAGCAACAGCAACTCCAAGCTAAGTTCATTGACCGGTGCATCAGTGTGTACCGCGACAGCATACGGCAGGAATCCAGGCAGGACGTACTTGATCACCCTGATCGGCAGCCACAGCATGAAGAGCACGGCCGTGCCGAAGATCATAGCGGATACCACCAGGCGACGAATGTGCGACCATACTGACAGGTGGATCATTTCCTGGGGAACAGAAATGATGGTTTAAAATTATGTTACTACCCACATTCTTACCATACTAATTTGTCATCATTTAACTTTTAGATAAATTCACACATAATGTGTGTTGTAGTCATAGATCACTACATAGTGTAAAACAAAGTCGCTACCCGCTGTCTGTCCCTATGTATGCTTAGATTTTTAAAACTACGCAACGGATTTTGATGCGGCTTTTTTAATAGAAAAAGTGATTCAAGAGGAAGGTACCTACATGTTTATAATACATGTAGGTAAAATTTGTTTATTATCACCATTGAATCCGTGCGAAGATGAGAGGGGTCACTAATTTTTGATAATCGTTACTCGTCGTCAGATGCTAGAAAGTAACCATCAGAGTGCCTAGTGTGTGTTTGTTTTACGTTAATAAAAAAGAAAAGGAAAGATCGCAGCTGGCAAACTGTTCCAGTCCCTCGATAATAAGGTCTAGTTAGGACTCTTTAGTGAAGTCTCGTCTCTTCTTCAGCTATCGAGCTTTTTTATTCTTATTATTACTCATCTTTATTAACCTCACAACGATCGTACAATGAGCATTTTGACGCCCTCAGAAAACAAACGTTATTATTTTCAAAACTGCACAATTCGCAATCAAACACGGTTTATTTTATGGTGAGAATAATCATCTAATTGGAGAGGATTACGGCCCATTCCCTCTCCCAGAGAGGAGGCCTGTGTCCCAGCAGTGGGAACATTAAAAAGGCTGATGATGAATCATCTAATGACGAATCCCGCCCTTGGGCGGGGCGGGAAACAGTTTCAGGCTCTTACTGACTAAACAACCCACCCTATTCCTTCTTAGCCCTCATACCGGGGTCGGACCTTGCTTTCAGAAGCCGGACCGGGCCCCAGTAGGCTTCGGCCCTGCAGGATATCAATAACAGGGTAACGTAACCCAGGAACTTGCTTCCTTCCTTTATTACATGGTTGAGTAATATAGACTGTTCACACACGACCGCGGTAGGAAAAGATTTCTAAGGATTTCCTCGAGGTCACGTGTAGCATTAAATTTATTAATGTGCTGATGTGAACAGTCAATTAACCGATAAAATTAGTATTACACAATTATACATGACCTAGTAAAGTACTAAGCATGTATTGCTAAGGCTGTGAGTTCGAAAGAGTCACCACAGCCCTGGAAACCACGCGGGCTTGCGGACTACGAACAATGGGTAGCTCGCTGTCCGGCCGTCCGGTAATCGTCCGGACGGAGCCAAGTCGGCAAAAGGGTCCAAGACCTAGCTCAGTCGAAGCCTTTGGGGCCATGAGCCTGGATTGCATGGCTAGATAGGAACGGAGTGGGTGTTAGTCAGAAACAAGTAACACGCCCTCCCGCTCCGCCCTAGAGCGAGAGAACTCATCCGATGATTTTCCGCCTAAAAAGGTTGGGAAAGCAAAAGAGCAACTGAAGGAACACGTGTGCGTTTAGTCGACAACTCTAACACACCGTTTCGCTGCACCCTTGGCAGGAAAAGTCATTTGATAATATCTCAAAAAAAAATATTTTCCTACTCAATACAATCGAGAATAATTAAATTCACTAACCTGCACAGGACTAAAATCAGGATCATTCAAATTCTTCAGGAACCAGAGTACACCAGGCCTTAGCACTTCCCTCAGCAGCAGAATGAACGACGCGAAGTAATACACGTAGACCATGCCGACAAGCCAGTGAATGAACATGAGGGTCCAAGGCGCCGCTTGCAGGCTCGACTCGCGGTCTTTGAGCGTAGCGTCGAACATGGATAAAGAGCATAGGTCAAGCCACCAGCCACATACGAGAGGAATCACTCCGATCTGAAACAACAGAGAAATAGTATAAATATTTTTGCAAGTTACCGCTCTGTAGAGGGTCAATCGTGGTAGGAGGTTATCCTAGAGGATTATGTGTGATACGTTATGTTATGTCTGAGTATGGTTTCCGCACTTGATCCTATGTAGACCATTGTACGTGAGCCACGGCGGCCATAAACTTTGGTGGGCTTATTCCAACCAGCCCACTTCTCTCCAGAGGCTTATTTATTATTTATTTATTTATTTATACTTTATTGTACACCACATTAAACAAATATAGGACAAACATTGTTATAAAAATATGGGTACAATGGGCGGTCTTATCGCACAAGGCAATTTCTTACAGACAACCTTTGGCTTATTAGGTCTTTCAGATTTATAAGGGAGTTCAGTGTGCCTAAGGTTCGTGTGCGTGTGTCAGTATGCGTGATACGGCAGATAGCCTAAAAATTCGGGTATAATCCCATTCGCCGCCACATGCGTTACCCCTACTTCAAATCGCTGTAGGTACATTGCATCTGGGATCGTTTTTCAGCCGCAATAAGGGAGTTAGCAGTAAGACATTTCCAATGTAATTTTATATTAGATAAAAGTTATAATTAGGAAAGATAATGAAAATTACCATACTACATTCTATTATCTTCTTCTTCTTTCTATTACCTTTTTTTTTCACCATAATTCAACAACATCTTTTTACATGGAAAGTTTATCTTGTTAAACATCTTCAAAGGGTTGTGCTTAAAATTGTTGAGCATGCACAAATATATATAATATAGCGCCAGACTTTCGCAAAGCAAAGAGTACTACTAGAAGGTAGTACAGGGGAAGAATTACCAGTTCCCCTTGCTGGCTTCCTGAGTATACACGGACACTGCACAAATATATTCCTATTATAAATTAATTTTATAATACATAGTTCTCAGTCTAAAAATCACCAGTTGTATGTTACAGGTTCAAACGCCAGTTAAAATACATTATACAAAGTGCCTGCTTTGTATAATTTATTTTATCACCACTGCACTGGTTTCAAAAAAGTGTAAGAAAACCAAAAAAAAAAATTGATTAGAAATCGTATGGTAGCCACCATTCCAGGTTCTAATCCCGCAAGCACAGCATGGAATGGAATCCCACGTCTCACAATTTGTCACATGGTTGCAATGCATTCCAATCTAGCTGACCTTGGTTGGAGCTTGGTTTGTATATGTATGGTTTGTGTTGCATTTGTTAACCATGCCCCAACAAATTCAAATTTTAAGTGATCCTTATGTCAAATAATTTCTTTGTTGGTTAAAAAAATAATTAATAATAAACTACTGGATATTATTCCTATTTTTATATATTGAAATTTTATTCTAAAGTTATATTTACATTCTTAAGCGTTTATGTGACAGTTTAATTTTATGTAAATAACTAATGAGTGTTGAGATATTTTGGCACATTAATTTAAAAACATGAATCAGTAACCAATCATTTACACTTGATGTCTAAGGTCATATTATTCAAATTTTGTGTTAAATAGGTTTAATGGCTAATTTTGGGCATAACATTTAAATAAATAATAAGTAGTAATACCTGTTTAGTATTAATTTTTTAGATTAATTAACATTCATGAATCTCCCTTTAACACAAGTGTGTGGGCTAGAGGTAGAACAAATTATTATTATTTTTCTTTTTCTTAAAGTATCTTCTATAAAGTCATTGTCTATAACTTTGATAGAAGACATTGGAGTAGTGGTTAAACTTTAGTAGTTTAAGCCCAAGAGATGAACCTGCAACAGGCTGCTGCGCTGCCTGTTTATGTTATCAAAGACAAATATTTGTTTCATGTTGGAACAAATATTTTATGTTGTGAACAGATAGTTGTTCCAGGTCTTGTGTATGATTATGGTGTTTGTGAATGCACTTGAATAAAACCAGTGTGGCAACTTTTGATTTTATTAGTACTTTGCAATTTGAAAAAATTACTATGTGTGTTAAAAGTTTTTTTTTTTTTATTGTAAAGGTTGAATAGCCAAATTGTTCAACATAACAATTGCAATATGAAAAAATAATTTATAGTAGGAGCAGTGGTGGTCGAGTGGTATCAGCCCCGACTTACGAGTTGTAGGTCGCGGCTTCAAACCCAGCCAGGCGCATAACTTTGTGTAATCTATTTCATCACCACTGCTCTCAAAACGGTGAAGGAAAACATCCTGAGGAAACCGGCATGTCTAAGAACCAAAAATTCCAAGACATGTGACATCCACCAATCCGCACTGGGCCCGCGTGGTGGATTATGGCCTATTCCCTCTCCTAGAGAGGAGGCCTCCCAGCAGTCGGAACATTGAAAAGGCTGATGATGATGATGATGAGTTTATAGTATACTTAAACATTTTTTTATCAGTCTATACTAATATTACAAAGAGGTAAGTTGTTTTAATAGTAGAATGCTATGTCTGCATCACTAAGTGACATAAGCACAAATATAATTTTGCTAAAGATTTTGTGATATTACTGGGGACAGCTAAACAATATGGAATAATAACCAACTAAATATACTATAGTGTATTATATTGCTTTTGTTTAAAATAAAGAAAATATTAAACAAAGACAGCAGTATTTTAATGGAGAAAATCTTACTAAAACTTTTCTTTACAAAATGTTAGACTGAATATATGATAATGATATTTTCAGTATCAAAATGTAAACTACGACTGAGATTATATTGTTTTGCTAGCCTGTTCTATCTTATCTTGCTCACATAATTATATGCAAAACCCTTCTGTACATGTGCTTACAGTATAAAATAAATAAATATTAGAACTCACCTCAACAACCGACAGCAGTGCCACTTTCACAACCACATAACAGAATCCTAGTGCCTTTTTAGCACTTCTCAGACGCAGCAGAGAGGCCATGCCATGCAGCACTGCAAGTATTGCGCCCACCAACACATACCCGGCCAGGGCAGTCAGTGGTCCAGCAAACGGACCTTCTGCCGTCAAACCAGCCATAGCAGCCCCCAGCCTTCCAATATGGTACGGACAGAACGCAAACACCACTATAAACAATGTATTCAAGGACACAACCCAGAATACATGCTCCAGAAACACCATAGAACCATCTAAGCCAAGCAGCCTGGCCCATGTGAGCTCCTCAGCAGCAGCACGATCCCATTCCATTGGGTTCCAGTTTGCTTCATCCCCAACCAAAGGGTCTTCACCAACTTCAGCATTTACTTCATCTCTCAAACCAACTTCACCATCTCCCGCCCCATTGTTCACACGATCATTGTTATTATCTTGTAGGGGCAGGTCTTCAGGGGGAGGAGCTGGCAAATTCTCTCTTTCCATCCAGTCGGGACCTCCACCATGCATGATTTGCTCTCGTAGCCACACAAGCCCAATGAAGGAGAACAGAGTACAGGTAACAACAAAACAACCAGAGAACACGTCTTTAGCTAGATTTTCTGCTGACACTATGTCGAAAGGTAAAGAAATCACTGGGTCTAGGGATCCCGAGAACAGACAGCGGTAGGTCCTGCAGGCGGTCAGCGGCACGATACCGAGCCAGGCGAGTGCCACCAGAGTGTAATGCAGCCAGTCTTTAACAGCAGATGCTACGGACGTCACCAGCCCGCCCACCACATCGCGGATAGGCAGCCGCCGCGGCATGTCCGGCGAATATATCGGCATAAACGAAAACCGATGACCACATAACTCGCAAATCTCCTTCCTGGAGTATCGCATCCACTGCACTAAACACTCCTGGTGGATCCATTTTATTGAACCCGTACAAATGCATGGATGGAACAGTGGCCTGTCAGACGAAGCCTCCGAACGACAGAATCGGCAGAAGTCCGCGCCGGACGAGTCCGAATCCATCATTTTCTTCAATCCAGTTTGCCTGGTTGATTATGCGATCTGCGAAAGTTATCATATGATTATGGCATGTATCTGGAACACACAACACTAAAATTTGGACGATATTAATATAAACACACACCTTGACGCGTAAAAATAACAGACAGCACAAAATACAATAGATTTATAGGAAAAAATAGGTATTTTCTCTTTGTTTGACAACCAGACAGCCACAGCAATTAAGTATTGCCACAATTAAGTTTGTAAAAAATCTACCAAGGACGGCACACAGTGACAGCACTCTGACAGCTGTGCAGCAAAATAAACCGGATACGGATGGTAGGAATACTTTTATACAGTTTTTTAATTACAATGCAATTAGGTAGTGATGTTTCATAAATTATTCACGAGTATGTAAATAAATTAATATTATGTTTACTAATATGTACTTAACTAACTGTTTTTGGACAACATCGTTGTATTTTTGTACCTGTTTATTTATTTACTTTACAATTACTAATTTTATTAACACTTAAAAATATATGCAAGAAGAATAACACAGAATAGATAGGTACGATAGGCGAGTTTTAGTTGAAATGCAACACTTTTGTAGGTGTTGCATTTCAACTAAAACTCGCTTCTACTGAAAGATGTAATAGAAAAATAAAGTTAAATTAGTAATTAATTTATGTGAAATGAATTAATTACTAATTTTTGTAATGTAATGTAACTATTCCAGTTCATTTAGTTTTTAATTGTAATGGTTTTCTTACTAAATTCATATATATTATTAAAGAAAAAGAAAAATTAACATAGTTTAAGATAACTAGTGGCGTAGTTTTAAGCAGCAACTTTGTTTTATAGTATGTAATGATATCCATGGTCCACAGGTTGGGAAACATTTAGATATTCGTATTGCGTTTTGAACTTAGAAGATGTATCTGCTATATTTACTAGCACTTAAACTGAATTTTGTTAAAGAACTATTAAAAACATAAGTAATGGTAGTAACTTATTATACTATTAAACTTAAAATATTAAAAAGCCAAAAGTTTATGTCTGTTTTTTACTTCTTCAATCTCGAACGGCTGAATGGATTTTGATGACACTTAGCACACGGGTAGAATATGTATCTACAGGAATAGCCCACAGAATACTTTTACACAGAGAGGATAATCCTTTGTTTGGAATGATGTTATACGATAACATAATAGCAAGCTACTAAAAAATAAGTACATCACTGTTGAATGCAGAAAAAAACACAATTTTACAAAGTTACTAGCTTTTGCCCGCGGCTTCGCCCGCGTGGTATTGGGGTTGGGGTTGGGTTTTCCGGGATAAAAAGTAGCCTATGTCCTATTCCGGAGTGTATCTTATACCTATGCCTTTCATCCAGATCCGTCCAGCCGTTTTTGATTGAGTAACAAACATCCAAACATCGTAACTTTCGCATTTATAATATTAGTAAGATAAATAATCTGCTCCCAGTAATGGCAACAAGTTAATGTTTGAATAAATGCAGTGCCTTGGCGCCTAGATCGGAAACAACAAATTTTTCACAGAATTCGGAATGCAAAGGGATCAAAATTTTCTAATTCTCTGATTATCTCAAACGAAGAATGAAGAAGTCTAGCAAGTGTTATGAAGGGACTAAAAACGTTTTCTGAGATAAGGATGGATTGCAGAAATAAACAGGACACTGTATTGCTTTACAGCATCGATAAAATATGGGGTTTCTGGTGATAATAAATTGGGAGCCACTTGAATTTAATAAGGAACAAAAAATAATACAAAAGTTTTAGAGTCGCTCAAACGTGCTTCCTGTGGATGATAGAGCAAATCATGCATGGTAGAGGTCCCGACTGGTTGAAAAAAGAGAACCTGCCGGCTCCTCCCCCGGAAAATCTGCCCTTACAAGATAATAATGATGATCGTGTGAACAACGGGGCAGGGGATGATGAAGTTGGCTTGGAAGATAAAGGAAATGCTCAAGCTGAACTTCAGTTGATCTAAGTTGGGGAATTTGACGGGTGCAGTTTTGGTAGCAGTTAGGAGCAAAATATATGCAGCCCTCGTAATGATCTCATAGATGCAAACTGCTTGAAACTACTTCCTAAAACCGAGGATGCCATGACAATTGTTTATCAATAAAAATAGGTACCAAGATATTTAACTGAATCAATGTATGAAATAATTGACATATCATAATAATTCTTTACGGTTTTTTTTTTCAAATTTGTCACGTTTCTGCACCACCTAAAGTCGACTGACGAAAATGCCAGTAAATAATGATAACCTGAGCTAACGCATAATGGTACTTCACTTTGAAAAACCAGTTTATCCTTTACCCACCGTCCTTTTAGCAGTAAGTTAGAATAAAAAAGTCCAAGTCTTAAAAATATCCTCATTTATAAGTTCTACTTAAACTTTATTATTTTTCATCAGTGGCAATGATTAGCGCTAATTTTGACTTGCCATTATATAAAATATAAAGGATCTTATATATATTAGGTCCTTGCCAGGGAAGTTAAATCTCCTAAGGGATGAAAAATCCTTGATGCATATGCATACGAAGGCAAGAATTTAAAATTAAACAAAAAAAAATTGATTAAGAATCCCCGATCATTCGTAGGATTGGAGATATAACGTCTTTGGGTCCCTGTTCTGAATTGCGTCAATAGTGATCCTGTGAAAATTATTACCTATAATTTCTAACTCATATAATTTTGTGACTAGAGTTGGATTACGATAACTCTGCGCGTGGCTGGGGGCGTGCTTAATGTTGCCAGTGTATTAATCTACTTTCCCTCATATAATCAAAAATCTTACTAACTTAAAAGAAAGTAAACAATTTTGCTCAAGAAATACATTTTGAAATCAATAATGGGAAATGCATTTCATTTCATGACATATTATTACTTAGGTACATTTTAATATGTTCAGGTTTTCTAAAATTATACACCGTTAAATTTGGATCATTTTAAATCCCTTGGAGAATCAATGCGGTACATGAAAGACAATCGATTGATGAAGTTAGAATAATAAAGTGCTTTTTTAATTTTAATTTATGCACGTTCGAAATTGATCTCTTTAAGTAAACGTCAGCTGGGCCATTTCAATGACCTACAGGTTGTTACCGACAACCATTTACGAGGTCATAGACTCGTTTACTTAAAGAAATGAATTTTGTAAATGCGTATATCAATACGAGATTTAGAAAAAAAGTACTTTACTTTTTCAATCGATAGTGTTTCATGTAAGGGATCGATCCTATTTGGGATTAAAACAACCAAAATTTAACGGTGTATACGACAATTAGGGTAAGCCTATGTGAGGACATAGGCCTCCCCTAATTGTCGCCATAATGAACGGTCCTGCGAATTATAGTAATGCGAATATGTATAAAATTAAACAGAATTTTAGATAAAGAAATGTTATTATTTATATCGTGTTCAACTGGTATTTACACAAATCGACTATAAATATTTTTATTCACATAGGTAATTATTATAAAATAGTCATGAGAACTTTGTACTTCAAAAATTAATGAGTATCTCGCAGCACTTTTAAATTTGGCGTAGCAAAGGTCCTGGAGTGGGTCAATTTCTTTTCATTTGAATATCTTCTTCATCAGAATCTATGCTTGAGAATTTATCGAAGAGTTGGAATTCATATCGTCATGGTAGTCACTTGATTAAGATTCAAATACATGGTACAGTCCATTTCCAACAAACTCTGTTTATCTGCCAGGCACTGCTCGGGTACGAATACTCAGGGAAATTTTGTTGTCCTGGTCACCCGAAAAAAATATTTGACAAATGGTCCAACTTTGGAAAATGGGATCATAGGCACGATATTTTCTAATTTCTCTTAACAAGCACGTTTGCCTTTCAAGATAATATCCTTGTCAACACTTTTAATCACTTTCTATATAATAATGACGATTATTTACTTTGGAAACTAGTAAAAACACAAAACATTCTCTTGACACCAGACATAAATGTCAAGATGACGGCGATTAGTTTCTTTTTGGGCCGCGCGCAGACTTAACGAAATTCTACTATAGTTTTTAGTTTTGGTTGGATTCGCAATACAATTCGTCCTTGACGTATTTTGGAACGTGGTGATTGTATGACATTGACAGTGACATTTCGGAGGTGTCGTGGTATAGGAGGATTGGATAGGGGATTTTTTAAAATTTTATTTCATACAATACACACCGTAAATGAATATGTAGTGAGTGTTTACCTGAAGTTTCTACGATAAATATCATCACGGTATTTTTCAAATACATCCCGTGGTTGACGTACACAAAGTTTCAATCATAATTTTGTAACACAACACAAGTGAGGAGTGATAAACATCGGTGAGCGCTTATTTTGTGGTATTTGTGCTGTAAACGCTTAAAATTTCGCTATTATTTATCTAATTACACGGCTATATAGTGTACCCAATAATATCGGACAGTTCATTTAAAAGTTTTGTGCGCTTGAAGAATGCATGTTCGTAAACAAAAAATATAAATAGAACTCGTTTACAAAGAAATCTGCATTTATTGAAGCAATTTAAACGGTATAGTTGTGTTTTATTCAGTCATGACTTTCAAATAGCCTGCATCAGAAACAATTTGTAATGATTCTCACCTGTTATAATCCTATTGGTATATCCATTTGTAGAGTTTTGAAGTGGATATTGCTGGTTTTTCATAACAACATTTTTGAACACATCGTTGTAGCACTGTAGTAATCGTAGAATGTTAAATCCATAATTGACAATCATGGACTTTCACCCTGTATGTTGTCTTGTTAAAAAAAAAGGTTAATTTATTACAATTATTTTAATGTGTAGTAACATAGCATTGTTATTACATTTATATTCACTGACAGTGCTGACTGCCGTACTATGCAATCCAAATGAGAATGGCATTGATTGCCAAAAATTGATGTACCAAATCAAAGATATTTTTTCAAAATTGAAGAACTCATGAGAGAAATTTAAAAAAATTCTGACCTTGATTTGACAGTAAATCGTGATGTCACAACATGACCGTCAATGCTATTTGGAACATGTTATACTGAACTTAATCAAAAGTATAAGCAGGCTTGACAAGCAATATTGTGTGGGTGTTGATAACAGCGTTTGTCTAACGTGACAAAATACTTTGTAGTAGCAGTTATAGTATAATAAGGTTTTATGCCAGTAGTTTTAGTTGGCTTAAAATATCATTAAATATTTGATTGAAATCCTGTTGGTGTTAATAGATATTTAACCATGCCCAAGAATCCATTGGATGAACACATCTCAATCCATCACGTACCTGTGAGTAATTGTAGCATTTATAATCAATGCGTTGATGGCAATCAAATTAATTTCATAAAGGCGACATTTTGTGTGTGTTTCTTACTTCTTTATATACTTTCATCATGAAATTAGGGATGTGTTGTGGGAGCACATAGGATATTTTTTTCCGGGAATAAGTTCCCTAATTTTTTAATGTTATATGGGTAAAGTTACTGCCAGCAGCTAATTTATGACAAGGGTTTGTCAACTGATAATGGTCTACACATCTGTCAAATTTCATTAAAATCCGTTCAGTTAATCGAGATGAAAGAATAACAAACACACAGTCACAAACTTTCACCTTTACAACATTAGTTTGACTACCAAAATTTTTGGGTTAGCCACAAATTCATAAAATATGGACCAAATGACTAATCAGTTATGCATATCGTCATCTCTGTGTGCATTTGACTATTTGTAAATATAAAACAGATTACAAAACAACAATGTAAACACCAATTCCGTTTGTAATTTTTTCCAAATGCCTGCAAATATCTCTTATTTGTTTTTTCAGAAGAACTCAAGTAAGCCTCCAGAAAAGAGTGATGAGACTGAAGTAACGGCATCTGAAGAAACTGAGACAACAATGAATCAACCAAAAGATGCGATAATACGCATAGATCTGCCAAGTACAAGTAAAAGCATTCCAAGGGCTGAGCCAACAGAGATAAATATATTATGTTTGAATATAACACCATACAGTGAGCTAACGCAGTTCTTATGCTGTTCAGCTTTTGTATTTATATGTTATCTAGCGTATGGATACTTTCTAGAATTATTATTTTCTAACGCAGAATTGAAACCAGTGAGTTTTTATATAACGTTAGTTCAATTTTTGATAACGACAGTGTTGAGTTACTTGGAGTCCCTGATAAGGAATCCTATAAAACGGAAGTGAGTAAATGGTTTTCGTACTATTTTGTAGTAAAATTTTATAGGTTTTGATAAGGCGGTTTTTGAGGAAATTTATTACTGGATCAATGTTTATAGTATGTAGTTTTAAAAATAATACTTCTATGGTTTTTGATCTAGTAATTTAATACCAACTTGATATAGTTCTTTCAGTTTTAGACGGCATTAACTTTTCATGTCCTTTAGGCTCTCTGGCAGAATCATACGGTGGCAAGGCTGGCAAAATACCACATAACCCAAGTCCGATGGGGCCCCAGTTTAAGAAGCTATGAGCTCAAAAGAAATAACCAATGTATTTTACAAAAATTATTAAAATTAAATCATAATAAAAAGATTTTTTCTCAGGCAGTGGCCTTTAGGCTTTACTTGATGCCTTTTTAAAGAAGCTCATCATCATAGGAGACAATAGCAGATCTTTTTGCTGGCTTCCTGAGTATACAGGAACAACTTCACAAACTTCATAAACAATGTTCTTAATTATAATTATAAATATATTTAATAATTATTATTATTAAAAGCTTAATATATATTGGATAGTTACAATGACCACTATTTTCATTCTACCTAATATATAAAAGCTGTGTCTAAATGCTTGTTTACGAAAACTCGGCGCATTGGGCGTTCGTTATAGGCCGCGCACACCGCTGGAGGCGCGGCGAAGCGCAATTGAAGACAACAATTTAATATAAACCTTAATTACCTTAACTTAATTACCTTACTTAGTCTACAAAAAATAAATTCGCAGGCGGCGCTCGGAGCGCCTTCAAGCTACTATAAGGGCATGCGCGCGAGAGTTTATAGACCGATCCTCATTGCCTAAACCGACCCGACCGGCCGATCGTCATTGTCTAAACGGGGTTTCCCCGTCTACAGAGTGGAGGTTGACCGAGGCTGTATATAAGTCACAGATATTTAGTGAACAGACTTACCTACTACGACTTCTTAGTACAAGACTCACTTAATTCCAATTAATTTTGCAGAGTACCACTACGAACATACGCACTTTTGGCAGCTCTAACACTTGGAACCATGTCTCTCTCAAACCTTGCCCTGAGCTACCTCAACTACCCAACGCAGCTGATTTTTAAGAGTTGTAAGCTGATACCGGTGATGATTGGCAGTATTATTATAATGCACAAGCGGTACGGGTTCCTGGATTATGTGGCAGCTGTCGTCATGTGTATTGGGCTCACCATGTTTACTCTAGGTAAGGACCTTTAAATTAAATCAAGAAAATGGAATTCTCCCGCCTGGACATGAATTGCAGTGGCCTGTATGGAAAGCACTAAATCGGTTGCGCTCCCAGGTAAACCGCTGTAAATACAACTTATGTTAATAAAACCTTAGCGCGAAAGAAACACGGGTTTGCAAAAGGTGAAAGGAATTTTTCATTACTCATACTCTGAAAGTAGGTGTAAAGTTGCCTGCGGACAGGGTTGGAAGAAGTACTTTTACTCCCTAGGGAGTTTTACTTTACAACTGACAGTTGTTTTTTTAATATTTAGACAGCAAATATTAAAAAAAAAACTAGTTCTATTTTGACATTTCTATTGAACCGTGACCCGAAACTTTATACCGAATTAAAATGACATAGAAATAGAAATAATTTAAGAATACTTTTTTTTAATGACTTTATTCTAATTTACTTTCAATTATTTCATTAAAACTAATATATATTTGAGAAAAATGTTGACCAGACCCATTTTTACAATGACAAAATGAAAACTATTGACTGAAAAGCCAGGGAGCCGAACACTGAAAAAAAGAATTGGCGGGTAAATGGTAGACTCTCTATAATCTGTGGCCGATTTGATCTTCCTTTTTTTTTCGAGGTGCATAGTTTTGTTTACATTTTGCTAAATCTCTGTTACAAGAAATTTTTATTAACACGATAAGTTCATCAGCTTCAGTTATAAATTTAACGCAAGATTCTTAAGAGGAGAAAACCGCTTACCGCCTAAATCGAAAGAAATATACCTACCTAAAAACATACCTTTGAAGACGACTCAGGCCTTTGTCGACGACTCAGGTTTTTATTATTTTTATTTTCCTCGTATTCGTAATGAAAAGCACAGTGTTTACCTCGGGTTCAAAAGTTATTTAGGCCCGAGAAATTTCTTGGCGACCGAGCGAGAGCGAGGTCGCTAATAGTTCGAGGGACTAACTTTCTTTCATCCCTCGTATAACAATAATATAATAATAATAATATGTCCACAACTATCACACAACGCTATCTAGTCCCAAGCTAAGCAGAGCTTGTGTTATGGGTACTAGACAACTGATAAACATACTTATATATTTCTAAATACATACATGTTATAGATAAATTACACCCAGTCACAGAACAAATGATCCTGCTCATCACACAAACATTTGTCCTG
This sequence comes from Mythimna loreyi, assembly GCA_029852875.1. NCBI lineage: Eukaryota > Metazoa > Arthropoda > Insecta > Lepidoptera > Noctuidae > Mythimna > Mythimna loreyi. The sequence goes on along the minus strand of CM056780.1, from coordinate 15,261,773 downwards.
GGTGGGAATCGAACCCACGACCTCCCGCATAGCAGTCAGGGTCACTAACTACTAGACTGACAGGCCAGTCAAATGTACTAGACAATGTACTATAGTAAGCCTTTGCCCAGAGCGGTATGAATTTAGTAAGATATTAACCTCTCAGGTCTTGTACCGAGAAGTCTACCGCACTTCGTTGCAGCTGACTTAAACTTATTACGTAAAAAATAAGGTTTAAAGTTAGCTGGTACGAATACTCCAGTGTACGAAATTCGGCAGACTGGGGTATTGTCAGTGAGGTGCAAAAAAGGGAAATCTTAGAAAAACGCCTTTTTCTTCCTACTTTTTCAGTTAGCAACTTGATAATTTCTAAATATACCGCACAGATTACCAACTCGAATACGGCAGAATAATATTTCGTTATCGATTTCATTACAAAATCCTTCTAATTAAAATGTAACTAAAATTAATGTTGCATTTTCAACTCTCGTCGCTCAGAACAGCGTTGAAAATACAGAAGTGTACCTTATCGCGCAATATTACCGCAGAATACGGATGCCCAAAAATTCTTGGGGACAATTATTTAACTAGCAGTAATGGGCATAAATATAAGATATTCACTTGACCGCCACAAGCAACACTTTACATACAAATTAAGCATCCAAAATGCTACAATACGCTGCATAACAACAGATATACAAACATAACACAACAACATATAGTAACAGAATTTCTGGTCTCAATCGAACTGCGGCACAGAGGGGGGCTGAGCATAACCGTAGTAACGGCAGCCATCTTATTTCAACGTATTTACTGCGTACTATCACCATTTACTCGCATTCCGACACAAGTTTTTAAGCACGACAGATTTTACTCGCACTGAAAATCGTTCCCTTCTCTGTAGATACATATACGTAACTGGGATGCCGGTCGTGACATTTGTTTTTAAATACTATCCTACTACTATTATAAAGGCGAAAGTTTGTAAGTATGGATGTATGGATGTATGGATGTATGGATGTTTGTTACTCTTTCACGTAAAAACTACTGAATGGATTTGAATGAAAATTGGCACAGTTATAGGATACACTCCGGAATAGCACATAGGCTACTTTTTATCCCGGAAACCCCAAACCCACGCGGGCGAAGCCGCGGGCAAAAGCTAGTCTTATAATATGTTTAAGATCAAATATGATTGATACGTGTCCAATCATAATATTATTAAAAACATTATTCTATTTGCAAAACAGTAGCTACGCACAATACTTGAACTAGGACTATAGTTTTAAAGAACATCAGATGAGATCGCAGTCAAGCACTAGTTTATATCGATAAAAAAAAACTTACATATTACAATCCAAATACCACTGCTTTCTGGACTGAACGTACGAAATCCGAATGTTAGTTTCCATATGGAACGTATACAACAGTCCGAAATCAACCATCGGGCAGTTGCCTTGACCAGACACAACCTGTCTGGTTGGGGGGTCCATAATAGAAAACAATAGGTTCGCCCACCTATAGTCTTTCTATTATGTCTCTAACTACGGTATCCAAAAGGTTTTGGCCGCAGCATTGGCCCTAACCACTAGACCAACAGGCCAGATCATGATTTCACACTTTTAAATTGGGTCAAATATCATTACATAGTATAAAACAAAGTCACTTCCTCCCTATGTATGCTTAAATCTTTAAAACTCGGCAACGGATTTAGATGCGGTTTTTTTAAATAGATAGAGTGATTCAAGAGGAAGGTTTATGTGCATAATACCAGCATAATATATTAAATATCAGCACCTGTGCGAAGCTGGGGCGGGTCGCTAGTTTGGTACACAAGAGTAATGTTAATTTTACACTGTTTCAGCGGACTCAAGCACTTCACCGAAGTTCAACTTCGTGGGCATAATAGTGATATCCCTGGCGTTGCTCTGCGACGCTATCATCGGCAACGTGCAAGAGAAAGCGATGAAGCAGCACAATGCCTCCAACAACGAAGTGGTCTTCTATTCCTATGCTATTGGATGCATATACTTGGGAGTGATTACCGGATTCACCGGAGTATTAAGTGAAGGCTTCGAATATTGCTTGAAGGTTAGTTTATTTTGATTAAATTATACACGCAGAGGGTCGATACGATACATGAAATACTATCGATTTCACTGCAGTTTACACAAAATTCAGTACATTTATATATATAGCGAACATAAATGTACTGCCCAAAAGATTTTTTTCGCGTTTTAAGGTTTGGTCCCTTAGTAAAAGTTGTTTGTTGTCATGATGACTACAATCACAGGTTTAAGTATCGGTGACTAATTACCTGTCACCCTAAATATTTATATGGTTAGAACTATCGTTCCCGACAGAAGTTGTCCTGTCTGAAAGCTGCAGTCGCGTAGGTAAGCGTGGGTAAAGCAGCCCTTCGCCTAAGGCCTCACACCCTACGGGGCTTCGCGAATGGCAGGGCTTTTTAAGAACGGAGGTATTTCTATAATCGATAGGCTTGCGTTTGACCACTATTTAAGTCGCTTGCCGACAATGTAGTCGATTACCCTAATTGCGACAGTTACTCTCCTCATTTTTGAATCTATGAAAGAAAAGGCCTCTCTTATACGACGTTTGAATTAGTACACGCTATACCTCAGCGAAAACTGGCTAGTCGTCAAAAAAATCGAGGTTCCAATTGCACCGCCATCTATAGGATCACGGTGCGAAACACCGCCTTAAGTAGTTACAGTTGGCAATTTTACTATAGTACGGATGTAGCCACAATAGATTAGTCAAACAATCAAGTAGTTTTGATACTTGCTTTGAAATAATCATTACACTATAAGTACCTGATTAATAAAATTTAATAACATCGTAAACTGGTTCATAATGAACTAATGCTCTTTTAGAGTACACTCTACGTTATATATATGGTCGTTACCAATGTTTTTATGGACCATGACAAATACATAATTAGCGATAAGGTTTTGTTAATGAGCTATTGTGCATTTTGCATGGCTTTAAGAGCCTTCATCTGGGAATATAATGTCAGGTCGAATATACAGAGTATTGTAACAAATTTGGTTTCGTGCGAGGAAACGCTCAAACTTACTTATTGTAGGCGAATTAGTTTGTGTAATTTATTTCATCGTCACTGCTCTCAAAACTGTGAAGGAAAACATTGTAAGGAAACCGGCATGTTCTAGAACCAAAAATTCGAAGACATTTGACAACCACCAATCCGCACTGGGCCCGCGCGATGGATTATGGTCCATTCCCTCTCCTAGAAAGGAGGCCTGTGTCCCAGCAGTGGAAACATTAAAAAGGCTGATGATGATGTATATTTAAAAAAATAGACTAAATACACAACACCAAAAAAACAAGTTGTTTAACTAAAATATCTAAAAAGTTACTATAACACTATTTTGTCATTGCCTAGTGATCCTAATAGATAAGATACAGATCACATACTCTATAGATCTATATTGATACTTTTACGTTGATATTATCATTAGATAATCATCAATATATATAAAAATCAATGCCGCTCTTCGTTATAATTTTATAACTCAAGAACGGGCTTTTTTTTTATGGTAGGTAAAAATCATCCAATGACGAGTCCCGCTCTTGGGCGGAGCGGAAAACAAGTGTCAGACTCTTACTGACTAAACAACCTACCCCGTTCCTACATCGCCATACATACCAGGGCCAGAGCCTTCCTTTTCAGACACAAACCCGTGGCCCTGATTGGCTTCGACCCTTCTACAGGGTCCCTACGACTCAAGAACGGGCTCACCTATCCTTACAAAATTCCCGCGATGTAACGATCTCCGCCAGAATAAAACGTGTATAGCAGTCCAAAATCAACTACAACACTTATGCAGACAGAGGATCCTCCATTTTTAACGGAGGTTTTCAGGACCGCACACTCTGTTCCGTAGTATCAGTATATATAAAAATCAATGCCATTTTTCGTTGTAATTTTATAACTCAAGAACGGGATCACCTATCCAAACCAAATGTTTAGGCTTTGTTCGGACTATTTAGTACTTTATGTGAAGTTTGCACAAAATCGGTCGAGCGGTTCTTCATTTATCACTTTTTTCTGTTGCCGGAAGCGAAGCCGAGGGCAAAAGCTAGTTCATTATAATTATCAAAATTGGCGATAGTTTTAAGAATTATGTCCGGTAGAATAACGGAAATTACAAAAATAATGTGAAAAGTTGTCAAGCACGCTTAACTACATATAGATTTAAAGGACAAATATGATTTTTGACGGATTTAAATCCAACATCACGTCTAAACAGTGTAGTTCGTATGGTTTTGAAAAAAAAAAATGTTAAGCTAGGCTATTTGCTTTGCTAAACGCTTTTTGACGGCTCGACAGTGGTTGAGCGATTGACTGCTGCGCTGAGGGTCGCGGTTAGATTCTCGCACAGACCAAAAATATTTGTATGGCCTACAGATATGTGTTCTGGGTCAGGGTATCTTGTGTATGTGACTTTACATGTTTGAGAACGCACCAACGACACAGAAGTAATTTCTAGTGTGGGGAAAAGTTTATAAAAAATATATATATATAAACTAGCTTTTGCCCGCGGTTTCGCCCGCGTGGTATTGAGGTTGGGGTTTCCGGGATAAAAAGTAGCCTATGTCCTATTCTGGAGTGTATCCTATGCCTGAGCCAAATTTCATCCAGATCCGTCCAGCCGTTTTGGCGTGATTGAGTAACAAACATCCAAACATCGTAGCTTTCGCATTTATAATATTAGTAAGATAAAAAAAGAATGTGGTAATTCGAATTTCAAATATGAATTGGTTTTATTTCCAGAACCCAGTGCCGATGTACTCAAACATCTTCTTCTTGAGCGTGAGCGGCTACATGGGGCTGCAAGCGGTGCTCACCCTCGTCCGCATATGTGGCGCCACCGTCGCGGTCACAGTCACCACCTTCAGAAAGGCCTTGTCCATCATCATATCTTTCCTGATATTCAACAAGCCTTTTGTTTTCCAGTAAGTATTGTTTTTTGTATGGTTGCCAATATTTTACATGGAATGATTCTTCTCTCTTCTTTATCTTCATAACCTTAGGAAAGACATTACAATTTACCAATACTGATCTGGATTCCCTTACTTCGAACTGATGACTGTCAAATATCAAATGACCGTCGGCTGAATGTTTTTTCCGAAGTGCGAGGCGGAGGCCTCTCATTATGGTAAGATGTCACCCATCCACGGACTGACCTCGGCGAACGTTCCTTAACCTTCAAGATCGATCTCACGGCTGTTTTGATTTTACCCACGAGCTCCTCGAATTTTGAGCTGTAATCCAAATCAAAATGCGGTGATGGTGGTGTGACGATCTCATCATGTTCGCGGGGCAAACATGACCGGACGTCGCCCTAGACAGAGAGGTTTGCAAGGAAAAAGGGGAGGCCTTTGCCCAACAGTAGGACATACAATAGGCTATAAAAAAAATCCAAACCAATAAGGCTCAAAATTAGTTCTAAAAAATCTTTCATATTTTTATCTTATTCTTTCAGATACGTATGGTCGGGTATGTTGGTCGTGCTTGCCATATACTTGCACCATTACAGCAAAAAGCATCCGAACTATGTGCCCGTGGCAGTGCTGGGTTGCTGGCATTACGTACAGAGTTTCTACGAGTCCGAGTACCGATATCTCAGAATTAAAAGCAAGATGTATGCTGACACAGTGTAATATAGACTTAGTATTTATTTAATGATACCATTATAAGTATTTATCTATAGTGACGAATGTGGACTATTGTCAAAAAGTTTTCCAAAAAACTCCTTCAGTCAAGGCCAACCTTGAAGTGGCTATTTTAAAAACATAATTTTTAATTTTCTCGATGAAGTGGAGCCGTTATTTCGAATAATCTAGAAACATGGGTCGTCAACACAAGAAGAGAAGGTACACAAGAGTGGGTTTTAGTCAGTAAAAGTCTGCCACGTTCTTCCCTTGTCAAGCGCACAAGCATTGTATAGTCAATAAGTTTGGGCAAGTAGACTGCTGAAGATTGTATCGATAAAGTGTACATTTGTTTTACGAATGAGGCGAAGATGACATTGGATCTTAAAAAAAAAAAATAGCAATTATGTTTTTTAATCAATTCTTCTTCGAGTCGAAAAGTTTTGTAAAGTTTAGTCCTGTCACGTAAAAATGATATAAGACCGCGTTTCTACCGCGCCCCATTTCAAACATGCGCCTGGGCGCCTGAATAGTTGTCGTGCGTCGCTGCTTGCGCGCTATTGTTCAATGATACCAAGTTTATGACTTAAATAAAACTCCGTTATGACTCCGCATAAAATTTGCGGAAGCGGATACGAAGATAAGATTTCAGGCGGAACTTCCGCAGTAACTGAAGCGGAGGCGAAACTCTTACATCCCTAATCTAAATGTACTTGTTGAGAGTAGAAATTGCTCCGGCTCCGAATGAGTGCATTTTATATAAACAAACCTTCCTTGTACATCGCTCCTTATATTATTGGAGGCCATATCAAAAACCGTAACGTGGTTTGGATTAAAAGTTAATGAAACAGAAGACAGACGAGGAAACTGAATTTGTTTTACACTATAGACAAGTAATCATTATTCCGTAATGATTTGTTTACATGAGTAGCATCCATCATCGGACGACCAGACGTACAGCGTTACGTACATGGTGGAGATCCCACCCATACGTACAAAGCATTTTGGGAACACATTCATTATGCGTACAGCTAAGTAGTGGAATTCCCTGCCGGCGAAATCTGTGTTTCCTGATAGCTACAACCTAGGGGTCTTTAAGTCAAGAGTGAATAGGTTACTTCTTGGCAAACGCGAGCCTATCTAGAAAAAACAGCATTTCTTGCTGGGCGCGAGTCGAGATTGTGTCCAAGCAAATCATAACACTTCTAACAGCCTAACGTGTAATCTCATGATTTTACATTTATTTCTTGATTTATCTTTTCTTTTAGCCACCTCTCATTTCACGGCCCGAATAGATGACACCTTACTTTTTTATTATTATCTGTACGAAACGAAAATCTCTTCTCATGTAAGTAAACCATTACACCTAGCTAAATATTTAGTTATTTAGACAATGACAAAGTCGTGATGTCTCGTAATTTTAACAGTAAATCATAATATTAGTATTTGTATGAATTGTGATTTTAATTAGGTATACATCATATTATAATTTTCAGCCTATCAATTGTAAAAACCTTTTTTATAGAAAAATAAGCTTGTTTGGGTTGTTTTTAAATTGTTATACTGTCGAGTCTGCCTAAATGTTTTTGGACATTTTAATTAGGAAATATATTTATTTAAATTTTTATACTTACATATGCGATATGAATTCATTGAAAATGGTCCTTTATAAACATGGGATTTCGGTAATATAGAGCTGAGAGTGTATTTGTAGTATTGCCTCTATGAAACTTGCCTAGAAGGCCGACTCGATACATTTGCTGTCAAATACTGCAAAAAGTAACTGTACAATGCGTTCCAAATGAGAATAGAATCGATTGCCATGTTGTGACGTCACAATTTACTGTTAAATCGTGGCAAGATATTTAAAAAATTCAATTTATTTAAGAAAAAAATAATTTAACGAACTGGGAACGAAAAAAAAATTAATCAGAATCCAGTTTTTCAATTTTACTCATCTCTGAGTTCTTCAATTTTGCAAAAATCGATTTGACAATACGGCGTGACGTCACATCCTGTCAATCGATCCTATTATTATTTGGAACGCATAGTAAATGCCGTCTAAACTTGACACTGGCTATTGAGCCGTGCACAAATTGTACGAAGCCAAAAGAAAAATTGAGATTATGACTAGCTTTGTAAATGTGCATTGAATGTACATTTAGAGTAAAAAGAGATGTATACACCGACAGGTGCAAAGTTATAATAATATCTGCAATTTTCTGTTGTAACTTACTAAAAATATACTCCACAACATCACGATTCTTTTATGTGATAGAAAAAGTGCAATAAAAAATGTTGGACAACAATATTTTTAGTGAGTTACTACAATAAATATTGTCAAAAGCCTTCCACTCGTCAATATAAAAATTGTGAATATTATGTGCTTTTTTGCTCAAATGTGTTGATGTTTTTATTTGATTTGAATTTTTTTTAAACAAATTGCTGATTGCATTTATAACTTGAACTCCAATGTAATTGTTATTATTTTGTAAGTAAATAAAAATACATTATTTATATCAATGACATTTATTTTCATTGTATGTACAAAATCTTATAAATCTAAACGTTTTCATACAAAAGTGTCCAAATTTAACGTGTTTGAATATTTGGAATGTTATTAAGACACTATTTTCATTGGCTTTATACATGTTCTAGGACGACAAAACGATTAAGTTGTTAAAGCATTTTAATACTTTTAGGCGAAGAAAAAAATAAACAAATTTTAGGTTAAATTTTGTGGTTACGGATCGATGATCAGTCGATATTAGAATCCAATTATATTAACAATTAATATTTCTTTAAGTTTAAATACATGCGTCAAAAATTGGAATATTGGTCAAAATAATTAACATTATACAGGTCACAAGGTCTAACTACGCTATAAATTAAATACGCTTCTCTCTACATCTATGATTCGCTCTTAATGTACAATTAACTCTTTGGTATATGGCCCTAAAGCTAGTATTATTTGTCTTTATACAGGAAGGGTAGTTGGCTCCTTTGCAATTGTTGTACGGGATTATTGAGCACAGTTTTATCACAATGAAGTACTTACTAGACAATTTTGATTCAGGGACCTACTTGAAAACTAAAAGGATTTATTAAATTTATAATGTTTCTTTCTTATATATCATTCATATGATACTGCAAAGGAGCCTTAAAATTTTTCAGTTCTGTTTGTTTGTCATTTCCAAGGGCAGTTACGTTTTGTATGCAAAACAAAATATAAAGTGGGATAGTGCATGGATTTTTGATTTACTTGGAGTTACAAAGCACGAGTGAAGCGAAGGACTCTGAGATCTTAAACTTACTCCAGTGTCGGGCCTTAAGTGATAAAAAAATATCACATATCACTTTAGAATATGAAAATATCATGTTACATTTCGTTTTAAACCTTATTGCTTATGCCATAGTGAACAATTTAGTTTGTACAAAATGCAAAACAACACTACCAGTGCTTATAAGCTACATAAATAATATTATTGAAAGTGAAATTTGCTCAACACTATAAATACTTAAGTTTATCTCAGTGGACTTAATCGTACATCAGTTTCTGTGTTTTCTCATTGACTTAGGCTAAGTATTTCGTTACCAATTTTGACTCACAAAACAGAAGAAAAAAGCCGTCGACCAATAAAAAAGAAGCTCACACATTCCTGTATTGTTTAAGTTCAATAATGCTTTGAGTATAAAAATACTAAAAGGTGGTTTTATAAGTGTGTGTGGATACGGGTTTAGAACGTTCATCGTACGTGACCCACACACGAATTATAATCCCAATATTTGCTAAGAGGACCCTACACATCGTCTCTCACGCTGCACACACAAAGTTATTATTTCACTATATCACAGCACTAGTCTTGCACTTCTCTGTACGGTATCTCACTGGTCACTGTGAACGATTCGAAGTAGTGGTTTAGGAATTCGAACGTGGGCCGTTTTTCGGGAATGGCGTCCCAACATTGTAGCATCAGTCTGTAGATATCGTCGGGGAGGTAGTGGCCAACTGGTTTGGGCATTCTGTATCCTCGCTCCACTTGTTCTATGACGTCCTTGCCATGTAGACCGGGGTACGGTATCTGTCCGTACGTGAACAGTTCCATAAGCAGAATACCGTACGACCAGACATCACTCTTGATGGAGAATCGTCCGTAAATGATAGCTTCAGGCGCCGTCCACTTGACAGGGAACCGTGAGCCTTGCTTTGGACAATACTCGTTGTCCTCGATCACCCTAGCGAGTCCAAAGTCACATATTTTTGCTACGTTATTTTCACCTATTAACACGTTCCTAGCGGCTAAGTCTCGATGTATCAACATTTTAGATTCTAAGTATTCCATGCCGGACGCGACTTGCGCGGCGACATACACTAGGTCCTCGAACTGGAGGAACTTGCCCTCTCCGTTCCTGAGGAACTCGAGTAAGGAGCCCTTGCTCATGTACTCCTGGACGATGTAGACGGGTTCTTGTGTTGAGCAGACTGCGTATAACGCTACAAGGCGCTTGTGACGGAACTTTTTCATGATGGCCGCCTCTTGTAGGAAGGCTTGTGTGGACATTGTGCCTTCTCTTAGGGTTTTTACTGCAACCTGTAATATGAATGTTGGTGTTAGTAAAGTTCATGAAGGATGGAATATTCTCGGTTGCGAATTTATATCTCTAAAATATGAGCCTAAAAAGCTATGAAAACAAAAGGAAACACAATCTATTTAGTGAAAATGTTTTACTATCGATGCTAAAGATGAACAGGTGAATAAAAGAAGTCAAATGGTTCCCTTGTTTTTAAAATAAATCTTTGGTGAATATAAGTAATAATTACATTGTAGCATGTTAAAAATGATGTTATTTAATGGCAGATAGTATCAAATTTTTATTAAAATATTACAAGCTTGGTATTTTATATGACCAAATAACCGTCACTAAGAAGTTAATCCAGCGGGAACTTCACGACCCTCAATAATGAGGATACAACTCGAGAAGTATTGAGGTACAGTAATTGATCAATTCAAATGTTCCATTTAAAGGTTTTGTTGGCTTAAAACTCAATGTCTTCAGTGATTTTTTTAAATTATATCTGAGCTACTTGTACTGCGCGGTTTTTTCACCCGTTTCGTTGGTTACAATTATTTTAGTCAGAAAAGCTAACTTCGATATTCACTTTATTTTCCTTGCCATAGTTTCAATCAAGTAGCAATTCTTTCCTCCTTAGTTCACTTCTCCTCTTTGTATTTAATTATATTATTTGACTGTGTATATTAACTGTCGTGTATGTTCAATTTTGTGTGTTAATAATTTCATTTATATTTAATTTGTATTTATGACACTATTGTGTATTTTAAATATCTATTTATTTAATTGATTTGATTTCAGTTTATTTTTATTTTTATGTAATTATGGACCATGTCTGAATTAAATGACTTAATAATAATTAGTGACAATAAAGCAATCACCTCGATATTATTCCGCCACTTGCCGTAGTAGACCTCCCCGAAGTTGCCCTGGCCCAGCTTCTTGATGAGCTGTACTTCCTGCCTGGGTATCTCCCACTTGTCGCGCAGCTCGGGCCCGAGGTCCCACATCTGCGGCTCGGGCTTGGGGCACGGCCGCGCCAGCACGTGACACAGACCTAACGCGTTTTCTGAACAAACATAGTATCTTTTATTTAGATAGCGTTGTGTTAATGTTAGTGAGTAATGTGAAGTATTAAAAGGAGTTATTGTGTGAGTGCGAAAAATGGATGGCGTTATTTGTTCCTTCCAGTTTTCGTATTGGATGAAAGAAGAGAATTTTATTAACGTTTTCAATACCGTAATTAAATACAGAATATAAAGACAATATATGTGCGAATGCAGGCGTTCGCTCAAGAGAACATCATCAACGTTAACTACGTAAGGGCGTGGACCCATGTCTACGGTGCGGTGCCGTTTGCCGTGCAACGATACGCCACCGCCGCCGGCGGATGGCGCGACACCGTGCCGCACCACGGCGTCGTGTACCGGCACGTACACGCTCAGCACGTATACCAAAATTAGTTTTGGCTTGTTGTGGACCGCGAAAGACGTATCCTGCTCCTGTTGCTGTTAAGACGACGACGGATGAAGAAAAAACAAAATCAAAGAAAATATTGGGTAAATAGTGAGCACGTCGGTACGCGACGCAGTGGCGCCGCACCGTAGACATGGGTCCACGCCCTAAGTATAGTGACTGGCGAAGCAAGCATTAAATTGTATATCACATACACAGTGTCATTGACATCGTAGTTTGGAACCTCCAGTGATGGAATTTTTCGTCGGTTTGTTTATAATTTCTTAAGTCATTGTATTTTTAAATAATTAGCATTTTATATAAAGGATACTAACATTAATAACCAAGGTATAAGGTAAAAATATCTATAGGAACTAGCTCCTGTAGTACGCGGCAAATAAGTTGAACCCGTTGCTATAATCACGCGCAGCACCCACTTCGTTTGAAATCCGAAAATCGGTTATCGCACATCGAAGGTCGACAAGATGCTTTAACTTGTGTGCCGATGATTATGCCAACATTGTTGCTCTAGAAATATAATACTAAAAATCCAACTCACTCGTATAAGACATAACAAGCGCCGGCAAGCTAGGAAAGGTTTGATTCGTCGCGATGTAGAACCCTCCATTATCCAGCGGCTTGATCTTGTAATGCTTCACATGGTACCCTCTTCCCTCCTCCCAATCCTTGACACTGAGGCTGAAGCCGTGAGGGTTGTGTTCTGCTGGCCTCACGAGGAAGGTGCCTCGAGGGTTGATCTCAGCTAGCAGCAGCTTATCAGCCTCTTTCCGGGAGACGTGCGGGAAGAACCAACTGCAATATGATGGGGGCCTTTAGCGGAAAGTCGCCGATTAATAACATGAAGAGGGTACTGAACCCGTCACCAGATTGTTACCGTCAGTTGTCGAAGCTGTAAACGATTAGTAGTGTTATCTGGAACTGTAGACCGAGGCGTGTCTGTAAGAAAGTGAGTGGCCAAAGGCTGTATTTATATTATTTTTGCGTTGGGTTAGCTTGTTATGTACAGTCAGGTATCAAAAGTGGATCGGCCGTCGGATAGCGCTTGAAAACTCTTAAACAAATAAATGCAATTTACAGTTGTTATTGCTGTTAAAAACTGTTATTGTCATTTATTTTTTTAAAACCTTTATTTTTGTATGAGTTTTCAAGTGCTTAAATTCGCAGAGCCTCACTTGAGATTCGCTAAGATCCTACTTGTAATTGCACTTTACAAATGCTTCTTTTTGGTGGGAAAATCATCTTTCAGTTAGCCTTTATTCCAGGGCACTAGTGTTAATATTACTTAACCTGTGGCCCCAGTAGGCTTCGACTCTGCTTGGGCCCTACAGTTTGCCAACATCTCATTGAGGCATGCGTGGAACAATACGTGATCTCAACGACTTTAAAAATGCTAAAGTGCCTATTTCTTTATACTAAATAGTATAAGTTCAATTGTCCACAGCTAGTTTATTAAATACTTTAGATAGTATGGTACAAATTAAATTAATTATGGATAATTGACCCTCTTCTAGAACGTAGGGACTTTGTAAAAGGTTCGAAAAGTCTACTGAGACCCAGGGTCTCTTTTTGAAAGGAAGGCTTGGCCCCCAGTGCGAAGGGCAAAGAAGGAACGGGGTGAGGTGTTTAGTCCGTAAGAGTTTGACACTGTTTCCACCCACGAGCAGGATTCGTCATTGGATGATTTTTGCCCACCATAAAAAAACCATCTTCTACAAAAAAATTTAGACACATTGGTAGAGTGTACCTGCACTTTTGACCCTTAACTGTACATAGATTTAGATTAGACTATCTACATTATGTTATACTTATAGTAATTACATTTGGTGTAAATAAATGGAACGTGTAGGTGTGTACTGAAAATCAAGTAAACCTTTCATTAGACAATACTGTATCTTGCTATAAGTGATTGTTACAGCAAGTTTGGCAACTGATGAAAAATATTATTACACAAGTTGAAGTTACTACTACTACTACTTAAACACTACTACTAAAAAAACTACTACTACTACTAAAACTCTCTTCTACTACTTAAAAAGCTTCCTCGTGGTTTAAAAGAACAAGAATCCCGCAATTGTTAGAAAGAGTTACTTTGACTCTGGAAAGAGTTAACGCAATGGGTGGAGTGAGAGGATACGCTCTACCCAAAGCAGTAGGAGTCTGCCTGGACATTGAACTGTTTGGCTGCTGCGGTCTTCCCATCCGATTTTAATTTTGGTGTCTTCAAGGCAAGAGTGAATAGGATTTTAAAAAACTAGTGCCCCTCACCATCAATGATTACATCACTGCTTACCATCAAAAGGGATTGCAGTCAAGCACTACTTTAAAAAAAATTAAAATAAAAAGACGACCAATAACTTATTTAGTTATAATTAAATGCTAAACTACCCACATGGCTCCATTTATTTAAAACCTCCTCTAAATAGTTAGAGAGAACACTCACTCTTCACATTCCACGGAGCTCTCCTCGGCGACAAAGTTGACCGGCACGAGTCCCTCCCTCCTGGTCGTGAGATGCAGCACTCGCCACCAGTCGGGCTCGGCGTCGCTCAGGACTTCCATGCGGTCGCCCTTGCGGAATGAAATGTCCGAGTCTGCGCGGGCCGTGTATGCACATAGTGCTTTGACTACGCGACGACCACCGTTTGTTATACCTGGAAATGATGGAAATAGAATTAACCCTTTGAATACCGTAATTAGAAAACCGAATTAGAAAAGAAAGAAAATAAAACGTTTATTTGTGCCTCACAAAATCAAATAAACTAAAAATACAAGAATAAAAGTATGAAATCTGTGCGAGGCCAAAAGGGCGCCTAACTCAGCATATGCTGAGTTATTTAAAACGATAAATATATAGACATATTAATAGAAAGACAATAAGTGTACGTTCGCTCGGTGCTCAAAAGTTTATTACATTAATGTTTTACAAAGAAGAGAAGATTGAGAGAATGATATTATGTTTCGGTTTTTTTTTTATTTAGGTTGGAATTCATCCTGGATGAAGCGAGAGGGCTCAAAGCCAGCGATGTCCTTCAGATAGCTCTTTGTCTAGGACTATGGTATTTCCATTAGAAATTCCCCGTGGCATTAGATTATTTTTTGTCTTTGCTTTCATTGTTAAGACCACAGCTTCCAGGTTAAGTTTTCACGCTCGCACGTTCTCTGTTCTCTCTAGGAACTTTGTGGGTGTTAGTCAGTAACAGTCTGCTGTTACCGATTAAAACACACAGCGTCACTGATTAAAACATCAACTCATGATTAAGCTCATCACATTTTTAATTGTTCTGTGTCTGGGTGTAGTTTATCTATAACTAGCGATCCGCCCCAGCTTCGCACGGGTACAATGGTGATATTACATATATTAGGTAGACATGTATTATACATATAAACCTTCCTCTTGAATCACTATCTATTTAAAAAAACCGCATCAAAATCTGTTGCTTAGTTTTATATATAGTTGTTTTAATTTAAAAATAGGGACAGACAGAAACTTTGTTGCCTTTGTTGTCGCTTACAATGGGCCTTATTAGACTACTCAAAGTCACCCAAAGGGCAATGGAAAGAGCTATGATCGGAGTTTCCTTGCGTGATCGAATCAGAAATGAAGAGATCCGCAAGAGAACCAAGGTTGCTGACATAGCGACTTAGTTTGGCGATTCTTTTAATCGCCAAACTAAGTGGCAATGGGCAGGGCACATCGCACGCAGAACAGATGGCCGCTGGGGCCGAAAGGTTCTGGAGTGGCGACCGCGTACCGGAAGACGTAGTGTTGGTAGGCCTCCCACAAGGTGGACCGACGACCTGGTCGCGATGTTGTGTGACAGTTGTGGAATATTATATTATAGTTCAGATCGTGAAATGGTTCGCTTAAAGAGGTCGTGGTCGGGCCTCTGGTATCCAGCTTGATTGGAAGCCAGGAAGATAATAATATGTATTAATATACTCACATTTGCCTGGATTCCGTGTGCGCACGATATCAGCTGGCGGTCGCGCCAGCACTCTAGTGTTGGGCTCTCCGGTGTAGCGCGTCTCCAACGACGACGGGCACGCCGTGAACCCCGCCTCGTTCTTGTACGCCGGATATACTGTAAACAAATACGCTTTAAGTTACTGTCATTCACTCTTATTAAGAGTTTGCATTGACAGGCTAGTCTTTACTAAGCAAGCCTAGAGAGCAGTGGCGGCCGAGTGGTAACGGGTACAAAATCACGAGTTGTAGGGTTCAAACCCAGCTAGGGGGATTACTTTGTGTAATTTATTTTATCACCACTGCTTTCAAAACAGATAAGGAAACCAGCTTGTCCTAGAACCAAAAATTCGATGACTTGTGACATCCGCCAACACGCACTGGGCCCGCGTGTTGGATTACGGCCCTTTCCCTCTCCTAGAGAGAACGTCTGAGTCCCAGCAGTGGGAACATTAAAAGGCTGATGCTAGGCAAGGTTAAAGTCAAAAATTTATGCCTAAGAGCGCTCAACCCGAGATAGATTTTCATACAACGGATCTTACGTGATTATGAAAAGCTATAGAGGCCCAGAAGAGTTGAAGCCTACTCCGGCCATGGGTTGACTTCCAAAGGGTCTCTTGCATTCCACGACCTTTAGTCTTGGTTCACAAGAGCAAAGAAGGAACGTAAGGTTTTAGTCGGTAAAAGTCTGACGATCCCTTCCGCTTCGCTTTAGAGTGGGAGAAGTCAATGGCTAATTTCCCGGTTTAGAAAAAAAACTCCAGCAGTCTTCCAAGAGATGTAATCCTTGAATAATCGAGACATAGACAGGACCAGAAAGATAAACCATTTCATGCCTAATGCTATTTTGTACAAAACGTATATTCACAAAGAAGACCGCTCAAAAATACTCCATAAAAGGAAGCGGAAATATTGCAGTCTACAAATAAACTTCACCCAAAAGTAATGAAATATTTACTTTACTAAATCACAGAACTCACGGACCAAGGCTAGTTACTTATTAATTTAAAGTAGACTCAAAGACCTGTCATCAGGAACCATAAGAGGATTTATTCCGTACGAAAGCAACTTCGCACAGCTATCGGTTTAAATATTGACAAAACATTGAAATATTCTCGCAACCCTCCTCTGACTTTTACGAGTCTCTCAAACAGCTGGCACTTTTTATGTGTTTCGTTTCTCGAAATAAAAGGAACGGAATATCTTCACACGAGCCAGATCTAGCGAAGCTACGAAGGTCTACTTAAGCAAATCTTTTGGGCAACCATAATTATGTTCTTAACAATTGAATTGACCAACACGTGTACAAAATGGCTCAAGAAATTTCTTAAGTGTTATTGCAGATTAAATTCTGGGTGTTAAAATCACCCTTGACCTTTCATACATTTAGTTATTAACAGCGAATCTGTAATTGGCGTTTGATTCATATGACCATTGAGCTGCAATTAATGTTGTTACCAAACAATGCATGCGGCCTCAAAATGGCGTCTAAGTAGTCGTAGAATAGTAACGAATGAACGCGAATTGCGTCTAATTGTTGGTTTTTAACATCGTGCGAAAAAATCTAGCACCATTGTTCTTTTCAAGGAAATAGGTTCCGTTCAGCTGTTCAAAATGAATCTGTATTTGTTGCTTACAGCTTTGAGATAAAAACACACTGGTCTAGGAATTGTTTGTTTCAAGTCCTTGATCAAGATGGGTTTTTAACTTTATTTTCTGGTTAGTTTTAAAGCATTTTGGTGACTGGTCTGTCAGTCTGGTCTGTAGTTAGTAACCCTGACTGCTATGCCGGAGGTCGTGGTTTCGATTCCCACCCAGGACAAATGTTTGTGTGATGAGCACGATCATTTGTTCTGTGTCTGGGTGTAATTTATTTATAGTATGTATGTATTTAGAAATATATAAGCATGTTTATCGGTTGTCTAATGCTCATAGCACAAGCTCTGCTTAGCTTGAGACTAGACGGCGTTGTGTGATAGTTGTCAAATATTATAAAATAAATTTTGTAACATGTGGGCAATTAGCGAATCTAATCCTACCTGAGCCTGCCATCAGAGATGGGCTCTGATTTCTTGTGACACGTATATTTATGTACCAATATCCTCTCAGTGTTGTATAGCTAAAAGGGATCCGAGATCTAATAAATAAGTTATAGAGGCCTGTTGACCGGGAAACTTAGTTGAAAATCATTGAATATTCATCACCCGTGCCCATTTAGAAGTAAGTAATCCCAAAATACTCAACTACAACGAAGTTTAAGTTGTCACAGTAGGTACTTTTAAACTCAAACTTAGTGAGCCGTTAGTTTCCCTAATTTCTACTAAGTATTCTACTAATAGCTCAAGATAAAAAAATCTACACTAATATAATAAAGAGGTAAAGTTTGTGTTTTGTTGTTTTGTTTGTAGGAGGTAATCTCTGGAAGTACTGGTCTGATAGGAAAAATTTTAGCAACAATAGAAAGCTGCTTTACTGGTGAAGCCGCTAACAAAAGCTAGTACTCAATAAAAAAAGATTCGAATAAAAAAAAAACAAATATTGTTGGAAGAAGAACAATGTTTTTTACTTTCGGTTGCGAATATCTACATACCGTAGAGTCAAAGCATACACAAGAACTATATTTAGCATTAGGTGAGAAAAGGGAGAGAGAGTTAAATGGATTAGAAAAATTCTTCGGGTAGATAAAGACCGTGCGCCCTAAGGTTTCGACATCAACCACAAATTATATGGTATAGTCGACCGTACGTCTTTGCAGATCTTTCAAGATTCAAATCACTTATTTATTTCAAATAAACCTTTACAGGTACTTTTGGTCAAGAAGTCGGTCTGTCAGAGAAAAATGACGCTAATTGCACATTCCAAAAAGTTGATCTCTATGGAGAAGAATATGCAAGAAACTCCATGGAAGAAGGTCTTGGAATGAATACCAGATATACCTGCAGCGAAATGCACTCAATAAATGCGAGGAAACACCGGAGTGGTTTTAGTCAATACATGCGTAACAGACCCATCCGAATCCGATCCCATCATTCAAAACGGAAAACATGGCGAGAGAACCGGGATGTCCTAGGACTAAAAAAAAAAACATGTGGCATCCACCAACCCGCACTGGGTCCACGTGGTGGATTACGGCCCATTCCCACATCTAGAGAGGTCTGAGTTTCAGCAGAGGGCATATTACAAGGCTGATACTATGCTATGCTAGACCCATCCGCCCAACCCAACCCATAGAGCATCGATGAGGATTTCTTACCCGAAAAAAATCTTAGTAAATATTATAGTATAGTTTCAATAAGATGCCAGCTACAGATCAATAAGATTTAGCATAACGTGCGTCTATTTATCAAAAGCCACAGAAACAATCCGAAACCTCAGAAAATAAAAAGAATTAAAAAGCTTCGCGCACATAAACCAAAGCCTTATTGCTATTAAAATAAGAAGCATATATGTTTAGTATGATCGTATAACTCACTGAACTCACCCAAAGGCCTATCTGGGTCATGGCGGCGGCTGCAGCACTTATTACCCATGGCGCGGCCCGCCGGTTACGCCGCGCCAAGCCGCTCCTGGAATTAAAAGAAAAATAATGTTAGCTTTAGAAACATGGCGGATAGTAGCGATATACTATTATTTGGGACAAAGCTAAAACATTTCACGAAACGAACAAAACATTCGAACGAACGATCATTTTTTCTGTGTCTGGGTGTAATTTATCTATTACTAGCTTTTGCCCGCGGCTTCGCCCGCGTGGTATTGGGGTTGGAGTTGGGGTTTCCGGGATAAAAAGTAGCCTATGTCCTATTCCGGAGTGTATCCTATGCCTGTGCCAAATTTCATCCAGATCCGTCCAGCCGTTTTGGCGTGATCGAGTAACAAACATCCAAACATCGTAACTTTCGCATTTATAATATTAGTAAGATCTGTACGTATTTAGGAATATATAAGTATGTTTATCAGTTGTCTAGTACCCATAACACAAGCTCTGCTTAGCTTAGGTCTAGATGACGTAGTGTGATAGTTGTGGAATATATATCGTACAATAAAGGAAAGGATTCTTAAACAAAGATTACGACGATTGAATGAGAACTGACGAATTTCAATTTCGTTGTTACACAATCTTTGGGTCCACCCTTTTATTCATTAAACCCATGTCTACTTTGACTTGAATGCCTTACCCCTTCAGTATTACTAGTTTAACCTTTCCCAACTATATAGGGTGGCTGGTAATTAGTGACCGTGGTTCCATAGTAAAAGATTTTTGTTATCATGATGTTTTTGAATCACATGTTTAAGTATTGGTCACTAATTACCAGTCACTCTATATATAGGACTCCTTTCCGTGTAGATGGATTCCGACACTTTTTCCTCTAACCAATAATTGGCAACCTGTACCAAATATTACAGCTAGCCAAAAATATTGACATATCTATGGGTACAGCTCTGTCATTGGCCTCATGTAAGTCCTAATAAGAGCAAGAGATTTTGCAGAATGAAGTAGATTCACCCTGGTGCTGTGTTTGCGATTGATCGAGAAGATTGTTTGTGCTGGGGCTAACTTCGGTCGGTTCGGTTAAGAGATTTCCAGATTGGCCATGGACGTTTGCGACCAAAATAAGGGTAATTCATCATCATCTATTTTCTTTCCCTTACTTAGAGTCAGCGCATCATTACCAATTTCAGTATTTATCCTTTCAATCTTTCCCCGGTCAACCATCACGCTATCGTTCACTCTCTTTTCTGTCAAACAGCTAACTGCGTATATTTTTCATATCATCACTCAACTATTTATTATAGCTTATGTGACTATCATCATCAAGAAGTAAGTAGGTTACATTTACATTGTTATCTGGACTGATAACAATAAAAACAACGCCCCAGTCGGTGGGAACGCGTTCTGTTTTGATTTGTTTATATTGTAATTTATATTTTTGTGGATATTACATAAATATGTACAAACAGTCGTAGTTTTTATGCTTACACCTTATATTGCTCTTCTATGGCTATTTTTGTCTACTGCTGATTCAGCGTCAATCTTTAACATATTAATTGCGTCCTTTATATGGGAAGCAGGGTCATCAACCCAGATGGACCTAAGAGTTTGTGAGTTGACAATTATTAGGGTTGGAGCACAAACCTCATCTCTATCAATTTTTTTCTCATAAGTCTTCAATTTGCCGTCCATATTATCTTTGACACAATCCGTCCATCATTTCTTTGTTCATCCCTTATTAATACTACTCAACATTTCACTACATGTGTTCAGGATATGTAGTCTTTCTCGAAAAATCCACGATAATTGAAACTATCGCATCATTTATAGACTCACATGCGTCTCCGCCCCCGCGACATTAATACGGTTATTTATTTCCATATAGAACTACAAATTTACATTTTTCCATTTCTGTTTATAGCATTTCCAATTTCTTTTTTCTTTACTCAACATGGTGTTGTGCTATATTGAAGCGAACAAATTGACCTACTAAATGTAGATATAAAAAAAAAACTAGAACAAAATAAATTACAAGATATTATGTACATTTAATTAACTTAAATGTACATAACGGTATACTTAATTAAAACTTTGAAATGAGTATTTCTCCCTTCAGCAACAGTTTATAGACTGTTCAATATTTGCTTTGGTTATGTTTGAAATAATACAATCAAGTAAGAAAACTTTCTAGTGCTGCTTTCGACAAACAAGCGTATATTGTTGGTACATGATAATTAATTTACATATTACAATGTAATTGTGTGTCAATATGGCCTTATTGACACACAATTACATTGTTCTAATGTCCCATTTATTTGACCAATAAAAAAATGGAATCTGAAAATGTTTTTACTGTCATATATCATGTAAATATGTACTAAGTAATTGCCAAATATACAACTAAATATACCCAAGGGCTAGAAGAATATGTTAGTTATTGCTGGGTTTCAGCTTTTAATTCATGGTGCGGTAAAACGACGTAAGGACGTCGAAATTATCGAAAAAGGAGATGATTTCAAATAAAAATATCGAGGCAACGTCAATAATTTTATGGAGAGCTTGGTTACTTTTACGTTGGAACTATTTATTTATTTATACTTTATCGTACACCGCGTTTTTACAAACATACATAGGACAAACAATATTAAAAATAAGGGTACAATGGGCGGTGTTATCGCACAGGGCAATCTCTTACCAACAATCTTTGGATGGACTGCGCGAAAGGAAATAGATCTAGGGTACTATTGAGTAATTGAAAAATATTAGGTTAACAATAGCTGTATTTGTTATTACCGATACATGAATAAATTTACAGCTGTCAAACAGAGCTTCCAACTGTTCGTCAAAGGCAAGGAAACTGGAAAGAGTGGGATCCAATCCTTTCATTCACCTAACACTTGTGATGGCCGCGAGTAGCTACCATGAATACGGCCTGTTGTGGCAGCTTACGTAATATTATGATTGTGTCTCTGTTTTAATTCTTGTGTAATATCTATTGTTACAAACATATTATTGTTTATTCAATCAATAACTGTCAAGTATTAGCTGTTGTTATCAAACAAGATGTTATGAGACGTCTCTCTCTGCCTCTCTTCCGCGTATTATGATTATGAGACTCACGAGATCGGATGCAAAAGAAAAACAAGAAATATTTTTAAGGAAGAGATCCAGGACACGTATGTACGTAGTATGTACAATGTATATTTAATAATCGACGTCTAGTCCCACTTAATGCCTAAACAACCTACACTGTTCCTACGTTGCCATATATATATGACCAGAGCCTTTCTTTCAGACGCGAACCCTTGGCCCCAGTTTACTTGTTTGATGTTGACAGTTGAACTCTACAATACTCTACATGCGCGTTCAAAAATGCGAGTGTAGAGTATTTACCCTGATGACGTCATTAGAGTTAATTCTAACTTTAAATTTGATAGTAGCCCAGCGGGAGTGCACGCGTAATAGTAGAAAATGAACCCTAGGTAATATATAGATAGATACTATTTGGGATAAAAATTGTTTCTATGTTTTATTCCAAAAAATTGCCCCCATGTAAGTAGGTAAGTACGGTAAATTGTCTTGGAGTAGTTCCCAAACTTCTAAGCCATGATCTACCTATGACACTTCAATCCAAATACGTTCAGCCGTTTGTTCATGAAGGAATAACAAATATTTACACACACACATACATACAAAGTTTCGCCGTAATTTAATATTGATATGAAGTATACTATCAACATTATCTTTCTATATTACTGTCCTCAAAACTCAAGTGCAGATAAACGAAAAATTCGTAGCTAAAGATTGATTGATGTAAATTAAAATCGTTGCTCATTTTGAAATACGCTTGAAATTTTTATTTGAAAAATAATTATGAGTTAGTGGAAACCGATTTGGGGTTAAAACGGCCACGTCACGTTATCAGTTGGTGCTAATGAACTTGGGCTGTTATGCTGTTACCCCGCTTGATAAACGGTGAAACGATAACTTTTATAGCAGAGACGTAGTTCAATAACAATAATATGGAAGCTTCGTAGAGTTCAGAAGGGAATGTTTAATTAAATGCGCATTTCAACTTATGCAGTTTGTGGTATTATTAGATGTTATGCTGATAAAAGCAATGGTTAAGTTTTAAATAACATAAATGTGAATAATCGCGGCCATTTCTACCTGATAACTTTAAAAGAAATCGTCAAACCTTTGAAATTTCCGTTGTGAATGCAAAGAAAAATAAACTTAAAGGTGGCTAGGCGAAATGTCTTCCGATAATTACCGATGGTACACTTTTACAGTACAGCCGAAGTCTTGACAAATCGGCTGCGCTAATTCTTTTCAAGTACAGTACGCTGCCCTGGTAATCGAGAGGGCAGTAAGTCGAAGGTGGCCATTTTTTTTATATAATCGATTTGGAATGTACGTCAAACGAGTTTTCTTCCTATCTAGGTTTTATATTTCTACGTAAAGTAGAAATGCTTTTTCTTATTTGATAAAGAGCAGTAAGAACGGTACGATAAATTAACACCCGTATTCACAAACGTTACTATGCGGTCTCACAGTGCTCGCGAGCGCACAGGGCAGGGTTTGTGAACTACGCAACACAAACGAACCAATAACAGAGCTCTATTTCAACGCTGTGCGTTTGCTTAGTCAAGGGTCGTTTGAGTATTGTTTGTGAATACGGGTGTTAGTTACTACGTAAAAGAGCAGGCCACCTTCGACATACTGCCCTCTCGATTACCAGGGCAGTACCTACGGCCGTCGGATCTTGGCGCCTCTGAACTTAGGCTCTGCGAATTTATGCGCTTGATAGCTCGTAAAAAAATAAATGGTTTAATTAAACCAAATAAATGCAATTTTCTGTTGATATTGCTGTTAAAAACTGGCATTTTTTAAGTTTTATTTTAGGTATTTTAGTCAATAGAGTCTGACTCTGTCTCCCGGACCGCCAAAAGGCGTGCTTATTCATTGGATTTTTACCTACCATAAAAAAGGACCCCCGATTTTAGACCACCAGGTCATTAGAAGACGACATTATTTTATAAATAACTGAAAGAAAATATGAAAGATGCCTAACAGGCAACATAGGCCAGGTACCTATTATAAATGAAAATAGCAACGTTTGAACTTGTTTACAAATCCTTGTCCTTTTCCTGATTTCGTAATATAAATATTACAGAAATAAATTTAAAAATCTTTTGTTGTTACGTTTTGAACTGAAGAGCAATTGAGAGCTTGCGATAAAATTTCGCTTATTAAATAAACGAATAACTGGAAAAACGGTGACATCGACAATAAAATCGGTAGCATATTAATTTGTATATCCAACGTTAATTACTGAGAAATTGTTTGATATTATTTTATTTTTTAATCAAAACATCTATATGAAATTGGCTAGTTGTCCCCGTGGTTTTACTCGTGTCTTTTTTTAACTGCTGCTTTCATATAGTCGTAGTGAGATATTTTATCTGCAATAAGACTGAGGAAACCGGCATGTCCTAGAACCAAAAATTCGAAGACATGTGACATCCACCAACCCGAACTACTGGGCCTGCAAGGTGGATTACGGCCCATTCACTCTTCTAGAGAGGAGGTCTGTGTCCCAGCAGTGGGAAGACTCTTTAGCCTTATAATAATTATGTTTGATGAGCACGATCATTTTTTCTGTGTCTGAGTGTGATAGATGTCGAATATTATTATCACTACATAGTATAAAACAAATTCGCTTTCTCTGTCCCTATGTCCCTTTGTATGCTTAAATCTCTAAAACTACGCAACGTATTTTGATGCGGTTTTTTCTAATAAGTAGAGTGATTCAAGAGGAAGGTTTATAACTATAATATATCACATTTGCACCCGTGCGAAGCTGGGGCGGGTCGCTAGTTTAAGTATATAAATTAGCTTAATAAATGCATCACATCTCACTTGCATATTTGGGTCAGTTCTTCACACATTCGGAAAAATCAAAATGATATATTATGAGCGTTATTGAGGAACTAACATAAAAACCTTGCACATTTATAATAGGAAAACTACGATTTTGTAATCTGACATCATTTTCGAAGTCAAGTGTTATATTTAGCCTAATTAAGGATGTAATGGCTTCGTTATAATATTAGTTAACTACCAACTGAAAGTCAGGATATCCTCCTAGGATTTCCGGCCCTTTTATAGGCGAGGAACTGAATAGGAACGGAGAACCCTCTTAGGACGCCCATGGGTGTTGTTAGTGACCATTGAGTGTTTCCCCACCGCAAAACGGTCAAGAGGATAAACAGAAATATTTACCTCTTAAGTTATTTTTGTGGATACCTAAATTGGTATTCGTAACGGCAAAGTTATCAATCATGACAATTTATGACTGCGAGACGCACTTCAATTCAGTCGTCTGTGGCCCTGGAAAGCAAAATGCAACTGACGGAAGACAGGTGGGTTATAGTCAGTAAAAATCGGTCACACCTTTTCTTCCCATCCAGAGCAGTAGGGATTATTTTTGATGATTTCATACCGAAAAAAAAGGATAGTCGGTTTTAGCATATTGTTAGGTTACGTTAGTTAAGTTATCAAATGACCGTGAGACGCATGTCAATTACTAGGGGATTTGTCGAGAGCAATCGTGGTCCTGGAAAGCAAAACGCAAGTGAAGGAACAATAGTTATAGTCAGTAAATATCTGGTACAACCTTTCATCCTATGCTTTCATCCCATCTAGAGCGGCTTTAGTATGTTGCCAGTTAGCTCATCTTTTTACTATACCACAAGTTTCTTTAAAGATTTGCTAGTAAAATTAATATCTAAGGATATCACTTAATTGTATATTTTACTAAGTTATCAAGAAAACACAAATCTGATGGTAATAATCAAAAAGCTAAAGCGCCTTTAGGTTGTCGAATGCAGCATTTTGGGTGTTAAAAGAGCCGACAGAATAAAAAAAAGACGTCACGTTGCGCTCAAAAAACAGGCGTCCAAAGCCATAGGAAAAATGGCTGCCCGGGTAAAATGGGATTGGGCGGGTCATGTCAGCCGCATGCACATTGACCGCTGGGCAAGAGTCTCCACAAAGTGTGTCTGAGGATGGCCACTGCAGAGGCCGAGCTAGACACCTAGCGCAATAGTTCGAGGTGGCTTGCGAAAAGAGTAACTAAGTATATGGAAGGACGGAAGGACTAGCTGTGCCCCGCATTTTCAACCGCATCTCTAGTTTACTGCCCTGCTCCCGTAGGTGGTAGCGTAATGTTATATAGCCTATAACCTCCCTCGATAAACAGAATATATTAGAAATACATTTATTCGAGATAGACACGGTACAACGGTTACAAAACACACGGTAAAAAATAACAAAAATAAAGAGTACGCTGAGCGTGCCCGAACCGAAAGGGTGACCACTGACCACCTCAGCATTTGCTGAGCATCAGACAACCAGCGCTGGTTTTCAGTTTGCTATCAAATACAGAAATCATTTTTCAAATCGGACCCTAGGTCTTGCTTGTCGGTCCCTGAGATTAGTGCGATCAACCAAAGAAACACTTCAAGCTTTATAATATTAACGTACAGATTTAGGAAAGACTTTCCGCAGTAGGGGGAAAGTATAAGAAGTTAAATAAAAAATTAATAGATCATCTGTGCCGTAGTAAACGATTACAGTATAATATCGTAATTAAAATTACTTCAGTCATAGTACTAAGCCCAGGAAAACATTCCAGAAAATCTAATATTTCAATCATTAAGTAACTACAAGGAAAAATTGTTTACGAATATTAAATTAGTTTCTAGAAAATCATTATTATATTCTTTGATGGTTTAATAACAACAGAAGTTAAATAAAGATTTTGTGTAACTAAGAATCAGTAGTAGGTCCCTACTTTAATTCTTTCAGTTATTACGTAGTCACAAAAAATGTTCTGTTTGATAGCCAAACTTCAAAGTTTAAGAAAAATTCTAGATCAAAGATAAGCACAGAAATATTGCTTACAAAATAATATAGTTGAAATCCACATTTTGCCTTCATTCAGTTGGTTATTTTCCTGTTCCAAACTAACAAAAAATCTTGTTTGAAAATAACATTATTATAGTAGTAATAAGTAAGTAGCGAGCATGCGATGTGAGCGAACGTGGTCGATTACAATGGGGCTCATAAGACTCAAAGCCCCTCAAAGGGCAATGGAATGGGCTATGTTCGGAGTAATCTTGTGTGATCGAAGAAGATATCCGCAAGAGAACCGAGGTTGCCGACATAGCGAAAATAATCGCCAAACGTGGCAATGGGCAGGGCACATTGCACGCAGAACAGATGGCCGCTGGGGCCGAAAGGTTATGGAGTGGCGACCGCATACCGGAAGACCTCCCACAAGCTCGACCGATGACCTGGTCAGGGTTGCTGGAATCCGATGTATGCAAGACGCACAGGACCGGTCTTTGTGGCGGCGCTTGGGGAGGCCTATGTCCAGCAGTGGACGACTTTCGACTGAAATGATGATGATGATGAAGTAAGTCAGTAAGTATATAGAATGAGGGGGAGCACCAACGGCATCCTGAAGGTATTTGCGGACAGGCTGGATGGGCCTACAAAAGGTAGGTTTATCAAGCTGCATATATTGCACGGAGTTTGATAAACCATTCTGTTTAGATCGCCTGGTTATCAACGAATTGTAATTGTGTATGTATTT
Source organism: Mythimna loreyi (assembly GCA_029852875.1). Taxonomy (NCBI): domain Eukaryota; kingdom Metazoa; phylum Arthropoda; class Insecta; order Lepidoptera; family Noctuidae; genus Mythimna; species Mythimna loreyi. Next base: position 15,233,933 of record CM056780.1, on the reverse strand, counting down.
TTTTTGTGATGATCTACTAACATAGTTATTTAAATTTTGTCTGTACTAACTGGTACTAACCCAATATGGGCCTTGATGCCTGAAAGTAAAACTTTTTTTTTAATTAGTTTTTCAAGTACATATCGGTATGAGGAAGAGTGGGGGCGTGGTGGGAACATCTCACTGTCTCTTTTGTACGGCTCAAGTCTACTTTTTCTGTTATTTGACAGCTTCCCTATCGACCAAATTAGAAAAGTTTGAAAAATTCTTTCTTTTCCAATTTTGAATAAAGTTTCCAACTTCCTAAATTGATTCTCATTTGTTCCATTATTGAAAAATGATTTGACATCAACATTATAATTAAACATTTCCTGGGCTGTGTTAAAAAAAAATGACCGGAGTAGAGTTATAAGTGTTGTACTAACCCAGGGTAGTTCGTTAATAACTCGAGTAGCTACCCTACAGTTAAACCAACTAAATCTAAATCCGAGCAGGGTATGTTGGAGTAAGCCAACTAAGTACTGAGTGTGAGTTGTTTTTACGTTAACATGATCGAATGGTTAGCGCGTTAGGTTCTCTGATTGGTTAAAGAGCCTGGAGCAGGTCAATCGCAACGTCGAACGTCATAAACGAGTCAATCGCGTTAGCCTAAAACATACTCTCACTGGGCACTCTGAACTCTATGCTTGCGTTCAAAAATACGAGTGTAGCGTATCTAGAGTAGTAGTTATTACATAGTATAAAACAAAGTTGCGCGTCCCTATGTATGCTTATATTTTTAAAAGTACGCAACGGATTTTTATGCAGTTTTTTTAATAGAGAAGATAGAGTGATTCAAGAGGAAGGTTTATGTGTATAATACAGGCATAATATCTTCAATATTAATACCCATGCGAAGCTGGGGCGGGTCGCTAGTTTGATAATAAAATAGTTGCTACATTTACCAACGTTATATACAATCTACTGTAATACTTTTGTGCTAATAACCATATTTTAATATTATTTTATCTACCCTGTGACGTCATTAGATTTAACTCCAACCTCAAATATGAACACAGGGCTGAAACGTAGGTACCAAAGGATACATTACCTAATTACATGGAAGTTCCATCAAGCTTTTGCTGATAGTTATCTTTAGTCTAGTTGAACCGGTCGGACGGTGTTCCCACGGCTCGAAGCCCTGATAACAGGTGATGTATCGACGCGACCGTTGTTTGTCGGTGATAACCAGTGATTTATAGTGCCAAACACTTATCTAGACTAGTGGGGGAAAGTTGAGTGAGAGATTATGTTTTGGTGTTTAGATATGGTGTTTGGGTAAACAGAATGTAAGCATAACATTGTAAAGTTATAACTATTTTGTGTGGACGTCCGTCACACATCTCTCTCCAACTCTCCATATATTTTTTATGGAAACCACATACACTTCATGCCTTCAGGGGCGTCCCAAAGCATGGATTAAGCAAGTGCCTCAATAAAAACTCATAATAGGGAATCTAGACTTAGATTCAGGACCAGCCATAAAGAGAAACTGTAGGAAAACGGGTGCAAAATAGTCAGTAAAAGCCTGACATTTCCTCTCGTTCCGGATGGGATGAAGATATTGGAACATTTACCACAACAATAAAAATGATGTCTGTTGGGAATTGTGATGACCTGATGAGGGTCTCTAGAATTATATTTTTTTTTATGGTGGGAAAAATCATCTAATGACGAATCCTGCCCTTAGGTGGAGCGGGAAACAGTGTCAGACTCTTACTGACTAAACGACCCAACCCATTCCTTCTTAACCTTCATACCGGGGTTGGACCTTCCTTTCAGATACCGAACCGGGACCCCAATATGCTTCGGCCCTGCAATTGGGCCTCTCCATTTGCTGACAAATTCTTGAGGCGCGCGGGAACAGAGCGCGCCGTTCCAGAATTCTAATCCTTATTTTCTTAGCCTGTAACTTTACTTTTACTAAGTTCCGCGACGTTAAAAGTTTAGTAGATTATTTTTCTTGTACTACTTACTAAATCGATCTCATCTAAAACGTGGGACCCAATTTATCATGAATACAGCCTTGCTCGAGCACAGGCCGTTATAAACGACTAAAAAACTTGAATGAATAACAAATAATGAAGACATGTGTGGTTTCGATACAGCCATCTTAAAGTTCCGGTTTTTTGTTAAAGAATTAAATGGACGGTTGCCACCTGACGAGGTAATCATATGTCTTCTTGAAAGACAGGTGACGGTTCTGGTGTTTAGTGTAGATTAAGTACTAAGTAATGAAGAATCGGGCAGTGGGCAGGGAACATTGCACGAAGAACAGTTGGTCTATGGGGACGAAAAGTTCTAGAATGGCGACCGTGCACCGGAAGATGTGGCGTTGGAAGGCCTCTCCCAAGGTGGACCGCTGACTTGATGAGGGTTGCGGGAATCTGAAGGATCCGAGACGCTCAGAAGCGTTAGTAGTACGCGAATGGTGGTGGATATCTTTCGGCTGCAATGATGATGATGACGAATGAAGAAAGGAGTTTACTTTAGTTACTAAGGATTGTTTTAAGCGACGTATTATTCTCACTACGTTTGTTTGTACAAGCATAGAATAAGTAATAATTCAAACACTACCAACACAGTCTAAAACCATTTAAATTTAGTAAGCCATATTTGTATGCCTAGCGTGGCACACAGTGAATCGATATTTTGTAATTAACACCACCATAACATTAGACATATACGTACCTCCTAGAACTAAGTGAGGATGCCCTAACGAACAATAGTCTAAAATTGCCAGGAATAACTTTATTAAAGATATCATGACAGCATCCACTAGAGACCTTCAAGAAAGTCACTTCGGAATATTTGTCACTGACAGCTCTTCTTCTTGAAAAACTCTCTCTCCCTTTTCTCATTAGTATAGAAATGCACCTTACCATCAATTATTGCATCACTGTTTACCATCAGATGGGCTCGTAGTCAAGCACTAGTTTTTAGCAATTAAAAAAATAAACAGTTTCGATATGCTGACCGCGTTCATCTTCATCTGTGAAATTCATTCTTAGCCATTTCTTTCGCTTCAGGGTGCCGCCGGGGGCGGTTTTAACTCGGTAATGGAGGAAGTTAAAATGCATGCTATCTCATCATCATGTGCGAATAATGCTTATGATGAGTAATAGAAAGCTAATGCACATACAAATACACAATCCCATAACGTATACGATGATTTGTAAAGAAAAGAGCGCGTAAAATTTTATGTACTAAGTTTTGAGCGCAAGTACACAACGCCCAAAAAAAACCCAAAAAACTGCTGAATTTTTCTGTACAAAATTAAATTTATTGTACTTCTGGATAAATATTAATTTACGCCCAGAGTTGCGCAAATTCGTGTCGAAATATGGATGCTTATAACTTAGACAGTGGTATCTATAAGTACGAATATTTTTTTTACTGTTTAGCTTCGATCATGTAAATCTTAGATAAGATTAAGAGGAAGAATCGATAAAAGTAATCAAACAATAAAGTGATCGCCATTTTAAAGAGGAATGACCGACTACAGCATCCTTAAACGAACCAACAAAAAGAGCTTCAGATGATTAAAACATACACGATGGGCAAAAGATATCTTTGATTGCGATGGCGACCTCGAAATCGTTCCCTACTGACCGAATAACGGTAAAACCTGATGTTAATTGATTCCGAAACCGCTAATTTAATACTTCGCTGTTACCAACAGAGGTGAGATACTGTTTTTATTTCCATCGGCTTTCTAAATTACTCTTTTAAAGAGCTTGCCAACATCGTCGGGTGGTCGCTTCCTTGTGCGAAGGCTGTAATGCTAGCGAAAAAGGCGGCTGTACGCGTGAGAAATAGACTTCCTCACGTCCCAATCCTTACAATCGCCGAGATCCCCGATTTTTAGCCGCAGAAAGGCGTGGGCTTGCGGGCGATGAACAATGGCTCTCCGACCGGACCGAGCCCAGGGCTTCGACGGCGAGTAGTGTTCAGAGATGTCAGCAAAACCGTAGCGTAGGGGTCCAGTGCAGAGCCGAAGCCTTCTGAGGCCGTGGGTTTCCAAAAGGGAACTCCAGGGTCATGGAATGCAGGGCCAAGAAGGAACATATATGTCGATTTTGGTCAGTAAAAGACAGTCACGCCATTCCAGTAGAAGTGATTGAATAATTTCCCCCCCATAAAAAGCTTTCTAAAAACTGATAAAAAGTGTAATAATATTCCAGCACACAAGCTTTTCCGTGTAAACTTTGAGGAACATTTCCAATTAACGTGAATGTTGATGAAACATTGATTAGTTAGTTTAGCTTTCAGTTTTAAACGTGTTTTTGATGGTAGAAGAATTGCGGAGTTCAAACTTTTTATTATGATAGTTTTCACTTTAATCGCTCTTGCGAATTGCGAATCCCTATTTGCGAACCTGCGGAGAGATTCCGTTCAGTTTTACGATGGAATATTTGGGATAAATGATTTTTCTTTTGTTAATAGGTTTTTTACAAACTCTTTGACACGTTTTTTTTTGTCCGTTGAAACTAGATGAGGCGGTGTTTCGACAGAAAAATACACGATTCCTGTTTCTTCGTTGCTCGGGGGCCCGGTCTTCGATACAGAAGCAGATCCTTGGGTCCAGTAGGCATCGAATCTGCTATGCCCCTACGGTTTGGTGACAACTCCCTAAGGAGCATGTGGAACAGTACGCAGCGTCATGCCAGGGAGCCTTACCATAATGTTTTAAGTGGTATCCCTAACATGATGTTATGATCATGTCAAGCATGCGATCGAAAAAGAGGGATGGAGTTATACACCGTTAAATTTTGATCATATTAATCTCGTGAAGGATCGATCCGGTACATGAAACAATATCATTTTGTGAAGATAATATCAAAAAATAAAGTATATACTTATTTTCTAAAATTTGTATTGATATGATATTTACAAAATTTATTTCTTCCTTATTTTTTTTATTTTTTTCTTTCTTTCTTTCTTGTAAACGAGTCAATGACCTCGTAGGTAGTTATCAGCCGTTGCGTACAAACTACCTACAGGTCATTGAACTGCCCCAGCTGACATTTACCGAAAGAAATCAATATCGAACGTGCCTAAATTAATTCGAGTTTAAAAAAGTACTTTATTTTTTTATCTTTACAAATAGTTTTTCATGTACCGGATCGACCCACCAAGGGATTAAAACAACCAAAATTTAACGGTGCATAGAGTTTACCTACCTACTCGTATAACATTTCGGTTCGGGCACGCTCAGCGTACACTTTATTTTTCTTATTTTTTACCGTGTGTTTTGTAACTGTTGTGCTATGCCTGTATCAAATAAATGTATTTCTATTCTATTCTATTTAGTTTAGGTGATCAAATTGATCGCGTTAAGAGCTTGTAGTAGGTCTCTGAAGTTTTCTGTCACTCCATATATTTTCTTCAGTGATATTTTCATTTCATTCAACACTTAATTGAAGATTATTCAAGTGAACGTCCTCTTTGCCAAGGGCTTTTGAACTGTAGTAGTGTGCAAAGAAAACTTTATATATCTCTCAGGTGTCCTTTGTAGACAGACAAATGCTATTTGTAATAAAACTTGGAACGAGTATTCACTTTTATCTCTAGGTTTTTTTGAAGTCTTGTGTTTGTAAGCCCTAGAAAAATATTACATGTAAGTTAGGTACTCTCCGAAATTGGATACCCAAGTGGTAAAACGTAGGTGTCATAAACTTTTGTAGTGGAATCAGTCTCAAAATTTCTGGTGTCATTATTTAGCAAACGACCGAAACAATATTATAACAAATATTATTATTATCGTGACCAGCAATAGCAAAAAGCTTCGATGACCATAAGTCGAAGCTGTCGTTGCACGATTGGAACAAGGGCTTGATACAGAAGGCAGTACTCCTCGAAACGGCTCGCATTGTGAGGAGGTTCCTGTCTCTGGAGCCCTAATAACCGGTAGCTTGGACCCTGCCCGCGACACCGGCGGACTACCTACTATTTTTTATATTTTTAAATGTTTTTTGTAAAAATAGGTATTTAAAAAACATGCAAAATAATTAATAAATTAGATTATCTAAATAAACAATATGGTATTACTAGCTATTGCCAGCGGCTTCTCGCGTCGAACCAACCATCTCATCTAATGGTAACGATGACGTAGTCGACAATGAAGTGCGAGTGAGCTCAGGAAACACATACTCCAATAAAGTTATTTTTTTTAAATTCCTTATATTATGTGTGTTTCCCAAAACATTATTTATGTTTGGGTGGAATGACACCATTTACCGGTGGAATTCAGATCTGATTTAGAGCTCATTTCGCTTAAATTACCACTGCAAGATTTCTATGTTAAAGAATGGACCGTCAGTTGGATATTGTTACTGGTAACTGAGTATTGACAGCTAGTTTACCGTTTCATATCCGTTCTTCGTAATCGTGATTGGTTGTTATCAAAACGTTTTCCTTATAAGTACGGAATTCGTAGTTAATTCTGAAAGCACTCGTCATGAACGTTCGACGTTTTGTCAACACTCGTCGCGTATGGAATACAGAATAACATCCGCCCATTTCATACAATACAACGAATTGAAGATTAATATCCTACAGTTATCGTTCGACAATTCCAATGCTTTTTAAATTTTTCTTTGATGTGTCGTTTCTGATGTGTCTCATTACTACATATACAATAAATTAGGGTAACTTTGACCCTGAGGCAAGCTTTCCTACTGGTTAATAATCAAAAGACCATATACCCCAGAGCCAAACTAACCCCACTGTACAATACATTTGAATCCTACGCATTTGTTATTTTCCTTGGACGAATAAGGAAGGTACCATCCTTCCTTGATTAACGAAGACAGAGTTTAAGGACAGCAGAAATAAATTTTAATTAAAATCATTCTCGCTTCTAATATAAATAAGTAAGATTAAGAAACCTGAATAAATGAAGGCCCAAAATTAATAAACATAGACAATACGGAAGAAGCATTAAATATACAAGACGATAAAACCAACTTAGACATGGCTGAGTGAGTTCGTACGTTTTTTTTTTTAAATAAGCGGAAACTTAAAATAGAATAATGGAAACCACGTATTTAGGTAAAAACCATGACAAAGCTAATCACAGAACCACTTAACGTTGATGTCAGACATAATTATCCGTGACCTTCAAAGACGAGTATGCAGGTGCCGATGGCTCGAGTTTCAACGTTTTATGGGCCCCAAGTAACAATAAAAATTCATTTATCAGTATCATCACCTCATTGCCAACAAGTAAGGAGGGAACAGGAGTAAACAATAACAGCTTATCGATAAATTGCAACCAACGAATTCGGTCGTAGCGCTCGGGACCGATTTACACACAACACACCAAACAAATTGACTGCGTGAGATTGATCGCCGACGGATAAACACGCTTATGCCGTTATCGACTGAATACACCAATAACGATACAAGAAATAACAATCTCGACATCATAACAGCACTAGAAGGAACAGCTAAAACGAAATTCTCACAGATTTTAATTAAGAGACAGTGTTCCATTAGCAGACAGCCGTGTCTTTATTTTCATTATTAAAATACTTAGCGTTAATTGTCATTTTTCTTTTGAGCTAGCAATTCATGTTTTATTAACGGGGGTTAAAAGTCGTTCATCATAAAAGTAATTAGGTGGCACGTAATAAAATAAAAAACTTTATAATGAAGATTTACAGCTCAAGACAAAGGTAGAACAAAAGAAAGAAATAATTCAGCATTACGTGGCTGTCAATAATGGATGCCTTTTGCAGGATGTCGAAGATTTCTTAAAAGCTTTGTTTGGTCTCCGAGAAGAAAGTGAAGGTGATGGTGCGGAGCAGTAAGCGGGGGGGACGCCCCAGCCACCTGTTGCTACCAATCAATAACATCACCAACGCACCATTGTTCCCTCAAAGCGACGACTAGTCGCCACCATAGCCGAACCGCTTGAAACAGTTTCGAACTACCACCAAGTTTTGATATAACCGACAATGATACAAACAAGCTTTGTGGTCATATCTAATGACAGTGAAATAGCTTTTGGTACAGTTACCAAACAAACATTGAAGCTGGGAAACTTTTTTACCATAGACATAGAAAGCAAAGCCACAGAACCGGACGCAAACAAAGAAATAAGTGACCAGTTTCAAAACCAAATCAATGTCCTCCACCGATTGTAGTTAAACCTCAAAGGGCAATAAAAGGGCTTAACGAAGCCTTGTTCAAACACAACCGCTTTAGATAAGAGGATAATCAATACCCCAAAATGTTGAATGAACGCAGTATCGTGCAGTAAAGATGTTGATGTTGTCGGAAATGAATCGAGGAAGATGATACTTAAAACTAGATTTAAACTTGGAAGTGTAAAAAATCTCGGGTTTATAATTTCAAAGCTAGATATAAAATTTTATGGGTTTTAGAGAAAATCGTAGAACATTGAAAAAGTATTTTACCCGTCGCGCATGTACCGAAGCCGGTCAATAACCCAGGCGGGCTGAATCTTGAACTTGAACCACAAAGCGAATACGGAAACACCGATATTTTTTATCCGCTATCCAATTTCGAAAGACAAATGCGAAGTCTGATCGCGAATGAATTGATACACTCAGTTTCCAATATAAATCACGAAGTCGGGCGATTCGTTGATGTCGACAATAAAGGAACTATAGACACAGAGATATGTGACTGGAAAAGCGACGGTTTAATTGGCCTTTGTTTAATAAATGAACAAAAACCTGTCGCGGGATATTTGTGGGTAATACCAAAACATGAAGTTTTACGCCTTACACACAATTAACACCAAAAGGATGTTTTCTCAAAACAAATTTAAAGTTATTCATTATTTTAGCATGCATTATAATCATCTGAGTGATTCATTAACGAGATTTCCAGTCGGAGGCGGAGCGTGTGACATTGAAATGAATTTTCACACGTTTTAAAAATTCGAAGCGTGTGATCAAATTGAATAAGTTATAATGCGGAATACGAACTAAACTTGGGACAGCGCTAAATTATTTTTGCATGTCTCAGAAATCTTCTGATAAATCCCGCATACGATGCTATTATGTGGGTTTGCGTGAAACCGCAAATATAGGAAGTAACTTGAAATCTAATAGTCGTTCGTTAGTTTCAAGTGTGTTCAGCAGCATGTCAATATCTTAAGTGTGCATGTGCATAACTATAATGGACCTAGTCTTTATATAACACGAATTTCAAATTACAGGTTGCAAAAATATCGATTATTCTGGTTATTGTTAGTAATATGAAATTGGTTGAATAAAACGACTACAACATTGCATGTTAACTTTGAACATTCAAGACAATGCTTTAGATTCTGTTAAGGTTGCGGAAACTTAAATTTTATGTCAGTCTATTTCAGTAAACTTAAAAGCTTAATATTACGGAGTCTTCGCGCGTCACTTCTGTTGAACTTGACAATGATTTGTATTTAAAGGACGTCGGGTCGTCAAGCACAGCTGTGGCCAACACAATGGGTTGCCTGCCTGCGCTGAATGTTGTTATGATTAAAGTGCCCACTATCTTTACAGAAACAGACGCTGTCAGGTGAAACACGAGGATAACAACGCCTTTGAGAGACCAAGGAGAAAGTGCAAAAATAAACACTGAAAGGAACTAGAATATAGAGCTATAAATTCTTGCAGGTGTTAATAAATTAGATGCTAATACAATTACCACATCACTATTACGCTAAGTAACATGCAGGCATTAATTTTGGTTGCATAACGCAAAATCATGGCGTAGATTAATAAATTCTGCAGGTTTATTGATCGGTTACTCAATCGAAACGAGCTAAAAAGTGTGACGTTTACGCAATAATCCAGAATTTCGAATGCGAAAACTTCAATTCCGAACTGGCAACAAAGTTCGAAACACATAATTGATTCACGACAGTGAAGTCATCGAAAATTGCCTCTTGAGAAAAATCTTGGCGTGAGCCGCTCTTAGTACCTAATTGAGACTTTTTAACTAGCATAAAAGCTTTTAGGTCAAAGAAGTGCTGGAAACGAGCAATTTCTCCGCGAACGGCGTCGCAACTGGCCTAAATTATTTACCAAACTTGGCTGCTACTTTAGAGTTGAAACTTTATACAACTGCAAATAGGGCCATCCTATTTCTTTCAGCGAGTGTTTCGAATCAACTTTTAAGACCACAACTAAACTGTGAGAATTGTGAAGATCTTGCTGGGTCTCTTGTAAACTATTGTCTTGCACAAAGCAATCAAGAACTTGCTAATTAGCCAGTAATTCCTTTTAACAAGTGGTCTCCACGAAAACAGTTAACGAAGATTTCAGAGCATTGTTTACATTTTGTGGTGCTCAAATAAGTTCCACTAGACAATCAGCTCAGCGGAGCGTGTAAACACTAACTATGAAATATGAAACTCACGAAGCAGACGACTTTGATTATGTAGGAAACAATCTGTTGCCGTATGGTACTAGTTTATAATAACAGATGTAATGAGGAAGGATCGACTATTAGTGTTACTGAACTTTCTGTTGATCGATGGTTCGATTACGAGATTGTTGAATTTGATACAAGAAATTGTACAAATTAACTCGAAAATTACTAATAAACTAAGAACGAAAAGATACCTTTCTTTCCGGAAATGGATATACCTACTGCAGTACAAAACATGAGACAAGCTGTAATGATCTTTTATCATTCAATTGCTATCATTTCAAGACCCCTAAATTCTTTATATCAGAAGTATCAAGACACCAAAAGCTTTTGATATGCCGTAATGACCAACACGATATTCGATAAGGCTGAAGGTTTAACATATCTGAAGCAATTGGAGTCAGATGTCTTTCTTGATATGGGTAATATATGTATGTATGCTGTACCTACATGTAGCTACATATGTATTCCTAACGCGTTTTGCCTTTAGATGGAGCTAAGAGCGTCGATATCAGGGTGTGTCAAGTCAATGAAGCATGAATGACAATTATTGAATGTGAAAGTCTTACATGGCTGGAGGCAGCTTTTATGCTGTTGAGTGTTGCCGTTTAGTCTGAGCTAAGTTATAACTCACAGCTAACCAAAGATTTCTTTTTTTTTTAATCGATTATTTATATTATAAGAAAGTTTTTCTAGGCCTTTTTTTCGGTGGGTAATCATTAAATCTCGCCCTGGCTGGATAGAGCGAAATGGATTATAAATATTCTAATTATTGTTTCTTCTTTATTTACTTTCTATACATATATAATTTTACATTTTATTTTTCTATATTGTAGTAATTGTTATATTTTTGTGTCTCAGAACTGACTGTAAATATCATGTACGCCTTTATTGTCATACACATGCATCAGACCACTTGTTAAGTAATTCTTCTTTTTTAATGTTAAATGTATGTGACGTGGCAGTTAAAATATCTAAATTAATAAATAGAGGAAGTGACTTTTAATAACTAAAACACACTTGTGTCCTTTAAGTTTTTAGGGCTGTGATAACTTTTTGGAACAACACGGCAGCCCAAAAAATTTTAGGCTGATAGGGACTTTCAAGAAAAAGATTGGACACATTTCAAACTAGACGACCTCATTAATCACCTTAACACCTCGTAGCTGTTCCATTTTATCTTTCTCATATTACTATGGAAATCTATCGACGAAGTTTGTATAAAGCATGCAAATTTTGCCAAACTGCACGGAGCCAGGTAAGAATCTTTGAACGTTTAATGAGCCCTTTTAAAACTCGGGGCACGTTTGAATGAAACAACTAAGGAGGTATTGCAAGACGCTTTCCGGCGGAAATCTTCGCTGAGACATATAATGCCTTTTACATCGATCATTCGAGATTATATTACGTGCTTTAGATTATGCTGGTGGCGCAAATAAGCGGGTATTAAGATCCTGATTTATAAGTTCCTCGGAACTGAAGGAAAATTATACAGTAGTAATATTAGATAGGATGACACGCGAATGTTGCTTTCTACGAAATGACGATTAGATGTCCAGAAGAACAACCGATCTTGGTGATACTGCGAAATTCAAGGACTGAATTAAGCTCAAAGCGAATTTTATTGGTTATTAGTCTTTAAGCTTTGAAACTTAGTAAAGACCTATTAAAAAATCAGCTAAAACTATTAAGAACAACGCCATTTTGACGTCGGTTTAATAGCAGTCGATTGTTCAATAGTTTCAACTCCAACTTATTACAAGTTCACACGCTTTAGCAAAGTTCTGTGTGAGTAGCGTTTAGATTTGTGCCGTTAAGCGTTGTGTGTTTCAACTCTGAACACAAACGTACAATATCGTCTGTGACAATAGCTGTACAAACAATAGAACAGATTACCGAGACGAACGTGCGATTAATAGTGAATAGACGAATAGATGAGCTTCCGTACGACAGTGCCGCGTTTTGTTCAAGTATCAATAAACGAAATCACTTGCGATTAGAATTTTACTGCAAACCCCACACTAACAGCTATAACTGCCGATAAATTTTATTGACTCGAGGGTAGTCATAATGAAATTCTGGACCCATACTGACAAAACGCTCCGTTGAAGATCCAATATATCAAAGAGCTCCCAGCCAAGATAAACATGGAGGTGCCTTCTATCTCACGCCCTAAATCTTCGTTCCCTACAAGAAAATATCTTGGATATTTCCCCTCTGCCATAACCCTCTCGGGTTGGGCAATTTCCGCTGACCGTCCGGATACCCCGCGACTCGTAGATACAGGTAGGCGTTAACTGAACACTTTATCTTGTTTATCGGTTTCGCGGAACCACGAGCATCGGGGCACAAACGACAGGATGACACCACAATGCACCCGCATTCACGCCTGTTGGATAAACAAAGATGAATTCCATTCCGGTTACAACAAGATATAGGTAGATCGTCAACTCCTTTAACTAACGGATGGTAACACGATAAGGGTGAAGCAATCCGTGTGTGTCGACTAAATTGAAACAACGGAACAACGGGGCAACTTAATCGTAAAGTGATTAAATTATATTTGGTTAACCTACTTCCTTCATTCACGGGATGTTTGCGTCCGAGCAGCAACGCAATGTTTGTATTGAAAACACTGGAGTACAAACTGGGACAAATCTCCAGTTCTTTAGATACTTGTGTTCAAAAGAAACACAGTTCCATTAGGGAGATTACACTAGAATAGCAAATAAACAGATTGATTAAAGACAACACGGCGTAGGACACAGTACAATGTAGAATACATTTATAGTGTAATAAGAGACTGTGGCTATATCTTAGCAAGGGCAATAACCATCCAGATTCACTGCCGACTTATCTTGGAGACAAAATGTTCGTATTTTCGCCGTCATAAAATAACCACAGGAAACAAATTTTGGGTTTGCGTAGCTATTTACGTCATTTGATTGCATTACGTCGAGCGCTCGACAATTTGTATGAAATTGCCTTCGGTACTTTATTCACAGGAGGACAATAAACTTTCAGGCTCAGGGTCGGCGATTAGGCGCAGGGCCATTGGTACAAAGACCTTAGAATTCGGGTCGAGGAGGTCGACAAACGGACGGGCGCCCTTCAGACAGGCTTTTATTAAATCGAACTAAGCATTAAGCTAACATAATTAATTCACAATATTAAAGTTACATTAATTAAAGATGACGAGTATAATCTTTAATAAAATTATCAATTAGTTTATTGGCTCTCTTGAGATGATGACTGATTCTCAGAAGTCCCGAATTAGCTCGTTGCCGTGGAACATTTTTTCTATTACACATGTTGAGCCCATCGGAGTGTTTACGGGAAGCCGGGAGCGCCCTCCTGTCGCCGATGGTCATAACGCGTGGGGCGCGAGCGATCAATACACAGGACTTCCCTACTGGCATGCCGTCGACTGCGTAGCCCACTTCCGAGCGACGCTCACGCAATTTTCAACACACCAATTGTTAAGTACTTTTAATTCTTCGAGAAACAATTAGTCCTCGACTGAAAAGTTTGACGTGCCCTCAAGTCTTTATGAACGACGCTAATAGACGGCTGAGCTGATCAAAGCTCGCCAAAGTTGGTAAAATTAAGCGTTCCGTCAGCGTTAATTGTGACTGCGTCTGTTATATGCAAATGAAGGGAAATAGCGGTCCATGGATAATGATCAGGAAAATGGATGCAGATGAGAACTAATTTGAACCAGCTCATGTACTAGTACAGATAAATGGTATCTAAATGTACATTATATCGAAAATTACGATAAGTACAGGTACTGTAGAGTGGGTAGGTATCCCTGTGTGTACTGAGTGATATTTATCTTCTGTTTTGTGGCGATGGCGTGCGTATACGTGACTCAATGAATTTAGCTATGGATATGAGGTAGTTTTATACGTCGTACAGGCAATTTGAGGGTTTATAACGAACCGCATGAGGGAGTGTCGGGCCTCGGGACTCGATGTGGGTGACACGGGAACATGTCATATATTTTATTTATGCAAAATATTTTTGTTTTCGAATACGAATTCGGTACGGGGTCCTTACCGTGACGTTTAAAAGTCAAGTGTGCGAGCGAAATATATATATTATCTGTACCCTATACTTTAGCTCCGACCTTTTATCATTTCAGTTTAGGTCCTCAAATGAGTCGCGTTAAGAGCTCGTAATAGGCCCTACTACGAGCTTCAAAAATAAGAAAAAAGGTTAGTTGTAAACACCAGGGCCCTGGAAATAAGGCGAAGAAGGTACAGGGTGGGTTGTTTAGTCAGTAAAAGTTTGACATTCAGACTGTATTTCCCGCTCCGCCAAAGGGCTGGATTTGTCATTGGATGATTTTTTCCAACACAAAAACACTATCTTTTTGTGTTAGTCTCTTCTTTTCTTATGAAAAAATAAAAGAAACTGTATTTTACCTCACACGGTTCTTTAATAGCCTCTTCTTAATTTAGGTATACCTACTTGAAGCTCTAAGGAAAGCCGGAGCATAGTTCTTTCATGAAGGTAAGTACTTGTCGTCGGCTGCAATTTATAGTCTCATTCCGGGGAAAATAACCGTCTGCATCATGGAAACTCTGCTAAGGTGTAAGCTAAAGTGCGTTTTAAGTTTTATCATACCAAAATAAGAGCAGTAAAAAATCTTGATTATTTCATGAAAGTGGGCATATAAGTTGAAACAAAATGGCGCTGGACCTTGCCCAGTAGCTGTCTCAATCGAATCGGAGGGGCTAAGCGAAAACCGTAGCAACGGGTTCGACTTAATTGCCGCGTACTTTATGAGGCTGAAGAGTTTGTTTGGAACGCCTTTAAGCTCAGGAAAGAGCCTTACTTTAAAGTGTTAAATATTAAGCGTGCGAGCGAGAAAGACCTATACACTCTATATGTATAACTCCATCTCTTTAAAAGTTCAATTTAGGTAGAGTAGAAGTAGAGTCTTGCCTTTGGTTGGAACTGAAAGAATCTTATACCGTTCGATATGATAGACCATATTTATTTATTGCTATAGGGTATTCAACATCACGCTAAGACCAATATAAGGGGAACCGTAAGTCCAAAACCAAAGAAACCTGAAACAACTAAGTACCTACCTTTGAAAGTTTTAATAGAAAATCTGTAGGTGGCAAAAGGGTGGAGACGGAATAATCAGATGAAGAGCACCAATATGCTTTTTCAAACTTAATTTCGGGATAATCGATAAAGTTTTAGCACTCAATAACTTAGATGACTTTCCCAAACGAAAACTCCCAGAGTTGAGCCATCTCGATAACTTTAACTCGAAATTTAGAATGGTGATGGAAATATCTACGAAATTATACTGTCTTAAAGAAAATCGAATACTTGTGACATTTTGCTAACGCTTTAATTTAATGAAAGGAAAGATAATTAAATTAACATTTATTCAAATTAGTCCCAAAAGGGATCTTAGGAGTAAGCAGTTTATTCTATGATTAAAAAATCGTTGAGTAATCTGGTGTGTGTATGAAATAATAAAACCAGCCAAGAGCGTGTCGGACCACGCTCAGTGTAGGGTTCTGTAGTTTTCCGTCCGTCACAAATTTCTCACAATTTATGAGAACTTAGTAGCCCACGTATAAATTAGTAAGCCAATTACCCGAGAGATAGCGCTACTTTTGAGACTTTTTCATATTTTCTAAACTTATGGTTCAAAAGTTAGAGGGGGGGGAGCGCCTTATTTTTCTCTTTTGAAACGATTATTTCCGGAAATATTCACATTATAAAAAAATATTTTACGGAGCCTCTAATCATTTTTAAATACCTATCCAACAATATATCACAAGTTACGGTAGAAATTAAAAAAAAAAACACTCCACACTACGTGTGGGGAGGTACCCTAATAAAACATTTTTTATCACTTTGTTTTTGCACAACCATTTTTCAAATTTAATTCTTTCTGGAATACTTATACCACATGAATGAATCATGAACAAAACTAACTCTGGAAAATCCTTATTGATTAACGAGTAACCATAGTAACCAAGTATCAAGTGATATTTCGGAGTTCTAGGAAAAATCCAAGGCCTCATAAACAACCACCAATATCAAGATTGTTTATTTAATATTTAAACATTAATTTTGTATAACAAACTGGCAGGTACTTTTTCTTGGAAATGAATGAATAAGACCGCCCATTGTACCCTTATTTTTATAACAATGTTTGTCCTATATTTGTTTAATGTGGTGTACAATAAAGTATAAATAAATAAATAAATAAATAAATAAATAAATGAACCGATTTTAATGAAACTGTAAGTAGACTTAAGGTAGGTACTTAAGGCTTAATTAGTTTCAAAAAGAGAAAGTGATTTTTCAGTTTCTATAGAAAATTTAATAGTAAAAAAAATACCTAATACTTTGTACACAGTTCGTACACAGTCTGACATACCGTGAGGAGTAAACTTTAACTTATAAATAAAATAATATCTATTGGAAATTTCTAATTAAAAGCATATTCTTTATAGCATCTCTTGATTACTGAATGGAAGAAAGAAAAACATTTATCCGGGGCTCGCACAAGACAAACAAAAATAAATAAAGTTACTAATCAGAATCACTATAGAATAACTTAAAATAAAAATACAACATTTAAAACAAAAAAATAGAGTCTAGTCTTTTGGCGTGGCTCAAAAGACTCCTTATATCTTCAAATATGTTGGTATTTAACAAAAAAAAGCAGCGCTGGTATTCTATTGAAGCATAACCTCAGCACTCAACTTGAACTATCATGGCAGTGGACTTTAAGGTCTCAATTGAAATGGGGAGCCATAGTAACGGGGTCAACTTATTTGTCGCCATCTTTGATAAAAGATTTGCCGCGTACAATACCTGCTTAGATAAAAGCATAATTTCCTATCGGCCTGGATTGTGTGAAGAGTGATATGAAAGAAAAGGGAGTTAGTGATAGTGTGACGGGTGACAGGACAGAGTGGAAGAAAAGAACATGTTGCACCGACCCCAAGTAAAATGGGATAAGGGTAGGATGATGATAAAAGCATAATTTCCTATCGGCCATATTTACAAAACACAGTTCATCATACCATTATACTAGTTTAATTAAACAGAACTATAGCTTAAAAGCTGTTTTATAAATTTATTGTTTCCGACCGCACCCAAACAGCCTTTGGTCCGTAGGCATCCGTTTCGTGACACCTGCCTCAACGGTCGACTACAAAAATAGCTTGAGTCGTATTATCTGAACTGAATGCCTAATTATTGTAAATGAAGCTACTATCTTTATGCTAAACAGAACACGTTTTTAATTTAAATTTTTTGATTTTCTGCTCAAAATATCGACTCTTTTTACTCTTTTTTCGCTACAAACGGCGTAAAGACCATTTTGTAAAGATACACTTTTATTACTAAGTTTTTTTGCGCTCTTTCGATCTGTATAATCACGACGAAATCAATATACATTTTTACTACACCACATTATATTTGAAATACTTGTTTGCATAACTGTTTTAAATTTTTGACCATTGCCAAAAGTATGAAAAGAGTTGGGTCGCCTGGTCGATATGAACTTCAAAACCACAGGCTACTTTGAAAACACAAATGTGTCGGCCATTGTGTCCAATTCTGTTATTCTCACCCAAATGGGCCTAAGTACTATTGTATTCGACTTTACGGTTTACAATATCTACGATCCCGTCGCCCCTCAATTCGATGTCTGAATGTTTCGAAACTTCACTCTCTCCCCTTGCGATTTAGCTATATGTAAATACAATTTATACCGAAAGTGAAGGTACTTTTAAGTGTAAAGCAACGGTCGTCTATAATTTGCGCTTGTATGTAGTTTTGAACATAAAACACCCTATTGTTGTTCCCTGGAGTGCCTTTGAGAGCGTTTTATATGCTCCAGTTGTGAACACCTTTGGCATGTGGAAGAAAGTAAAAAGATTATAACGTATACGTATGGAAGTTGCGTTTACGACTTTTGCCCGATGTCACAACCTGCATAAGATATTCCGTCCTTGACAAAAAAGCTAGCTTTATCGTCATGATTAACATAATATTTAGAAAAGATGTCTGCCATTACTGAAACATGTTACATTGCAAATAAGAAAACATCTGGCGTCGAGTTCTTTGACCTACACAAAGTTCACAGTGTGTTTGACAATTGAAGGACGATCGCGGGTCTGTGTGGCGAATTTAATATTATTTGTACTGCTCAATATACTGTCTTTGAACCGACTTTCATAATTAACGAAACTATATCATAACTTACTCATTACTGAAATAAAAAAATAACTTTTATTTGTAGAAGAACTAAAGTAGTACAAGAAATCATGATCGTATTAATATTATAAAGGCAAAAGCTACAGAAAGAATTTGGATAAAATTTGGCAAACGGATAGAGAAAGTCGCCCTTGGGATAACATTTTATTTGTACGTAAGCGAAGCCGCTGGCAGTAGTTAGTAGCCAATGAAGCATGTAAAACCTTTCTCAAAGAAAGCTAAATTTCAATTTCATGTCGCTGTAAAGATCATTACTGAAGACAAACAGATAAATACTTCGAGGAATAAATAATATCCGAGTTCTAATCGAAATTTAAACATCCGATGGAGGATATTGACAAAAACATAAGTAAAAGTATACATACAAGATATGAAGGGCAAGAGACGATAAAACAAACGAATCGCGATTAAACAGAATAGCCATTTCCTCCAATTGAAATAATTAGAACCTTCCATTAATCATGAAAATTAATAAAGAATATTATACGCAGAGCTGTCCACAAAAAAAAAAAAATAATAAAGAAAGCTTTGATAAAATTTAAAAGCAAACACTACGTCAAGAACACACCGTTTTAAAAAGAGACCGAAGGTTGAGGACTAAAATCTTTAGAATCTGACGACTGAAGAGGACGTTATTGAAAACAACTGAAAATATTTCTAAGCAAAACGACCCTCCGTAAATGAGAGTTAAAGTGTACAATAGCAATTGAGATTTGAAAGAAACCGTGTCGATTTAGCCGTTGATATTATTTATCGTGAGTAAGTAACGCTTCGTTGAGGGGCTACGGACAAACACGAGGTGCACGATAATCGCATAATTATATGACTTTACACTCACACTGTAACCGCTACGGAAAAAATTAATCATAAGACACGTAGGTATTGAATAGGCAATAAGGACGACAAAATAAGAATTGAGAATGTACAATTTGGAATATCACGAATGATGATATAGACAACAAGAACAAAGATTCGGTTTTGTCGAAATTTAATAGACAGTCTGGAAATACTGTGATTGAAGGAGCTGTTATTGATATTGAAATCAAGAAGAGATTAGAAGTATGAATACCTAATTGAACAGGGAGAGCCAGTTACAGCGGCCCTGGAACGTATAGGGCTCGCAAATGAAACGCAAACTCATCTATGTTCCTCCAATTTAGGAATATAGGTGAGGTAGGTATAACCAGTAAAAGACTTCTGCCACACTTTCCAACGTAAATCACGATAGTGATTTCACACCTCAAAAAATTCTTATTTGAACAGGTTGTCGGTTGGGAAAATTTATGAATGAATTATGAAGAAAACAGATGTGAATGAAATCATATGATAATACATGTGTACTTTAGTACCTAGACAGACGATGGTTTTATGATATTGTAGCAAAAACACGGAATTTAATTTAGATTCATTTTGATATACTAAATCGGATTCAGTAGATAGCAATATATCTTTTGATTAATCAATTAGTGGATATTAAAACTTTGGGTTTCTTGGAATAGTAAACATTAGATACAATCTCCAGATACATATCTTTAATTAAAAACATTATTTTATGCTTCTATTATATTTGTGTTATTACGTTTTAAAAATTAAGAAATCCTAATTGTAACCGACTACCTTCAGAATGTTTTTAGTCGAATGCCTGATTGCAATAATTTTAGATATTATAAATGGTGATAATACAGTTTATAAATATAACGACATGTCGTCATGTTTAAAGAACTTTACAATTAAACATAAGACTAAACACACAACGAACATTAAACGTATTGTCCCACTTACCAGTTTCAGAGCACCGATAGTGGTAAGCTAGAGGTTGTTTTGACTACTTATAAAATGTCCGCTGCGACAACTTTATCAATGTTGAGTAGTTTTATAATCTAATGTTTGCTTGACTTCAAAATAATATAACCGTAGCTTTCCCCGGCCACTTTATTCAATAGAAAACACTAAATGAAAAGGTCTTCATAGAGGCCTCTCTTTGTAGCTCACTTTTAACAAAAAGATAAAAAAAAACCCTAGTCACAAAATTTCTAAAGCCGCACTTCGAGCAACTAGTAAATAATATACTAAGATATTCCACGATATTGAAGTTCAAAGGCTCTCCGGAGAGTCGTCTAGAATATCCGAAGCGTAAAAAGCGACCACTAGATAATAAAACACCGGGTGTAGACCATTTAAAAGGTCGATATTATTCAACCAACGATCATGTAGATAACGAAGAGAATAAAAAACAGTATTTGCTTGAACATAAATATTCACTGCAGTCCGTACAATGGTAATACGTGGGTGTTGGACCTTCCTACCCACGTCGGGTGATTATTTTAGTAAATTCACATATGTAAAACCATGTTTATTGTTTACATAATATCCTGTTCAATAGCATCACAGTCGTGGTTAATCTCTAAATCTACACAACAGCAATATCCAATGGGTTTCTAGATACTGCAGCTCTTTGTTACTCCAGGGATTTGTTCGTTATGGGTTTCTGTCATGTTTCCGTGTTAGGTAATGCCGTGATCGATGTAGCGATACCGGCTTTTCTTTACTTACATTACTAGCCATTACGCTTTCAACTTATGGCTCTTATCGCCACTTCCATTTATATGGAGTCAAAGTTACTGTGAAAAATAAAATAAATGATGTTATTCATAGTTTATTTTGTCATGCGCGTTTCTGCACGTTTAAGTAAACAACAGTAAATCGGGATTAGCGTAATTCTTTCTGGGTATGAATATCTTCGTGATATTTAGATACGATATCTGGTACGATAAAAGTATTTGATCGTTATGCAAATAATTTGGTCGTGACGAAATTCGGGATTGAAGGTTTTTTTACTGTGGCTTATATTTGTCCACTTTTAAGATTGTGATGGTAGAGTCACTTATGCTTTTGTATTTGTTATTGTTATTATAGGAGTAGAGATAGGTACGTGACGTGGCCATAGATTCACGTTTGTGAAATAGACTGAAGGATCTAAAACGTGATCGACTGCACGTGTTTTGGTATGGTCAGGTATAATTGTACAAACAGTGATGGAGGTGTGTGTGTGTGTATGTTTTATGTACTTTACGACACAAAGCGCAGCTGCAGATTGACCACACGCCTCGGCCCGTCTGATATGTGGTCACGTACATAGCTGTTTAGATATAGGATACTCCAGGGTTACCACTTTCATTGGTACATGCAAACGTGTAATTTATTGTTATGAAATATAATAAGTTCATCAATAAAACCGAATAACATGTGTTAATTACGCGTATCATGCTGCTGTCAAGATAGAGTCTGATACAATCAATTTAGCAGCTGATAAATGTACTTACTTCGTTTATCGCGATAGATCATCACAATCAATTAGTACTTCGTTGGAATCGTTAATCCGTGTTAAGTGGGATCATTTGCTTGTTGTGCTACATTTCCTTCTTATGTATATTTTTCTTTCCTCTATGTATCAAACATTACTCAGTTGAGATTCATTAAAATAAATCTTATTGTTTGTGCGAAAAATAAACACGGTCTAAATAAACTTGTGGAAGCATTATAAAACCATTTTACTTCGAAACCTGTTTCGATAACCAGATACGACTCAATTGTTTGTGTTCTGGTTTAAAATAGAATATTCACGGCAAATATTTTCCACAATGTATGCGGTTCATTTAATTTTAAGGCAATTAATTACGGTAATAATCAGATAACGCTGGGTGGTAAATAGGTATTTAACG
Source organism: Mythimna loreyi (assembly GCA_029852875.1). Taxonomy (NCBI): domain Eukaryota; kingdom Metazoa; phylum Arthropoda; class Insecta; order Lepidoptera; family Noctuidae; genus Mythimna; species Mythimna loreyi. The sequence continues at coordinate 15,211,539 of CM056780.1, read as the reverse complement.
TTAATGTATCGAGTTACAGAGGCCAGCCCTGTGGAGTTCGTTCCCAGAGAATGGACACAGCCGGTCAGCGCGCCACGTATCATATGCTCAATTACACCGCTCTGCGACGGAACGCCAGTTCCCAGCGACTGTACCTCCTGGTTCAACGTTACCTCTACCTTTATCCTATGCTTGCCTAGTACTTCGATCAAAACTTAATCAGACGGCTGATTTTGGGCAATGGCAATTCAAACACAATTTGCGAGCTGCGGTAGAGGCATTGTTCCCAAAACAAAACAATTTTCTACAATTGTTTGGATAGAACGCGGTTTCACGAATCTAAAAATAAATCAATGTCAACGCTCTACCATTCATAAATCCTGAGCGGAACGGGTGTCAGCATTTTCAAAGTCTGTAATTTAATTTTGCTATATGGGAAAATTATTTTATTGTCTCTGCACAACATTGCAGTTTTTGCAACTGAATGAGTTTCAAACAAAATATGGATGCAATTTTTCTGCACAATATTTCCGCGCCAAAGGAGCATCTGGAATCACTGCAAACAACTAAGGACTCCGTTTATAGCCTAGCACATTCTTGTGATCCGTTTACGAGGAATGTTCGATATGAGAAGTCTCAAGTCAACCAATGCGGGAACATTTTATGAGCTATCTTCGGATATTGCATTATACGGTAAACATAACTTCCAGAACGCACTATACTGCAGTAAACATATTTTTCTAGCACATTAAATTAAAACTAGAGAAATGGAAACTATAACAAAAGAATGAGAATATCAATTTGTAAAGCTATTTTCTTAAGTGGAACGGATAAAGGCGAAAGAAGCTGAATTTGTAACGCCGAGCGTCTAACAATTATCATTAAGAAGAACTGTAAAAATAATAACGTGTTTAACCGACGAATGAAAATTAAAATGTTCAGACTGGCTGTTAAACGTGGGGGAGAGTTTGCTCTGTGAAGGGAGGAGTGAGAACGTTTCAGTTTCACGCTGTCAAAGGTTTGAAGTAGCTCGGAGCGCGTTCGTTTTGTGTGTGATTATGACATTTATTAATTTTCACGCACACCCTACGCTGCTCACACACATTAATGTTACGTTCGTTGGTATTTAAGCGTTAAAATTCAAGGACGTGAAATAGAGTTTATCTATAGTTACTAATATAATAAAGCGAGAGATATTGGCTCTAATCTCTGGACCTGTAAATCGGGTAGGAAAAATCTTTCTGTAAGAGATAGCTAGATTCTTACAAATAAGTGATGATGCTGTTATTTATATATATAAAAAGATACTAAAGGCATTACTTTCTGTTATGCAACTTGGATCTCTTGCTATCATAAATGAATTAGAACAAACGATGAAGACAAATATAGTCTATAACATTCATCATAAAAATCTGTCGGTCCCATAAAGTGGATGACCACGTTTAAATAAATAAAAAAATTCTTCCATTTTTATATATTAGTATATACAGCCTATAGATATATAGATATCTAATCTTGGAGGTTTTCAATGTAAAAATCTGTGTTGCAATAACAATATTTCTGGGTAAGAAGAAGAAAAAATATGTATTATTTTGTGGTGCTTGCCCTGCGTGCTAGACGGAGCGGCACAGTAAATACATTACCAGGTCCATGAACTTGGGCCTCAAATGCATATTATATTTTTAGCTTGGCGCGTACTAAAATTGTCCGTAATGGTACAGTTGTGTAGGTAGCATTCATAGAAGGTATAATAAAAGATAAGATTAATGTAAGCTGCAAGCAATCTATTAAATAATAACAGTATCTGAAGCAGTAATGAATATCATTTCCCAAATAGATATGAGAAACTGTAGAACTTGTGATAAACAAAGCTACTGTTGTACCAATGATTTTGGTAGAGTACTGTATTTATACTTCGATATTTGTATACAATAACCTAACAAATATTATGAATACGAATATGTGTTGGTTTGTTAGTTTTACGTCATAAAGCCTGAAATGAAACGTGACAAACGGGTAGACAACGTCCTGAAATAGAGATATATTTATAGTAGTAGTTGTAGAGTATGTTTTCTTGGGATAATAATTTTCGACTGACATGCGGAAGGCTTAGTCGGTACCAGAAACTAGTTTGCCAATAAAATTGTAACCATCTAGCGATATACAGGATACACTAGAGACTGCAAATGGCCAGATAATTATTATTACTGACAACGGATAGCATTATGAGAAATCGTCACGAACATGTGCATCGTAAATCGTGACCAACACATTCGCGATACTTGAAATGCATTCATCCGTACGTAAACGTCCAGATCCAATTACTGCAGTCAGATGAAAAAATGAACCAAGTAACTAAATTCCACTAGTTTAGGAATTCCGTTCGTCGTCGTCACGTGTAGCAATAAAAATTCATCGTCGACGAAGAAACCGAGTTCCAGCACAATTTGCTTTATGCTGGCTAGACTAAACCCGTTGGCAGTATGAAATTACAAATGAAATACGTCATATTTTACTAAAAATGCAAGTCTTTCTGCTGTAGCGAATTTAAAATTGCTCTAGTTTGACATGTTATTATTTTTCGTCATGTTTCTTTGGGCTGTGGGAGCATTCGAAGGAGTTACTATGTTCCCTGGGACGCAAAAGGCGATCGAAAAAACTGGATTCAGGCTGTAAAAGTCTTACATACCATCTCGTACCCAGAGCATGAGAAATCATTTGATGATTTCCCACCTCAAAAAAAGCAGTTTCTTTGTCATTGACTAGTGGATTCCGTTTCTAACTCTGGTACTCCGTCATCAGCGGACTGTGTATGACAGTATCAGGCCATCACACGGGGAAAGCGGACATCATAATTAGTCATATTTTTTACTTCCACGCTACAAAGAAACGAAAGAATTCAACAGCTGACTGCATTCTCGTATAAACACGGTGATGTAACAAGGCAATGCCTACACAACTGCTTGCTGACACAATGAGGTCCGTTACGACATTTCAGGCTAGCTTGTAAACAAATATTCAACAATGTATTGAATCAAGACAGGCGCGGTTCCTTTTCAATAGTTTTGAAGTCTGGAATGTAAACAAAGCTGAATGAAGGGACTGATGTAAGAACACGAGCAGTAACGTGACAGTCGTGAGAACAAGAAAAAGTAATGGATTTATACACCCTATATAACTCTATCCCTTTAACAGTTTAGGTCTTCAAAGGACTAGTGGTTTGAACGTCCTCCGAGTCCTTCATCAAGTATGGCTTCTGGTTTGACCTCATCCAATTCATATAAATTCGGGACTACAATTTCCATATTATTTATTTGATTGCTCGAACTTACTCCGTCGTCCGACGCATGTGTTGCCGTCCTGAAAATTTCATCTCAGACCAAGTAATAAGGCAGTTGATGTGCCCTCCGCGCCTCGTTTTTCGCCAAACGAGCCCCATCGGGCTTTCAGAAACCGTAATGGTGGTCGGTACTCGACCCGAACCGATCGTTTCTATATAAATTGAAAGCATACTTGAAACAAAGAGTTACTAACTTGGGTACGAACTTCCACGTAATTGCAATTACACTTTGAGAACGTTATGAACTTTTTACTCTTTTGTTATTATATGGACTTTATTAATTTTTAGTTGCTCGACTTTAACGGCACGGTTGTCGCAGTGGTTGATTGGATTCCTATAAAGAACTAATATTTATATGGCTTAAATTTATTGAAATTTTGGGTTTGGGTGTCTTGTGTGTCTATACAAGAATAACTCATAGTATGGAACAAAGTTAAAAAAACAAGTAACAATATTTTCTGTCAGTGGTAAAATTATGAAATATGGCGGAATTTTACAGAATTATGCAACTTGAAATTTTAAAGTAGTTACAAGTATTCTGTGGACAGTTTTAATATTTTCAACAAGGCTCTCGAGCTAGCCTCGGTGCAAGGAATGAGGACTATTTGCTTGTGAAATTTTCAACATTAATACTTGGTATTTTAGAAGCATTTGGAGTAGTAATTAAATTGATCATAAAGGCAGATAAATGGACTATTATGTTTATGAAATTAAGCTTGAAATTATTCAATGCAGGCATTTAAAAACCACATTGCATGTTCAGCCAGATTATTTCCTAATAGGTCATTGTTTTGCAAAGAATACACAGGAACTGCTTTCTTTGCAAAACACGATGTCTTTTAACTTAATCACGATTCCGTCTTCCATGTCCATAAAGAGGTAAATTGTTGTAATGCTGTATATTCCCGTGTTTACTTCAATCACGTCATTAATGTTGTTAGACAGCTAGGCGAAGTGTAGCAGACGTGAGAATCTTTCTGCGGCGTGTTTCGCGGCCAACCGCTCATTGGCCTGACGACCTAATCGGCCGGCCGGTTGCATAATAACTGCAATTAAATCGCGACTGATCCCCCGGGGTGAACCATTGTCAATCTTGACAACGTTTCATTACAAGCAAGGACTGGCTTAGTTGTGTTGTTGCTATTATTACGCGCCCTACTTTACTAATTCTCATTACGCAGTTCCCATACATAGAAACGTGTCATTAGAGTAAAATAAAGTTCCCTATTAAAAAATTCCGCGGGAATTTCAAAGGTTTTTATTAAAATTACAGCATGCGATTCGGTAATTGAGTAACAGTCTGCAAGCAGAAAAATAGAAACAATTAGTTTTTTTTAATCCATTGATATTCACAGTAGCGTTTGTTTGGATAAAACGAACGTTGAATAAAAGCGTGGAAACTGATTAATCGGGGATGACGGACAATGAAAAATGTACTTCAAATATTTGGTGAGGACTATAACGAGAATTGATTAAAATTCAATCAAATCTACTCAATAATGGAGGCAGATCTCATGCCTTTTTAGATCGGCACCATTTTACTCTTACTAAAATCGGATATGCATTCACCGGTTCATGCTTTTTCATCGTATATTCTACATTCCTGTAATAATTTTTAAATTAAACGTATCGGCATACTGAAAGGCATATGATATTTTAATTAAATTCCAATCATTCTCAATTTTGGCAACTGGAAAGGGTGAATTATTTCTTGAGTATAAATACATCAATCACATAAATCATGAACTTATTGGAGGTCAATCAAACGTATAAGGTTAATAAGTACCTCTTGTTATACGTTAATTCGTATCAATACTCGTATTTGTCCGATCAGAGGCGGCGTAAGGCGTGGGCGACGTGGGCGACCGCCCACGGCCTCGCGGTCCAAGGGGCCTCGCGCCTCGAAGGCCCGCGAACGCAAATGTAGATATAATTACTCATCTAGCAATAAATAATATAAAAATCGACTAGAAAGTATCTGGCGATACCCCGCCATCTCTGTCGTGTGATTGGGGCCTACCTATCGGTCAAGTATATCATATACCTCGAACACCAGGGAGAGATGAAACGGCGAGAGATGACAATGTTGTGTTCCGCAGGGATAGATACTACGACCACACTTGTGGAACATTGGGTACGACTACGTGCTGTGCGGCTTTTTCGTGACGTCGTCGGTCCTAGCACAGGGAGAATCGTACCAGGCGGCGGTCGAATCAGCGACACGCTGGGCCGCGATAGTCGTTGGCAGGATTCGAGTTGGGATTCGAGGTAGCGCTGTACAATTTAGAGGCCATGTGTTTCCATGGCCCTCGGAACGAGCCACCAACGGGTTCCCAGCTAATGGAGGAGTTTGCATCGGCGTCAGGTCTAGGATGAAGTACCTAGGACTAGTCCTCGATAGCCGGTGGGATTTGAATGGGCATTTCCAACGTGTGGCTCCCAAACTGAATCAGACTGGGGCTCCAGCCGAACTTTGGGGGTCCAGAAGCCTCCTGCCGGAGGCTCTAGGAAGGAATCGTTCTGTCCTTGGCCCTATATGGAGCGCCAGTGTAGGTGCCGTCGTTGCAAAAAAACCGAGGGCCCAGCTTAACGCATGCCAAAAAGACTCATGGCAATACGGATGGTGCGGGGATACCGCACGGTTTCCCGTGAAGCGACAAGTCTCCTTGGGATCTGGAGGCAACAGTCCTTGCACACATGCATGATTTTTGCGTAGAGATGCAACACCAGGACAAAGCTCCACTGCCGCTTCAAGTTGTCATGGCGTTATAGCGACAGCGACTGTCGCAACCCAGTTCTCTTTGAGGCCTCACTGCCTGGATGCCTGGCTGGAAAGACCTCACGGCGTCCTCACCTTCCGCGTGACGCAGGTTTTTACCGGACATGGTAAGTTCGGGAGGTATCTGCACTGGATTCGTGAGGAAGTGATGCCCGGGTTTCGCCACTGTGTGGTGCACCCGGAGGATACGGTAGATGTATGCTCCACTTGGGTGGGGCACACTTGGCATTGCCGAATCTTTGTGGAGGTGATCGGCGGCGGTGACCTCTCACTCCGGGCCTTGGTACAGGCTATGGTCCGGAGCGAGTACGAGTAGCAGGCGGATACCTCCTTCTGCGAAGCAGTAATGCTAGCAAAGAAGGAAGCCAACCGGATAAGGCAAGAGCACTTACGCCTCAGACACCGCCGGGATTTCGATACCGGTGGCGTCTGAAGCGTGATTGGCGCGTAAAACTTCGAGTACCAAAAAATTTTTTGTCAACAATATCAGTTTTGCGTGGTCCTTCAGGGGGCCTCGCAAAATATGTCTTGCCCACATCAAATTTTGGTCTTGCCCCGCCACTGTGTCCGATTTTCCTATCCAGTAGCGGTCAACAAACCTCAGTAGGGTTGTAAAACCCGCTTAAACCTATACTTCCACGGTTCAACGATCCGATACACGCAGGGTAACAATGTAAATGAAATTCTATAACTTCAACATGGAGACCATAAAAATGACCGCGAAAATACATAGCTGTGCGGTAAAATAATACGGTATTAGAGGGTTAGGCTCAAAAGAATTTTCTTTAAAAATAATCTTTGCTTTCCCGATTACAAAAGGTAATCTGGATTACAGGTTTCTTAGGGGAGTTTCTGTGAGGCAACTTTAAGGTTTGATACTAGTATAATTACTGGCAATTTTTTTTTAAATGCTTGAAAAGTAAACATTTTGAAATTGGAACATATCATATTTGTATTGCTTCTGCCAACGAATTCGGCCACATGGAATTAGTAAGTAGGTACTGCCCCCTTTTATAAATTATAACCGTTATTCTGATATACACATGGACTAAATTACTGTTAAGTTTTACGAATACTCATATAACTCCAGTAGCTCTTTTATTAATAGATACTATAAAAGAGTAATAAACATCCGCACATACTTTCACATCCATTAAATTTGTAGGCTAAGATTAGGCCCTTTTATTTTAAATCTTGGACTTTGACGAATAAGAATAAAAAAATATTTGGTGATTCTATTCGAATCGCTAGAGAGTGCAAAATTACTGAAATTACTTACCAGCAGATTACACAAGTAGCAAATGAAAACCATAACGACAAAATTACTTTTGTTATAATGTTTGAGATTATCTAAGTATGCATCATATAGCATGTATAATGCTACTGTAATAGCCCATTCTAAGTACGTTTAATTACAGATTTCACGTCTTTATATAATGACAATAGGAAATAAAGAACAATACGGACAAAGAATAACGCGATGACGGTATAAATAAAACTTTTGTTTGAAATCGATTACGTAACGAATTCAAAATGGCGGAATAAGATGGCTGCTTTTGATCCATTTGTGAATGTTACTCCCGTGAAGGAAGTGTTTATAAAAATAATAGAGATCCACCCCGTCTTCGCACGGGAGCAAATTGTTTATACAAATCTTCCTCGTTTATCCCTCTTTCTAATAGTACAAAACGCATCAACGGTTTACGACGAGTTCGCGATAAGCAGACAGCTGTGAAAAACGACTTTGTTTTATAGTAGAAAGAAAGACAGAAAGAAAGAAGAAGAAAGAGAGAAAGACAATATTAATTGGAACATCTGTGCCAGGTCAAAACAAGCGTATTGCTACGATATTTAAATAATGTGACCACGGGCCTGCTATGATGTCACGAACTCCCTTGTGGAACGCTGTTAGATTTGGTTCCAGATATACTTTTTTCTTGTAAAAATATGAATCACTCAAGCACGGTGACTAAACTCACCACGTTAAACCGGCTTTCACTACATGTCTCGTACCTGAAAAGAAAAAAAATATATACATATTATAAAGGCATTAATTCAATGTAAATGATAAAGTGGTCAACGCAACAAATGTGTGACTCATAAAATAGTCACAATTAGAACAATACATTATTTTAATTTTGTAATATATTGTACTTGTTATCCAGCTAACAAGTCCATGTGGATTTTGGGATTTAAATAAATTTAAAAGCCAGCCATTAAGTCCTGTCTAGACATTCAACATTGCTGTGTTCGGCTAAAGTTATTCGTAGAATGTACATCATGAAAACGCTAAAATCGAATTTAGTTTCAGACATTTTAAAATGTATTTTTATGTGGTCCTAAATTAAGCACTCCATTACATGAACTGGATTATATCACACATCCTGTAAAAAATGCCATATTTTCACGCCAAAAACGGATTTTGAAAAAAAAAATGCCTTGTAAAGTGTTAATGATAATATATTTGTTTATGTTCTTTTTAACTTAAAATGTTGCATTATTATTTGACAATTATTCACACTTTTATTGATCAGTAGTCAATTCCGAATGTAACTGCATTTTTATTCCAATCCCCGTTTTTTTCGTGACATGACAGTTTTTTACAGGATGTGCGATATGTAGATATAAAACTTTATTTGCTAATCGATCTTAAGTAGTTATATATGAATACAGCAAAGAATACAGAAAAAAATTCTGTGTTTACTTTACTGCTGTCACATAGTGAATGTTTTCTCTGCCTTCCGAAGTAGGCTAACAATCATAAAACAATCAGAGTTTAATAGAATTATCACTTTCTAATATATTCGATTCCATCCTCAATCTTCGCTTCTGAGAAGATATGGCTGTATAATCATATGTTTCGTGATAGAGCTGCGATCCGTTGAAATTTATCGTAAATTACAATTATTCATGAAAACATTTCCAATTATTTCAACAATCGTAAACGCAGTTTCCTAAGAAGCAATTTACTTAACTGTTTATGAATTTGCATGGTGCTTGCAAAAATATTCTTGCAAGCGCTAATTAGGTCTATGTTGAATCAAGTTAGCTTAATAATGACCTAAATTATTTAATTGATTTAGCATCATAATTAGCTCCCACTGCCCACTATAATGAGTAAACAAATTACCTGCAGTATCGTAATGAGGTTTGCTGAAGCAATCTATAGAAATATCATATAAGTTTCTTCGTTAGCTAAAATAATAAAATTTCTGATAGAAAACTTATTAATTGCTTTCTGCCATTAAAAACTCTACAATAAATCATGTTTAAATGCATTTCCAGTTTATGTATAGTAAATATATTGATCACTTTGACAGACACTGGCCTATTGTTTGGGCTTCGAGCTGTTCAACTGTTTCCGATAGTACGTCCCTTTGTGTGACCAACGTGTACTACTCCAAAGCTTCTACACCAGAGGTGTTTTAAATCTAGTCGAGCGAAGCTAAAAGTAACGAATTGATTGGAGCATGATGTCGATTTCGGTTAACGGCCACTCAAGCGAGGTCAGCGCACCACAAACATCGGAGACGCACTGCCATTCCGAGTTTTATGGTGTTTTATCAAGGTACCGTTGAGCCAACTTCAGTTTTACTACTCGACAACTTAACTTGTTACAGAATTTCTACCAAACAAACATTTGTTGAAACAATATCGTCAGGTTCACTTGGAATACTACCAAGTTCAGTGTTCCCCTAAAATTCTATATTTATCTTCACTATTTTTGTGTGTTCAAAAGGAGTGTTCACATTTCAATCATCGTAACAGTGAACGTCAATTAATAACTAGTTTTGAACCAGTCTCTTCTTCAAATGGTTGTAACTGAGCCCTTTGATGTTCTGCTCAAGAATATGATATATGGCAAGACAAGTCTTCTTCGACATCGCTCGCATCGGTTGCCTATACTATACTTTGAACACGATACTCGTATTCCAATAAGACATTTCCGAGAAATCTAAGCAACCTGAAAAGGGATTATCGGTTTATGATTTTTCACACATGTTAAGTATTGGTTACCTTCCTAATTACCTAGGTGGTGCTTTGATATATTGAAGAGATGATTTATTGCGAGCTACGTGGCAAATTAATGCCGACGATATTGATCGTAATAACAGAATTGACATTATAATTGGATATTAAGCTATAGATATAGACATAGAGGCTATGTATAGCCAGGTCAATGCTTTTATCCCTAGACACTTGGGTCACGCACTGCTAATTATATTACTCCTCGGGGACGATGCTTTTATGGGTCATAGCTAATTTGAAAAAGCAAACGACCCAACTAAAATTGCCTGCTGCATTGTGCTTCTTAAGATATTTTGTATATGTCACAAGGTTAACTTGGTAAGATTGTAATAAATCTTGCAATGATGGATTTCTCAACATTTTGTAAATACCCCAACCAAATTTGATACTTAGTAAATTATCAGTGTCTTTTTGAGAAAAAAAGAGTATTAAAATTTTGCAAAATTTATTGTAAACCCACGGTTACCCGGTGCCATACATAATTTCAGTTAATTTAAACTGTGAATCAAATTAAAACGTAAGTAAATATGATCCAATTAGACCTATTTATTCAACGATATACTTATAGGCAACATGTTGAGACTATACTTTCATCCAAATATAAATCAAAAACCATATACTGATAGGATTTTCAACGCCGAGCTTAGCAGAGCATAAACAGACCCGCTTAAACTTAATCACCCGAACAATACGATTCTATAAATAAATGTTTTATGTGCTATATCTCGACCCGCATACATTCACCCATAACTTGGTAATCCCATATAAGCTACAATTTTATTACCCTGTGATGATAGAGCAGATTAACTAATGGAAGTCTGCGTTAATTGGATTTAATTTAGTAGGTACTGGTACTTACACGCCCATTGAGAAATCTCGGCTACAGCCTCTAATCTCACCATGAACGTCGATACTTTTATGACGATTGATGTCTTGAAAGTTGAATATCAAATTATTGATGGCGAAAACGTGAATTTCTATGCTAATTTGGTAATGGGGGAAATGGAATGTGAGAATTTAATTTCTTTACTGACACTAGTTGAAACTTGTGGGTCATTTTATATGTAGATTTCCGATTTAAGAGCAATAGCAATCTTGTTTTTAAGTTTGGGAAATAGGAAAACACCAAATAATTCTTTCGTTGTGAGAATGTCAAATTTTTAGCAACCACGTGTATTCCTTTTCCTTCAGTCACCGTTTGAATCCCAAGACCATAGTAACTCTTTCAAACAACACCGCAAAGCAAAATGCAATCTTGGAAAGCTAAAAGTTTATCAAGAAGTTGGGCTTATGTATAACAAACATAACACTAATCCCACGACAGTTGAAACAGACACCAAACAGTCCACTCGACCTGGTGAAAGAACCCATGACCCTTAAAGCGAAAGCGTTTAGATGTAGTGATAGTTACCACTAGGTCAATAAGCAGAGATATTAATTGAGAAAGTTAGTTGAATCTCTTCAACATTAAGGTTCTAATATCTATCAGACTTGGCGAAGCGTTATTGAATAAACTGCTATAGATCCAACCTAATGATCCCGAATTCAAGTGGTACTTTTGCCATTAATAATATTGAGCAGCCCTACAAGTATTCAAAGATGACCACGTATTAAATGAAATCAGTTTTATAACCAGTCCATAGTCCGGTCAAATTAGACCAAAAAATAAGAGTAAAGTTACATAAATTCCCACCTAGCTGAAAATCGGTAAGATTGTTTAAAATATCATTAAAAACAAAATTTGAAAGTTCCCCATCTTTCCCCTGTAAGGAAAAAAATTTATTCAAGGTCAAAGGTCAAAAAAAAGAGTTTTTCGCGATTTTCAGCAAAACGGTAAGTTTTATCATAAAAATACGTCAGACAAAAATTGTAGATCATAAAATTATCTTCAAAAAATGTATTAATACTTTTTTTTCTACGAGCCACCGTTTTTGAGATATAACGATTCTAAAAGTTTCAAAAGTTGTAATCGTCATAATATGCATGAATACGCCACGTATATAAACATCTCTATAGTTGTAATATATATTAAAATATTTTTCTATCGGTCATTGTAACTTAAACTACTAATATAAAATATACATAAGCTATAACTATACAAATATCAGGTAAAATGAAACCCAGTCCCTTAATTTATACACCATTGTAACCTTGAGAAAACATCTGTCCCCTGGTCAATTGTGTGCGTGGCTAGGGTCTTATACCTACTATAATAAATGAAACACTGTTAGTCTTGGATGCCAGTTGCTAGTGAAAACACGTGTTTATTCTAACCTATATCGTGCTGTTTTGAGTTTAACCGGTGGAATAGGCCTACTGGGGAAACCACGTTAAAAAAAACGCGCTGAGTACACTACCTCATAGGTGGCGAGGAAACGTGTGCATATTAAGACGATTACAACTTTTAGAATCGATATATCTCAAAAACGGTGGCTCGTAGAAAAAAAGTATCAATACATTTTTTGTAGATAATTTTATGATCTACAATTTTTGTCTGACGTATTTTTATGATAAAACTTATCGTTTTGCTGAAAATCGCGAAAAACTCTTTTTTTTTTACCTTTGACCTTGAATAAAACTTTTTCCTTACAGGGGAAAGATGGGGAACTTTCAAATTTTGTTTTTAATGATATTTTAAACAATCTTACCGATTTTCAGCTAGGTGGGAATTTATGTAACTTCGAATGTCTAAATTGACCGGACTACCAATTGTGAATTCGTGACACTAAGCAATGTTTTTAATGACCCATAAGCGATTAACCTTTAAATATTTATGTATCCCTTTTAAATGCCACGAGAATTACACATGTCACAGATAATGTTTCTGATACGTATTCGGTAAGTTCTACAGATATTATCGTACAAAGGTTTATGCAAAAATGGTAATGAAATATATTTACATGTTAATGTTGCAAAAACGCGAGCTTTAATACAATGCTCTGATATGAATCAATATCCCTTGTTAACCCAATAGCTCCTGAGAGAGGGAACTGTATCTACTGAGAGGGACCAGTGCTTCCTAACGGACAAAAGGTCTCAAGAGAGATCCTTGTGGTTTTAACCGGTAGAATTCCAACACAACCCTCAGTCGACGATAATGTGGACCTTTTCAAAGTAATAGAGAATATGCATGCCAAACTTATATTTAGCGAACAAACATAGAATGAATTTATCCTTGAAACAATCGCATAATGAGAGGCAGTAAGTATAGCTGATGGGCCCGACCTTCGTAACACCATACTTAGGCACAAAGATTACGTGCAATAATCACATCGAGTTCCGAAAGTCATCACTAAGCTACCATCAACAAGTGTTTTAATGTCGGTAATCTCCTGAGCCTCTCTCGTGCGCTGTCTATCAACAGATAACGCTTCCGTTCATATAAACATAAGGAAAAACTTTTCCTGTACCTCGGCAACGCGGTCACGACTTGAATTACTGTAATTAGGTATATTTGTTTTGTAATACAATATTGTAAACATTAACTGTAGAGGTAGGATCTTATGTTTTGGTTTTGTTTTATCGTTAGTTTTGTTTGTTTGTATCATCTTGAGCGTAGTTTCTGATTAACACGTAATGTTTAATGCGTAATATCAAAACAAGAGAACAATATTACGGCGTAAATGTTTGTATAGAAGTTAGTATTTTTGTTTATTGTTTGCACCCGTTTTCCAATAGAATAATCTTTATTGCACACCAAGATAGTGACAACTTTATGGCTAGAATGGTGGTCTTATCGTTGACAGTGATATCTAGGAATCAATATTTGGATGGATCGTGGATCGACAACTTAAAAATAGGGGTCTGTGGTTTGTTGCCCCACATTAGGAATTCCTCTTGTAAAGTGCGAGCGATCACAAATAATATGTGAACTCACAAAATGCAGATTGATAAAATTATAATAAGAAAAAAAATATATACCTTAAAAAAATATATATTACTTCACAAACGTACAGTTAACGAAATTAACGTTTTGTTAATTAGTATCCTGTTTTGTTCAAAATCATTCAATCACAAAAACTTTAATCAGATAAATAGGTAATTGATTTTGGTATATACAAGTATATAATTATTATAAGTATCTAACATGTTAAATAAGTATACTTGTGTAAAAAAAAATAACACCGGAAAATTATCTCAACTTCAACAATATCAGACTTTGTTTTAATTTCACAATGCAAAGAATTTCTCAAGGCCTCAAGCATTTTCTACGGACATATTTTATTCGACATGCTTGTTGATTGCTTTATGACATAAGCATAAAACCGTGATTCTTATCTTTCAAAGACATTACCATTATGAATTATATCAGAATATTCTCATCAAATGGGTACTACCTTCAAACAATGTTGTCGAGATTTATCTTGACGTCTTCATCAACTGATTGCCAGAGCTATTGTGACCAGCTCTATTAGATTGCAATATTATTAATAGTTTGAACGCCGTAGAACGACAGCAGATAAGTTATCTCGGAGCCTTGACTTGATTTGTAAGCCCAAACCTCTTCCCGAAACCGCAAAGTTTATATATCAGCAGTATTTACAAACTTACTTGCAAAAGTTATCGCTCGACTCGAGTCCAACTGTCGAACCAAAGAATAATTTCACTCTCATCGAGAATCTACCATCGCTTGGGGATATAAGTCTGTAATTACCTTGCGGGTCTATTCGCGTAATTCTTTGGATGTATTAGTGTCAAGATTAGCGATGCTGGTGGCGTTCGAGGGTCATGAGTATTCGTGGAAGCTCTCAAGTTTCGCAACAACCGACACGTCGGCCCACGTCCGTTAGTCAATGTTTTCTTGGTTTTATGATAATGATCTGTTTACTCGTGAACGTACCAACTAAAAGTATTACTTATTTAAGTCCCTTAAATAAAACTGAGTTAGATATATATACAACTGGCAAATTCACCAGCGTTGAAGAGGGCCAAACTAGAACACGATTGTTCACTTCGGTTGCATGGTGCAGCGCCATCCATTTCCATACAAAATTGATGCAAGCCACCGGCAGGAAATGGTGACTGCGATACCAGACACTATCTCGTCGTGAGGTGCATTCGTCAGACTTCGGTCGCATTATATCACACGGTACGACATTGTTATACGTACTGGCTAGACAGAACAATAAAGAGCGCACAGCCAAATGCAAGCAAACAATTCTACGTTAACTTGTTTGCTCAGCTTCAAATAATCATACTATACATACAAGGAGACATAGGCTTACATGAAAGAAGCGATCTAAGACTTTTGTAATTTACA
The DNA here is from genome assembly GCA_029852875.1 of Mythimna loreyi. Classification (NCBI taxonomy): domain Eukaryota; kingdom Metazoa; phylum Arthropoda; class Insecta; order Lepidoptera; family Noctuidae; genus Mythimna; species Mythimna loreyi. Next base: position 15,196,152 of record CM056780.1, on the reverse strand, counting down.
CGTATTCAAGCAAGTAGGCGGATGGTGTAATGGACAAACACACTCAGGTGTCTACTTCCCCGAAGCGCTGGGTGGAAGAGTGCGCAGGCCATAAATATTAATGACAAACACCGATTCAATAGCCAGGCGGCAGACAGGTCAGCGGCCTTTGATCCGATTGTTAGATGCTCATTCTTAGATGTAATTAGAAATGCCTTGCAGAGCTAATATGCTCGAGAGAAGAAACGGGTAATATTAATAAAACATGACCTGTTGAAGTTTTTCAGTGATAAAGAAGAAATAATATTGAAGGAAGTAAATGAAATAATAAGTAAGCCACACTAAATACATGTTATTAATCACCTACATCATGACATGATTTCATATTCACAATAAACATCGTTAACCCGAATACATTCGTACATTTTAGTGCGTAGCTTAAATTCTCCAACTCGTTGGGTAAGCCTTCAACAAGTCAGACAGCATTGCAAACGATATACCAGCTAGATTACTGAAATAAAGTATGGCGATAAAAATAAAATTGAGAATATAGGGTCAGTAAAAGAGCAATGCAAAGCAGAAATTATTTAGGTGGTATAAAATGTAACCTTATGATTTATTTCGATAGTGATTTACTTAAACAATAAGATTTGTCATAAGAAAGAAGCACTTACCAAGTATGTAGATAATTAAACAAAATTTGTGAGCTACTAATGTGGTGAACGATTGTGTCTTCGTCGGAAGTCACAAGTGACGGTTACATCCCAATAAGACCATGAATCATCACTCAAACATTCAAAGATAATTTAAATTTTAAATTCGAGTCAGGTTTATGAGGACCATCTAACAGAAAAGATTAATAAGACGGCCTTGTGACCAACAAATACCAAGATCTGTTATGAAGAAGAAGCATGACATACAAGAATAGTGAGATACATTACATGCTCGAAGATAAGTGATGTCAGCAAGACTATAAATCGACTACTAAGTGATCGAATGGGTCACTGTCCTCTACATTGATTGTGAGCGAACGTTGCAGACAATAAAGCAAATTATACTCTCGTAGATACGACTAACCGATTTCAACACATCAATAAGACGTTTAATAATAAGCGTCAGTCAATTGAATACAATATTGTAAATCAGAAAGATAAATCAACAGATTACTTTAAAAAGTCGTGCGTTGCAATCACAAATGTCGCTGTGGTATATGTGAATGAATGAATTAAGTGATACAAAATTACGAACAGTGCACAAAGGCTTGCTTGTTACATTGACAGCTAGTGACCCTTGTTAGGTCGCCGGACGTTTACGTCTCGTTAAATAAATGTGTGTGAACATCATGGACAGCCATGTCGCAATAAACACTACTTACATGCCTCAGTGGCCATATTTGAATTTCGGAAACATGAGCATTATTTTCATACAGTCAACGTGAATATTCTTGGAAGGATCGCGATGAATATCTCTCGATTTCGGAATGATCCACTAAAAAACTTGTACAGGCAACATTATACAGATATAGTTTTATTTTATCAGTGGCTATATCGAAATATGTGGTTATGTTGGATATTGACTCAATAATCTCATACAGATGTTCATGACCAATGCGTTAATCCAGTCACCATGCATCAATTACATAAGAAATAAGATAAAACACAATCTACTACTTGTTAAAGTAGAAAGCGTGATCGCATCTACTTTTTGTGAAGCAAATCGTCGAAATTGTATACTAGCACAATGAGCTCTCTTCTGAAGTTAAAGCTAATGTGTAAAAGAAAGTATTGTCTCGTGTGAAAGTAATCTAGTTATGAAATATAACTGTGTTCGGTTACATAATACAATAAATGTAAATTAGTGTAATGACCAGGGGTTTATAAAGAAGAAATCGGTACAAAAAAGCAAGGTTTAACAAATGCAGACACGTTGGAACTTGTTCAGATTATGGGTTCCATTCTTTTGTTATCATGGACAGGAAGCAAAAACCAATGTTCAATTATGTGGTAAACTGGATAAGTTTTGGAAGGTTGGTAAATCAAAATAAATAAGCAATGCTGAAAGCAATTTTAAGGCCAAGTATGAGAAAGAAACTCAAAAGCTGCTAATAATTTTAACTCCTTATAGAAAACGAATTCCATAAACTGACTGCCAGCCAGTATTCACACGGAAATCCCTATCGTGTAACTGTATGGACTTGGCAACCCCTCTCTAAAGGAGAGATACCACTGTCTCACTCGCGCACGACGAATTCACCCTCCGTCATAGGATCGTGGGATAATTAAATATTTATGTCATCACAAACGGAATGATGAAGTTACGTTTCTGCTAAGAACTGCATCTAATCAATCTTAAAAAAAAAGTTACAGAAACTCACTTAAAAGATTTCAGAGAATTAATTCTAGTTAACAAAGCATTTTTCAGAATCTCCAATATTGTAATAAGTACATAAAGTTTTTAATAAGATACCAACCTTTATATTTATGAAGATCTTAATTCACCAGAAACATCCCGTAGATGAAAAGAAAGCACTGTCACGAACTTAGTTAAAATAAACTATGCTGACACTACCGAATACGTTTACAAACACTATTCAGCTTATAACTAAACTTAGAAATATATAAACACCAATCCACAAATATCAGATTAACAGATGCCCGAGAATGAAACTATATGACAAAACAGAAGACACATAATTATAAATTTCTACAAAGCTCGAACTCGTGAAGCTTTTTTTAACGAAACGACGTGCGGTTCATACGAACGTTCGATACAGACTGCATCACTCAGAACGGAGGGAGACGGGTGCGGTGGAGGACGGGGGAGAACGCAGTAGGGGGCGCGCGCGTCGAACGCTACCTAGTAGAGCCGTCGAACTAGCCTATGTCACTGTCGCTGATATGATAACGAATGTACACAAAGCTAACGAAATATCACAATTTACGGACATGTGAACGAAAGAGATGACAACTGGACTTGGAGGCGGCAAGTATCAAAGGCCGACCGAGATGTATTTAAAACTCAAGCCGTCTGACGATAAGGAGCAACCAAAACAGATGTCTATTGACAAAGCGGATAACAAAAACAAATAATAAATGGAGAACACGCGGAGAACAATAAATCTCTGCTAGCAAGAGGGTTGACTTTACAGTAATGGTGTCTATGGAATGAAACAGTCCTGAGATCCAATAAAAGTTTAAGTTGGAAATGTCAAACATGTATAAACATCAATAAACAAAATATGTCTTTAGTAGAGATAAACTGTAATTTATTTCAGAAAAAAGAAAGGATTTGAGTTACCGAAGCTGTAAAACTTTAGTAGTATCTCAGTCCTAAGTCTGGGAGCTTTCAAACTGAAATAGATTTAAAATAAACTCCTCGTTTTTGTAGCGAGTTAAAAATTATCTCCTCTGCCCTTTTCACGTCGTGATGCATCTAACTCCAAAATAAACATTGTCAAGAACGTGTCTCGTCTTGCGTAATTTTAGTTACGTTTGGTAAACCTTTAACGCTATTAGAAGACTTCTTTTGAGGGGAAAGCTAATTTACATGGAATTGCATCTGAAGAAATCATGAATCTAAACATTTTACGTCGTTTCTTATTCAGGAAAAAATGGGAATGGGAACACATTACAGTCATAAAACAGAATAAAGCAGTCGTAAACACGCAAAATCTTTTACGATTCGCAAAAAAAGAAGAATTTAGTTTAAATAATTCAGAGCTAAAATTCGTTATACAGAGCAAATTAGAGAAAATAGGGTAAAAAAGTTTGATGAATTTCCCCTATGACACTTTAAAACCGATTGCATAAAGTGTTGGAAAAAGAGGACTCTTACGAACACCACTTTTTTGATAACTTCTCTCGTACGCTGTTAAAAATCATGTTTGCATTTCGAGTGCACTAGTTCCCGAGTGAGTTTAAAAAATAGGCGTATCTTTTTGCCTCAATGCTTTTACGATAAGTTGGGCAACTACCAGGCTATCACATTATTATAAAAGTGACGTTAGTGTGTATAATATATTTTTTACCACCTTAGGTTCCAGCGGCTGACCATGGCACGAGTCCATGACTCATGATTAGTACATAGGAAGGACATTTTTATATAAGTGGATTATATTCTCGTGGGATAAGTTTTCTACTTTCACGTAGCCGAAGCTTGCAGAAACCAGTATTATATATTTTTTAGAAACGAGTTTCTAAATATAACTTCACATGCACATTCAATGTGTGTCGAATATGATCATACATTTTCTTTTTTCAATTTGATATTGTCACGCTAAGCCTTCATGCATTCCTAACTAGAACTATTTTATCTCTAGAAAAAACGTTCTAATTGATGCTGACTGTTCGAGTTAACTATTTTATTTCTATTTTTTTTTTCTATTATTTTTTTATTACAATTCATATGCTCACGTATAACCACTACCTCAGCTAATAGAAAGCTATGATGTAGACGACGATGCAGCGCGCTTGTCTGGAAGTAACCTAGTCACTCCTGGCTAAAAAATACTTAGGTTGTAGCTATCAAGAAAAACAGGCAGCGAATTCTACTGTTTAGATGTACGCATTACTGTATTTATATCCATTACACTCATGTTAAACGCTTAACTCTCCTGCAAATGTTATATTGGTAGTGCTAAATTTATTTTTATAGGTAAATCTTGCTACTACTAGACCTAACTAAACCGAATTCGAATACAGTTTGGGTCTCGCTATAATCGATATTAGCTTCATAAATACGAGCATTGCGAGTACACCCACAAGTTTCTGTTTCAGCTTCCAGTGAAAGTAATGTTAAAGCTTCTGTCGTTAATTTTAGTTCGTAAAAATACCATCGTTAACTGCAACTGGGATATACAATACCTTAGTCATGAGAAATAAACGAAAAGTCCTGTTACACACATCCACATCCCGTTGTAATGAATGCACTGTCGCTGATTCATACGCATCGTAAAATCAGAGTGCAGTCAACCGGCCACTAAGTTCACAGCCAATAAAGGGCTATTAAGTAGAACCCTTCTATAGATTCATGAAATACATTATCGACTCTATTAACAGAAGATCCAAAGAGTTTGCTAAACAAAGGAAGACCATTTTATTAAATAGAACAATTAAGAAAAGCCAAACAATGCAAATCATTCAACGATATTGACTCATCCATACATTCGTAAGTAGAAAATCTGATGCAGATGCTACGAAAACGGTAATAAATTACATGTCACAGCATCTCGCACGCGGCGAACGTTTGGTTGTTCCTCATGATCATTTTTTATAGCTATAATTTTACATCAATTAAAATATACTGCCGGAAGGCCAAATAGCCTAGTTTTCTAACCTAGATGTTGAAGAAAAAAATAAACATGTATGATCCTTAAGAATTTGATAAGATGTAACGAGAACAAATGGAACACCACGCTGTGCGAAAGTTAAGTGTCCCTTACACCGACAAAGTGAGGCAATAAAAATATACGAGGACCACGCCCGAACGCTGGAAGCGTGTCGATCGGCACCGTCCGAATTCGCTTGTTGTACTTTGTATTTTCAGGCGACATTTGGTAAGCAAACATAAAGAAGATTTATTGCTAACAGCGTGTGTGGCAGGTCTCTTAAACTTCACCCGCTCCATCATTTTGTAGCTTCTGCAGCCTTTAATCCTCCTTAATTTTAGAACTTCGAAATAGTTACTTCAAGTTTGACTTAATATGTTTTTGATTATATTTGCACAATTAATAGCTTCTACTTCACATGTAATGTTCTAGTTATTTGCTTTTGTCATCGAATTATTACTAGTAAGCTTGGACTTCGAAGATGGATCTTGTCAATTAATCATCATTACTATTGGCTTGCCTTTACCATCACATTAATTTCCATTTTGTTTACATTTTATCATGGGATTATTAATTTAAATTGTTGTAAAGATCTTACGATATACGTATTACAATGGTTTATGGATTACAGTGATTGCAAAAATGCAATAATTAATCTGCAACATAACACTTGTTCGTTGCATGATATATGTAATTGGAGTAGATATCATAACACAGTAATAAAGATAATAGTGAAAAAAATATAACATAAAAACAAGAATGTACTTTTGAATTGAACAGCGAAACAGAATATAAATCTTATTTACGAAGAGGCCTAGAGGCTCTAAATCAAGTATTTGCAATACTTATTTTACGTAATAACGCAATTGAAATCGTAAATACACAAAGTATTACAAACCAGTCACTGATAGTTGTAGTAGGTAATACGGTCAATTACATGCTTAGAAAAGTATTTAGATTAGTAAAAGTGGAAAAACAGAAGACGTCGAAGGATATAAAAACAATTTAAGACAAATAAACAGGCCTGAAAGAAAAGTATTTTGTAATCACAGAGGGATCAAACACAAAGACCTTATTTCAGTTATTTCTTCGACACGAGAGTTCTCACAACCAATGGATGGAAGCACAAAAATCTTTCACTCACAAAATGAGCCGTCGTTTTTCGTTTAATTTTACGAGCAACTGTGTCACTTTGAGCAAAAATGTAATAAGCTTCTCAACCTTAACATTTTCATATTTGACGTTTGTAATAGGAAAGGTTTTTCGACACCACAACGACGTAATCAAAAGAAAGTGGTGTTTCTGATATAGGTATGAAAAGCTATTTTATCAAATGAGACGTCACCTGCCCTTCGTATAATGAAGTCTTATTTGAAAATACTTTCAATAGCTAACCCACCTTTTATGTTATGCAGACCCTTGCCTTTTTAGACAAAAATAGTTCTGTTTAATACATCTCAGTCAGTGTTGGCCTAACTACTTTTTTATTTCCCATTTTTGTCTCCTCTTTAAGCATTAGAAACATTTGGCTGTTCAAATGTGAAAACTTTGTCTTTATGGCAGACAAGTAAGAGTTTAGATCGTTTTGGCTTGTGCTTAGGGAGAGGGCCCCACAAAGTGTATGCAGTACTGCATTCTATGGAACAGCAGATGTGGGTGGGGTACGGCATTTGTGTAACGGTCCTGGCATTCCGGGACCGAGGGGTGAGGAATCGCGTTTAACCCCCGCCGTCAGAGCAACGCAAAATTATTTAATGAATTATGCCCTTCTGATGTTAATCTCGCTAATTTCTTTGTTTTTTTAAGGATTTATTTGATAAAATTAGCTTATCGTCGTCATTGAATATTTCGTCTTTTTCTCATAATGTAAGGCAGTAGCTCTATAGAAGATACGATCCTTAATCCTTCATTTTCATTCACACGTTCTTCTGGTACTTAATAGGCAATTCATAAGCAACTTACTGTATCATTTAAAAAATAAAGGGTTTTTCTTAAAAGTTTCGTCAGTTTTAATAGTAGCGTCAGCTTCAAACCGAAGCCGACTTTTTGCCGAAATGACATCATGTTTCTTTCATTCACGGTGCTGTTCAAAAGTAACAAAACGAAGAATCCAATGTGATAATAGTCCGTGACGGTTTTGTTAAGGCGTTGCCATTATTATCGATTCCACGGCAAGTCAAAATGAAGAGGTACCTATCGGTAGAATCTTTATTTCATTGTCAATTAATAATCGCATTTAGAACTTAGCCGCTGATAATCCAATCATTCGAATGATCTTCTTAAGTGCCAGATGTCTTCATCTGCGTTCTATACCGGGGAAATTTAATTGGTTGTAATTATAGACTTAGAGAGCAGTGGTGTCACAGTGGTAACGGCCCCGACTTACGAGTAGTAGTAGGTCACGGGTTCAAACCCAGACAATATTACCATACATTACCATTTGCTCTCTAAACGGTGTCTAAAATCTAAATCTAAAAGACAATATAAAAAAAAAACGAAGACATGTGACATCCACCAATCCGCACAGGGCCCGCGTGGTGGATCATAGCCCAATCCCTCTCCTAAAGAGAAGGCCTGAGTCCCACCAATGGGAACATTATGAGACTGATGCTAAGCTAATTTATAGACTTACAAAATGTTGAACTGATGAAATTGCTAATTCAAAGCGTTTGATGTGTATCTATCTACGCAATTATATTAGTATCTACTAACTTACTAAGTTCATGAACGGCGCCCACGTTGATATTGAAGTACGTAGAAATGAGCGAATAGCTTTCAGAATAATAATTATTTTGAATATCAAGAAGTTTATTCGGTCACTAGCTCTCCTCCGCTCGTGTGAGTTGAATGGCATTGGTTTTCTTTTGAACTATTACCAATTGTTCAGTGAAAGTTTTTTTTACTTGAAACTAGTTTTAGGTTGGTGTATTTATTTTTAGGAGGACCAGTTTTTCATGCTTATAATGATACTCTTTGTTAAGTAGGGATTGCGAAAAATTCAGACTACAACTCTATGTAAACCAACTCATAGTATTGAAGATGAACGAAATGTGATCGTGCACTTGCGCATGAATGAGCGCATGACTAGTTCAGCCTCTAAGCAAACTTGACCTCGGCAAAATTTCTGCAGATATGCAGAAAGATGGTTATACTAAGATTATTTCTATCCTACTAATTTTTCGGGCTTGCGGGCGGCAAGCAATGGGTAGCTCGCCGTCCGGTCGTCTGGTAACAGTCCGGACCGAGCCCAAGTCGTCGACGCCGCCCACTGTTCCCGCGCGCCTCAAGGAGTTGTCAGCAAACAGAAGGGGCCCTGCACCCAATCCCAACCCTAAAACCTAGGGTTGATGCGAAAGCGTAGCACCAGAGCTCTAGGATCAAGGCAAGGAACGGGGTAGGTTGTTTAATCAGTAAGATTCGTCATTGGACAATTTTTCCCATCAAAAAAAAACCCATATCAAATGGTTCAACTTATAAAACAAATACTAAAAACAGTATAAATACTTATAATAAATACCTAATTCAGTGGGCCTCCCCACTCAATAAAAATGTACTTTTTTGACGTTTCTTGGCTACACTAACGGACCTGTGCGCAAGTCCGACTCACACTTGGCCAGTTTTTTACCAGACAATGAACTCGAAGCCGCTAGCTTGAGTGATGTGAAAATTTATAGAATTTAAAAACTATTTATTAGAAAATGAATATTATTATTTGATGCCTGCTTAAGGGTGCCCTTCCTCACTCGCCTATCGTCAACGTCGTGCATGGTTTAAAAACTTATTGCTTCATTTAACGCAAACCAAAGTGATGTTTGATGCAAAAGTTATGCGAAAAAAGAGAGATAGCACCTGAAAACTCTGTTGGCATTCGGCAACTCTACGATTTACTCGAATGTTTCACAAAACTTGTTTCAGGTAATAGGTTTTTTATTAAATGGTTAGGGTTTTTTTTTAAATGACATCATTTAGCATCTCGTTTAAATTCGCAAGGTTTCTATGTTATATTTTTAATGTAGGAGTAGATACATTATGGAAAATCAAAGTTAAGAGCACGTAATTAATCACGTAAAAGAGCAGATTTTCAGAGGTCTTTACTGGATTACTCATACACAAAATGTTATAATTTCCATAGAAGCGTAGAGATGATATCCATAAAATACCTGTGTATCCAGAGTATCTGAAGAAAGATGTGTAATAACATCATAATCAGGTAAAGGCGGGTGTATAAAAATGTACCACGGGTTGACCGCTCTTAAGAGTAGTAAACACCAATAACTAAATTTGTAGAGCAGACTGATGGTTCAGTGAGACGTATTCGCTGAGGCATCGCAAAGGGCAGACAGTGCACTGAACCACCGAATCTTAGTAAGGGCAAACATTATTATTACTAGTCTAGACGATTTACTATAATTTTATATCTAGGTCTAACTACAATAACTTGTCAATCAACAAGATCGATTGAGGTTTCATCAATCTATTTTTCCAGAACTAAGGTGAGGATGGAAATCCTAGTTGCCTTGTTGTAATTTACAACTGAGAGCAGTGGTGACCGAGTGGTAACAGCCCCGATTTAAGTTACAGGTCGCCAGCTCAAACCAAGGCAGGCGCATTACTTTGTGTAATTTATTTCATCATCACCACTGCTCTCAAAACGGTGAAGGAAAACATATTGAGGAAACCGGCAGGTCCTAGGTCCTAGAACCATTCGAAGACATGTGGCATTCACCAATCCGCAATGGGGCCTCGTAGTGGATTATGACCCATTCTCGCTCCTAAAGAGGAAGCCTGTGTCCCAGCAGCGGGGACATTAAAAAGGCTGATGGTGAATTTACAACTAGGCATTGTGAAAGATTTCTGGAGTTGACTCTATAAGGAAAAGACAACACGCAACTTAAATGACACAAGTATTTAGTTTTTGCATTAAATGCAAAGGTTGAATGAACTAGGTCATGATTCATGAGACATTCGCGCAGAGCTTAATGACGTCATATATGGAACTCATGAATGTTCGTTACGTATGAGATCTACGACAGAAATATTGATAGCAATCTCTTGTTTATTCAATACTGACACGGAACCATGAAAGTGAAAACTGTGAATCATACCTTCGAGGACTAAGTCGTCAAGTCATACAAAATTTCAATTTAACTTAATAGTCCCACTGATTTCAAAATTGTGAAGGAAAACATCGTGAGAAAACCGGTATGTCCTAGAACCAAAAATTCGAAGACATGTGACATCCACCAATCCCCAGCGCAGTTTGGTCTCACATGTCTTAGAATTGAAAATAAATACTCGTGTGGTGGATTATGGCCCTTTCTCTCTCGTAGAGAGGAGGCCTAAGTCCCAGCAGAGGGAACATTAGAATGTTATGCTATGCTACCTCAATACGAGTAGTAGGTAATTATTTGATTTACTTATTGTTTATTTCAGGCATTAATATAATAAACCCATAGTAACATTATTTAATTACGAACATAAAATATTTATAGCATAAGTAATAAATTAATTAAATTAAATACATTGGAATATATGAATTAAATTATTGAAATATTGATAAAATTATTGAATTAATAAATTGATAAAACAATTAAAAATTAATATTAAGTTAGTAGGTAACATAGACGCAGTTTCAACAAGTGTTTTGAAATATATATATCTCTGATAATGTAATCGATAAGTATTCATCAATTGATGTTGATATAAACTCAAGATGGTGATTTCCAAACTGGTTATAGCTCTAGCTCGCAGCCATTCGGGTATCAAAACAAAAGAAAAACTAGCGGCAGACCTTGACGAACCTGTTGATTGGTGTCATTTCAATAATTGCCCTATCCAAAGATAGGTTACTGAACTTGCCGAAAACGTTCACAATAGAGTATCAACTCTATTGAATCTGATTCTATGTAAAAGGGTCGAAGGCTAGTGAACTTACAATAAGTGTCAGTCAATACAAGTTAATACAGAGCTAATATCGCTCCCATTTCAAAGAAATTAAGGAGTACAAAAAAATAATCGAAAAGCTATAAAAGATATCAAAGTGAATGAACTCTCTCTTATTGATGACATCAGATTTTATCGTATCGTCACAATTGCCTTAATACATATAAAATCGTTATCTCGATTTAGTATAAGCGCCGTATTTAACAGTGATCAAGTAGCTGAGAAACGATGATATGCCACACAGAGAGTAAGTCTGTCACGTTAACAGGGTGATCGATACCTTCCGCCCCTTAAATTACCAAGTAATCTCACTCGGTAATTACTCAATTTACTCAGGACAGGAGGCGATACCATCAAAGTGCTGCGGCGGAGATTAACTCGACTATAACTCGCCTCCTGAGAGGTAAGAATTGATGAAAGCTATATTTTAATAACCAGCCAAACAGTGTATTAATTATCATTAAACGCTACTAGAGCACGAGTCATTATTCTAAATGGTGCAATATTAAGTAATTGTACCCGAAATATGCTTAAGTATAATCATGTAGGTAATCTTATACCAAGCCTTGGAGGGATAAAAGTAATTCACATTAGAGTAGATATTCCATTTAGCCACATAAAAGCGATGGTACGACGCACAAATAGAAAATTAAAAGCATGGTGGTTCAAACGCCATAGCAATGCCACGCCTAATCGTGAAATGGCACTTTGTGGGTGATGAAGCGACGCATCAGCAAAGATAATTATAACTGGAGCGGACGCGACCTAAATACATGCACACGAGAACGACGACTATTTCCAGACAACGGAAAAGTAAAACAGGTAGATTTCGAAATAGCGCCTTCACAACAGGTATAAACTATAAACAAAGCTCCAGTTTATATCTGGTTCGAAGGCAACAAAGCTATCATTAATGGAAGACTACGTTAAATCATTACGTATTTAGAAGGGTGTGGTGATTACACTAATTACTTTTCGACGTGATAACGTCAAACAAGGAGGATGTTAATCAGTTACTTTACAACATTTACTCGACTAATATATCTTGTATCAATTTTGATTTGAAATAGAGATTTGATGTTTATTAAATAATGGTTTTGTTGAGCAAGTTTTGGAAAGAAACTGACAAAGGAACTATCAATGATTATAATACAGTCACAGATAATTATGTTGACTTCACTTTAGCTTATGAGATAATTTTTAAGAGCACTACGTCAGCCTAGTGTAATATAATGGAGCTTCTATAAATTCAACACAGTATAAACACAATGCAACAGACAAACAATAGAAGTCCAGTTGCCTAAATGGATACAATCGACATGAAACAGACTTCAATTTAAACTAACTCTATCTATTATCTACACCACGGAACAATAAACACATGTGTAACAAACGGCAACGCATTGTCAAATATAGATCTTTTAATAGTTTCAACATTGTCCAAAATTGTTCTGTAAATCTAAAGGAGCCATATAAATGACTATTCATCCAACAATAGCCGCAGATGTACAAGAGAGCAGACGGGATGCAAATAACAAAAATCAATACGCCGAGCGGCGAACGCAGCATTCCCAACTTGCATAAAATTATCCTCACAATTTTAACACACTTCTGAATCGACGAAATTTAAATAACGAAAACCACAGAATATTTACAAAGTGTAAAACCATCACCAATCATGGCGATGATGATAGAATACATACCAAGTAGACACGAACGGCGAGGTCCAGACAATTCTCAGACAGTGTCACAAACATGACCAAACAAACAATAGAACTTCCGTTTGGGGACGTCGACTGCCTAAGAAATAGAGTGCAGTACCTAGAAATCAAAACTGCATCATAAATTCATGCTGTTGGGAGCACTCGTATAATAGTCTCGCAAAGCTGAATTCAACGTGACTTTGTTATGTGTATAGCACACATGAAACCTCTAAGTAAGTGGCTGAGAGACTTCGCGTCTCTGAGCTGGTACTCGAGCGAACCTGTTGACCCAGTGCGCAACGCTCGCGGCAAAAACTTCGCCTGCACCTGCTTTGGTGTTCTAGGCGCCTAGTACATCATAGCTGTGGCTATTCAGACGAAAACCATTGTTTGCGACCTAAAACCATGGTGGGAGCACTCGCACATAAGAAAAAGAAAAAGAAAAAAAAAAGGTTGGGAATATCATTGTCTTTCGGACCATATGTGATTTTCAGGCCAATTAAGGTCACCAGTGACGTTTTAATAGCGTTTATGAATTACATTTGAGTTAGAATTAGAATTGAAATTCATTCATACAATAAACAATAGAAACGATAAGCGAGTACTGAGAACATAATTTTAGATGAAAATGGCTTCAAAGAGAGGCACAATAGAACCAAAGGCGTTTCGATTGTAATCAATACCCTACATTCGATCATTAGCTCCTTTCTAATACAGGTCTGCGTGGGAGGATCAGTAAGTAGTGCATAGTCGCCACAGAAGCTTCTAGTCGGAACTAGAAAGTTATGGTAGGCGAAGTATTTACTTTAATTTACCAAACATTGCTATCCTTGTCTAAAACTCATCTACATCATATTAGAGACTATTCAAGTGTTTCACAAATCACTTTTACGTTATTATTACGTTACTCAACGGCCAGTTCCCGTTGAGTAATCTTTTGAAGATGAATCGTTCATAGTTCAATTACGACTTTACGAATGAACAGTTAGAATTGTGTAACATCGTATCATTTAAGTGTATGATTTCTACCAAGAACTCAATGTGACGTCAACGCAAAGCTATCCATCATTATTTGCATATTTCATTAGTCATGATTAAAAATGATAAAAGGAATTTTAATTTAAACAACTTCATACTATATCTTATATCTAGCTAGATTTATGAATAACTATTGAAACAAATAGCGGTGATTGGAAAATATGCCAACTCAGGCTTGCGGCTGGCGTTTCATTTTGGGGACAAAGAGCTGCCAGGAAATTTGACTGTGCCCAAAATGTAATTTCAATTCTGTCATTTGAAGGTTCTGGACCGAATTCATAACAAATATTTCAGAATATAAAGAAAATAATTTCAAACAATCTCAGGAATTAATTATACGTACGCAATACGCATAAAAAATATTATTTGCATTCTCAATATAATAAATCATTAACAAGATCATGAAATAACAAAACGTTTTGAAAACAAATCACAAAATCCAAAAAGAATCTCGAATAAAAACAGCCAATAGTGGCGGAAAAATCAAATAAGTGGACAAATACTCGTACGTTACTATAACCCAATTTCCATCCTTCCGTTCCCACACGAACGGATCTCACGAATTTAGAGACCCGAAATACTCTTAAAAGGGTCTGTCATCGGGTCATTGACAAGTACATGAATGATGTACCTTATCTCCACTCCTCGACCTGTGTCAAACTCGTTGACCTACTGCGGGATCACCTCGACGCCGATTATGAACCTCTTCAGCCTCCAATACGCTGACGAAGGTGGGGCAGGTATAAGAACTCTATACTTAGAAATATGATGACTAAGTACTTTCTCATTTTAAGTTGATGGTTGAAATACGTATTGAGGTAATGATAACAGGAATAAGGAACCACTTATGAAACTTTCTTTATTTATCAAAGGGCAGTCATTATTTGGAGTTTGATATTGTGACCAAATTTTATTTGGTCACATCATAACTCAATTGTATTGGATTGGTTTTATACAAATTTTGTCCATTCAGGATACAAACATCAATCAGGAGAACTAACAAATTATTTTATAAAAATAACTGACAGTATATTAAAAGCCTAAACGCAACCCATTTTATTTGGGAGACATAAAAGACGTAACAAATAACATTTGGGCAGTTTTCACATTTATCTAAAACCTCTGCAAAACACACAGTTGTTAGAGAATACATAAAACACAGTTTGATATGTTTCAGTATCAGTAGCTACACGGGTTACACCCTCGTCAAAACAGGCGTTTCCATAGCAAACGATATACTTTTCAAGGGTGCAGACTGTTTGAAACCCATTGTAAGCTAGACACCTCTTTCAGGATACGCGTTTGAGTGCATTCATAAGGTTTTTTTTGTAACTAGAACTGGTGCTTTATTTGTTTTGTTGTTGTTAGTTGCTCATTTCGTAAAAGGATGAAGGCAAAAAAATATTGTGAAATGTTTCCTCATGCTGAAGTATGTATAAGCTATTCCTTAGTTCGGAAATTTGGACTAAGGAGACACTACGATTTTAAAACGCAAAATCTGATCCATTTTATAACAGTTGTGTTTTGTTCCAAAATACATGATTATAGGTATGCTAATTGGTTTGATATACGTAGGTGGAAAAAAATATGAGTCTTCAATGCGAAAAAGAGATGATTTGTTTTGGCAGTGGACACAATTATTTTAAAGCAAGGGACTGATGAGACCTACCGCGTGATCTATTACGCTTTGCTAATAGCGAACAGGCTGAACAAATTACGAGATACCACTTTAATGAAAGATAAAAAAATGTTTTAAATCAAATTTTACACCGAAAAGAAAAATGTCACGTTAGAAAAACAGAATGGTAAGTAAAGCGGCACACATACCCAATGATGCACAAAAGTGAAACAGAACCGGAAAATGTACTGTACAACAGTATCTTTAATTTCACGCTCCACAATTGCATTCGTACCGATTGATACAATGTGGGTACATACTTCCTTCGGCACATTTGTCTCCGAAAACTGCTTTTAAGCTCTTCAAGAATGATGGAATAGTTTACAAAACTTGTCGTTACAAGGCCCCACCTCTTCCCTAAGTTATAAGCTTGTTGGAAAACACGGTAAACTTGAGTGAATACCCTTCAATCATCTGTTTTACTGCTTAAAGCAAACTTATGGGTACTCAATCATTAACAAAGTTTTAATTTTTCTAGAATAAAATACTTCCTGACTTGAGTTGTTCCAAGTTAGACAAGAATGATCTGCAATAGCTTACAGTTGAGAAATCCGTGATCTAACATCATATTTCAACCAATTATAGGCTCGTAAATTCAGAATAGTTATTTTAAGAGCTAAATGGTTCCGATTACATTATAAATCGAACTGAAACGTGTAAATGGAAAACACGAACATAATTGGCACAATTGTAACATATTAAACGTGAAAATCTATGAACTACGTCAATTACTGCGAAAATTGATGCGCTGAACAAAATCAGCATAGAATTTGGGCGTGAATGGAAATACATTTCCATCGCTCGTCTCTATGTAAATGCAGCACCGAAACGTAACGATGTTACTGGAACGTCGGTTAATGGATTATGCTATCTACAGTCGCAATCGCGTCCTATGAACGTAGGGCACCGTATTGCACTCCGGCTGCAACGTTTTTAATATGCTGTAAAATTTAGAACGCTCCCAGATGATTGAATTTGCGGAAATGAAGTAGGGCGCGCCTCCGACCAACTATATCAAGAAATGAAGCTTATATAAACTAGACCCAGAGTTGTGATTGCTTTAAACGACTCTTCCAGTCAAGACGATATTTTCGCCGAACGTTCAAAAATACACCGACAATTGATCACATAGGAAATCAAAGCTACGTGAACACACGATTTCTGACTAAAAGCCTCCTGTTAGAGATGGTCGTGGAGCCGTCTGCGTTGTGTATTACAACAGTTTATTGACTATCCGTTAGTTCCGTTTGGCTACAGTTAACGTGAACAATGATTGCTCACATTCGGAGTCGGTCACCCCCAAAGAGTCCATTTCTCTACGCTATACGCTCAATAGCATTGCTCTGCCTTACCTTCACCGTTTGTTGTTCACAGATATATTCCGGTTTCCCTGATGTAGTTCCGATGCTCGGCAAATGGCGCTTCATTGTTGTTATAAGATTTCGTATGTTTCAAAAAGGTTTCTAGTTTCTAGTATTTGTTAAAGTATTTGATTGGAAATCCACATCCAACATACGATTTCAGATTCGAAACATTATTCAATTTTGTCTATCGTTGTAAATTCATTACAATTATCTAGTTTAGTCGTGTTAACATAATAACTACTGAACTAGATTCAATTTACGTAAGTGTTATTGCGTGTTTAATAAGGCAACCAAGTACATATTTGCATCTTACTTCATCGAGTCAACGGCTTTGAATTCATTAAACCCAAAACGGTGGAGCGGCGACATTCGTTCGCCCATATTTGGATTACGCAGAACATTGCCCTATAATCTTTAATCTGTTGTTGTCATGGAATATTTTTTATCCATAAATACTTGGCAAGTTCTTTAGGCGTTTTCCAAATAAGAATAAAAGTAGCGGTTCTAAAATGAGTTCAACTCGTTCGCCATTTTTTTTCTTTTAGTAAATAAAAACAGCAGTTCCATTCTGGACATCAATTATTCACGGCTATACAGTTATATTTTTGATCCTTTGGTCATCCTTCAATTAACACGCCGTTATTTTAGACGTTTTACAAATGAGCATTAGTCAGATTTTTATATAATACTGATTGTTTTATAATTATAAAAGCTAGTTTACATAGTTTTACCAACACAAGGTAGGCTAGAGATTAAGCCAGGCGCGAACAGTAACTTTGTGGGCAAAGTTTAACTCGTTGAATAATTGCTAAGCTAAATGTTAAACGGGGTGCTCCGCAGATGTGCAGATGCCAGGAGAGTTTTGCAAAAGATTTCCTTCGTAGAAGTGCCTAAATGTGCATTTGTTGCCGCATTCTGTACATTTGCGTTCTTTTCCAGTCTAATTAAAATAAGCTTGCTCGTGAAAAGTTTTAGTCTCCTGTTGTAATTCACGCTTTTGGAATGGGAGTCTTGAAAATGTAATCTTTTCATACGCGTTCTCTCGTAATGAATACGTCCAAAACATTCACTCAGAGGGAACAATCCACGTCCAATGTTAATTCATGGAGCAGACACCTTCAACGCGTAGGAAGGCTTCCCATTATAATGTATAATGACAAGCCTCGGTTCTTTCGAAATTCACACTCACAGTAACATCCTTTTGCCCTTCGAAAGCTTTAGAATAAATTATAAATAATAAGGGAACACGGCAACACATACTCCATTGTTTGCGAGACATTACGAAACAAAATATCGGCTTAAATTAGATGGTAACTTGATAAAACTCCGGTCTCAATGCGCCCACGCCATCTCACACTGCTGTACACTCCAGTTGAGACTATCTCTTATTTTTCTTTTATCAGCTTTGAAGGTAATTGGAAATTATTCTTCACGATGGCGCATAAACCCATGACGTCATTCGTAATGAACACGGCAGCTTACATCGTTCGGTATTAAGGGCGAAGTATAAAACATGACGTTACGGATTGTGGATAGGGGAACCCTTGTTCAGTGAATGCGAACGACTTGCATCGTTCACTAACAATCTTACGACTCGGGAATTTGAGATTAATTTTATCCATGTCCCACATCTTCGCACTCTCTTCCATATTTGGCAATCGGTAACGATTTTCGCTTACTGCCTCGACCCGTGATTGGACTCCACTAAATGCATAATAGATGAGGTCTATAATAAAACCATTGAGTTTCCCGGCCGTTGCTCCATAATGATATTTTCGGAGCTTTACAGTTGGTAACTGAATGAACCGTTCGAAGCGCGGTGCTTCCAGTCAGTGCAATATTTATCACAATCCTATTTAAGGTTTGAAGGCAGTAAACTAACGAGAAACTATATTTTGAAGCTATAACTCTCTGTAATTAGTGGTTACTGTTACAACATTTACGTTAAGCTATGACGTAAATACTCTTAACGATTTTACTTAAACAATAAACCATGTTTAATGTATTTAGAAAGTCAACACTGTCTTATTTAGATAATGAAAAGTGGAGGTACCATCGCTCAAATAATTGTTTTCTTACAAATCCTCGTCTACGTAGATACATTCACGTACGGTTCAATAAGTAAACATGGGAGCTAATTCTGGAGCTATTAGCTGAAACATACAATGGATTTCACTCGTTTGTCGTTTTAGACACGAACGGTTGTTTAAGCTTAAGTAGCCCGTAGACAAACGCAGCTTTGAGCGTTTTACAAAGTGCGTTGCATGCAGCTGATGAAGTCGAAAATGATATTTCGACATTATCGAACAAACATTGCGTTATGGGAAGCTTTCGTGCGTTCACCGTCATTTATTTTCAGATATTAATGCACAGATTACACACTGCGCTGAAGTAAATAGGTCACCATAACGCGGGGTTGAGCAAGATAACCCCCTTAGCCACGCCATAAATTTTACTTTAAAAACACTGCTGTAACCAAGATAGGTACGGTAATACCGGGTATAATTTTATTGGTAATTCATGATTTTGTAACAGTTAACTGCGAGGTGTCAGGCCTATTGTTCACCAGAAATATGTACGGCAATTAGTAAACTGGGTTTAATTTCAGAGCAAATAATGAGCAAAGCCCGAACTCTGTAATTAAGAATTTCTGACAGCTTTCCACAACACGACCCGTTAGATATAATGCGAATTTTAGGTAAATTAACATGGCGTGGGGCCGCTGAATCACTTCGCTTTAATTAGAACCGGAATCTTGATACCGTTCGGACACTTCTGGTGAACTCATGTAGATGTAACAGTATGCGTTCCGCGAATGCAACATTTAAACGTGACGCGTGAATCAATGACCAATCCGAATCTATTGTTGCGAGTGTTAGTGCTCGTGGAGATTCGTTCCAGTCAATCAAAACTCAGTGGTTCTCGGTCTATCGGACGCTTAATCATTAACACCTTCCGTAATCGGTGCAAATTTTATTAGACGTCGTCACGCCTACCATTGATCTGCAGTTACGTTGCAATTTTTTCTAATTTCCAGATCAATTTCAATGGTATCTGCTCATGGGTGCATCTCGGTTCAATAGCTCA
This sequence comes from Mythimna loreyi, assembly GCA_029852875.1. Lineage (NCBI taxonomy): Eukaryota > Metazoa > Arthropoda > Insecta > Lepidoptera > Noctuidae > Mythimna > Mythimna loreyi. The sequence continues at coordinate 15,176,034 of CM056780.1, read as the reverse complement.
ACCTTTGCACATCCATTCAACAGGCATTAGAAAGATTTTTCTTGATCCCTACAACACACATTTAAACATGTTAGGAATAAAGCAATTCTCTAATGGACTTGCATTTCTAATATTCCGTAAGATTTGTAAAATGTTTAAGTCAAATATTGCATCCATTTGAATCTAGTGATACAATTAGACTCGAGATGGATTCCAAGAAGGATGTAAAGAAAATTGCAAATGCAGTGGAAAATATTCTTGGCGAAAATGTTCAGGCAATATGCTTTCTTGGCCCAGATTTGCCGGTTCGCCGACCGATTTCGTGTTGGGAACGCGCGGCTTGCATATCACCAGGTGATGCCCGCCTTAAGCCGGCGTTTCCGATGCGGGAATGGATATATTTTTAGAGAAACTTAAATTCTATTTCTGCAACAAGCGGTGTGATGTCGAATATCGTTAGAAAATTGTTTTATGGCACAGTAAACACGATTTCTTAGTGGACAGCAATCCGTTTCCGATGTCGTTGACTTAGTTTTCAAAACTTAATTATTTTATCTTTGGAAGACTTCAAAGGTTTGTAGCATCTGCATATTTTCAGTTTTCTTCTACCACATTATCTTTTCACTTGAGCTCTTCTGTACCACGTTTGTCTCCGTCCCGTTAGGCTCTTGCATAAGGTATTCCAACGACGCACTTAGTAGGTAGATCTGGTAATATTATGTAGAGTCCTTATTACTAAACTTCCATCGCAATAAACAAAACTCGATCCTATTGTTAAGGAGAAAACAAATGAAATTCCAAATTAGTGTCGTCTGAGGCATGAGAAGTATCTAAATTTTTTAAGACAGCCACGAGAATTTTCATTTTAAGTTCTTAATTACTCTAATACGTGTACGAGAGCTGTGAACTGCGAATTAAGGGGTTCAAAGAGGTTACAATCGCAACAGTGACTGGCAAAAAACTCCCAGTTTCAAAAGTAAATTATAGGTCTCTGAATTTTGCATTTTGATACAAAAAATATAGCCGCCAAAAACGAAACTGTATGAAAACTTGAGAAGTTGAGTTATTTTTTAAGTACCTACCTAATATTGCCAGTGTTTTAAATTAATTTATCAAAGAGCACTAACGTTAGCAGAACTTGCATTATGCCTGGAATGTTATCTGATAAATAATTAGTTACGCGTATATTATACATTGGAACGAATAGGCGATGCTGTTTCAACTTTGTCAAGGTTATTATCGCGTAGTGAGGTGTTTAAATTTTTTGTTTTTATTCAGATAGGTAACGTGATATTAAGTTCCATGGGATACGAACTCTTTTATCCCTTTTAGTATTGATCTGTATATATTCCATCGACTTATATTCTAGCAAAAGACAAGCACTTAGGCTTAGCATAGAAACTATTTGTCTAAATGCTGAAAAGTTAAGTAATACAAAAGTCCGCTGCAGTGCTTCATTGAAAACTAACTGCGCTCTGACACTGTATGAACATCAAAACTGCACTAATGTCATCAATGTGTATGGCCTGCAGATCACCTAAGACAAGTACAGCGACTGTACGGTACGCCTAATCTAGTGCGTAGTACATATATATCGATGGTATATTCTGTCCAGAACTATCCCTTTCAGATGTCCACGTGCCCACAAAGGTGCGGTTTACCGATGTTTACCAATCATAGCTATAAGACACTTGACCTAATTACCACAATGATATTTTTGAAGGGACCCCTTCAGTTCCTGGCGACATTAACTATAGGCCGGCAGACGTCGGCGCCACGAGGCGCCAGAATGGCGCTGACTATGAATAGGAATGTTGATGTACGTATAATATTGTACTGTACATGAGAAAGGAGGTTTTATCATATTTTTAGGCATTTGTTTTGGTTGGTCGTAATACCGGAAAATATTATGTTATTTTGCCTACAACATACATAATAACAATGTTTTCCGATGTTACCTAAACCGTGTAGGTAAGACCCATTGTATTTCAAGGATCCTTAAATAGAATATTGTTGTTATTGTTGTTTACGTTGAATTTCAGAGAATTTGGTAGAATTAAAAAGGAAATAAGATAAACGTTTTTTATTTTGTTTGTTTTCATATGTTTTCTTCGATAAAATAGCTAGGTACCACAGCTACAGTTCATATAGAGTTTATATTGTTACCTAAAATAACACGTTTTTAATGGTTTATTTATAAATATAGGGAATTAAGGAATTTAAATCGTTATTAATTTATATGTTAGGTATTCACTTTTTTATAAAATGCGCTTCAAGGAAAAATTGCAGCCAGACCTTATTAGTTATATAGTATAGTATTAGGTATTATATATATAAATAATACATAATTTCTATAAGGATAAACAGAAACTATGGGTCATCAAAAATCATCCAATAACATCTCATGCCCTTGGGCGAAGCAGAAGATAGTGTCAAACTTTTTACTGACTAAAAAACCCACTTACGTACCAGGGCCGAGTCTTCCTTTCAGAAGCGAATCCTAGGCCCCAGCAGGCTTCGACCCTGCTAGGTTCCTACGGTTTGCTGACAACTACTTGAGACGCGCCTTATGCGGTCGGCCTCTTCCTGTGCTAGATGTTACTGCTTCGCAGGAGGAGTCGACCGCCTGCCACTCGACGTAACTCCGGAACATGGCCTGTACCAAGGCCTGGCGCAAGTAACTGGTAAATATGAGTGGCATGTCCACTGGTACCATAAACAGACAATGCTCTTTTCTAATACTATATACTTTTTTTTCTAATTCCAGTACAATTTCCAATGATTTCGGGAAGTAATAGTATGTTTAGGAAGGGGGTAAAACAAAACTTGATAGTTATTTCACTGTTGCAATCGACCTTTCTAAGACCCTGCATCTGTGTGCACCGCAAACCCTACACTTACATTTGAGGTAAACCTGGCCCTAACAATGATATATCATTCACTGACAAGACCTAATAAACGTTCAATTATGTCATGATGTATTGTCTTACAGAAAACATAACATACCTACCAATATTTAATACATATTTAATAGTATACTGTAGGGACACAATAGAATCAAAATCACAGAAGCATTCAACAATTTTCCACAATGCCTAATTGTCATACTTATACTATACAATATTTTGTCACAATAAGGATATTCAATTACTTAAGTGCTATATTACTAGAAAAATGTGTCTAGAAAACTTATTTGTGGCATATTAGGTTTTGCAGATGCTATAGCAAATTTACACTGTATTTATATTTTTACAGTAGTATACTGTAAAAAATTGTCTAGGTTTGTCTAGGAAACTTATCTGTGGCATATTAGGGCGACATTTAGTTTTGCAGATGCTATAGCAAATTTTTACAGTAGTATACTGTATTTGTATTTTAACAGTAGTATACTGTAAAAAAAAATCTAGAAAACTTATCTGTGACATATTAGGGCGACATTTAGTTTTGCAGATACTATAGCAAATTTTTACAGTAGTATACTGTATTTGTATTTTTACAGTAGTATACTGTAAAAATTTGTCTAGAAAACTTATCTGTGGCATATTAGGGTAACATTTAATTTTGCAGATGCTATAGCTTATTTATTGTATGGCCGGTTTAACTTGGCAAGTCTGAAGTTTGGCTCACTTCAGACTCACCAAGTTAGGGTGACCTCTATCGACTGAATAATGATATCATAATAATCTAATCCAAGTCCTGTTCTCAACATGGTCAAGAATAACTTTGTAGAGGAACCAAGCATGTTTTAGGACCAATCATTTGAAGACAATACAAAAGTAATTCCTAGTATAGGTCTACTTTTTTTTTAAATATATTTGGTGCAGTCTTAGTGTAACTGGTAAAAGATATTTATTTTTACAAATAGGTTTTCTATAACACTTTTACCCTGAGAACAAATACCGAAACCAACTCAGGGATCAAAGGCTCTTTTAAAGTTCATACAGAAAACAGGTAATAGTCAAATCATATGAGAACAATGCAGATTAATGTCTGAGATGGGCTTTTGAGAAAAGAATCACACAGATTTGAGTGAACCTGTTCAGTCAGTGCAAGCATTTGCCAGTATTCATATAGCTCAACTTAGGACTACTAAAGAGCTCATTGATTCGACATTTGGAGAGACCGCAGAAATACTCTAATGGAAAGACATACATCAAAATAATTAAAAAAAAGATGTTCCACATAGTCCTCATATCATTACATAGTATAAAACAAAGTTGCTTAGATCCTATGTATGCTTAGATCTTTAAAAGTACACAACGGATTTTGATGCAGTTTTTTTATTAGATAGAGTGATTCAAGAGCAAGGTTTATAGCTTATAATATATCACCTTTGCACCCCTGCGAAGGTTCTGTGGTTCGGACCGCTGTTGGCAATACGAAACGCTTCCCCATCACCGTCGGAGTTCACCAGGGATCTGTCCTTAGTCCGTTTCTGTTCAGCGTGGTGCTGGACGTGCTGTCCTCCAACATCAGGGACATACATGAGCAGCCGCCATGGCTTGACATCGCGCTGGCGGACTCGGACGGGGGACGCTTGGTTCGACGTGTGGCAACGTGGAAGGAATCGCTGGAGAACGGCGGTCTGAAGATTAATGCGGCGAAAACCGAGTACTTGGCATGTAACACAACAAACGCTGCTCCTGTTCGCATTGGCGAAGACACAGTCGAGCGCACGGAACAGGTCAGGTACTTGGGATCGGTGCTCCACGAGTGCGGACGTCGATTGCGACTCGATTCACGTATCTCGGCGGCCTGGGCGAAATGGCGTGAGGTGGCGGGGGTTATCTGTGACCCCAAAATGCCGATTAGGCTCAAAGGACAGGTCTATAAGACCATCATTAGGCCTATCCTTTTGTATGGCAGTGAAGCGTGGCCTGTACTTGAGCGGCATAAGCAAAGCCTGCGTGTCACGGAAATGAATATGCTGCGCTGGATGTCTGGAGTTTCGCGGAAAGACCGCATTAAAAACTCCCGCATCCGGGGCAGCATTCAGGTCCGTGACATAGCGGATAAACTGCAGGAGGGTCGCTTACGCTGGTATAGCCACGTTTTACGAAAACCGGCAGACTATGTGGGTAACAGATGCCTCACCATGCCGCCTCCGCCGAGACCCGGAAAACGAGGAAGGCCTAAGAGGCGTTGGATCGACGTCGTAAGGGACGATATGCGTGCCAATGGGCTAAAGGCAGAGGACGCGAAAGACCGAGCGAAGTGGAGGCGACTGTGTAGGAAAGCGGACCCCGGGCACCGAGGTGACAGCCAAGGTGTGCAACGGGGATGGTCGCTAAGATGATGATGATGAACCCTGCGAAGCTGGGGGGGGGGTCGCTAGTTCACAATATAAACAAAAATATTTAAGTGTAGAAAAATGTGATACTAAACAAAGTACTTGAATATTTTGGTAAAAAAGAAATGTAAAATAATAACAAATATCAGAGTCAAATTGTAAAAAAAACTAACTTAGCCAGAACAAAAAAAAATGCACTGCCAAAGACTATCCGATAAGATAAATGCTTTTATTTTCTTTATACCTATAAGTGAACCCTAGGTCTCATTGATCATGTTCATCTTACATCGAACAGGATTGATAGTGACAATCATTGAAGCAAGATTTTTTTTTAATGCTATAAACCAATGCTTGACTGCGATCCCACCTGATGGTAAGCAGTGATGCAATCATTGATGGTGAAGTGCACTTGTTTATTAAGAGCCTATTCCCTCTAATTAAGGCACCTAAATTATATCGGACTAGCTAACTGTTAACAAGTAATATTTTTGACATTAATAAAAAAAAAATTGAGAAAAAATATTATGTGTAATTTTTTTTTTTTAAATAAAGATCACCAGTACAAAAAAATCTGTTTCTAATAAAATCACCTACAGTAGAAATATTCTTTACATAATTTTTATTTTGTTTTTTTTTTAATTTGTTGATTTTCGGAAATGGATTATTTTTTGAGAACCAGTGATAGTTATGCTACTATCAGTATAGTCGGTTAGTGGGTCATGTTAGGCTAGTTTGTTTGTCCACCCTAATCAGAAGATTAGGAACACGCTAACTTGTTCTTTTGTTCAGTTGAATCGTATAATACATACATAGCGAATTAGTAAATAGTGTACGGAACAGTGAAAATATAAAACAAATTAACAATAACTTTGTGATTGCAATTATAATAATTTTGCAAAATAAATGTACAAAGTATACTTACTTACCAGCTAATTATTATCTTCAACGCCGGTATTAGCACAACAACTTTGTTATATTTGCAGAAATAATTAAATACTCATTCGGTTAAATTAAAACAAAATATTATTAATTAGATAATGTTCACAGTCAATAAATGAGCGATTTTTAAATCTGATTATTCAGAATTAATTTGTACACAACAGAAACAATCGACAACCGCGTCCGTTGACCCTCGCGAGTTCCCGTCCGTCCGTGAGCCTTTGTTATTTTCCCGTGTTGACAGTATATTTTTAATAATAATAGTCTGTTGTTTAATGTTATTTTACTTTTGCCAGCCTAATTAAATAAAATAAATTAATTAGCTTATTTGTTTATTTATAACATTTCGAAATGTTTAATAATTTCAATTATTGCAATTTTCTTACTCATTACCAGCTGAGGGTTAAAAATGTTGCGTTCTCAATAAAATAATTGGACTGAGCTAAAAACACTCAATTATTATATTATTTGTTTAATTATATTACTAACTTCATCACCTCTTTCGCCTGCTTGAAAGTAAGTTTCTCCATAAAAAATTTCAATTTTTATCCTCTTGGGGTGGGGTTTCGTAAAATCCGCTCTTAGCGGAGTTTCTACATCCTATAAAGACCTAAAGGTGTTATAGGTAGTTTCGGAGATTTTATGATATAAGTGATAAATCTGTTAGGTACCTACATTACGTATAGAAGATTTAGATGTTAAATGATATTTATATCTGGTCCATGTTATCCTGCTGTAAGGGTTTTTGTCCACCATCTAATAAAGTAAAAGTAAACTGTATGAGCGTTTTCATTGTTGCTAAGCTAGTTAAAGCGACGTAAGTAAGATGTGCTATGCGGTGGTTTGGAGAACAGTTTTCTCCAAACCACCGCAAAGTAGCTATGCGAGGGAAATGCACAGCTCGAGCAACACGATGTATTGATAGTAGGGAATGCTCTGCACATAATTATGCAACTACACTAATCTTTACCTACCTACAACAAGACTAGGTTTTTTATAAGAATAGATGCGTACCTACTCTGAATTTTATCGATACGTAGGTACTATCTAAGTACGGTTGTTATTCCTCGCATAGACCGAAGTGTATTTGGTATCTTTCTTGCACAGCTACCTTGCGAAGCGTAGGTATATACGCGCATCCTGCTAAATAGCTTATCAGCATCATTGGAATAGTCACAATTAAAATTAAGCTATGGAAATAGCTTACTTTTTACATCCTTGCAGCATTATGTTTAGGCTCCTTTAACAATAGGTATTTTAGTTTTACAAAAATATTTATCTTGCGATAATAACCGCGTTGTAGAAACCTTATTTGAATAAAATTCATTATTCGTGAATGCATCCATTTCAGTAAGCAACGGGAAAATAAATATGTCAGATGTTTGTTGTCGCGCAATGACGTATTAAAATACGTCAAGTCAATTCATGTTTATTTCATTTCGGCGCCTAAAACTTTGATATTGGTTATTTTTTATTTATTAAGCGTAAATGAACTAAAAACAAACAAAATGGAAGAAGAAAGTAAGTTTATTAAACGTAAGCAGGTAAATAACTTAATTTTTAGGTTAGTTCCTTGTTGTCTATTGATGAGAATATTAATTGTAGAACTCATTCGAAGAAAGAAGAAAGCTTTGAACGGGAGTAATAGACGCGCTTTAGCTGAAGCTCACAATGACTTGGCGTCCTTTTACTACAAACACAATCGTTATAGCGATGCTTTGGAAGAATACAAGTGTGAGGCAGCTATCTGCAAAGAGTTGGGTCTTCGTATGGAGTGGGGGACGTGCAATCGGATGATAGGAGAGATGTACATGCTGTTGGCTGAATTTGACAAAGCTCTGAAGTATGAGGAGCGGCATTTAGGTATGTAGTTGTCAATTAATTAATGCTTTAATGTTAGTAAACAATGAAACTGTGTCAGTGTGGAAAGAAATCACTACATGTCTACATGCTCTAAAGATGAATTAAAAAAAGGTCCTAATAAGATGCAAATGTATAAAACAGTCATTTAAACATTGCATTATAAAATAAATGCAATATCATATTGTAGAATCCCTTTATCTGGAACAAAAAGTGAGATTATAGACTTATCCAGGTTCAACTTAAAAAGAGGTCCTACTTTACTATAATATAATGTTTTAAGTTAGTTTACTTTTAATATAATATATTTTGGTTTTTCCTCAGCTGTAGCAAAAGAGCTTAAAAATTTGGTTGAAGAACAGAGAGCCATGGCAACACTGGGTAGAATATATTTATTACAAGGACAGAGCACTACTGATGAGAATGAGGCTAAAACCTCACTAAGAGCTGCTGAGAAGGCATTCATGAAAAGTCTGGTGTTGTGTGAAAAGTAAGTGGACACTTCTTTGAATGAAGTAAGAGAAAATATCAATACTGTTCTTAGATCACAAATCTTAGATAAAATAAATTAAACTCTTACTTTCCACATATAATGTGCACATAACAAAGATTCAAAGCATTTATTTCAAATTAAAAATTTGAAGACATGTGACATCCACCAATCCGCACTGGGCCCGCGTGGTGGATTATGGCCCATTCCCTCTCCTAGAGAAAGGAGGCCTGTGTCCCTGCAGTGGGAACATTAAAAGGCTGATGATGATGATGATGATTTCAAATAAACCTTTACAGGCACTTTTGAAATGTCAAGAAGTCGGCCAGTCATAAAAAAAAAACACTAATTGCACATTACACACGCGCTACACCCATACACTAACAATATTTATATTTCAGTTTAAATGGTAAAATAAACAAACATGAACTAATGGACATGAGAGCCCGATTGCTTCTCAACATCGGAGTAGTCCAAGAACATTTAGGAAACCTCGACAAAGCCTTAGACTGCATCAACAAGGCCATATCAATATGTTCAAGCCAAGATTTGTATGAAGTTCTCCACAATTGTTATACTACAGAAGCTTTACTTCATTGTAATAAGAAGAAGGATTACGCTAAGGCTTTGAGCTGCTTGAATAAAGCGCTGGAGGTTGCTAAAAGGCTTGATGATAAGGTAAGGTTGTATTAAGGTACTATTCCAAAATAATGTGAAAAACTTTTGCTGTGCACATCTTCTGTAGGTTACTATGATTAAAGCCCATTTGACCACCTAGCTCTTACTAGTTGAAGTCAGGTTTACCTGAAACAAAGGCTGTGGGATTTTTTGAAAGAGTGCCCTGAGAGAGGATGTGGAATGTGAAGATTGTCTCCCATTCGCTCCATACAGATCAAGAAATATTACTTGATGATGTCCCACCTAATAAATAAACTAAATTTTTAATTAGTTTTGTGTATGGTCGAAACCACACAATTTCATGTTCTGTGTTGTGTTCCAGTTTTGTCTTTATTTGGTGGGAGATAATAGGAAACAGTATGTTTGAATAAATGAGAACAGAAATACTTAAAATAAAAGGAATATTGATTTAATTATTTCACTAACCATGTAGAATTATTACACTCACAAATAAAATGTTTTAAAAAAATTATTAGTTTATAATATAATTTTACTTTACTCATCATTTCTAGGTTCTGAAGACATGTGAAACATTATCATCAAAAGCTGATATATTGTGCAAGATGTCAGACTATCAGAGTGCCAAACAAGTGTTGCTTAAAGCTTGGAAACTGAAGTCTCCTGATGAGGAGGAGAGTGACAATATTGAGACTAATCTGCGAGTTGGTAAGCATCACAGATTTTTGTTTCTGGCAAATATCAAAATTCGAAAACATTTGTTTCAAATGGACTATTTCCAGTCAATGTATACATCAGTGGCGAAGGGTGGTTATTTTCTGAAGGGAAGCCGGAGCGTAAAGTCAACTCACCTAATGCAGCACACTCCATGTTGCAAAAAAATAGGTTTAACATTGCGTTGCACATCAAAAATCTGTTAATTACAGCAGTCTACATGAATGAATGTCATTTCAAAACGATGTCCGCAATCCACCCCAATCCAACACATAAAATAAATGTACAGTTCACCTGGTTCACCACACATCAATATTAAAAACAAATAAAAAACGACAAGAAAACAATATCAAAACATCGAAATATTCGCGCCACCCAAACAATTAGCCGCCATGTCAATTTTATCGTATAAAAAATCCTGCCAAATAAAATGTATTAATCGCCAGTAAGAATTATAAACAGCTAAATTCATTCTTATTTTGAATCATTATAGTCAAATAGGAATTATTTTTTTCTGTCTCGCTTGCACGTGCATAGACATCGCTGAGTAGGTATGGTCTTGAACTTGGACACCTGTGCATTACTCGTATTATTATTTATTTTACTCATAATAACCCGGCGCGCAGCGGCATATTTTGGTACAATTTTCTGCGAGTTAAAAAGAGACAGAACGATTTAGAGAATATGTGTTAGTTCATGAGAAAGTAAGAGATAGTTGCAAAGTATGGGATTTGGATGTTTGAAAAGGGAACTCGGTATTTTTCGGCTTAAGATTTTGACATTTTTATTTCAAAGTTGTAGGCATTTAAAAAATTGGAAGTACGAGGAGCAATAGAACGAACTAACAAGGTCGTTGACCTGTAGAATAAATTTTCATAAGGGAAGCCGATGGGAATCGTGTTATATGAACTCTTCGCCACTGGTATACATTCAAACTTGTCTTTTCAGTGGCAGCAATGTGCTATACAGAAGACCTGCTAATATCTACAAACCCGTCCGACCATGTGACCTTTAAGAAGCACTATGAGAAGCTGGGAGACGGCGCCTGCCATTTACGTAACTATGCGGCCGCGGCCGAGTACTATCTCAAGATGTTGGACCACGCGGTACTGGCGGGCGACTGTGGGAAGACGCTCATACCTATCTATGTTAGGTAAGTTCTTTAGAGGTACTGTATGGAAGAGGAGGCCTAAGTCTCACTGCCGGTACTCAGGCCTCTATCCATACAAATATTATAAATGAGAAAGTAACTGTGTCTGTTTGTTTGTCGGTCTTTCTCGGGCAAAGAGACGAATTGACGTGAATTTTTAAGTGGAGATAGGTTGAAGGGATGGAGAGTGACATAGGCTACTTTTTTTCTCTAACCCCCACTTCTTTTCAATGGGGAGTGGAAGTTGGTATGGAGCATTCCACAATTTTCAAGGTACTAAAAATTGTTATGTGGATGCACAATTTTTTTTTTGTAACTTTGCCCCCAACCCCTTGAGAAGGTGAAATTTTGATATACGACTTTTCGCAGTTTTCAAAGTTGGAAGCTAAAAAAATAGAAAAAAGTCGCACACGCTTTTTACCCCGGGTAAAAGCTAGTAAAGTTCATAAGGATGATGCTGATGCTATGCTATGATGCTGTGCTTAATATGATAATTCTCTTTCCAGCTTATACCAAACCTACAAAGACATGGGTGCTTACAGCGAAGCCCTGGACTACTATGAGAAGGAATATGAACTGATCAAAGACGTGCCGAAGGAAGCCTTCACGACGATGTACAATATCGCCGAGACGTTGTACCTGGCTAAGAGGCCTTACGGACAGATTGAGAAGGCCTGTCTGAAAGCTAGGAGAGCAGTAAGTATTTAGTTCGTCTCCCCTCCCTCTTGACAATGCCACGTGATGGATAGTACCTATAGTACACGGCGAATAAGTTAAACCCGTTTCAAATATTACCGCAGTCCACCGAATTAGCTCCGTATCAGTGTCACTGATTTTTGTTTGGTGTCAACGTATCGCAATTTCGAAATTGTAGCGATATTTATGCCAACATGTAGAAAATAATCTGCAAAAATCCTACAATTATACAACAACCCGAATCAACTATGCTCAGGTACTAATAATACAATACGGCCTTGGTGAGCCTGAAGTTAGGCTTTACGAACTTTAGCGCTTGTGCAATCGTAAAAAAATTAATGGTTTAAAAAAATAAATGCCATTAGCTGTTGCTATTGCTATAAACGATTGTTATTAGCATTTATTTTTATTTATACTTAAGGCTCGTCAAATTAGAACAGCCTTACTGTACAACACCCGTCTAGTTGGAAGATTTTCCTTTTTCGATGGAACCTTCATCAACATCCAACCATCGGACATCCCGGCGAGGTTGAGATATCTACAGTCGTTTATACCGCGTACATCGAGGGACTGGAACGGTTTGCCGGTTGCGATCTTTCCGTCCGATTACAATTTGGGTGTCTTAAAGGCTAGAGTGAATAGGCTCTTAACAGACTAGTGTGCCTCACCATCAACGATTGCATCACTGTTTACCATCAAGTGGGATCGTAGTCAAGCACTAGTTTAAAGCAATTTAAAAAAATCTATGTGTGATTACACCAAGTTCCACATACTTCACAATCAAATATCTCATCATTTTATGCTATTCTTCTTTAGGCTCGAGAATGGAATAAAAGAAAATACGAAATCAGAGTACTGAAAAGCCTACTGAAATATCAAGAGGAATACGGCGAAACAGACAAAATGGAACAAACCAGAGAAGACTTGAGGGATCTAGGGTACGACGATTTGGATAACCTGGAGAACTCTGAAGATGAACAGAGTTCTGCTGGAGGAGGCGATGAGGATACCACTCATATTGGCGATGACATATGCCTTGAAGACCTTACAGGTATGCAAGTTGTGATAATATACTTGTTAATACACTTACTCGAAAACCCGCTTTTATTGCACCGTTTCCAGGCACGCAAATTTTACCTCAATTTTATTGTAATAAAAATGTTTATCGTGGCAGGCGTGCGTCGACCCTCACGAGTTATAAGTCTATTGAAAAACTTTTTTTTGATACGCGTACAAATTTTTTGTAACAAGACAAACTTTCTGAACTTGTATAAAAAGAATAGAGAGTGCGCCTGTGCTCGAACACAGGCTTCATTATAATATCTTTTTCGTACTTGGCTAATCTAAGTTGAAATTGGCCATAATGATCGAAATTAGATCGAGAAGATTCTCAACTCTTTTAAAGCTTTGCTTCTTTAATAGATTTGTCAGATACAAACGAGGAAGAAGTTAAGGAGACAAAACATGAAACACGTAAGCGAGGCAAAGGATACACCATCAAGAAGAATATGAAAGGGGAAACACAGTTACATGTCGTAAGTTTCATTATATTTTACGTTATCGTAAACAAACAAGCTCCCCAATTTGTAGAATAGAGTTTATTCCAGTACACAAAGTTTTACACAATATTCTTAATCTTAACACTTCTAGCTTTTTTCCATTGATGTGGGAAATCATTAAATGACTTCTTCCGCCCTAAAGGTGCTGATAAACTTGAGCATTCACTTGTAATGAGCATTCTTGCGCATGTTTGTTACATCATAAAAAAATACAAGAACAGTTTAGCGAGCATTCTATCGAGCGTTCTGGCGAGCATTTTCTACATTTGACTATTTTGGACCAATCATATTTAGCAAATATTCAAAATCGCGCATCGACTAAAGCGTTCACTAGAATGCTCATGAAACCGTTCATAGCAATGTTTGGCTCTATGCTTGACGCGGCTCGTTGTTCAGTTCGAGAAAAACAAAAACGGCGAATGCTCGATGTTCTGTTAGAAGTGAATGCTCGATGTTCTGTTACAAGTGAATGCTCAAGTCTATCAGCACCTTTAGTTGAATCAGATGGAACAAGAGTGGATTTTAATCAAGTGTAGAAGTCTGACACGCCCTCTCGCTCCAAAGCGCAAGAAATCATTAGATGATTTCCCATCCAAAATAAACTCACCATACAGGAATAATTCCTAGCGTTTTTTTTTTTTTAAATAATCTTTAATATTTCATCTCCCAGGCATCGATATCAGGCAACAAGCTGCTAGTAGAGCGGCTGCTAGCGCAGGGACACCCGGTGAACGTGCGCGACAACGCGGGCTGGCTGCCGCTGCACGAGGCCTGCATACACGGACACGTCGCCGTCGCCGACATACTCATCAGTAGTGGAGCCAATGTTAATGATAGAGGAGGCTCCAACTGTGATGGTAAGTGTTTTTTATGGTGGACAATGAGTTTTTTTTATGGTGGACAAAAATCATCCAATGACGAATCCCGCTGTTGTGTGGAGCAGGAAACAGTGTCAGACCCACCCCGTTCCTTCTTTGCCCTTCGCACTTCAAGCAAAACCTTGCCTTCCTTTCCGAAAGAGACCCTGGGCCCCAGTAGGCTTTGACCCTTTTGCAGAGTCCCTACGGTGATGGTGAGTGTTTAAATATATTTTAAATTTTCTATGACAAGAATATACAGTATCTATTTCGTGTGCACACAACCCATCTCCCAAATAAAATTGGTGTTAGGGTGTTTTTAATATTTAAATTATAATTAACATTTCGAATAACGTAATTAGAGATATAATAGAAATAGATGTGAACGCCGGCGTCCGCTTGAAGCTCATGAGCTTAAACGTAAATTTAATTGATGTAATTTCAATATTCCAGGCATCACACCTCTATATGACGCAGCTAGCAACGGTCATTTAGACGTTGTTCAATTATTACTAGAAAAAGGCGCGATACCAACTCTAAAGACAGATTTCGGCGAGACACCTCTACACGTCCTACAAAAATGGCGAACTGGGACCATTCTCACTAAAGACGACGAAATTAAGTACAACAACATATGCAATAGAATACAAAACTGTGAAAGAAGTAGCACAGACATACTAAACAGATCTAAATCTAAAACCCCCGTGAAACCAATAAAAGACATTTCGCCACCGAGTACATCGAAAATGACGAGTAGGATCAAAGAACTAGACACTCCAGTTTTTAAAAGGAGAAATATTATTGATGACGAAAGTGACGATGATGTAGATTTGTCACAAATCATCAGGAATGAAGCGGCTTTTCCTTCCGAAGACTCTAATTCATCTGACGATTGTAAGACTAAAGAAAAGAAAAAATCCACAGGAGTTAACGAATACAGAAGTGCTATAGAAGCTTTAAGAAATAGAAGTATAAATGACTTACCAGAAGTTGATGTAAAGAAATCTAAAGTAAAACCTGCTTTGTTAGACCCAGAAGAAGTAGACGATGACTGGCTGGATGACGACCTTGGCATAAACAAAAACAGCAAAAAACGAAAACTCAGTGATCCTCTAACAACGATAGCTAAAAAACCTTCGTACGAAAGCATCAAAGACAAGATAGAAGAAATAAATAAAATATCTGAGCCTCTCATTGAAAGCAATAAATCCAATCCTAAAAAGAAATCGAGAGTCAGTGACGTCATCGATGTCAGCGAAAACAGTTCAGACTCCGATAGTTTCCACAGAAACGAAAACGTACGTCCAAGAGTGTCTGCAGCAGAATCGATGAGAAATATCACTAAAGAATTGAACGAATCAAAATCTAGAGATAGTCGGGATAATATGAAACGTCGATGGAAAAGGCAGAGTACTTTGTTAAAAGCTGGGTTTCAAAGACAAAGGGAAGGTGACCAATCGAGTAACAGTGGGAGCGACACCGAATATCCCCGAAGAGATATAAACAAAAGACTGACGCCTACTGGCACATTCTCTAGAAAATCTTCTGGGGAAAACTTCCATTATAACCCTAATGTCCCTCAAAATAATGACGGTTTTAGCATAATGCAGGGTATGAACCCGAATATAGTGCAACCAATGAATGTGATACAACCAATAAACATAGTGCAATCGACTAAGAACGGAAGGCCGGTACAAACGCAGATATTGCCGCCTGCTGCAGTTAAAGTACAGGTGGAAGATAAAGTATTGTTGATTTCGCTTAAGTTGGATACGATTAATAAGTTGACAATCAGCTGGCTGGTTGAAGAAGTGAAATCTAGATATTACAAGTAAGTAGACTTTATTTCTTAATAGCCGCAACTTCGCTCAAAATATTTTAAAAAGTTGGATGCATTCCATAGACGAGCGGCTTGGACAGAGAAGGATTTATCTAAAAAGTAGTGAAATGCATTGGCATTTTCAGTTTCAAGTTATCTGATGACCTAAGAGATTTCGTGTGTGAGTCATAAAAAAATTCAATCCTTTTCTTGAGATGAAGAGGAAATAAGGGGAAAATAGCATATTATACAAAATATATCTTTTTTCTCACAATACATCTATTATATTTATTATTTAAATAGGTTTTTTTTTTAAAGCAACATGATAATTCAAAGTCAAAACCTGCTACTACTCGAATCGCCAGTTCAAGGCATGACAAACAAATTTATACACTAACGGAAGTTTGTTTTTGTTCATAAAACAATTTGCGATATAATCTTAATTTAGAAGACAATGGGTCGCCGTGTCTAAACCTCATTTGGTTTTCCCTTAATGCAACATATTCATTAAATAGTCGCTTGGGAAAAACCTTTGACGCTCTGCATGAATATCCGTTTTGATTCTATAATTATATCACCTTAGACAAGGTGTAGGTATGTAGCGTAGCCTGATATTCACATACGAATTCACGCCTTTTTTTTAAAGTGATTTTAGTTTTGGCTAAATATTTATTGCAACATCCCCTTGATTTGGTACCTTAGATTAAACCAAAATTCTTTCATAACACGCATACATTGAGGGACTGGAACAATTTGCCAGCTGCGGTCTTCCCGTCCGATTATAATTCAAAGTTAAAGTCAAAATATTTTATTTCACACTAGCTGGTACCCGCGACTTCGTCTGCGTATTTTTTTGCAATAAAAGGTAGCCTTTCTAAGGGTCTAAAGATTGTGCCAAATTTCTTCAAAATCGTTTGAGAGGTTTAAGCGGGAAAGCGTAACAGACAGACAGACAGAGTTACTTTCGCATTTATAATATTAGTATGGATAGGTCTACATGGCCACTTGTAAAACGTCAGAAGGTGCACGGTTCCAAATTGTTCGTTTCCTGTGAAGAAGAATCGGCAAGAAACTCCATGGTTACTCTTTTTAAAATAGATATAATTGAGGTGTCTTCAAGGCTAGAGTGAATAGGCTCTTAATAAACTAGTGCGCCTCACCATCAGCGATTGCATCACTGCTTACCATCAGGTGGGATCGCAGTCAAGCATTAGTTTATATCAATATTAAAAAAAATATATAATTTTCCAGGCTAACAGGAGTGCGTCCCGTGTTCAGCTTGATGACGTCAGACGGCGCAATACTGTCTGAAGACGATCCCCTCAGCTTAGTGCTGTCATCTCCTGAACTCAAGACTTGCATCACGAGCTGGAAGGCTTCGCCCGCTGAAGAGAGGTATCTGGAGTGTTGTGATGCTTTGAGTATACGTGAGTATCGTGATTTGTTATCTAGTGCTTATTTGGATTGTATAAAGTCACATTATTACTATTACCTTATAGTAAAATTCTCTACATCATCATGTCTATCATTAGAATACAATAATTCTATAATAACATTTAAAACAACTATACAACAGTATTATAAGTCAGAACACTAGCTAATCGAAGTACAACTGAAATCAATTTAATCAAAGAGGTTTCATATTCTGCCATTTGCTTCGAGGGTTGAGGTAGTTTTTGCGAGTGGCAACACTGGAACATTAGCTGTCAAAAAGATTCATCTTTTAATTTTGTGCATGGTAAAACTACGTATTTCGGGCAACGGGCCCAAGTTGAAATTCGCGTCTTTCGTGGTCATTGAAATTTCGAGCAAAACAGCAAATAGTATAGTTTCTGTTGATGGCACAATTGTGTAGTGGTTACGCAATTCGACACTGCTTTGCTTGTCGCGGGTTGGATGTCCGCATGGAACAAGTATTTGTATGGCTTGATATTTGCTCCGGATCTAAACGTCTTGTATATGTTTGTGAATGCATACGCGGTACAGAAGTAATTCCTGGGCTTAATGCAAATAGTGTCTCGTATTTTATCGCTACCATGTTTAATAAACCATTCATGAATAGAATGGAAATCTGGGAATAGATTATATATCAGTAGATATCGCTGTCAGCGATAAGACCGCCATTGTACTCATAGCTATAAGTTTCTGTAAAATTATTACTATTTTGTTGTACGATAAAGTTTATTCTATTAACTTATCTATTTGGGAGTTCATCACAATTAAATTAAAATAAATGGAAAAAATTGATATTTGTTATTATTTTTAGCGCCTTCCGAAGAAATCCAACAAGCAGTCGGCCGAAGTCACACAACCCGCCGAATAGCATTAGGAGCAAAAACCTTATCATCATCACAAATACGACCACTGTTCAGAGCTCTAACACACCAAACACATATCACAGCTATCATGATATCAGACAACAATATAGGGGACGCTGGCGTCAAGTACTTAACTGAATGTATGTGTACCATGAAGCATTTGACACATCTAGACATAAGCAGGAATAACGTAACAGCCGAAGGGACTAAAGCACTTCTAAATATGTTCGAAAGAACCAGCCGCCCCGCCTGCACATCTCTAGAAGAACTCGATATAAGTGCCAACCCTATTTCAGACAACGGCTTCAGAAATATCGCTAAAATAACTCAACATATCCGCTTAAAAACATTAAAGCTAAACTACTGTGAAATAACTCAAAATGCCATGAATGATTCGATTAAATCGAGTTTGAATTTCGATTGTTTAGAATCGATTGATTTGAGCAATAATGAATTGAAGCAAGGAGTCGTCAGTTGTTTGATGACGTCATTCAATCCTAATGTGTTGGTGGATTTGGAGTTGGACAATGTTGGCGTAGAGGGCAATGTTGTTGGCTGTGTGGCAAGCTTCATGGATTCCGCTAAAGACTTGAAGATCAGAAGATTTGGACTGTCTAACTGTAAATTGGTTGATGGACAGTTTATGAGGATATTTAGGTACGACATACGGTCTTCTCTACATAAATAAAATTTATAAGCAGTTTTTCACCTAAATGGCACACAGGTTCACAATATTATAATACTCGACACATATGTTGATCATTGAATGAGCAGTAACCGATTTTCGGCACTCAATCAAAGGCTGCGCGTATCCTTGGCAACGGGTTCAATTTATTTTCCGCAATAGTATGAGTACGATGTTATTTCATTGATTTTGACCGCTATAAATGATTGAAAATCAATTTCGTCACTTACGTTTCAATATAGCTTGAGAAACAGAATCTGGGTGTGAATCATGTAAAATTATGGTTACTTAATTTATATTTACGCTTACGATTTACAGGAGCATCGGCCGAGCTAAACATCTGCAATCAATAACACTGAAGAACAACAATCTAACTTTCATCACACTCAAGAAATTATTACAGCGGCAACCCCCAGTTCCTCAAATAAATCTCCAGGGTTGCCAGGATATATTTAAATATTCCCCCGACTCGGATTTCTGTGTCTGGTTGCCAGCTATTGATTTCGGAAGATGTATTCCAGAAATAAATGTCACTCCGGTGTCAAAAACAGATGAAGAGCGGGAAAGTTTCAAATTGTTTTCTAAGACTTGGTTGAATTGTTTCAAAGGTAGAGGAATGATTGAGCACTGTGAAGGAGGTGTCATTAAGTTCACTGCTAGATGAGATTAGCTGGAAGTTTTGGAATTTTAATGCAATTTGGTTATAAAGCAATAGTAACTGATGGTTTGTGAATCAAAAGCAATAAGTACCTGAAGCTGATCACTACTTACTAAGTTTTATGTCAAACTACCGCCTGAATACCCACCTTTCACAATTTGTTAACTGTTACTCTTGAAGATAAAATAAATTTCTGTGCATAGTAGACGATTTTTCTAAGGCATTGGCATTTTTAAATTATGATCAAGAATGTCAGACCGTGTAGATCGATGTTTGTTAAACTTTTTACTTTGAAACACAGAAAATAAAGTCCATTGTTCAGTGTATTTAACTCTCACTCTCTCTCACTCATGGAAATTATATAAAATGCTATCGGTCCCGCCAGATCTCCTGTCCGACAGCTGACCATTCATCTGAAAAAAAGTCAACTGTAGCGCCATCTACCGAGTCTAATTGAGTTTTCAAACTATCCAAGGATCGCTTCTAATATATAAATCCAATACAATGATGCCAGGAAGAATTAGGTGACAGAAGAATTATTATCATCATCATCATCAGCCTTTTTAATGTTCCCACTGCAGGGACACAGGCCTCCTCTCTCTGAGAATTATTATAATTATACAGAAATGACACACTAATGAAATGAAAATTTGTTTAAGTTTATGCAGTATCTAAAGACAATATTTTCTGTTCTTACACTAGTGCCTTTATCTAATATGCTAAGTATTATTACAATTCTGTAAATAATAGAATAATGTTATTTAAGTGTAGTATAAAAGTTAAGATTATGTAGGCTAATTTATTGTTTGTTTAGTTTTGATAAAATTACCTTTAAATCTAGATAAAAAGCTGATGGTAAACATATGATTTTGGATTAATTTTGTAACAAATGTTTAGAAAATATAATTGGTGACACGATATTAAAAAAAGGTTTTATTTAATTACCTAAGGACGCCCTCAAATTTGGCTTTTATTTATATGAAATAAAAAAACGATTGCTGCTTTGCCGCCGCGCTGCTTTGCTATTCCATAGTAAATAAAAGTGCGACGGCAGCGCTACACGCGCGCTGCAGCTGCGCATCAGTTCAACAACATTATCATGCTCAAACCTAGTGGTTACAGTGCTGCAGCCGCGTTGCTATCGTGAGCACACACGGAGTTAGCATCTCTAGTGGTAGTTATAGAATTCGATTCAAAAAATCTTGGAACTAAATGCAATAGCTTTTGACAAAGCCTTATCACCGCCGATGGACAGTTTTTGCTAATGTCCACACACTAACCGAACAAAACACGCTTCGCAACCAGTCCTCTTAGCCATGTTACGACCGCTTCGTTTTGATTCTCTTGCGTCGAACGCCACGAAGTTATCCCATCCTTAGTCTCGCAGTCAGATCAGATCCAAGAAAAATAAGGAGTAGCCTACAAGAGGCGTTCGACGGAAGAGGATCAAAACGAAGTTGGTTAGGGGGGCAGGTTCTTTAGAGAAACCAAGTTCTGCATATGTTTTACAAGCTTTCAAAGCCCGCTGCATACGTGACGGGTTTTTTCACGGACCGGACGGGACAAGACGGATTGGGAAATATAGTTTCATACAAATTGTATATGGAAGCGCATATGTCACGGGAACACGGACGGGACGGGAACGTGGCACTGACGGGAACGTGGCACTGACGGGACGGTCATGAACGAGGCAGTCACGTCCCGTTCCCATTCACGTCCCGTCCGTGGTATTATCCCGTCACGTATGCAGCGGCCTTTATTAGCTTGCAATGTAACCATGTATGTTCGGCTCAAATCTTGCAACTCAATTTTGAAGCAGATATCTTCAACCGATTGAGGTGCAATTTTGCATGCAGATATAAATCGCATGACAATGCAATATTTTGATGACATTGAGCTGATCTGATGATGGAATCGCGAGGTAGCCATAGGAACTCTGTAATTAAACGGCACAAACAAGTCGAGTTTGGGCTCGTGTGAATCGTCTTGACAAGTTTTAATTATATGTATACCTACCTAAGTATAGTACCTTTTATAGTGGTGGTCTACCACCACTATAAAAGCTTGTTATGAAATAATATATTTTCATTGAAAACTTGTGTATGTAAGTCAGGACCGTACGGATTTGATCTAACATCTAAACTGTTTGACTGAACTCTAGGTTCACATAACTGAAGACTTGTTTGTTTTCTTCAGAGGAGCTTTGCCAGTTGTTTCCTAGTGTAATGAAAAATTGGCGTAGGTATAGTTGTTGTTAGTTGTATTTGTTAAAAAAAGCATATTGCATTCGAACCGCATCTCTTATCGAACTCTCAAAGTAACCACTCCATACGAAAACCTAGCTTAAAAGACTTAGTATCGAAGTCAGAAACTTTTGACAGCTAACAAAACAACATAACCTCAAAAAAGTCACGCGAATGCGCGAATGTGAGTAAACTACGGTCTGGATTCCGTATTTTATTTTCTGTAAACGTAACATAAAAATCAGCAAAAATGGCTGAACAAGTAAATCAACGTATTGAGGAGATGATTAATGAGTTGGAGCAGATGAGGAGGACACAATTGTATGACGACGAAGAAATAAAGTAAGTACAATCATCACAATTCATTCTGTTTTAAAAAAACATTATTCCATACGCTGACATGCTTGAGGTAACTGATAACAGTTTACCTATATATTTACTTACATTTCATAGTACATAACTCAATCTACACCGCCACCTAATTATTTACACGAATTAGTTTAAAAACACCTTGTCTTTAACAAAACCCAAAAAAACCACAAGATTGCTAAAAACTGACTTTTCACAGAGAAATATCAAGAAAAAGAAAAGAATTCGAGTACCACATACAGCGAAGAGTCAAACATAAGGAGGATTTTGTACAATACATAGCATATGAACTGGCTTTACTTGAAGACATAACTTTAAGAAGAAAGAAGGCGAAACTCAGTGAAAAGAAAAAGGACATTGAGTATGCTATAGCGAAACGCCTGAACAAAGTGTTCAAACAGTTCATTTACAGGTTTCAGGATGATATAGAGATATATTTTGAATATATCAAGTTTTGCAGAAGTGTAGGATTTGATTATGCTATTTCTGGTATTATTGGACAAATGTTACAGGTATTTATATGTTAATCCATTTATTTATTTTTCATGTCACCCACCGGCCTCGGGAACAAGGTCTAAGCGACCGGTCACGGCTCCTGAGAGAGGAATCTCCTAACAATTTGTGCCATGTCTAGGAGTATTGCATTCTGGAGCAAGCCCTTGATCCAACTGCATAACAAGAGCCTCCTCAGATGTTGGTTGAGCCTCTTGGCTGTTAAACCATTAGTCATCATGACTATCAGCATAATGACTGCTGTGTCCACTTCCCACATGTCGACAACCTCACGAGCCAAGTCAAGATATTTGTTTTGGATATCCTTCTCAGCTTTCACAAGGTTCTCGTCATGAGGGACTGCTATATCAACAATCATTGTGTGATGCTCTAATACGCGGCATGTTAGTTGAACCAAAATGGCGATCGACCTTGAAAGCTCAAGTAACAGGTTTTCGAGTCTCAATCAAAGTAGGGCCGACGCACCGACGCACTCGCCCATAGCGACGACGGCCATTTTGGTTCGACTTATACCTATGCTGTGTCGTTTTCATATTTTTAAGCTGTAGTTTCGATCTATGCACTGGAATAACAATAATATTTTTTTTCCAGATTCATGGTGATAAGCCAAAAATTTGGCAGATGGCTAGCAAATGGGAGAGCAAAGAACAGAATAATCTGGACAATGCCAGGAACTTCCTACTAAAGGGGATACAGAGACACCCTGACTCTGAAGCATTGTATCTGGAGCTGTTTGATATTGAACTCATATCTCTTACCTTTAAAAGTGATACTGAGGAAGATAGGGTAAATCTTTAGTTTGTTTTTCTTTATGCAGTTATACTGAACGCTACGCAGTTTTTAGTATAAACCGTTTTTCCTTAATGCAACCCCATGGAGTTGATGATGCCATTAGTTTCATAAAGTAGGTGTCCCTGATGCCTCGATTCAGTAATAGCCTCGAATAGTAACTCTAAAATGATTTTTAAATTCGAAACAGCAGTTCGAGATTAGCGCGTCACATGAAAAGCTATTTCGTAGTCGACAAATGCTTAGCAGTGAGGCAGATTATTATACTCCTCGGTCTTCCTGGACCTGTCGTAGCGTATGTATGTGGTCTACGGTGCTGAAATCTTGTGCTGAAAGCTTGTTCAGTAGGCTGGAAATCATCGGACCTGCGCGCGAGACGGGTCGTAATAATTCTGGAAAACAGCTTATAGACGTGATTCAGAAGCGTGATGTGCCTGTTATTATTAAGCAGGCCATTGTAGTCCTTCTTAAAGAAAAATACCAACATACCTCTGTTCCATACCTGTTGCATTTTTCCCTCAAGTATGACGGAAACAAGCAGCTTCTGAAGGGCTTTTAGGACCGATTTTCCACCCGCTTTCAATATTGCGGCCGTAATTCTACCATCATACAACACCTTGTTTTTATTAAGCTGCTTCAGAGCCATCCTAATTTCGTACAGGCTGACGTCCGTCCGAATATCTTTGGTATAGTGCCAGGTTAATTTACCTCTTATGCTCTTAGAACAGCCGTACAAGTTTTAACCTCTAAAATTCGCGGAGCCTAACTTCAGAGTCGCCAAGATCCGAAGGTCGTAATGTAAGTCATTTTACAGCGCCGATTTCGTGATTGACGGGTGACGCGTGTACAAACGGAGTGCCATAAAATAATATGTATAGTTACATTGTAGATTTAGCATTAGATAGTTGTTTATCTCATTATCTTTATAACAACTGTTATAAATTTCAGGAAAAACATATAAAAAGAGCAGATATTGTTTGGAAAAATGGGGCGAAAAATATTCAAAATGTGAAATTCCTCTTCAGTATGTTTGACCTGTGTAGAAAGTATGAAATCAATGAAGCGTTTGTTGATGATATAAAAAAGGAAATATGGTCTAGGCAAGACAATAAGGATGTTTGGTCCTACATAGCTTCAAAGGAATTGGAAGTAAGTTTTGAAAGTGTTTAGCATGTTCTGTTTGTCCACAATCTGACGTTTCCAGAGTAAACCTTAATACTGGAATTAAATATTTTTGTTTGAGTCCAAAAACTTCAGCCGCATCTGGTTAGACTTGTAGCCAACTCCAAGCTAGCTAAAATGATTTTGGAATTGATGACGTAAGCGTCAAAAATCTTAAAAATAACTAGTGTCTTTTGGCGCGTTACTGAGATATTGCTATTTTTTTTTTACAAATAGTAACCAGTAAATGTTTGCCAACTGCGCCTTATAATTGAGCTGTTTAGTTTAGAATACTTGTAATGACTATTTTTAACATTTATCCGTTTTACAGGGTTGCCACTGGGATGAAATTGAAGAATTTGTTAATGAAGAAAACGATTTTTCGCAAGAAGTTAATAATTACATAGGAGTGTATGAAGAAGCTTTGCAAAAGGTTTGAATGTGTTTTATCTTACTCATCATGTCATTCCACTGCTTCCTTCGTATTTTTCAGCACACTATTTCTTTTGAACTAGTGTTAAATGGATGTTCATGTGTCATTTTAAATTCATTAAGCCCCAAGCGAGCGCCGGCGCTCGAAAACCTATTGTTCTTTAATTGTGTCTGTAATTAAGATAGTAAAAAGTTAAATATTTCGTAAGAGATTTTCGGCTGGCGCAGTGGTTGGGCGATTGACTGCTGCACTGAGGGTCGCGGGTTCGTTTCCCGCACGGAACAAATATTTGTATGGCGGTATCTTGTGTATGTGACTTTACATGTTTGTGAACGCACCTACGACACAAGAATTATTTATAACGGAAAAATAATTACTTTTTTTTAGTTCCCAGATGAAACATTATGTACAAAATACATACATGGACTTCTTGGTGCAAATGATAGTGTATGTAGTGACTATCAAAAAATAAACGCAGTGAAGCACGCCTGGATGTACGCTCACGAAAATGGACTACTTTCAAATGATATGTTTGCTTTTGGCATTGAAATTTTAAAACTGGAAAATGAAACATCTGATGAGGATTTGTTACGGGTAATTTTTTAATTGTTAGATGAAATATTTAACTTAAAAAGGTTGCATGGTGCGTGTGCTATTGGTAGATGATGGGAGTTTCATAATTTTACTGACTAAAACCCACCTGTTTTCCTTTAGTTGCCTTCTGTATTCCAGGATCCGATAACTTTTACGAATATTCCCGCAACCTTGTACAGTATGCGGCAAATAAGTTGAACAAAATGGCCGTCGTTGCTATGGTTACGCGTAGGCCCGCGCTGTCAATTTCATCGAAGTACGACTTCGATGAAATTCGAAAATCTGATACTGTGCATTGAAGGCCGTTCGCCAAATTTTTCTACTTATTTGCCGCGTATTGTTCTCACCTTTGCAATTATTTTAATCACCATCGGGACTTCAATTAAACGATAGTTTTTTTAAGAGATCTGCGTTTTGATATCATTCATCATATTAAGGCCAAGGCCGCAACGGGCCCCGACGTGCATTCCCTACGCAGTGTCGCTAGTTCAACTTTAACGGCGTGTACAGTTGTAGCAAAACGTCGACAATTAGCAAAAAAAAAAATGAACCAGTAAGCCTAGGGAGTCCGTCACATGGAGGCGGTTGCCCTCCTTTTGCTACATAATAACACGTAAAAGTTCTCCCACAATATGACTACATGCACACTGTTAAAGTTAAACTAGCGATACTGCAGGAAATAATCCGGTTTCCGCTTCGGGGATCACCGCAAACTACAAATGCGTGACGGGTGCCCGCGCGGACTTCCGCTTTTCGCAGCGTTGGCTTTATAGCACCTAACATACTTTTGGCAATTCGCCACATTCATTTTGGTATGGTTTTTATCCTAGAAAGTAGGCTAAAGTCTACACTCTTGAATTTATTTCTCACTAGCGACCCATCCCAGCTTCGCACTCTATCTATTAAAAAAAACCACATCAAAATCTGTTGCGTAGTTTTAGAGAAGATCTAAGCACAGAGATCTAGGGACAGAGCGACTTTCGTTTTCTACTATGTAATGATGGTACCTGCACATTTTTTTAGATATTAGATTCAGCAGCACAGAGAAATCCTAAGCTTAGATGTGTATGGGAAGAAAAGATCCTACTGAGCAAGCCAGATGAAAAGAAAATGTTATCTGTGCTGCAAGAAGCTGTGAAAGGACTGAAATCTGATGACTTGTTACATCTTTACAATTTAGTGTTGGATAATGTAGAATCTGATGTTGCCGTAAGTTTTAAATATTATTTGACTTTAGGATGTTAAACTACTGGCATTTATTTGATGGTAATTTCATGTTGTGTGTCTTTTTTTTAGCTAAAGAATCTGTACAAAAAGTTCCAGAATTGCGAAAATGCTGTTTTGTTAGCAATCAAACCTAAACTTTTACAGAAAATGTATGAAAACAGTGGAATAAAGGCTGCAAGGGAATTGTATGAAGACTTAATAAGAACTCCACCAACTCAGATTGAGGTGCACAGAAACATGATTGACATTGAGATGGCACAGGAAAAGCCAAATGTTAAAAGTATTAGGAAATGCTATGAAGCTGCAGTTCAACATCACGGAAGTGATAATGTAGACATCTGGATGAAGTACATGATGTTCGAAACAGAGAACAATGCTCAAGCAACACCTGCCATCTACAGGAGAGCTGTAGGCATGCTGAAAAAAGAACTTGTTGATGAATTTATAAGAGCACAGACTTTAGCTAAAATAAAATAATTTTGTATTTAGAACCAGGGGTTTTATTATGATAAGTTATCTAAATAGATACAACGAGAGAAGACTGATATCTTATGTCTTATCAGAACCTTGGGTAATTCAAAACTATTGCACTGTAATGGATATAGATATATTTTAACAACTTAATAAATATAAAATGACAAAGCAACTGACAAATAAAATATATTTATTTAATAATAACCACTCCTTGGACTTGACAATCTAGCATAACGAATATCCACATGGTACACCATTTATACTAAATTATTTACACAGTTCATTGTACATATTCTCTTGTTCGCTACTACAAGGTTGAGACTACTTTGGTGATCATGGAATAACACTTAGCTAATTAATAAACATAAATGCAAATACATTAGGAAAGTGTGACTACTGCATGGCTGCGATAGGGGCAATGTAGTACCTAAAGATTAGTGAGGAACCACGCTTGTGTTGCTTGTTCCTAAGCAGGTCCCTCCAGCAAGCCTGCCATGATGGGTACTTGGGCATCGCTGGAGGATTGCCTGCTGCGAGGCTGCAGCCACCAACAGCCATGCATGTAGACACCACAACCAACGGGTAAGTAATAGTACTTGTCACAAAAGTGAGCAATGGCACTGTGTAATATCGCAGGTCTTTAGTTTTGACCAGGTATTTGTTCACATAGTATGCCAGTATGCCTGTCACGGCAACACATGTTAAATCCCCAAGGAGTTTGGGAATGATTCCATGGAAGAATCCACGGATGCCATCATCTCTATAGATGGACACTACTGCACCCACCAAAGAGCTGTAATGTTCCTCTTTTCCAATAAAAGAGGCCATCATCCTGACAGACACAACATGGAATGGGTAAGACACGATGACTGAAGCAGTGTGCATTATCATGTCCCGGCGACCCAGCTTGATATAATCTTCAACTTTAGGTTCTTCATCAGTGACGATGTTGGGAGGGTCATTGATTTCGGGTAAGTCAATACCCACCGCATAGATTACCTTGGAGGTGAGTTGACTGGATGCAATCAGCCCGAGCACTCTCGCCGATAGGCCTCTGTAGCAGCCGAAGAATCCATCTGATGTTTTGATAAACTTGATGTACTGGAAAACGTTAGGTAATATCATGGCAGGGCGTCCAAACAGAGTCGTGGACCGGCGAGGCGGCAAAGGCTCGTACCCAAGTTGTATGAGTACTTTCGCATATTCCATGGGATGGCATATTGTTGTTACAAGCAACTGTGACGGCAGCGCCGCTATTTTTTCCTTTTCAATTTCGTCCATGTTATGACTAAATGACAATACCGTGTTCTTCTGAAATCAAATATGATCGACTATAGACAACATAATATCTCCATAAACGTCAAAGTATTATTGTGTTGCCAAAAAATTATTTAGTCTATGATAATTTTAATTTTCAAACAAGAAGCTTTTCAAAAGGGTTTTGACCAAAGATTTTAGAACAGAATACAAGTTGTATTCTATTATTTTTATTATTGAAGCTAGATTTTTTTTACTCCTGTTGAAATTATTTCTAAATAGTGTTTCTAAGAATCGCTCTAAATCTTTTAGCTAAAAAGCTGTAGTGCTTGCCTTGATCCCCATAATATCATCTTTTTATCTATATCTAATACCCAAACTTGTCGGATTTTAATATCCTATGGACTTCAGACAGTCCTGAGAACGAGGTAAGGACCACAGATTAAATAAAAATAAAAGCTCCTAATATTGATTTCATTTTCGACAGCAGCGTCGTTTTTTGCGTCTGGCACAGCACTTGCGTTAGATTGGGCACATTACCAATAATTTCAGTTTTTCTCTCACGATTTCAGTTATTTTGCTTCGCCCGCATTACTACTTCGCAGAAGGGGGTTTGGTCACTATTCCCTCTCGCACCCTTAAGAGCGGCCAACCCGACGTACATTTTCATACAACGCTCTTACGTGGTTATGATGTTATTACATATCTTTCTTCAGATATTTTGGATACACAGATATCTTGTGGATATAATCTAGGTTTCTATCAAATCAAAACATTAATTTGTGTAAGAGTACCTAATCTGAATAATCCAGTAAAGACAACTGAAAAATCTGCTATTTTACGTGAACTTTGACTCTCCATATTGTACTCCTATATTAAAAATATAAAAAAGTACTTCTATAGAAGCCTAGCTATTTAATCGTGATTCAAATTGTTGTCAATTTTTTTTCAATAATCCTTAAGGATTTAATAAAAACACGTATATCCTGGCACAAGTTTTGTGAAACATTCAAGTACTTAAATCATAGAATTAGGTACTGAATGCCAACACAGCTTTCAGGTTTTATCTCTCTTTTTTGGCATTACTTTTGCATCAAACATCACATTTTATAATTATGAAGCTACAAGCTTTTAAACCGTGCTTGACGTAGACGATAGGCGAGTCGGGAAGGCCCACCTTGATAAGTTTTGAACTTTCCCTCGCTAAGTTCAGTTACCTCCTTTGGCAGCTTGTAAAAAAGCGTACGCTATTTTATTTACTAAGAATTTACTACGTGTTTACTAGGTGTAGGTATTTTTGTCATGAAGATCGCTTCTAATTTAAAAAATTCCTAAGTTTTTACGAACATATAGAGAACGCCCATTCCTTTATTTTTGAGAGACTCGCGAAGACCCATTTTATAAATAGCTCAGATTGCCCTCTTTTGCAATATGACAAATTGAGTCTGCATCAGCTGCAGATTCCCACTGTAAAATGCCATAAGGCAATAGGTACTGTATATGACTATAAGTTGAACCAAAATGGAGACTGACCTTGAATGCGCAGAATCAGATTTTCAGGTCCCAATCGAAGGTGGGACTGCGCGTAACCATAGCAACGCATACTATAATCCCCTTTAGTTTTAGGCGATCATGCGATGGAGCTTAAAAAGACGGGCTGTAAAAATTATCGAGACTGGTTTTTACAAACTTATGCAATCCTGTATCTTAGAGAGAACCGACACTAATGGCGAGACACCATCAGTAAGAAGGCATTCCAACAGGAACTTACAACCCTTAGTAATGAGGAATTCGACGCGAGGATGAGGAAGATGTGGAAAGTATTTTTATAAAGATTTAAAACAATGGTATTCGATACAAAACATTTATTTGGTAACTAAGCAATAGATGTAAGAAGTTCATTGGTGTCATCTTCATCTATTTTATATGGCAGCTGCGTTGTCAAGTTGGTCTGAGTTGGCGGGCCCTCCATGTTGCAGTCTTTGCGACCATTTAAATGATGCTCTTGATGTGTCTCCTGAAAAATAAAACAGCTTGTTATTATTTGGGTATGTTACTTCTAGGCAACAAGCATGCTCCATCGTCGACCATATCATCGCTTACAATCAGGTGAGATTGTGGTCAAACGCGAGCCTATCTAGAATAAAAATAATAAAATGTACTTATATTTAAGACCAAACATGCACCATTTAACAATTCAATTCCCACAGGGAACAGAAGAGATAATATGAGACAAGCTGGAGTAGGTATGTATTTGGTCGTAAATATACCCAAAAAATATATCCCTAGCAAAATAATCACCAGTCCTATTTTGTGTTGACTTAATAATTTGTGTGTGCAATAAAAAATATGATTAAGAAAACATTTGTCAAATTAGTCCGACGGTATCTACTAGATACTGGTAGAAGTTATTCTTTAAAATTTAAACAAGATATACCTAAGTACGTATGTATGAAAAATTAATTAAAAGATTTCGGTAACATTAGGTTTACAACAACATTTTATTGTACGATTAAAATCAGAGTGCCTTATACATGATTAAAAAGATTTAGGGATTACCTTTTGCCATTACCTATCACACTGAGTAGAATAAATCAGTACAAACCACTTCTTCTTCAGTAGACGAGGAGGATGCTTCGTCAGTATCAGGGTCTCCACAGTTCGCTTCACGATCATCACCATTCACTTTGTCGTTATCAGCCGTATCACTGTCAGACATCTCGTCTTTTTCTTCCAATGTTTCCCATACTTTCTCTTTTTCTAACATATCTGAAAATAATGTAATATTTAATTCATTAAACCCAAAAAGGACACCAATATCCGCGCACCTATTGTCTTTGAATTGCAACTGTAATTACGGTTGTCGAAAGGTTAAGCATATTAATGGTGATATATCGATAACACGATAAGACATAATACGAATCAAAGTAACTATATATGGACCTGAAATGTGGACGTTTAGTGTGGGCCTCATCTCAGGCTTAAAGCCGACCAAAGAGAAATGAAACAGGAAGGAAGATATCCGCAGGAGAACCAAGGTTTAGTAACTTTCCTTCATCGTAATGACACAGCCCGAAGATTCACCAAAGTTAAGTGGCAGTGGCCAAAGCACGTTAAGCAACCGAGCATCGGAAGACGCAGCGTTGCAAGGACTCCCACAAGGTGGACCGGTGACTTGATGAAAGTTGCGGGAATGTAAAGCATACGAGACGAATATAACCGATCGTTGGAACGATACTTAGGTACGGCTAGCTATGTTCAACAGTGGACGTCTTTCGGCTAAAGTGATAATGATAATCCAGAGAGTGTAAAGATTTGTCAGTTATCGTGTAGCTCAACTTAGAAGGTGCGCAACATGCTTGAGCCTGATGCCAAGAGTTATTCAAAAGTATACTTGCCCCTATATCTCAAGCTTCCCTTCCTGCTAATAGAGCCTTCGCTGGGTATTTCCACTATGACGATTGGTACTGCATCAATGGTGACTCCATTGACTTTCTTGTCACCTTCTGGATTTGATTCCTCGGGTATTGGCTCTTTATTCAGCTGCAATGTAAAGTATTAATTTTACATCTTGGACAATAGAAAAATAATTTTAACAAAGTCATCTTCGATTTAAGTTTCTACATTATGTTGTTTCTCCACATTGTTTGCCAAATACAATATTTTTCAATATTTTTGTAACCCTGCCCATGTTTAAGTAGTACACCTACTATAATATTGACCTATAGGTAAAGCTGCAAACAAACTATTAGACGCGTCCGTCTGCTGCGGTAGAAAGCAGCGGCTGAATAAGCATCTATTCAATGAATGTCTATGGAGCTGTGCAAACTGTCAGACGAAGTCGTACATAATTATAACGTATCCTTGGGTTTACCTTGACCGTTCTGACGTCCGAAAGAAATCTGGCGCGCTGCGTCCAAACATAGAGTGCATAGTAGCGACTTTCTGCCGCAGCAGACGGATGCATTTGAAGTTCTGTTTGCAGCTTTAGTTTCTCAGTAGCATCTAGGCTAACCTTACCTGTAGGAATGATATAGCTGGTTCCTGTAGCTTTGTCGCTTGCTCCTTGCTTCGCATGATGTTCTCATCCGTTTGCTTCTCTAGGCTAAGCTTGTAAGCCTTGTGTGTTCGCCACATCTGGATATTCAAATATTAAAATTTAGTATTATGAATCCGTACACAATGAATAGTCCTTGCCTGCAAGGGCTGCGGATTTATTGTAAAGAGTTGGGTACCGTGGCAAACTGTGTTATAGGAACACAGTTGCGTGAGTTTTTGTCAGTAGATAAAAGTTCGACAATCCTTCTTGCTCCATTCAAAGTGGAGAAGATATTTGATGAATACCCCACCGCATAAAAAAAATCCAATAACGGAGACAGGGATACCTACAATTTGCCGCATTAGTTCATTAGGTATCTCATCATCAGCCTTTTTAATGTTCCCACTGCAGGGACACAGGCCTCCTCTCTCTAGGAGAGGGAAAGGGCCATGATCCACCACGCGGGCCCAGTGCGGATTGGTGGATGTCACATGTCTTTTTTGGAATTTTTGGTTCTAGGACATGCCGGTTTCCTCACGATGTTTTCCTTCACCGTTTTGAGAGCAGTGGTGATGAAATAAATTACACAAAGTAATGTGCCTGGCTGGGTTTGAACCCGTGACCTACAACTTGTAAGTCAGAGCCTTTACCACTCGGCCACCACTGCTCTTACTCGGCCACCACTCCTCATTAGGTATCTACAGATATAATATTAACTAATCCGGCAAATATTGAAAATGCTCGATTAATTTTATAACAGTCAGTAATAAACAAACACACATAGTTGATTAATTTTTGAACATCTTCAAAATATAAACTAACCGTTGAACAAATTTTAAAAATTGCATCTCCACTAGTTCGATTCTTTTGTCTGACGACAACGAACGAAAAGTTTTACTTTGAGCTGCATGTATCTTTGCACTAAGTTATTTTAACTTACGTGATATCCGCAGTAGCACAAGCCAAGCAAGAACACAACGATGAGTGCTATGAAGAAGTTGTCGGTGTTGTCTTCTTCGGTGTCCGGTTGTTGGTACAGAGAGTCGTAAGGGTTGCGGGATGGCGGATCTTCCACCCATGTCTTATCTACGCTCTGAGGGTTAAAATGGAATTGTATTGGTGGTAATGCTGTAGAGAGTGGGAAAAATTGACCTTTTGGACGTCAATCTATGCCGAAAGCAACGTGTCCTCAAATAATATTACAATAATTTTGCTATAATTAATTTAAAGAAGGGCTTCTACGTACATAAAACCTTTATTTATAAATAGTAAATTAGATATGTCTTCTAATAAATGCGTGGCGTAGAGAGCATGGAAGTTTCTTTTCAATACCTATACCGCTAAACTTTGGTCCGTGGAATCCCGTGGAGGATCGATCCGGTACATGAAACACTATTGATTTGAAAAAATAAAACTAAAAAATAAAGTACTTTTTTTCGTACACGAAATTCATATATTTAAGTAAAGAACAGCTGAGCGGGTTCAATGGCCGCAGGTAGTTAGTACGCATCTACCGACAACAACACAACAACTGTCTGGTCAATCAGACTCACCGACATCTGCAGAAAACACTGCCATCAATAGTAATAATAAATCTACTAAGGCAGTACTTCTGGACACGGCGCGTATTGTTAGGAGGTTCCTCTCTCAGGAGCCCTGACCACCGGTAGCTTGGACCCTGTCTCGATGTCAGTGGGCGACTATTTTTTATATTTTTAAATGTTTTGTTTTTTAATAATGTTTTTTAATGAAATATTTAAAACATGTATAAAATATATATTAAGATTAAAATAAATGGAATCTACTAAAGTAAGTCTACTCACAATAAGAAAGCTGCCATTATGCGCTGCTGCTAGTTGTGTCTGGTCAGGCCAGGCCTCATCGAAGTCTGCAGAACATTGTGCAGATCGAACGCCTTGTGCGTTTACCGCGTTCACTTCTGCTGAGTTGAGGCGAGTGAACAGCATGTACTCTTCTAGAGGCTTCATCTCGTACTCGTTTATTTCTACTAGAATGTCTGTTTTTGAGGAAAAAAAAATTGTAGATTTATATTTTTGCTGGGTTGGTCAGATATTACCTACTCGTATTAAAGTCGTCTTGATACACTTTTACGTAAAATGACGTCAATCCCTTCATTTTACAAATTAACAGACGAACCTAAAGTGTTTTTTCAATCAAGAACCACTACTACTGCTTCCAGGGTAGGTTTATTGTCCGTACAAAAATCTATAAATAGGAATTTTGTACTGGGGCCAGGGTTAATTTCCGTGGGTACGTGCGGGATTCGTCAACGATCACAACATCAAAAATAACCAATAAAAAAAAACTTATTCTACTGCAGCAAACTCAAGTAGTTAAGTGCCTGACAGATGCATAATAGTATTTTAAAATCATTTGCAAGATGGGATCCAGAAACGCCAATGTCGAATATCGTTTACTTTCTAAATTATAGACCACATACTTACTAGATAAGCATCCATTATACCCTTTATAGATCTTCAACCTCGGGTCCGTAGTATTGAGTCCTCCGACCTGAACCTCATTGGATCCTAAGTCGAACACATCCCATACTATTTGAGGAGGCACCTTCTCTAGAGGTACCTCTATCCTGTCTATTAGGAGTTTTGCTTCTTGATTCGTACGGGTGTAATAGATTGTGTGGCGGGCACCTGGAGTGAAATGAGTCATTTTTTAGGCAAGTTAAAAGTTAAGAGAGATTTTGGATACACAGGTTGTGTATCCAAAATATCTGGAGAAAGATGTGTAATAACATCATCTACCTAATCAGTCACGTAAGAGCGAATGTATGAAAATGTCCTCGAGTTGGCTGCGCTTAAAGAAGAAAATCAGTCTAGCAAAGTGATCGACGTAGTTTTAGATTTTCATTTTCAGCAATATTTTATTTGAACATAATATGGTAGAGAAAGTGGATAAAAGATTAATAACATTGCATATGCATTTTCCTATGCCAAATTTTCCTTATACTTAAATTCTATATATTATTTTAAAGACAGTACATAAAACAAAAAGTTTGGGAGTTCCTTACTCCGCGGTGAAGTAATTAGGAGAAGGTTAGTTTTAAGAAGATTCTATATTAACATGTTTTAATTTTTAGGCACCAGTAATTGATATGATTAAATTAAGAACCTTTCGCATACCGTTTAAGAAGTTCCTGTTTTGGACGGCTGCTCCATATGCCTCTTCCTCGCGGTTTTCTTCGAATTTCAAGTAGCCATCTTGCGTAATTGCAACTAATAAGTAGTAACTGCGCCTAGAATACAAATATTCGATGTAATATGTATTGAGGAAAATCAGAATTTACGTCAGAATGAAAAAAACAATTATCTTACTTGTTTTCTGTCTGAACCAATAAAAGGACTGTATTCTTCTGACGCAAATCATTGCTTGAAAACGCTAGTTTTATTTTAACCTGTAAATAAAAATACAAAGACATAAAAAAGGTATAGTGCTTGTTGCATCACTTTTTCTTGTCAGCTAATAAAGTAGGCCTCTCACAAGGTAGACCGATGACCTGATCAGGGTTGCTGGAATCCAATGGATGCAAGACGCGCAGGACTGGTCTTTGAGGTAAGGCCTATGTTCAGCAGTGGACGTCTTTCGGCTGACATGATGATAATGAATAGAGTAGGATAAAATGAAAAGCATTTTGCAGGACCACGACTGTCTTGTTTATGTCGTTAAAATTGTTCAGATTCTTTGCCTAATTTCAACAAACGATTTCATATTTTATTTTGCTTTTTCTAGAAGCTCTTGGCATAGCCCTTGGCCTAAACTAATTTATTACATTGCATTTACACACTCAGTATGAAAATACTTCAAGTTGTTCTAATATTTGTATGTGCCTTAAACAAACCTTGTAAACAGGTCCAGAAAGCAAAAACTTCCTTTGCAGAATGCTCTCTCCATTAAAATCCGCCCCTTTCTCCTCAACACAATATTCTCCGAAGTAGCTGGTTAGTTCACAGTCACAGCTGCTCTCCTGGTTGGTGAAATCTTCGGTACAGATGCCACCATTCTTACAGGGTTCTGAATCGCATTTCATGTTACATTCTGGTAGGACACCTGTTAAGTCTAAAATAACGAACTTTTGTTAGATTTTAGTATATAGAACCTGCGTTAAATGTGGAAAGTGAGGATCCTCCTACATCGTCTGTCCAAGCAATTATCCGATAGTTGATATCAGCCGTTGTAGGTAGTCATAGTTATTTTTCAATACACTTACTCGAAAACTGCCACTTATCGCACTATAATTAGGTTCGACATGACACGTATATCACCCGCGTGCTTTTGTTTCATTTATCATACCAAGGGCTTTTTTTTTCCTCCTTATCGTCACGGTCAAGCGTAATTTTTTTTTTTAAAGCAAAGAGTTGCAGATTTTTGAGGTTTTAATACTTAATTAAAATTTAAATCGTGTTTTTAACAGAATACAATAAATAAACATGATTATTTATGCAATTATTTGTTATTAACAACAAATTAACATTTATCTGTGTTCTAAATTCAAAAATATTTGAATTTCTATTCTTAATATTAAGTAGGATGTATAGCGTTTTGATGTCTTTGCTTCTTTTTCATCCTACAAAGGATAAGCGCGGGAAAAGTCTATAAATAATAGTCCTATTAAGTAACTTATTTATTGGTAGTTGTGAAAAATATGTTGAATGTAAGATATAAGAGATTTTTTTAGACAATAAGCCGCTGCCTTCAAATATTGTGCTTTACTATAGTTTGCTGCAAAATCGAAATCTAAAATGTACGGCAAGTTTGGAAATTTTTCTTCAGTAAGAAATAAACAAAAATGCGTCGTAATTTTCAAAGAAAGTAAGTGTATTATAAGTGTTATATGTTCGTAAGTGTATTGAAAAACGTCGTTTGACACACGTGCAGATTTGTCATTGCAGCCCTCGGCTCCAAACACACTAGCCTACGGCTCGTGCGAATTTCGCCTCGGTCGCAATGACAAACTTCCTGCACTTGTATCAAAATGTACTATTTTGGTAAGGGATTCTTACAAGTCATAGGTTTATAGGATGTTGTATAATAGTCAACGAATTATTACATACTTGTATGCTATGTCTAATTGTACGGAGAACATTGATATACCAATACAAGATTTTGAATTTTAGCTCCTAAGTATCTATAAGCAGCTAACTGCTGCCTTTTGGACCGAGTCTTGCATGGATCTGCGTTTCAGTCATTCGAAGAGATCAAAGAAATTTAAGACTTTTACGTTGATTATCATTGGCAGTCCATATCTGGTTATATTGGAGACTAACGCTATTAGGCTAATAAAGATGTCATTATGTCGATGCGTATAACGAAAGTGTTTGTATCTCTAGTCTCAAGGTAATTATTTTGTAGTTTAAAATTTTACCTTGATCAGTATTTTCCAAGGCCTTCCTTGATAAGTCCACTACATGATCAGCGATCTTGAACCCTCTCACACAGCCAATGTATCCATCCTGTTGCAGCCAATTTGACCTATTAGCTAACTGTAAGGAGTAAGGGTCGAACCCTCCCAAGTTCATCTGGAAGTAGTCTGTGGGAGGCGCTGGAGGCCTCTGTGGACGGATTACCTCTGGAAATGATCAGAGAAATGCAGTGAATTTTATTGATATTTGTTTTTATAATAAATTATGGTGATTTAGGGTCAATCCTCGTTGGCTTCTATTTTATGCACATATTTCCTGGGTAACAAGTGAATATGAGGAACTTTATTAATTTTATAGACTTTGTACTTTGTATATTTGGATACAATAGGTGGTGATGATTGGTTCACACTGTACTTAATATATAGGTATATTAAGTACAGTAAAAAAAGAAAAAAAAAAGAACCCTGCTAGTTCTTGTCCATGGGAAACAACCATTTCAACCATGCTCTAGTTTCTGATAATTTATAAGTGCCCATGTATAAAAAAAACTTGACTGTGATTTATGTTTTAAGGTTTAATAAAAAAAATATCACTTGACAAAAGCCAGGTTCACGTTTTATTGCTTAAAAGTTTTTGTCGAAAGTTCAACAATTTTACAAGAGATCAATAGGCGTCAAGTAGTTACAAAATGTTTTGAGATCTGGTTCTATAAGTTAAATTTTATTTTAATTTGCAACTCGCACAGAAAATTACAAAGTAACGGACATAATAAAATCTATTAACAAAATATTATAAACTTACCTAACTCTGGATTAATCCAAGGCATATTGGTATAATTACTCAACAATTTTGCAGTTCTATCAATAGTAGCATTATTCTCATTTACATGCAAAGTAGTTCCATTTTCAGTTCTTATAATAGCAATCTGTACACTTTCACCCTGATTAATCTTTTCATAAGTTACATTCATTTGTATGATTTCATTTTCATCATTGAATAAGTAAATTATTTCTGATCCATTATGAATGAAGAGATGTATGAAATTGTTGAGATTGTCGTTTGCATATAGAACTAATGCATTGTCGTCATACGTACGTAAGTTCATT
Source organism: Mythimna loreyi (assembly GCA_029852875.1). Classification (NCBI taxonomy): domain Eukaryota; kingdom Metazoa; phylum Arthropoda; class Insecta; order Lepidoptera; family Noctuidae; genus Mythimna; species Mythimna loreyi. The sequence goes on along the minus strand of CM056780.1, from coordinate 15,136,783 downwards.
AATACGTTTTCTGTCATCATTTTCTTTAGGCGATGTTTCTCTGCATCCGTTCTGTTGTCTACTAGATAGTTCTTCTTTAGGTAAGACTTTTGTGTTTGAAATGTAAGTGCTTTTTCGTTTATGTCTAGAAAAAATGCTATCGTTAGACTCTTTTTCATTGAAAATATTTAGCGATTGATTACGTTCAACCATAACTCGTTCACCATGACTCGTTTCGTCGTCGTCGTATCTATCTCGTTCATGATAACAAATAGTTTAAAAAGTACGATTAGTTTGAAAGTGATACCGGTTTATACTCAACATGCTTTTTATAATATTGTCACGAATTTACTAAAACCGTCTGTAAAAACTCAAATGAAGTACTGTTCTCCCAATTCTCTTTCTAAGGATACTTACTTTCTTCACAATGTGTCCCCAAATGAGCCCAAGGATTCTTACAAATACATTCATAGCTAGACCAGAGTTCCTTACAAATGGCTCTGTTGTGACACGGGTTGGGCACACAAGACGGCTTGCAGTCCTTAATAATCTCTGATAGATGGACGGACATATAACTGTAGATGTCCAAGATCTCGCCATTTACGACCAAGCCTCTGAAGCAACCGATTAGGCCTTGGTTGACTGCGGATTTCTTGAGATGCTCTCTGAAATCATGAATCTTGATGGAAACATATGAACAGGGTACCGTTTTGAAGAACAATTTGGTTAAAGGGATCATCTGACTTTTTCGATATATATATATTTTTATAACTATTATTTATTACTATTATTATTTTAGGGAATAATGATGAACAATAATTTATTTAACGAGTTATGACCCACAGTTGGGCTAATGCCTCCCTCTCCCTTTTCCTTGTCTTTCAGATATTACCTGGATTGCAATTTTCAAGTGAGATTAAAAGCCGGACTGCCGCATATAAGTACGAGTACTGTAGTTATGTTGCAGATGAGTAAGTGTCACTTATTGGGCCTCATTAAATGCTGAACAATTATAATCAGATTCATAGCCTAGAGAGTTAGTTTCAATTCCAGTTTTAATAAGCTATTTTGATTTCTTTGTATTCTTTTTGTTCCATAATGTAATATAATATGGTAAGTTACAGTGAACATATTATAACCAATTAATTAATAATTTTAAATTCTTGTAACTATAAAATACTTACGCGGTAGCACCACCAATGAACATAGACCCTTCAAAGGGCCCAAACTCTTCCTCTAGCAACAAGTTGAGCATCTGATACTCAGTGTTGAGCATGAACCTGACATGGTAGAAGTTGTAGTCGATCCATATCTTGTGCCACTCTCCTCCATTTAGCTTGCGTTTCGAGTTTATTACCAGCTTTCTAGTAGTGCCAGTGTTTAGGGTAAAGTTGAAGGTTAGTTCGTGTTCTGTTTGAGGAAAGAAAACATATTATATAGGGTGACTGGTAAATAATTAATGACCGATACTTAAACACTTGATTGTAGTCATAATAACAAATAACTAGAGGATCAAACCAGAAATCACGAAAAAGATCTGCTGGTCAGTACATTTATGTTCGTCTAACTGGTCGAAACGTAATAAACTTGCTAAGTTTTTTCACGATTTCAGGTTCGGTCTTATAGTAAAAGTAGTTTGTTATTATGACTACAATCATATCTTTAAGTATCGGTCACTAATTACTAGTCACCCTATACATTTATTTTATAGCCTTTGTCACTATCTGAGTAAAGGATATTCGGATAAAATAAGGCCCTGCTTTGCAGTTTGTCAACAAATATATTAACAACTTGCTAGGTGTCTATCTTATCATTTCATTATAAATGCACTTACCGCTAGTCAAAGCGACCATAAAAGAAGGGTAATTAGGTCTGATCGGTGGCTGGAACAAGAGAATGGCGCTGGTACCAGTCGTTCTAAAACTGAAAGCGATGTCTCCTTTCCTCCAACCAGGTACCTCTATATACGATTGTGATGTCGTGAATGTTACCACGTAACGCTGGGTGTCTGAAAGAAAAAAAATGATGATTACTTAATTAGAATAGAATAGAAAGAAAAACATTAATCTGTGCTTCACACAATCGAATAAACTAAAAATACAACAATAAAAAGTACAAAATCTGTGCGAGACCAAAAAGGTACCCAACTCAGCATATGCATTACTATTTTTTATGTTTATCTATTTCAAGACAAATTGAAAAAGTAGATTGTTCTAAGTGCCTAGTGCGAGTTTGTTTTACGTTAACGATCGGTACGTTTATGATTTTCGGCGCTCTTATTGGCCCGTTTCAAGCTGTTAACCAATCAGAGACCAACGAAACGTGGCAAATGTTTCAAACGCGTTAACGCAATAGAAACACACGTTTATGACGTTCGATGCTCAGCTTGGCCCGCTCCAAGCTCTTCATCAATCAGAGAGCCACATTTCAATAGCGTTAACATAAAAACAACTCTCACTCAGGACGCTGAAGAAATTCAGGCATTATAGGTGCAAGCTTTTTTAAAATTTCTTTACAACTTACTAGTTTCAACACACTCAAGAGGTCCCAACGTGATTCTTCCCTGAGCATCTTCAGGCAAGTCCTTCTGCTGTAAGAAGAACATGTCAGTGATGCCAAGGCTGGTCGGCTCCACAAACGTGCCTTCATCACTGTGCCACTTGCCGTCTTCGTTGGAGTCGCAGTTGCAAGATTTAGTGGCGTTTACACAAGTAGCGTTCACACCACAGGGGCAGTAACCTCTAGAAATTATATGCATTTTTTACATAAATAAAGTATATTTTTAAAATAATTAATTATAATGAGCTTCTTAGGCCAGAGAATTCAACAGTTTGCAGATTGGTCTAAATGACTTTTCCCAAATTTGTATGTGGCCCTATACCAACTTGTGTTAAACCAAATAAATGATTTCAGAAATGACAATGTTTTTGCGGAAATAGGGATAGTATACCATTTATTAACAAATTGATATTCTTTGATGTTGTTAAAAACATAAGTACATACTATACACATAAGTGAAACATTGTTTTAGATATTAATATACTTGTGACAAAAAACTGTACAACTATCTCAAATTTTTTGGACATATTTTGAATTTCTCTTGTTTCTATTAAAGTATATTTTGTATTGTTACTTCACCTTTTAACATTTCCCAAGAAGTCCACCGTATTGTTAGACGAAGATATGAACCAGGTAGCACTATGCAACTCCAAGGGCGCCTTCATGCAATCATATTTGATGTACTGCCTGCAGTACAAAGAGTGGGAGATGAGCTCTTGAAGCATTTCTGCTGTGAATTCTCTGTACTTTATGTTGAAGCTAAAATCATTGCCTGATGCTGAGCGAACGTCCTGGAAGTAATGGAATTGTTTTTATTTTATAGTCTTTAAATATGGCTAAAGTTGGCGTTATTTTCGTGGACATTTCAAGAGACATAAAGAGCATTTTTTTAAAAAAACCATGGTCATGCTTAAAGCCCGTACTTTTTTAACACTTACATTGTTAATTTTTTTTTTGAAGTTTGAAGTTTTTGGTTACCGGATAATTCTTATGATATATCCGCTTGAATAATAAAAAATATTTCCCTACCCAAGGTGTATTGCTCAAATCAAGTGCGATTATTTTGCTTTCTTTTCGAGTTTTAAAATGAGTAATAACTTTTATTATCAATTAAATGCAAAATTTAACAAAAGTATCTTGGTGCTTCTGATTTTTGTTATTCACACGGATATGGAAATTTAGTTTTTGGCTGAAGCATTAATAATTCAAAACTAGCAAGGACGAGTAAAGTCAGCTAGAAAATTGTAGCAATTCCATTTCGGCTACGTCGACATACAGGCATATTTTTTTTTACAGGAAATTATACAAAGAACTAAACAATGTGACACTGAATCACATATATAAAGTATAATTACAAATGGATACTCACAACTTGACTAGGCAGATTATGTTCGACAACAGTAGTAGAAGAATCAGCTTCTATCTGGAACTCGCATTTGACATGTGCTGGAGGAAACTTTCCGTTACCATCGATGTCTATGAGATATACATCGTTTCTAGTATAGCCAAGCAGTGCTAACTCTTCGCAAGTCTTGCGGAAGGTTGCGAAGTGACAGTTCTCACCGATATAGCCTTGAAGAAAGTATGTGTGAAGTTAATAATAATATTCATTCGTTATTAATACAATACTTATCGAGACTTAGTCTCTTACTTACAGTTAGGTAGGTACGTAATTTTATGGTTTAACTAGATTCTTGACTATAAGAAATACGATACATAAAAATGTAATATCAAACTCTCTGTTTGTTTTTGATGCATAGATGTTTGGATAATAAATATTGAATCCATAATTGAATGTTACATTGATTTTTACAATCATTGACAATAATTTGTAAAAGAGCTGCAGATTTTGTAAATAAATAAATAAATAAATTTTCGATCAATTAAAAACAATACAATATTGATTAATTATAAGCTAAGGTTTATGATAGAAATAAAATTGGTTAAACCAGCGTTTTTGTGTTTTCGCCAGTTACTCTACATTTATAAGCCTGTAGTAAAAGCAAGAGCAAAAAGCAACTGTACGGTACGTTGCTACGTATTTTTTTTCTAAAATACATAATTACAAAAGAACTGTTAGAAATTATAAATTTCTTGAAAAATGTATCTTACCAGTATTTTCACAGTTACAGATGACGCGATCGGAGCTAACGGAACAGATTCCTCCATGCTCACAAGTATTGGGCCTCGTGCAGGGATCGACATATCTACAGTCATCGATGGCCACTTCACCGACGACTCTCTCCGTCATTATCACGAATCTCGGTTCAATTAGCATCCCGTTTATTTTTATGTTCCTCATGCAACCAATTAGACCTAAGTTAGCTGATTTCAGGCCACTGCCTATCACGATTTTGTCTTGTAACTCGAAGTCTAGACCTGGAAAACGGTGTGATTGAAAATATACTGACAGAATAACAGTATTGTTGGATACAAATCGCGGTTTTTGGAGTAAAATAAATCCCTTCAATGGTTCATAAATTATTTAAACGATCCAAAAACACCAATATTACACAAAATTCTTGATCCTACGCAGAAATTTTCTACAGTTGTAGATTAATTCCTCTTCTTTGTAGTAATAAATTGATAATGTGATTTACAGTCTATATTAACTTATTACTAGAAAGAAGATAAACTTGCCACTACTAGTTGTAATCATGAAACTTTTTTGAAATTACTCTCAGGTAGTAATTGAAAGTGTAAAAATAGAACACCAAACAACAAGCGATCAGATTTGTTAAACCAAGGCAACCTTTGTCTCGAATATGGCAACATTACCAACAACATCTACTGTTTAGTAAACCAAAGCGTCGTAAACAAAAGAAATCTCACCAAACATCTGCACGTGCTTATTATGATGATCCACGGTCATCTTGATCCTTCCCTTCCTGTAATCCAACTCGACGTTGTGCCAATCGTTGCTTACGTTGAACTTCACGGATTTCAACACAGTCACGTTTTTGCCAACGTCTGACACTAACTCGAATCTTATCTCTTCTTTCACCATCCTTACCTACATTTTTATGACATAGTTTGTTAGTGTGATCATATGGTGCAGGAGCTGTGAGTTTGGTTTTGAGAATAACTTCTAGATCAGAAAGGATTTTGATTTTTGGAATTGTATGGGCGATAAATCGCTACCGTAAGCTCTTAATACGTTCCATTTGAAGATCTAAAATGAACTGTTCAAGTGATGTAGGTATGCAGGTTGTATATGTATAGTTCCATCCCTCTTTCTTACTCATCCACCAGACATTTTAGAAGGGTCGTGGGTTAGTGTTTGAAAGGAAAAAGGCCCTGGTATAAACGCAATGTAGGAACAGGTTGGGTTGTTCAGTCAGTAAGAGTCTGACACTATTTCCCTTTAACACTATTTCCCATAATTATGACGTGTTGTATTGTTATAAAAAAAATCACGTCAAGGTAATGCTCCAGCATTAGCTATATGACTGGTCTGTAGGTGAATGATGCGTTTTAATTATTTGCCAAATATATCGAAATCAGTATAAAATACAAAAATCCTCACTGTTAAATTGCATAAAGAGCTGCAGAAAGATTACCAAAGCAGAGCCTGTTATCAATACCCCAATGAGGTAATATTCTCCGTCAGGTTGGGTAAATTTCGTTGTTGCAACCTGACACACAAGTCTAGACCGTATTTGCATTTATTTACAATTAAATTGTATGTTGTTTTCTTATGTTGTAATTAAAACGTTATATAAACTGAATTAAGTGTTATTTTTTGTGGTTTCGACATTATAGTGTTCAGGTTTTAAGTTATAGAAGGTATATTTTGCCCCCTTTTGAAATGCTTAAGTAGTTATAGTTTACTTATTCTTAAGAAAGTGGTTTATTGATCTTATAAAGAACAAGTTACAAGATTCAGGTTCCATATCAAATTATTATTTTGATCAAGTGTCTTGTTCATTGTGGATCAATACCAAATGAAATGCAACTAAGCGTAATCAAATTAGCATAAAAATAACAAAAACTTGTTTGTCATGACTCTTACCTCCCAATAGCCTTGCGTAGACGTCTGACTGTAAGCCAACACAGCCATATTCTTGCTCGTCTTAAAATCAAACTTTAAATTGACAGTGTGGCTCTGATTCAACGGCCACCAAATATGGGACGTCGCGAAAGGATATGTGATCGGTATTACTTCTATATCTATCTCCTCGAACTCAGGATCCAACACTCCTATGTAGTGTACTTTAGGGTTATTTTGCTTCAACTCGTACAAAATTGACACGTCATTGTAATAAACATATTTCAAGTTTCCAGCGAAATTGTTGAACGACTTCAATCCTTTCATTTTGTGTAAATCCGGGCCGCCGCATATGTAGATTTCTGGATCAATGCATAAGTAGCGAGCATTTCCTGGTACTTCGTAAGTCTCCGTGATGCTATCGAGATATACGAATATAGTTTGTTCTTGTAGTATAACAGTGAGGTTATGCCACATATTGTTGTTCACTTTTTCTCCTAAATAGTCGTCAACTGGCCCGTCACCTAAATCTATTTGCACGGCAACTTTTTCGTCGTGTATTGATAGAGCTATATAATGGTGCTTGTCGTCTATTTGTCCACTCGCGTAGAATAGAGCTGAATCGTCGAATCTAGTCTGTGAAATTGATTTTGTAACTTGAATCATTCTTTCTTTTATTTTCATACGGAATAAGTGGAGCTCTAAGAAAGAGTTCATTGTTAATGTTAGTAACGGTATATGTGCGAAGATAACTCGGAAATTGTAATCGTTGTAGTAACCGAAATGTTACGTTCAATGAATTCTTTAATATAGCATTTTCTGACGTAATAAAGAAGTATGGATGAAGATGTATATAGAGATAGTATTGCAGTGAAGGCATAGGAGTGAGGAGTCTTTGGCTACAATAAAAAAACTGGAAATTGGTCGGTGTCATTGATATACTTGAAATGAATGGAAAATTATTGTATTTCAACTGTATCATAAATTAGCAATATCAGGACGTTGTTTTTAAACAAACTTTGTTGTAAATTGTGTGCCTTTATCTAAATGTATGCAAAACGTTTTCAAGTGGCTCGAGATATACATATTATTCGATTAGCTTTGTGCACAAACAAGATTATATTTTTTTAAAAGTGACATCAGATAAAAAAAAACTGGGCAAGTGCAAGATGGATTCACACATTGAGGGTTCCGTGCAACTTATGCAGTTTTCAGATTTATTGCTATACTTGGGCTATAAAACTTTGCTTCATGCCTTTCAGGGTTCTAGGTTACCGGGAGTACCCTGTGAATGTCTTTGAGAGTGTCGAAACATGCTTTTTTTTGCGACGTGAACTGATTGATTTTGATTTGAGTACCTACATAGTTTAAGTTTAAACTCAACACCTCCAACAAGTTCCCGAGATAAAGGGCCTTCACAGACAGACAGACAACAGACTGACAGACAACCAATTGATCCTGTATGGGTTCCGTTTTTTCCTTTTAGAGATCGAAAGCCTAAAAAATCAAAAACGGCTTGTTGGTATGGTTAGCATAAGCAGTATATACAACGCGTGGTCTTTTGGTTATTAGGTAGAAGACTAGGCATTGCTCAAACTTTGTACAAATTGTCACATTGTGCTAATTTCTATTATTTCTCAGATGGTATAGACGCGGTGAATAAGTTGAACTATCTGCCACGGCTACGCGCAGCTCGCCATCTCGACTGAGATTTGAAAATTGGATATAGGACGTCACACAAGTGTACCTAACCATCATAGAGGTCGACCATGACTGCGACCGATTTTCGGGTCAGTAGCAAATGGTTCAACTTATTGGCCGCGTATTATAATTTATTTCATAAAAAAATTACAACAATAACTAAGTATGAAATAAGTAAAGTAAACCAATTACACAATAAAGCCGAGAAAGAAATTGAATCCATAATGACAGTTGTATAGATCGTTTCTTTTTGCATATATTCTACTTGGACATATCCGTAATAATCTCAATGGTAGCTGTAAATAATATCCATTAAACATTTTGCAACGCTGATTGCGAGTGGGCTTGTGACGTCTTAATATAGCAGTCATAAACTCGTTCAGGTGAAAGTCTGTTCGTTTCAATTGATTAAAACGAAAAAGCGATTTTAAATGTTCGTTTTGGAGCATTTAGAATGTATTTGTCTTTTGGTTTTGGTTGGTGTAGCATAGCTTAGCATCAGCCTTAGAATGTTCCTACTGCTGGGACTCGGCCTCCTCTCTAAAGGGCAGGAATCCACCATCGGTAAATGTTACTATATCAAAATCTTCGAATTTTTGGTTCTAGGACATGCCAGTTTCTTTACGTAGTTTTCCTTCACCATTTTGTGACCTACAACTCGTAAGTCAGGGCCGTTACCACTCGGCCACCACTCGGCCACCACTTCTCTCTTGGTTGGTGCAAGTTCAAACAAAAATATCTGATTTTATCAATTTAATCATAAAACAAATTATGGTCAGCGAGGACGTTTTCGTATAAACCCGAACTATAAAGTGAATTAATTATAATAAAAGCAGCTAAATTAATAAAAGGTTTTATTGCCTATTAGCATTATCAATTTGACCATTAGAACTAATTTCCATCCAAACATCATCATTGAAGCCAGTTTTTTGAAATTTCTAAACTTGTCAAAAAGGCTCGGTATTCAAATTTGAAAAGTTTTATATCTACTACAAGTGGACACTTAAATAATTTTCGATTAGAAATCATGCTTTCAGTGAGAAATGGCTTTCTAGCATTTTTCTTGTAAAGTTGCTAGAAAGACAGATATTTCTGCATAATTTTTTCGATCTTCGGTTTCTGAGAAGACATGCAATGAGCTGGTTACATGACCACAAAGTAAAGCATTAAAATCCGATACACTCCATCTTACAAAATACACAAATAATTTTCATTGCACAAATAAAATCGTATGCAAGCAAATCAAGTTATAGCTACATTACCTTAAAGTGCATGCTGACACGCGTGCTAGTCGAGTGCACTCGATCCTTCCAGTCGTAAACTCGATACGACACGTAACTCGAGCCGCGTAGAGTTAACACAGTCGCCGCTAGAATGTATACACTCATATTGGTAATATTGATGATGAAGATATTAAATGGGATTATGTAATATTGGACGATCAATCATATTGGTGGATACGATAAAGACAACAACACGAAAATTGCGAGACATGACTTGAACGCTGGAATATGGTTATCAATATTATGATGACCATATTCCAGCGGCTACTGGAACCGTTGGGTGATGATGATATTGGTTTCGGAAAAGAATCGGTAGAAGTAAAAGCCTAACATGAAGGAAATATTAGGGGTAAGTCTCATACAAAATATCCAATACAAAAGGATAAAGAAAGAAGAGAAGTTATTAGAATACACATAGTAGATAGATTAAGAAATCAAACGCTAGGCAGATGCCTACAGATGTAAAATGTTATGTCATTACTATGATAGTACTATATTACTATATAGTACTATATAAGAATTGACACACACTAATTGTACTCAATTAGTGTGTAAGTTATCCATAATAGCACAGGTATTAAGCTAGCTGAAGCTAGATTTAGAATTATATTGGCATTTCGTCATGTGGAGTGCTAAAGAAAAATACCTCTATAACTTTAGACTAGGAGTGGAAGCAGATCCTTGACTGATTTTTTAGTTTTTAATACAATACGACACGTAATTTGAACTCTTAGAGTGAAGACAGTTGTTGATGTAATTGCAATCGTGACGTAATTATTTAAGTATGCAATAAACATAATATTGATTGGCTCATGTGAACGGTGACGATGAAGAAATTGTGGGTGTATGTGATTTTATATAAATAAATTAAATATATTTACCTGTTGAAAAAGTCTGATAGGAAACAAAACACGATCTACTTACGAAGGTCAAGAAAGTCAATATTGTGTTGATTATATTGGTTCATAAAAGCTATATACATAAATAATTATATGGCTGGTCTTGTACTAATCACGCAGACCTCATTCATGTTCTTGATATAAATATTCATTATAAAAGTTGTGAAGCAGGACCTTAATGATATGCTCGAATATACATATTTGAAAACAAGTTACTGTGATAGAATTTAGCAGTTAATCAACGCCAAAAGAGTAATTTTGAACTTGCGAAATACAAAGTTGTTTCCAGAGAAACTTGAGAAAGTGTACATGTTAAATTATTATTATTGGATTGGTTAGATCAGGTCGAGCAGAAATACAAAATCAAGGCAACAAATACACTAACGAGAGGCAATTTATAATTGACGCAAGTACCTAATCGAAAGGACGCGAATGGCGTTTCGGTCAGAGTTCAAATAATACCAAACATGTTCTCCAAACCAGTTTCAGCTTAGCTATTAGCAACATCACTTAGAAACAGGTCAATTATTTTGCATTAACACAAAGTAGTCTCGGGATGATAGAGTGAGATAACGCTATGTGACAGCTGAGTATTAGAAAGAGAATATAATTACATCGACTGTCATTAAAGCCATCACATTATCTATACAACAACCAGTTTATGCAGACTGGTGGTTGAAAAGAGAACTAAAACGAATGTGGAAGATTTGATATATAGTTGCACTTTGCCATCGCAAGCGGCGACATCATAAAAGACCAAGATATACTGGGCAGTAGATAGCAGCCTCGTTAATTCCAATAACTATTTATAGATTTTGTGAAAGCATACAATCAGCTAGACTAAGATCTTCAATTAAGTTAAAATCCTGATGTATAACGAGTTTACATAACATTTAAACATATTTTTTGGCATTATGCAATAAGTGCTCAAGATCGGTCTGCTTTTGAAAGGATTCATAAACCTAATTAAAGCGCAAAAGTTATTTGTACAGGATTATAAAGATCTTAATTGACCTCAATTAGTTTTTAAATGTCAACTTTTAAGTATGAATGGAGAAAGAGAGAAGGAAATAATAATTGAACTCTGTACTCTTGGGCTTTTAAAATCATATAATGAACATGCTAGTGAGGACAAAAATACAAAATTTAGTCAATAACAAGTGGTGATACGGTTTTGTTCGTAAAAAATTTGAAGACTGGAGGATGATTAATACAGAATAATGTTAGTCACCACTTTAGCTCCGACAAAGAAATTGAACATAAACCATTAAATAAAGATACTTACTGAACACGTCACAGAGATGCTCTTCATACAAGGTCCCGAAGCAGTCACATCTGTAGCCATTATACTCATTGATACACCTGGAACCTTCAAAGCATAGATTCTCCATAGTCCTGCACTTGTCAATGCAACCTTCTTTAACGTTTTCATGTTTGGTAGCTATTAGAGGTACTATTGGCAGAAGATCTGATGCTGCCTTTCCGGAACTTAGGACCATATCACTGATGCAACCCACGAAAGATTCAATGATGTATTTTACACCGTGGAGTTTTTCTTCGGAGCTTAAACCTGAATAAGATATATAATTGAAGAATTTGATAATACTGACAAAGATTTATACCTCGGTTTTTTTTTTTATTTATTTACATACAAAAGGATCATAACAATACTTTTATAGTTTGTAGAAAGTAAGTTGCAGAAACTTGTATACAAAAAAAAGCTGAAACCGTTTCCATGGATACGCGCAACTCTCCTCGCACCTCGATAGGGACCCGAAAATCGGTTACTGTGCATTCAAACTGTATGTCACGTACTGTAACTAGTTTTTAATTAAATTGATATGTTTTGTTATAAGATTTTCTGGATTTTTAATGTTGAATAATGCACATACGATAATAATATGATATAACCTATGGATGTAACTTACCTCCGATAAGAATAACAGATGTCAAGTTATCAGTGATGCCGTAATTTGTGTCGAAACTTAAGCCCTGGAACAGAAAGATTAAGATTGTGAATATAACAATAGTACATTGTTACATTTGTTACTCTAGGGGTGAAAGTAACTTATTTAGTTCCGGGAAAGAGGTTGGCGTGTTCGAGCGTATCAAGATTACCATTAGTTTGAAGACCTAAATAAGGCTTAAACCCGAGGTAAACACTGTGCTTTTCATCACGATTACAAGGACAGTAAAAAAAAAACCTTTTAGGTTCTTTCTGATGAACTTATCGTGTTAATATGGGAAATTACTTTTCAATTTCCTCTTTCATACTGTTCCTAGATATTCGTGGATCTCCATGAGTCAAACTAATGTCCTTGTTAAACATTAAGGTTTAAAAACATGACACACAAGTTGTGGCAGGTCGCTAACTCCACATAATGAAGTGACCCGTTTCCTTTATTTGATTCGGGCAATTTACGCAACACTACATGCTTTGTACCGTTTTCATTGTTGGAGATACCTGATATTATCTCAAACCATCTTATGAACGAAGGATCAGGATTTGGAAGTGGTTCTAGAGAGGAATATTTTATTCAATATTGCTTTATGAGGTTCCAAGATTCTAGAGTGTCGACCGCGTACTGAAAAACGCAGTTTTGGAGAGGCTCAGATGTTCCACTAGGAAGACCGATAACCTCGTGAGGGTCTTCGGAATCCGATAGTTGTGAGATGCGCAGAACCTGTCGTTGAAACATCACTTAGGGAAGGCCTATGTCCAGCCCAAGACGTCTTTGGGTTGACGTTATAAAGAAAGATTTTAAAAGAATTCTTGTTTACATTTTTATTACTTCTGATTAGCACGCGTTAGGCCAATATCTCATCCCATGGTAAATAGGTATGTATGTGCTATCGAGACGTATATTACCAATTTGACCTTTCCTATCTAATATAAGGAAGCTCACCTTTAAATAGACTTCTTCTTTAAGGTGGTCCACTTTAGCAATAAGCCTGGCTCCGTGAACATCGATGGTGACAACCACACTGTGCCACTGGTCTCTGTTTAGCGCTCTGCCAACTGTGACTGATGTTAGGTGCTTGCCAAATACATGGACAACTGGAAGGAACAAATATTTAATTTAAAACATGTACAAAGGTTTCTTTGCTTTACATATTAATAAAAGAGCTATGAGTATGCAATATGTGGATGATGGAGAGAGAGACCAAAGAAAAGATGGATGGATTGTGTGAGAAGTGATATGAAAGAAAGAGCGGTTAATGATAGCGTGACGAGTGACAGAACAGAATGGAAGAAAAAAACGTATTGCGGCGATGCCAAATATTCCGGGACAAGGGCAGAAAGATGAAGACAAGTCTTACATACGTATAAGAAAAAAAACGGTACATATGTTACATACGTATAAGAAAAAAAAACGGTGACGTCAATTAGTATCTGCATTTTTAATATTTAAAATGCCTCATAAACCGGTTAATATTACTTTGATTTTCAAACTAACTTTCGTATATTTTTTCTACGACCACTAAATCCCCAGAGAAACTTCCAATACCGTATGAATAAAATACACAGGTAGTACTTAGTTTAGTGACCGACTTGAGAGAATACAAAACATATAGACATTGTAAGCAAGATAGACAGATCGACAGTCAAGACGACACACTGATGGACGGACGTTTGTATAGGAAAGACTTGACACGCTAGAGAAAAAAGTGAATGATTTGAAACGATGCCGGAGGTATGGACGACGAGAAATTATTGTGAAGCAAATGATAATAAATGATGGTGGCTGATTGATTGGAATTGGAATTTATAAAAGTAAATATGTCGGTTGTGTTTTGTTTTCTGATTAATTTGGTGGCCTCGTAGATACATGAATGGTTTTTTTTTAAGACATGAAAATACATATAAGACTTTAGTAATCGCAACATATTGTATGTGGCTAATATGTGGAACCATTTGATATAGCTCAACTCTCGACGCTTCGATCGAAATACGAAAATCAGTTAATAGTCGTCATTTAAATCGAACTATCATTGCGGTCGACTTTAAACCGCACAGTAACCGATTTTTGCATCTCAAACGAAGTAACCATCGCAAATAGTTCAACTTATTTGCCGCGTACTGTATTTTATTGATTAATGAATGTGTTTCTGATTGTCATCAGAAACAATAATTCATTAATCAATGTAGTAAAAATATAGTAATAAATAAAAAATAAATTGGAATGAATGACAGCAAAACATAAACTGTAATTTCAATAATACACGGAAGAACTTAAGACTAATTCTAAAAAGAATTAGGTATCGTAAAAACAGTCGAAATCGAATAAAGGATAGCATTGGTTGATAAACCTAAAAACACAGCTCAATAACAAAACTTAGCCTAGCCTATAGAGATCCTTTCAATGCCACAGCACTTGATCGGCATTGCTTCAGTGAGCGCCGACAACTAAGATTTATTGTTTGTGTCCCTGAATTAGCGTTTGTCAACGAGTCACCGTGCTCTGCGTTTGCCATTTAGATGGCTCGATGCTCCATTTTTTTGCCTTAGATGTAAAATCGAAATCGTTTACAGTTTCTAGTCTTTTATTGGAGTTGATTTATTCTTTGAGTTTAGTTATTTTTGAGAGCTAACTTAACAGTCAAGATAGGTTTTACTTTTAGTTTTTCTAAAACATTTCTTCTTCTTCCTCTTATCGTTTTTGTGTTTATTGTTTGGGGTCGGGTCTCCTAACTAATCGGCGCCAGGATATTCTATCCCGGGTTGTCGACTTTGGCGAATGGGCTAACTTGAGGTTTCTCACGATTTTAGAACAACAGGTCAATGGAATTTTCTGAAACAGTTGATCAGTGAAATGATTGGCTTACCTTTCAATTCACCTTTTTCAACGATGACGTATAGAGCATATGGCTGCATTTTAAAAACTGGATTCTTGACATTGTGGTATACCAGTAGACCATGTGGTAATCGCGTTCGGAATTTGAATGATATTTCTCTGCACAATCTGAAATTTATAAAATTTTGATGAGTAGGCTTACCGTTTACCAGAATTTGTGGGTATCAAAAACAGTTTTAATTCCATATTTTAGGTTCGAGGAGTTGAAAATCATGATTGATGGGTTTATACCTAAAAAATCAATGTAACCTTCACTACAGATAGGAAATTGTTGGCTCAATATTAGGAGAGTCAACAATACAAATTGATATAAGAACATGGGGGGTAGGAAGTAATTTTCAGAGTTTTTTCAAGCGGAGGTTAAGTATGTCTTATCCGACGAGTTGCTACATTTCCAATTACCGTGTGACTAAAGTAATAAAATGTTAAGAGCCTTACCGTAACTGAAACCTTTGTATGATATCCCCATCCAGCTGTATATAAGTATTATCCTTAGCAAACATGAAGGTCTGATGGTGTCCCGACTCCGCAAAAGTCAGGAATCTGTCCCTATCACTGGGTGGTATTGGCGGAATGGCAGTGACGTAGGTTGAGGTTGAAATGTTGACTGTGGTAACGCTTGATGGTGGTGATGTTAGGGGTAGTACTGTTGGTGGCAGCACTGGAAAGAAGGTTATTCATATATAGTTTATTGTACAACAAGATTTATAAAAGGAAATCTTACAAGAATTATAACGAATCTTTTCATAATTAATAACTCATACAATTGCTGGCCTTATCACAATCGGTGATTTCTTTTAAACAACCTGGAATGGATAGAGATTGCCTGGTATTAAGGTATTGCTACATTGCACATACGTGAGATACGCAAGCTGATCTCTGAGCGTATTGGTCTCCATAAATTTTATATGGCAACTAGACTTGTAATGCTGCATTGGAACCACGCTACACGATGCATCGTTCTACGTAAAAATCAGGCGTGGTTCACGAGTGAGTCCTTCAACAAAATAAATGAAACTCCTGCACAACAAAATAGAGTACAAAAAAAAAGTAGATGAGGAAAAAGAGTATGAAGCTAGAACTACATACATTACTCGTACGGTCTACGAGTAATGTATGTAGTTCTAGCTTCATACTCTTTTTCCTCATCTACATACATTACTCGTACGATCTACGAGTAATGTATGTAGTTCTAGCTTCATACTCTTTTTCCTCATCTACTTTTTTTTTGTACTCTATTTTGTTGTGCAGGAGTTTCTCGCGACTTTAACATTGTTTTAGGCCTGTTGATCATGACTAACAAGCAAATTGAGTGACTAACTTTGGGGTGTATCAGGTAGTGCTTGGACTTGATCGTGTCAATTGGATAATTATTTACTTCCTGTGACTAACCAATTCAATTTATGTCATTCTTTGTTTTGGATAACTGTAGCAGTTAGTAGAAAAAAGGTATTAGGATTCTTGTGTATTTAGTGTGTTGAAATTTAACGGAATATAAAGTTAAGAGGAGCATGGTCACCGTAGGCGCGGGCTTGCGGACGGCGAGCATTGGGTAGCTCGCCATCCGGTCGTCTGGTAATCGTCCGGACCAAGCCCAGTCGTCAACGACGCGCCCTGTTCCCGCGCGCCTCAAGGAGTTGTCAGCACGGTAGGGATCCTGCAGAAGGGTCGAAGCCAATTAGGGCCAAGGGTTTGTGTCTGAAAGGTAGGCTCCGGCCCTGGTATGTATGGCGATGCAGGAACGGGGTAGGTTGTTTAGTCAGTAAGAGTCTGACACTGTTCCCGCTCCACCCAAGGGCGGGATTCGTCATTGGATGATTTTTACCTACCATAAAAAAAAACTTCTTGCATGGTTTAAAAGCTTGGTGCTTCATCTAACGCATTCAACGTAATGTTTAATGAAAATTTAACGTGAAAAAGAGAGATAACGCCTGAAAACTGAAGGCATTCGGTAAATCCGTGATTTACTCGTATATTTACAAAACTTGTTCCAGGAAATACCTACGTGTTTTTTTTAAACCGTTTTTTTTTGTGATGAATTATCGTCATTCAGAAATTATGAAATAAGCAAGGGTTCTGAAGACGTGCTCTTTTATATTTTAAATACATGAATACGTTACGCAAGGTCACATAAAATAATAGATTTTCAGAATTTTTTACTGGATTAGCTTCACAAAAATTTGTTTTGATTTCTATAGAAGCCTAAAGATTATCCATAAAATGTCTGTGTATCCAAAATATGTAGAGAAAAATGTGTAATAACATCATAATCACGTATGAGCTGTTGTATGAAAATGTATCTCGGGTTGGCCAGCTTTAAGCTCTTAAAGCATTACCTGGAATATTAACATAAAGCCACTTACTCTTTTGGTGAATAAGCTTGCAACAGTTAAATTTCATAATCGCTATCCTATTCTAACTAGTTGCTATGATATATTTGAGGCTAGCTGCTAAAGTGGGCAGGCTAGAATAGATTTGTACCACGTGGTATAGTGAGGTCTTGGGTTCAAGGATCTAAATTAAAATCAATAGGGATCAAACTCAAGTGATACCGATGAGTCTTAAATTGGTACCATTCAGTATCACCTACCAACAGGACTTATACGATCATTTTCTAAGACAAAGAGTGATCTTAATGCCGTAATTATTTGTTACTAGTCGTATAATTCCCATACTTCTAGTAAGCTTACATTCAAGCAGCATATCCTATTTTTTTTATATCAGAAATGGCAGTTTACCTTTTAGTTTTGTTGGAAA
Source organism: Mythimna loreyi (assembly GCA_029852875.1). NCBI lineage: Eukaryota > Metazoa > Arthropoda > Insecta > Lepidoptera > Noctuidae > Mythimna > Mythimna loreyi. The sequence continues at coordinate 15,118,761 of CM056780.1, read as the reverse complement.
ATTGTCAAATAACTTCTATGCTCTGGGTGGAACGACAGACTGTAGGAATTCTACCGACTAAAACCCACTTGTGAACCAACAATTGCCTTTTGTAAACCAACCTGGCAAGTATCAGCCCTATCAAGGCAATTTATTTTTCCTATTGCAAAGATCACGCCAACGAGGTTTCAAGAAAAGGTTTTGATCTCTATAAACGGGTTTCTAAAGAAACTCTAATAAGAACGAGAATTCTAAGCAGGAGACTGTTAAAATTGCTAAATAAACAAGTGCGCATCTTAGAGAACCCAATAGAAAATTAGTTAAAGTGTTAACAAATAAGGTTTTCATGGTATCTTTTTATATTCACATGTTTTTTCTCTCTTTTTTTACACCTGCCATCTGTCATGTTTCTCTGCATCACCCAAAAGGTTGACTGGTAGAAAATGCCTAAGGCATTATGTCCGCCTTTGTACCTTTATGTGCATGAAGTGTATAAGAATATATATATATATATATATATATATATTTAAATCGCGATGGACTTCTTGCGTCTTTCCAAACTACCACCCTGCAGCGTCCACTGAATGTAGTGAGATTTTTAATGTTTTCAATGCGTATGTAAGATGTTTTAATCAGTATCATATCCGTAGTCGACGTCAAATTTCATTTAAACATGAAATGGTGATATTCAAATTAAATATTTCTAGCTGAATTTGTGCGTCCGTTCAGTCTGAAATCTTTCTTGCACACTGAATACCTGCGTATACGTTCAAAACACTGCAAGCACATTCCCGCCTCTATCCGAATGTATGTGTAAATCAATTCCGTATAATGCTCTGCATATATCATAATGATTATAATAACTTAATTACATCCGTCTACTATTGAATTCAGATTGGTTCCGAATAACTGAATTAGTGCGACCGTTCACTCTTAGATGTTTCTTGCACACTGAATATCTCCGTATACGTTCAAAACACTGCAAGCATATTCCGGCCTCCATCCAACTTAATGTTTAAATTAATTCCGTTTAATGCTCTGCATCAAAACAGTACCTAACGAAAGAAAAACTGTACATTAAGAATTTTATGGAAAAATTAAGTGGCTTCTGTTAGAAAAACGTAACTGATGACAAAAATGACTTTTTAGAATTTTTGTCTGTTTATCTGTTTTTCTATGTGTATGGTACAGCTTCATGCCAAAACTACTGGATAGATTGAATTGAAAAGCAAACATGTTCTTTGTAAACCAAGGAAGGCTTTAGGGTACATATTATCACGCCATAAGTTATGGGAAGTAAGCAATATTGAATTTAAATGGTGCAATGGATGCAATGTATTTTTTTCCCGTGGGCCGATTGACTCAAAACTTATTACAAACATTACCCTAAATTAGTTATCAAAGCTGGTTTATTTAATTTTTTAGTAGTACCTACTCCCAGTGCAAGATTTAGGGGATGTTAAAGTTTGTATGGGAGAATCTTATTCCTTGAGTTAATTAACTTGAAACTTGATACGAAAACTTATGTAGGTAAATAATAAAGTTTCCCATTATTCGTTGTTCAAAACTACGTAACCTGGACAGAGAAACTAGTTAAATATTAGTAGTATAAAGACAATTTTAAACAGCGCCATTTGTGAGGTTTTATAAAAATCAAATCAAATTACATGTTAACAATTTTTGTAAATTAATCATTTAAATTTGATCAAGCTGGCAAGGGTAGTAGTTAGTTATTCTTAAAATTCATAGATGGTAATGTGCATTTTCTTCCTAAAAGTTGTATCGGATACGTTCGTTTTGAAAAATTCAAGTTCCAGAAAACCCTCCAAATCTTGAGAAAGACAATTAAATAAAAATGCGGTGTTAAATATTACAAAAAATTTATGTTCATTGAAATATCGCCATCATCTGTCTGAAGATTTTCTACGAGCTTTGAGGCGTGCTACTGGAGACGAAGTCGATGTAACTGATGAACGTGTGCTGAACACCTGTCTCAGTTCACTTCAAGATGTGGGCATTTCTATCGGCGACAATCCACTGATCAAATATGGATTACCAGCTCCCCAATCATCACCGCATCGAGACTATGGGAATCGAGAGCATAACGCTGAGACAAATTACGATCCGGGCGAAATGACCACCATACGAAATGACCATGTCGCTTTGTTCTCTTCCGAACAAAAACAAAATTATGACACCGTCCTTGAAAGTATTGTGCAAAACCAGGATAAATCGTTTTTCTTGGGTTGCTCCTGGTGGAACAGGAAAAACATGGCATACTTGCAGAGGTCAGGAGGCAAGGCAATATTGCTATTGCCGTCGTGTCGTCGGGAATCGCTGCCACAGTGCTTCCGGGTGGCAAGACAGCACATACCATGTTCGAATTTCTATCGATTTAGAGAGCTCCAAAACGCTTGTTTGTGGTGAGTCACGTAACAGCGATAAGGGACACGTGCTTAAGGATTGCTTTCTGATCATGTGGGATGAGCGTACGATAGCCGATTGGAAGGAAGTTGAGGCCGAGCACAGAACCCTGCAAGATATCCGCGGGAACGAACATTTGATGGGTGGTGTCACAGTTTGTTCTGTGGCGATTTCGGGCAAACGCTTCCCGTGTTGACTCGGGGAACGACGACTGACGAGGTGAATGCTTCGTTGAAACAGTCTTCGTTGTAGTCACAGGTTTGTGCGCTGCGCTTGACCATTAGTATGAGAGCTCGGCTCGGCAGCAATACACGAGCTCAAGAATTCTCTGATGTCCTTCTAACTCTTGGCGAAGGCATTCTACCTTTTTTATGGTGGGGAAAATCATTAAAAGACGATTCCCGCCTTTGGGCGTAGCGGGAGACAGTGTTAGACTTCTACTGGCTAAACAACCCACCGAAACTCAAGAAGGATTTCTTGCCTTAGTTCCAGGGCTGTTCCGCTTTCGCATCACCCTTGGCCCCAGAAGGCTTCGACCCAGCTGGGCTCCTAGAGTTGCTGGCGACTGCTTGAAGCGCAGGGGACAGTGCGAGCCGTCGACGACTTGGGCTCGGTCCCAACGGTTAACGGATGGGCGGACAGCGAGTTACCCATTGCTCGCCAGCCGCAAGCCCGCGCCTACGGTGGTCGGAAATTGAGATCGGAGACACGGCGGCTGTTGCGGTCGGCCCCCTCTTTTAGCCGCTAGCATTACTGCTTCGCAGAAGGAGGCGACCTGCCACTCTTCTTCGCTCCGGATCATGGCCTCTGCCAAAGTCCGCCGCGAGTCAAAGCCCACCGCGAGAGAGGTGGATGGGAGGTGCTTCCAGAGTCTCTCGATAGAGTGTTATCCAGCTTAGAAGAATTCATTCGCTGTGTGAGCGGGCCATTTTCACATCCAAAAATGATCAGGCTGCAGCAATTAACGAATGCGTCCTCTCGGAAATTGAGGGGAATGCAGTGGTCTATACTTCGATAAACCCTGTCGTCGAGCAAGATGGGTTTTGGAGCAACGTGGGATTTTTGAGCTCCTAGCCAGCAAGTGGTCTTCCAGCGCATACCATCAAGCTGGAAAATCGGAGTCCCGATTATGCACCTTTCTGAACCTATCTCCTCCAAAGTTGTGTAACGAGATCCATCTAAAAAGTCATCTGCTGCACAGACACACCATTGAGGCAAAAATTCTTACGGGTTGTGGCGTCGTCGAGGCAGTATTTGTACCTCATAACTTCCCGTTCCAGTTCAAGCGCGTACAGTCCCCCGTAAGTGTTAGCTTCGCGATGACACTGATTGCAGTGGGTGTCAACTTTAGGACGAGTTGCTTTTCACGCGGGCAACTGTACGTCGCTTGCTCCCGCAGGGCATGCAAAACCGGAAAGTCATCAAAACCGGTTTTGAACATCGTTTTTTTTGGAACCAAAACCGAAGCTAGGTCCGGTTTTGGCAAAAAAAAAAATCGAATGTAGTATAATTTAAAAAGAAACATCATTTTTTTTAAATACCCACTAAGTCTACAAATAAAACAAATTGTATGATACATTTCTTTTTGGAACAGACTTAAGTGGTGTCAAAATCATCAGGAAAGATTAAGATGGACATTTTGGCATCGCGTAGGGCATCTAAAAATTTTTCCCAGTTCTGGAAGTTAACCAGTAAGCTGAAGGTTGAACCGGGCCGCCCTGTAACCGTAGGGGAATGTGGTTCGTCGGAGGATATTGCCAATATGTTTAGAGAACGTTTTATGGTATCATCACTGCTAGGGCCAGCTGAGGGGCGATGATGAGATCAGTTGTGATTATGAGCCAATACGTTTTTCGGCCAAGGAGGTAAGGAGGCAAATTATGAGTATGAAGGGGGGAAAGTCTCCTGGTCATGACGGTTTCAGCATCGAGCACCTCAAATTTGCTGAGGTTCATCTGCCTAGAGTGTTGACGACGTTCTTTACGCTTTGTGTGAGTCACTCGTACTTGCTATCTGAGATGTTGAGGACGGTGGTGGTACCAATCGTCAAGAATAAGACTGGGGATATATCGGACCAGGCGAATTACAGACCAATTTCCTTGGCCTCTGTTATTGCTAAAGTGTTGGACGGTCTGCTTGATAGACTGCTGGACAATTGGGTCACGTTACATGACGCGCAGTTTGGGTTTCGGCCTGGACTTTCCACAGAGTGTGCTATTTCATGTTTATATTGCACTAAAAAGAAATCAATAATCAACTATGTATACTAATTTAAATAAAGCATAAATCACTTGTTTTCAAGAGATCGCTGTTCTTGATAATGTGATCTCAAGAATATAAGTGCATCCAACATTCGATCAGACAGCGAACTTCTTATTTTGTTACAGAAACACCCAGCATTAAACAATGTTGATATAAATAAAAATGTTAATTGTTACTCAATAATGGGAAAACCGGAGCTGAGCTCGGTTTCGGCTTTTAAAACCGATTTTCAAAAATCGAGAAATTTTACTACTCCCGCGTCACCAGTCCTGACACTCTTTAAATTTTGGCTACTGGCAGCATAACTACCACCGTAATGTGGTGGACGAATGGTAAAGGCTCCGACTCTCCGACTTACAAGTTGTAGCCAGGCGCATTACTCTGTATAATTTATTGCATAACCACTGCTCTTAAAACGATGAAGGAAAATATTGTAAGGAAACTGTGACTGTGAATGTCTTAGAACCAAAAAATCGAAGACATGTAACATCCACCAATCTGCTCTGATTCCGCGTGGTGGAATATGGCCCGTTCCCTCTCCTAGAAAGGAGGACTGTTTCCCAGCAGTGGGAACTTTATAAGGCTGATGTAATGCTATTTTTAAAAGTTGTTTATTTTAATGCTATAGCGATACTGCCATCTTAGTTTTGGTGCTGTAGAGCCTTCACGCAGACAACGTCGCGGGCAGCAGCTGGTATATTATAATAGTCATTACTAACAGACTATAATAATAGACCAATTAATAAATAACCACTTTTAACGCACTTGCAAATAATTCACATTGGTGACAAACTTGCGTCACGGCCGGCACAAGTCTATTTCTTTACAAATTCGGCACGCGAGCGCGCTGAAGCCATGCGTCCCTCGTCAACCCCGAATGGGCCCCTCAGACACCGTACCTAGTGCCCGTTTAAGGATATTTAAGAGACGCAAGATTGTTGTCACGAAAACATGATAAAAACTTTGCAAATTAAGTACGATATTCAATGGACACGATGAGATCGGTGAACTGAACTCAAAGTATACGCGGTAAATTATACGCTGAACACTAGCGTCCTCCAAATTTCGGTCGGACGACGGCGGAACTATATTATACGCTAAAAGACATTGTAGTGATGGAATGACGTCCATGCCAATTTTTCGCCCATGCATTCTAATGATCATAAGGGACCCTTGGGCTAAAAATGAGGGTCGGTCAATCTTGCGTCCGTATTACGGACGCACAAAGTCAGTTGGACGCAGCATCATCGGTAAATAACGCCATGTAGGACGCAACATGTCCTTCGAGATGTAAATATATATATATATATAAATACAACTTGTATACTATGCAATATACAGAAAGGTAAACTATATTTAAACGTGTCGACATAATGGCATAAGAATACTTTCGGTTCGACACACTGAAATCGTAAGTGTGCGTAATTACTTAATGCAACATCATTAATTGTATTATGAATTACTATTGTAAAATTTGGCAGTAATTAGGCTAAGAGCTTAGCTTAGTGGTTTTGGTTCAAAATTGCTATTGAATTAGCAATATTTACGTGTTAAACATTTTTGTAAAGTTTTTTTTTTTTTACAGCTGGTCGACTTTTCGCGTGACCAGAGGGCTGGGCTTTATTTTTGTCAGCGAATCAGCATTGCCATCCAGCGTGGCAATGCTGCCAGCGTTCTGGGCACTTTTCCCATTGATATCGATGTGGATGAATTTTTTGATGCCCAATAAATCATTTGTAAATATTAGAGTATTTTTAGTTTATTTAGGTTATTTTTAGTGTAATTAAATGTATATTTTTATATTTCTGTGATAAATTATACCTTATGTTTGTAAAGTTAATGACCTATTATTATCACAATAGGTATATATTTCTTATCATGCAAATCCTGAAAGTCATGAAAGTGCAAATCCTGAAAGTGATATGTTCAGAGTAGAATACTGAATGAATTTTAGTTATTTTTAAACAATGAAAAAATATTTTAAGATAGCTTTCATTGTTTTTAATTAAATATTATAAGTAATTGGGGTGTACCTATTAGAATGTGAATTATTTCAGTAATATAATTTGATTGCCAAATTGGAAAGTATAAGACAAGGCATGTATAAAGTAAAAAATCGAGTAATTTTTAAATAAATAAAAAAAAAACCGAGATTTCGTTATTCGAGAAATTCTTTTTAAAGTACATTCCCAGTGTTTGTATGAGAGTTGGATCAAGTCTTGCTCAGAATGAACACATAGTGCATTTAGTTTCTCAAGTCAATACTAATTAGAAAACTGAAGCACTCAAAAATCTGTCCCAGGAGTCAAGAGGAAAAAAAATTGGGAATTATTTATTTTCGAATTTACTTGATAATTATTTTAGCGCAATTGTTTACCGACTATAATATCATCATCATCATCATCATCAGCCTTTTAATTGTTCCCACTGCAGGGACACAGGCCTCCTCTCTCTAGGAGAGGGAATGGGCCATAATCCACCACGCGGGCCCAGTGCGGATTGGTGGATGTCACAATACATGTCTTCGAATTTTTGGTTCTAGGACATGCCGGTTTATATACAATCTGTAATTAATTACACTGCTTCATTTAATGAAATCGTTCATTTAATTAGAATGTGATTTCACATCGGGTTGATTATTACGGAATAGTTTCTTACCTTTTTCCTCAGCAGCCAGATCAACCGGTAAACTGCATTCAACATCAGCTGTTCCATATAAAATTAATAATACGATCGTACTTATTCTTTTTCTTTGAGATGGTGTAGCCATTTTGCTCTATACGGTTCATTTATCTGCAATAAATAAAAAATAATTTATTGTATAATTTTTTAAGTAGACTGTTATAAACACAGAATTGAAACTAATATTATAAAGCTGAAGCGCATCTAGCTTAAACTGACGAAAAGAAAAAAAAAAACGTGTAAAAGTGTTATTTTAAAACCTATTTACAAAATAAATATCATTTATTATTTGTAGAGTTTTTTTTTTGTTTGAATATAGCATATTGTATTAGCATATTAGCATATTAATATAGCATACTGGAACAACTTGCGACCCACGGATGCCCCTCAAATTGAAGGGTAAAATCTACAAGTCCGTGATAAGGCCTGTCCTACTTCATGGGTCAGAATGTTGGGCTATGAAAAAGACGGATGAAAAGAGATTGCATGTAGCAGAGATGAGAATGTTGAGATGGATGTGTGGTGTGACGAGAATGGATAAAGTGAGAAATGAGTATATTAGAGGAAGTCTGAAAGTGGCGCCAGTGACTGAAAAGTTGAAAGGGAACCGTCTGTCTTGGTATGGCCATGTAAAAAGGCGGGATGAAACGCATGTTACAAAAAAAGCCATGAGTATAAATGTGGATGGATGGAGAGGGAGAGGGAGACCAAAGAAAATATGGATGGATTGTGTGAGAAGTGATATGAGAGAAAGAGGAGTTAGTGATAGCGAGACGGGTGACAGGACAGAGTGGAAGAAGAAGACATATTGCGCCGACCCCAAATAAAACGGGACAAGGGCAGGAAGATGATGAAGATGATGATAGCATATTCAAACAAAACAAAAAACTCTTATAATAAAAATTTTAGTTGTAGAAAAATCTTTTTTTTTTGGATGGATAGCTCATTTATCGAGGAAGGCTATGTTATAAAATCCCGCGACGACTCACGGAAGGTAAGACTCTTGAGAGAGCAGTAACCGTAGACATACTTGAAATCGCGTTAGATAGGTCAGCTGTCCCTAGGTAGGTATTTAAACTATCGGAAATAAAAAAAACTTGCTTCTTAGGAGAGCGATCTGATTTTTTTTTTATAGACAACTTATCATTAATTGGGTTAAAAAGTCCTTCGGGGGCCCCGTATAAAAAAAAAGGATTTTTATTACAGATGCTTAGCTGCCCTATGAGACGGTTGTGAACAACATGTTGCGAATTTTTGCCTAGGTCGGGGCCCCTGTACTACGGGGGGGCAGTATAATTGATACGGCAGATACGGCGGTAGCTACGCCCCTGGTCAAAGGTATTAGTATCTTTTGGTTTGTATACCCTGCACTGTAATAGCGAGACGAGGAAAGAGTTTACGGTAGTTATAGTTAGGTTAATCATAGCGGTAATAACTTATATCTAAAGTGTTATTTACACAGTCTATAGGTAGGTAGCTAAAAGATTTGCAACCAAGCACACCATAATAAGAAAAACACTTCATAATAAGGAGTATTTATTCCCCAGGTGTATTCCCCGCTAGCTACATATATATGTTTTCATGTTAGTCTAAGGACTCTGTATAGTTATAATATTGGTATTCTATTAGTAAATAATCAAATTGGTCCCTAGTTAGTTAGTAATTATGGATTTGAATCACTGATAGTTTGCTAGCATATAGTATAGTATAGGTAGTATATCGGGCTGGTGTCCGCAACTCCACGTCTAAAGCGCGTATTTTGCGTACATAGGTACTAGCATATATGAATCCTTAATTACCTGCTATTCAACTATTTTCATTAGCTCTGGATGTTCGCGTTTTTTGCAAAACTAACTAGATTATGATCAGTTAAACCAGAGTTGTTAAAAAATCGGCTTTTATAGAGATGTCAACAGTAACCAAGAAACAATTTTTTGATGATATACTTCCATCGGTATGATTGCTCGGGCTCGGTATTGCTTGATCTTTATAACTTGGGGTAGGATTTCCCCAAGTTATAAAGACCAAGAAACCTTTGCATCAAGCCTTGCACGGTCAATGCCATTTAAAGAAAGAACCATTTAAATATTGTAACGCTTGAACATGAAATCCCTACGATATGACCATGAAAACAGGATTAACTCCAACACAAATTCGGTTGTCTGTGTTAGTAAACGTAAACGTCATCATCAATTTTAAGTAGATTTTTAATATCCTATTAGAACAGCAACTTAAACCTTATCATTATCGAAACAGAGTTTATTTTTGATGCACAACAACTTGTATAGGGCATTGGGCGGAAATGTGGAATCAGAGTGTTTCAATGTGGGCTGGCTAAAACATAGCCAATGTAACATGAGCCACCACACCCCTAACTGTTCACAAAAGCTACTGGGGATCAGGAACTGGTCAACGTTGAAAGGGTCAAATTATATTGGATTTCGTTGTCAGTCTAAATTGGCTCAAGTAACAAGAGTTTTCTAGAGATGCGAGTTGACACATTGGTTTTTGAGATGGCTTGTGTATGACATGTTGACTTGTGTCCGGGATAGGTGATTTATACCGGGATCTATAATTGTTTAATGGTTTGGGATGATATTTGCGAATTGAGAGGTCTCTACTCAGCGAGGGTCAATTAAAATGTTATAAATGAAGAACCGCTCGACTGATTTTATGCAAACTTCACATAAACCATCTACTAAATAGTCCGAACAAGGCCTAAACATTTGGTTTAGATAGCTGAGCTCGTTCTTGAGTTATTGTATAACTCAAGAACGAGCTCAGCTATCAGTGAAACATTGATGTGAGTTTTTCAATTTTAGTGACGGTTATGTCTGTGCTTTTGCTCGGAAATAAAATCCGAAATTAATTAATTTCATGGTAACATTTTAGAATTGAGACAAAAATTAGACAATTTTAAGTCTCTGATTTCATAAAAAAAACCATAAGCTCAATTGAAGTAATGAACGGTTTTTGGCGACGTTTTATACTACGACCATTATTTTAAAATTGAGAACGGGTTTTATTCTTCTATGTACTTATTAAATAAAATAAAAAAAAATATAGGCTTGTCGTATTAGACGAGTAATTTATAGATCTAGCTCAGAGAAATCGTTAAGAGGATTTTAAAGGAAATGTCTCAATAGTATCTATCCAAGATTACGTGGCGACGTGTCAGCGAATATAGCGGGAAATCCTGTACTGAACGCGGAATTCTTGTTTCCAGCATCAGTTTTATCGCACGAACATACGTTGGATTTAATTTATCTTAATGCTTCCAAAGTCTAGCTGACTTTGCTACAACTAATACATACTTATCGCCTTAACCCTGACATCAGAAGGTTGCTTGTATAGTGGTATATATAATAATAATAAACTCACACTAATATCTTAAGAAATCACAGCCGAATTAAAATAAACATTTGCACACACACAATCTTGCAACACTCCCAATAAAAAAAATTCGCAAACTATTATGGCGCGTATTCCATTTTTCGAATTTCAAATTCTCAACCACAGACACTCTGGTTCACTTTTTAAAAATATTTCTTTTTCTTTTTTTTTAACGCCTGGCCAGGAGCTCGGTGACGCGCCCCCTTTCAACCGCGGAGTACTGACGCGAACTTTAACAGCACGTAATAACACTAACAAATTGTCCTCGTGGGTCACATGCGTTCCCAGACGGTGGACTTATGATGTTAGCGGAGAGTTTCAATAAGCGGGTTCGAGGTCTGAAGGAGCTATTTTGTTTTTAGTGGCTGTAATTTAGATTATTTATTTCGGTAGTTTGTTTTGGTTTAGTTTAAATAAAGTGTCGCATATCTTAAGCTTATTGATGTTGTTTAAACTTTTTCGTAATTGTGGTTCAAATTGTTTTAATTGTATAATAATAATTTACTGGACTGCACCATTTTGTACAAGCAAACACTTACAAACAACACAAAAATAAAGACACACATTAGTGAATATAAATAGTATGTTAGTAGTATTTGTATGGATTCTGGTACCCAAGGAAAGATTTAACTTGTGTTGTGGGTACCAGGATTCTCACACTAGCTTTATGACATTCGATACATCAGAAGGTAACAAAGTAATCAGCCAAAATTAAATCAGTAACAAGAATAGCCCTTTGAAAGCTACAATAACTTAAAGTTTACTATCAAAAAACATGAAAACTCCATAAAATGAATAAAAAACATGTTCTTAGCTTTTAGTTTTTGTCAAAGTTTTCGTATACCTCTTTTGTCCCATTTTTTTTAGCAAATTACAATTATTGGAATAGGTATACCTACATACTGAATTGAGTTAGTCAATATAAAATTCAAAAAACAAACACTGCAACAAAAAGTCAAAACTTGTTATGCTTGCGCTGTTACGTTATTGTTTTTTTTTTTATGTAAGCAGAAAAAAGCTTGCATGTAGCTTTTTTCTGCGTGCGTACATTTGCTAAAAAGCCTATGATTATAATTAAATATGTATTTCTACTATTTTTTCATCTTGCAATATAAAACTTACTTCCCTGCACAGTGCAACTGCATTCAATCTCTCAATCTCGCATGCAGTGCATATCTTGATTAATTAAGGTGGCGCTCAATTGCCTCAGTACCAACCGACACATTTTGTAATTTAATTTACCTACCTACCTTACTAATTAGCAATGTATTTTAAGAGCGGCCAACCCGACGTATATTTTCATACAACCGCTCTTACGTGATTGTGATGCTATGAGACATCTTTCTTCAGATATTTTGGATACACAGATATCTTGTGGATATTATCTAGGCTTCTATAGAAATCAAAACGTAAATTTGTGTAAGAGTAATGCAGTAAAGACCTCTAAAGATCTGCCATTTTACATGAACATCCCATCCCATCTTTTCATAATGTACTTTTATATTAAAAAGTACTTCTATAGAAGCCTAGGGCAATTTATATGAGATTCTAAATTATGATTTTTTTTTTTCAAAAATCTTTAAGGGTTTAATAAGACGTATTTCCTGGAACAAGTTTTGTGAAATATTCAGTTACTGAAACAGAGTTTTTAGGTGTTATGTTTCTTTTTCGCATTACTTTTGCATCAATCATCACATTGGAAAGCTTTAGATGTAGCAACAAGCTTTTAAACCGTCCTCGAGGCGAGTCGGGAAGGCCTATCTTAATCTAACAACACGCAATTACGGTTTTATTTAGAATTAAAGTATTAAAATTCATTATTTAATAATTAAATTATAGTACGCGTCAAATAAGTTGAACCCGTTGCTATGGTTACGCTCAGCCCTCCTCTTTGATTGAGACAATCGAAACCAAAATCTGTTACTGTGCATTGAAGGTCGATCGCCATTTTTGTTTAACTTCTTTACCGCGATTTGTAATGAGAGGATGTAATGATAATACTATTCGCTATCTTCTACTAGATAGCGAATAGTATTGTAAAAGAAGATGTGGCTACACCAAATAATTCGGGACAATGACGGAGAGATTACGATGACGTAGGTTGCAAATACATCAAAGTGGCCTTTAGCTTTTTAAGCTTATCTATACAAAAAGCTAAAGGCGTAAACCATGTTAAAAGGTGAGAATTTAATCTTAAAGGTACGTTTAGACATACACCCGTATTCACAAACGTTACTATGCGGTCTCACAGTGCTCGCGAGCGCACAGGGCAGGGTTTGTGAACTACGCAACACAAACGAACCAATCACAGAGCTCTATTTCAACGCTGTGCGTTTGCTTAGTCAAGGGTCGTTTGAGTATTGTTTGTGAATACGGGTATTAGACCATTTAGTAATCTGTGCTTAGACACTTGATACACTCAGTTTACAGTACGTCCGTCGGATCATGGCGAGAGAAGTTAGGCTCTGCAAAATTTAGCGCTCAAAAACTCGCGAAAAATAAATGGTTTAAACAAATAAATGCCATTTGCAGTTTTTCTTGCTGTTAAAACAGTTCTTGTCATTAATTTTTTTAAAACATTTATTTTTGTACGAGTTTTCAAGTGCTAAAATTCGCAGTCTATCTTCAGACTCGCCAAGATCTGACGACCGTACTGTACCTATACATCGAGTGTCTCTGTATAGACACAAGTGTGCAACTAGAGACACACTCGTGTTGAGTATGTCCTCAAACAAGGTGGACTGGTGACCTGACAAGGGTTGCGGGAGTCCGATGGATACGTGATGCACAGGACCATTAATTGTGGCGGCGCTTGGAGGAGGCCTATGTCCAACAGTGGACGTCTTTTGGTTGAATTGATGGTGATGACCTTGTCGGAGGTCTGGATGATCTGATGACGGTCGCAGAAATCAGATGGATGTAAGACGCAAAAGGCCAGTTCTTGCGGTGACAGTGTTTTTTCTGTATGGTAGGTAAAAATCATCCAATGACGAATCCCATCCTTTGGCGGTACGGGAAACAGTGTCAGACTCTTATTGGCTAAACAACCTACCCCGTTCCTACATCCTAGTATCTATACCAGGGCTAGACAGGTAGCCCTGGTATAGATGGTACCTGGCTAGGCATAGGCTAGCCTTCCTTTCAGACATGAACCCTTGGCTCCAGTTGGCTTCGACCCTTCTGTAGGGTCCCTACGGTTTGCTGACAACTCCTTAAGGCGCGCGGGAACAGTGCTTGTCGTCGACGATTGCGGTGACAGTGGTTGCCTTTCGGCTTATAAAATAATGATGATAACTAAAAATACTGATTTACATACATGAAAATCTTAAAACTACACATAATTTTCTTTGGCACAATGAGGTGATATTGTGGTCAACAACGAGCCAATCAACAATAACTTAAAAAAGTCAGGGTCAAAGGCCTCAAAAGCCTTGTTATCACTAGTATGTAAGCTGGTATTTATATGGTGAATGAGGATTTAATGACATTATAGCTAACGAAGCGAACTTCCTCTTTATTGTCACTGACTATATGGTGACCATGACATTTTCGTTTGTTGTTTTGTAATGGCTCCTGTACGAACAAGAACTCATGTAAAAATGAGCCTCCCGATTACTTGCTTATATTGTTACTTGTTTTATTTTATGTCAAACAGAACTCAGATATTCCAACTGAATACATATTAAAAACAATCTCTTTAGATCGTTTTTTTAATTCTAGACTACGATTTGACAACTCAGAATGTAACGCTCTAGACATATGTTCCCAATTTTCTGGAGTTTGACAATATTAGTTGTCAAATCGTAGTCTACGATTAAAAAACGAATTAAAGTTGGATTACGTTAAGTCTGCGCGTGGCTGGGGGCGTGCTTAATGTTGCCAGTTTAATTAATCTACTTTCCCTCATATAATAAAAAAATACAAAGGACAAGAAATACATTTTGAAATCAAATTTTATTGTGATGGTCATTCTAAAAATTACCTGTCAAGTAAGCAACACGGGCTCTAACTTTCGAAAATGGTACCAAAGGCTCGTTGTTATTTCGTTCTTCACAGGCATGTTTAACGTTCAAGACCATCTCTCTCCCAGCACTTTTAATAACTTTCGGCATAATTATGACGAATATATTCTTTTGAAACAATTAAAAACACAAGACGCGACACTTTCTCCAGACACCTGACATAAACGACCAATTTTGTCAAAAAATTAAAACAAATTTTAGCCGCACGCAGCCTTTTTTCTGTAATAGGTGTACCAGCTTCTGCCAGCGGCTTCGCCTGCGTGAAAGTCTGTTAACCGCCATAGGGGTGGAGTTTCGTAAAATCTGCTCATAGCGGACGTCTACACCCTGTAAGAAACCTACCTGCCGAATTTTAAGTTTCTAGTTGTTATAGTTTCAGAGATATAGTAATTAATCAGTGAGTGGTATTTCGCTTTTATATATTAGTAGCTTTTACCCGCGGCTTCGCTTCCGGTATCAGAAAAATGTGATAAATGAAGAACCCCTTGACCGATTTTGTACAAACTTCACATAAACCATCTACTAAATAGTCCGAACAAAACTTAAGCATTTGGTTTGGATAGGTGGGCACGTTCTTGAGTTATAAAATTACAACGTATAGTTGCATTGATCTTTATATAATATATATTGATATAAATCCAAATCTATATAATTACTACTTTAATGAAAGTAAACAAATAGATTGAATTATAGGTTGTTTAATTAATTATTATAAAAAAGTCATGAGAACTTAGAAAATATGTACTTTATATAATATATAATAGCTTGTTATAATAGTCACTTCATTAAGATTAAAATACACAGTAACAGTCCATTTTCAACCAACTCTGCCAGGCACCACTCGGGTACGAATATTCAGGGAGATTTGTTGTTCTGGTCACCCGAAAAAAAATATTTGACAAATGGTCCACTTTTGGAAAATCGTATTGTAGGCCCGATATTTTCTCATTCCTCTTAACAAGCACGTTTGAATTTCAAGATAATATCTTTACCAGCACTTTTAACCATTTTCAGTATAATGATGACGATTATTTACTTTGGAAACGATTAAAAACACGGAAGACAAAACATTCTCTTGACACCTGACATAAATGTCAAGATGACGGCAAATGATTAGTTTCCTTTTTTCGCCGCGCGCAGACTTATCTAAATTCAACTCTAGCTATACTTCATGGATGAAAATTCAAAAATTCAAATTCGGAAGTGTGGTTCATCTTTGTATAAAAAATCTACATTGCCAGCTATTTATTGGTGTTTTTTTTTTTAAGATTTTAATCCTTATTTTTAAATACAGTCTTCATGAGTAAAAGTATTTGCCGTACTGTTACGATTTTTCGATGAGTGAAATATGCTCAGGAAGGACGATAAGTCCCAAGTTTTAGAGAACCCAGAAGAAGTAAGTACAACATTTTCTTTAAACAAACTGCTTAACAAATACAAAAAGATAACGGAACTATAGCAAACAATGATAGAAAAGCATTGTTGCAAATAATATAATACCGATTCAGTTCTTTATCTCTCACATTGACTTTCTTACCCGCTCTTCCATTTCATGAGCAATTTTCAACGCTTTCGTTTCAATAACCTCATATTTGTTGACAATGAAACGCGTGACAATTTTTTCGTTGTTACCGCGGAAAAATCAAGTTTTATTTAAATATTTTTATTACGTCACGATTGATCGAAATTGGAAATTCAAAGTTCATTGGTCATATAATATTTGTTGCTGGCTTGTTATTTTATTTTCTTTTGTATGTTTCTGTAAGTTCCGGACGAATGGACTTTTTCGTCAATGTTCACGCAATAAACCTTTATTGCGTGAAAAAAAGCCCTTTTTTACGAGTATGAGTCTGCACTTTAATCGATTTCCATTTCATTTTGTGATTGCTTTGCCAGAGGTCGTGGGTCCGATTCCCACCCAGGACAAATATTTGTGTGATGAGCGCGATTATTTGTTCTGTGTCTGGTTGTAATTTATCTAAAATTTGTATGTATCTAGAAATGTTTAAGTATGTTTAGTTTTCTAGAACTCATAACACAACCTCTACTTAGCTTGAGACTAGATGGTGTTGTGAGATAGCTGTTGAAAAAAAAAAATGGCCTTTAAAGTATTGTTTTGGAATGTGGCTTTTTACATATTATAAATAACTAGTAAGACCTTACTACTTAACTTACTATGACTATGACAATTTGTACTAACTCCTTGGTCGCAAAGTGCGGCTCCTAAGCTTAAGGTTGGGTTTGATTCCTAAGTCAGGCAAATACTGGGTTTTTCATTACATATATTTCAGTAGCAGTCTGGAGTTTGGAAGTAGATAGTGTGCTATCCTCGTACCTTGGTAGAGCGTAAAGCGTTTGGCTCTGCACTTGATTTTTTTTCTAGCCATTACTGTCCGGAAGCCCTGGGCAAAAGTCTCCTCCAAGTCCTTCCAGACATTGTTCTGATGCTCCGTCTCGCACCAGTTCTCATGCTACATGACCAGATCAACTCGCCACATCTATCTAGGCCAGCTTTGAAGGCGTTTTCTGTCTGCAGGCTACTGTGCCACTGTTGCGACATCGTGACTGAAATTCGGAAGGGAGGAATATTTTAGGTGTAGTCAATAATATTATTAAATGTAAAACAGTATCTCAACATCATCCTCATCATCATTTCAGCTGAAACACGTCCACTGCTGGACATAGGAGTCCCCCAAGCGCCGCCATAAATACCGGCTCTGTGCGTCTTGCATCTTACTAATACTATAATCTTACTAATATTATAAATGCGATAGTTACGATGTTTGGATGTTTGTTACTCAAAACGGCTGGATGGATCTGGATGAAATTTGGCACAGGCATAGGATACACTCTGGAATAGGACATAGGCTACTTTTTATCCCGGAAACCCCAATACAACGCGGGCGAAGCCGCTGGCAAAAGCTAGTAAAAATATAAAGATAGAATGCCCATTTAAGTCTCTAACAAATTTAAATAAACCAAAATTTCCAAACGCCATAGAATTTAAATACATGATCTGGTAACACAACTAAACTACAAAGTTAGCATTTAGATCAATTTTATCAAACTATTTCTCAATCAATCAATCAATCAAAATCGAGGCTAAACGATACATCAATACACACTCTAATCAAATTATGACATCGTTAATTGATTTCAATCTACCTGTCTAAGAATTCAGCGAGATCCAACATTCATAGAACAGTTTTGATTTAGGGTTCTGTGCCCGAAAGTTACCAACGGGATCCTATTACTAAGCCTTCGCAGCCCATCTGTTTGTCAACGGGTTGTATATCATAAACCGTAAAGTTAAGTTAGAATGCTACGTCTGCTGTTGGACCTCAATCGAGTTCATCAGAATCCTGCGGCTCTCAACAAGGCGAAGGCCTTCAAACGCTGCGTCTTCCGGCATTTGTTCGCCACTCCAGAACCTTTCGACAACCACAAACAATAAAATTAAAAACTCCAAAGCAAAAATCAAAGTAATTTTGTCAGCAATTTAGCTCTAATATTTTACTACGGAACTCCTTATGCGTGACTCTAACACGCACTTGTTATAGATCCGCGAAGCAAACGCTGGAATGCGACTGACCTCTGTCGAAATGGCAATGGTCAAGTCGGTGGCACCCACTCCATGCATCGAGTTATCATGACACCTACTTTAGTCTAGCCTGGCTATTTATTATGCATATATTAACGTTAAATGTATCTTTGAGTAAAACACTGTGGGTGGCTAGTGGCTACTGTGTTGTGGCTACTTTAGAAGACTAAGACCTATTTTAGTTAGCTGCGGTTGAACAAAGAAATATGACTGTTAGTTTTTTTTGTTGGGAAAAATCATCTAATGAAGAATCCCATCCTTGGGTGGAGCTGGAAACAGTGTCAGACTCTTACTGATTAAACGACTCACCCCATTCCTTCTTATCTCTCATCCCGGGGTTGGACCGTCCTTGCAGAGAACGGACTGGGGCCCCAGTACGCTTCGGCCCTGCAGTGGGGCCTCTACATTTGCTGACAACTCCTTGAGGCGCGCGGGACCAGTGGACGCCGTACTGTAAATATGCTGCAGTAGTATCAAAATTGCAGTGTCTTGGACCAGTGGTAATAGCTCCTTTTTGAGGTGGGGAAACATCAAATGACTTTTCTGCTTTGAGTATAGCGGATGGGTGTGTCCAACTTTTACCAACAAAACCCCACCTGTTTTAATTTAGTTGCTCTTTGCTTTCTAAGGTCACAGTAGGTTATAGCCACTGGGCTGTGACTGACCTACTGTGACCTTATTGTGACCTTTGTGTGATACAAATTATAGCCCAGTGGCTACAATTTGTATGTCTTGGAATGCTATGGCAAGCACCAGCTTATATCTTAAACAAAAAAAAATAACACTGTATACTTAACTAAAAAAAACTCATATTACAATATTCTTTTAATCGAAACTAAATTTTTGGAATTTCTAGCTTTTCTCTAAAATATTATGTATTACTTTGTCTAGCTATTGTTGAAAACCGCATGGCAATTCGTTCAATAGTTTCTGAGTTTATTGCGAACTAAAAAACACATATAATTCGCAGTACAGACTTTATAATGCATCTGGTAATATCTTTAATGTTTCGTTATGATATTTCATTATATTTCAAATATCTATTATTTAGGTTATTGCGCACACATTTTTTATGGTGGGCAAAAATTTTCCAATGACGAATCGGAACACAGTGTTACATTATTACTGACTAAACACCCCACACCATTCCTTCTTTGCCCTTTGCACTGGGACCAAGCCTCCCTTCAGAAAGAGACTCTAGTTTCGACCCCTTTGCAGAGTCCCAACGGCTTTGCTGATAACGTTGTGCGGGAGCAGAGCGACTGCGCACACATATCATGATATCAGTTTACTACAAATTCTGACCCACAGATGCTCCTCAAATTGGTGGGTAAAATCTAAAGTGCGTGATAAAGTCAGTCATACTTTGTACTGTGTGGTTGTTTCAAAAGCGGATGAAAAAAGATTACATCCAATCTTTTGCGGCTTAGATGAGAATGCTCAAGACTTAAATAAATACATGTACGTAAGAACTTTACAATAAGATACTTTACTACGAAGATGACATCATAAAAGCAATAAAGAAAACAGAAATAAAAAATCTTCACCTACTTATCTAACGAGAATATCATTATGTGTACTCTGACAAGCCAATTGTACATCATCAACTCATCCATGACGTAACGAAATTACGTATGTATGCAAAAATTAGGTTAATGCAAGATTCTATTTTGCCGATCTATTTGAAATGGTAGATAATTGCGAACATTTTGGATATACTTTAATGGTCATTGCGCATGATTTCGTGATCTTACTTATCGTTACATACATGCAGTTTATTAGTGCTAGCAAGGCAGGAAACTGACGAAACATCTCTTTGATTTAGCGATCAATCATTGGAGATGATGATAAGAATGGGGGTCATGATGATTTGGAGTGTGGGAAGGTTATAAAGGGAACTAAAGGCTTGGTTGTTGTGGTATGCCAGTGTGTAGCTCTAGACCGATTTATTTGGTTATTCAGAGGACTGTTTACCTCATTAGGGCAAGAATTATCAGAATAAAAATGTTTATTTGTGAAACATCGCGTACATCGAGGGACTGGAACAGTTTGCCTGCTGCGGTCTTCTGTCCAATATCTGATAAAAAGAAAGAAGATTTTATTATTTAATGAGCCTTATAATATTCCTGTGGCTAAAAACAGTGGGAATATTATAAGGTTTATTACATAATAAAATCTTAGGATATATAAAAGAGAACTTGCTATGATTTGCTAGTTTTAACAACATAACTTTAGTCATTAGTTTCGCTAGTTCTCTCAAAGCAATACAGTTTGCTGGTTTAAGTATCACATTGACATAAAACTCATCGTCAGGAAACGCCATTACGTTTCAAGTCATTTCCCATGGAATACAGTTAGCGGTAGATTGGCGGCTTGGCAGCAAATGAACGACGCTGACAAGATTTAATTATTTTATGGTTACGGTAAACAAGTAATGCCCTCTATCGGCAGTGTGAGAAAGCTTGATATTCTAAGGGACTATAATCATTATTTCTTTATAATTACTAATTAATTACCAACTGTTGAGCAGTGGTGACTCAGTGGTAATGACTTAGAGTTACGAGTTGCAAGTAGCTTATGGTTCAAATCAAGACAGGCAGATTATTTTGTGCCATTAATTTTGAAGACATGAATTACACAAAATAATCTGCCAGTCTGCTCCTTATCGGTGAAGGAAACCTCGTGAGGAAAGTGGCATGATATAAAAAAAAGAAAGAAAGAAAGAAATTTTTTTTTTTTTTTTTTTTTTTTTTTTTTAATTATTTATTTTTTTTTTTTCGTGAAACAAAATTTCATGAAACATCTATCAATCCGCACTGGGCCCGCGGGGTAGAATAAGTTCTTCTCTCTTTCAGAGAGGAGGCCTGATTTCAAGCAGTAATAGTACATTTTGATACAAGTGCAGGAAGTTTGTCATTGCGACCGAGGTGAAATTCGCACGAGCCGTAGGCGAGTGTGTTATGGAGCCGAGGGCTGCAATGACAAATCTGCACGTGTGTCAAACGACGTTTTTCAATACACTTACGAACATATAACGCTTATAATACACTTACTTACTTTGAAAATTACGACGCATTTTTGTTAATTTCTTACTGAAGAAAAATTTCCAAAGTTGCCGTACATTTTACATTTACATTGCAGCAAACTATAGTAAAGCACAATATCTGACGGCAGTAGCTTATTGTCAAAAAAAATCTCTTATATCTTACATTCAACATATTTTTCACAACTACCAATAAATAAGTTACATAATAAGACTATTATTTATAGACTTTTCCCGCGCTTATCCTTTGCAGGATGAAAAAGAAGCAAAGACATCAAACCGTTATACATCCTACTTAATATTAAGAATAGAAATTAAAATATTTTTGAATTTAGAACACAGATAAATGTTAATTTGTTGTTAATAACAAATTATTGCATAAATAATCATGTTTATTTATTATATTCTGTTAAAAACACGATTTAAATTTTAATTAAATATTAAAACCTCAAAAATCTGCACCTCTTTGCTTTAAATAAAATAATAATTATGCTTGACCGTGACGATAAGGAGGAAAAAAAAAGTCCTTGGTATGATAAATGAAACAAAAGCACGCGGGTGATATACGTGTCATGTCGAACCTAATTATAGTGCGATAAGTGTCAGTTTTCGAGTAAGTGTATTGAAAAAATATTATTAGACTAATTATGTATGTATTATGTATAAACTGTTGTGATTAATTTTTAAATTTTACTTGTATTGATAGATATATTTTTTTAATTGGTTTCATTTCGTCGTCGTTGATCGGTGATGGTGGATCTGTTGGAAACTTAAAACTAAATAAAGATCTTGAAATCAAGATCTAGTTATGGAAAAATTGTTAGATCTCTGATATTTCGCATTTTTTAAAACTGCACAATTTGCACAATTTTATATAGAGATATGTTTCTAAAAATACAAAATTCAAATAAACAAATTAATACCTAATTTTAATGTCTATTTAAAGTGCCTACTTCATATGGTCTCAAATACAAGCCGAACCTATTTAATTACGTAGATACACTGAATGTCAGAGAGATACAAATTATAATAGAATAGAAGAGAGTATAATAAACTTTATTATACACCAAAACAGTAAAATAACTTTTACATTAACTTCTATATTTGAGAACAATAGCGATTTTATCACTGACAGCGATATCTACCAGACATAGATATCACAGTGTCATAATCAAGTTCTTTTATAACGAAAACTTAATAAAATTATAATTGAAAATCTAAAACGGACTAAAAAAATCAGTTATTGTATGTTCAAAACTAAAATAAGACGTTTCATAATCAGGTACTTTAAACTTGGACCATGTATAGAAGAGCTCTAACACCTCTCAGATTTATCGATATTTTGTTCAGATTGTGAGAGTCGATGTTGTCGTCTAGAGGTCTTTGAATTCTGGTTGTCTGAATGAAATATAATTGTACTCTTAGTTAATAAAGGAAACAAAACAAGTGAAATATTTTGTTATTATGTAAGCGAGTATAAACTGAGAATCGGATCGGCGGACAGACAGTGAATGGCTTTGGACCATCACTTATAATAATGTTGGTTTCCATTGTCTTACGGTGTGTTTGGTGATGCGTGGTAGCGGTGCGTTTGGTTTAGTTTAGTTAAAGTCATAGTTATTTATTGGTAAGGTATTCTTACAAGTCATAAAGGTACAAACTGTTACAATAATGTCAACAAATTATTACAAAATAAATCAAATTTGAATGTCAAATAATCAATAATTTAAGATAAATAATAATAGTAAAATACATAAAAATTTCAAACAACTAAAATCATTACATAGTATAAAACAAGGTTGCTGACCGCTGTCCTTATATACATAGGGACAGTGGTCTTAGATCTTTAAAAGTACGCAAGTTTTTGATGCGGTTTTTTTATTAGATAGAGTGATTCAAAAGGAAGGTTTATGTATATAATAGGTACATGCATAATATATTCAATATCAGTACCCATGTGAAGATGTCTCGCCATGCCGCCTCCGCCGGGACCCGGAAAACGAGGAAGGCCTAAGAGGCGTTGGATCGACGTCGTAAGGGATGACATGCGTGCCAATGGGCTTAAGGCAGAGGACGCGAAAGACCGAGCGAAGTGGAGGCGACTGTATAGGAAAGCGGACCCCGGGCACCGAGGTGACAGCCAAGGTGAGCAATCGGGACGGTCGTTAAGATGATGATGATGATGAGTACCCATGTGAAGCTGGGGCGGGTCGCTAGTTATATATAAGAAAACAAATAAATAGAGCTTCAAACCTGCAAACATCAGTGTTAAGCAATTAGCATTGACAACTAAGTACAGTACGCGGTAAATAAGTTGAACCCCGTTGCCACGGTTACGCGCAACCTACAATCTCGGTTGAGAGTTTGTTATTTTTTTAGCTTTTTCCATGTTTTTCCAACAATACCCTGATGAATTAGCCTGATATTGTTTACCTAGAGGGGATTTCTGTAAAAAAAATAACAATCGATTTTATTTTTCCGGCATAGAAAATCATCCAATGACATCTCCCGCCCTTGGGCAGAGCAGGAGATAGTATCAGACTTTTACTAACTAAAAAACCGACTCCATTCTTTCGTTGCCTCATACCAAAGCTGTGCCTTCCTATCAAAAGCAGACCGTTAGCTCCAGTAGGCTTTAACCCCGCTGGGTTTCTACGGTTTTCTGACAACCCCTTCAAGCGCGCGGGAACAGTACGCACCGTCGACGACTTCTAACATACACATATTAACTTGTCTAACTATATCCTTCAAGTTTATCTATACATAAATATAAATGAGAAACTGACTGTCTGACATAATATCAACGCACGGTCGAAACTACTGGGACTAGGAACGTGAAATTTTGCACAAGGCTTCCTTTTATGGCGTAAATGAGTACTAAGAAAGGATTTCCCATATTTCACTTCTAAACGGATGAAACGGAGGTCAAAAGCTATGAATGGAAAAACCTACTTAAACGCTGGTGAAGCCTATGGCAGAAAGCTAGTTAACTAATAAAAAAATCCGTACCGTACCAAACAACGTGCCCGCACACAAAAGAGCAACGCGCGTCCGGTGGCGGATGCGTTGACGAGCTCTGTTCATGACTATCGTCTGTTACGATCGACCCACATACACACAATGACGTACCGGCTGACTCTATTCGCTGTACTGGACACATGAAATATTGCAAATGCACGACAAGTCGAGAACCACTCGCTGCGGGTTACATGGATGAGAAATCGATAGAATGCATCGAATTAATTGTAAAGTAACTATCATTAGTTAGTTTAACTTTTGACAATCGTGATTGCTGTTAGCAACAATCACGATTGTCAAAAGTAAAAAATGTTTGGAATTGGTCAGGTGATACTTTGGTAATGCACGCCAATTCCGTAGTAAATTTGTATGTTTTTAGATCCTTTTGAAGAAATTGTTGATGCGTACTGTATGTACCTCCTGTGGACCTCATAAAAAAATGTAAAATAATTATGAAACAACTCACTATGGCCTAATACATGACAAATCAATAGAAATACTGCATCGAATTGGAATGTAAAATGTTTTTAAGCAGCAGGCTTGCGTCCGGTCGTCTGGTAACAGCCTGGACCAAGCCTATCGTCGACAGCGAGCTCTGTTCTCGCGCCCCTCAAGGAGTTGTCAGCAAATGGAGAGGCCCAACTGGGCCGAAGCCTACTGAGGTCTTGGTCTGGTTTCTGAAAGGAAGGCTAAGAAGGGATCGGGGCGGTTCGTTTAGTCCGTAAAAGTCTGACCCAGTGTCCCGCTCCGTCCAAGGGCGGGATTCGTTATTAGATGATTTTTCCCACCGTAAAAAAAGAGTTTGTAAGCAATCACGATTGTCAAGAGTTCAAAATGTATGGTTGACTACGTGATAATCTATGTCAATCTTGTCGGCAGCGGTGACGTCTCGCATTCGGACCCGGTTCGGGTTCAGAAAATATAAAATACTCCACCCTACTCTATCCTACTCTACCTTACTGTGCACTACTCTACCCTTCTCTACTCTACCCTACTCTAGCTACCCCACTTAGAAGAAGTATAGTCCAATTACTGGGTGGAAGTCAAATGGACAGTCACTCCATATAGAATACATCCAGCTCCATCCTGTTTGACTGAAAGCCGGCCTAACATAGTTGGAAATGGGTAGGCAGTTTGATTTGTACGCGGAAGTATCTAGGTCTATTTTTAATTATCATCGACACGATTTACGTTCCGTCGGTATACTGTGCGACGACAAAAAACTAATCTGCGACTAATCGCTCACGAGTTACTATCACTTGTCATGCCGCCTATATTCAGTTACGATTGTATTTCATATTTCAAGTGTTTATCTCAAATGCTTCAAATAGATTGGAGTGATTTACGCAAAATTTTTTTGAGTAACAACGATTGCATGGTAAATTCATTCCCAATATACAGGTATACTTAGGTATTAATTTAATACTTTTAATTTTGTATAGTCGGAATCTATGCCATGGCATCCGCATGATGCCATGGCTAATGTGAAAGGCCCTGGAATGAAGGCAAAGATGGAACAGGAGTCGGTTTTTTATTCAGTAAGAGTCTGATACTATTTCCCATCCCACCTAAGCGTGCGGGGATGTCATTGAATGATTTTTCCCACCTAAAACAAAAAGTCCAATCCCTAATATTTGGTAATTGGTTTAGTTTAGCAATAGGTTAAAATTATTGTTACTACATACAAGATTTTCTTGGTTGTGAATTTAATAGACGTATGACTCATAATCTTTATGATCTTGCAACGAAAAAAAATAAATGTAAAACAGTTTCCGTATAGATGAGTTTTTCGACGCCATGTTTTACATTGTTATTTCTTTTTTTAGTTTTAATTAGTGTGGTCATGTATTTTTAAATAAGTATGTAAATAGTATGTAGCAATTATATTCTATATCTTGCATACATATCTATACAAATAAATAAACATAGTTTTAATAGTATACAGAGTAAAGTGGAGATTTGTGAGTCAGAATTTTAACAAGTTAACAGTATATTACAAGCAAGCGCCTACATAGGCCGGAAATCGGGATCGGAATCCCGGCGGCGTCTGGGGCGTGAGCGTCTTTATTTTACGGTCGGCCTCCTCCTTTGCTAGCATTACTGCTTTGCAGAAGGAAGCGACATCCTGCCACTCGACCTCGCTCCGTACCATAGCCTCTACCAAGGCCCAGCGCGAGAGGTCGCGCTTCCCGATCGCCCCCACGAGGATACAGCGATGCTCTTCAAAAGCGGGGAGATTACTTAGGTAGAGGTCGGGAAACTACGGACTATTCGTACTCGTCCTATATAGGCCGCATACCATAATGTCTCAAGACGATAGTCTATGACCAGTATGTGTAGCCAGTGATGACATATGGTTCCGAAACGTGGTCACTCATAATGGGCCTCATCAGAAGTCACTTAAAGGGAAATGGAAGAGGCTATGCTTGGAGTTTCCTTTCGTAATTAAATCAGGATTGAAGTCACCCGTAAGAAAACTAAGTTTACCGATATAGCTTGAAGAATCTCCATTTAAAGGGCAGTGGGCAGGGAACATCACTCGCCGAACAGATAGCCACTACGACCGAAACTTGGTGGAGTGCTGACTGCGTACCGGAAAACGCAGTGTTGGTCTTCTACAAGGTGGACCGATTAGAGTCGCGGGTATCCAATGGATTCGAGTTGCACAAGATCGTTTACCGTGGCAATACTTCGGAGAGGCGTAAGTTCAACAGTGGATGTCTTTCGGTTGAAATCATGACGATCAAGAGCTAAGCAGGTTTTTTATGATTGGCAAAAATCATCCGATGACGAATCCCGTTCTTGAGCGGAGCGGGAAACAGTGTCAGACTCTTACTGACTAAACACTGCGAAACAGTGGACTTTCGCCCCTGCGTTGCACCTCCATGCGCAAATCGTGCAGGCGTGCAAGGACTGTTTCCTCAAGATCCCATGGTGGCAGGCCAGTAAGAAGGCTCGCCGCTATGATTGATAAACTCGTGTTTGACCATAATCTAACCTGATGGTAAGCCATGATGTGGCCGACGACAGAGCACGCTTGCTTAGAAGTAACCTAGTGTTGAGTGTAAAATACCCATATTATTATGTTCTACCAAACCTAGACCTAGAGGTATATAAAGACATTTACTTGAACATAAATCAACATGAATGCGGAAGTTTGAATGAATGTTGGCAACTCAATCACGCAGCGACTGAACTTGAAATTAGTTCAGAGGTCAATGAAAAATAGTTCACTCCGGAAAACAGGGTTATAAATCAAATATTATGTCACGCGAACGATATTGCAGTCAAATGCTTGTTATAGGAAAGCAGGCAATAAAATAGAAGCATATTGATGCACTGAATGTACTTTTTGAATTTTTAGGGTTCCACACCCGAAGGTTAAAAGGAACCCTGTTACTAAGACTCTGTTGTTCGTTTGTCTGTTACTAGGCTGTAATCTTATAAACCGCGATAGTTAGAAATTGAGATTTTCATAGATGACGTATTTCTGTTGCCACTACAATTACAAATAGTTGAAAATAGATTTTATACGGTTGTTTTTTTTAAATAGATAGATGATAGAAAAGTTTTGTGGTTTAACTTTTATTTTTGTACAAGTTATGTTATATGTTATGTCTGAGTATGGTTTCCGCACTTAGTCTTGTGTAGACCATTGTACGTGAGCCATAGCGGCCATTTGTACAAGTTTTCAAGCGTTTAAATCCGCAAATCCTACAAGACTCGTCAAGATTCGATGGCCGTCTTGTACAATCTCACTTGACGGACGTGATCGGCGATGGTATACTTTTGCCAAGAACTAATAATATCTTCACTCCTTACTTAAATATTCCCAGGTTGTGCAATCAAGAAACACAAACTCTGGCAAGAAACTCCACTTTTTTGCGTATATAAAATGGACGTATACAATAAGCTGTATCTATCACGTAACTCATATATGTACCTATATCGTGTGATGCTATACAAAACATCTATGATAAAAAAAAAACTTAATTATCACAACAGTTTTGTTACTGTTCTAGTTTTTGGTAATTGGTAATTGGTGTTTTGTATGTCGAATGGATCTTCAACAACGTCGGATGATAAGCACATAATTTTAGTAGTTTCTCAAACACCGTTTGCTTACTCACTATTATCGTCCAAAGTATTGTGATCTTCAATGAACATAGCTTCTTTGGTTTCACAGTTTTAAGTAGCATACTCTTTAGGTACTGGAAGTTACGGCTTGTGTAACTCTACGCGTGCCCCAAGAAGTTGTCAGCAAACCGTAGGGGCCCAGTTGGGTCGAAGTCTACTGGGGACAAGGATCGATTTCTGAAAGGAAGGCTCGGCTCCGGTATGAAAGGCAATGAAGTTAATGGAGTGGGTTTTTAGTTAGTAAAACACACTATCTCCCGCCCCGCCCAAGAGCTTTCATTAGCTGATTTTCTCAACGAAAACAAAAAGTACTAGAACTCGTCTACAGCTCACCGCAGGGACTTTGCAAAGTGTCGAAGCCAATTGGAGCTGAGAATTCGTGTTTGAAAGGAAGGCTCTTGCCCTGGTATATGTCAATGTAGGAACGGGGTAGGAGGTTTTTGTCAGTAAGAGTCTGACACTGTTTCTCATTAGATGCCATTAGATTTTTCCACTAAAAAGGATTGGTTGCAGTAAATTCTGAGCAGAAAATAGCTATGCCAACAAATCTCCCTTGTAATTCAACATAACATTCAACTACTCTCGTAATTGTACGGTAAAGAGGGTTCGTTGAATTGCCTTTACGTGACCATTTCTAAGGCATGATATCAGAGGTTGTTATTATCATGTTTATTATTTCATCACGTTTCCGATTTTAATGTCTCAATAATTGTGACTCATTTAAATATAAATTTTACTGCGTTTTCTACTGTTTATGTAAGTTTTTATAATGGATCTTTTGTAGTGAGCATATCATCACTTGATGGCTTGTTATGGGCTAAAAGATATGCAGAACAAATCTCTGAAGGCTATATAAATAGTTGAAAGAGAGAAAGAAAAAAATATTTATTTCTCGACATTCACCAGGATAATGACTTAAATAAAAATAATAGCGTAACAATATTGTGTGTAACGTAAGACGATGAGAGAGAGAGAGTTAGAGAAGTGAGAAGAGTGTATGTAAATGTAACGTTTAAGACATTATAAGACATATGTATGAGTTAAGGTAGTGAGAGGAGTAATATGAGAGTGAGTAGTATAATGAGAGAATAGAGGAGGGAGATGAAAGTTAAGAGAAAAAGGTTAGAGAAGGTGTTACAAGAGGAAAGAGTGAGAGAAAGAAGTAACTGTGTCATGTGGCAATAAAATCGAGATACGTAGCGTAACAATTAATTGCTCATTGTGTCTACCGTGCCATCTATGTAAAACCATATGCCACTTAATTCTTTGACACAATCTCATAAATAATCTAGAATCATAAAGGGATATCGAAAGGAACAAGTTAGTATACGTTAAATAAATGTAATATCTTGGCTGAAATAGCTTTTATGTTCCGCAACGACTCAATAATTGTTGCAATAGGCAATATAACAACAATCCATTGAAAATGTAACAACAGTGCATTGAAAATGTTCTTGTTTACAAACCGCACAAACACTAATACATTTAGAAAGTAATTCAGTACTAGGTTGAACAGGCGACCTATGACTCCGCTAGTTGTGACAATAGTTTCAATAAGTATTTCTCAACCTATTGGACACTGGCTTTTGTAACCAATTAATTTCCAGTCTAATTACATTCAAAATGCATTAAACCGGGCACAGACTGTTGTAATGTAACATGCAATGTAACGCGTAATGAATGAATTTGCCGTTCACATCGTCGCAATGTATCATGCCATGTAACAAAACGCGCTACAAGCGCGCGCGCGCTTTATGCATGGGACCACAGCATTATGCTGAAGCGTTTCGCCTTTTTGCGAGAATGTGACGTATTCTTTTCTTTAAAATTAATGATTGTCTGATAGCTTTAAGGTTATGTATCTAATATATAATTTTCTTTCTTTTATTATGAGTACATTCACTACATATAAGTCTTACATTTATTAATCAAAATAGAAGATAGATGACGCATCTAGCCCGTGGACATTTGATTTCACATCACACATTTGATTATTCACACATCACACATATTTCGCTCGCACGTCAGCGCCAGCATTTATCTCTGACCGCGTCTACCAGTGATTACAGATACAGGAGATGGTCAGACTCTTACTAACTAAAAATCCAACCCTGTTCCTATGTTGTCTTTTATATCAGGGCCGAAACTTCTTTTTAGACGCGAACCCTTGGCTCCAGTAGGTTTCGACCCATCTGCATGGGTCTCTACAATTTGCTGACAACTCCCTGCGGCGCGTGGTAAGGGGAGATATGTATGCATGCTCAGTTCATGCATGCGCTGCGTCCACACTTATAAATGCTCTTTCCATGTTTCCTTGCATGTCACGTTACAATAGTCTGAACCCGGCTTTGTAATATTATTACTGCCGGTTTTGTCCCTTTCAAATTATTGTGCTATTGGATTTCTGTCATTTCCGACCTCACTCAAGTCATATAACAGCTCACAATAATCGAAAATTTGTAACTGACTTCATTCAGTTGATAATTTTTAAATCAAAATTTGATATTTTTCTAATATTCTGTCGAAAAAGTAACAATCGATCAGCGATAATAATTGTCATACGTCCAAAATGGATTTGATACATTTGCTGCCGAATACTGCAAAAATACAGTACAAATTGGTTCCTTCCGCATTGTATGTATAAACAATCTGACAGTAAGCTGTATAAAAACCTAAATACTTTCGAAACTTGACTTATACTCTATTCGCGTTAAGATTAGACATTTAAAAAAACCTTTTTTTACTATGTTCAACCAATTTTAACTTCTATTCCGTAGGCATAAGCATGACATTAAAAGAAAAGTCGTTACAATACCAACATTTACTACAGCCGCTATTTGTCATTTCACCATCGTAATAAAACTCAAAATCGATTGAACGGACGGTAAAAAAAGGTTTTCTTAAATGTCCTATGTTATTTTGAACGGAGTATAAACACCATAAAGTCGAAAGAAAAAAAAAACAAAATGAAAGGCATAAATTACATAACAGGAGTTTTCAGTAAGATTTTTTCGAGTGAAGTTTAGTGGCTGTTTTATTTATTCCTAAATTCATTACTAGTGGATATTGTTATGTAAAATTGGTATAGATTTTTGTATTTCAAGTGTCTGCGCAATTGGACAATAAACTCATTGCAACAAGCGCAATCTCGATAAAATGGAACTAACAATTTTATTGTAGTTGTTGTTAGTAGTTGACTATCTTAGCAAAGTTGGCCGAGAAGGTTGACTTGATACGTTTTCCGCCCAATACAACAAAAACCTTAGAATGTGGACATTCTTATGCTAATAGAAGACATAATTTGTTAGCTATTTAGAATATGAATGTACACGAGGACATGGCTTAAAGGACTTAGTATCCCAGCCAAAAACATGACATTAAAAAAAGGACCAAATTTTGATTGATTACTTTGACAATCACTCTATGATTGCTTTGCTACTCTGCCGTGCTTATGATAAGTACAATAAGTCATAGCCAAGGTTTGTAGAAAAACAAATATGCGGCGAGATTTATGGTGTCAAAAAGTAAACGTCTATTAAAATAAAAGTCTTTCAATGAACATAATAAGTAGATAAAGTGTTAAAACCATTAGCTATAAAATACACGATTATATTCGTATAAAAGAACCAGTTGCGGCAATTTCGATTCAAATGCTTTGAGTAGGTAGTTCAATTTTACTTTGTAAATAGCTATTTGACTAATAAAATTTAATGTTTTTGTAACTAAAAGGCATTTCCTATTTAGTTGCAATGCTGAGATACGAGTTAAATATTGAACTGGTGAGATAGGTATGCTTAATTTAGACAAATTTAGAGTTTTAGTCTATAAATGATGATGCCAGGGTTTCTAGGAAATCTGGAATGAAAGTTACTATGCCATCCAGTTCTCTAGTAGTTAAATGGCTGCTTTTTCCCTTGATTTTGTCTGAGGGCAAAAATATTTTTTGTTTGCGTGTCTATACTGTATAGGCTTATGGAGACGCGTCATGTGTGCGGTACTTTACTGAACTAGGCTATATATTAAATATAAATAGCAAACAAAAAACAAATAATAACTTTAAAGGGATTAAGTATTTGAACAAATACTGGCCAAATGAGCTTTCCATGCTACCAAGTTTATGGAAATCCAACGTACAAAATATTATTAAAATCTCTTCATCAGTCTTTTTTTTAATTTGTATAGAAGACTTACAAAGGTTATTCAAATGTAGCTTATTAGTTAACATCAGTTAAAAAGACATCAAGATGGTTTACGTTTAATTATCTAAAAAGCTAGAGTATATAGTAGGAATTGAGAGGTTTTTAAATATATGCTTGAAAAACAGCATTTGGCAAGCAATATTTGAGGAGCTCAACATAATAATACGATAAAAAGAAAAACATACGTCCACTTATTATATAAAATACTTATTTCTATCCTATCTGCCGTCTAATGTATAATTTTCTGCCTAATGTAACATCCGCTGTGGGGTCACTACTAGTATTCTTATTATCTCGTACAATCAACTACACTTCAAGGTAAGAATTTCACTTTAAAAGGTCTTATATTTTAGAACAAAAAATCGGGTTTCGGCGTCAAAGTATCACTTTTGACTGTGGTTGACCGTACTTTACTTACTGAAAGTTGTGCTTGATGACAACTTGGGTAATTATTTGATGTAGGCAGTGTTTGTTTGTATAAGAGAGATGGCTTATGTCTTATGGTAATGATATTAAGCTGATGAGGAGATTTTTATGGCGTTGAATTTCCATAAATTTTTTAGCACGAAAAGTTCATTTAGTCAGTATTTGTTTAAATACGTGAAGATAACTGTATAGTAAAATTATTTGAAATAACCAGACGCAGAAGGTATATTAAATCTTACTAATATTATAAATGCGAAAGTTACGATGTTTGGATGATTGTTACTCAATCACGCCAAAACGGCTGGACGGATCTGGGTAAAATTTGGTACAGGCATAGGATACACTCCGGAATAGGACATAGGCTACTTTTTATCCCGGAAATCTCAACCCCAACCCCAATACCACGCGCGCGAAGCCGCGGGCAAAAGCTAGTAAATATATATTTTAGAAACTACTTATTTGTACCATTACAAATTAAATTATTGCTTAGATAGTTTTTTTTTTACTAAATCCTAATCGTTGCGGCTTACGATACAACGATGATAAATTATAAAAGACTTAAAATAGAAAGTGACTTTGTTCCGATAACTAAGTAAGCGCAGATTAAGTAGCGCACGTAATCGCCGACCAAAAGATATCAACGCCCATCACTCACCGAACACAATCGAAACAAAAACCGATACATCATAGTAAAATTGTGACACTAATGCTAATTGTTGATACAATATCGATTTCATCAGCGTTTCACCGCAAATCGATATGTGCTATTTCATAGATATTGTTACAGTAATCGATTTGTTATCGATAGAAAGTTCACATCCCGACATACAGTCACGTCCAGCTTATTTCTCTCGAAATTCTTTATCACCAATACCATTAGGTACCCCAATACTTGTTTTGAAAGGCTAGTCTTTGTTAAGATCAAGAGCAATACAACCAGTTTGTCTCGGTCCGACCTGTGCATCTGTCTGCACTCTTTAGTTCCGGGTTCGATTCTCGGACAAGACTCTTTAACCGCGGTCGGCTTTTGAATGCACCTTTCAACGACTGTAAAATGAATTCGATCAAATAGAACGCTACGTTAGTTCGAATGTGCATGACTAAAATGCTTTGTGAAGTAATTTACAGTGTAGTATCAGGCAAAAGAGCGACAGTTTGTTTGTTTACGTTTCACACCAACCTGTTTACGGCCCACGACAATGCGTGCAAAGACACAACTTGACAGTCAGGCACATCACTCGAGAAGTCGAGCCACAAAAAAATATTGGAAAAGAATCGATATGTTCGAAATTCAGTTTGTTATTGCGGTGTCCCATCGTTTTCAACAGTTGCCATGCAACAAGATATCTGCAAGAAATCGCTGAGGTTGCGAAACGGGCGAGCGCGGCGAAGGTGAAGGCGGCTCGCGCCAGTCGCCGACGCGAGTGAGAGGCGGGCGCACGACCACGCAGGCGCTGACACGCGCGAGCACGACCCTCGGCAACGCCGCGCGCGCAGCTACGTGCATCTCCTGCACCTACCACCCGAATATACCTACAGTACAGTGATCTTGTGAATTAAACCTTTGTGCTAGTGATAGTGCTCCACTACCCCCTACATCAGTGCAAACGGAGATTGTGAGAATTTTTCTCGTTATTTGACACACATATGACGTGAATAACGGTGCGGGGATCCGACGCTCGATCGACTCGCTAAAATCCAATAAGTGTTAGTGTATCTTAAAAGCAGTGTGCCGGAATTTTAACGGACTTGCCTAAGCAGAGGTAAGAACGGATGTTTACAGTTATGCTTATTGTATAACTTTAACGGTGGCGGAGACAGCTTTCTTATAAGAATCATGTTCGTTTTAATTTTGCAACCATATTTTCGAAGATCATTAAGCCTTAAATTTTTAGATCCACAAATGAAGGAAAGTTCTCAAACATAAAATTAAATAACGTAAAGTTTATTTTGATTGATTGCCTACGCTCTCAACAAATTGGAGATTTTAAAAACACCAATAATGAAATATTCAACAGAAACAAGTTTCTACACGAAGTCACGAGTCCAGTAAAAAGCGAGAAATTATAATTTATTCTGACAAAAAATCGTAAATCATAAAAGGGGTTATGAATATTCAAAGAGAGCATTTAGACTTTAGACTTTTTTTAGAGTACCAACGAAAATGTGAGGGAAAAGTTAAGGATGTGTTTGTGTCCAGAATAAACAATGGCCGCCGCGCCGGGTGAAAAGGTCTCTGACTCATCTTAACGTGCGGCACTCGTGGCCAAAGCTTCTGTTTAGAATAAATTTACCTTCGAAACGAGCGTTGTATGTCTCTTTAGTAAACAGTCGACGAAAACCGATTTGTTTATATCTATTTAATTATTCTTTACGTAAACTGCTATCTGACAGACGGTGAAAGAAATTGTATTGTCTGGTTTGAAAAGTGCAAAATTGGCAAAGTAATTTATGTAGTAAACTGATTGATTCCAACATTTTAAAACGATGTTTTCTCTTGTAATGAAACTGCATCAAAGAAATGACCAAAAAAGAACTAGATCACGCATTACATCAGCAGAACCAATTTCGTTTTTTGTCTATCTTATTTCGTCTGGTAGCGATGTAGTACTTCGCAACTCTACGATGGTGTCAGCATATTTATGACGCCACTCAAGTTTTAAAACGAGTTAAAAATTGGAGCATTACCGTCAAATAAACTATTATTTAAATTCTCCTTTAAAATTGACTCTCCAAATAGAATTCCAAATTTTTTTTTTATTTGTAAAAAAAGTGTCTGAATTTTGTATTTTACAAATTAGCAAATATCTTTTCAACGTACATATAAAGCTCATGCAAGAACACAAATAACATATTTGATGTACCGTCAATCATTTAGAAATTGAAAATGATGGACAAAGATTATTGTGTCATCGAGATAAACACTTATCCGTAAGTTCCAGAAAACAATGTCTATCCTAAAAACACAGTATTCATTATTGAAAGTGTCAAGAAAAGCACGGAAATAATATTTTATTACCTTTGTTCCAAGCCAAGTAATAAGATTTAGCACTAAGCATGATATTTTACGTTGAAATGTAGAACAACGATCAGTAAATTATAGAAACTCATTCAACCATTAAGATATATGGCACGGTGTTGGAACTTTCTAAAGATTGCAAACGTTTATGAACGTTTATAGTCGGATATTTATATTGTTATGCTGATAACAAGCATTTTACAATCTTATATGAGGATGTAGAGTGTAACTTTGTTGTTGTAGTATCAGGCAATATAATCTGGCAATAATTATAAAAGAATGAACAGCACTTGACAACAAAAAGATAACAATAAAATTATAATTATATGTAAAAAAGTTTCCTGTTTAGTATATATGTAATATGCATCTGTTTTAAGTAAGTTTCTAAGTAAAGAATAAAACTGAGCCACTTATCGGGGTATATAAACAAGCCACATTATCATAACAAAGTTTCCCGATGTTTATGAAAGTGCAAACACGAGACGGTTTTAAAAGCACCCTCCTGCTGATAAGAATTCAACTCCATGAACATACTTTGAGCTTTTTTCTGACCTTGATTGTTTACATTTTTCATTTTTAAGAACACCTCTGTGGGTTTAACTTTGTTTGACGACAATGTTAGCTTGAGATATCTCCATGTTTCAAACTTTATCAAATCTAAGGAATGTTATACTTGGGGGAAAGAAATTCAAGGCTAAACATGGTAGTGCCATGTGGCACTTGGCCAATATCTTCAATGCAGATAAAGTTTTTGTTATAAACTACAAGTTACTTAATTAACTTCTTTTATGTTTCATAAGTAGCTGTGCGATTTATTTCAACAAAATGAATATGGCCTTAAAACTTCTGATCGCGAAAAGGTCAAGAACATTTGTCTAAAACATTTTAAGAGTCCACTTAAATATGTCAGAGTTTTATATACCTACAGTAAAAGGTTTAATTTTGAATGCAATTATATTGCACAAAAAGAAAAAGAAATCATACCTGATTAAAAATGTCATTAGTTTCGGAGGTCGTGTTTGTTGAATTAAAAACTTAATAAAAAGTTTTTGAACTGAAACATGTTATTCCAGCTCTGTTTTATAGGAAACTAGTTTTATTTCGAAATAAAAGCTAGATTGGTTTAAAAGGTTATTTTGCAAACTCTTTTTATTCTTATTTTTTAACGACTGATATTTCAGCAGATTGAATTCCCAAAGAATATATTTGCATCCAAATCATATTTTTAATAGTCGAATGCAAATTTAATCGATATGTTTAAAGCATCAATTACAGAGATTTCTCTGACCTGAGTCTACTTATAAGGTAAGACAGTTTGCAATAACTGCATATTACATCTAAGATCAACTGGCCTAAATTATATAACATCAACGTGCATTTGATGCAACATCATTACCCCACAATTACGTTGACTTGTGCCACATACTGTTATGATCGGTAGCGAATCTGTTTGACGGACTGCTCGCCCGTGTGTCAGTGTCTTCACACTTAACAGTTTCCTGCTTCCGGCTTTCCGCTATTGTTAGTTCAACACCACATATTCCGTTAAGAACGTTAATAACAGCTCTCGTTTCATTTGACATGATATATTGTTTACTTGCAAAAGTTTAGATAAATTTGCTGTAGTTTAATGTTTCAGATTTGTTTGCTCGCTATTTGATTTGTGTCACGTTTATTCAATATACATGCAAATTATTGTTTTCATATAATTTTGTTTTCGTGTTCAATAGGTACGGGTCATGATTTCTAAATTGGTATCGTAAATTTATGTTTGTTTGAAAAATAACAAAATGCACGCATGTTATGTACAGTTGACACGATTTTATAAAATAAATACCAACTCTAAAATAAAAATATTTGAATAGGTTACTTCTAGGTAAGCGCTCTCCATCGTCGCTTTCCATCAGGTGAGATAGCGGTGAAGCGCGAACCTTTAATCAATATAAAAAAGAACGGGAATTTAATCTGTAAATTTAACCTGTTTAAGAAGCTTAATTTGTAAGTATTCGCAAGTGAAGCTTCTCAATCAGATAACATAATAAATGTAAGTACATGTCATGTTATCCGGAAAGTATTACTAAAATATAAGGAGTGAAAGAAAAGATTAATGTACCAGTAGCTCATCGAGTTGCAAAAGGCTGTTGAGGGAAAGTACTTTAGTTGGCTTTTACGACTTGTTTTGCCTTATATAATTTAACGACGGTATTTACTTTAAATTATGTGTTGTAACAAGTTCTTTTCTATAAAATCACAAAATTTCAATCGTCTTACGTAAAGACTATAAGTTTTTAGGTATATTATCTAAATTATAAATGCTAGTGAAAGTCTAAACGACGATAAAAGTTTGGTACACAGGTCCTAAGTGTACAAAACTTTTAACGATAAAACATTTTTACCCTTATTCTTTAAAATATTGTAGGTATACGCGTTACCAGTGTGACAAAATATTTACACATGATGCTTAAACACTTTTTATGTTTACAATAATGTTAGATTTCATGTTTTATTAATATTGAGTGACTTTTATTTGATCACACAGCTGTAGTTAGTTATCTGACAAAATATGACATTTGTTATAAAATTTTTGAAAGGAAGAAAAGGAGTATTTAAGGTGAAACTTAACCTTTCGAGTACCGTAATCAGAGACATAATAGAAAGACAATAACGGGGCTCACGGGTTTAACTGAATTTACACATTCAGTACTGGACCCAAAATAGTACCTTGTTGAATCTGCTTTTTTTCCTCGAAAGGTCGTAGTAAATCTACTTTTAATTACAATAAAAAGTAACTGGTCTCGTTAGGATGTTTAAAAAAACTTCTAGAGTGGTCGTACAAGGCGGCCAGGTCCAACTTCAAGCCGCCTACTGTACAAAGGGCCATGCAATTGGGACAAGGAGACATTTCATTGTTTTGCATATATACGCACGCAGTTATATTGTGGCAGGTTTCATTGGATGTCTTGTTCTGATCTTTATGAATGGACAATGATTGAAGCTCTTGTATATATTCTGATCCAAACTTAACTGCACAGTCGCTGATTTGAAATTGCAGTATACCTATACTGGTAAATACACTATTAAAGTTGAAGTCAATGAATTAAAATATTCTGTGATTGACGACTGCTGACCTACAGAGTTCTTAGTTTTTCACATTATTAATTTAAATACATAGATATTCGGTTATTTAAAGTAAATTATTGCTAAATATTCAAAATGAAATATAGCATACATAATTATAAGTCTAAAAACTCTGAAAAAGATGTATCAGGTTGCGTGTTAGAAAAGTGGGTGAAAAAGTTTTTCACGGCTTACAAACATTCGGTTTCCAATTAACTCTAACATAAGTTTTTATTACAATCGTCTTTAATCTGTAATCAATAATGATCTACTTTTTACGGCCAATTAATTAAGCTGGTGCTGTAAACAGCGTGAGTAATATCGACGACCACTTAGCGCAGTCAAGGTCTCGGTAGTCTGTACAACAGGACACGACGAGAGCTCTATAAAAGTTTTGAATCGGTCCAGTGTGCAGTCTGTCGGCCCTCGTGACGACCTCGCCACAACCTCGCACCACGCATTCACCGCTCCTATTGGCGCGAATGCAGCAATCGCCTCCAAATATAGAATTTTTTATATATTCCATGTCACGGAATAGTTTCAGTACCAGCTTTTTAAATATCGATCGAAACGGGTCTTAAGTAGTGCAATACGAATTTTTAAATTGCTTTCTGATGGAACTAATGGCTTGATTATTGTTTCGGTACTTTTCTCAAAGAAAGAGTTTGGAAACGTTCCGTTTTTTTAAATTTTAACACTTAATGACAAACTTGCCTGCTTTAGAAATTTCTTTTGTTCTTAAAAATATTATCACATTCTGAGTTATCTGTCATTATGTCTAAATGTTACTTAAGTATTAAGTCAAACAATACTTAAATGTAAAGTTCAGTCACACATAATTTGTGATTCCCAAGATTTCAGTGACAAGATTTATATAATTTAAGATTATTGTCTCTAATGATGGAACTACACAAATAAATGTCATTGTCTGTTAAAAATGTAGTCGTTAAAAATATTCACTTTCAATTGTTTGTTTGACAAAGGCCCTAAACGTGTGAATCGCCTTGAGTGAAGTAGTTATCAACACAATTACATCGAATTATTGTAATAAATGAAGAGTTTATAATGTCAAGACTGTTCTAGTCAGTAGTTTCACGCGTGACACTCAATTGAAGTCTTAAGAATTTTGTCCTTATTTACAAACATATTGTTTATAGTGTTTGTTCTTTTCATACATTCTTTAGTAAGTATCTATCTGTGGCTTCACCTATTGCATATTTGAATGCACCTTAGATTTAGAGTTGCATGTTAATATTAAGTCAAAATTGTTAAGTTGCGAAGCGATGATTTCGGATGCTATCCTTGGCGCCTTTCGCCTTTCTTGCCCTTCAAACATGCGAAATATGGACTAGATTATTTATCAAGTTGTTACTTGTCAGTTACGATTAGTTACGCTGGCTCACCCTTATTTGTGACTACCAAGTTTTTGAAATATGAACCATCTTATTAAAAAACGTGATCTAAATGCAGTTCCGGAACTATTACTAGGTTTAATATAAATAAAAACACTTTCGGAACAGTAACTACATAAAGATCGCGTTTTGGAACAAGGCGGATATTGTTTGACACAAGTTGGATTTTTAGTCTCTAATTAAAGGGGGCATGTAAAATATCCTTTATATGCTTCCTCAAATGTCTAATAATAACCAGGGGGTCCTACCGTGACGTGTTTAAATGTCAAGTGTGGATCACTGTAGAAACATCGTATTTGAAATTTTAATAAAAAATAGTTTTGTCTATCTCTCAATCTCACTCTTTATTTTATTTGAATTGTGATCCCTCGTATCGAATTAAATAAACCTTTCGTTAAGGTTGATATAACCAGAATTATAAGTTTACTTTACTTAAAGTTACATAAAAAGAGCCTTGCGGTAAGCGTTAAGGAAAATCACCAGCCACGATAAAATTATTAGGCATTACCTTTTGCGCATCAAGGAAAGTCCCTCGACCTTCTTGGTTTTATTAACTTACTGTTGTTTTTTTACAAGGATATTATTTTTATTCCATGACTTCGAATCCGCTGTACCTATTGTTTCTGTTTTGCTAAAAAAATTAAATGTATTTATTTGAAATATTGCGATTTGTGATTTGCTATGCATAATGTCCACTAGACGTTCGTTGTTGCGCCACCGGTACATAGTGGACATTTTACCTATACGTGCAAAGCGTTTTGTGAACATCACATACAGCAGCATATGGCTTATGAGTGAAATTCCCTGCCAGTCTGTTTTTCTTAACATCTACAACCTAAGTGTCTTTAAGAAAACAGTGTCACTTTTAGACAAGCGTGCTCTATCATGGGTCATCACACATCATTGCTTACCATCCGTTGAGATAGAGATCAAATGCGACCATATTCAAAAAGTACTTTTTTTCTCAATAGACCAATGAACTATTAAACGTTGTGAAATTGAAAGTGTAATATTATCAAGGTAAAACAGTATTATTGCTGTTATATGGTAGATTATATCCACAAGCCCTTACAGCAATAAATTCTCTAAGGCCGATGGAAAGTGTTCAATTTGCTTGTGGAAATCGATTTTACAGTTTACTGCTAAAATCCGTTTCATAAAGTGATCGTGTGTGTGACAGCCCATATTAATTTCACACGATCATTCACTTTCCTTCTCTCACTTCCATGTTTTCTATGGGAAATTGAGAGTGCATCTCTACGCTTTTATACGTGCCTGGTACCTTTAAAGGTATTTCCATGTTTTTTTGATAGAATCTTTTGTTATGTAGTTCATTGTTATGAGGCAAATGTTGTGTAGTTGTAGTGTTTTCTATTTGGGGTGTGTTATTACCGGGTATGTTATTGTCGGACTGTGTAGAATAAA
This sequence comes from Mythimna loreyi, assembly GCA_029852875.1. Taxonomy (NCBI): domain Eukaryota; kingdom Metazoa; phylum Arthropoda; class Insecta; order Lepidoptera; family Noctuidae; genus Mythimna; species Mythimna loreyi. Next base: position 15,076,602 of record CM056780.1, on the reverse strand, counting down.
ATAGAGACACCTAAACAAAAATGTTTTTTTTTTTTTCAAAACACAAGCAATTTTTTTTCGAACAACGATTACCATCGAAATTCGTGATTAATGTGTTCAGATTTGATTTACATTAGTATGGTTAATCCCATCTGTGGCAGACCAAGAAGGAGATAGCGGGACGACTTCAATGCCTTCCTTAGGCATTGACATGAAGTGCCTCAAGACCGAGAACACTGGAAGGAATGGAAGGAGGCCTTTGCCCAGCAGTGGGACTGTATGAGCTAGAAATAAGAATAATATCATCATCATCATCAGCCTAGCGTTAGTCCCGGTTGCTACCTTGGCTTTCACCTCGGTGCCCGGGGTCCGCTTTCCTGCCTAGTCGTCTCCACTTCGCTCGGTCTTTTGCGTCCTCTGCCTTAAGCCCATTAGCACGCATATCGTCCCTTACGACGTCGATCCATCGCCTCTTAGGCCTACCTCGTTTTCCGGGTCCCGGCGGAGGCGGCATGGCGAGGCATCTGTTACCCACGTAGTCTGCCGGTTTTCGTAAAACGTGGCCATACCAGCGTAAACGACCCTCCTGCAGTTTATCCGCTATGTCACGGACCTGAAGGCTGCCCCGGATGCGGGAGTTCTTAATGCGGTCTTTCCGCGAAACTCCAGACATCCAGCGCAGCATATTCATTTCCGTGACACGCAGGCTTTGCTTATGTCGCTCAAGTACAGGCCACGCTTCACTGCCATACAAAAGGACAGGCCTAATGATGGTCTTATAGACCTGTCCTTTGAGCCTAACCGGCATTTTGGGGTCACAGATAACCCCCGCCACCTCACGCCATTTCGCCCATGCCGCCGAGATACGTGACTCGACGTCGCAATCGACGTCCCCGGACTCGTGGAGCACCGATCCCAAGTACCTGACCTGTTCCGTGCGCTCAACTGTGTCTTCGCCAATGCGAACAGGAGCAGCGTTAGTTGTGTTACAGGCCAAGTACTCGGTCTTCGCCGCATTAATCTTCAGACCGCCGTTTTCCAGCGATTCCTTCCACGCTGCCACACGTCGAACCAAGCGCCCACTGTCCGAATCCGCCAGCGCGATGTCGTCTGCATACATGAGCAGCCATGGCGGCTGCTCATGTAAGTCCCTGATGGTGGAGGACAGCACGTCCAGCACCACGCTGAACAGAAACGGACTAAGGACAGAGCCCTGGTGAACTCCGACGGTGATGGGGAAGGGTTTCGTATCGCCAACAGCGGTCCGAACCACAGAACCGGAGTCTCGGTACATATCTCGGATGATGTCAACATAGGTCTCGGGCACTCCTTTAGATCTCAGCGCCCACCAGATCACATCACGGGGGACACAGTCGAAGGCCTTCTGCATGTCTAGGAACAAGAGGTGCAGAGGCGTATTCTTCGATCTGTATCCCTCCATGGTAACCCTTAGGGCAAAGATGGGATCCATGGCGCCATGGCCTGGTCGAAACCCATATTGACATCCCGAGACGGTGCACTCCTGTCGGATCCGAGAGTCAATCACCCGCTCGAAGAGCTTCATGGTGTGGGACATAACCTTAATCCCACGGTAGTCGCCACACTCCTGCACCGATCCCTTGCCTTTGAAGACTGGAGTGATAATACTCAGTCTCCATTGACTCGGGATCTTTCCGGTGAGGAGCATGCGGTTAAATAGGTGGGTTAAGATGCCCACACCACGAGGACCCATCGCCTTCCAGGCTTCAATGGGGACTCCATCGGCACCGACAGCTTTCCGGTTCTTCATGCGGCGAAGGGCCACATGCACTTCTTCAGGCGTAACCGGGGGCACAAGTCCCTGATTTGGAGGGAGAACCGGAGACAACACCTCTTTGTGCTGCTTGTTCAGCAGCTCGTGGAAATACGAGCGCCATCTCTCCTTCACCGCGAGGTCCTCGCATAACAGATTGCCGTCAGGGTCTCTTACACAGCGGCACTTAGAGATATCCAGTGCCGCTTTGACCCTGGAACGTGCCAACTTATAAATGAGCTTTTGCCCCTCAGACGATTCCAACTTATCATAGAGTGGCTGTAAGTGGTCTCGTCTGGCTCTGGCTACGGCCCTCTTGGCGGCACGTTTTGCGGTTCTGTATGCGTCGCGGTCTTCGGGAGATTTGGAAGCTTGCCACGTTTTGAAGAGGGCTTTCTTCTCTCTGATCTCCCTCTGGACTGTGTCATCCCACCACCAAGTCTCCTTGTCACACCTGCGGCCGCCCCTGGACAAGCCGAGCACCGACTTTGCCGCCTCAGTGATGACAACCTGAATCCTGTCCCAGTGGCTTTGCATAGGTTCGCCATCGGTACCATCGCACTTATCGCCGATGGCCGACGCGAACGACTGGGACGTGGCTTCATTCAGTCGCCACCACCGTATACGGCGTTGTTGGCGCTCAACAACCTTGACCCTAGGCTTGACGCGCAAGTCCATGACAAGGAGACGGTGTTGTGCAGTGAGACTCTCACCGGGTATGACCTTGCAGTTGGCCACCCTACTGATATGGTGCCTCCGTGTGAGTAAGAAATCGATTTGGGTAGCGTACCTCCCGCTCTTGTAGGTAATCAGGTGTTCGGATTTCTTTTTGAAATACGTGTTCACGATGGCAAGGCCGGCAGCCGCACACGTTTGGAGGATAGTCTCCCCTTCAGCGTTACGGCTACCGTATCCAAAGCCACCGTGAACATGCTCAAAGTCCTTGCACCTGTCACCCACATGACCGTTCAGATCACCACCCAAAACGATTCCCTGCGACAACGGGATGCCACGAAGCACCCCACCGAGTTGATCCCAGAACGCAGCCTTTTCAGCGTCGCTGCAACCGACCTGAGGCGCGTAGGCACTTATCAAGTGGGTTATAACCCCATCAATAAGCACACCTACGACCATAAGCCGATCACTGTAGCGTTTCACCTCCAGGACTGCGTCGTGAAACTCCTCGGAGAGTACAACGGCCACCCCGTTCTCCCCACCGGCTGCACCCGTATAGATCAGTTTGTAGCCATTCCCGATGAGTCGGGACCTGCGGCCTTTCCACCGAGTCTCCTGCAGGAATGCCACGGCCACCCTTCGCCTAAGCAGTACATCGGCCAACTCTCTGAGAAAGAAGAAGAAATAAGAATAATAATAATAGTTAATCCACTTAACTCATACTTATATGTCGACATTTAGAATTGCAGTTGAAATAACAATTGTTGCTTCAAAGTCTGCTAATGTGAAATATCTGATATGAATGTGAATATTACATTAATGTATTCTTTATCTATTAACGCACGTAGGAAGTTTCGACAAATATATGTGTTACTAATATGTGGGTATTTATAACATCCGCCACTATAGCAACCTTGTTTACTTCCTAGGCAGACTTTGACGATAACGTCTAATTAAAATTATCTTAGTTTTGATCATCATTTTGATTCTTGATACTGATTATTTGATGTCCTGGTACGTAAGAGGTCTTTACACTAACAAATCGCTTTTAGAGCAGCACTCTACAGCGCTTAAAGCACGCTCACTTTCGGACTGCACACAAAAGAAAGAGATGAGTAAAAACCCAATATTTGTAAAAATGAAACATTTTAGGGGATTACTAAAAATCTACAGGTTTAATTGTATAATGAAACCAACATTGCTTGTGAAATAATCTGATAAACAACCAGTAACGTTGTGTGTATTTTAGTTCGTCGTGATTTTTTTCTAACTGTATTTATTTTTCTGTATTTTTTTATTTTTGATGACATTATCTAAGAAGAATTATCTTGAAGAACAACGTATATCTTTTGATTCTGTTTACTGTAGTAGAGCGAATACTTTTGCGTACTATAAAACTCGCGATTGGCTCCTATAGTTAATTCTCCTAATTGGTCAAGTTCGGCACTTATTCTAGGAATTAAGATAATCGGACATTAGTTTTCAAACATTAAGAATAATGATAATAATTTGCCTTTTAAATTACCAGTTTGCCTTACGGCTTTGACCAAAGATAGACGATGAAAGATAACTAATAGATATACTACTGACATTTCCATATACTATATCTTTTTACTTTTAAGGCTTCATCCTTGACTTTTGCTCAGTTCTGGGGTCAGATAATATTAAAGTGCTTATTTATATTCTACACAAGTTAGACATGACATTATGAACAAAATATGGTGTTTCAAATAGATGTATAATCCTTATATAATGAAAACCGAAATAATTAATTTTAAGTATGGCGTCGGAAAACTCCTACGCATCGCTGTCGATTGATAGATATTCTAATTTTATACCACTACATAGTATAAAAAAGTCGCTTCTAGCTGTCTGTCCCTATATATGCTTAGATCTTTTAAACTACGTAACGGATTTTGATGCGGTTTTTTTAATAGATAGAATGGTGATTCAAGAGGAAGGTTTATATGTTACAAAATTAAGTCCCCCATCACATGTTTGTCTATTCACAATAAACTCAAAACCTACCAAACGGTTTTTGATGCGGTTTTTACTAATGGATATGGACAGAAGGATTCATGAACAATGTTAGATTTTGTAACACATGCATGTTTTAGTTGAGATAAGTCGAAAATTTTAAATATTTGTAACAACCGTACGAAGCTGGGGCGGGTCGCTTGTATAAAATAGTACGTGGTTGATGACAACAACGGTGAGCAATCTAGATAGACCTTTTCTAAAGTTGTGCCACATGACGTCATTTAGGCTAACTGCAAGCTATTGAAATATAGGAGTGTTCTCATTTCGTATGCCTTGTCCTTTGAATTAATTGATACTTGAAGCGATGTTATAAACAACTTGAAATAACTAATAGCCTTAGTAGCCCACCCAGTAGCTTAATCAATTAATTGAATACCGATTAACAGAATCTAATTGTTTTTTGGATGTTTACCAAAAGCGGCGACAGGCTAACGTTTAACATTGAGTAGTTTATAGTATTAATTTGTTTCGGTAATTATTGGATCGGACAAGCTTTCTACTGTGCAGTTATATCTACATGTACCGTTTTGGAAGGTAAACGTTTTTTGTTTACTATTTATAACTATGAAAACTTATTCAACTTCATGGTCTCACACACATATACACCTTTGAGATTCGATTGACAAGTCTATCAAAACTAATCTACTATAGTTCGTTTTTTAATTCTAGACTACGATTTGACAACTCAGAATGTCACATTCTAGAAATATGTTCCAAATTTTCTGGAGTTTGACATTTTAAGTTGTCAAATCGTAGTCTAGGATTAAAAAACGAACTATAGTTTTCATATTTATAATTAGTTGGTACTATAGTATTGTTTGACTGATTTAATTTAACAATTTCACGCCAGACTTTCACAAAATTTTGGGATCTCTTTCACAATTTCTTTCCAACCAAGTCGATGGTCTAATATAATAACAGAACAAAGTCTCATGTTAAAACCGGCTTGTGGTTTGTTCTTCAAGATAATTCCATATTAATGCAAGTAAGTGGCAGCCCAGATAGAATCGTGACTGAATGAAGGTGATGCAACGACAATGTCTTATTATATTTCTCTTGTTCTTTTGAGTTTCGTAATAAAATTCCTGTCTCACCGCCGACATGGATGAATAGATTTGGAATTTTAGGTGCTGCATTTGTATAACAGAGAAATGTTTACAGTTGTCATTCTGAGAGCATCAATAGTATTTGTAATTGTTTATTGACATTCTGCATTCGTTTGTTTCGTCCTTGTTGATTCTACAATTCATTGTTCAAAGTTTATTTGAATGTCATTCTCATTCAGAAGATCAATTTTTCCTTTGCTTCATTATGTGATTGTATTTCTAACCTTTAAACCATAACAGTCTCAATTCAAGGCTATCATTTCTCATACCAAACTTTTTAAAGGCCTAAACGATCGTGCGCCGAACACAATGGTGTTTTAAAATTGTCAGCACAACCGAATTTCAATGCACAATTTCGAAAGTGACCGTAATTTGTATGGAAATTATGCGCCTTACGCGATGTCCCAGATACCTTGTTACAACTATTAACATTTGCGTTTTAAGTGCAAAGCTTTTTGGAAAATCTTTTTGCGACATTGGTAGCAAGATCCTTAAAATAAATTGCTTATTATCGGCTGTTCGATGAGTTAACGTTACGTGTAATATTTTCTTGTCTTACAACCTGCTTTCTCGTGATTGGGTTTGTTGTCTCATTCATCTTGTCCGTCTTAACCTAATATGGGACTGGAGATTGAATTGTCACTTCGATGTGACCTCACGTCTTCGTTAGCACTCTGTATTGACTTTGCATGTAAGCTAAGAAAGTGGAGAGAGCATGGGAAATGTAGGGATTGTTCACATTCGCAGTGATTATCTCGCACAGGAACGATGGAGCAACACTGTCATCACTCTTATGATTGTATATGTGTTTTCTTACTTTGATAGGGTGAATGTTCTCGCTTCGCATATTTGTTCTGCTTGATGGGCTATAAAGCAATAATAATGTGTCAAGTTCAAATACCGCGTCGATATGAGCTCCATTATGGATTTTCTCTTTAAGTTGCATTTTTTTTTCAACACTATAATTTTACCTAGTAAATTATTATTCTGTGAAGTCAACGCTTTCGTCATTAAGTAACAAAACTACGAGATTTTCCTTTTCAAATACGAGTCAAGGTAATGACCACGAAATTGTCCACTCGTGTGTATTTAATGTATTCACTTGTTCGCCAAAGTGGTACATTCGAGTTGAAACACTGCCTCGTAAGTGGCACTCGAGCTTCTACCGCGAAAGTAAAAACGAATTCTCCTAGTGTTTCCATTTCATTTACTACTAGTCGAGGTTTAGATAACAGTATTATTTGAATATGCAGCGCAATGGATTGCGTTTGTAAAACTTGATTCTTTCCCATGTCCCACCTACGCTACTACGTTGATATATTCATCATCAAGCAATACATTTTTGGGCATGCTCTGACCTAGTATTGTAGAAATAAATACGACCGGTTGTCGGCTTTATACCTGTTTGGGCAAAAGTACTGTGGTGTCAACATTGGCGCTACTTTTATTAATGCAATAACTCTTGACTTATGTTTACCTTAGTTGGGTCGATTAGGAGTCACATTAAAAGGTTTACATGTGACCTTTCTAGTTTATTATATACATAGGTTATGGAATAACAAAAATTACAAAGAGTGTGTCATTATATTCAGTTGTGTAAAATAAGTAGGTACTTTACAAAGTAATCTTAATCATTATGACCCAGTTCCTGTATGAACAGTTACTATTTATACTTAATGCCAACACTTTTAACTTTTGACCTGAGCAGGTGTTGTGTTAAGTAACTTCAAACTGTATGAAAGCTAACCTCTTGATGCTTGAAGAAAATGAAAGTGGAAAATCAAGGATATTTTACACGATATGCGTTGTAAAATGATACTTTAGAAGGTAATGATATGGCAAATAATAATCGTATCTTCGCTTGAGATCTAGTAGAACATACCGTGGTCATTATTTTATTTGTTCCTCAAGCAAGGTATTCTTTAACTGTAACCTTTGAGTTGAAAAAGACTACTCTGTGTGTATGTGTGCTGAATAAATAAATAATGGATATTTAAAAATAGAATGAAAAATGAAAAATTATATTTAAAAAATAATAAAGAATGCATTTTTTTTATGAAATAAATTTTCTGTATATTTAATTACTTAATTTTATATTTTTCGTGTTCAAGAAATTCAATAGAGACCGGTTTTTAAATTTAAAGTTTAGAGAACGTGTCGAACCTACTTTAATGCCAAAGTTTGACAGGTTTTTAGGCCAAAGTAAATTCTTAATTTAAAATTCTTATATTCAGAAATTGGGGGTATGCCTATCTCAAATAATAATATCTATGACCAATAAATATGGTTACATGCTAGTGCTGAGAATGACATCATTAATACAAAACAGCTGTGAATTGATTACACAAATAGTATTCTATATTTATTTGTTTTTATAAAACGCATAGGCAATAACAATAATAATATATGTACATATAAGAAGATAACAGATCCATACACTGATAGTTTAACTCTAATAACGCCTGTTTTATAACAAGTGCGTCTCCAAGCGTTTAGAAATGATTTTATTTTTCATGTTTAATGCATGCAGTTTCTCTTGTCAACATGAACATAGATTAAATGTTTTCTATCGTTTTCACGTTAAATAAATACTGTAAACATATTTATAAAACTACTTCTAATATCACTGTCTTATTATTTCCACTGCTGAGTATGGACGTCCTTACATTCTTTCCTGACTTGGTCTAAACCAAGTTTTACCGGCAATTTTTTAATGTCATCCTCATGTATGTGTGAATATACTCTTTCTATTGTCTCTTAATCATTAAATGAAGGTTCTATTCCACCTCCTATCACCACGTTTAGCCATGTATTGGCAGGGTAGTGCGATAAATTGAAAGAGTTAAATCTACCCAGGAACACAAAAGGCAAATGAAGAAACTGATGGATTTTAATCAGTAAAAGTGTGACACTCCATCGCAACGAACGAAAGAGTTATTAGATAATTAATGATGTTCCACTTTAAAAGAACTTAATGAAGGGTTTGTCCAGTATTCCAATATCTTGAACTTTTATATTAAATACTTATAACATGTTTTAGATACGAAACAGACAGAAAAAACGATGACATAGCGGTATTTCGTTCTTAAAATCTGGAGCCCCAAACGAACACCGGCGGTTGCACACTTATTGTATTTCTTATTATGTCTCTAATTACGGTATTCAAAGGATAAACTAAATTCACACGCAAGTACAGTCAGCACCAAAAGTCGATGAACAGAATCAACATAACAAAACATCTGTTCACAATAAAACGCCATAAGTTATAGTCGCAACGAGGAAACTAAATAGCCTGTACTCCAGAAATTCATTAAACACGAGTATTTCAAAAGTATCTGTGCACTAGCCTAACTAAAGTCACTTCGTACAGTCGATTCTGTTCATCGACTTTTGGTGCTGACTGTACGTTAAAACTACTTAGATGACTAAATTCTTCCACATAATGATGTTAATGGTGCGACCAAGTTGGCCCTTTGCCTATGACAGTTAACTTACCCGTTTACAACTGAATGTCAAGACTTTCGCGGAAAAATTAACCGTTGACAAGTTGTCATGTCATTAAGTGACAAGCAGTTATTAATACTGTGCTAATGAGATTTGTTGACTAACTTAGAATGATTTGACAGATTTCTGACACATATAGATACAGTTGAAATGTACGAAATTCAATATGGCGTCCGAAGGTATCATAAAGTCGTCATAATTAAACGAATTTACGGCATTTTCAGATGCCATTTTAAATATTCTGTTATGGGATCATAATTTAAACCAAAGTTTTAGTAAAAATGTATATAACGATTAGTAAAGATTAGTCTTCCTCATACTACTCTTATGATCGGCCAAAAATATAGCTAAAAAAATGACTTAGAATTCAATTTGTACCATAAAAGCACATTTGCTGTTTGATATGTGTTCATAATTTCTGAATATATTTTCTCAAGAAAACCAAACAGATTGTATTCGATGACTTGATTTGATTCACACATCGATCAGTCTTACATCAAAGGTCTTTTTAGAGGGTGGCAAATAAAACTCTGATTGACATTCTATTACTCAGATTGTAGCGATAAAGAGTGTCCGACTTTTACTGCAAAAACCCCAACTGTGTTTCTTGAGTCGTCGTTTGCGTTCCGGGGTTGAGGTTGTAGTCGGCCAACATTGGCTCAGTTAGAAAGAATTTTCTCATTTTTGTCACCAGATACACGATCGAGTACGTTACAAAAACTAGCAATAGGGTCACAAGCTCCAACAGCGTTCTAAGAGTAATAGCGGACAGACTAGACAGTCCGTTTCTGAGACACTGGATTGCGCTCCATGTGTCAAAATAATGCGATTTTTTTCAACTTTATTTGTTAGCTGTAACTACCATAGTTCTTAAGTACTTACTAACATAAATATGGATCTATTTGTCCTTGAACGAAATTATGATCTGAAATAAAGTTATTATTATTATTAAAAAACCAGTTACAAACAACCGTACAAAGCCTATACGCGACAGTTTAAGTTATGACATAGTAAAAGTCGAAAGTCAATATGTAAGTAATAGTCAAATATGGCTTTCTACACACCATGTTTTTATGATTACCCATAATTACAAATAGATACAAGTAATTTGACCGTCTATTAGTTTTTAATACAAAATTAAATACAAGTTTTGTGAATTACGTGTCTATATTAAACAAAATTCACGGTTTTTAATTTCGAAGTCGAAAAGTGAAATGACTTGGGAGTGAAAATAATTTGTGGTAATATTAATTTTCTGTGATTATACTTTCCTTTAAAAGTGATGGATTTATTTGTTGGTGACGCTTTAGTTGCCATAAAACTTGCTTTAATAAAATTAAATGGTCTATCAATAATCTCGGTACAGATTAATGAGATTGGTTCTATAAAGAGAAGTAAAATCATCACCTGTATTTTGTTTCTTGTATTTTATTTTATTTATTTCGGACCAGAAACTGAATAGTTTTAGTAATACGGTAATTATATTTTAAAATACTTTTCAAAATTTTATATTTGCTACTGGTTGCTTCCCTTTCTTTGAGCTGGAGAATCTGAAAGAATATTATTGATGATGCTAGCTTTCTATTATGAAATTGACTATTCGGAAACCTTCCATAGTATAACTGTAAGACATTCACGTATTTTATTATCATTATCATCTTCCTTGTTCATGTTATTTGATGTCGGTATAATCCGTTTTATTAAGTTTTTTCTTTCTCCTCTGCTAATCGGTACATTAACATCCTCTCAATTCTAGTAATTCATGGAGGATACTCGTAGTAAGTAAATACATACATATCTACATCAAAAATATTTGTTTCGACATATTTGACTTGCAATGTGATATTTACATTAATGCGGAAAAGTTAGAGTAGTTTATTCCATAGGTTGATCCGTTCATAGTTGTCCAATCTTTAATTAAATGAAAAAATATCCGTTCTGCAAAAATCTATAAGTCAAAACATGTATTCCACATCAACTGCAATGAAAATATTTTCACATTTGCATCAAAATATACTATTCCTAAACTACCATCCATTATTTACATACGACAGGTAATAATATTTAGCTTCAATGTTATTCTAAGCCCTCCATTTGACTGTCATAAATGTTGCCAGTTTATACATATACGTGTTTTAAAAACAGGTAACTGGCACACTAACTAGTGTATTGTTCAATAAAACACTTGTGTCACTATCATTGATAAACATTAACAGGTATGTTGATGCAAAAGTGAATCTTATTGGTTTGTAATAAGAGTCTTTGGAGGCGTTTTTAAAGTTGTGTGCTTTGCACAGGGTTGCCAGAGAAATGTTTATTTTTTTATTTAAAGACTAAAATCTTCTGATGTCTAAGTTACATTGTAGACTCTGGTTTATTTATGAAGAACTAGCTGACCAGACAGACCTTGTCTTAGCTATGAACTGTCAAAAGCACAAGCTGTCAAATGCGCCAACTGAAAATGGCTGGGGTGTGAGGCCCGTTGCTTCACGCGTGCAGCCGCCTCCATTGCTAGCATTACTGCTTCGCAGAAGGAGGTGACCATCTGCCATTCGCTGCTCCAGACCCGGCTTGAGGGATCGTATCGTACTCTCTCCAAGAGAGGCAAACCTCTATCGTATGCTCCACCGTGTCTTCCGAACGGTCCACGTAATGGTGACACCCCAAGTGCCCTGGGCGTTTCTTCAGCACAAATCCTGTGCAAGAAATCCCCGAACTTACCATGTCCGGTGAGAACCTGCATTAAGAGGAAGTTGACAACGCCGTGAGGTCTTGCCAGCTACTCTTAAAAGACTTACCGCCATAATTATGGCCCAATAATGGTCTCACTGTAGGACCAAAGGACTGTTTGTTTTCCATAATTTAAGAGGTGAGAACCCTAAACAGGGAGTGTTAAATGTCAATCATATTGACGTGCATTGTTCAGGCTCATATGACCTTAGTGTCGCGTTAGTTTTTATGCGGCTAGCTGCTTTATGACATTACTGGCTTCTGCTAATGGCTTCATAGTCTGAAACAGAATAAACTTCCGGGATAAAAGTTTGCTATTGTTTGCTATTTAAGGACATATTTTTCCCTGAGTGTGAAGGAGTAAGAAAGACAAAGACTATCCACACACACATAGACATTTTCACCTTAATAATATATATATATTTTTTTATAGTGTCTGAATGATTTACCGAAAAAAAAAAATACCTCGGCAGTAGTAATATTACATTTATTTATACAAACCAGCGCTTGACTGCGGTCTTAACTGATGATTAGCAGTGTTATGGTAGATATATGACTTTATTATCAACAACCACTTTAGAAAAAATACGATAAAAATCCTTAAAAATAGTAGTTCAGTATTTTGTTTTTATTTCTTTTTTTAATGCTTGTTAACTGACACAGAAATGTCAAAGTCAAGAGAACATATCGATTAGTTACCCACACGACTTATGAATGGCACATATTTAACGCACGTATACGTAATTTAAGCAAATTATGCTCTAGACTTTGAAACTACAGGAAGTACTAATTACACTCATATATCTATTCGTAAAGAGGTGGTACATCAAATAGTATGTATTCACCTACTTAAGACATGTTTAGAAAACCTCGCGTGTTCAACACGACAGATTTCTTTGAGCATTCAAGGAGAGATATTTGTGCGTCTTGAGTCGAAGTCTGCAACGATTTCCATTACTTATGGTCATATATAAAAAGCCGTAAGTACTAAGACTGAATTGTAATTAACTTATGTTGTGGTATGACCATAAACTTCATTAAAAAATTAAGGGGGAAGTTTTGAACAATTTCCATTTTAACTTTCAATCTTATAATCTTCCACTTAGTATGGCATTGCCACCAAAATCATTTATAACTTTTCCTGTGAAACAGTTCAGTTTTCAACCCAGAAATAGCACGAATTAAACCTATCACAAAACTTAGTTAACGACCGCAATCTACGGAATTGCCTACTCCAATCAAAACTAAAAAGCGAGTACAAGCAGTAGGTGTTAGTCAATTAAAGCTGTAATGGCTTACACCGCCCATGGGAACCGAAGGAACTTTACTACTGGATGTTGTGTATATTGCGCAAGCGATTATCGTCATGACACAATTCCAGATTATTATCGTTGTAATACCATTGTAACATGAACTTTGGGCATGAATAACTTAAGAAGAGATGAGGATCTAAGTGTAATGGTAAAGTTTCCATGTTGTGTGTTTATGGTGTTATTTTCTAGCAAATAGTTGTGATTGACATTTGTCAACAGAGGTCGTTAAGGGCTGAATAGGTAACTGTTTACGTTATAGATGTAAAATCGAAGTCAGAATCGCAGTTGACGACAAAACATCTAACGAATCTCATGAATTAAAATATGCAAGCAGGTCAAAGTTAATAACTAGAAAAAGATACAAAGATCTGTTCTTGAACCAATTTAATCGACATAATAAACTAGCATGCAAAACAGATTTCGTTTTCCTACTACTGAGTTGTGCAAAATTCCCCTAATGACTTATAAAACTTACGAAACGGATCTTGGTGTTAGCAACAGTAGGTTGCAAACACTACAGAACTTGCAAGATAATTTGATTTTGCAGTACACAAATACTGGCTAGAATATCATCATACAAGGAAATAGTACAGTAAATAAAGATTTATATTTAGTCACGATTTTGTGTGATGATATCATTTAACAGGTTCCTTGACAAATACGTCGTGAGTTATAGACAAAAGACTTGGTCGTTATAAGTAAGACTACTAAAATACGAAATAATTTTTCGGAAATTTCTTCTCGGGGCTATTGACTGGGCTATTGAAATGAGTTTGGCACGTTATCAGGTGTAAAATCGGTGATCGTGTTTTGCGCGATCGTGGTATTGCGTCCATTGGCGGGAATTGCGAAAGTCGTGGAGTTGCAGGCGAGGGCACGGTTTCAGATGAACTTTTTAAGGCCAAAAGTTTAAAGAATCAAGTTGCAGCGAATGGTACTGAGAAATACAGTCCATTTCAGGTTGAATTGCCAAAAACGATAATGCTTCCTATTTTATTTGTTGTATTTTTAATCTAAGTTTAAAGTGTAAAATAAATAAGCAAATATAAAAACATCACCGATTTCTAATAAAATAGAAGGCACATTCACATCAGCCTCAAAATTAAATGACGTAGAAAATTTAATTATGAAAGCATCAAAGTGATTACAAACAAATATGGATCGAATAAAGCTGCAGACGATCCGAGTTAAACAAATAAACACCTAATTAACAGAGGCATAAAGACCATTAATGATGCAGCTAAAAGAGAAACTGTAATAAAAAAGTATCGAGGTCTCCCCGTGATGGAATCTAGACCCGATGCCCGTTCATTGAGATGTGACTGATTATACCGTTAGCTCTCTATATACAACTCTCTGTGTAATATTGATGGATGGTCAAAACGATATGATTAGAAATAACGTCACGGTTACTGGCAAAAATTATATAGGAAGTTTTTTGATTCTATGACTGACATAGATTTGGAGAATAATAATGTTGGGTTAGAATTTAAAATGATTGAGAATGTACTGCATGATTTAGGATTTAGAAAATTGCATATTTTAGTAGATATTTAATAACTTTATAGTTTCTAAAACGTGAAATATACTTCTCTATAGCTAGAATCAGTAAGTCAATAGAGTTCATAATAAATCGATTTTCTACTATGTTAACCAAAAACGTAATTTGTCTCTCAATGAAAATAAAATAAGTAAATTTTTCAAATCAACTACCTATCTAGATAAATAGGTTTACAGTTCATCGCAAATTGGTTTGACAGAATCTAGACTTGAGCAGTTGATGCAATTAAATTAAACAAGAAATTGATCAAGTCGAAAGACGACATGCCTATTTATATTATAATTGGCAATAAAAAGTGTCGAAGCAAATAACAAAAGCAAACAGAAAGTACACCAGCAGTATTAAACAATTTCGTTATACAAACGTTTTAACGAATCAGCGAACCAGAGCTATGTTTCAGCAATTTTACTTTTATATTGATGGCAATGAAAATAGACCTTATTCTTTTCAAAATACAGCTTTAAATGTTTGCAAAGTTAAGTTTTTACTGGAACTAGACGCCAGATGTTTTCGAAATGCCTCTCCGAGTGGAAAATTGTTAGATTTCGTGTTAGGTCGTTGCCCGTTCAGTGCGACCGATCAGTGATTACTTTGATATCCAAGTAAAATCTTAAACGGAAACTGTTAATGCCGTTGCTTTACGCTGAACCGTCATTATTTATGCAAGCTTGCAAAGTATCTTAGCAGTTCCGAGTATGATAGTTGCTTATGTCCACGAAAGTAAAGTTCTGCATGCATGACGCAAGTTCTTTGTTACAAAGTCAAGGACTCCATCTTGTTACTTTTAATCGACAATTTCCAGTTTCTCGATTGTGTGCGGAATTATTCTTTTCCTTGAGATCTAATCTCTTTCCTCCTGGTTTCATAACTCCTTAAATGGAGGCTCTGCGATGCGTATGCACGGCCTAGTTTTCTGCGATAAAGCTGAAGTTTGTTTTCCTCTTGGCTCTGTTGTCACAATGTCATTTGTTTGTTGTGAGGCCGGGGTCGTATTGATATCACCCGCAGCCTCTATGCAATTGGACTTTGTAACGATCACCAGTAATATTATGTGGTTTTTTACTTTTAATTCTGTACCGTATATTTGTCAATAGTCTTTGTAATCATGAAACATATTTCCTTAATATCATGTTTCGTATTGCTATTCTAATTCTCAACTATTAAATTCGTATAAAAAAAAAAAAACTCTATCAAGCTGTCTCATTTCCGTCAATAGGCAAATTGCAATATGACTGGCTTTTAATATTCATCCGTTATACTGTTATGAGTTTTTATGGAGTTTTCGAACCGGCACAGAACGGTTCTCTGGTATGATGGCCAAGATTTGGAAGATGATTCACAATATATAGTTTGCATGTTCGTATCTAGACCGATGATAATATTTCAACCTCCGTATTAATCTATGCCTCTACATATTTAAAACTGGTTGTTTAGATGAAAATTAAATATGTAAAGTATCTGATGAGATATTACATATTAATGCGATTTCGGACAGCTTTCATTAATCAGAACGTGAAATTAAAGCAATTTAAGAGCAATTTCCGATACTTGAGAAACATGACTTTCAGATTATTATGTATTCAATGATCAATATACGAAAGCAATCGTCGTAAATTCCGAAGTTTTTTTAGATTTCGATGAAGTGCTAGATTCCGATGAAATGCATGATCATCTCGAAGAAGTTAGCAAAATAAATCACCATTTCATGGCCAGCTGGGTAAATATTTGCCATTATTCTCACGGTACCAAAGCTAACTAAATTAGTAGGATATTTTTAAAGGAATCCTAAATAACTGGTTTCCTTATGTTTATAACAGGTATTGGGATAAATATTCTTTTATGTATCGTGATCAGAACCAGTTGGTGGGCAGACGGTATAACACTGAGCCGGCTATGTGTAGAAAAATATGAATCATAAGTGTGTAAATAACAAAAAAAAATAATAAAAAAGCCTGAAGAGCTCATATAGTTATAAGCTGCACAGCTGTCTCAACTGAAGAAATAGTAGTAATATTTAGTCAGGAAAAGTTTGTTACTCTCTGTTGAGAGAGCAAGCGAGAGTGAGAGATATTATTTGAGGATTTTCTACCCCAAAAATAAGTTTGAAACTTGTAAATATATCTACAGTTCTAGTCTATCAGGTTATTTTTCATGAGTAAGATAAAAAAAACTACTATATATATGCCCACTATATATATGTCCTACTATATATATGTCCAAAGAGACGATGAATAAATTTTAGAATGAAATTAATTTGATGACGCTAAATCTAGAAAAAATGCAAACAATCTTACTTTAGAACTTTTAATGAATTATGGATAAGACAAGTCTATGTTTAGACAATATAGAAAACATATAGAAAGCCGTTATTGATACTTCGTTAAAAAAGTTGACTTTCTAAGCTTAGGAGCAAGGTAAGGCCTACTGGACCACCTTGTTTGTCTGTCTGGTACAATAAGATCGTTTGATATGTCTCGTTAGATCCGGCTCGTAAGTGTCAATGTCACCGACTGTTTATTTATGCACAATTGTTATTTTTTCATTGGCTGCTGAGATATTAAATTAAAAGGTTCAGTTTTTTTGTTTATGTTAATTTTTTGCATTTAGTTCGTTTTCTTTTTTCGGTTCTTTATCTAAAGTCGCTGTTTTGTTATAAATAAAATGTTGTGGTTTTTTAATTTTGTTTATTAATGATTGTTGTTTGCGACATCAGCTCTATATATTTTTAGCCAACAATCATTTTTGAACAAAACTCTTAAAACATTTAAGCGTGACTTAAACCTGTACGCTTTATATGAATGATTTGAATTTCATATTTATTCGAATTTATTTTTTAAAAGCTCGCGACCTGCCTTCCTAACCAGTATACACCGGCGGTCGTCACGCCTCACTACCTCCCGTAACGAGATCTCGATAGAGTCAACTCGATAGAAATCGTCTCGCATTGATATCGAGTCTAGAATCGAGTTGACGCCTCATTACAACGATGTCCCTGCGCTTATCTGAGTATGTGTTGATTTGCATATGCATTTGAATAAATGTCTAATGTTTATGTAAGAGTGACATCGCTTCATTCGATTTTCTCATTTCAGATCGTGTGTTGCGTTTCTTTTGTAACTTTTTTGCCGTGATTGTACGAGTATGACTGATTTGCGTTAAAACGGGGCTAATCAATGTAATTAATTTATAATGACGCTTTGGAATTTTGCGATTGGCATGCGAGGAATGGTGGAAGTATTTATTTCTCTATATTCGTGGTTAATTTAATGCTTAATTTATGAGTCTAACAGTTGTTTAGCTAGTTTATGTTATAGCGATTTTTTTTTAAGTTCTATCATCCTCACTATTTTTATTTAAAAGTTAAATTCACAAATATATTCCTCTCAAATGACAACATTGATGTCGAAATTAATTAAGGAATTTCAATTTTGCAAATCAAGTTTCGAATTTCAACAATATGCAAAATATGTAAATATCATGAAATCGAATGCAGTCACGAGGTCGCCATAGTATGGTGTCAATTTATTTAGCAATGTTTGTATTATTATAGGATTATAAAAGTGTCTATCTTTGTACACAATCCTGTTTATATATTCTATTCTTTTCAATAGCACGATTTCAATTCCGGCCTCCAAGAATTTCAATGGGTATTAATTGGGTATTATACCCATTGAAAATCTCAATCACATTGACATTGGCCAAATCATTGGATTTGGCTAATGTTTTGTTTTATTGTCGATTTAGACAAAGGAGATATTATGCGTTTTTATCATTCATTCGAGAGGTGACGAGATCTGTATTATATTCTTGTTCAAATTTAATTTCTATTGGAACGTCAAGTTTCTAGTGCGAATACGTGGCTAGCGACCACTATTTATTTATAGAGATATAAAATCAAAGAGCGTAGGTAGCCAATAGCTGTTTACTATTCAGCGAATACTGTGAAACTAAATTTAGGAAAATCTTAAAGCTTAGTTTGCGATATTCTACAACCTGTGAACTGTTCCTATCTTGAAACGAAACACGACTTTCCTATATATGGCATAAATGAATTCCAAGTTCCAAGTCTTTCAACCGAGAGGAATCTTTTAACCGTAATTCAAGTGTTCGGAGACTAAATAATGCGTATAAACATCTTGAGACTCTCAGACCGAATGGTAAACATTGCAGCGTTTTTGCAGGATCGCGGAGAATTATTCAAGTGTTCAATGGCTGAGGTATTGACTCCTTAGTGATCAATAGGTTTTGAGTTGGATTTTTCTTGGGTTTTATTAATGTATAGAACATATTGTCTCATTTTAAAGAATATTTTGTACCTAAAACTACAGATAGTAGATGGTCCGTGATAAGAAAATAATATACAAAAATTCGGGGTTGTTCAAATTGAAATCAATGCCTTAAACCATAGGGGAATGGTTAGTTTAAGATATAATTCTGAAGCATGAAAATATTATGTCAATTCATAGTTATTCATAATTATTAAGTCAATTCTTAGTCAAGAATTTTAAAAACAAAATGGTTATATAGACTTTACTTTA
Organism: Mythimna loreyi; assembly: GCA_029852875.1. Lineage (NCBI taxonomy): Eukaryota > Metazoa > Arthropoda > Insecta > Lepidoptera > Noctuidae > Mythimna > Mythimna loreyi. Next base: position 15,057,364 of record CM056780.1, on the reverse strand, counting down.
ACAATAAATAAACATATCAAAGATGAAATAAAGATGTGTATGATGCCTAGCAACAATGCCTAGAACTTCTCTCACGGGTCGACTGGTCTTCAAATTCAAACAATTTACTTTTTGCAAGACTGTTATTAAAATTTTGTAACACCATTATTATTGATATTGAAAAAGATTGTTCACGAAACGGTCGAGATCGACCTGGTGTAGTTTTTTCGCAACTGTTTCTGTTTCAAAGTGTCGCGTAATTTGCGAAGGTCGGTCAGATAATGATAGTTTGCGAATCGGAATGTATAGTTTTGTAACATATTTTTATGCTAATATTGTGTCAGTTACTAAAATCAAATACAAACAAAACTATTTCGATTATGTAAGCGAAATTTTTCCGTATACAATCGAACAATTTCGTTTCTGTGACTTACGAAAATTATTTATTAACAAAAGTAACCACAATAGCTATACTTATAACTAAATAAATATTATTAAAAAACTTGTATGTGTAAGTAATCTACTTAAAGCAAAAATTCGAAGTATATCAAAATACGAAGTGTCTGAAATTTCTTTGAATCAGTGTCGATTAGCAATATGCCATAAAACAAGCGGTAATGTCATGTTGTATATGTAAAGCTTAATATATATATAACTGCAGTAGAAAGTAGCCTAATAATTTTATTATATTTTTTTCGTAAAATCAAAGAATATAGTAACCTCATCAATTATATTTTTGAAGATGAAGATAAGGGACCACTAAAGAAACAAAAGATTCATTTGTAACTTAATGTAATATATTTAAATGGTGGGGAACTCCTAAACAAACAAGACGAATGTCTAATGAGCCATCTTCTCATATTGAAGCACGCATTTATCCACCATCTTAACATATTCTTGTTTACCTCTGCCTACGTTGTTTCCGTCAATGATTGGCCTGTGTGAATAGGAAGACACCACTTTCTCCGCCATTTGCGTCGTTTTGTTTAACTTTTTCATGTTCCATGTTTGAAAAATGATCTTTGTTTTAACGGTAGCGTCTATTATGGCGGTGAAAACGTTTTGCTTTTTTTTTGATTGAGTTATAAGTAGGTCGGTTTAAAGTCTAGTGCTCAAAATTAACGGAAACTAGGGCCTAAATTCCAAGCCACAAATTATCATTTTGACGGTTATAGCCTAGTATAGTACGGCTGTTATAAATAGGCGAGCCTGAAGTTAGGTTCTGCGAACTTAAGCACTTGTGCACTCGTACAAAAAAATAATAATAAAAATAATGCCAGTAACAGTTGTTAATTGCTAATGGCATTTATTTTTTTAACTATTTAACAGAACCTAAGTTCAGGCTCGATCGGACGTAGGTACTGTATCTAATTATTGGAATTGATTGTGTTTTTTTTGTGGTCATGGCTGTTGAGTCAAAGGACTACGAGACTGTTTGGAAAAGTTACCTTGGCTCTGGAACACAAAGGGCGACTGAAGGAACACAGGTTGATTTTAGTCAGTAAAAGTCTGACACTTTACGAGAGGAGCGACAGTTCGCTCCATTCAAAGTAAGAGGAATAGTATGATAGCTTCCTATTTAAAAAAAAACAATTGCTGAGTCAAACAGAGTCTTCAACGAAAAAAATAAATCGTTTCAGAAAATTCTAATAATAATATAATATTTTCCCAAGTAACATTTTCTATGTCAGACGAATGACCTGAAAATTAAATCAAATCTTAAAGTGTTAATTAAATTGTTTATTTAAAAATTCTACAGCTATTTTAATGTAAGGCATTGTGAAAGTGTGCGACATTGAAAGACTGAAATGTCAATACAATAGGGGTCAGAGTGTCAAATGTCGCATTATATAAAAAAAAATAAAGGCTCGTGAAACCCGTATGTGGGTCAAAATATGCAAAATTAATATTCAGCCGTGTTAAGAGGCTGAAGAATTGAATAACTTTTGACACGTAAATTCTAGTGTAATATAATTATATTCTAGTGTAATATAAAGATTCAAATGCGTGTGATTACGTTTGGTCTATAAACAAATTTGTTTATAGACCAAACGTAATCACAGGCAGCTGAATTGTTTATTGGGGTCGATTATTTCGCACTAGTGACCCGCTCCAGCTTCGCATGGGTGCAAATTATATAGATACAACTTTCGTCATTTATTGTTCTTGCTATTAGTAAAAACTGTATTAAAATCCGTTGAGCAGTTTAGGAGGAATTAACGGGTAAAGAGAGAAGAAAAAAACGTCTTAAAACGTAAAGATTTTATTTGGTGTGCATCAGCTGTAATGATTAAATCTATAAGATTGACAAGTGCAACCGAATTCTGACGAGGCCAACCCAACCTTTTTTTATAATAGTTGAAGGATTCTCAGAATCCTAGAGAGGAGGCCTGTTCCAGCAGTGGGAACATTAAAGAGGCTGATGATGATGATTAGATACTAACATTAACACAACGCTGATGATGATCAGAATGTTCCTCAAAGAATCAAATCATTTATTTGCAACTAATTTAAGCTACATTTAAATGCAGGGCACTCTACCTAAAAATAGGCAAGGTATATTGAAAGTCTTTGAAGGCACACAACATTTATAAAAAATAATAAAAACCAATTTTTAATGATAATAACTAGTGCTTCACTGCGTACTAGTTTATTAAGAGCCTATTCACTCTACTCTTTTTTTTTGTTAGCCTATTCTGTCCCACTTCTAGGCCTCCCTCCACTCCTTCCATCCATCGCGAGCTCGCGCTTCCTCTACTCTTGCAGTCACCCAAATTATAAACGGACGGGAAGACCGCACCTATAAGCTCATTACTTCATCATCATAGTAATGTTGTTGACATTACAAAAAAAAGTAAGTGAACTCGGATGTAATCAGAAGCCTACTTCCTGATTGTTACATAGAAACTTGAAGTAAAACTTCTTTTAATAAGCACAGTAATGACTTGCATGAAAGTAAAAATAATATGGTCGAGTGTCTAATGATGCGTTGCGTTATGGTGTTGGTATATTGCTTGGTTCCGGGGACTTGGTCAAATGTCAAGCATATCTACTTTTGTGCGTTGTATAGTTAGTAGGTTATAGAAATAGAATGGTAAAGGCGTACAATCTACGCTGACGCGTAGCTTCATAGACGCGTATACATCACTATACGCTCTTTTTAGGTTAGATAAAAATCATCCATTGATGAATTCCGCCCTTGAACGGAGCGGGAAATTGTGTCAGACTCTTACTGACTAAACAACTTACCCCATTCCTACATTGCCATTTATACCAGGGCCAGAGCCTACAGACGCGAACCCTTGGTTTTCCCTATAGTATGTAATACATATATAATCAAAGTGTATTACATATTATAGGGAAAACGTGTTCTACTTTTATTTTTTACTTAGTGATCAACTGGTTTTTTATTATTAACTTATTTTTTAGAAGTTGCTAATTTTAATTATTTTTATCATCAAGGCTAAAATATGACGTAAAAAAGACTGACATTAAATTTTTACTAACATGTTCTTTTTTTTAAACAACTTTTGATAATATCAATTACATTGCGTCCTTACCCGTATTCTCCTAATAAATTAAAACCCAAACACGCAACGTAAACAAAAATAATAAGAGTTTGTTTTTTATCGAGATGCTTCCAATAATCGATACCATCAAACGAGTCAGCGTTGGTTGGCGATAAAACATTTATTCGAAATACGAATATTCGCAAGACAATCGTAAATGCGCACCTGTCGCGCTTAGGGTTGCTAGGACAAAAAAGAAAAACTGAAGAAGAACAAACAAGTTTACTTATTTGAGTTTTAATATCAAAACGTGTAAAAAGGTTTCACCATAATTTTTAAGCATTTTTTATTATGTCTCAAAATATAAAATGTTTTATAAAACACAAACTTGTTTAACAATTTTCATTGAAAATCCGAGTACTTGGATCTATGAGCGTGAAATTTTGAACAAGGTTTCCTTTTATAACCAAGGGAAGTACTTAGAGAGGATTTCCCAAAATTTACCCCCTAATAGAACGAAAAAGGGTTTTAAAGTTTGTATGGCAAAAACCTACTTTCACGCGGGTGAAGCCGCTGGCAAAAGTTAGCTAGTTATACATATTTTGACAAGGCATGCATCTAAAAAAAGCGTATATGTATATCCGGAAGTCTGGCATCCCTAGTAGCGCGTAAAATCGATCGCTATAGTATGCGCAAACGCACCACTTGAATAGAAAGCGCGGGAAAACGACATAATGCGCGGATTAAATTTGGTTAAATAGCCAATGAAAGTTGTTTCGTATTGGTATTGTAGAAACTTTATTTTATTGTCTTTGCCTATGTATGTCCATGTGCGAACTCCTTATGGAATTGTAAAACCTTGTATGAGAGTTAATGCCTTGTTGCTGTCAGATTGAACTAAAAGGAATAGAGGTTTATGCTGATTCTGTTAAGTTGGCACACAGTATGAACACAAAAAAACAACTTTGTATTACTCTTTGTAGATAGTGGGAAGATTTTAGTTCTAATTCAATTTTTTATTAATAATTAGCTATCTAAAATACTTTTATTCGTAGTTTTAGACCATGAAGGAAAAATCCTCCTTCATGTTTTAGACCCTTAAAATTTCAACCATTATTGTTGAAAAGATTCTACGTTAAAAGTAAATTGTTATATGACCATGTTCTTTACACTTTTAGACGCATTTATGTTGTTTTAATAATACGAACGATAGTTTGAATACTTAGCTAAACATTTATTAATATAATTGATTATAAGAATATATATATCCACTAATATAACACTCCTAGTGCCTGTCACAAGATGGTATCTATAAAACTATAAATTAATGAAGATGTTGCCAACCTACATAAGTATTATACTATAGTTTATGGTTTTTATTTTATGTTTTTATAGTTTAATTGCAGTCTGTTATAGTTTTTATTACTTACCTATTTTTTTTTAAATATTATACGTTAAGCAATAATAGCAACTGTTATAAAGTTTTATACCTGGTGGATATTACCGCAGATTATAAGACGTACAATTAAGTGTATAATAAATAAATACTACCTTAATATGGGTGAGGCCTATGTCAAACTTTTATTTTTTTATTTTAACACATTGCTTTTACAATACATCTTACACAAAATTTTATAGATCCATCTTATAATGTAGGTAATTGTTTTACTGAGAGTTGTCATTATTTTTCTTGTATAACCTCTTTCAATAATATGAATAAGAGAACAGTGTAGACGCAAATCTTGGATTACTTCCTACTATTTTAACAGCAAGAACAACTGCAAATTGCATATATTTATTTAAATCATTAATTTTTTTACGAGTTTTCAAGCGCTAAAATTCGCTGAGCCTAACTTCAGACTCGCCAAGATCTGATGACCGTACTGTACACTTGGTAAATCATCATCATCATCATCAGCCTTTTTAATGTTCCCACTGCAGGGACACAGGCCTCCTCTCTAAGAGAGGGAATGGGCCGTAATCCACCACGCGGGCCCAGTGCGGGTTGGTGGATGTCACATGTCTTCGAATTTTTGGTTCTAGGACATGCCGGTTTCCTCACGATGTTTTCCTTCACCGTTTTGAGAGCTGAGTGGTGATGAAATAAATTACACAAAGTAATGCGCCTGGCTGGGTTTGAACCCGCGACCTACTACACGCAAGTCGGGGCCGTTACCACTCGGCCACCACTGCTCTCACATTTGGTAAAATCTTATTAAAATTATTATTATTAATCTTATCCTAGCTACTTTGACTGTGTCTTTAACACGTTCCCTGCGCCATCACTTTCAAAAAACTTTCAGCTGGTGCTTAGGAGACCTAAAAGGTCTCCAAACTAACCTACCATTTGGTGCGTTTGAGACCTAATCGGTCTCCTAAAGATACAGTTTACAAAGTAGTTTATATCTTCCAAAAAAATAATCAAATATATTTTGAAGTTTTTGTGGGTGAAAGATAGCCTATTGCTTAATATTTTGCTAAGTTCGCACGCAGTTATGACATTTGAATAAACTACAAATAACAAAAAAAAAAATGATATCGATTGTATCTCGTACCGCAACGGAAGATAGTTCAATATGTGTAGTAAGTAGTGATGGGAATAAAATAATATCTCAGTTGTCGATTGAAAAAGTTTTATTAATTATGGAAAGTGTTTTTCATTAAAACATGGTAAGCACATTGATTGCTTGCATTGCGCGCAAATGGTAACAATTCGTTTAGTTTTTTTAGAAGCGTCAGTGCTGTTTAATGTGCGTCGTAATTTTTCATAACAACCCACACAACGTCTTTTTTTGTCGCCACGTTGGAAAACATGATCAGTACATCTTCCTTCGGGTAATTCTGTAATAAAGTGCATTGTATAAATAAACAGCATGCAACTATGTCAGTGAAGTAAATGCGATGGAATCTAATTTTATTAGTTTTGTTATTCGAGTGTCTTATGTATATTTTTGTACTTAGGCTGTTGTTGCTTTAAAAAAATATACGAAGGTATTAAATAAAAGCTGGATGTCACAGGTCTCTTGTAAGTTTACTATAACAACGTTTTTGTTTTAATAACCGAAATTTAGGCTACCAGAAACTTACCAGAGAGTGATGTGAACCCCCCCCCCCCTTCCCCCTGTGTAGTATAATGCTTACATAATTAAAACACTCTAGCATTAGAGATAAGTAGCAAAGCCCACCAGAAATGCTACTAAGCTAAGACAATCTCAAAAACAACCAAAAATTTTCAGGCAATCAACAGAAGAAGTAGGTACATAACGCGTTTCAAACACAAAAAAATAAAAACCACGTAATATCGAAAAAAAGGCAGGCAGATGTTAGTTGGAAATAAAGTCTCCCCTCTTTAATTTATGTTATTTGAATTGTATCCAAGAAGATTTTTGTTCAGTAAACTCGAATGATTAAAGTGCATAATATGCTCAGTTTCATGCAAAGCGTGCTGCAGTTAGTTGACGATGCTAAGCTTACGCGTTGTCTGGAACCATTACCTAAGTTTCTGGAGAGATTTTAGCTACCTTTATGAGTAAGAACAGTTTGTTTTCGAAGAACTGTTAGGTATGTTGACCACGGCAATCTTCTGACACCACCACGCTCGCCATCGGATTTATCAGCATACCCTTGAACCTAAACGGTTATGTTTAGAACAAATCAAGATGTGTTTCCTCAAAAAAATATACTACAACATGACATCTACTCTGCAAAAATGGTGAGAAAAACGCAGTAGGTAAGTACACAAGTATGTATCTAGTATTTTGAGCGCTCTTAGGCAAGAGGGATGGCCTAGTGTATCTGCTTTACATTAGATATCATGTCACAAGAAACCTGCAGGTTTTATATACACGCTTGTTGTCACACGAGTTGTATTAAAAATAATATTTTGTGCAATAATAAGTTAATCATACCTGTTCCAGAAATTTTTCGGCCTCCGAATGTTTCGATTATTGATTCTGTGAATTCTTTTTTTGACATTTTCTTGTCTGTATTTGCATTGTATATTATCCATGCGTTTATGAGTGCAGTACCAAATAAAAATTCCATCATCACTTTCCGATACCACTTTAGACCTCGTCGTAAAGTAGTATAGTATGCCGACATTTGATCTGAGTAGTCTATCCCTTTTTTATTATCATTATAAGTTAAAATGCACAGTGGCTTTCTGATCATTTCATTAGTTCTCTTATGTATCTTACCTGTATCTACTAGAGACGCTTTATGTGCTTTACAGGAAGTTATCATTGAAACTTGGCGCTTATCGTGCCATTTAATAACTTTTACACCACTAGGCAGCATTATCCCTTCAACTTCGCCTTTCTTCAATTTTTTAGACATAAATTGCTTGGGAAGTCCTCTTCGGTTTGATCTTAGCGTGCCACAGTAAAATGTTTTCTTTTCTAAGAGTTCCTCTACTAAATCAAGAGAAGAATAAAAGTTATCGGCTACTAAAACTCGTCCTTCATTTTCTAGACCCTCTATGAGCTTCATAACTACATTTTTTCCATGGTTCACTTCTCTGCGATTTCCTTCTTTACCTGTATATACTATGGTTTTAAAAGTGTACCCCTCAGGAGTACATAGTTTATATAATTTAACTCCATATTTATGCGATTTATTTTTGATATATTGGCGAAAAATAACTCTCCCGCGCCAGGGAATCATTGATTCGTCTATCACGATAAATTTTCCTGGAGTTAAAATATCTTTAAAACGATTATTTAACATATTAAGTATTTGTCGAATTTTGTAGAGTCTATCTTCAGTATCATTCCTTTCATCGCTGAAATGCCAAAACTTTAGAAGCAAGATAAATCTATCTCTTCCCATGAGAGAGCATATATATTCATTTCTGTAAATGGATTTCTTTGACCAATAATCGTGAAAATGTGGAACCTTATTTAAGCCTATCGTGAGTATGACACTGAAAAACTGACGCATTTCATTTGCATTTGTAGGTTTCCAAGCTTTAAAGCGTGATTTTGCTGTAATTTCTTTTTCTAATAAATATTTATCTGCGTATTTATTAGTTTCTTCTACTATTTTATCAATAATATCGTCAGTGAGAAACAAACTATAAATATCGACGGGCAATTTATTACGAATAGGTACATTTGTCACGCTATCAAGTATGCTCTCATCGAAGCTCAATACGTCATTGTCGGGAATGTCAATCCAATCTTTATCACCCTCAAGCTCTCCACCCTCACTTTCTGATATATTTTCAGACATATTATCTTCATCTTCACTTATTATATCAGATGAGAGATTTTTACTTGTATCATCATCACTTCCATTTGAAACGATTTCTTCTATTTCAGTATTGGTTGCTTCATCAGTCTGCGTCTCCAGAGCGTCTTCTTGTGTTTTTTCGTTTTCTATGTCCTGATCTAGTTCTTCCACTTTTTCATTCTGTATTTCTAGACTTCTATTTTGCTTATTCTGATCTTTTTCTTGTCCTATTATATTATTTTCTTGTTGCTTTTCAGTGTTTCTCTCTTCTAAATGTTTTTGTGAATTATTGTTCAAGTTGCATTTAGTCGTTTTTCTTTCTGCTTTTTCGTCATAAGTGAGCGCATCATCCTCAAAAGTATACTCAAAAGAAAATGGACTATTGTTTGTATTACCCGTGGTTCTTCTTGCCTTTATAGTTGTTTTAATCAATTTTTGCATACTGCTTTCATTAAATTCTAAAGGTAATAAGTTCGAACATGAAATATTATTTAAAGACGAGCACCTACTTGATGTACATAAAGCATTCAATGAGATAGGAGAAGCTCTAGCATTTATGTTGGATGTTTCTGTAAGCATTTGAGTACACGAGCTAGGAGTAGATAAACCACTATGGTTACGAGAAACAGTACCACAAAATCTACGAGTAGGTGTCATAGGATCAGTAGGTATAGTCGTTGTAGTATTCGTCATCAATAATGTGGTATTATTATGACTACTTTTTGGACTGGATATCGTATTCTGAAGCACACTAAATCGTTTTCCAGTACATGGGCTGATATATATATTATTTTCATTACTTAGCTGCGTGTGCTCCAACGTAGAAAGGTTCATCATTTTCTTTTTAGGTGCGTCAAATATTTCATAATCAGAATCACTGTCATTATTAGCCAATGGAGGGCAAATTTGAACATTTTCCAAAATTTTTATTTGCGATGTAGCAGTATAATCCGGCGTTGATTTTTTGTTGGTAATCTCACCAAAATAAATAGATTTTTTACACTTTTTTCTTTTATAAGCACTCATTGTATAACAAAAATGATAATCAACACGTAATACGTAATATACGCGAGTGTTATTTTGCAAACGTGCGCGCGACCTCCCACGTCGATGCTAGGACAACACTAAAACGAGTCACGCAGCGCCCGCGCCGCCCACCTTCCCTCTCTTGCGTCTACGAGGCGTACGATTCCACGAGTACCGACATATCTCCTAACGCAAGGAATGAAAATAATTACAGTACTGTGCGTTAGGGACCTAATCCATCTCTAATTTCTTTTTTAATGTCCTTGAATTCATCTTTAAGTGAGAAGCAAATATGTATATTTGTCCTACTCATACCTAAAGAACTTTACATGTTAGATCCTCCCGCAAGGAGTGAAAAAACACGATTATGTTCAACGCACAATACAAAAGTCCTGCAAGAGATCTGATAGATCTCATAATGCAACGAACGTGTTAAGGCTCTTGGTTCTTCGTACGCCTTTCACTGTTGAAACCGGTCAGTCCTTCTTCTTGCCATGATAGCATGATAAATCCTTCGTGGAAAAATTGATACTCCAGAGCTGCTTACCGAGCTGTCTCAACTTTGTGCCCCAATAAAATATAGCCGTATCAGGAGACATAGCCTATTCGCTGTGCCTGCGAGTCACACTGTTGCGCGAGCACAGTCTCCTGTCCCTCGTACTCTCTTTGCGTTCAACACTCTTTTGGACACGCAACCTGATTGTGATGTGTTCGCGGACGAATGGAAGGCGATCATGTCAGTATGCCTGGAATTCTGTGAGATGAGTGTGAGAACAGTCGTAGCCGAGTGGTAACGGCCCCGACTTACGAGTTATAGGTAGCGGGTTCAAACCCAGCCAGGCGCAGTACTTTGTGTAATTTATTTCATCTCCACTGCTCTCAAAACGGTGAAGGAAAACATCGTGAAGAAACCAACATGTCCTAGAACCAAAAATTCGAAGACTTGTGACATCCACCAATCCGCACTGGGCCCGCGTGGTGGATTATGGCCCATTCCCTCTCCTAGAGAGGAGGCCTGTCCCTGCAGTGGGAACATCAAAAGGCTGATGGTGATGATGATGATGAGTATGAGTGTGAGGTCTAATATATCTTTAACTAATGTAATTAGCGGATAGCCGTTTTTGTTAAAGTAAAATAAATAAATAAATAGTTTGATTTCACAAAAGATTTTATTTTACAAAACTTCCTATTTAATTTTACTGCAAAGTGAAACCAAAACACATCTCCTGCCATCGTGTAACTATTACATTAATTCTTTGACGTACGTGGAGTAACAATAGACAATTATGAACACGAGTGTATTTCTAGCGCGTAATTAGTAGTGTTGCCATGGTTTAAAATTATTGAAAGAGGTTTTTGTTCAAGGTTTTATTACCGGCACTGATGGGAGTCGGTCTTTCAAGATTATTATTACCTACTATCCAAGCGTCCTTATTATTATTTAAATGTAGATATTTTTACATAAAATATTGTTAGTTTGTAGGTGGTTTGAAGAGAAACCATAAGTTTTCGTTGTCCATATATAACACTTTGCCTTTGACGGTACGGTTGTTGTGCGATGCAATGGTTGAGCGATTGGCTGTCACACTGCGTGTCACAGGTTTGATTGCTGCGTGAAATAAATGTTAGATACACATAGTATTGGACTGGTTCTAGATGTCTTGTCTTTGGAAACGCACCCACGATACAGGAGCAATTCCTGATGTGGGGAACAATATTTATATTTATAACTTTATTTATTTATTTCATCTTCATGTACCTTTGGCCAACCAACTAACAAAGGTGGACTTAATGCCATTAGGTATTCTTTACCAGTCACCCTAGGTTGACTGGTAAAGACTGGTAAAGACTGGTAAGAAATTGGAGAGACAATAATTGGATTAATAATAACAATAATTCATATTTGGATTTTGTGCCAAATAAAATAAATGCAATTCACAATGACTGGTACAGAGGTACAAAGTAGGTAAAGCTTTCATTTTTATCAAAGAGGTCTTTTCCTGCACATAAAGTTTTATGTAATTCTGTTACCTTAATAAACAAGTTTTAGATTTGACACATAAAATTGTGTGAAATTGTCGATGTTTCCGGTTAATCTGGACAAAAAGCTCAGTAACTTGACTGAGCATGGTAATCATAATTTAGAACTTTTTTCCGTTTATTTATTGTACAGTCACCAGCACATCAGACGATACAAATCTGTCTGATTTCTCCAATACATTTTGAACCTTGTTACATTTTGATTAAGAGTTGAAAATCGTCTGTAGAATTTTGACAGTTTGTTGTAGTCTGATGTGTTGCTGACCGTACACGGCCTGATTACTAAGAAAACTTTCCAGAAACACAAGACTGTTCATATAAGTCCAAACAAATGGTTACTATATCTGAATCAACGTTTAATTTGTACTCATGCACGGAAACCGATGCGTCGCATACCTTCACGTTACTGTATCGTGCGTGATTTTTACGTGTATCCAAATGTACCAACATGACAGGCGCAAGTCACGACGCCATCTTAGATAAAGCGATACGTGATCAAATGTAAATAATATCTTCGGATGTCGTTCGGAATGCAAGAATTCAGTAGATTTATTGTCTATTACATAGTTTAGCAGTAGTAATGTGGATAAAATCTTATAATAGCTGAAATTAAATGGTTTAGATACCTTCACGATTTGTACAGCGTTGACATTTCCCGCGTTTTTCCCGGCGTATCTAAAAATAAGCGCGGGAATTATAGAATACAAATTAGGTTGGCTACATGCATTTTGTTTCGTTAGGTTTGATTGTGAAATGTCACGAATGTCAGTTGATGCTTATTATTGTTTCCGGTAGGTAACAAGGATGCGAAAACTTATATTGTATAAGTTACTTTGTCGGTTAAAACTTAGGGGCATGTGTTTCCGTAAGTTCCAGCTGTTATTTGTATAAATATTTATGACCCCAATCACCTGCACATTAAGTTAATGTGAAAAGCAATCATGCCAACTGCCATTTTGCTAAAATGTTGCTAAACGGAAACTACACGAGCTGTTTACCTTGTTTTTATTAAATAATATGTAGTTTCAATGTCAGACAGGAAACGTGAACTAAGAATTAAGATCTTACAAGTTATTTTAGTCATTGATTTGAATGAGCTCATCATAATTACAAATCTCATATCTGGCTATGATCTGACTTTATTGTTTGTGTGCATTATAAGGATTTTTATTTTAAAATATTTGGTGACGTCCTTACATTTTTTAGAATTTAGTTAGTAAAACTCATACGGATTTTTCGAAAATCATTAACTCTTTCTGTACCAGTCCACTCTTTTACCTAAGATACAAACAATTTTGTTTGCTTCAATAAAAAAAATCCTTGTATTCTATTGAGAGGCTTCCCTCCTTTCAGAGCTTAATCCAGTGCGATTTTTTGGCTATAACATCAACAACGAATTTTATTATTAGCTATAGTAATAAATAACATCTTCTTCTTCTTTGTCGTGCACTCTTGACAGAGTGCTCGTGGTCATGGATCGGTCGAGTTTTGCGTTTCGCTACCTATTGTCTGTTTTCTTTTGTTATTTAGTGTGTACACGAATTGTTAAATAAATAAAGACAACAGCCGTAAATATTATTTTCTGACGCATAGAAAATAGCATAACAAATACGCATCATCATATCACTGTGCGTCTCATCACATTCCACCCCTTTTGAACATAGTATGGGTATGGGTAGTATGGATATGGGTATTCCACAACTATCACACAACGCCGTCTAGTCCCAAGCTAAGCAGAGCTTGTGTTATGACCACTAGATAACTGATATACATACTTATATACATATTTTTAAATACATACATATCACTACATAGTATAAAACAAAGTCGCTTTCTCTGTCCCTATGTCCCTTTGTATGCTTAAATCTTTGAAACTACGCAACGGATTTTGATGCGGTTTTTTTTAATAGATAGAGTGATTCAAGTGGAAGGTTTATAGCTATAATATAGTACCTTTGCACCCGTGCGAAGCTGGGGCGGGTCGCTAGTTATAGATAAATTACACCCAGACAACATGACTTTGTAGTCTTCTAATAGCAGAACTAACATAGCATCAGCCTTATGAATGTTCCCACTGCTGGGACTCAGGCCTCCTCTCTAGTATAGGGAATGGGCCGTAATCCACTACGTGGGCCCAGTGTGGGTTGGTCTTGTAATAAGGCTAGATAATTTTACGCAACATTTTAGTAATTCAAATAGAATATTTCACACATCTGTGTATATTCAGGTGTTTCCTAATTTGATTGGTATGCTTGACGTTGTTGATAGAAACATATTTGTGTTACACAGTGTTCTGTGTCTTTTTATGACCTTTTTTTGAATACTTTAGGTTTTTTCAGGTCAAATATATTTGGTTCTTTCCATCGACTTATAACTTTGCGATAAACTTGCGATAGAAATTATTTGTCAAAATACTGAAAAGTTAATACAAAAATCCGGTGCAGCGCTTCATTGCAATTATGTCATCTAACAACACTTTTAAAACGTACATCGCTTTCATACTGCGTGAACGTCAAAACTGCACTAATGTCATTAATGTAAAGGTGTATGGCCTGCAGATCACCTAAGTCAAGTAAAGTCACTGTACGGTACGCCTAATCTAGTGCGTAGTATAAATGTATTAATAGTTATTTCAGTTGATTCTTCCGTTTTAGGGCCGCAGAAACTCTTTCTTCCCTTTCTCGCTGCTCATGTTCAGCACCTTAAATTATTATTTGTGGTAATTTTTGAAAGTGATATCTACATTATTTGCATATTTATTCCAAACAAGAAGTAATTAAAAAATGTTAAGAATCATGTTCATCTCTAAATTACTCTTACATTTATAATATTTACTTGTGTAGTTTCCGTCATAAAATAAACTATCCATCATCATGTGCGTGAAAATGTGTATCTACAATCTACATAATTAAAAAAAAAACAACAATATCGTTGGCTCCGTGCTCTAGTCATAGACAAAACTGCTCTTTTTTACATATTTGTGTAGAAAGCTCAGATTCCCATGTCACAATAGACTTGGAGAGAACACGGTGTTCACAGGCTTACATAACGGCTGGGGGCTCACAATGAGAGTAGTCCGTTGGATATGGCAACTAATTGTACAAGACAATATCAAGAAAGTGATTGCCAGAAAAAAAAAATGAAGAATCCATTGATGTGTCTGTAATTTGTTCTTTTGATCGGTGCTCTATGGTATTTTAAGGCTTATTGTTCACTTGCGAATGGCACATGCTTTGTGGAGCAGATCTCATTATCATGTTTCAGTTTTTTTTTCTGTATTATTCTCATTTCAAATTAATTACTACTCTAAGTACATGATATTGTGATGTTTTTGTTTTTATTAACCTTTTGTATGCCGTAATTATTGACACAATTAAAAAGCGATTGTGTCTCCCGTACATCTGCATATGCATCGGCATACGAGAGGTTAAATTATACTTTTTATATTTTCTAGTCAGATTTAATTTCGTCTAAGAAAGCCCAAATTGTGATACATTATTTTCTCTCTCCACGTCTTATGCTAGGAAGAGAACAATACCCAAACATATGGCCATAGGTTAACACGAAGTGGTCGGGAGGCCAATACTAATGAGACAAATTATAAACGCACACGAAGTGTATTGTGTGTACTGCGCCTTATCTGTGTCAGTCTTTTGTTTGAATTTTAAAATATTTTGTGACATTTAAAAACCGTCAGTGGTATTTTTTTAGACCAGTTGTTCAAGCAAAGTTGTCTTTTTATTTTATTTTTAAGTTTGATCTCGTATATTGGGATTTAAAATTAAAATATCATTGAAATATTTGCATTTATTCCACATTATTTATTTATTTAATCGAAGGAGAACCAACAGCTAAAGAATAACAATGTTCTCATGGGTAGAAACTGAAAAAGTATCTAGCAGAAATCTTAGGATCAGTAAGAAGAACGATAAAAAAAAATATTATTATTTGTTAAGTATTTCATTTGCGACAAAGTAATTAGTTAAAAAATTTAACAACCATTTTAGCTGAAAAAAAAGTGTTTAGCCAATCTGATATGTAATTAGAAGGTACTTAACACATTACAAACTTGTTCGATTAAATTCGAACATTTTGATCTCTAAAATTACAAACTGACGGTTTAACGTTAATGTCATTTCAAATCTTGACATGTAATAATTGTCAAATCATTTTACGAATTATGTCATAACTAATTGAAGTGAAATAACGGCTGAGGAGTTATTAATTTTACATCGCAATAACCTGTTTCGTTTTCATAACATTAATTATCTACTCTAACCATAAATATGATGCATAACATCGAAGAAATAAGGGTCTCCTCACACCGAATTGCGAATCGATACGCAACTTTTTTGGTATAGTACTTAATTTTTTTTTACCACACAAAATTTATTTTTATATAATATACTTCATAGACATTCATAGAATTTAAAATTAGAATTGAGGTATTCGTCATAGACAGCGTTTAATTTAAAAGTTTAAAATTCGAATTTAGGTATTCGAATTCAAAGTCACGACTAAGTACAAATATCGGGTTTTGGTGTTCCGTGGATTTTGATTAGTAGATATTGTGATGTAAAATTGGTGTAGTTTTGATTTTCAAGTATCTACGCAGCCAGACAATATGTAGGAACATTGAAACAGGCACGATTTCGGTAAAATTGTGCTGAAAATAATATTTTAGTACCATTTAACTACCACCGCGAAGTTAGCTGAGAAAGCCGACTTGATACCTTTGCTACCAAATACTTTAAAAATAATGAACATTCGCATTATATAGGAGCTAAAAGTGACCGAAAGCTTAATACTTTCTAAACTTGACACTGGCTAAATGCACAAACTATGCGAAGCTAAAATAAACAAAAAAGTATAAAAATATCAACGACACGTAACGATCTACAAGAGATCACCAAGGGAAATTGTGTTACTAAGTTACCGGGTTGTGGTAGGATAGGCTGACACTCCACTACATCTGCTTCTTCTCTACACTGGAAACCAATTTTAATACAGCTTCGGCGAGGCCAATATTTTTTTTTTAAATTGAAAAGTCTACTTTTTAGTGTAGTACCTAAACAAAGTTCTATTTTGTAGCATCTATCTTTAAAATTGCACATCGTGTCACGTAATTTTGCATCTCAGTACAAGCTGGCCCTTATTTGCATCAATCATTCGAATACAAATGATTCGAATGATTCTATGAAAAGAAATTCAAAATATTTTGCCGCTAATGAAACTTCTTGGTAATAAAAACTTGTTGCTGGCTGGTTAGCTTTTGTTTACCTGGAAGTTATTCTCTTCCCGTTACAGAAAATGAATGGCTAGGAATGAATATAGACAATAGTTGGAGATTCAATTAGTATGAGAAATTCTTCTGGCTTGTGAACATTAATTTATGTACATAGTTTACAGAAAAGTATGTACCGTCAAAGAAACTTCCGCCTTAAGTTCATTTTTGCTTGCACTTGAAACAAAAGCTTCAAAGGTTTGGTTTGGCGTCGTGCCGCAGAATACAAGCGATTTTTTTTTATGTCCCGATAGTACATTATTGAGTTTTTAATTTAATACATCAGTTCAGCATTAACTATGAATAGTAAAATTCAATAGAAAAAGTAATGCACAGTCAATAAACTGTACCTAATCCGTACATAGAAATATTGAGATGCATGAAAAATAATTTATAGGTTTAAAAAAATCTGGTACTTAACTGCAATAGTTAAGAAGCATGATGTTGCAAACTAACAAATTAGTTGTATATATAAGTCAATGTTGATAAAAAAAATGATGATCATCCTATAAATAAAGCTACTGTTACTAACTCTTCAATCAAACCAACACAAAATAAATCTCTTCCTGATTTATTCCTTACTGCTAAACATCAATAAATCTTTACAAAATAAACTAGTGCACAAGACAGATCATTACAGTACTTATTAGAATTCAATAGCATTATGGCGTTGAGTTCATTGCCGCCTTTCGTGTCGATCAACGCAAGCGTCCATCTGCGAGGAAACACGTTATACCCGCTGATATAGCTGGCTATTTATAACTATAATTTGAAAATAGAACCTCCGTGCTGGCTGGATAGATTGATGTCAGTCTGTTTATAGCTTTTTGAAAAGGAATCAGATCCTTCTTGTTTATGGAATATAGAATTTGATTCTAAATTCCATAAACAAGAAGCACAATTTATTTCAAGAAGTTAATTTCAGATATAAAATTTAAGATTTAGAGAGATTAGTAGAGTGTTATTATTTTCTTGCTAAAATTCTTATTAAATGATTTTAAAATTAAAACCTACATTAAAATACCAAAAAAAGATACTAAAGTTGATAGAGTTGTTTTTAAAAATTATAAAATTATTAGTACTATTGGATTGATAATTCAAAATTTAAACCACGGACTCATGTAATTTTAACTGACAAAAAAAATTTGACGTGTAAAAGTGTTATGAAAAACTTATTTGCAAAAATAAATATCATTTATCACAATTCAAAATTTAAATAACTTTTAATTAATCAAGAAGTGGTAACTAAAAACAGATTTTTATACTCTAAGAAATATTTTAGATTGGGCATACATCATCGTTATAAGTTGCAACTCATGCCTCAAAAGGCTTTAAAATTAATTAACTTTATACAAGCTCCTATACATAAACGAGTACATTGTATGTTGTGCAGATGAAATCTCCGAAGCAAGTTTTCAAGTTACGCAACGCATGATGTTCTTAACCATCTGTTACGAGTATGTACCAACATAGCAATACCATCTGTCATAGTCAGGTTGTCATGTTGGCAACACGCACATTTACAAGAAAGATTTTCACGCGATACCTGACATCAATTAGCTAACTTTACTAAATATCTTAGCGATGGCTTTCAATTGAGCGTTAGATAGAAATAAATCATATTTACTATACATAAACCATTAAATTTAGTTTGTCTTTTCCAAGAACTTGTATGTTTTAGAGAGCAACGTATCTTGTTCTAAAAAAAACCTTATTTGTAAAGAATTTTGACCAGTAAAATATTCCAAACACGAAAATCATAGCAACACTGGTAATACAGAATTTTCCTCAAAAGGCAACTAGACTTGTTATGTAAACCACCGTCAGTTAACCCTGAAGATCATATCATAGCAACTTTAGGACAGGTCAAGCTAATTTAGCTAGATTTTATTGTTGTTATACGTAGAACACATCCAGCTGATGCTTGCCTAGTATAATTTATTACCGACTTAGTGGTATTTCGACGCAATGAGGACCTACACCAAAATGGAAACGTGACTTGGTTCAAAATGAAGGCTGTTGTGTATAAGGAGTAGACAATTCTTTATCTAACTGGACTTCAGATTTATTTGAATGTCATGGCCTAACTCTAAACAGTTCTGTTATAGTCCAAACAAAGAGTGAGTCACATCCAGGCAAACGAAAGTTTTATTCAAAGGAGATCCTGTCTAGAGGGAAACGAATACATTACTAATATCATTGCATGTCAGCCACTTAGATAAATCCTTTACTTTTAGTAGTACAACTCTGCACAAAAAAGACTACAGTGATGGCATCAAGTCTTGCATTACGAACAAAATAATCTTGACAGATGAAATGACCGAGCAAAAACTTCGACTATCAAGACGCCATGAGTAAAAACACTGCGTGTGTCTACGTTTTATTGCAGTCGTGTGTAACACACCCACACAAGAACAGGTTCGAAATACGCGCGCATCATTTGTTTCGTGAATATGGCGGCGATCGAGCCATTGGACCTCCACCTCTTACTTTCATTATTTTCACTTTCGTTTAAGTAATATGTTGTATAGATAATGTTATTATTACTTAATCTCGTTTTGGACTTCCGTAATGTAGACGTCGTTGATGCTATTAATTGGCGTTTAATATAATTGGTTCTTCTTCTAGAGTTGTATTTTTATGATTATGATCGATGTTACTTAATATGTTTTCTAAAAGTTCTGTTTTGATTTCAGATTGTGGTACGCGGTTGGTGGAGCTTCGCTAAGATTTAAGGTGTGTTCAAGTTACTTAGTATGTAATTATGTTTTTAATCTTAAAACACTCTCGACATTTCAATTATAGAATAATTTGTTCGAAAAATCACACATTTATGACCTTAGGATGCATTGCCTTTCCTAAGGCAAAACCGGTCTTGCAAATATTAAAATTACCCGTACAGACGCACGGATTAATTCAGCATTTAATAACATTGCAAAACTAACAAAAACAGACAATCATTTTGTCGTGGATTTCATCGAAATGTCAAGAGCGTTAATATTCATAAAAAACTGCGACACGAATGGACGTCGTCACATTAACGATACTTATGTCTAATACTGCTTTAAACAGAAAATTAATTTCTCGAAAGGTCATATTATGTGCTTCATAGTCAACGGTGTGGAAAATTTCCGCGAATGAAACTTTAAATGTATATACTTCATGAATATTTTGTTGTATATGTATATTTGTCGTGGCTATTCATCTTACATTTTTAGCGTCAAGGATTTTATTAGCATTGTATGCAAACTTTTAGACACAATAAAGGTATTTCTAAATTCTGTCTATATTTTAGACTTTCAAAGACATATAAGGAGATGTTTTCGTGGTAGAAGTTACTGTATTCTAATTGAATATTCATTTTTCACTTTTTATTTTGATTTAAATCGTCCATCTCGGTGTCATATTATTGATTCTTCTCTAATATATTCTGTCTTTTCTTGGCCCAAGTTATTTGGAATCAAAAGTCTCTTATTCTTTCTTTCTTTTGTTGGGAGAATATCATCCATTACTCTATCACCCATTTCCTTTACTTATGCATGTCTGCTTCTCCATTAGTCTTACTTTATCCATTAACATATTTTCTTACGTGTATTTATAAAGTTATCATTATTTACTTAAATAATTTGATGATGATGAAGATGTGTTTTTACCTTACATGAAATAAAAAGTCAGTTTAGCAATTCTTACATGTACTGCTATTATGTCAATAAACTCATTGTCAGCTGACTTAATTGCAGCGTTTGCACTACATAATGAGTGGCTAAGCAAACAGTTCATCGACCTCGCTGTATCCATATTCGTATCGTTGTTATTGTTTATCAATGTCTTGTATTGGAATGACTATTGATGAATGTATTTAGTTCAGTCATGAGCGTGGTACGTCAATAGTTATGTTTAAGAAGCTCTGTCATCATCAATTACGTAGGGATTCGTCTTAAAGTGGAACAGGTGTCTAATGCCTTATAATAGCAACTCAAATATCTGAATTGAATTTAACAGTGTATCAGTTCGAAAATCTGTCCTTTGAATCTAAATTAACAAACATGATTTAAAAATTTTAAAGCAACAATCAGAGTTTTGAAAGTTGTCCTGCTTTATCTAAGCAAGAGGAAAATAAATCTTAAACAAGAATCTATATAAGTATGCTAGACCTGTCGCCTTTGGGCACAGTACCATTTTAATTATCCGATCATTCTATTATTCTCTTCAACCAAATGAAATGATAAAATCGGTACCTCATAGCAACCAGTCATCAACTCTCGCACGAGCCAAGCCCTAGGCGTTAACAAATATAGCTAACCAAATCAATATTCTCTATTGTAATAGTTAACACTATAGAACCGGTTTACGGAGAAATTTCGAATGGACGACGGACAGTAAGACACCTGGTAGTTGGCACTTTCGCCAACATAACAATCCTAACATCTGACAACATGGATTCTTATATAACTCGTAGGTCTCGGTCAACGGATGACCCTCACGTATGGGAGAAATTTTTGGCTATTTACATAATATTGGGCGTTTATTTAAGGTAATAAATTCATTAATTATGTAGCTGCTGGCATTTAGATTTATAGTGCTGGGAAAGTTTTGGTTAGAAATGAACTAATGTTGACATTTTTAGGCATTTCGTTTTACGTTTTAGAATATCAGTGTATAAACAGTAAGTTACACGCAGATTTCTTATTTAAAAATTTATATTTTTTTATGCTTACTTACATAAGGGTCTTTAAACTAAATAACTCCGTTAAGCCTTCCTGTCGAATAAAATCCTACATATCTATCATTAATCAATTTCGAAGACTTTAATTTCGATTTAAGCACCAATCAAATACATAAGCGGCTCTTAATTTATTCAAACTGCCTTTTAAAGGGTCATTAACGAAGCTATGTTTTTGAATTTCGAACGAGAATAGTTCGTGACTAAGCCCAATCATGTTTTTGACGTTAAAAACGTATTTTTCGCCGAGTTCTTTTCAACTAGTTGCCACCTTTAAAGATTTTCTTTTTCTTTTGATCGTAAAAGATAATAGTTACCTGTTGATAGAGCGATAAAGCGACAGTCAAAAACACCCCTATTTATTTGACTGAAGGTGCAATAAATTTGTGTACTACAGGTTGTATTGTATTGTCAGCATAATGTGTACAATCAGACTTATGTTCCCACCACTAGGTCACAGGTGTGTCTACGAGAAGTTGTGGGTTGTCCCCACTCGAGCCAAGTCCGATTTGATGGGTGTCAGATATCTTCGAATATATTTTGTTTTTTCTTTGGACTTGACCAAAATTTCACCAGATGTTCAGGAACCAAAAACGGATGGGGGAATGGAATGGGTGGATTATAGAGCATATATATCTAGATTTAATTTATTCATTCTTGACTTAAAGAGTTCTAGATCGTACTTATCGGAGAATATAGACTTAGGTACAGCGTTTTACTCCTTAGCTATACACACAACATTGATTATTGATTCTTGGACGTTTCGTCCGATGATATGCTTTACTGAGTCAGAACAAAACAGATTATTGTGTATTAAAATTCTCGTTGTATGAGTATAATATAAGTGGCTCTGCTTCTCCTAAGTCATACTTAGATCTAGGATTGCTTTCGCACGTTCTAAATAAGAACTTGTTTTCAAAATCGTCATCGTTTCTTGTGCTCAGCGAAACGTATTTAGAGTCGGTGCGATGTTTTCTTTTCTTCTCATTCAACTTAGGAGTCTAATTCTTTCTAGACAATTTATCCTTTATACAATCTATTAGTTGTTTCTTTGATATTCCTTCCTCTTATACTCTCTACACCGTCAAACCTTTCATGCCAATATTTTCATTATTCCTCTCTGTTTCATTCGGCACTTCGACATCATCATTATTTCTGCCAAAAAAAAAACACTGCTACCATCGAAATTTCTATCTTGGATAGACCGGATTCTCACGACAGTAAAAACAAAACACTATCAAAATTAATCTAAAGGTAATAATTAAAACATCGTAAGTCAATCAAAGCATCCGTTCTACGACAAGTATTGAGGAAGGGAGTTGCATGTTAGCAGCATTCTTTTCTATAATATTATGCAACGCTTTCCCACGGCTACTATGCATCGCGTATATTATAATTGGAGGCATGCCTCACGACTTTGTAAATTATATCATCGAAAACGCGTATGCCATTATAGCATGGTTAATTATGACGAATATTATCATTATTGTAAATATGCAATTGTTATGATTCAAAATGATGTGGAACTATGTAACTACATACAACTGTATAATCATAATTTTCAAGTTACACTGTTATTTTCGTTAGAAAGATGACGGTTAATTTTTCTTTTTGTTTACGGTCATTATTTTTTTGAGCAACCTGCTCAGGTAACATAACATATCTATCTGGTCTTTCCAGTTCCTTATCCATAAAGTTCTAGCTTATTTAGTACAAAAAAAAAAACATTCGAAATTCAAAAACTTTTTCTTTCTATTTTTTTCGTAGAAAAACAATTTTTAACTTGGACTTGGTTAAATACAACCTTTTTCTTTTCAAAACCTTTTCATGCAAAGACGTTGTGTCAAAAATGGATTACTACTATGATGAAAAGTAATAAAGAACTGACATGAGAGATAAATAAATTAGTAAAAGCATAAGCCGGGACGCACTGAGAGCTCTCGGTCCGTAAACCAGCCCATCATATTTCAGACTACCTCGTCGTATGTCTCGTCCGGGTCGGGCCAGATCTGACGGAGAGCCAGTTTAGTTTCCGCCAGGGGTTTTAATCAGTAAAAGTCTCGCAGTCTTTTATCCCATGCAGAACGACAGAAGTCATTTAATGATTTCTCACACAAAAAAAAGCCTATAGACAAGAGAGTGATTACTGTGCTAAACAATGAAGAAGTTTTTGTGACACTTCATTAAAAAAAAAACTGTTAAGACAGCTCTTTAGCCAATTCCTTTATGGTGATTATAATCTGTAAAAAAAAATGTCACGGAGGCTGTGTAACAGGTTTGACAATTCATTTAAAAACCTCGCGGGTCGTTTTTTGTTTTTCCAGTGGCATTGGCACGGTTTTTTTCAGAGCTGTTTGGTTACATGCAGAGAGGCTGAGGCCTGAGGTCAATGCTGTGAAGTTTCACTCGACGACATGTATTAAAAAATTATATTTCATAAAATTGCGAAATAAAAGTTGTTCGGATTCGGCCTTTACTTTTTTTTTGGCTAAGCAACACTGTATAGTTGTCAAAAAATGAAAGACCTGTTTTGACATTTGTTATTGCGACGTAACTAGTGAAGAATAGTGCTAAAAAAATACTCGCAATTATTCTATTTGATTTAGCGCGTCAAAAAAGTGTTTATATTTTTTTAGAACATTTTAAGTATTATTATTAAAATTAAGTAATATTTATGTTATTGTTTCTTGCAGTTTCATTTCATGTTACATTCTTTCTCAAATCTCAAAACGAGCCTTCTATTTTTCAACGAGTACAGCATCCTAACTATTTCATGATCTCACTATTTTACATATAAATTAAAAGAGATGCAATAAAATTTATAAAGAAAACCGTGAAAGCAATAATTTGACTAATCAACAGGCGAGGCGGTCTACCTCCTTCGTAATAAGATTTATTATCTTTGATTAACATTTGATTCAAATTAATCAGACCATATTATTTTGTATGAAGTAAAAATCCATCTTTTAGTGCTAGTCATGTCAAAATTGAATGATTGATTGCTTAATTATCAAAAGAATTTTAAAATCTTAACACTAATATTATACATAATGTGTATATGTTTTTTTTTTTACTATTTTGAGCTCAATCATCTGAATGGATTTAAATGAGATTTAGCAAATGCCGCGAATATGTTCCCTTGGGATAATTTTCTACTTTCACGCGGGCATAGTTGCTGATAGAAGCTAGTTTATAAACAAAAAGGAAATATTATTCATTGTGAAGTGCAGCCCTCATGAACAGCTGTGACCAATCTGGTTAATTTTTGTTTAAAAAATATTACGAGTACTGACAGTTTGTATAAGGTTCTCATAAAAACGAAAAATTTGAAAAAGTAGCCCAATTAAAAAAACAATCTGTTTATGCTTTTTTCGAAGTGGCCAGAATGTTTGATGTGTCGGCTAGTTATTAAAAAAATAACCGCCATGTAATTTCAAAATAAGAACATTCGGCCTCCCATTCTTAAACAATTGAATAAAGAAACAAAAGTGTTTTGCAATCGAATGCAATCAATCACTATAATCGGTGTTATTAAAATCGATGCATGAGTTATCTTCTAAACTCAAATTCGCTGCCAAAGCGATTAGCTTTCTAAAACAACCGCAACAAAAATCAAATTCCCTATTTTAGAATCTGAATATGCACGCCTTTTCTTGGCGCAGTAAGTAATTCGGTCGGGCGCTTTAAAGATGATGAAAATACGATACGTGAGTTCATTTTGAAGTAGGGGCTGAATAATTTCCTCATGATTAACTTAATGGGGGATCTCGAAATTGGCCCGAGTTTCGCGCCCCAAGTAATGGCAGGTCTCTTCTACTGGTTTAATAGAATAACCGAGGCCGGCAGTTTGAAAGCTTAATGAGTACTAGTTGCACGCGACGCCAAACAAGTTCTCAGATTTATACATCAAGCTGAGTTATACTAATTAGACTATATATTTTTAATAGACGGCCCTGTGAGTTGTTGCCATAGGAACTTGTGTATGCTGTATGAAGCTTAAAGGTTTATGTGATATGGTATGAATGAATTGCTTGAGGATGAAGTATATTCAATACTCAATTCTTTATTGCATTCCATATTATGTACATAGATGGTATAAAAATTTAATAGTTGGTAGTAGCCAAATCCAACCAGCTTTTTTATGGCAGGTAAAAATTATCCAATAACGAGACCCGCTCTTGGGCGGAGCGGGAAACAGTGTCAGACTCTTACTGACTAAAAAACCTAGCCCGTTCCTCCCTTGCCTTACCTATTCCCAGAGCCCCGGTAACACTTTCGCACCAACCCTTGGCTCCAGAAGGCTTGGCTCTTTAGGTAGTTCCAAAGAGCCTGTTGATCAGATTTATAAAAAATATGGCACACGGGTTGCCAACATAGCCCGAAGAATCGACAAAATTAAATGGCAGTGGGCTATTGCTTGCAGAACAATAGAGAGAACCGATGGTGATGAAAGATAATTGAGTTGCAAACTCTTCCACAAGGCTGACCGATAGTGTCACCTAGTAAGAGAAGAGTCTAGATAATATAGTAAGACAAGGTCTAGTGAGAGCTAGAAATTCATTTGATGTGAGAAAGACAGGACCGTTCGTTAACGCAACATCTGGGGACCACTGTAGGGGCCCTTCAGGGTCGAAGACTCCTGGAGCCGAGGGTTGGTGCGAAAGCGTTATACCGTGGCTCTGGGAATAAGGCACGGGAGGAACGAGGTAGGTTGTTTAGTCAGTAAGAGTCTGACACTGTTTCCCGCTCCGCCCAAGAGCGGGATTCGTCATTGGATGATATTTACCTGCCAAAAAAAAAAAACATCTGGGACCTATGTCCAACAGTGGACGTCTTTTGGCTGATATTATAATGATGATGGCTTACGGTTAGACCATGTCCTAGGATACCACATGGGTTACATTTCATCCCAGGAATATTATTTCTTAGGATCATTTTCGATTTTCATTCGGCTAAAGTTACTAGAAGATTTTATTATTTCGACTTATACCTACACTAACCAATATTCACATTGTGTTATTGAAAGGACAAAAGGTGCTAAATGAAGTTACGTGATTTGCGACACGGATTGGCCTTCAAGTTTCTTATCGCATTTACATCAATTGTTGCTTCTGTTCGGGTGTAAAGGCCTGATGTCAAAGGTCTTGAGCATGTTTAGTATCATTTGTTAAATTTATTGGAAGGCTAACACGGGTACATGATAATTGGTTGGTTCTTCTAATATTTACTTATTGATTATTTAATGACGTTGTTTCTATGGTCTCATCATCAAAATTTCATGCGAGAGACGGTGGTCATCATGTTTGGACTTACTCGAATTTCTGCGACCCTTACCAGGTCATCAGTTCATCTTGTGGGACGCCTTCCAACGCTGCGTCTTTCGGTGCGTGGTCGCCTGTCTAGAACCTTACGTCCCCATCGCATATCTGTTTTGAGAGTGTTGAGACCAAAGTGCTGCGCCCATTATCATCATCAGGACACAGGCCTCCTCTCTAGGCTATAATCCACCACACGGGCCCAGTGCGAATTGGTGGATGTCACATGTCACCTGTGCTGAGCCCACTGCCACTTAAATTCGTTCGTTCTTCTATGTTCTATTTTGCATACTGTATTTGTTCGAATAAAATCTACATAAGTGCAGGTTGTTATAAAGAAATTGCTAGCTATAAAAACACATATAATATGTATACCTACCATGAATCAGATGCATGGTATAAAAAAATAATCTTAGTCCAAAAATATCACTCGTAACTTCATATTAGAAAATATATTGACGTATGACGGAATAATGACGTCGCGAAACATGCATAACGGGGTTGAAACACGTCATCAATGATGTCTGCACGAAAAACTTCTGTATTTTTGTAGGTCAGAATAGTCACGCAATAGTAAGGGCATATTAATAAGTAGAACTCAAAAAACCCCGATCAATAAAATCAAAATCAATATCAAGAGTCAAGGTTGCGACAATATAAAAAAATATATGGTCTATTTCTTGGCAGAATGTCATTTTGTAGGCAATAGTTTTGTACGAATATTAGGCATTTCTAAGCAGTATTTTGAAGTAAGTACAGGTTATATTTGTTGTTACACTTGTTAATGAGTTCTCTGAGCATGGTTTATATAATTTTAGGAAAAATAAAAATTGGAATATACGAGTTTGTATGTTTGCGAAAGTTAAATACAAACTTTCGCACACATACAATCTGTAGATAGATTTTGACCATGTGTAGATCACATTTCAAAATGCCACAGAGAGATAATAGGTCGTAGTCCAACACGCGGGCCCAGTGCGAATGTACCCATTCGCACTGGGCCCGTGTGTTGTTACGAGACTTAAAATGTTTTTTTCTTAGACATTATCCTTACGATGAACAGAAGACAGATTCCTTACGATGTTTTTTTTCCTTTCATCTACACTAATATAATAAAGAGGTAAAGTTTGTTTTATTGTCTTTTTATTTTTTTGTTTGTAGGTAATCTCTGGAACTAATGGTTCGATTGGAAAAATTTTAGCAACAATAGAAAGCTGCTTTACTCCTGAGTGACATAGGCTATAAATTATTTATATAACATGGATGTTAACTGAGCTATCACTACAAGAAATTTTCCGCGTACGAAGTCGCGGGCAGAAGCTAGTTGATTATTTATTATTTATTTATTTATTTAAACTTCATGTACAGTAGTGGTACATAGGCGGACTTAATGCTACAAGGCATTCTCTACCAGTCAACCTTTGGGTTAAAAAAGACAATACTGTGGTAGGTGTGCAGAATAAATAAATACCGCGGTATAGCGGTGTTACTGAAATAAGTAATGAGTCTGACTGGGTGATCCCTTGACCGTGATCGTTGGTCAGGGCCGGTACCATTGCGTCACCACTGCTCGATTGATTGGCACATAGAATATTTTTTTTATTCCTGTTTCTGTTCTTAGGATAATTCATATTTTTCTACTTCCACGGGCGGACAAAGCCACTGGAAGCTAGATCTATATTTATAGAAATGTATACATATGTATAGGTACAGCTGTTGCATCTTCAAAAACATGATTAGGTATAACTTTTATAAGAACTATTACAAAATCGGAATATGTACAGTTTTATGCTATGGTACAGCAGTGTGACTCAGGAAATAAAATTATTTACACTTTTCATTATTCAATGAAAAAGTTCTGAAAACGACTAAAATGTTTGGAACAAGTCACTTTAAGGAGTCTGAAGCAGCTGGTGGCTTGTTTTAAACTTTTTAGTCGTTTTTTGAGGTCAAGCTTTTTGCCATTGCATACCTACTTTATGTTTCTTATATTTTAGTGAGTAATACTTTTGAAATCGTTTCTTTGAGTCAATTTTATTAATACCTTTCATGACTATGTAATAAAAAAATAAAATTGGAAACATAATCTAGCGCAAAAAATTAGCCGTTTTAACTTTTTATAATTTTGCTGTACTTAGTGTCACTTTCAAAACTAAGACTAATCTAACGACACCTGTCGAGCTAAAACGCAATAAGCCACTGAGGCTCTAGGGCGTGCCGAATAAATATACATAGAAACACTCGAAAAACATAACCCTTCTCGTGCAGTCGGGTAAAAAAGGGCCATAATGTAGCCAGGGGCGTATTAACATTAATAATTTAATTCGACGACCAATTATCCCGCCTCTACCAATGTTTACTTAAGTCAATTAAAAGCCGTATCTTAACAAACACTCCGTTAGTTATGATCAGACATGAAGCCGGACGGACTTCCTAAGGCCTTGTGGTAGTGTGCACCCAACCGCGGATCCAGGCCATTGTCCACCATTGTGTGTATACGTAAACAGTGGCGCTGGCTTTTGGTACAGTGAAAATGAATGGGTGTGATAAAAACGGCAGATTGAGCTGTACATTGGACATTTTTGTAACTTTTTTGCGACGACACGCTTATTTTTATTTTTAGAAATATATTTATTTAAGTTGTTGGTTTTCTTCTTCACTTCATCCGTGAAATCATCTTTAATGATTTTGAATATTCAGTATAAAATTTAACAGTTAGCTTGTGATATTACCTGTATATTATGGAACAGAATGTTGACTATGAAAAAGATGAATGAAACATAATTGTATGTAGTGGGGATGAGAATGTTGAGATAGATGTGTAGAATGACGAGAATGGATAAAAAGACAAATTAATTTGTATATGAGAGGAAGTTTAGTATGCAGTAAAGTAGCAATAGTGACTGAAAATGTTTGTCTTGCTAGAGATGGAAAGAGAGGAAATGAGAGGCTAAAGAAAAGATCAAGTTTGTGTGAGGAGTAATATGAAAGAAGAGAGAGTTGGTGATATTGTGATGGCTGACAGGGCAGAATGGTACTCGTAACATGTGCCATGGGACAGGGCCAGGAAGATTACGACTACGCTACGTGCATAATTATAGTAAATAAGTTTTGTGTTATAATATGTATTAGTTTATAAGTATTTAAGTTAATTTTATGTTTTT
Organism: Mythimna loreyi; assembly: GCA_029852875.1. Taxonomy (NCBI): domain Eukaryota; kingdom Metazoa; phylum Arthropoda; class Insecta; order Lepidoptera; family Noctuidae; genus Mythimna; species Mythimna loreyi. The sequence continues at coordinate 15,027,095 of CM056780.1, read as the reverse complement.
TTTTCTATGGGCCTCCGTTGCCTGAAAATAAAATGATTATGATTATGATTCAATGTAAACTGTAAAGTGTTTGGCTTCTGAAATAAAGTCTAATAGCTAACGTTTATAATAAAATTGAGATAAAAAGCAAGATACTGTAAAAATCCTCACTTAGTAAGAAGAAGAAATCACATCTCCTTGGAACTTGACAATTCTTAACTAAGTAAGAGTTGCCTTCCTTATCAATACATAGTATAAAACAAAGTCGCTTTCGCTGTATGTCCGTATGTATGCTTAGATCTTTAAAACTACGCAACGGATTTTGACGCGGTTTTTTTTAATAGATAGAGTGATTCTTAAGGAAGGTTTGTATGTATAATAAATGCATAATATAGTAGAGAAACACTGATAAATTTAAAGGTTTCTAATGTGATGTCGTAAATAAGCACGTTTTTTTGCGCTTATATTGCAAACGCTGGCTGAACCCTACGAGATAGACCAAAATAATGTAGTACAGTATTGTTCACCTTAAAAAGTTCAACAAAAAAGTCCGCGATGGTATATGTCTATCTCTTAGGGATAACCCAGCATAACCATTTTTATTCTTTACTAAAAAATGGTTATTTACGAAGTGATTTTAAACAATACAGCATTAATCCTTATCCATTTAAGTACCTTAAATAAATTGTGTATTTATTATAGATCAATATGCTTTTTACAGCATGTAATTTAAGTGAATATTACCGAAGATATTACAAATTTAAAATGCAGGGTCGTAGTTGTTTGCGCCGGGCGGCGCGTGCCTATAAATAGCGCGTCGATAGCCGCGCTTCGCCTTATAGCACTTTATGATTTGCAGCGATCGCACGCGTTTATCGGAGCTCTCTAGCGAGGAAAATATCAAGAATTAATTAAACTGAATAGAATAAGTATCTTTTGTTGTTGATTATCTTTTAATTTTTATTATTATAAGTACATTAGGTTAGATAGGATTAGCTTTAAACCATATTTATTGGTATTTCTTCCATTAAGACTTTGATTTGAATTTAGAGTTAAGGCAATTTAGTATTAGGGCGAGCATTTTAAATTTTTTGCAAAAAGCAAAACATGTTTGTATTGGCTAATGACAAAAAAGCTGTGAACGTTGTGTATAAGGACATTCTGTAGTAGGTATATTTTGCATTGCACCCGTGCGAAGCCGGGGCGGGTCGCTAGTAACCTCTAAATTAAAGCCTAGTCAGAAATGCCTTAAGCTAAAATATAACAGCGTTTTAGTCAAAACGGTAAAACACTATAAAGATCACAATTTAACATGGTGTTCAAAAGCTATCTCGTTAATCTAGACAGCGTGAATTTTATTTAAAACTCGAAACAGTGCTAGTTATAATAGCGCTAAGTCACGGCACCATAAAATTTATAGTCAACACTTAGTACCGTTATTTTGAAAATTAATTCTTGCTAATTAGTTTTCTAGACTGATCTGATTTCCTTACACCCGTATTCACAAACGTTACTATGCAGTCTCACAGTGCTCGCGAGCGCACAGGGCAAGGTTTGTGAACTACGCAACACTTACATATTTAACATGGGCACACTAACAGAACTTTGTTTTTTTTTTCTAGATTGTTAAAATTGTATTTAGCATAATTAATTATGTACATTGTTTGATCTGCCTCATTAATATTGTATAGGTACAAAAAAAAAAAACATGTTGATATACGAGTAATTAAATATTTTGTAAAAATGTATGCAGGCCGAACGCAGAGCCTAGATCCCACAACACAGGGAATCCTAGTGTGGGATCTAGGGCCTCAACCATTGTAAATTTTATTCGTTAATAAATATTTTTCATATAAAACGAACCAATCACAGAGCCTCTATTCAACGCTGTGCGTTTGCTTAGTCAAGGGTCGTTTGAGTATTGTTTGTGAATACGGGTGTTAGTCTGTGCCTGCCGTACTGTATATTCGATGAGTTAACGTGGAGTTCCATACCCGAAATTTCCATAGAGATCTGCGCTTTAAAATGTGCATCACCTTTATGATTGACTGACTTCTGGCAATCCAAAACTGCCTGTAAATGATCGATTAAAATAAATGCTTTGATTGATGATGTGAAATTCAGTTTTTTTTTTTGTTAGTACATTCTAAAATCTAAAGATCTATTCGTAATTTGAATGGTGGTCTCATTTAAGAATCAACTTTAGCCTTACATTTTTAAATTTGATTTTCAAGTGATCGTTTATATTTTTGATACTTGCTCAATTGGCACCAAAATAAACATTGGTTGCAATAAAACTTTAACTTATTTATGTATGTCATAGAGTTGGTCGTTGTAATATAATTATGTCGACTTCTAAGTTTAAATATATGTTATAGAAAAGTACTAATTCCCTTTTGTGCTGATTGGCTACACAACGTCGCGTCACCGCGTTTGTCTGAGCGTATAGAAAGCGTTTCACCACGCTCCAATGACTGTTCAATGGACTTCATAAATTGTTAGGACGTTGGCGCTCTGGTAATTTGTCTCCATCATCATCTATGTACGCAACTTTGTCTTTGGTTCAAAAGACTTGTTTATATTTTGAAGCCGGATATAGCATAATACTATTAAGTTTTTATCTATTGTTATGTGCCATTAATTTGGCAAATAATTTATTGTCTACTATGTTATGTAATCTTAGGTTGCTCTCTAATTTCGGCCTATAAACTTTTATTGATTTCATATAAAACCTGCTGGATACCCTAGCAGGTTTTATATGAAATGTGTTTCTTGATAGCTTCAAAGTAGGGGTCTTTATGTCCAGTGTGAATAGGTTACTTCTTCTGGGCAAGTAAGCGTGCTCCATCGTTGGTCACATCATTGTTTACCATCAGGTAAGATAGTGGTCAAATGTAAGCCTGTCCATATTGAAAAATAGGATATACTAGCTTTTGCCCGCGTCTTCGCCCGCGTAGGTACATAAAATATAGCCTATGTCACTCAGGAGTGAAGCAGCTTTCTATTGTTGCTAAAATTTTTCCAATCGGACCAGTAGTTCCAGAGAATACCTCCTACAAACAAAAAAATAAAAAAACAAACTTTATCTCTTTATTATATTAGTGTAGATGACCGGATACAGGTGACATTCAAACAATATTGAAAGTAGAAGTTTGTTTTAGTGTTCAGACTTAGTATGTACGAAAAATATACAAAGCCAAACCGTTGCACAAACGTGCAATTACCAGAATAGAATAGAATGGAATAAATAATATTGTACGCCAAAATAGAACAAAACCTTTTACACAAACGTAAATGTATGGGTATAATGGTTTTTTTTTTTTTTTTTTTTATGGTAGGTGAAAATCATCCAATGACGAAACCCGCTCTTGGGTGGAGCGGGAGACTAGTGTCAGACTCTTACTGACTAAAAAACCTACCCCGTACCTTCCTTGCCCTATTCCTGGAGTCGAGGTAACAGTTGGTTTTAAAGTTCTTAGCGCTAAGACTACCAACATTGTATCATTGAAATTTAGGATGGATTGTAAGAATTTAAAATAACCTTTTATATTTAAATTCTTACAGGTATAGGATAAGTCGAATGTTATTGATATTATCGAAGCAATGTTAAGCAAACCAAACAACATATTATAAAGATCGAGAAAGTTGTGTGAAACCAGAAGTCTTATTACGAAAATGGAAGCAATATCGTATGTGTACGTTAAAACATTTTCAATAAAAAACGGAACAAAGGAAATATACACATGAAGTCTTTATTTGTAGAGTATTACAGTTATGTGTGTATATTGCACCGCTCTATTAAGAGTGAGATTATTTCTAGTCTGGCTTTCTTTATTATACCAGTTTGGTTTTACTTTCAATAGATACAGATACACATTTCTAGCTTTTGTAAATAAAAACTAGTTGTAGTTTTTAATGGTTTCTTTCCCGTTGGAGATCATCAACCTTTTCTTTTTCCAATGCAAAAATGTTTGTTCGCTAGCTAGCTTGTAAAGGGATATTAATGTGAAATAGATACTCCCATCTTTTCAGTACGCTAGTTAGTTTGAAAGCTGATGTGACGTAGAATATTCTTAAAAATTCTAGAAAATAAGTGAATAGAAAATAAACCTAAAAGATATGTAAAATTGTAACATATCTTTTTTTTGTTTATTTAGAGATTGATTTTAGGTTTGATCCTATTACACAATATCATGCTAACCGATAGTAAAAAGACAATATTATCTAGAAAAAATATTTAGACGATTGTTTGTAGGTTTTTAACGAGCAACCAGACTTAAATTATCTAACAAAAAAGTAAGTAAATTACTAAACAAAAATATGACATAACATGATTAATATCCATCGAAATTATATAGAAATTTTATGGTATGATTTACAGTCATCTAAGCAGACAATCGTTTGGTAAAAATAAACGATATCAAGGTTACATATAACATTAAGAGAAATAAAAGCGTTTGTATTCGTGACTAGAGAGTTTAGGACAAATCGGTCGCAAACCATATTTTTATTCCTGCGTATAAATAAATGCTAATAGTGAGCGTTAAAAGTCAAGGATGAATCATTATAAATAAACAACCTTAGAACAAAATTCTGGTTGAAACGGTAAATTTTATAAGTAATTTTGGCTTCGCTGAAATACTTAAAGTGACTTGAGGTGAACAAGTAAACATTACTCATAAGAAAGGATCGAAAGAACAAATGGTATACACGAATATGTTCGTGAGCTTATGTTCTATAGCCATGTATATTACTGTTCTTCATAAAGAGGTTGTTGACGTAACATCAAATCAACCAAATAAATCCATCTTTATATTCAACAAAGAACGATTTTTGATTGTCACTATTCATGAGATTGCTCCAGTAGTATCGTTTCTCATTCTCGAGCAGATTATGGAGAACAAAAGATGACATGGTTTCAAAACTGATATGGCAAGGATTGCAAAATATTGCGTGACTGGCCTATTTGTGATATATCGCTAATCATTTTGTTTGCTACACACTGGCAACTACGAAATCTTACTATGAGGTCATTATACAAATATATGGGTAAAAAACCGTTATTTTTCAGAATATTATTCCACTTACTCCTTGTTTGCTTACTTTTAAAGTGCTGAGAAATTTCGAAAAGGGGTATTCGTAAAAGTACTTGAATAAATTTTGACATGAGTACAAACACTTTTAGAAATAAAACGCAGACAAAGGATTGTACAAATGATTGACGAAAAAACAATAATTCTTAAACGAGTCAATGATAAGCGTTGGTGTCAGGATTTAATTCACCTTCAAATCATATCTGAAAAAATCAGATGAAGTAAATGGAGCAAAAAATCTTATCGCACCACTGATCAATAGTAATGAAACAAAAGAAGTAATTTGACTCTGTTACCTTTCTTCCGCAAACCGAGGTCAGGCGTGACCGATGCAAATTCCTTAAACTAAATATTCACGACCGATGTACTTAGAACTTTATCTTGAGAAACATTATTCCGTTCCGGAGATCACCAAGATTGGCTATCAGAGTACTCATTCGGAAAGCCACCAGTTTCCAAAGCCATTATTTCTGAAGATGGTTCGTTTACCAATGGTTATGAGACCATGAAGAAGGTAAATGCTTCAAATGAGGCATCCGATGTTTCTATCAAGCTATTCCGTGCTATCATACAATTACAGTTTTTCCATGGTTGACTTAACTCCCAGTTGGTGTTTTATGATTTATGCAATGTTCAGATCAAATTATGATGACGGATTTAATCTATGTAATGATACTAGCTGTGCCCGCGACTTCGTCCGCGTGGAATAGTTATTTTGGGCATCATATTTATTTTTGCAAACAACCTCAGCTTTATAAATTATAGCCACGACTTTGCCCGTGCCAATGTCTGTTATTGTTTCAGACAATTTAGTTTTTAAAAGAACATAATTATCTAAAAGTACTTCATAGAGCTACACCCGCCTTGGGCACGCCATAATCTTGGCGGTAAGTCCCCTCTTTGAGGCGTGGTTGGATAGACATCACGGCGTCCTCACCTTCCGCATGACGCAGGTTCTCACCGGACATGGGAAGTTCAGGAGATTCCTGCGCCAGATTCGTGCGGAAGAGACGCCCGGGTGTCGCCACTGTGAGGCGAGCCCGGAGGACACGGTGGAGCACACGGTGGAGGTGTGCCCTGCTTGGGAATCTTGAGCTTGAGCATCGCCGTGTCCTCGTGGGGGTGATCGGCGGCGGCGACCTCTCGCGCTGGGCCTTAGTTCAGGCCATGGTCCGCAGCGAAGAAGAATGGCAAGCGGTCGCCTTCTTCTGCGAAGCAGTAATACTCGTATAGGAGAAGGCCGACCGCATAAAGCAAGGGCAACAGCGCCCTCGCCGTAGCCGTCGCCGCCGCGATCCCGCCGATATCCGGCCACGATAGACGCTGGCTTGCGGATGGTGAGCAATGGGGAGCTCGCCGTCCGGTTTTCTGGTAACAGTCCAGACCGAGACCAAGTCGTCGACGGCGTACACTGCTCTCGCGCGCCTCAAGGTGTTGTCAGCAAACTGTAGGGCCCTTCAGGGTCAAAGCCTCCTGCAGCCGAGGTTTGATGCGAAAGCGTTATACCGGGGCTCTGGGAATAAGGCAAGGGAGGAACGGGATCGGTTGTTTAGTCAGTAAGAGTCTGACACTGTTTCCCGCTCCGCCCAAGAGCGGGATTCGTCATTGGATGATTTTTACCTACCATAAAAAAACCCCTCCGCGCCGCCCGCAAGCAACCCCTCTCCTCGCCCGCCGGCCAGGCGCAGCGTCATGATTTGCACATCATGCGGCGCGTGTGAATTTTATTTCGGACATATTTTAAAACTGTAATATCTTCTAAGATGTTCATTGAAAATAAGTGATGTCAAAGACAATTTTGTTTACAATTACATACTCTTAATCAACAACACATTTATTTGGATAAAGTTTAATATTACTATGTTGATACAACTCTAACAAATAATTGGTAATAATGCATTAATTTCGGCCAAATTTGATTCCCATAAAAACGGTTCTAGTGAGTTAATCTTAAAAGATAGACATATACTGTCGCGGACATTTTTTTAGATAATTGTAAGAGGAATAATTCTTTAATACATATTTTTTTAGTATCTTCTACCGTTTTCGCAGCGCACGCAACGGAAGCCCTCAAAGATGAATATTTTTCCCCGTTTTTTCCACATTTTTCATTGTTTCTTCGCTCCTATAAGTTGCAGCGTGATGTTATATAGCCTAAAGCCTTTCTCGATAAATGGTCTATTCAACACAAAAAGAATTTTTCAATTCGAACCAGTAGTTCCTGAGATTAGCGCGTTCAAACAAACAAACAAACAAACAAACAAACTCTTCAGCTTTATAATATTAGTATAGATTATTCAACTGTTTTTCGTAAGTAAACCGCGTTTCACTATTTCAAAAACTGCTCCAGTTTTGAGTTCTTTTAATCTTATCTTGTGCAGTGTTGACTCAGTTTGCGATACGATCTATTTTGACACCACTTTTTCATGACCAAATAGCATTTAGAAAGTAAAATCTGAAAATCGTTTATATTTATTGCTTCCTGATTCAGTACCATCAATAAGGAGCTTACGAATATATATCTGACGATAGATAGAAGGCAGTAAATCAGAAACTTGTACTTTATAGCGGAGTATGCGAGCCAAAAGGTGTCTTGCAATTTGTGTGTTGTTGCATTCCATAAATCTAACCTTAGTGTCGTATGTAGCTTACGGTTACCGACTGCCGATTACCAACATGCATTTCTATTTGCCTTAAAAGGTAAAATGCGTGCATTCTAATGTATCATTCTCACATATTTCCTTTCCTTGCGTTCATGTATCTGTTTGCATGCATTCCATTTGCTCGTTAATTGCCTTTGTAAGCCAATTCTGTTCTTCCCCTATCAGTGTTATGTGCGGTGGCTTCAAGTCAGGTCTCATTTAAACGACCCTGCCTACTTTCCCCTGTATATAATGGTAGCATTATAAGCGCATTAGCTAGATAGTTGGGAGTCTTCGCGGTGACTCTAATGTTGCCTACTTCCATTGCAAGCTTGAATTATGGTGGTGTTTGCATTAAACATAAACAATATTTGTCAGGATTGTCGTCATAAATAGTACTAACAGTCTTTTTCCACAATTAATAATTCTTTGTCATTATCCGTAAAAGATCTTGCATCTACTTCATCTCCTATAGCTGTGCAATCAAATAGGTTTTATAGGCCATTCATTCAGATATATTAGCACTATTTCCTTACTTTATTAGTGTATCTAAGATAATTATGATTTGTTTGTTCATATACCTATAAACTACAATGCATAAATGGGGATAAGGGCCGTGGGAAACGATTAGCTGGCCTATTCAAGAATTATTAGAGATTTAAAGGCGCCAAGTACTGGGATGGTCGTAAATGCGAAACGAATCTATTAATTCATGTTTGTAAATGGTACAATAATAGTACTTACCTACAATCTGATAATTATGTGTATTTTTTTTAGTATATAATTATGTTTAGTACTAACATAACCTTTTTATTGTTTCAGGTACCTACTCCAGAAGTTTTTATCTCAAGTAAATGAACAGATGAGGGAAATGCTGTAGATGGCACAGAAAACTATATACGTCGAATACATGATAATCTCAGTGTAAGATCTGTAGGTGGTCCTAAAGCTACAGGGGATATATATATCCATTAACATAATAGAAAAGTGATTCATATAATGGAAGCCACGTACACAGAAACAGTTGCGAAACATTTCTCGAACAAAAATCACGATTCTGACATTTGAAATATCGTTACGGGCGGAGTGGAGCGTGGCATTTGCGCAGGCGCATACCTCCTGAGCCTTTCGAGGATACATATACCAATTTAACTCCAACTTTATTTCACACGAGGATATCTGATCTTAAACTTTAACTCATGGGATACAAATGCTAATTTAGATTAACCGAATTCCAGCGTTAAGAACACCAGTAAGTCGATATGAATACTGATTCAAATTTTATTACTATAATTTCAGTGAACTAGGATTCTGTGAGATCTAAATCCGAAAATAATTTGGTGGTATACGATGTAGCCTCAATTGCTTCTGCTTACATAAATCAAATATGAATTACACGCATGTTTATATGAGTGAACGTTATGCTTGTCAGTATCTACTGTTGGTAATAAATTAACGTTTATTTAGACTTCGCGTTAAATAGATAACTAGAATAAAACGCAATCAGATTCCAAATATGATCATGATCAATCTTCACTGCGTAATTTATTCGATTAACAAGCCATTCAAGGTGTTAATTGACATTATGGAATCAGACATCACTCACATGATTCAGAGTAACCAAATTTATCGTATTATGACTCATAAGAAGATGTATTGTTGCAAAATCTTCGCCAAAAAGGGTAAACAACCAATCCATCTGTTCAACTTACCATAAAGGACTAGCGGCGGCGACCTCTCGCGCCGGGCCCTGGTTCAGGCCATGGTCCGCAGCGAAGAGGAATGGCAGGCGGTCGCCTCCTTCTGCGAAGCAGTAATGCTCGTAAAGGAGGAGGCCGACCGCATAAGGCAAAGGCAACGGCGTACTCGCCGTAGCCGTCGCCGCCGCGATCCTGCCGATATCCGGCCACCGTAGACACTGGCTCGCGGACGGTGAGCAATGGGTAGCTCGCCGTCCGATCGTCTGGTAAGACCGAGTCCAAGTCGTCAACGGCGCGCACCGTTCCCGCGCGCCTCAAGGAGTTGTCAGCAAACTGCAGGGGCCCTTCAGGGTCGAAGCCTCCTGGAGCCTAGAGGGTAAGTGAAAATTGTAACCTCGACTCCAGAAATAAGGCAAGGAAGGTACGGGGTAGGTTTTTTAGTCAGTAAGAGTCTGACACTGGTCTCCCGCTCCGCCCAAGAGCGGGTTTCGTCATTGGATGATTTTCACCTACCATAAAAAAAAAAAAAAAAAAAAAAAAACCATAAAGGACTAACGAAATGTCAATTTACGAGCTGGACACGAATCGAGATATGTTTGAGCGGTCATGCCAAATGTCAGCTGACTTGGTAGACAAGTAGACATGTCTATAAATCGTGATGGGTTGAAAGTTGTTTCGAAATTTTTAGAAATTATTTATTACACAAAATATCGTAGAGGTATTATTGTTAATTATTTTAATAGTCCCAACTACGAGTCATAAGTGCGTTAAGAAAATTGCGTGACGAACTTTTCTTTCTGAGCTGGTTGTAAAAGTTAAATGATTGCAGTGCTCGTGGACATAATATGAGCGCTAGCTACTTGGAGTTCCTGTGTTTAGAAATATGCTTTCGGTCATTGCCTCTAACGTCACAACACAAAATAATGATAAATTATCCATTGATAAAAAATAAATTGGGCCTCAATATGACAAATTAATAAATCACACAATTCAGTTCCGAAAGTGAATAAATGGGACAGACATGATTATAACACGGTGTCTAGACCAAACAATGGCTATATAAAAGTGGAACAATGGCCATTTATTATTTGGTCTAATAACGAAGGCCGTGCGAGCTACCAATAAGTGGAAAAAAAAAACGCTGCCCTGAGGCACTCCTATTATTTTCCGTTCGATATATTTATCAATTAGTATAATGAGGGCACGAACAATCGCTGTGAGGTCACGTCTCTTTTGAAACTGAAACTATAATTAAACGTCACAATAGCTTTCGTTTAATGTGACTTATGTTCACGACATAACAAGATATGATTTGGAATGAAATTCATTTTACGAGGTTATTAATTATAGTTTTGTTAATACATATATTGACTTGTTCTGTTATTTGTTTTTAATTAAAGTCGCGTGTCTAACCGTAATTAGTAAGTAAAAAAAAACACAAACGCATGTAGGTTTTTCAAATTGAATGTTTAGAAAAAAACGTTTCCGCAACGCAATCTGTTAAAATCGGTTTCGACAAAGAGTTTTCGTAAATTGAAGTTTCGATTCTGATATTAAGTTTCCTTTCTCTTGAAAGGAATTGTATGATATCGTTATCAAATAAAGTGGTTGTCAATTCAACACTTGGCAATAGATTAACTGCAACAATTATAACTGGCTTAACAATATGATCTATTTTATTATATACATATAAATGAATGCAGTGAGCAGTGGTGGCCGAGTGGTAACGACCCCGACTTACGAGTCGTAGGTCGCGGGTTCAAACCCAGCCAGGCGCATTACTTTGTGTAATTTATTTCATCACCACTGCTCTCAAAACGGTGAAGGAAAACATCGTGAGGAAACCGGCATGTCCTAGAACCAAAAATTCGAAGACATGTGACATCCACCAATCCGCACTGGGCCCGCGTGGTGGATTATGGCCCATCACCTCTCCTAGAGAGAGGAGGCCTGTGTCCCTGCAGTGGGAACATTAAAAGGCTGATGATATAAATGAAGAAACGACTACGATGGAGAAACTGACTGATTGTCATATTATTACTAGACTCCAGGTCGGTCAAATTTCATTTGTATGCTAACTTTTATTACGGAGAGTAATACAATTTTAATATACTTGAAACAGCACGAGTAATTACTTAGTAAATAAAAAGTTTTTATTATTGGTTTTACAAATCGAAAAAAAAACTCTCGTGCAAAGTCGGTAGTTAGTTGTAATATCGAATGTAACTAATCTAGATTAAACATTAATTAATATAAATCGTTTTCTTTACGAGTGTGTTGGTACATAGAACAGCGTGTAGAGATATCACAACAATTTTAATTTTACATGCACTTTTATTTTTATTATTTGGAAAATTTCTTTCACAGAGAAGGCACCTGTGTCCCAGCCGTGGAAATATAAAAAAAGCTAATGATGATGTGGAAAATATGGTTGTTTGTTTATTTGATTTGTTTAATTGTAAAATTGCAATGTATCACCGATTGTTTTTTTTATCAAATACTTAAATAAAATTTACAAAAACAAAAATTATTCCTACACGTTCTGTACGCTATTTGTGAGTAGCTTTCACTTGCAATCGAAACGTTTATCCCGTTTGTCTCTCTGATTGGTTAAGCGCTTGGAGCGGACCAATCAGAGCGCCAAACGTCATAGCGGTATTAATCGCGTTAACGTAAAACAAGCTTGTACTACAAAGCGGTTACTTTAAACGTGCATTTGACTGTACAAGTACAACCAATGTCACAAGTCATAATGACGTGGCGAAAGTAACTTTATTCAATTTATTGCTCGTTATAAGCATTGTCAGTCCAATTTATAGCCCTGTTGGACTGCAGTTGTGATTTAGTTTTTGTCACCAACAGTGGCTTGAATTGTCAATCAATTTGTTGCCAAGTTACTTGGTGCTGTTCATTTGTTTTATTCTTTTGTGATTAGGGGTGTACTACGCCAAATCGAATAACAAATAGTCGAATATCAATTGATCGACCACTATAAATCGAACGTCTAAATACTCGAACGTTCATAATATCGAATTGTTATTAAATCGAACATTCAATACATCGCACACTTAATACATCGAGTGTTCAAAATATCGAATGTTTGTTTGATCGAGCGTTCAACGCATCATCTTTTGCCTCTTTTTTGTGGAGTAGGTCTTCCCAATCCCGCGTTTACCTTATCAATTCTCCTATTTGTTATAGCTTGCTCCTTACTATAGGGAATAATAAATAATTATATCGCACTTGCTTATTTACCCCAAGAAGAAATACCAGATGCTTTCAATAAATTGAGATTGCAGAGTCCGTACTGTTTGTGCTACCATAGAATTTTTAGTTAAGGAGCAAGCTATAAAAAATAGGAGAATTGATAAGGTAAACGCGGGATTGGGCAGACCTACTCCACAAAAAAGAGGCAAAAGATGATGCGTTGAACGCTCGATCAAACAAACATTCGATATTTTGAACACTCGATGTATTAAGTGTGCGATGTATTGAATGTTCGATTTAATAACAATTCGATATTATGAACGTTCGAGTATTTAGACGTTCGATTTATAGTGGTCGATCAATTGATATTCGACTATTTGTTATTCGATTTGGCGTAGTACACCCTGTGATTAGCATAGTTTTGGTCAGTGGCGTAGATAACACCCTCGTATAATTTTTTTTTATAGAAATACGGGGTTTACCCTACGAGACGTTTGTGGATAACATGTTTCGAATTTTTCCTTACGTCGAGGCCCCTGTAGCGCGGGCTCTGTATACACAGTATCATAGCTACGCCTCTGGGTTTAGGAGTAAAACATGAAAAAAGAAATGTATTAGTTGTACTTTATTGTGACATCTTTTTTAAGTGAGACAGAAGAATCAATTTACAATTTATTTTAATTTTTTAAGGAGAGACAAAAAATATGATTACATCATAAATACATCAATCTTCAATCAACACGCCTTAAAGTCTCGAAAAAACTCATTCTAAAGTAAACACCAATTTATATTCAAGATTGTATGAGAATCGAAAGTAGTAGTCTGCATAATCATTCATCTGGCTGTCTTGTAGTGATGCGAAATGAAGATTTATGGTTTCACGCCGCTCTATCGGAACACGGCCCTAGTGAAATTGCAAATCGAGAATTTCAATCGACGCTTGAATAAATTTAGTTATATAGAGTAAACGCATAAATTTTACTATGGGCAGATCATGTTGTAAATGATAGCAGATAATAATTTATTGGTAAAAATAAATTTAACAGACACAGTAATTATTTTTCAATTATTATTTATTTATTTATTTTATTTAACAATTCCTGTACACACAATATATAGTAGGAGAAAAAAATAGAGAAAACAGGAGAATAGGTACATAGGTGATGCTTATTTCTTAAGAAATCTCTTCCAGCATACCTGTAAAAGGAGAATTGAAAAAAAAAAGAGATGAAGACGTTTTTATTAATTGAGTAGCAGAGAGTAATTAATACATTGCATTACTATTTCATTTGTCAAATAATCCACTAAAACATAAAATTCAATAGTAATGAAGACATTGTGTAAAAATATTACTAAATATATTTTGTTTAGGAATTATATAATAAATTATTATTAACATTTATTGTCTTAGCTTTATTGCATCTGCTGTTGAATTTTTTCGCCCTTATTATCTATATTCTTTTTTGTACTGTTAATCACTAAAACTAGGTACTCACTTTTATCTAAGTAGTCATACAAACCTGGGAAACCGCTGTAATATTATTGTATTTGTTTTTGTATTTCGGACTGATGTCCGCAAGCCCATGACTAAAGCGCGTATTTTGCGTACTAAAGGCAATAGTTAAAGGTTAAGCTTAACATATTTGATGGATACATGACATGTTCTTCAAGTCTTCTGATGTTTTCACGCGCAAAACTTTTCTACTCGTAAAAGCAGTTCTAACCGTCTCACTTATCAGTTTCTGCAAAACAATCCCACAACCCATATTATCTTCAGCTCACCTCGGCATACCCAACACACGCAACATTTCATTCACACCTAGATTCGCCATAGAAACACATTCATGACGAAACGCTCCCACAATTACTACACGAAGTAGTGAAGTACTGATAGAACACGCCATCATAGTTGTCGCTTCGTGCCTTATTCCAACAGTTTCATCACTCGCTCACACGCGCACAAAAGCGAAAGCTTACGCCTAATTAATAGCTCAAATATAATTCGGAGCTAAGCGATGTCGTAATACTTTCCTCCGCTTACGTTTGACAATTACGACTATATAATCTCGAACGACAAACACCTATTGTAATATTCTGGGAACATTTTAAATCGACTTTTGTTCTACTAAGATCGTTGTGCGCTTTCATCTTTTTCACTTTTGTTTTTCCCACAAGTGTTTGGAATTTACGTTTCAACGTTTGTGTCGGTGAGTGTACATAACTGCGTGTTTATTTTGACTACCGCATTGGTGTTGTGATAAGTGAGAATGCCTTTTTTGGTGGGAAATCATCCAATAACGTTTTCAAATCTGGGTGGTGAGGGATGGAGTGGCAGATTATAGACTAAATCCCTATATAACTCATAAAAAATTATGACTCGGTCTCGGTCGTTACTAGACAGACTGATAGCGAGTTACTCATTGATTGTTGTCTGCCACCCTGCAACCTACGGGGACAAGGCATTGCTCTGCGATTCCTACCACCTGGAGCGTTTCCTGTGGCGGCTCTCTGCAGCCCAGGAAGTGAGGCTGTTAATTAGCCCGGGATCTTGGATTGATGTGTTGATTGACAAAAATTGTTAATAAGTTTTTTTAGTTAGGGAGTTTTCAGTTAGTAGCGTGGAGTTTGGATTTGAGCTCGGTTGCTGTTACTACAAAATATCGTTGTAGAACTTAGTTCAGGCGATCTCTCTATTTTCGCGTTGCCTTTTTTTCATACATTTTGAAATTTCGTTGAATCAAACAACAAGCTTTTAAACCATACTCACATTGACTTCAGACGGCTCGGGAAGAGCCCTCTTGTGGCTGCGCTTCCACCAAAGATGTGCAAAGATACATAGCGAGGAATATTTTTATAAAGAACCGAAAGAATCATTTCATTTACCTCGCCTCGTTCAACAGTTGGTTCCCTACAAACACATCCCTAGCTACGCATCCTCGCACATCTCTGGTAGAAACGCAGCTCAAGTGTCATATTTGTCTCAGTTGTATTGAACGATTGAATACGTGAAGTCGTAAAACTGCATTTCAAAGTTTTCCGTGACTGCTCATAAAACATTTTGAGGACACTGATTGTATAGGAGGCAGCAAAACTTATTCTATTGAAATACCGTACTAAACTAGGGTCACCGGCAGTGTTACCAACGCGACGATGTGGTCAACTGGTCCAAGTACCCGTATGCGAGTATGTCTAGAGTACAAACGGGACCCTATTACTGAGAATCTATTGTCCGTCTGTCACCACGCTTTATGACATGAACCGAGATAGCTAGACAGTGTATTTGTGAGTGTTTATAAAAAAAGAATAAAATAAATAATCTTACTAATATTATAAATGCGAAAGTTACGATGTTTGGATGTTTGTTATCCAATCACGCCAAAACGGCTGGACGGATCTGGATGAAATTTGGCACAGGCATAAAATACACTCTGGAATAGGTCATAGGCTACTTTTTATCCCGGAAACCCCAACTCCAACTACAATACCACGCGGGCGAAGCCGCGGGCAAAAGCTAGTTGAAGTAAATTTTTCCATACAGCAAAAGTGATTTTTTGCCGTTTTTTTGGACGTGAATCTTTTCGTACACTATCTAACTTGAACTTGGCTAGTATGTAAAACTTTATTGATACTCTAAACGGAAAATTCAATAGCAATATTTGTAGCGGGCCCATTCCATCTACTAGAGAGGAAACCTATGTCCCAGCAGTGGGATCATTAAAAAGACTGATACTGATGATTTTAAGTTATTGTGTGTTAACTCGAGAATAGGAATAGAATATAATAAAGTATATGTTAGGGTTTATTTACAAGCATGTAGTTATGTACAGTATATTGCAATGTACGCCTCATTAATACCGCTGTCGACAGTTTTTGCTGGGTGCATGTCGGTGGCACGACACTAACAGATAAGCTATGTCCTCATACCAGTGAGTATGGTGACCATAATTTTAATGTTTTCCTTAATTAAGAACTTTTGATACTATTTATCAAAGTTGTCAGGGAAATAGTAAACACTTAACCAGTAAAAATTTTGATCGAATTTTGGTCTGGACTCGACTGACAAGAAGCTGGTATGATGATAAGTATAGTAAAACATAATCTGCCTTGTAATGTTACCACTGCTCTCTCACTGGACTCAGGCGTCCTTTCTAGGAGAAAAAATGGGCCGTTATCCATTGGGTGGGCCTTAGAAACGTGGGCGGGACAATGTTAAAGAAAAACTGGGGACAATGCGAAATAGAAACATCTGTGACTGGGAATTGTGGAAGAATAGCCTATACTGAAACAAAAAATGTTCTGTAAGTAAATAATGTCTGAAGAACATTTTTTTGTAATTAAATTCTTGAGCCCCAAGCGAACGCCGACGTTTGCACACATATTGTCATTCTATTGTTTCTAAGTAAGGTATTCAATAAGTTAATAATAAAGTTAAGTAATATTAAAATGTAATTACTGTTATTAAAGACTACTATTACAATAAAAATCTGATAGTTTTGGAAATACATAATTTTTAAGATTTACGAACAAAACAACAACAATATTATAATTAACACAGATTCTATGCCTTGTTAGTATCCAAAGAAACATTAAATATGATAAGATAAAAAAATAAACATTAATATTGAAATAAACATAAATATTTCAACGGAGATCTGCAATCTTCATGACGCAATAATAAGCAGAGAGAAACTGCAAGTTACGTTGCATGTAATTGGAAAAACAATTTAAGATTTTTTTGTATGCTTAAAAATTGCATTAAACTACTGACAGACAATTGTGACATGCACGCAACGCGACTTTGACTGACGTTGCACGATAAGTTTATTTTGTTTGTTGTTAAATTAAGTAGGTTACCGAGTTATTTTTGTTTGGTTTTTAAATCTTGATTTTTTATCGGCATGACTATTAACAGCTTACTTCCTGAATTTAATTAAAAAACAAAATATCTTAGTAAAAAAAGAATAGGCTTGAAATGGCTAGAAAGCCATTTCAAGTCTATTCCGCGTACATCGTTGTAAGCTACATTAGTATTTGAAATATATATTTGATATCTGGTTTTTAATATCGAATAATGTTAGCTGTTCGTGGTTCTTAATAAATAAAATAAGTAAACCAATAATATGTTTAAAAGTAAAAACCATCATCACATTAGATTTATATTTCGATTCGGTTTTTTTTTATTTGATAGAGTGATTCAAGAGGAAGGTTTTTATGTAATTTTATATGCATTATATGCTTTTCGTTGTAATTTTATTACTCAAGAACAGGCTCACCTATCCCAACCAAATATTTAGGCTAATGTGTGGTTTATGTGAAGTTTGCACAAAATCGGTCGAGCGGTTCCTCATTTATTACATTTTTCTGTAGCCGGGAGCCGCGGGCAAAAGCTAGTCTTTTATAAAAAGTAAAAAAATATATGTTTCTTAATTGTGACATTTTCCTCTGTCTTTCCTCCCATGAATCTTGGAAACCCGACAGGGACACGTATAAAATTCTATAATCGCGATTGCTGGGCTAATTGCATCGGAATCTGGCCACTGTGTCAGTGTCGCCTGGCGAAAGTCTCTCTTTAATTATCATTACTTCGGTTAATAAGAAATCTGACAGATACGGGCTAAGTTTGCTTGGGACTTGCGGTTGACATAATCTCTACTGCTACGGAGGTGAAGATTTCTGTATGGTCGAATTGACGTTCAATGATGGTTAAATCAGCGACGAGTGAAATGTTTCAGTTATCAAACAAATACTTTGCTACTTTTTTCCAAATTGAGTTGCCCTCCCGCTCCGTTCAAGGGCCGTTATGTCAATGGATGGTTTCCCACCTAAAAAAGTTATACCAATTACTTACCCAATCATCTTCCTGGAATTACCCACGAATACGCGGCCTTTTTTTGGGAAATAATCACTTCTTCTGAGTTGAGTAAGATGAAGTGTCATACTTTTACAGACTAAAACCCACTCACGTTCTTTCAATTGCTCTTTAGATTTCAGGACCACGTTAACTTTTTCGATCAATTCAGCAGTCATTATAACTTATCAACGCTTGCAAGATAAACCTACGTATATTTTTTATTGCACCCCAAAAAAGAAGAAAAACAAAAGACTAGTAGGTACCGTGATGACTTTATCGACGAATTAATCATCATAAGTATAAAATTAGTGTTAATATAAGGTCATCTTTTTTGTCAACATCCTAAAGAGGTAATTTGGACAGAACAAAAAATATAAACCAACCATTAGTAGAAAAAAAAACCTATACGAAGCATAATAGCTTACATAATTATAGGAATAAATTCACGGAGCTGCCATTTGAATCACTTATCGAATGAATAGAGGCACAAGAAATCATTAGGAATGGAGAATTTATAACCATAATTGGCGTAGTTGTGTCTGAGAAATATTAACAAAAGACCCGGAGGTGAAAACACGGTGGCCTTACAAGAGTAGAAAGAAGTGTTACAAGTATTTTTTTATAATGACAAGAATGCAGGATAAACCAAAGCAGAAAAAGAGTAAGAAATATGGAGTAAAAATATTGTAGATTATTTATTCTATATGAAGTAATGCTTAACTGTGATCTTACCTGATAGTAAGCAGTGATGAAATCGTTAATGTTGGGCCGCACTAGCTCATTCATTCTTGTCTTAAAGTCACCCAAATTATAATCGGAAGAGAAGATTTGGTATTGGAAAGCAGATTACATTAGTACTACTTTACCTAATATTTTTTGTAAATAGTGTTCTCGCTGCTGGGACTGACTGATAAAATAAATAGCAACGACCAATAATGTCCAGCACGATTGGTAGAGGTCAGATCTATTTTTATGGAAATCTTTCAACGACTTCTCCTTGTCTGGATTTAGCTGGAGTCAGACTTTTACTGAGTAGACCACACATATGTCCTTTAGTTGCCGTTTGCGTTCAAAGACTGGGAGGCCCCGAAGATTTCTCAGGAAACCGATCATCTCTTTGAGACGCACCTGACACACAACTAGACATTAAAATGTATAAGCAACTACTTGTTTTAATCTCGAAATCCACTATCAACGTACAAGTCAACATCTCTAATTAATTACCAATACAATTAGCGGTTTCATAGATATCAAAAGATAAATAATTTATTATGACAATTTTTTGCCTTGTACAAATACTCAGCTGCATATAAGTATTGATCGGTTTTTAGATAAGCATCTAGTTTCTTGATCAGCAAGGTTTATTTACTATAGATTTTATGTGAAAATGTATAGAACATGATATGAAGTAGTCAACATTGTCATCTCCTTGTTCAAGACAGGTTTTAATAAAGAAATTACTGGCTGATAAATGTCATAGGTAATATCAGTGTTGGCTAGATAAGTATGGTGTCTAGTCTATACAGAGTCTATGGTTCAGGAAATGTTTAAAATAACCTGTGTTGAGCATGAAGCGTTAAAGCGGTTTAAAAGCTTATTGCTTCATTTAACGTAATCCAAAGTTGTTTTGATGCAATATTAATGCGAAAAAAGAGAGGTAACACCTGAATACAACCAAAAAAGAGCATTAAAATCTGCTTTGATCTTTTTGATTTCGTGGACGACTCGCGCCTGATACGATAAACTATTATAATATATTACAATTATAATATTGTGGTGGGGACACCAGTTTTTTTCGCACTAGTGAGGGAAATAGTCCATTGCTTGCCTGTAAACGGCGGGATAAGAGTGAGTTTCCAAGTAAGTGTATTGAAAAAGCTTTGAAGTTTTCATTTCGAGTACAAGCTAAAATGAACTTTGCGGTATCGAGGCGGAAGTGTCATCGATGGTCGTCGTAACTTTGTATACAAATGCAACAACTCGCGTCAAGCTTAATTATTTTCCTAATGACTTGTTGAATACAATAATCACTACGCAGCAACCTTGAACGGTATAAGACTACCGAATTTGATGCGGACGTCAGCGTTAATACTTCACTCAAAACCATTAATTATGGAATAATTATAAGTTAAAAACCTCATTACCGGTGTTATTTAACAACACTTCCTCATTTAGGGTTATTTAGTTAATGAAAAAATACTATTGTGTATTAAATTATTTAATAACTGCATGTTCGAGAATGTAGGGTGAGACTGCCCGTTGTTCACCATGTATTATTTTCCAGTTTTTAATTATTATGGGTGTCATTGCCATTAAAATGTGTGATAAGTACCATAAAATTGCAGTGTATGTATGTTAATTATTTATTAACACTGTTTTGGTGACGTGATCGGTTCGTGTAATAAATGCAAGTTAATTCTGTGAATTAGAAAAAGAAAACTGCTTACTTAGTCATAAAGTAGTTTTAATTAGTTTATTACGACCCTGAAATGTAAATGGCAACCGAAGGAACACAGATGGGTTTTAGTTAGTAAAAGTCTGACACTCTACAGCTCCACACGGAATGGAAGAAATTATTTGATGAATTTCCAACCAACAAAAAGTCTTGCAACAAGGCATTCTTTTCCAAATATTGACACAAGTTTTAAAATTCAACTGTCTTAATTGTGAAATTATTAAAACTACAAGAAAAGCAGAAATGTACTGGAACTAAATGCTTAAGTGTCTTACTAGACTAAGCTTTCTAATATCTTCTATTTAGGTAAATGTAGAATATTTTCTAGTTTTAATGTGTCTCTTTATGTATTCAAAAACAAGTTCTCAAACTCAGTCTTGATTAGCATTCAAGTCACCCCATTCGTGCGAAGCGTAGGCGCTCTTCAGATCATAATAGACTATATACAGACCAATATATTAGCTATTGAATAGCCTAACCATAATCTGCAGTCCCTGACTGAGATTGAGATCAAAGACCTAACCTCTGTTGTGGCTATTGCGGTTATTCTAATATGAATAAAACACAATAAAATATAGCATTATGTACATGGTTTTTGTATCAGCCTCATAATGTTCTCACTGCTGTGACTCAGCCCTACCGTCTAAGAGAGTGAATTGGCCGTAATCACCAAGCCGGCCCAGTGCGAGTTGGTGGATGTCACGTCTTTGAATTTTTGGTTCTAGGACATGCCGGTTTCCTCACGACGTTTTCCTTCACTGTTTTGAGAGCAGTGGTGATGAAATGAATTACACTAAGTAATGTGTCTAGCTGGGTTTGAACCTGCGACCTTACAACTCGTAAGTCAGGGGCGTTACCATCTTACTTTACTACCAACTTTATTTGTTTACGAACAAAATAATAAGGATTGCTGATTACGTGGCACATACGTCCTATATGGTTAAAAACTAATAACTTTTTAGATATAATGAAAATAAAGTTGAAAATTGCATTTGCCCGCAAATGGTAAATGATAATACTTGGTTGGTTTGTGATGACGTGCATCAGCTTTGTAATTGTTGACTCCATATTAGGATAGGTGATAAAAGGTTGATTTCAACACTAGTTGAGAATACAGAAATTTCGATGCAAATGTATAAAATTGTATTTTACGAAAGGTTTTTTTGAATGTTTTATTTTGCATTATTGAAGTAGAAGTAAAATATTGGTTAGTTTTTTTTTTAGATCTATTTGTTATGTATTTGTTATTTAGTGTAAGTTAGGTGTTAAGATAACTAATATTTGAGTTTTTACGAGTATTTATAGATTCAATTATGAATTAATCTTAGATTAAAAAAAAATAGATTCTGAAATATTTTTGTAACAATAAAAACTCCTTTTGGCGTCAGACTGCCTTTAACAACTTTTGACAGTTGTTAAAGTGTCGTAGATGCGAATGACAACAAGGACCAATGGTTTTAATTATTTCCGAGGGACGAGATGTCAGTACTGTCCTTAAATAAATTTGAAAAATTCATAGGAATTGAAAAAAAAAACGAATTGGTGTATTCCTGGTTTCGAACCGTCTACCTCATACAAGAGAAACGGATACCTTAACTACTCGGCCACAGGATGACATTATAAAATAGCGCCGAAAACTGTTCGTTTTACCTCACTAAACAATAAATGCAATTCACAATAGGAAGTGAATCTGAAAAGTTGCATTCGTCAAGGTTGTCTGGTCCAGTCTCTTTCTATCTCGAGCGGGTGGCACACCCATTACTGGTATTTCTTAGAAAATCATCTTTATTTATAACCTCTCTATACATAAGGTCAATTGGAGATTATGTATTCAGCCATTAAGCTTTGTTTAAGATAAAGGAAAATGGCTATAACTTGTAGTAATCAATTATGCAAAATCAATTCGCATTGTATGATATCAGTAAAAAATGCATCGCTGATGTGTTGCTAAGAGCAAATCTCGAGAACAGCTGAACCGATTTCGCTAATTCTTTTTTTGTTGTGTTTGTTATTGTCTGGACAATGTTTTTATTAAAAAATATGGGTTGAGTAGGGTAAAATAGGGATATTAAAGTAGGTTAGAGTGGAGTAAAGTAGAATAGAGTGATTAGTTAATAAATAAACTTGTATTATTAAAACTGTACATTACCATTCAAGAAAAAAATGTTTTCGACGTCCACTGTTGGACATTGGCTTCCGAAAGTGTTTTTTTTATGGTTGGTAAAAATAATCCAATGAGGAATCCCGCCTTTGGGCGGGGCGGGAAACAGAGTTAGACCCCAGGGCCCTGGTGATACGCTTTCGCATCAACCCTTGGTCCCAGGAGTCCAGCCAAGTGTTGCTACAACGGTCCTGCGCGTCTTGTATCCTTTCGCAGATATGCTGGAAGAGATTTCTTTAGAAATAAGCATCACCATTCTACCTATTTTATTTTGTTTCTATCTTGCTTTTTTTTAAGTGTACACAAGAATATTTAAACATTTCGCAGTATCATAAATATTCATTGTACGTTTGAGAGACAGTGCATATTGCAGGTCCAACTTTGTTCTGATTTTCATGAACCAGTTTTCATATGATCGACATGTTTAACACGCAGAACTTAGTGACTTGTGTTCCGCAAGAAACTTCACGTCTTCATTAGCAAAATAGGTTAAAGAAACAATAGAACAACGGCTCTGAAACATTGATTGTCAAAGGTCAACGACTTTAGGGGTTTGTCACAAGTTTTAAAACTTAAGCAACAACAAATGCTTATAATTTTGCATTCTGTCCTTATAATTTAATTTAATTTATTCCCCTTTTCACCTCTAGAGACAGAAACAGATGAAGGAATATCGTACGACTGAATGTGATGTGAAAAAGAAGGTCACGATCGCATTGAAAAATACATCGTCAGGAGGAGGATATAGATGAATTAGATTTTACGATTAAGTCCAACTTTGAAATTTTTCATAATTTCTCTCCATTACTCAGCCACCAGTCTCACATAACCGTCACCAAGTAGACACGTCAACACCACTAATTGTCTCTCTTTAGTCACCGGAAGATCCGTAAGTCCATTCATATGTAAAGCGACAAGATCCAGGTCGTTCCAACTTACTGCATTTGGACCAAGTAACGGTTCTTCAGATGTAAAGGTAGGTACATCAGCTATCTGCTTTCGTGCTTTACGGTAGGGCTATGGAGGCCCAAAGAAATGATTTACGCTTTCGAAGCGAATGTAAATTCAATGATGATTCGTGAAGATATATTGATATCGGATTTCATTTGGTAAGGTTATAAATATAATATTGTAATACCACGCGGTGTTAGAGGAATGGAATCAAGAAATCTGAGCGGCCTGAATATTATCACACAATTTTATTTCATATAACCATATTGCGCCGACCCCTAATAAAACAGGACAAGGGCAGAAAGATGATGATATACATTATATGATTGGTGATTTGGACAAAACAATGATTAGCATGCACGAAGCCGTTAATAGGATGACAAATACAATGAATAAATTATAGGAATAGAAGTTGAGGATTATGAAGACGATGATGAAAAAGAAATAGGAGTAGAAAAAAAATACTTTAACACAATTTCCACTTGACGATACAAAATAAAATACAAACCCGAGAACACCCTCATTTATCAAACTAAATCCATCCAATTATGCCAGTATATCGCTCAGTACTTCCAAGTACGTCTAACTCAGTCTAGCCAACTTCTTATCTCTCGTGGAAGTGTTAATTGGATGAACTAGATCTGACGCTCAATGTTTTTTGTCTGAAAAAGTTGCACTATCACCGGGTCCTGATCCGTTGCTTTCTGTGTTAATAATACGTAAGAAGGGCACTTTTATTACAATGATTTAGGATCTGTCTAAACAGTTTGTCATTTGTTGTATTTGTAATTATCGTCTTTGTTCTGTTCTTGAACATATGACTTCTAACAATGTTTTGGAAATCTGTCACAATAAGTATGCCAAGTACATTATGTTTAGTAACGCAGTGTCAATTAACTTCTTATTAATGTTGCTCAATAGTAACCATATCATCATAAATACCAGTAGCTTTAGCGTTATTCAAATGTTATATATTCATTGAAGCACCTGCTATTTCAAATAACCCAATGACTTCACCGTTGACCTTTCCAAAGCCATTCCAAAACTAAGTAACTCGGTCAGTGCATTGTAAACAAAAATATTTGGTGAAACTTTGAACAGAGATCCGTTTGAAACTGAACCAGCTCAGTTTATTGAGCCGAGACAATATTGAACTGTAGGCGTTGCCACTTCCTTGCTTTCTATAGTGACTTATTGCCTTAGGAGATGGCCCTGGATCTTTGCGAAGTGTGGCGTAAGAATGGAACTGACGCGGCACGGAATTGCGGTGGAAAGAGGAATTTTAATAATAACATTTCTGTAATTGAGATTGCTAGTGGTTTTAAACTGTGTTTCTGGGTATTTAGGTAAATATCTCCACCTTCCTTACTTTGGTCGTGACGTGAAAAGAGTATATAAATTTTGTCATAGCAGCTTTTTTTATGGTAGGTGAAAATCATCGAATGACGAAACCCGCTCTTGGGCGGAGCGGGAGACCAGTGTCAGACTCTTACTGACTAAAAAACCTACCCCATTCCTTCCTTGCCTTATTCCTAGAGCCGCGGTAACAGCCTAGAGCCGCGGTAACGGGTCTTGGCAGCTAGTGAATTGATACATTATTTTTGGTAATCACTTAAAAAAACTTAAATGGTTTTACAAATATTGAATTGGTAGCTGATCTATGTGTAATTATCGACTTATAAATTACTTCTGCCAGTAATAACGATAAGTATAATTCTGTTTTGAATACATTACATTACATGCAATTACATTTTTTAACCTCCATTCTTAATCAAGCTACACTCCTCTACAGTATCAAATTCAACTTTTAAGTCCTTACCCTTTACCGCTTGTACCAATTCAGCCTCGAAGTGGGTAATGCCCGTTATTGTGGTAGGTTTAAACATTTTGCTGAGAGCGTTTAGAAACGCGGTCGGATTGAATCTCAAGCCGTGATTGCGAATAATAGCATTGAACATTCGCTTGTATCAGATGCGAAATTTAGATTACTGGGAACTTTATTGATATTAATGTTTGCTTCGAGCTCAATGAAATTATGAATGGACGATTTTAATTCGTTTTGTCTCTAGAAACTGAATAATTTGAAAATTTCTTCAGTGTGGTCAGATGTTCGTTAAAGGCTGGTTTCTAATTCTGGTTTCTTTTGCAAATCCTGTTACCATGCATACATTTTTTATCCAAATCAATATTTTAACGATAGTTCTGTAAATGAAAAGTTTAAGTTCGAGAGTTCTTTGTTTAGTAATGATACCTTTTGATTTTATTAATTTTATACGCATAAACATTCAAATAGCTTTGTTTTAACTTTCCAAATACATTGTTTCAATCACCACATTGTACTAGGCAATCATAAAAACAAAAGAAAGCGCATGTATTTTGAGTTGAAATATTAGAGTTAATTGACTCAATTACTTTTACTATTAAAAAGTTTGCTGTCTACCAAACAAAACAAGTTTTTTGAAGCTTTGTTTTCATTAAGGCGTTAGGTAACAAGAAACATTTTCATCATTCTTTTTAATAATTCTAGGTGAAAGTGATTGTCGATCTCTGTTTTAATTTCCGCCGGTCCCTTTCGTAACTAAACGAAATGAGTTGAATGAATACTTATAGTATAATTATTATTTTGTAATTAAGTTAACTTGTTTAGCAATGTAGTTAAATAGCGATTTCCCTGAGAATTATGTCACAAGAATGTTGTTGTGGGTCAATAATGAAATGATTTTTCATTTAGAAGCAATTGTTATAATAATGTGTGTAGTGGCGGATGTTTAAAGTCGAAAAATTTACTTAATATTATTTAATGCGTAGGTATTACAGGGTGATTATCAATGTTCAACCATAGGAGCTTTTAATTTATTATCCTATAGTTGAACATTGAACTAAAAAAAAACTCCTATGGTTGAACATAGAACATAAATATGCCACCACAATGTCACTCACAATAAAAGACAAGAAAAATAAGATGTAGTAGTAATAGCCTCTTATTAAAAAAGAAGTTAGAAATTTCTACAAAAATAATCATTACTGAGTAATGATTATTTTTATAGATTATGCAT